>CM061241.1:58626399-61126399 GCA_030848705.1 Heracleum sosnowskyi
TCTCAAGGAGAAAGACCAAGTCTTATCCTAGATCCAAATGGATGGTTAAAGAAGTCAAAAGAGAACCATCTGATACTGATAGTGATGTTAATGCTGATATGAGAAAAATCCCAACTGAGAATGCTGGACCTAACAAAGAGTGGGTACCAAAGGCAACCTATGTTAGGCTCAAGACATGCCTGAATACCACTATTAACAAGCCTACACTATGTGACTATGTCACACTACATGACCTAGTGATTTCTATCACTGGGATATAGTATAAGTCTCTAAATGTACTTGTCTTGTTCTCATGAACATTAGCTTGATCATGTATGCTCAAAGGTATAATGAGCTTAGTAAAGTTTCTTGCATCTAGATTGTATATAGGCCATTGAATAATTATCCTGGTAGAAGTTCAGAAGTGTTCATGCAGCAGGATAGAGATAAATAAGGCTATGAAGAAATAAGTTGCAGAAATTTGTCTAAGGCATTATATAGCAAAGTCAGAAGAAAGCTATGTCGTGAAGTCACCAATATCCATGTCGTGAAGTACTATATCGCATAGTCCATTTTGTACTATGTCGAGAAGTCTTCAAGACACATGTCGTGAAGTGTTGAAGTTAGCAAAGTCAAAGGAGCCTAGATCGTGAAGTCTTCAAATGAACTATGTCGCATAGTCTTCAAATGAACTATGTCGCATAGTCTTCAAATGACCTATGTCGCAAAGTCGTCAAAGGCTATATCGCGAAGTCCTCACAAGTGAGATCGCGAAGTCAGGAATGAAGTGGAGTTCACGATATCAACACTTAGCCGTTTATAACAAGACAAATCAAGGTACAGAACCAAGAATCAAAAGAGACAAATACTGAAGCATTTGTTCTGGCAAGGTGGTCCAAAGAACAGATGGCAAATCTACAGCTAAACTTGGAGAGAAAGATAAGAGACAAGCAGCTACAGAAACGGGAAAGACTCCGAAAAGCAGGTGGTCCTTCCTGACACAGTTAACGTCTTATGGCAGAACAAGTTGGACTTTCAGCAAGGGGTAACTGTGTAAAAATAGGTGTGTGCACTAGTTTGTATAGGGCTTATATATATTATGCACATCCTATTGTCAGCTGTAAGAGAGATACATATAGTTATTTGCTAAGCTCTTTTCTCTGTAAGCAAGCAAGTTCAAACTGTTCTTGTTTAGAAGCCAGAAATTCGATTGTGAATTTCTTGGAAAGCTGTAGTATTTAATTTGCTTATACAAAGTAGATTAAAGTGATTGTGTGTGTTATTTACTTTCTGCATATTACATATCATAATCATATACAGTCTGTTACTTAGTTATCAAGAATCGAAAAATATATCAAACTATCCATTCACCCCCCCCTCTGTCTAGTTTCTAGTAGTATTCATTTCTAACAAGTGGTATCAAAGCGTAGGCTGTTAACGTACAAACATGAAAAGATCAAGAATGAGTTCACAGAAACTAAGCAGTATCAAGATTCCTCCCTTTAACAAGGAGCACTACAGTTTATGGAAGAAGAAGATGTTGCTTTTCATCAAAGCTTCTAACCCTATGTATTTAGATATTCTAAAGCATGGTCCCTTCATTCCAATGATCGAGATTGGTGAGACAACCATTGGCACTGAGATTGTACCAGCAAAACATGTGCCTAAAGATCCCTCAAAATACACTGATCCTGAAAAGGAAAAAGTTGCACTGGATGGACATCTTCAACTTATCATTTGTGAATCAATGGACTTCAACATGTATGGCACTGTTGCTCATTGTACTAGTGCCAAGAAGATGTGGGATCTTATAGAAGTGCTCTGTGAAGGAACTACTGAAGTAAGAAAGAACAAGAAGCAGATTCTTGTTTCACAATATGAAGCCTTCATGGCTCAGCCAAAAGAGGGAATCACAGAAGTGTTTGAGAGATTCAACAAGCTGATAAACGAGCTCAAACTCTATGACAAACACTATGAAACAGAAGAGCTCAATATGAAGTTTTTACTAACTCTTCCAGATCACTTGGAACCAAGAATCTCTTCCCTTAAAGAAAGAGATCTAACAAAGATTGGTTTTGATGTGTTATATGGTGTTTTGAAGACATATGAGTTGGAGCTGTTTCAAAAGAGATCTATTCAAGCAAAGCAAGGATTAGTGGCTAATACCTCCTGTGCACTTATTGCTGACAACCTAAGTCAAAGAATGGACTCTCTTAAAGTCAGTCAAGTGAAGATTGAGGAACTGGAAGTTGAAGACACTGGTGATGAGGTCCAGGTCGTCTATGATTTGCCTGAGGAAGATGAGTTTTACAGCATGGAGGAACTGGACAAAATGGAAAACAAATCTTTTGCTTATATGGCTAGGAGGTATCCTAACATAAGGTTTAAAAGAAAGCAACCATTCAGGTCCAAGTTCAATACTGGAAACACTGGTGGATCTAGTGGCTCAAACACCTTCAATAAAGGAAAAGGGATTGCTGGTGCTGCTAAGGGTGGATACAAGACAGGAAGTGTGGATAGGACCAAAATAAGATGCTATAACTGCAATGAACTTGGGCATTTTGCCACTGAGTGCAAAAAGCCTAAACAAGTCAAGAAGGACAAAGCATACTTAGAGCTTGAAGCTAAGTATGAGGCTCTACTCAAGAAACAACAGGGCAAAGCTTTTATTGCTGAGGGAAAATGCTGGGATGACTCTGATGAAGAAGAAGATCAAGAGTACTCAAACTATGCCTTGATGGCATTTTCTGATGTTGGTGATTCAAGTCAGGTACCCATTCTTACTTCTCTTGATATGACTCCCCTTCAATATAAGCAAACTGTTGAAGATATGAGCACTGAGATGTTTAATATTCATACTAGCATGTTAGTAGCTAATGAAGAAATTGATAGACTAACTGCTAAGAATGTTGAGCTTACAGAAAAGAATGAGAAGCTTGAGTTAATGGTTGTGAACCTGGATGGTTTGAAAAAGGAGGTTGAATATCTTAAAAACAAAGTGATTTGTGCTGAGCAAATAGAGAAAGCCCTTAGAGAACAAATTGCTGAAACTGAACTGAAACTAAGAAGCTTCAAAAACTCCTCTGAACTTATTCAAACCTACCACAAGGAACACACTGAAGACTGCAAGGTTGGAGTTGGTTTTGACTATGATAATGACAAGGGAAGGAAGAAGGTCAAGGGCAAAGGAAAGGAAACTTTTACAAACAAAAATGCCCCAACCATACTGTCAAGTGTTGAACAGCCCATCTTCAGAAAGAGTGCTGTTGAGTTTGATGAGGAACTACTGATCATCAAGCAACAACTACTTGAAGAAGATGAGGCTGCTAAGAACACTTCTTCCTTTCCTGAACTTGTCAATCAGAAAGAGACCAAAGACAATCTTGTCAAGAGTCCTAAAGCAAAGAAAGAAGTTGTTAAGAAAAGGAAACAAAACAGAAATGGTAAAGTTGGTGTTAACAAAGGAAACAACTATGCTTATGTGCCAAATGCTCCCAGGAAACAATGTCAAAAATGCCTATCTGTTAATCATTTGACTCATAAGTGTAGTAAGCCTGATATTGTTGAAGTTGACAACCTGAGTAACCATTCTGCTAGCATAAATTCTAGTCATGATTCCTTCTGTGGTAAGCCAAACTGCATGACATGCTATGTGACTGTGATTGCTAACTGTTTATCTCTTAAACATAAACTTGACTCTGCACAATCTGGTGAATCACACACACATATGCATTCTCATAGGACAGGGTCCCCAATCAGGGTTGAGAGGGTGAAAACTTCATGTGAGCCTAAGAGTGTAAACTCCAAAGCCACAGAAAAAGTGAAGTCTCCTACTATGAGAAATGCAATTTATGACAGAAGAATTATTAATCAAAATGTTTCTAAATCAAATGGACCCTACCAAGTGTGGGTACCAAAAACAACTTAGTCATTTTGTGAATGCAGGGCAACAGGAATAAAAGAGTCATATGGATCTTGGACAGTGGATGCTCAAGTCACATGACTGGTGATATAGCCCTGCTATCACATTTTGAGGAAAAGGCTGGCCCATCAGTAACCTTTGGAAATGACAACATTGGTTATACAATGGGATATGGCAATGTTATATCTGGAAATGTCATTATTGAAGATGTAGCATTTGTTGAAGGACTAAAGCACAATCTCTTGAGTATTGGACAATTCACCAACAGAGGTTTCAAAGTGGAATTTGATGAAGACCTTTGTTCAATCTCAAAAAGGGAAAGTAGTGAAGTTGTTCTAACTGGTGTGAAGAAAGGAAGCTTGTTTGTAGCAAATCTCAAGGCTGCAGATAAGGGAGAAATCTGCTGTTTCTACACTAAAGCCACAAATGAGGAATTCTGGCTATGGCACAAGAAGCTGTCTCACTTGAATGTTCAGGCAATGAACTCTCTAACCAAGAGAGAACTTATCAGGGATTTGCCTGCCTTGGAGTTTGTGCAAGATGGAGCCTGTGAAGCTTGTCAGAAAGGAAAAATTAAAAGATCCAGTCACAAGAACAAATTGCTCAATACAAACTCAAAACCTCTGCAGCTAATTCACATGGACTTATTTGGCCCTGTGAATGTAATGTCCCTCTCCAAAAAGAAATATGCTCTAGTAATGGTAGATGACTATTCAAGATATACTTGGGTGGAATTCCTATTCTCCAAGGATGAAGCACCCCAAGTCATAATAGAGCATATCAAGAGAGTTGATAAAGAAGCACAAAGCACTGGCTCCTCTGTAGTTGCTTTGAGAAGTGATAATGGGACTGAGTTCAGAAATTCAACATTGTATGAGTTTTGCAAAGATAAAGGAATTTCTCAACAATTCTCAGCTCCTAGAACACCTCAACAAAATGGAGTAGTTGAGAGAAAGAATAGAACTCTCATTGAAGCTGCAAGGACAATGCTGCTGGATGCAAAGCTACCCACTAGCTTTTGGGCTGATGCTGTTAACACAGCATGCTATGTGCAAAATAGAACATTAATCAATAAGAAGTCTGGCAAAACTCCTTACTCATTAATGACTGGAAAAAGAGCATCCTTCAAGCACCTGCATGTGTTTGGAAGCAAGTGCTTTGTGATGAAAGATACCTCTGAGCATGTTGGAAAATTTGATGCTAAAGCATTTGAAGGTATCTTCATTGGATACTCTCTGGAAAGGACAACATACAGAGTGTTTGTACCTGAGCAACACAAAGTCATGGAAAGCATGGATGTTACCTTTGATGACAAGAAAACTCCTGGACTGAAAACAAGTGAACAAGACAGTGTGCCATTGAGATTTGAGAATCAAGGTTATCTTGAGGATTCTGAAAGTGAAGATGAACTCCCTGCTCAAACTGTTCTAGAGAATGAAATCCTTGGAGTTGACAATCTTCTTCAAACACCTGTGCAAGGGTTCACAAACACAGGGGGAGAAGAAGAGAATGCACCTTTCAACCAAAATGAGCTTGGAACAGTTCAAGGAAATGAACAGGGGCATACAAGGAAATGGGACAGAGCCCACACTAGGGATCAAATCATTGGAGATCCTAGTGAGGGAGTTAGAACAAGAAGGGCAACATTAAATACATGTCTGTATAGCTGCTTTCTGTCACAAGAGGAACCTAAATTAATTGAAGAAGCTTTGGAGAACTCTGATTGGATTGTTGCCATGCAAGAAGAGTTGAATCAATTTGAGAAAAACAAAGTATGGGAACTAGTACCTCCTCCAAAAGGAAAGAATGTTATTGACACCAAATGGGTGTTCAGAAACAAGATGGATGAAGAAGGAGTGGTAATAAGAAACAAAGCAAGGCTGGTTGCCAAAGGATATTGTCAGCAAGAAGGCATTGACTATGATGAGACATTTGCACCTGTAGCTAGACTGGAAGCCATCAGAATCTTCCTGGCTTTTGCAGCTCACTCAGATTTTAAGGTGTATCAAATGGATGTGAAAAGTGCATTTCTCAATGGTGATCTTGCTGAAGAAGTCTATGTGTCTCAACCACCTGGCTTTGAAAATGAAGACTTCCCAAACTTTGTGTACAGACTGCTTAAGGCACTCTATGGACTCAAACAGGCACCAAGAGCCTGGTATGAGACTCTATCTCAATTCCTTCTTGAGCATCAATTCACCAGGGGTACAATTGACAAAACCCTATTCTTCAAGAAGCATGGAAATGATATCATTCTTGTTCAAATCTATGTGGATGATATCATCTTTGGCTCTTCAAATGAAAAACTCTGTGAAAGGTTCTCTAAGTTGATGCAAAGTAAATATGAGATGAGTATGATGGGAGAGTTAACCTACTTTCTAGGCCTGCAAGTACATCAAAGAGAGGATGGCATCTTTATAAACCAATCTAAGTATGTCAAGGATCTTTTAAAGAAATATGGTTTAGAAGAGTCATCCCCAGCCAAAACTCCTATGTCTACTGCAATCAAGCTGGATGAAGACAAGAAAGGCAAGAGAGTTGATATCAAGGTCTATAGAGGAATGGTTGGATCCTTACTCTATCTCACAGCTAGCAGGCCAGACATCATGTTTGCCACATGCCTCTGTGCAAGGTTCCAGTCTGATCCCAAGGAATCTCACATGATGGCTATCAAAAGAATCTTCAAGTATCTAAAGGGGACTCCTAATCTTGGGCTAAGGTATCCAAAGGGCACTGGGTTTAACCTGGTTGGTTACACAGATTCTGATTATGCTGGATGCAGAATTGACAGGAAGAGCACCTCTGGAAGCTGTCAATTCCTAGGTCAAAGGTTAGTGTCCTGGTTTAGTAAGAAACAACAGTCCACAGCAACATCCACAGCTGAGGCTGAATATATTGCTGCTGGAAGTTGCTGTGCTCAATTGCTTTGGATTAGAAATCAACTCATGGATTATGGGCTAGTGTTAGAACACATTCCTCTAATGTGTGACAATACTAGTGCAATATCCATAGTTGCCAATCCTGTTAATCATTCTACTACAAAGCACATTGAGATCAGGTACCATTTCATTAGGGAACATGCTGCAAATGGTACCATAGAAGTCTCTTATGTTCCCACTGAGAAACAATTAGCTGACATATTTACTAAACCTCTGAATGAAGCAGTCTTCAACAGACTTGTGAGTGAAATTGGAATGCTCAATCCTTCATTTAGTTGCTCTAAGTAAGTATGCCAGTAAATTGTTGCAGCAGTAAATTTTCACTGTATTGAAATGCTCTATTTGTTTGGAGTGAAAATTAGCTGAGATATGATTTATAAATATTTCAGTATTTTACTGCATATTTTTCAAAATCACATTTGTTGGTAAAGTTGTGAGCTTTTAAGACATCTCTATATAGATGTTTTTCAGAGTTCACGACTTAGTTCAAATCAAACAGACTTATATCGCAAACTGTTGAGATTGTGAGACTTCGCGACATAGTTCATTTCATGAGTTTGCGACATAGTTCATTTTATGACTTCGCGACTTAGAATAACTATATCGACAAGTCTCCACATTTGACAGAATTTTGATTTAAATTTATTTTATTTCAAAATTTGATAAAAGTCTGACAATTTGCTTAAAATTCCTAAAAGAGAGCTTTAGCAAGGGTATTTCTACTATGTCGCAAAGTCTCCCCAATCCTTTCATCTTGAGGACTCTGCGACATAGTTCATTTCTGAGACTATGCGATATACTGTGCAAGACTTTGCGGTACAGGCCATTTTTGACTTCGCGACATACAAATAGACTGTACACATTCATAACTCCATATCGCAGTGTCTCTATCATATAAATACCTTTACTAACCGTTCACAACTTTTCATCTTGTCTATTTCTCTCAATCTCTCAAACCTAAGCACAAATTCTCTACTCTCTTTTTCACTCTCACTCTCGAAATGGCACCCAAATCTCAAACAGTATCATCCCCAATCCCTTTAACCATTCCCAAAGAAACCAATCTTCTCACCATTCCCTCTGAGGCTGAGGCTAACCCAAGGTACAAGTGTTTTGTACGGTTCTTGAACACTTCCTACCTACGCCAAGCCCTAACCCTGAACCCTACCTTGTATGTCGATGTGTTGGAAGGATTCTGGAGAACGGCGTTGGTATCAACAATGGCTAGGGAAGATGGAACCTCATTCCAGGAGGTTAGTTGTTCAATTGGAGGCAAACACTTTCAATTTGGTGAAAGGGAAATCAATGAAGCTTTGGGGTTCAAGGTGGAGGGTCATGACCAAGAAGCTACAGATGCTCAAATCATAGAATTCATGACCTTCATTCAGTATGCTGATGAGATAGATACTGGAAAGCTGAATAAGAAGTTTGTGAGAAGGGAGTGGTCATTTCTGTTTGACGCACTCCAGAAGGTGTTTCTCTGCAGGAAGACAGGATGGGACCATATCAGTCACATTGCTGTGAAGCTAGCCTACTCCTTGGCCAACAACCAGGAGATCAATGTGGGAGCCATAATTCTCAAAGAATTGTCTCAGAGGCTAGGAAGGACCATTCGTGGTAGAGGTAATGACATCTTTTACCCTCGTTTCCTTCAAGTTATTTTAAATTTTCTTGATGCAAATGTCCATCTATTGGAGGGTATAGATAACACTAAAATGGCTTATTCCAAGTCCATGTCCAAAGTACTATTTGGCTCATTGGACACAAGGAATCAAGTGGATGTGATTCTAAGTGTGACCAAGCATATGCAGGACACATTTGAGTCTTATCCACTTGATAAGCCAATATACCATGCTCTTTCCTGGACAGGGGAGGCTGAGACTGAAGGAGCTACACAGTCTAACCCCAGCCTTCCCATCCCATCCAGCAACCCCACTGCAAACAGTCCCATAGAAGCTAGGCAGCCAAGTGCATCAATCTCTCAAAAGATTGGTGTTACTAAAAAGAAGTCAAAGAAGAGAGCCCTAGAAGTGATAAATGAATCTGTAGAGATAGCAAGTGAGAATCCTGAGTCACCTCTCACCAGACAAAAGAAGAAATCCAAATCCAAACCTACCACTGGATCCTCCCAATAGGATTCAGATGTGGAAAAAGGGGTACACCTGTTACTGTCCATGGCCTCTCAACAGGTCATTGGCATTGAAAAGAGCAGCCTCCCCACTGCATCTTGTACCGAGTCTGCACAGGGTCAAGACCTCACTCTTGACCCTAGGAGTAATAAGGCTGATAATACACAGAGTGGAGAGCACATCACTGTTGAAACTCCTCCTATCTCTCAGGGGGAGTTGCCACAATCTAATCTAAACCCCACTTCTCTCTCAGATTCTTCCATAAAAATTTCTTCTGAACAAGAGAGTCATTCCAATGACAATCTTGCCTTTGATCAATCACAATTCTCTCCTGTGATTGAGCCAATTTCAAGTGACATGGTGCATGACACTATGCTCACCACCCAGGAACCACATCTAGTTGGTCAGGGAATGCATGCTGGGGCATATCCTAATGACACCAACACAAACATGGAGGATTCACCAGTTTTCACTGGAGACTCTGTGCCAAATTCTCCCATTCTTAGGGATGTGGAACTGTCTTCACAGACAAATAGGGCTAATGTTGTAACACATCCCATTTCAATGGAGACAACATTAGACCCTACAGCCATTCCAAGGCTGGAGGAGACTCACAACCTTACATCTCATGAAGTGCCAAGCACTAGCTCTCACTTGGCTCAGGCCACAATCAATGAATGGCTGAAACCTGTGCAACATGACAGGGCTTCAGGATCATCCTCTGTGCTACCACAATTGACGGAAGAAGAATTACAAGATCTTCATGTGGCACAGATTGATGAGATCTCTAGGATTGCTCAACATCTCCTCACTGCAAATCTCCCAAATTCTGACTATGAGGCTATTCTTCTCACTCATAAGGAGGATGTTGAAGCACAACAGGACAAAATTGTGGATGAAGCCCAGCAAGCTGGAAATGTGGATGCTTGGCTGGATGGCAAAAGGACAGTCAAGCTTAAGGAGGCTCTAGCTTTTCTCAGGGAGGACTATCTTACATCCTTGGGGTCAAATGCCAAAGGTCTCTCTCCTGCTGAAATCTATGATGCAGTTAATGATGTCTACAAGAGCCAACTTAAGGCTATGCATTTTCTTGGGAAGGGTCTTCAGTCAGAAATCTCCACCATTCAGGAAGAAACAGCTCATTCTAATGCTCAACTCAAGAATTGTTTTCTTTCAAGCTTTCCCAAGGTAGATGGCATTCTTAAGGAAGTCCAGAAAACTGCCTCAAATGTCACCACAATGGACTGCACCCTAGCTATGGTTTCAGATAATATGAAGAAGCTCTCTACCAAGCTAGACAATCAGGTGCAGGCCAACATCAACTCAAACTCCATGCTTACAGTACTCTGGAAGAATCAGTATGGGAACAAGCTTGTTGATGAGGTTCCTATTTCTGATATCTCCAAGTTTGAATTCTCCAAACTCAAGGATCAATCCCTTAACTCCTTCAAATCTCAACAACTTTTCTCAAAAGTGGACAGCCTGGAAAGAGAGGTAGCTGAACTGAAAGCAGAAAACAAAGGACTATCTCACTCCTTGGAGCAGCTTAATGCTAAGATGGATGATCAAACCAACTCCACTTCTAACATTTTGTTGGTGCAACAACAAATGATGACCTCAATGATGAGACATATGAACCTGCCTATCCCTGGGGAAGCTCAAGACATCTTGTCTGATTCCAAGCCTAAGGGGGAGAAAGAAAAGGAGGTCATTCTGAAAAAGAAAGGGGGAGTACCTGCCAAGCAACAGAAGCTTAAGGGCAAAATTTCTGAAGAAACAATAAAGCCAATAATTCTTCCCCCTGTAGAGGTCATCAGTGCAGAAGGTCAAAAGAGCACTATTTCAACCACCTTCTATCCATCCACAATGCCTAAAGATATCTCAACTCCTCAACCTGCTCAACCTACTTCCAATGCTCAACCTGCCAAAGCTACAACAATCACAGAGGCCAAGCTACAGGAAGTTGCCAATTCTCACATCTATCATGATGAGGCCTTCCTGGAGCTTCTGAAAGCCACCTACAGAGATGCACAAGAAGATGCAAGGACTTACAGAAAGAAGCTCAAGGAAAACATCAAGTACTTCACAGTTGCAGTAAGGAAAATCAAGGATGTCCATCTAAGAGAGATAATCATGGTGTGCAAGGACAACTGCTTGTGGCACCTAGCTTTTCAAACTCTAGAGAAACTGAGATTCACTGAGCTGTCAACAATAATGGACTTAATAGAACAAGGTGGGGCTAACAACAAGAGACTGTTTGATGACTTGAAGATAGATCAAGATCAAAGATTGCCTGAGGTTATCTCAAAGCCAAAGACAATAATCTTCCAAAGTCTATCTCAAGACAGCAGCATTGACCAGTTGGTGATCCCTTCAGATTTGACAAGAAAGAATAATACAAAGATCAACCAGGTGCTGCAAATGCTAAGAGCCAAGAGGGGAGTTAGGACAGCTGAGGAACTAGAGATGATTCACACTCTACAATCTTTTCTGATTCATGGAGTCATTCCTGAATCTGTCAAAGAAAAGAGCAAAAAGAAGGATGGGGATGATGATGATGATGAGGAGAAAACCTATAAAAGGAGATCTCAGTCAAGGAGAGATAAGGATGGATCTACTGAAAGCAGCAGGAGCAAATATTCAAAGAAATCAAAGGATGCTGATGATAGCAAGAGGGATGACAAGGGGGCAAAAGAATCAGTTAAGAAAACAAGAAGTGGAATTCAGCAAGTCAAGGACATTGCTAGTAGTACTTTAACCAAAACACAAGACTCTAAGTCTAGGGTGGGTACTATTAGTAATGATCCTCCAAAATCATTATCTAAGACTTCTGAACCTGAATTGCCACAGAAGAAAGATGAAGTCACAAAAGGAACATCAAGAAAACACTTCCACAAAGTCACAGCCAATGGAGTGTTACAGTGGATAAAGGGGAAGGGAGTGAAGCTACTTCCAAGTGATGTGGCACTGAAGACTAATTCTCCCTGCTCCACAAAGCTACCTCAAGTGAAGCATATGAAGATCAAGAGGGCAGCTAAAAGGACAAGGATAACAAAGAAGAATGGGGTAATCACTAATGTTGTAGGGATCAAAGTGCTTCCTCTTGATGAAGACTATGATGAAGATGCCCTAGCATTCTTGAGAGCTCAAAGAATCTTTGAAGTCAAGGTGAAGCTAGATCATCTAGAGATCAAGTACACTGATGGAAGAGAGAAGGTTATGAAGCAAGGAGGCTGGCAACATTTCTATAGATATGAGCTTGAAAGGATAAATGCCTTACTGAATTTTGAAGAAAAGGAAGAAAGGACATGGAAAATAGATGTTGCCAGGTTCTTGAAAATGCATGCTGATTATGAAGAAAACCTGAGGAAAGAGAATGAAGAAAAGAGGTGTTAGAAAGAAAAGGAGATGGCTGAGATGGATGAAAGAGCAAAGGAGCTGAGGAAGAAAGGGCTGTGCAGGGTAAAGCAAAATCCTTATACTGTGGAGTACAAAAATCTTTATGGAGGAAAAAGCAAGATAAGGATGGAGTTTATACATTCTTATGTGGAAAGTGCCCTCAGAACAGCAGCTGAAGATCTAAAGGATTCTCCTCTCATTGAAGAAATGACTGCTAGAGATGAAATTCTAATGGCCATCTCTGAAATAAAGAAGAATGAAGAAATAAGGAAGAAGAAGGTCTATGAAGATTTCTTAGAGAAACAACTGGAAACAGAAGCTATGTAGCTCAAGGAAAAATTCTGTAAGCCTAAAATTCCAAGTTGTTATCAAACTCTGTGCTTAACTGTATCTTCTTTATATCTGTTCTTTTTATGTTAGTTAGGCTTGTTATCAGACATGAAATTGTGCCTAAGGGTCTTACTCACAATTTGGGGGAGATTGTTAGGCTCAAGACATGCCTGAATACCACTATTAACAAGCCTACACTATGTGACTATGTCACACTACATGACCTAGTGATTTCTATCACTGGGATATAGTATAGGTCTCTAAATGTACTTGTCTTGTTCTCATGAACATTAGCTTGATCATGTATGCTCAAAGGTATAATGAGCTTAGTAAAGTTTCTTGCATCTAGATTGTATATAGGCCATTGAATAATTATCCTGGTAGAAGTTCAAAAGTGTTCATGCAGCAGGATAGAGATAAATAAGGCTATGAAGAAATAAGTTGCAGAAATTTGTCTAAGGCATTATATAGCAAAGTCAGAAGAAAGCTATGTCGTGAAGTCACCAATATCCATGTCGTGAAGTACTATATCGCATAGTCCATTTTGTACTATATGTCGAGAAGTCTTCAAGACACATGTCGTGAAGTGTTGAAGTCAGCAAAGTCAAAGGAGCCTAGATCGTGAAGTCTTCAAATGAACTATGTCGCATAGTCTTCAAATGAACTATGTCGCATAGTCTTCAAATGACCTATGTCGCAAAGTCGTCAAAGGCTATATCGCGAAGTCCTCACAAGTGAGATCGCGAAGTCAGGAATGAAGTGGAGTTCACGATATCAACACTTAGCCGTTTATAACAAGACAAATCAAGGTACAGAACCAAGAATCAAAAGAGACAAATACTGAAGCATTTGTTCTGGCAAGGTGGTCCAAAGAACAGATGGCAAATCTACAGCTAAACTTGGAGAGAAAGATAAGAGACAAGCAGCTACAGAAACGGGAAAGACTCCGAAAAGCAGGTGGTCCTTCCTGACACAGTTAACGTCTTATGGCAGAACAAGTTGGACTTTCAGCAAGGAGTAACTGTGTAAAAATAGGTGTGTGCACTAGTTTGTATAGGGCTTATATATATTATGCACATCCTATTGTCAGCTGTAAGAGAGATACATATAGTTATTTGCTAAGCTCTTTTCTCTGTAAGCAAGCAAGTTCAAACTGTTCTTGTTTAGAAGCCAGAAATTCGATTGTGAATTTCTTGGAAAGCTGTAGTATTTAATTTGCTTATACAAAGTAGATTAAAGTGATTGTGTGTGTTATTTACTTTCTGCATATTACATATCATAATCATATACAGTCTGTTACTTAGTTATCAAGAATCGAAAAATATATCAAACTATCCATTCACCCCCCCATCTGTCTAGTTTCTAGTAGTATTCATTTCTAACAACCTAACCTAATTGTTTTTATGCAGGTAAGTAAGAAGGTCATGTGGGTCATTGACAGTGGATGCTCCAGACACATGACATATGATAAAACCCTGCTATCACATTTCTTGAAGAAATCTGGTCCATTCATAACATTTGGAGATAACAACAAAGGATACACAGTGGGATATGGCTCTTTGGAAGTAAGAAACATCATCATTCAAGACATTGCTTTGGTGAAAGGACTAATGCACAATCTACTCAGTGTTAGTCAATTTTGTGATTAAGGATTCAAGGTTGATTTTGGAACTTTGGAATGTTCAATTTACAACAAGAAAACTGGCAGCCTAGCTCTCAAGAGAGTGAGGAAAGGAAACTTATTTGTAGCTGATTTGGACTCAACAAAGAAGGACAAAATTTACTGTTTCTACAGTAAAGCCTCTGTTGCTGACAATATGCTTTGGCACAAGAAACTCTCACATCTAAACTTCAAAACAATGAACCTGATCATGAAGAAAGAGTTAGTGGGAGGACTTCCTCAACAAGAATTCTGTCAAGACGGATTGTGTAAGGACTGTCAAAAAGGAAAGCTAAGAAAAGTTGTTCATAGGCCAAAGAAACTCAACACAAATCAGGAAGCACTCAAGTTAATCCACATGGATCTTTTTGGCCCAATAAATGTCTTATCTTTAGCCAAAAAGAGATATGCACTTGTCATGGTGGATGACTACTGTTGGTCCTTGACTATTGCAGAAGGGGGGGGGGGGGGGGGTTGAATGAAATACTGATAAAACTCAATCTACGTTTCAACAACTAAAACCAAGATTAACGATTATCAGTTAAACAATTTCAAACACAAGTAGACACTCAAGTAATTCTCACAAAATAAATGTTTGATTTATTTTGCAATGGGTTGCTACAACCTCAAGAAAAAGTGTATCTTTTCTTGAGCTTCAGTTTCTCGAGTGATTACAAAGAATGAATTGAGAGATAGACTAAGTAGGCTAAACCTATCACTTTCAATCACGGGTCTTTGTGAAGCTGCTGTCATTTTCAAGTGGCAGCTTCTTATAATTTGCCTGCCCGTGATTCTTTCCTAAATTGCTATATAGACAGCTTATCAATACATTACAAAGCAATCTAGAAACATTCTATTTTAAGCTAACACAATTCAGTAGATATAGATTTGCCATACTCTGGAATTGGTGAGCTCTGTCATGTGATCTCTCAAGCTTCAGTCGTAGTCTTGCAGACCTCTTACAGTGTTGGGATGTTGCAACACGCCTGTTTCTTGAACATCCAAACTGTCACGAGTTTGACTGGATTGTTTACCAATACAAACGTTATCCCTTCATGACAGTATCCTGATGGCTAAGCTTGCTGTCACAGGAATGCGCTTTTGGTGACAGTAAGAAATCCCCGCTAAAGGTGCTGTCAGGATTTCCAAGCTTGCTGTCAGGTTAAGGTAAAGTTGCTGTCAGAAGGCTCCCGCCAATGTTGCTGTCAGAGTGAATAACTGTCGTGACTCGCAACATGCTGTCTTCAAGTAACCTTACTATCAGTGCTGTGACAGTAATCTTTATTCTTGCTGTTCATCTTGAGTACTTCTTGAGGCTTGAACAAACTAATGAACTTCTACCAAAATGTACTAGAGTCTTATTTGCAGCAAACAAAAACGGTTACAAAGACATACTCTGGCAGTGACAATATGTTCATACTTAATAAAATTAAGTAAGTAAAATGTCTAGTTAAGTTGTCTCATAGCTATCACCCAAAAATCCTAACAATCTCCCCCAATTTGATTTTATGGATAATAACAGTAAATTTACAATTAATACTAGCTGACAACTTAACTAACAAGATCAGAATCTGACAAAAGATTTTTACTTAGCTTCAGATTTCTTTTTCTGTCTTGCTTCATCCTCTCTGTTGAGAGCTTCCTTAAGAACTTCTCTGAGTCCTTCCACCAGTGCTACTTCATCAGGAGTGATAGCCTCATCTTCAATTTCATCAATGTGTTTCTGGATTGTCTTGGAGAGACATACTCTAGCATTCTGAAGATCCAACCATAAGTATTTGCCAAAAGCATGAGTTTTGAACTTCAGTGTGCCATTAAAGTCTTTGAATCTGCTTCTAGGGTATGCATTCAGAGTTTTTCTCCTTGACCTATCCAGTTTTGAGTCTTCACCCTTTCTTGCTTGAATAATGCTCTCAATCTCAGAAGAGCATTGATGTTCCAATGGATGAATTGATCCAATCACCAGGAAAAGTAAGTCTTTCAGTGCACTGGTTCTAAGTTTGTGAAAGCTTCTTACTGGAATCTCTTCCCATATGAACTTGATTCTCAGAGGATTCTCAAGCATACAAGATTGGTAATTGGGTCCTTCACTTTCCATCCTGTTGGCTTCTCTGCTTTTATCCAAGAATGTGTCTTCTGTATTTTCAGTGGTTTCTCTTTCTGTAGGCTCTGAGGATTCTTCTTGACTTGGTTGGGTTTGCACCACTTCTTCAGGAACATCATCTTCATACTCAGCCATTTCTTCATCAGAATATTCAAGTAAGTGAGCAATGTCATTATCATCATATAGTGACCATTCTCCAAACTTCTGATAGAATTCTACATCCCTCAGGGCTTTGTATGCCAACACATGGTTCATGACACTTTCAGGAACGTTGTCATAACCTTGCATTAGATTGACCATCATTACCAAGTAGAAGTATTCAACTCTCCTTGTTTCTGTTCTCCTTCCCATTGAAAGAGTTGCTGATACAATGTATGATGACACTTCCATGAAAAAGTCCTTTTTGACTTTCACAAGTCTTGATGCATCAAACCAAAGAATGTATTCAGTTGCTTCATTGTTGTTATCCAACTTTACCTCGACGCTCTTGATTTGATCAGCTTCCTTTTCCAAAAGATCCAGAGAGCTGTAGAGTTTTGATTGGATAGGCTTCTTCAAGTTTCTGCCAAGCCCAGTGGCTTTCTCCTTTCCTGAGTACTTGTGTTTTCCTTTTATTGCTTTTGAAATCTCCTCAGGTTCAGGTTCCTGTCTAGAGAACCAGGCCTTTGCCAAGGTTTTTGTCCTCTTTGGCTTGATAGTAGGCTTGATTCCTTCTTTGACAGCATCTTTGTTGACAGTGTCCTCCATGACAGTATCTTTCTTGACAATTTCTTCTGTGACAACTTCTTTGCTGACAGCTTCCTTGAGGACAGTGTCTTCTGTAACAGTCTCTTTGTTGACAGTATCTTTTTCAGCATTTATACTGTCAATAGCACATCTTAAGATATTTGCCTCCAAAGCTTCAAGAGTTACTGACTCCTCTTCTTCTGTTGCTCCAGCATCTTCCTTTTCTTGTACATGAGATTCTTCCTTATTTTCCTCCTGGGATTTTGATCCAACATTCCCAGAGGTGCTTCCACTAGCATTTCCTGCTTCTCTAGTTCCTCCACTACCATCCAACTCATCATCATCATCATGAGGAACCTTATAGGAGCAGCTTTCTCCTTGTTCAGCTCTGTTGGAGATTGCTTTGGAGATCATCTTCTTCATAGTAGAGCTCAGTTCCTTGTCCCTTTTCACCAGTAAGTCATAAATTGCTTTGACAGCAAGAACTCTTTCCTTGTTGGCTTTGGAGTTGAGAATCATGTTTAACACCTTTAAGATTGACTTTGACTCCATTGTTGAAGTCCATCCTAGACTCATGTATGCACATCTCTTGCTACCACTTTTGGTGGTACCTGCATAGTAGACACAAAATGGATTGGTGTAGACTTCTGGGAGTTTTTCTGAAATTAAACTCAACATTTGCATATGCAAGATCTCATTGAAGGCTGTATGGTTTGCTGTGATTTTGTTCTTCATTACTGTTAGCACTCTTGCTGGAAGACTCTGCAGCAGCTGCATAGTAATAAACATGGATATCCCAGTGTTTAAGTACACATCAATAGCCCACCTCCTTTCTTCATTGATATTTACACATACACGGGTGATTTTCTCCTTGAGCAAAGTTGAACAGTTACTCAATCTTCTGCTAGGCTCCTTCATAGCTTCATCAACTACCTTGTAGAAGTCTTCATCATGATTCTTCAGAGTACTTTCCCTGTAGTCAACCATTAGAGCATTTGCATCTTCTTGGCTGAACTCTGTTCCTTCACTCCAGGTGTTTCCAGACAGGATGTATTCAGGTATCTTGTCTTTCCCTTTTCCCAACTTGTTCTGCTCCTCCTTTTCTCTCAATTGCCTTTCAAGAGCACTCTCCTTTGGAGTTGGAGTTGGCTCTCTTATAGTCACAGGAGGTAGTATTGGGTTCTTGGAAGAAACATCCTTTTGCATAGCTTCCAGGGTTTCCTTGGACATTAGAACTGTTTCTCCAGCTATCTCATATTCAAAGAGATTTTCAGCTTCTTGCATTTGCTCCCCCTTACTTCTTGAATCTCCTTGAGTTCCCCTTTTTCTCTTAGCAGGCACTGACCTTCCTTTAGTTCCAGGCTCCCCCTCACTCCTTGAAGCCTTCTTTGAGCCTGGCTCCCCCTGAGCAACAACCTGTTTGGGGATACCTTCTGTTCCTGATTTTGCCTTTTGAGATTCTGATCTTACCTTTGTCTCCCCCTTAGGTAAGTTGGCAGCATCAAGATTTGCAGATAGAGCTTGAATGGTTTCCTGAATGGCAGAAAAACCAGAGGCCACCATGGTAGACAGGCTGTCAATTTTGAATTCCATGGACAGACATCTGTTCTCTAGAGCATGCAACCTGGAAGATGTAGAGGGGCCACCTGATCTTAACCTTCTTGGGGGTGAAGGAAAAGAATGGGGCTTGGAGGCTGTGGGGGTTCTCACACTCTCAGTGTTTTTCTGAGTGATCTCATCACTCCTCACAACAGAACTCTCATGGCCTAAGGCCTGGACATGTGTGGCTCCCTCAATTTCACTCTGGACATGCTCAAGTCCCTCACTTTTTGCCAGCTCATTTGGCTGCCTCTCATTTTGATGCTCACCTCTCTTTTCTTTTATCTCTCTTTTCTTTTGCACACCCTCACTCATCCTAGATGCATAGGTATGAGCAGTACTATCATGCAATGAAATAGATGGTTTAGAATGTACCTTTAAGAACTGAGATAGTGGCACATCATCATCAGAGACATGCTCAAGAAGTACAGCATCAAAGTCAGGCTGTGTAGAGGTGACATGAGCTTTGCCATGAATGTTACTGTCAGTTGGAATATTGACAGTAGGTTCCACTGCAATATGGACAACAGGTTGGATTGTGACAGCAACTTCAACTGAGTCCTTGACAGCAGAATCACCTGTGACAGCAATATCCACAGTGTCTTTGACAGCAACTTGGGATGTGACAGCATCTTCCCTGAGGTAAGATGCTCCTTGGAGATTGAACAAAGTACTGGCTGTTTCATTTTCTAGTAGAGTTGTACTTTGCTCTTTCTCAGTGTTTGAAAGAGTGGTGTCCATCTCACTTTGAGAAATGGGTTCTTGTGGACCACTTGATGGGGGCTCATCCATGAGTGAAGATGGATGATCAAAACCTGAAGGGTTGGGACTGTCCCCCTCTCCAGGTTGTGGAGAAGAAACAAATGAATGTGTAGGGTAGGAAGAAGGTGAAAGTGGAGAAGAGAATAGTGGCTATTTCTCAGATGTAACTTGAGAAGTATCAACAGAGGAAGTGAAACCCTCACAGTGTCCGGACTCCATGTGTGTTTCTGCAAGTGGAGGCTCCTCATGAGTTGGAACATGAGGTTGTGCAGACTCTTTACAGGTTGCCTTGGGAGACATGCCAATTTCAATAGATATCCCTTGTTGAGAAGGCACATCTAGGGAGGAGTTTATTTCCCTTGTTTCCTCTACAGTCTTTTGGGAGACTGCAGGGTGGTTGATAGTGGTTTTGGTCCTCGTAGCTCTCTTCTTCTTAGGCTCAGGAGGAACCACTGTGGGTTCTGTTGGACTACCTTCCTTATTTGTTGCACTAGGTGCAGGAACTCCCTCTTGACTCTCAACACTACCACTACCACCAGTCTCTAGGGGTCTTTTTCTGGTTTCTTGTAAGGCTAGCCTCTGTACTTTGGGAAGTCTAGAGAACCTAGGCTGAGTGTATGGGGCAGAATGAGGGTTGACTGAATTGGGGTCTAATGCAGTCTCATTCTCAATAGTGAAGGTATCAAAACCAGACAGTAAGGGAAAATCAAGGTCAGTCACTTGATCAACCATGTGTTTGGTGAAACATAGTGGAATATGTGCATTTAAATTCTGTGAGGTGAGAGTTGTGTGAGTGTTTCTTTTTAGTACAGGGCACACCTCCAAACGAGGGGCATTCTCATCAAAGTCACATAAAGAATTGATGCACAACATTAAAAATCGAGGATAGATGTTTACCTTCTTACCTATGGCAGCCTTGAAGTGTGCCATGAGCAGCTTTCCAACATCCACTTTGTACCCATGAACAAGAGAGTGAGTGAGCTTCTTGATGTAGGTGGGAATTCCATTCCATCCTGTGGTCTTGGTAGAGAACACTTTCACCATAGCATCAAACACCATACTCCACTCCTTGCGGAGATATTTCCTGTCCATTTCACCAGAAGGGTACCATTTTGTTGTTCCCTCTTCAAGAATAGGGCCAGAGTACCCAATCTTCAAGAAGAGCTTCTTTAGGGTCTCATCACTAGCAAGCTCAACATAATCCTTTCCTGGTTCTAGCACAATTCCCAGAGCTGCATTGATGCCCTGAACAGTGAGAGAGTAGATGTGCTCCTTGATTTTGAACTGAATAGAGGAGATGTCACCATCTTCTTGAGCAACGGCTGTCTCCCAGAAATTTTCAATCATGTCTAGGTCAAGAACAGGAGTGGAGGTAATTGCATACCCAAGATAAGACTTATTCATTAAATAAACAAGCCCTTTGAAACCCTCACCAGCATCACTTGGAGAGTATATGCCAGCAAAGTTAGTTTTTGAAATTGATTGTTTAGGGGCCATTTGTTTTGCTTGAGAGAAGAAGAAGAGAGAAGGTAAGAGATGAATTGCTTGGAGATAAGAGAAAGGTGAGTATTGTGTTTGCTTTTTGAGAACAATTGAATGTTTGATGAATTTAGAGGGAAGTTCAAGCGTTTAACTGACAAAGTGGAAAAGTGAAATCGTGTCTTAACCCACCTAGCAGTCACGTGGGTTACTGGCTAATTTCTCTCTCCTCGTGGAGGATGTGTCCAATTTTAACGGTCCACTAATTTGACAGTAACCTGTACACTCAAAATAACCGTGTCAGTAACTTTGGTGTGATGACAGCATGTTTTGCGTGACAGAAACATTTCGCGCAAAACTTACTGTCATCGTTAAGTTCTCATATGACAGTATCTTTTACGAGTCATGACAGAAGGTTGTTTACTGCTGTCGAGAAGTTAGCTGTCAAAGAATTGTGACAGCAACTTTTCTAGATGACAGCAACCTTTGCGGGAAAACAGCAACTGTCAGGACTTTGAATTGAAACTGTTATGATTAAAAACTTAACTGAGGAGTCACCAGTTAAAAATTTACAAAGTTTATTACTGATTCATTTATCATTCATAATAACATTCAACCAGTTAAGCAATTAAACAACACACAGGAAGCAAATGGAAACAGTAGAAAGAGAAGTTTTATTGATTTAATTAAATGAAGAAAGCAAAAAGCTACAATTGGTGAGATAAACTAATAAGTACAGTCTTTCTTAACCAATTCTAGTACTTCTGCCCTAACTATCTCTTCTGAGGTTCCTTCTTCCTTGAGGAGTGCTTGAAACTCCTTTTCCTCTTCTTGCACCTTAGCCTCCTCAGCGGCCTTGGCTACAAGTTCTTTTTCCTCTTCCTCATCGAGGATATCCCATAGCTCATCAAACAGTGCTTCTACCTCTTCATTGTAGGGTTCACTCCCACAAGGCTTAGGCCTGTACTCAATTCCTACTTTGTTTTCCATTTTACCCTTTTTACGAATGATTCACTAGTATGGCCTAAGATTCATTTTATAGGCATACTAGGTTAAGTGGGATGTAAACGGTCAACAGTTTGGAATACCCATACAACTACCTCATATTACAATTAAGTGAGGTCTACCACTAATACAACAATCAAGGCAAAACTGACCAATTAAGGAGAATCCTTGACCAATTTCAATTTTAACAAACATGCAAGTTAGTGTCATACAAAAATCAACTTTCAAGTACGAGACTAGCACAAAGTTCAATTTTAACAAAGTCAAAGCAAATGTGCTGTCGAAAACAGATAGAGACTTAGGTAGACAGTAACTTTTCTCATGACAGCAACTTCTGAAGATGTTACTGTCACAAGCTTCACTTGAATAATAGAATGAAAAACTAGTAAGTTAACATACCAGATTTAGCATTCCCAATTCACTTACCAACCTGTTGAAGGTTGCTTCATCCAGTGGTTTTGTAAAAATGTCTGGAAGTTACTTTTCTGTGGGTACATAGATCAACTTCACAGTTCCTCTTTCAACATGCTCTCTTATGAAATGATGTCTGATATCAATGTGCTTAGTTCTAGAGTGTTGAACAGGATTGTCTGAGATGGCTATGGCACTAGTGTTGTCACAGTAGATAGGGATATTATTTAACACTAAGCCATAATCCAACAGTTGATTCTTCATCCACAAGATTTGTGCACAGCAACTTCCAGCTGCAATGTATTCAGCTTCTGTAGTAGATGTAGAAACTGAGTGTTGCTTTTTACTGAACCAGGATACCAATCTTCCACCAAGAAATTGACAGCTTCCTGTAGTGCTTTTTCTGTCAATCCTACATCCAGCATAATCTGAATCAGAATACCCCACTAGCTCAAATCCAGTGTTTTTAGGATACAAAAGGCCCAGATTAGGAGAGCCCTTAAGGTATCTAAAAATTCTCTTGATTACTACCAAGTGTGACTCCTTTGGATCAGCTTGAAACCTTGCACAGAGACATGTAGCAAACATTATGTCAAGTCTTCTAGCAGTTAGATAAAGAAGGGATCCAACCATGCCTCTGTATGCACTCGAGTCTACTTTCTTTCCTTTGGAATCTAGATCCAGACTAGTTGAGGTAGAAATAGGAGTCTTGGCAGGTGATGAATCTTCCAAGTTGAAATTCTTGAGAAGTTCCTTGACATATTTTGCTTGACAAATGAAGATTCCATCATCTTTCTGAAGAACTTGTAAACCCAGGAAGAATGACAGTTCTCCCATCATGCTCATCTCATACTTATTTCTCATTAGAGATGAAAACTTCTCACACAGCTTCTCATTTGATGAACCAAAAATGATATCATCAACATAAATTTGAACCAAAATGATGTCTTTGCCATGATGCTGGTAGAATAAGGTCTTATCTACTACACCTCTTGTAAACTGGTTTTCCAATAGAAAGGCAGAGAGGGTATCATACCATGCTCTTGGAGCTTGTTTCAATCCATAAAGTGTCTTGAACAGCTTATACACAAAATCATACATCTCAGCATCTTCAAAGCCAGGTGGTTGTTCAACATACACTTCTTCCTCCAACTCTCCATTTAGAAAAGCACTTTTGACATCCATTTGGAACACCTTGAAATTACAGTGAGTAGCAAAGGCTAGGAAAATCCTGATAGCTTCAAGTCTGGCAACAGGTGCAAATGTCTCATCATAATCTATCCCTTCCTGTTGACAGTAACCTTTAGCTACTAGCCTTGCTTTGTTTCTAGTCACATTTCCATTTTCATCCAGTTTGTTTCTGAAAACCCACTTTGTCTCAATAACTGACTTTCGTCTAGGTCTTGGAACCAACTTCCAAACATTGTTTCTTTCAAACTGGTTGAGTTCTTCTTGCATAGCAATCACCCAATCAGAATCCAACAATGCTTCATCAATTGCTTTAGGCTCCATTTGAGAAAGAAAACAAGAAAACATGCTGTCAGCAGAAACATTGTTCCTGGTCCTCACCCCAGAGGAGGGATCTCCAATTATTAGATCATTTGAGTGATGCATGTTCCACCTAATGGTTTTGGGTAAGCTCCTTGTATGATTTGAGACAGTAACTTCAAATTGAGGAACTGAATCTTCACCAGGGCAATTGTCTCCACCATTTTCTTCAATGTCTCCAGAGTCACCATCAATTTGAGTATTTCCTGTGATGGTGTGTGACTGGGCTGGAGTTTGATTGACATTCTTTTCAATGACAGCATCCTTTTCTGTTTCAATAGTTTGAGTGAAAGTAGGTTCTTCATCAACAACTTCTTCTTCCTCCAAGTATCCTTGATTCTCAAATCTAAGAATCTGCATTTGACCTTCTTCATGTAGTCCAGGAAACTTGGTTTCATCAAATGTGGCATTCACACTTTCATCAATGATTCCGTGTTCCAAAAGATAAACTCTGTAGGCAGTCCTTTCTAAAGCATACCCCATGAAAATTCCTTCAAAAGCTTTGGTGTCAAATTTCCCTTTCTTTTCATGGTTGTCTTTCATCATGAAACATTTGCTTCCAAACACATGAAAATACTTGACAGTAGGGAGTGTTCCCATGAGTCTTGTTGATCAAGGTTCTGTTCTGTGTGTAGCAAGCTGTGTTGATAGCTTCTGCCCAGAAGTATGTAGGTAATTTTGCATCATGAAGCATAGTTCTGGCAACTTCAATGAGAGTCCTATTCTTCCTTTCTACAACTCCATTCTGCTGAGGAGTCCTTGCAGCAGAAAATTGTTGTACAATTCCTTCATCTTTACAGAAATTACCCAGAGTGGCATTTCTGAACTCAGTCCCATTGTCACTCCTTATTATTTGAACTTTGGCATTTGGAGCTCTTTCAAGAACTCTTAAGTGATCAATGATGACTTGAGCTGCTTCATCTTTTGATTCTAGATACTTCACCCAAGTATACCTAGAATAGTCATCCACCATAACTAATGCATATCTTTTCTTGGCTAATGATGGTACATTGACTGGTCCAAAGAGATCCATGTGAATTAGTTTGAGTGGTTCAGTGTTGGTGTTGACTTGCTTTGATCTATGCACAGCTTTCTTCAGTTTTCCCATTTGACAGTCCTCACACAGTCCTTCTTGACAGAATTCCTGTTGAGGTAGTCCTCTCACTAGTTCCTTCTTCATCAGCATATTCATTGTTTTGAAGTTGAGGTGTGAGAGTTTCATGTGCCAAAGCATAGTGTCACCAACAGTAGCTTTACTGTAAAAACAGTTAATCTTGTCCTTCTTTGTTGATCTTAAGTCAACAATAAACAAGCTTCCTTTTCTTACTCCTTTCAAAGAAAGGCTTCCATCATTCTTGTGATAAATGTTGCACACCATCATGTCAAAATCAACCTTGAATCCCCTGTCACTGAATTGGCTGACACTGAGCAGGTTGTGCTTCAATCCATCAACAAGTGCAATGTCATTTATGACAACATTTCCAATTTCCAAACAGCCATATCCCACTGTGTAACCCTTGATGTTGTCTCCAAAGGTTATGATTGGGCCAGCTTTCTCTACAAATTGTGACAGCAGGGTTTTGTCACCAGTCATGTGTCTAGAGCAGCCACTGTCAATGATCCAAGTGACCTGCTCCTTGTTCTTACCCTGCAAGACAAATTGTATTTAAGAGGCATATGGTACCCAATCCTTGTTGGGTCTAGTCACTTCAGTATCACAAGCATAATCATCATTTTCAACTTTAACCATCACACCAGGAATCTTCTGTTGGACTCCTTTCTTCACCCACTTATCTTCAGAATTAGACTTGGTCTTCTTCTTAGTGGATGAGGCCTTCTTACTGTTTCCAGTAGGCTCAGAAGTCTCAACAGTTTGCAAGTAGGTACATTATTCAGAAGATGAAATAGGCATATTAAAACAAGTACTCATGGCAGTTATCTTGCATGGCATACAATCAACGTTTTTACATACTACCATAGGTCTATGCATAATGGGGGTTCTGTGTAAGTTACCATCTAACATAGTCACATTGTTTTTGACCTCCTTTGGTTTCTTACAAACATGAGTTAGGTGATATGAAGAGCCACAATTATTGCATAGTTTTCTAGGAGAATTAGCATTGCCATTTCCTAACTTACCATTCCTGTTTCTAGACTTGTAGGTTATTGAGTCAACAGGATGTTCTGAAGTTGCTGTCGAGCTTTTCTTGACAGTACCTTTCATACCCTCTGTCTTGACAGTAGGTTTGGAAGTTGTTGTCTTTGAAGCCCTCTTGACAGTATCTTTATAGGATACTGTCTTGCCATTATTGACAACATCTTTGGAACATTCTGTCAGATTGTTTGGCAAAGTTACTGTCTTGGGGATTTTGACAGCATCTTTTCCATCAACTGTTGTACTGTCATTGCCTTCATCCTCATCATCAAGTTGTTGCTTGATGAGCATGGCTTCCTCATCAAACTCAAGTTCAGAAGGTTTAAAAATTGGTTTGTTGAGTTTCTTAAGGACATGAGGTTTGGCAGTAGCATCAGTTGAACCATCCTGACTAACAATTTCCTTACCAGGTCTCTTGCCATATTCAAAACCTATTCCTACCTTTTGATCCTCTGTGTGTTTCTCATGATAATCCTGAAGTTGTTTGGATGAATTTCTATAGGCTCTAATCTTGAATTCATTTTCACTAATTTCTTTCCTAGAAACTCCCCAATTTCTTTAGCACAGACTAATTCATTTTTCAGTTTAGCATTTTCCTGTGTTAAAGATTCTAATCGATTGGTCTTTAACGAAAGCAAATCATTTTCAGAAGTGAGTTCTTCATTCAATTTAGTTAACCTAGCAATTTCTTCATTAGCTGCAGTTAAACTAGTATGAACATGAAACATCACTGCACTTAATTCCTCAACAGTTTGCTTGTATTCATCTTTAGACATATCAAGTACGACTAGTGAGGGTACCTGACTTGGAGATCTAGATGAGGCCTCTTCAGATTTAGCCATAAGTGCTAAGTTCACATAATCCTCTTCCTCTTCATCATAAGAGTCATCCCAGCACTTTCTTTCATCCACATAGGCCTTTCCCTGTCCTTTCTTGAAATGTCCACTTAACCCTTTATCCATCCTCTGATTCTGCTTTGGCCTTCTGCATTCAGTAGCAAAGTGGCCAAGCTCATTGCAGTTGTAACACCTGAACTTGGATCTGTCCACCATCCCTGTTTTGTATCCACCTCTTGTGGCACCACCTTCAACTTTGGAGAAGTTCCCTTTGCTGAACCTTGATGTTTGACCTTGAGACTTATATGGCTTGTTTCTCTTGAATCTTATGTTCTTGAATTTCTTAGCCATGTAAGCCATGGTTGGATTATCAATCTTTTCCATTTCTTCTAAGGAGTAGAAGTCTTCATCCTCAACATCAGTTAACTACAGTACAACTTTCTCCTCATCATCCACAACCTCTTCGATCTTAAGAGAGGGTACTGAAGCAGGTTGAGTGATTTGAGCTTCTTCACTAGGTTGAGTGATTCTTGGCACATGAGCCACTAAAGCACCTGACATATTAGCCATCTTTCCTCTGGATCCAGCTAGAATAGCTCTTTTCTGGAAAAACTCAAGCTCATATGATTTAAGCACACCATATAGAGTTTCAAGAGAGATATTGTTCAGATTTCTTCCTTCTCTTATGGCAGTGACTTTGTGCTCAAGATGCTCAGGAAGTGTGAGCAAGAATTTGACATTTAATTCCTTTCTATCATAGTACTTGCCATGAATCTGTAGCTCAGTCATAAGTTTACTAAACCTCTCAAACATTGTTGGTAGGTCTTCTCCTGACTTTACCATGAAGGCTTCATACTGTGAGATAAGGATTTGTCTCTGGTTGTCTTTCACTTCTTCACTTCCTTCACACGGCAGCTCGATCTTATTCCACATATCCTTGGCTGATGAGCACCCAATGACGTTCCCACACATGGCTTTGTCCAAAGTGAGAGCATCCAGTAAGATGAGTTACAAGTAATCATCCAAGGCCACCTTTTCTTTTTCTGGTTCCAGAAACTCCGAAGGTAATTTGTTGACCCAGTAGGTTGGAATAAGAACGCCGTCCACGGTTGAGGCTTCAATTTCTTTACGTGGCACGAAGGGACCATTCTGGAGGACTCCCAAGTATAATGGATTCGCAGCTTTGATAAACAACATGATTTTTCTTTTCCATACATTGTAGTTTTCCTTATCAAAAGCTGGAATCTTTATGCTACTTGACTTCTGCATACTTATCATGATCTCAGATTTGTTGAACAATCTATCTGCTCTGATACCAGTTGTTGGTCCTTGACTATTGCAGAAGGGGGGGGGGGGGTTGAATGCAATACTGATAAAACTCAATCTACGTTTCAACAACTAAAACCAAGATTAACGATTATCAGTTAAACAATTGCAAACACAAGTAGACACTCAAGTAATTCTCACAAAATAAATGTTTTATTTATTTTGCAATGGGTTGCTACAACCTCAAGAAAAAGTGTATCTTTTCTTGAGTTTCAGTTTCTCGAGTGATTACAAAGAATGAATTGAGAGATAGACTAAGTAGGCTAAACCTATCACTTTCAATCACGGGTCTTTGTGAAGCTGCTGTCATTTTCAAGTGGCAGCTTCTTACAATTTGCCTGCCCGTGATTCTTTCCTAAATTGCTATATAGACAGCTTATCAATACATTACAAAGCAATCTAGAAACATTCTATTTTAAGCTAACACAATTCAGTAGATGTAGAATTGTCATACTCTGGAATTGGTGAGCTCTGTCATGTGATCTCTCAAGCTTCAGTCGTAGTCTTGCAGACTTGTTACAGTGTTGGGATGCTACAACATGCCTGTTTCTTGAACATCCAAACTGTCACGAGTTTGACTGGATTGTTTACCAATACAAACGTTATCCCTTCATGACAGTATCCTGATGGCTAAGCTTGCTATCACAGGAATGCGCTTTTGGTGACAGTAAGAAATCCCCGCTAAAGGTGCTGTCAGGATTTCCAAGCTTGCTGTCAGGTTAAGGTAAAGTTGCTGTCAAAAGGCTCCCGCCAATGTTGCTGTCAGAGTGAATGTACTGTCGTGACTCGCAACATGCTGTCTTCAAGTAACCTTACTGTCAGTGCTGTGACAGTAATCTTTATTCTTGCTGTTCATCTTGAGTACTTCTTGAGGCTTGAACAAACTAATGAACTTCTACCAAAATGTACTAGAGTCTTATTTGCAGCAAACAAAAACGGTTACAAAGACATACTCTGGCTGTGACAGTATGTTCATACTTAATAAAATTAAGTAAGTAAAATGTCTAGTTAAGTTGTCTCATAGCTATCACCCAAAAATCCTAACAACTACTCTAGATACACTTGGGTGAAGTTTTTAGAGACAAAAAATGAAGCAGCTCAGGAAATCATTGATCACATCAAGGTGCAAGAGAGAAAGTCTAGTTCAAAAGTTCAAATTCTAAGAAGTGACAATGGAACTAAGTTCTAAAATGCAACTCTTGGAAGCTTCTGTAAAGAACTTGGAATTGTTCAACAATTCTCTGTTGCCAGAACACCTCAACAAAATGGTGTAGTGGAAAGAAAGAATAGAACTCTCATTGAAGCTGTTAAAACTATGTTGTGTGAATTAAAACTACCAACATATTTCTGGGCAGAGGCAGTCAACACATCTTGTTATACTCAAAACAGAACATTGATCAACAAGACTCATGGAGCCACTCCTTATTTTCTTTTAACAGAGAAGAAAACCTTAGTAAAGTATTTTCATACTTTTGGAGCCAAATGTTATGCTATAAAGGATAACTCTGAAAGACAAGGAAAGTTTGACTCCAAGGCCTATGAAAGTATTTTTGTAGGTTATGTCATTGAAAAAATTGCCTACAGAGTCTACATAATTGAGCACAAGATTGTTGAAGAAAGTGTGAATGTTTCTTTTGATGAAACCAAATTACCTGGTTTGAAAGAATATGGTAACATGGAGCCATTGAGATTTGAAAATCAAGATTACTTGGAAGAACCATAATTTGTTGATGAAGAACCTAGTTGCACTCATGAGTTGGATTCAAGAAAGGATGTTGTCAGAGAACATGAACAATATCCTGCTCAATCTCAAGACAACTCCGGAAGTTTTCCAATGGATATTGATCATGAGACAAACAATGAATATATGAATGACAACATCTTTGAAGAAGAATCAAACCCTCAACCTGCAACACTTCAAAGTCCTATAGCAAGGAATCTGCCAAGAAGTACAAAATAGAACAAAGATCACACAAATGATCTTATCATTGGAGATCCATCCACTGGAGTGAGAACAAGGAGAAGTGCTATAAATGAATGTCTTTACTCCTGTTTTCTATCTCAAGTTGAGCCTAAGTCAAATGATGAGGCATTGTTAGATCCAGATTGGGTAATTTCTATGCAAGAGGAACTGAATCAGTTTGAGAGAAACAAAGTGTGGAAGTTAGTTCCAAGGCCAAAGGGAAAAACAGTCATTGGAACTAAATGGGTTTTCAGAAACAAGTTGGATGAAGGTGGAATTGTGACAAGGAACAAGGCAAGGCTAGTAGCAAAAGGTTACTATCAACAGGAAGGTATTGATTATGATGAGACCTTTGCACTTGTAGCTATACTTGAGGCTATAAGGATTTTTCTAGCCTATGCAGCACACTGTAACTTCAAGGTATTTCAAATGGATGTCAAAAGTTCTTTTCTTAATGGAGAACTTGAAGAAGAAGTATATGTGGAGCAACCTCCTGGTTTTGAGGATACAAAAATATTTTATTTTGTATACAAACTCTTCAAGACACTTTATGGACTGAAGCAAGCCCCTAGAGCTTGGTATGATACTCTCTCCATTTTCCTGTTGGAGAATCAATTCACAAGAGGTGTTGTGGACAAGAATTTATTCTATAAAAACCATGGAAAGGATATCATACTGGTCCAAATCTATGTTGATGACATTATATTTGACTCAACCAATGAAAAGCTATATGAGAGATTCTCAACTCTCATGAGAAACAAGTATGAGATGAGTATGATGGGTGAACTCTCTTTCTTTCTTAGACTTAAAATCTATCAAAAGGATTATGGTATCTTTATTTTTCAAGCCAAGTATATTAAAGAACTGTTGAAAAAGTTTGACTTAGAAGATTCATCACCTACCAAGACACATATCTCTACCACAACTAAGTTGGATCTAGATCCCAAAGGAAAGAAAGTGGATTCTACTGTATACAGAGGCATGGTTGGATCTTTGCTCTATCTTACAACAAGCAGACCTGATATCATGTTTGTTACATGTCTCTGTGCAAGATTTCAAGCTGATCCTAAGGAATCTCACTTGATAGCCATCAAAAGAATTTTTAGGCATCTCAAAGGAACTCCTCATTTAGGCCTTTGGTATCCTAAGAACACTGGCTTTGATCTCATTGGATATTCAGATTCAGACTATGCTGGTTGTAAGATTGATAGGAAGAGTACCACTGGAAGCTGTCAGTTCTTAGGTGGAAGATTAGTTTCATGGTTCAGCTAAAAGCAGCACTATGTATCAAGTTCAACTGCTGAGGCTGAATACATTACAGCTAGAAGTTGTGCTCAAATTATATGGATGAAGAACCAATTTCTAGATTATGGCTTGGTGTTGAATAACATTTCTATATATTGTGATAACACCAGTGCCATAGCCATCTCAGACAACCTTGTTCAACACTCAAAGACAAAGCACATTGACATAAGACATCATCTCATCAGGGAGCATGTTAAAAAAGGGACTGTGAAGCTGTTCTACATTCCAACAGACAAGCAACTTGCAGCCATATTTACTAAGCCATTGGATGAATGCACATTCAATAGACTGGTTGGTGAATTGAGAATGCTAAATCTGGTATGTTAACTCTACCAATTTTATTGTTGTGTTTAGAAGCTCAGGACATCATCTTTTTCTCACAAGAAAAAGTTACTGTCATGAGAAGTTACTGTCACATGTAGGCTACATATTCTTAGACAACATGTTATTAACCAATTTGCTTATCTGAAAATGCATGCTTTGTGATTAATTTGCTGTAGCATTTTTATGAGACAAGTAACTTTAATTAAAGTGTCAAAATGTTTTCATTGAGATGTGTTGGTTGGCTATTTTAGTATGGGTTGGAAGTGCTGATCCTCATTAGTCAACAGTTTTAAATACGGCAGTTGTATGGGTAATCTTCACGATTGAAGCTCAACAAACTCCAAAAATCATTGTCTAAAGCCACTCGCTCTAGGAGATAACAATTCACACAAAAACTCCCAAACACTCAGACTCTCAAAAATATTTTTTCAAGATCAAACTCACAACAATGGCACCAAAAAGTGCTTCTCAATCATCTTCTCAAAGTTACAAACCAACAGTCACCATTGGCTCAACAAACTATGATGGCATTCACTCTCCTGTGGATGCTGGTGAAGGATTCAAAGGACTTGTACTCTTCTTGAACAAGTCGTATCTTGGACAGGCTATCACTTCTTGTAACAGCCCCAAATCCGGGGTCAGGGATTTAGGGTAGTCACGATCCATGTACTCCTTGCCTTACCTGTATTACTCACACCATTCATAATTCACCTGCTCATGACCCCACAACATACGTCTCACACACACACACACAGGTTAGAGTCTCAGAAACGACACAATACAACAACTGCGGAATAAATAATCTTTATTACAATACCCAAATGTCTTTGAATCTGTCACTGATACAATTTCTAAGTAAGGTTACATTACCAACTTAGCCTTCTGATGCTCACAATCCTCTCATACCATTCATATCTATACATAAGTTGAATACCAAAAGCTGTAGCCTGATTCGATTGGTTCGTACTACTCTCGGGATCACTGCTAGAAACTGTTTATGAAAACGCCTTGCGGGGTATGTGCCGTCCCATTGGCATCCTGCTTCGCTGCTATATAATATATATAAAACAATAGCAAGAGTGAGCGATAGCTCAGCAAGGAAATGAAAGTATGGCATAATTCTGCCTTTAATTCAACCCAGAAATAAAGCGGGTATAAGACAATAATTTGTCAAAATATCTCGATACTTAAATTACATCCTTGTCGGAATGTAATCCCAAAAATAATACCATTGTTGTATTTCAAATATCAATTTCATAATATTTCTGCAAACTTTGGCTATATTATGAACAAAGTTCTAGTATAAACGATGAGGTTTCAAAGTAAACCAAATATAACCTTTCCGAAAAATATCTGCTATATATGCAGAATATCAACATATAACTTAAAAGATGAAGTTATAAGGTGATTCAGTATAAACAACTCCCTTACCATAACTCATGTTATGTAAGGTATCCACAGAGTCATAACTCATAAATAAAAGATGAAGTTGCATGAATTTATTGTCACTTCATTTCCAAACACTTTTCGACCCCCTACCAACATGATTGGTTCTTCACCCCAATACATGTTGCAGGAATATCCAAATTGGATGATGAACCAATACTGGAGTTGCTACCGCGTCCGCTGTGCCTAACCTTACTATGATCAGTAGCAGGTCGCACCGCTCAAATAGTTTTCTACATGTAGATGGAAGTATCACGACGGCCTGACATTGTCTACCGCCTTACTATGACCTCCCGGCCCATTTGGGGCAATATATAAAAGTTGGATGGGCCCACGCAACTTGACCACTTACACCACTCCTAGTTCAGATGGAATCCATGACTCTGAAACGTAAAGATCGTCCTCCTTTCCCCAAGTGTAACACTTGTTGATACGACTCCACTAAGTAGTTATATCTAGGTTGGAAAGGGAGATTCTCCAATATTTCCCAAGCTATGCTTGTTAATGGATATCGACTTGTTCCATGAATTTACCCCTCGATCATTGAGGTGGTAACACCACACTAGACTGGCAGCAATTAAATTGCTCCAAGAAAATATCATTCCCTTGACAGTTTTGAGTTGAGAGTTCAAAAAGAGTAGTAGTCTCTTAAATCAGGTTTCCCATATTTTTGATGGTTGAGCGAACATTTAAATCCTCTTAAGAGACGGATTTAAATGGAAAACATTGTTTTGGGAACCTCTTTGGATTTTTAAAAATAATCAATGATATTGATTAAATAAGTAAACATTAGATGAATATTCGAAATAATACTCCTTACGTAAATACTGATTAAATGAATATTCGAAAATACTATTCATTAAGTAAATATAGATTAAATGAATATTCAAAGATAATATTCATTAAATAAATAAACCTCAAATGAATATTCAAAAATAATATTCATTACTTAATAAATCTCAAATGAATATTCGAAAATAATATCCATTAAATAATTAAGTCTCAAATGAATATTCAAAAGCAATATTCATTAAATAAATAATTAATCCTCGAATGAATATACATAAATAATATTCATTAACTAATTAAATAATCTTCAAATGAATATTCAAAAATTAATATTCATTAAATAATACCCAGATAAATATTCACAATAATATTCTTAAAGTCAATAATCCTCAAATTAATATAAATAATATTCTTTAAGTCAATAATCCTCAAATGAATATAAATAATATTCTTTAAGTCAATAATCCTCAAATGAATATAAATAATATTCTTTAAGTCAATAATCCTCAAATGAATATAAATAATATTCTTTAAGTCAATAATCCTCAAATGAATATAAATAATATTCATTAAATAAATAATTAACCCTCGAATAACAGTTACCTGATATCTTTGTTATCATTCCGGAACAAAGCGATTTTAAGAAAACATTTTGAAAATGATATTCATCTAAGTAAACAAATTTAATTAGACGAATAAGGCTTATTTAATCCGTAAATGCTTCCAGAAGTATTTACTAATTAAATAAACACTGGTTTATTGGTGATGTTGCCTTTAGGTTAATTATTGCGAAAATCTTTCTAAAAAGCTCTGTCCGGGTTTTCGAAAATATACCTTACAAAATAACCCCGATACGCTGGCTAAGTTATAAACTCAATACATGCTCTACCCTCTGAGCCTTTCTTATTCCAGTACACAAATACCTACCTTATGATATAAAGTCCCCTTCCACCATACGAAAAGTTTATAAATATATACACCATATAATTCAAGGCGTAGGATCTTAAAAGCATCACCACCCATCAACAGTATTATAAGGTCATAGGATTTTGGTTATCGCACGAGCAGGATTTAATATCATTAACAAGACCAAGGATATACTGGTTTTGATAAGGAAGCACAATATTGGGAAACTTGCAAATATGGATTGAAACTTATTCAACATATTTCAAAATAAATATACTCTGAACGATCGAGTATGCATACATAACTTGCATCTAGTATATGCATACTTCAAAATATGGTTTTTAGAAACTTGCCTGATGCTCGAGAAGTGATAGGGGTTCGCGACGATGCCGGACAATCTAGACAAAGTCAAACGAAAACACACGGTTAATCCCCTCGATAAACCACTTATAACTCAATGCTTAAACACGTAAGCGAAATACAACCAAGGCATTACTTGCTCGCTCTAGCGTCACACTAAGTCCATGTTATTCGTCAAATACTTAAATCATAAGTTTGGTTCGAAATCCATCCTCAAATCCAAGTTATACTTAACCATTTGGAACCTTGGTTTCTAAGTCTTGTTTTCAGTGGTTTTCACTTGCGCGACCTCGACTAAAACATTTTTATAAAATCGAAAAATAATCTTTTTAATCCGAATCTTTTTCGTGAGCCTTCCTAACTGTCTCTAGTATTATTCCTCAAAGTTTCACATTTTAATATGGCTCCGAAGTGGTCCAAATATAGCCTCAAAGTTGCTGAACAGAGAAGGGTTGTTCCTCCGAACGACGTTTACTAAAACTCACTTTTCTCTTAAACCGTAAATCGTAACGACATGATTCTTGCGCTCACGTAAACTAGAAACAAAGCTCTACACACTCATGTTCATCACTGAACCAAAAGAGGCAGTTAAGTTTTCGGATTCTATGCAGTTTTAAAGTTAACGAGAATCGGGCATTACGACGGCTTAAAACTTAACGTTTTCCATTTTCAAAACACACTCAAATCAATACCAAACAATCCCAAACTCACCATCCACCTTATACACCCTCCACTCAGTCAAATCCTCCATGAATAATCACAACAAAATTCATAACCCATCCTCCAATACTCAACCAACAATTCATCTAATCACTTAATCATGAGCTTAACTTTACATAAACATCAAAACCATTTCAAAACTCATATAACAAAAAGGGGCAGAGGTTTTTATACCTTCCTTGAATCCTTAAACACACCACAAGAGCTTGTAAGCCTTAAGAGAGTCTTCATCCATGGTTATCATCCTTAAACTTGCAAAAGAAAATCAAGAACAAGTTATGAATTCTCGGAGTTACTATACACCGGTTTAAAGAACTGGAAAACTGAAGGTCTTACCTTGCTCAAATGGAAGACACTCGTGAAATACGAAATGTAGATTATCTCAAGACCTTTCCAACAAGCTATAGATCGCAATTTTCCACCGAGAAATGAAGGAGATATGAATTTTACAATCCGGCAGTTTTGCTTTGGCCGAAAATGAAGAAAATAAGAATGGTTTTTGATTTTTTGTTAATTTGCTTGGAAATGCTGATTTTTTGTTAAAGGTGGTGAGTCATTGCATGTCCAGGACACGTGTCGATCAGTGGGGGGTTATGGTGGCAAAGAAGGGGACACGTGTCAAGCAATGGAGATCATGGTGGCAAGCAGCTTTACTGGTTCGTTTTTCTTTCACATGGATGATCCAAATGTTGCATTTCTCGAATTAATCTTGTTACATGTTACTTCCATGTCTATATTTAATCCTGTCATAATTTCAATCCTTAATCCATGATTCGTTCGCTTAATCACTTAATCTCGTTATAAAGTATCAGCGGTTTCTAGAACCTTCGTTTCACTGTCTCAGTGGTTTTCGTTCTAAATTCTCAAATCAAATATAATAACATTCCAAAATATTAAATCCTCAAATCCTTAATTTAATATCTCATTTCTTGAATATAATAATATATATAATTCACTGCCCGGTCAAATACTACGCCAAAATAAAATTCGGAATTTCTGAATTCCGATCGTCTTTGCATTCACTTATTTACTCCGTAGATCACTAATATGACTTCGGAATATCCACACTACGTCTCGTACATAGGTGGCATGAAAAACTTTGTTAATCCTCAAAATCACTATTCATCCACCAAATTCACTATTCACTGATGCACTTAATCATAATAAGAAAAGTTTTAATTCTACCAAAAATTCGGGTTATTACACTTCTTGCCATGTTCTTGATGTTGAAATATTGGAGTAGTTCTTGCTCTCTACAGAACTGGTCGGAGATATTGATGGTGGGTCAATCACTTTCAAAGTTGGAGACACTTATCACTCTCTAACTGTAAAAACCATCAATGAGGCTCTGGGAATCACTTTGCCAAAAGGGGAAGAATTTCAAAATCTACCAAATGATGAAACCCTAACCAAGTTTTTCTTTAAAATTGGTTATTTTGGTCCTTGCTTGGAAGAAAGTTCAGTCAAGTGGTTTCCAACTGGGGAAATGGACAAGAAGTATCTCGGAAAAGAATGAAGCTTGTTGATTGATGATATGGTAAGGATATTCCCTGCAAAAACTTCTGGATGAAATGGCATTCCCTCCTACATAAAGAGAATCAGCCACTCCTTAGCTCGTGGATACAGAGTGGATATTGGGAAGCTGCTAATTACTCAATTCAAAGCAGCCCTTGGGAAGTCAAGCTCAAGGAAAAAGGTAATCCTCTATCCAAGATTCTTAATGATGTGTATTAATCATATATGTGGTGTACGTTCTAAATCTCCTCTCACATAGGAGTGCCTTGTTTTGAAAAACACACACACACTACACTGAACATACAGAATCTCAATAGCTCTATTCCATTATGTTTCACACAACATATGGTTGATCAGGTGTCCAAACTTGATTACCCATTACCCAATGGGTATGAAATATTTACTCTTGAGAGTGAAGCTGAATTAGACCCAAATTTGGCTAACCCACACTCCACTCCATACACTACACCTAGGCTCTCTAGACTACCTAAAGCCCAAAGAATTGCCATCACTGAATCCAGAAAACGCCCATTAGAAGTTGGTGTTAATGGTAGCATTGAGGGTAACGAGAGAGAAACTGCATGTAATGCAGCAAATAAGGTGGTCTCTGAGAATGAACCCACAGTAACCTCTCCTGAACCAAAGAAGAAGAGAATTAAGATGGCAAAAGTGTTAGGTCCAAAGTATCGTAGAAGGGGGGTTGAATACGATACTCACAATTTATTCCATTTCTTTTGCGGATAATTATGTGTGTTCTTGTTTGAAATCAAATCAAAACACGAGTCGGGGAATATATCGTTTTATAAATATAAACCATGAGGGGTGCTACAAATCTAATATGTAGGATTAGCTACAATGAGTTCAAGTTACAATAATCAATACAATTGATAGAATTTAAGGCACTAGCAATTACTCCTTTAAAATCTCAAGCTCTCAAACTCTCTCCGTATTAATTCTTCTGCAACTGTAAATTAAAGAAGACAATGTCTTTTGTCGAAATTGTAGACTTAGGAAAAACTATCGAAGGCTTAGATTAAATCTCAGCCATTAATTTTCCTCACCAACCTCTGACAACCTTGAATTCAAGCTACCAACTCCAATTGTAAAACTATCGAAGACAAGATATTTTTGCTTATTCGATAGTTTTCAATAAGAAACTATCGAAATAAGTTTCTTGTTTTCCTTAATTCATTTTTATAGTTTTAGTTATAAAACTATCAAAATTCTTCTTTTTGCCCACTTCGATGGTTTCTAATTAAGAAACTATCGAAATGGTTTTTCACCATTTCGATGGTTTTCAAAAGAATCTTCTCTTCTAATTCGATGGTTTCCAAAACAAGGGAAACTATCGAACTTACTCAATTACAGTTTGGTCCTTGAGGATTCTTTCACTTTGCAGTAAAGATATTGCACTTCAATTTGACCTTAACACACCTTATCAATCTTTCTTTTAACTTCCAGGATGTATCAGGTCTGACTTAAATCAATTCCTTCTGAGACGATAAAACATGTTGATCTTCTTCAATTGTGCTGACACCTAGTGCAATTGGTCTGGCTCATAGATGACTAACACTGATCAATACTTCTATGTCTTCGATACAATGCAATTGACAAGTCCTTTGCCGTCTTGGTTGCTTCAATATAAAATCACTGAAATCCTTTGGTACTAACTCTATATCACACAAACACTTCTGTAGTCTTTAAAGTCATGATTCTTTATTTGTCACTGAGGCCTGAACTTATTAATGAACTTCTTTCCGTGACCTGTTTACAGACTTCAAGAATACATACCATATTTTGATTTCTTGAGTTTACCATGTCTTCTATTCTTATGGATTCCTATGCTTCAGTTAATATTATTATCTGCCTTGTTCCTATGTTGAGTTATAGTTACCTCTGTTACATATTGCGTTACATTATGCTTTACAATCTCCCTCTATTTGATTGTTAGAGTTTGACAAGCAAATACCTAGAGGATAACTCAACTAAACAATGGAAACACGAAACTAAAGAAAGTACAACAGATGATAATATTAAATGCATTCTGGATTAAACATTTACAATTCCAGATTTCTAATTTACAAAGAACAAAAAAAGATTTAACAATTGATGTTGCTCCTCTAGCCTGAGCAGATAGTTCTTTGCTTCTTCTTCAGTCTATAAGGATTTCACCTTCTTCAGCCACATGATCTGAATTTGCTGCTTGATGATTAATCACTGATGGATAGTGCAGTGGTTCACAAGGTTTCAGAGTAGCTCCAATGATATGTCTTCCAATGAACTCTACCTCCTGACCAACAACAACCCAAACCCATGCAATACTGACATCTTTCTGATTACGCTTTGGCATGGTTGGTAGTCTGGGATGCACTTCCAATCCTCTTTCAACTCTCTTCCTGTAGAAAGGCATGTTTTCTATGAGATAGTTCTTTAGAGTGTCTGCAGCTCTAATCTTTTCCGGTGTGCTGAATCCAGTGGATCTCAAGTCTTTTTCAACTGATATCAGATAGTTATTTGGATAATCCTTCAGTTTCACCTCATCCAGGTAGCAGATTCTGAAGATGTCGTTCTTCATAAACCTTACCATAGGAGGATCATCACTTACTTCTGGACTGACTTTCATCAAGATTTCCTTAACATGCTCACGGAGCAGTTCATTTAATTTTGTATTTCTCTGAATCTTGATTAGTAGCACCTGCAGTTCTGTATATGATCTATGTTCAAATAATTTAGTGGATATCACAAATGTACCTTTGTTGATGAAACTAATAATAATGTTCCAGGCATCACTTGCTTTGACTCCAACTTTCAGGTAGATGATAGAATGTCTCAATGCTATGAAATAGGTCTGCGAGTCTTGATTTGCACTTTTAATGTCTTGAAAGATCACTTCCACATCAGTGTTGTTGTTGACTTCCAGTCCGTTTTCAACTCCACATAATGTCTTGTAAGCCATCTCCCAGTCTTTTCCTTGTTTCTGTGCCAAATCTAACATCTTCTCCTTTATGATTTCACTATACATTTTAAACCTCTTTAGCTGCTCAGTTCTTTGAATAACACTGTGCTTCTCCTTCTCTGTCTGCCTTGCTTCTCTTTCATCTCTTTCAGCTTTTAACCTTTCCAAGACATGTACTTGCTCATCAGATAGAGGGTTTGCTTCTTCAGCCTCTTCCACATTATCATCAAGAATTAGATGTTCAATCGGTTCAGGATAATATGGTTCATGCTCCTCATTTTTTGGCTCTAACTCAACTTCAAACTCATCTTCATCTTCATTCACAAGAGCTTCAACCCAATATTGTTTAGGTGGTATGGGTGTTTCCATTTCTGATCCCTTCTCCCCCTTAGTTGAGTGATCCTATACAGAGTGGGTTGAGGGACCAACTTGTTGAGATTTCAGCATCTTCCAAATTGACTCCATACCATCAGATTGATTTTCCATGAAGACAACAATGTCTTTGGTAATCTCTTCCATAGCAGCAAGCTTCTTGTCAACATTGTCCAGTCTTGTGTTGGTTGACTTCTCGATTTTATCCAATCTTCTATTCAGTCGAGACTCCACCCTTGACAGACTGTTCATTGCATCTTTCATTTTAGCTTGAGCATCACGAACAACTAAGACGTCCTCCGTCAGAGATTCCTAACCTTGATGAATAACATGTACTTCATTTGTAAACCCGTCTCGAAGCTCTTTGACATCAGATCTTAGATCAATCAACTCCTCCATAGCATTTTTCTTCAAGGAATCCACAACCTCATTTGTGCCTGTTATTGTGCCATATGCACTGGATAATGCTCGATATGTTCTTCTCGAACCAGCTGCAGCCAAGTTAATTTTCTGTTGATTCGTCAATAATGGATTATCAGCTTGACTGGAAGTGATCCCTTGAGCAAAAGAAGGTCTAAGAGGAACTTTGTATAAAGCATTTCCCTCTTTATCATGGACTGTCATTTCCTTGAGAGTGACTTGAACTTGAAGTTCCCTTTCAGTAGGTGGAAGTAGATCATGAATATTTGGCAGGATTTGGGTGTCACTCCTCACATTTGGCTCTGGGTGTTCACTCAATGTTTCTGTTGGTGTTTCACTCATAATTCCTTTCTCACTCAGGCCAGGTGTATGTATTTTTGTTTCACTCATTTCCTTAGATCTTGATGTACTTGCAAGGGAAATCACCGTAGCCGTCCTTAAGGAGGTCACCAGTGGTGCAATGGGGCTTCGCAAGTCCCCGTCCTTGGTTAAACCAAGTTGTTGATCATCTTGCGATGATCTTTCCTTAATAGGATCCAGAGTTTGAATCTCTGGGGGTTAGAATCAGGCTCTTTTGAAAGCAGAGGCCCTGAAACTCCCTCTAAAGTCTTTGCAGACTTAACCTCAAGTAACTCCTCAAATGAAGTTGATTCATTGTTACCGAGTTGTCGATCCGCGCCTATGTCGGACCGTTACCCGCAGGATCGAGATATGTTCCATCTGGGGAGTTAGGCAATGACCCTTTGGATTGTGCATTTGGGTCAAAGCCTTCTCTCAACGTCTGTGAAGACTCTTGGTTCACAAAGGAACCATCATCCAGTGGTCCTGACCGTAATATGGTCGGAGAACTAGAAGATTCCGTCAATTTTCCTTGTTCAGATTGGGTTAGGGGTTCAGATATAGCTTTTGTAATAGCTGCCCAATCAGCTTGAGAAAAATCGATAAGAGGATCAGTGGAAGACGGTAATGAAAAGTCAACAGTTGCCTTGGGCTCAATTCTTCTTCTTTTAGCAGAAAACAAAGCTGCTGATGAAGTGGGTTTCTCCTTATGTGGTGCTGCTAAGGCACTATCTCCCTCTACACTCATGGATTTTTCTAGAGTTGGTATAGTAGGGATAGGAGCTTCTGTTTGAATTTCATTTGGTTCTTCCAAAGGCTCTTGGACCTTGGGCTGTTGGATGTCAAGATCTTGGTCTGGAATGGCCACTGAGGGCTCTAGTATTGGATCTTTGTCCATTGGTTCAGGTACTTCAGGAACAAAGGGTTCAAGATTCATACCTTCATTTACCTATTCCCCTGGGGGTAGAAGTGGTAGAGGTACCGTTCGTAGATAGTTAGTAAGAATAGTAGGTACCCCTGGAAGATGATTCTTTTTTATAAGAGCTGTTATGGCATTGCTCTTCATCTTCATGCACTCCCTCTCCTTTCCTCTTTTGCAAAGATGTCTCTCTCATCATCTGTTAGCACATCATTCAAGATCAATTGTAGAAACCTTGGATAGAAGCAAAGCATATCATACTGCCATGTTCTTTCTTCCAAAGGTCCCATGCACTGAATAATCTGATCTATCACTAACCTACCAATGTTAATATGCATATTGTTAGCAATAACAAACCCTAATTTCTGAAGAAACAGAGGAATGCCATGTAGATTTGTAGTCTTGGTAGTAAAAACATGAATTAGTGTGCGAAAGAAGAAATTCCAGTGCTTTGGTAGATAATGCTTCAGAAATTCTCCTATAAAGAAGTTAGGTTGTTAACTTATAATAAGAGTGAAGAAAGCATGTATTTCTTCAGTCGTTGGATCCGGAACAAGATTTTCTGTAGAAAAATGTAAAATTCTATCAACATCTTGTTCCATCACCCTTATTATTCTACTCCCTTGCACAACAAAACTGAACGATAATACATTATCTTTTGACGTGTCGGTGGCAGTAGTGTACAGTTCTGTCAATTGATCGACACAAAGAACTGCTGGAGTACTTAAAGCGTAAGCCACCATAGAATGTGAGTTCAAAAACTGTGCCCATGCACGAAACTGTAAGTTCGAGATGGATTGCACATTTTGAAACGAGACATGGTTCGTCTTGGTGATAATAAATTCTCCGGCCATTGAAAATAAACAAAGTCCAGAAAATTATAATCTTAAACCAAAAATAAACCAAATTAATTATTACTAATTAATAATCCTTAATAACCCTTGTTTTTAACTTAAAAAACGAACCAAATTAAAACCCCCAAATTTTAAGAACCCTAATTTTCTCAATTCGTGTGAATTACAAACTTTTAATTAACACTAAACTCAAGAACTGAAGAAGTAGTTAACAACTAATTATCAAGAACAATTATCAAATTTAGAAGTTCGAATTGGGATTCTCGATAGTTTCTCAAGAAACTAAACAAAAGATTCAAAACGATAAACACACAACTCTACACAGTAAAACGAAAAATACTGTGGTAATTCTTAAATTTATGTGGTTTAATCCTTTGAAAAAGATGAACAAATCTATCGGGGTTTCTCGGTTTTTATGCTTGTATATATGTATGTATATATCGATGTGTTTTTAGATCTGAGAATGCAGAAAAAAAAACGTCTAAGTACAACATATATACTCACTTTTCTGCCAAGGGTAAAAAGGACTTTTCAAATTCGATAGTTTTAAAAATGAACTGTCGATGGTTTTTGTATAAGGGCATAAAAGTCAAATCACACTTCGATAGTTTTAAAAAAACTATTGAAATGGATTTAGATGTGAATATTAACAGCCTTTATCAAAAACTATCGAAGGTAAACATACTTTAAAAACTGAAAACTATCGAATTATGAAATGACTGAAAACTATCGACTAACATCAACTTGAAAAAAATAAAATATGTTCGATAGATTTCTGTCTAGATTCAAAACACTATCGAATAAAAGTTTCGATGGTTTTTCCTTTTCTTAATAAGAAACTATCGAGATGCTGAAAATCACTTCGATAGATTCTTAATAAAGATACCAGAAAAACTATTGAATTTTAAATTCGATATATTTTTGCTGTTCCTTCATTTTTTAAACCAGAAACCTGTTTTAAAAATAGCATTTCCACTTCCTGTGAATTTCTAAAGATAAAAAATTTTACTCTTAAATTAACAGAAAATAAAATTCATAATTAAGTTAGTATAAAATTGACTAAATATCATTAACTGATATAAATAAATAAATATCTAATTAATTATGCTGCATAATTTTATTTTGTATGGAACAAAATAAAATTAATCAGGATTGAATAAATGCAAAATATTTAGAATAAATATTAGCACTTAACCAATCTTAAAATTATTTGCTAATTAAATGTCAAAAGATATATTACTTATAAATATGACATATAATTAAGCAGATAATTCTAACTTACGAGAATTATTCCGGAAAATAAGTTCACAAGTCCTAAAGATATGGAAATCCTTAAACCAGTGGACTCATTAGGATCAACTTGCAGTTATTGACTTCTAATTAATCAATTAGAAAGATTTAACATTCCAAGTTCACCAACCAGCTTAGAAAAAGTGGATTCGTCAAGCGGTTTAGTAAAGATGTCTGCAATTTGTTCCTCTGTGGGTACAAAATGTAACTCCACAGTACCATTCATAACATGCTCTCGAATAAAATGATACCTGACATCGATGTGCTTGGTCCTCGAGTGCTGAACTGGGTTGTTGGAGATTGCTATGGCGCTTGTGTTATCGCAGAATATTGGAATCTTGTTCAACAAAAGCCCATAGTCTCGTAGTTGGTTTCTCATCCACAAGATTTGAGCACAACAGCTACCTGAAGCTATGTATTCAGCTTCAGCTGTCGATGTGGATACTGAGTGCTGCTTCTTGCTATACCAGGAAACTAACCTTCGTCCAAGAAACTGACAACTCCTTGAAGTACTCTTCCGATCAATCTTACAACCTGCAAAATCTGAATCTGTATAGCCAATAATATCAAATCTTGTATCCTTAGGGTACCAAATTCCAAGATTTGGGGTTCCCTTAAGATATCTAAAGATACGTTTAACAGCTATAAGATGAGATTCTTTTTGATCAGACTGAAACCTCGCACACAAGCATGTTGCAAACATAATATCTGGCCTACTCGCAGTGAGATAAAGTAATGAGCCTATCATACCTCTATAGCTTGTGATGTCAACCTTCTTACCGGTTTCGTCCTTATCAAGCTTAGCGGCAGTTGGCATTAGAGTCTTTATCGTAGATGAGTCTTCCAGATGATACTTCTTGAGAAGATCCTTGATGTACTTGGACTGACAAATAAATATTTCATCTTGCCTTTGATACACTTGTAGTCCAAGAAAGAATGACAACTCATCCATCATGCTCATTTCATATCTACTCTGCGTTAACTTAGCAAATCTCTTGCAAAGATCATCATTAGTAGAACCAAATATAATGTCATCAACATATACTTGCACTAAGATCAAATCATTTTTATGCATTTTGTAAAAGATAGTTTTATCTATGACACCTCTAGTAAAGCCATTTTCAAGTAAAAATTTCGATAGAGTGTCATACCATGTCCTTGGAGCTTGCTTGAGTCCATATAGAGATTTGAATAGATGAAAGGCACATGTCTAGTCCTATTTGTAAACACCGAGGATTCTACTCAACTTTAATTAAGATGTAATAAGTAAATAATAAAAATCAAATGTCACAGGAATCTCAGAAGATTATATCTGTCAAAGAATGAAGATTAAAGTCATTACAGACTTGAAGTGATTCTACATTGAAAGAAGCTCAATTTATTGATCAAGCCTCAATGAAGTATTCAAGCTCAGTGGATTTATTAAAGTGACGGAGATTTCAAGTGGTGACAGAAAAAGATACTGGTTACAGAGTTCTTGAATGAGAAGGAAGTGAATCACTGCTTAAAGTCAAATTGATAAAGAACAGACATTGTCGTTAGTCACTCATGAACCAGACAGTGCATCGAGTGTCAACGTACTATTGTGTTTGTTATTTATCTAAGTTTTAAGTGATTATGGAATTAATTGAGAAGGCAACTAATTCTATTTATTCTCTTATAAATAATTAATATTATTAAGTATATTATTTATTAAATTAATTCTGCAAAGAATTAATTTAATACATAATTTATTTAGTTAATTATTTAAATTAGAATAAAAATGAACTAGGAAGACTTAGATTTAAACTAGGAAGACTCAGTTTATATAACTAGGAAGACTCACAAGTGAGTCTTCCCGATTGTCTTCCTAGAGTAAATTTAAGTCTTACCGAATGTCTTCCTAATACATTCCATTGTCTTCCCGATTGTCTTCTAAGGCGAAATGGCAGTTTTCCTCTAAGTCTTCCTAATGCAATTCCTTTGTAAATACATTGCACGTGGGTGATTAAAAAGAAATGCTGTGGATTAGTATATATGTACAAGGCAGAAGACAAAAGAAGACAATTCATTCTAACAAAAGAAAAGACACAGCAGCTTATTATCAAATATCTCTGTCTTCATAACTTCAACTGCAAAGCCTTCAATTCCGGCCAGAGAATTAATTCTTGTTTGGTTCTTAACATTAAATTCATAAGGACTGATTCTCTTGTACTGCTTTGACTTTCTAGCGGATCATAATCCCTAGATTTTATATCGAACTACTTTTTAGTATTCGATCCTTTTTATTACAAAAATAGATAAATTCATGTCGAATTTATTCTAGATTTGTTTTATTAAGTTCTTTGTAATCAGTGATCAAAATTGTAACACCCCTCAAGTTTAATAGAGTTTCTATTTAACTTGAATATTGTTTCAGTTTTTATTCCGCATTAATTTGTTCTAAATTGTTTAATCTTAAACGAACAAATTTCGATAAAACGGTATAGTTTGTATTCAACCCCCCTTCTACAAACTTATCAGGACCTAACAATTGGCATCAGAGCCTTTTGATTGATATACAAATCAAAGATCTAATTGTTTTGAGATTTTTCTTTTAAACTCTGATTTTTTATCTTATTCCTAAAAATCTCAAAAGATGTCTACTACACAGAAAGTTGGTACTGTCAAAATCCCAATGTTCAGCAAGGAGCATTATCCAATGTGGAAGAAGAAAATGCTTCTATTTCTTAAGGTTGCAAATCCTAAATACATTGATGTGCTGAAGAACGGTCCCAAAGTCCCTATGATTATTGAGGGAGAACTCATTGAGAATAATGTTGTGACTCGGGCTGCTAGAATGTACCCTAAAGATGCCAAGGATTACACTCCTGATGAGAAAGAGGATGTTACCTTGGATTCCTGTCTTCAGTTGATCCTTATTGATTGTCTTGATCCAATCATGCATAATCATGTTCTCAACTGTGATACTGCTAAACACATTTGGGCAACTATAGAGATAATCAATGAGGGGACAGAGGAAGTTAGGGAGAATATGCTGGAAATTCTCACCTCGCAATATGAACATTTCAGATCAAACCCTGGTGAAGGTATCTCTCAGGTTTTTGAGAGATATAACAAATTAATCAATGATCTGAATCTCAATGGGAAGCACTACACCAACAAGGAGATTAACAAGAAGTTCCTTCTTACACTTCCACCTCATTTGGAGCACAAAATTTCTGCCATTAGAGAAGCAAGAGATATGAATTAGATTGCTTTGGAGAGATTGTATGGTGTTCTGAAGACCTATGAGCTGGAGCAGATTCAACAAAGGGAGCTGTATGGAACTGGGAAGATTGTTAGTACTTCTACTGCACTGGCTGCTGAAGTCCCACAGAAACTGGAAGTGAAGGCTGTTCAACCTTCCAGTTCTAACATGAATGTTATTGATGCTGAATATGGATTAACATCCATTGATCAATCTGGTGGTGACTTCTATTCTTTAGAAGAACTTGATCAGCTGGAGGATGGTGATTTGGCTTTGATAGTCAGGAAGTTTGGGAAGTTCAGATTCAAGAGGAATCCCAATCTTAAGTTCAGGCCCAGATTTCAGAGAGGTGGATTTTCCTCTTCAAGTGGCTCAAGGGGTGGCTACAAAACTGGAACTGTGGAAAGGAGCACAATCAGATGCTACAATTGCAATGAGTTGGGTCACTTTGCTACTGAATGCAGAAAGCCAAAGCAAGTGACTAGAAACACATTTGATTCTAGCAAGAAGAACAAGATTGGGAAAGCTTATGTTGCTGAAGGAAAGAGTTGGGATGACACTGACAGTGATGAAGAAGCAGGTGAGATTGGGAACCTTGCTTTAGTGGCTAAAGAGGCAAGCACTTCATCTGCACACATGTCAGAGGTAATGTTTACTGATACTGAAATGATTCGTCATCTTGGTGGCACCTTAGAATGTGCTCGCACTGAAAATGATAGAATAATTCTTTTAAACACAAATCTTGAAAATGAGATAAAAGAATTAAAACTAGTGCATGTTAATCAGGATGAACTTGTTGAGAAAATAGCTTTTCTTGAGAATAGGGTTAAATGTTATATTCAACTGGAAACCATTCTTAAGAAAGAGATTAGTGAGTTGAAGACTAAAGCTAATGCCTATTTCAGCTCTTGTAAGACGGCTAAAGAGATTCTCAATAAACAAGCTATTGGTAATCATGTCAGTATAGGTTATGGTTATAATGAGGCCATTGGATTGCTTGGAATTAATTCCCCTTGTAGAGTCAGAACTGAAGGAAGGGGTGTTCCATATGTGCTTAAGGGTATTGAAACACCCTTCTGTAAGGAGTCCGAAGCAGAACCTCTGAATGAAGACTCTATCATCATTGCAGGGGAGATTCGTGAAGAAGATATTGCTTTGGAAGTTGAACAATCCAAAGTGTATATCTGATATTCCAGTCAAAGTTGCTACAACTAAAAAGACTAAATCAGATATCCATAAGTTGGATCAAAACAACTGTAGAACTAACATGCCTGTTGTTAATTCTTCTCATAAAGCATGTGGTGTGAGTAATTGCATGTCTTGTGCTTTTAATGTTATGTATGCTTTCTTTAATAAAAAGCATGTATCTAGTGATAAGACTGCTCCACGTCAACATGTTAATAATAAGAAGCATGTTAAAGCAAAGACTACTAGTCCTCCTCAGACTAGAGTGGATTCATTTATCCCTAAGCCTACTCAGAAATGTGTTAAGGCTGGCTATAAATGGAAACGCTCTTATGTGAAAGAGGTTGAAGTAGTTTTAGTTAAAAATGTTGTTTTGCCTGACAAAGGCCAATTCTTTAAGTATGCCGGACCCAATCAAGTGTGGGTTCCGAGGAAGGACTAATCAATCTGGTATTGCAGGGAGTTAAACAGGTAAGCCGTGTTATATGGGTTCTTGACAGTGGCTGTTCAAGGCATATGACCGGAGATAGAGCCCTGCTATCAGATTTGGTTGAGAAAGCTGGCCCAGTAGTAACCTTTGGAGATAACAGCAAGGGTATTACGAAAGGATATGACTGTTTGAAGTACGGAAATGTTATCATTGAAGATGTTTCATTTGTGGAAGGTCTGACGTTCAATCTTCTCAGCATCAGTCAGTTCTGTGACAGAGGATATGCTGTTTCCTTTGAAAGAGAGAAGTGTCAGATCCTTCACAAGAAGAATGGAAAGCCTGCTCTTCAAGGAGTAAGGAAAGGTGACTTGTTCATAGCTGATCTGAACTCGGGATTCAAAGATGAAGTTAATTGTTTTTATGCTAAAGCTTCATCAGATGATAGTTGGCTATGGCACAAGAAGATGTCTCACCTTAACTTCAAAACTATGAACTCTTTAGTCAAGAGGGAATTAGTTAGAGGTTTGCCTCAGATGGAATTTACACAGGAAGGACTGTGTGAGGCATGCCAGAAAGGAAAGTCAAAGAAAGCTTCTCACAAGGGCACTGATACATCATCAATAACTGAACCTCTTCAGCTACTGCACATGGATTTGTTTGGTCCAGTTAATGTGATGTCCATGTCAAAGAAACAATATGCACTTGTGATTGTTGATGACTATTCAAAATATACATGGGTTTTATTCCTACATTCCAAGGATGAGACCCCATTCCTGGTGATTGGCCACATAAAATTGATTGAGCTGGATTCTAGATTCCCTGTTAGAGCCATAAGGTCAGATAATGGTACTGAATTCAAGAATGCCATTCTAAATGACTTTTGTGCTGATAAAGGAATAACAAGACAGTATTCTGCCCCTAGAACTCCTCAACAAAATGGAGTAGTGGAAAGAAAGAATCGTACATTGATTGAAGCAGCTAGGACTATGCTAAGTGAGTCCAAACTTCCAACGTACTTTTGGGCTGAAGCAGCGAATACAGCTTGTTATACTCAGAATCGAACTTTAATCAACAAGGACTTAATGAAGACTCCGTATGAGATCATGAACAACAAGAAACCAACTGTCAAGTACTTTCATGTATTTGGAGCAAAATGCTTTGTGCTTATAGATGACAATGTTAAATGTGGCAAGTTTGATGCAAAGGCACAAGAAGCTATTTTTGTTGGATATTCCAGAAGATCTTACAGGGTCTACGTGGTTGGCAGTCACACAGTAAAGGAAAGTGTCAATGTTACTTTTGATGACACTAAGTTCCCTAGTATCCAAAAAGAAGACTCATCTGAAAAGCTGAAGTTTGGTAACTTGCCAGACTCAGAATCAGATGATGAAGCCCCACCTAAAGTTATTGCTGGTGATGATAATAACAATGATGATAATGATCATGGTGATGGTGGTGGAAACACTGGTAACAATGGAGATACCACCAACACTGGAGAAGAATCATCAAGGCAATCAAGCAACAACTCAGGGGGAGCAAATGAAGGATCAACTAGTCACTCACAACATCAAAGTGAATTTCAAGGTGAATCATCAAGATCAAATCTTCCAAGACAGACTGTTTGGAATAGAGCTCATCCTTTTGAGCTGATCATTGGTGATCCAGATGTTGGAGTTAAAACTAGAAGTGCTTCTCAGAATGAATGTCTTTTCTCAGCATTTCTATCTAAAATGGAGCCAAAGAAAACTGAGGAAGCACTGACTGATCCAGATTGGGTGATTGCTATGCAAGATGAACTCAATCAATTTGAACAACAGCAAGTCTGGAAGCTGGTACCCAGGCCAAAGAACAAGAAAGTAGTTGGTACTAGATGGGTATACAGGAACAAGCTAGATGAGGATGGCATAGTCACAAGGAACAAGGCAAGACTGGTTGCACAAGGGTATTCTCAAGCTGAAGGCATTGACTATGATGAAACCTATGCACCAGTGGCTAGACTTGAGGCCATCAGGATGTTCTTAGCATTTGCTGCTTATTCCAATTTTAAAGTCTATCAAATGGATGTTAAGAGTGCATTCCTGAATGGTGAACTTGATGAAGAAGTGTATGTGGAACAGCCCCCTGGCTTTGAAAATCAGGAGCTGCTGGACTTTGTGTACTTTCTCTTCAAGGCTATCTATGGTCTCAAACAAGCCCCAAGAAAATGGTATGACACTCTCTCTGGTTTTCTTTTAGAAAATGGTTTTGTTAGAGGTATCATAGACAAAACTCTTTTTTCAAAGAAACATAAAGGTGATATGATATTAGTCCAAGTCTATGTGGATGACATCATATTTGGGTCTACTAATGATGATCTCTGTAAGAGATTTGCTAAGCTAATGCAGAGTAAGTTTGAAATGAGTATGATGGGTGAGCTGAAGTTCTTTCTTGGATTGCAAGTAAGTCAAAGGACAAATGGTATATTTATTTGTCAATCCAAGTATCCTAAAGAACTCCTCAAGAAGTATCACATGGAGGATTCAGCATCAGCAAGGACTCCATCTTCAACAGCAATCAAACTTGGAGCTTCTGACAAGTCTATCAAGGTAGATGTTACAAGCTACAGAGGTATGATTGGCTCCTTACTCTATCTTACTTCTAGTAGACCAGATATTATGTATGCTACATGCTTGTGTGCAAGGTTCCAAGCGGACCCTAGAGATGTACATCTCGTTGCTGTGAAAAGAATCTTGAGATATCTTAAGGGTACACCTAATCTAGGTATCTGGTACCCTAAAGATTCTGGTTTTAATCTTGTTGGATATACAGATTCTGATTATGCGGGTAGTGTTGTGGATAAAAAGAGCACCTCTGGGAGTTGTCAATTCCTAGGAGGTAGGTTGATTTCCTGGTATAGCAAGAAACAACAAACAGTTTCCAATTCAACAGCAGAAGCTGAATATATTACTGCTGGAAGCTGTTGTGCTCAGATCTTATGGATACGGAATCAATTAAAGGACTATGGCTTTGCATTAGACAAAATTCCCATATTTTGTGATAATACAAGTGCCATAGCAATCTCCAACAACCCTGTGCAGCACTCGAGAACGAAGCACATTGATATCAGGTATCATTTTATCAGAGAGCATGTCATGAATGGAACTGTGGAGTTACATTTTGTACCCACAGAAGAACAGACTGCGGATATATTCACTAAATCTGTTGACGAATCCACATTTATCAAGTTAGTTGGTAAATTGGGTATGTTAAACAGTCTTAGTGATTAACAATATCTCTGTCATGTTTGTTCTTTAAAAATTCATTTTCTCTTGTCATTTAAATGATATTCACTGCCAATTCTCATTTAATAGTACATGCTTGTGTATTTAAATAGCTCTAAATATTTTATTTTCTTTAAAAATATTTTTCTCATCTTTTTTAAGTAGAGAAATGTATTTTTATTGAAAATATATTTATTTAGAATTATTTAGGTATTTTTCAGATTGTAAATATTGTTGTTTGAATTTTTCTGCAAGTTTATATTAATTTTATGCATTTCTATAATATTCTGCATATTTTTCTAGGATTTATGGAATTTTCTGTGAATTTTTCTAGATTTTTAAGTATTTTTCATGCATTTTTATATTAATTCTGCATTTTTCTGTAAATACTTTAATTAATTCTGAATTTTTCCTAAGTCTTCCCAGTTTTATACTAGGAAGACTACCGGGAAAACTAAGAATTTTTCTGTTTTGTTTTGCATTTTCTGTTTTATTTTTAATTATTTTTAAGTCTTTTCCTAAGTCTTCCCAGTTTTTGAACTAGGAAGACTACCGGGAAGACTTAAAAATATTTGTTTTATTTTCTGTTTCTTTTATTTTATTCCGGAAGACTTTCTAGTTTGTACTAGGAAGACTACCGGGAAGACTATCCTAAGTCTTCCCGATTGTCTTCCCAGTACAAACGGTAAGTATTCCTTTCTTTTCAGTTTTAATTTGTTTTATTATTCTAAATATATATATATATATATATATACATACACTGCATACATACGCATTTTCCATTCAGTTTTTTTTTTGCCTTATCAGTTTTTCAAACTCTCCCCTTTCGAATTCTATCAATTCTGCAGAAACCATTGATCTTGTCTCAATATTGCTCAAGTATTTACTTAGCAAAACACTTTTCATTCACTTAAAATCAATCTGTTAAGTCGAAGTGCTGCTAAATTTTTCATTTTTTTTAAAATCAATTCGACTTGATTATTCTTTTCTTGCTAAGTGATTACCTGTGTTAGTGATCTTGAGTTTTTGTGAGAGTAAATCTGTGTGTGTTTACTGTGTGTGTGTTTGAGATTCAATTGCCCATTCATTTCTCTTTTTCAAAGTGTTAAGTTCGAATATTTAGGATTTTAAGTTAAAATTTGGTTAATTTTGATAAAAGTTGAATTTTCTGGATTTTAAGTAATTTTTATTAATTCTAAAAATCCCTAAAATTTTAATTTTATTTTAAGTTAATTAAATTTTGTGTTTTATAAAAATGGATCCTAATTTTGAACTTGTTTTAAATAATTATGTTGGGTATTTTGATCCGTTAAAATGCAAGGTGGAACGTTTTAGACCGTGGATTCAATTTTTAAATAGCGAGACTTGTGTCAGTCATGCTATTTGTGCCAATGCACTTCTTAAGATTGATCCATTAAGGTTTTTGTGTTCAAGTGCTGTTATTGCTGAAGATTCAAAATCTTTTACTTTCAATATTTTAAACCAGCAATATACAGTTACTTTTGATTTATTCTGTAATGTGTTGCATTTTCCAAAGGATAGATTTGATCCATTACCCACTGATGATGAGTTAACACAGTTCTTTGTGAATATTCATTATCAGGGTCCCTTTCAAATGGTGAAATTGTCAAAAACCTTTGTTGTAAGGGAATGGGATCTGTTCTTTGATACTATAGCTAGGGTATTTGGTAATTGCACAAAAACAAACTTTCATTGCATTACCAGTCTTAATCAGTACATTGCCTATGCTATAGTATTTGGTCGTAGATTGAACTTTGCTGAGATTCTGTGGAACCTATTGCTTATCAGGCTTGCTCACTCTAGGAGAGATTCTGATAATGGTGTGAAAGTTAAGTGTTGGTACCCTCGCTTTCTAACTCTTATCATTAATCATCTTCTCACTGCTGAGCAGGTGGAACTGTTTCGAGAAGCTAGATTTGAAACCTCTCCAACCACAGACACCAAATTCTACACCAGACTTGATGTCTCATCCAAATTCCAAAATATCCATGTTCTTGTTTCACCACTGATGAGTCAATTCATTAATCTACCTATCTTTGGTGAACAAGTTCCTCAACCACATCCAGTTCCACTGCAGGTAGTTATTCCTAACTCTGGTTCTTCTTCTGGTACTTCAATTGAAACCCAAGTGGTTATTAGGGCTGACCCAGAGATTGTAGAACCACATTCTCTGACCCAGGTCATAGAGCCATACAGAGAGTCAAACACTTCTGATACACAACCTGAGCCTAATATTCAAACCAGTTCAAGAAGAGTTAGTAATATAGCTGAAATGAGTGTTCCCACAGCTCTGTCTCCACCCTTAAAGAAAAGAAGAACCTATAGGGAGACAACTGAAAGCCCATCTGTATCCTCTCAAAAGGATATGGACATAGATATGGCCACTGAACAGTCTCTGGAGACATCCTCTCAACAGGGTGGATCTATTGAAATTCGCCATCGGGCCATGGCATCTTGTACTGAGTCAAGCACTCTCCCATTACTCACAATGGGAGAAGATATCCATCTAGATTATACTCAGGACACTATCCAAGGAGAGCACTTTACTTTTGACTTTGAAACAGTACCTACCATAGTTACGGCAGAAGTGCCTTCACAGGCATCTGAGGGAAAATCTGATTCTTCGCCAACTCAAATAGAATCATTTTTCTCCCCTCCCAGAGGGAACATCTCTGGCTCCCCTAAGGGATTTTTCACTCGCAGTTTATACTGGAGAAAGTGAAAGGCAACCTGATGAGTCTGTCCCTGAAGCAATTCAGTATACAATGTCAAATATTTTGACAGACTCACTCAGGGATCGGGAATTGCGAACTCCCATTGCACCACCACTGACCTCTCTTGAAGGGGCTACGGTGATTTTTCATGCAGGTACATCTTCTGAAAATCTTGAGAGACAGTTAGTGGTGAGAGATATGAATCAAACACCGAGTGAAACACAAGCACGTGAGTTGAGTGAAACACCACTGAGAGCAATTGAAGTGAGTGCACACACTGACACAAACACTGCTTTGTTATTGAACCAGCTAGCTGATCTACAAAGGAAGTTACAAGAAACCCAGGCTGAGAACAATCTTCTGAAAGCACAAGTGGTTGCACAATCTACCACCTCTGTATCAAATCAGCTGGGTACTGTGAAAGATGACCTGGAAGGATTGAAGAATAATCTACTCCCGAGGCTGAATTCAATCCAACAATCTCAAGTACTGGTGGCTTCAGACATCTCTGATCTTACAACGTCAAATGCTCATATATCGGAGAGTGTCAAGGAGATTACTGCTATTTCTACCAAGGTGGACTTTATTCTGCAAACATCTGATGAAAACCAGAGGTTTAATGAAGAAAGGATGTCTAAGTTAGAAGGAGGAATGAAGCATCTTAATGAAGGGATGAAGCACCTATACTATATGATCAAGCATTCACATCAACCTACTGAAGAGCAAAGAACATTCTTTGAGGGAGATTATGATGAGGATGATGATGATGATGAAGGAGGAGATGGAAGAGAAAGAGGAGAAATAAGGAGAACATCTGAGGTGAATCCTAGGGCTTCCACAGCTCAAACTATAGAGGATTCCTCAACTAAGGGGGAGAAGGAGAAGAAAGGAGAAGATAAAGAAGCTGGAGGAGCTTCTGGAAAGGATAAGGGGAAAGGTAAACAATCAATGGAGGAGTCTGCTTTTGATGATGCCTACTACTACCACGGTGAACAGGATGACTTCCACTTTGACACATCTGGTGATCTGGAGAAGACCATACCTGAAGAAACTTTTGGTGAGGAGGAGGTTGAGGAGGCAGCAAATTTTGATGATTGGGAAGATGAAGCTGAATTATATACACCTGACCCTTTGTTTCAAAAGGAGTTGAAGAAACAGCAAGCAGAGCTAAGGAGAAAGGAGGATGAGAATGCCAAGGTCTCCGACATCATATCTCAAAGGCTAAAAATTCAAAAGGCTGAACATGAAGACAAACAACGTCTTTATAGTATTCATGTCAAAGAAAGGAGATTGGATGTGAGGATGAAGCAAGGAAGCAAGTGGGATAAAGCAAGGGAGATGTTTGATATCCCTCAGAGAGGCACAAACAATGATGCTACTTTTCTGAAGCTGCTTGAGAAGATCAGAACGGTTAATCCAGACAACTCATTATATATGAAGGCATTGAAGGAAGATATCCTAAGGATTACGTCTGCATTTGATCAAGTGAGGCAAGAACTGTTCATTTATGTCTCAAGTGCTCTTGAAGGGTCATTCACCATTTCTCTTGACCTCCTACAAAGAAGATCTCTCTCTGAATTGTGGATTCTTATGAGTAAGGTAAAGAGATCTTCTTGCTTGAACGAGCTTCTGTATGACCGGCTGAGAGATTCTGCTATGAAGGCCAGCCCTCAAGTTGTACATTTTCCTTATGAAGTCAAAATCTATAGAGGTACAACTTTGGAGACTGTAAGGCTGGATCCTGATTCTTTGAAGCTACAGACTGCAATGCAACTGGTGAAGTTGGAGAATCTTCTGAGAACATCTGGGTTTGCTACTGTAGAAAAGTCTGTAGACTACTGCACGGAGAAAGTACCAAGGTATGCTCAGATGAAGAACAGATTGAAGAAGATCACCAATCAACCAGTAATGCCAAGTGGTGTGGTTTCTGAAAGTGATCGTGTCCTTGACAAAGATCTTCTAGTCACCTTGGCAGAAGCTGAAGAAGGTGAAATTAGAGACTAAAGGCATGATGTAGTTAGCTCAATTTGTAAATGTTATATCTTTAGAGCTAGGTAAATCAAGATAGGGAAATTTATCATTTGTTCAGGCTAGAGGAACATCTATCTTGTATTTATCTTTATTGTTTGAATCTGGAAATTGTTATATTTAATCCAGAACTTTTTATTATTTTCTTGGCTCTTAAAAGTCTTATCTTTTCTTGTTTTAGTTGAGTTATCCTCTAGAGGTATTTGGTTGTTATTGTCTAACAAACAAATAGGGGGAGATTGAAAGGCATATGTCTAGTCCTATTTGTAAACACCGAGGATTCTACTCAACTTTAATTAAGATGTAATAAGTAAATAATAAAAATCAAATGTCACAGGAATCTCAGAAGATTATATCTGTCAAAGAATGAAGATTAAAGTCATCTACAGTGTAATATCCGTGAATTTTATTATTTGATTAAATGATATATTTAATCTAAAATATTTATTGTGGAATATTGGAATATTATTAAATGATAATTATTGTGTGATTATGTGCTAAATGGTGAGTCGAAAGCCCCTTTCAAATATTTCGTCATTTGGAATTTTCTTCAAATCTGAGCCCCGTTTTGATAATTTAAGGGCCCCATTGGAATTTCGTACATTAATTATTATCTCTTCGTCTTTCGTATTCGAATCATTATCGGGAGAGATATTCGTATCATTTCATTCCTACCTATTTGATTCTGCAAGAATAATTCGTTTTGTTCAAAAAGGGAAAAATTGTTCCGAACCCTAATTGCTTAAGGGGACGGATATATCGTTTTATATCAGTATTTCATTTGTTATAGCCCCAGTATTCTTGAGCATTAGTTATATAATGATATGTATTGATTTGGATAATTATCAATCCTTGTAGATAATTATCTTCTCGTAAAACGTATTTTAACCTAATTAGGGTTTTTAAACGATCCAGTGGATCTATAACGATCCAAAAGTGTTCCTTAGGGTATTATTTTTCCAAAAATATATAAAGACGAATCGTACCTTATAACCTTCATAATCTGCATTGCGTATTATCAAAAAAGTAAAAATTCACGAAATGTGTTCTTCGTGTTCTTGAGCTTAGATCCATTCGTTCGAGGTGTTATTGAAATCCAAATCTGAAGTTCTTGTACTCAAATTAAAGCTCTTGATCTCTAGTTTCAGAATCTTCCAACCTCATCATCATCTGGTAATATTTCGATTTATTATGAATTTTTCAATATTCGAATTTAATTAGGGTTCTTGATTAATTTGGGGATTTTCATTCTGTTGATTCTCCGTTCAATTGGTTGCTTCTAACATGTTCCTAAGGTTCTAATTAGCAAGAATCCATGCTTTAATTTCATGTTTAAGTTCAATTTAGTCGGGTTTGATTTTCGGGTTTTGACCCGAATTCTTCTTTTGCTTCGTTCGTTCTTGTTGTTGATCTGACATTGATTATGATATGGGGCTTTGATTGTATGAGTTATAAGCTTCATTTTGGTATATTAATCTTTGAGTTTCATGTAGAATTAAAGTAGATCGGGTTTCCGGCCAAAGTCGTCGCCGGCGAATTCTTTGAACGAATTCTGGGCATGATTCCGGCATGGGACAGATGTGTTTGTATGTGGGTTATGTTTGTCTTGAAAAAGCGAACAAAAGCCCTATGGTTTGGTTTTGTTTTGATCGGAAATGGCGAAGTCCGGCCACCGGACGCCGGCCGGATTCTGGAAAACCCAGATTCCGGCGGGTTGTTCTTGGTGACCCGGATTTGTTCTTCCCGACCCGTTTACCCGATTTTTCGACCCGGTTTCAATCTTCAAAACCCTAATTCATTTTCTAAAAACTGTTTTTGGATTTTATTTTTAAAATTAATTCGAAAATAGTTTAAAAACTTTAAAAATTCATATTTTTATTTTAAAAATATATTTTAATATCAGAAAAATTCTGATAAATTATATTTATTATTTTAAATCCGAAAATTGATTAAACTTAATTATTTTAATTATTTTTAATTAATAATTAATTTATTAATTAATTGGTTAATTCTTTTAATCAATTAATTCTTAAAAATTAATTATTAATTGGATTTAATTAATTAAAAATTCAGTTTAATTATTTTCAAGCCTATTTATTTATTTAAAAATAGTTTGAGTATTTAAAGAGTGTCAATTAATTTTATTAATTGATTTATTTGCATTTAAATGTTTATATTGGATTTAAAAATCCGATTTTTGATTTAAAAATTAATCGTGACTTATCTAAAATTCAAATAAGTTTCGTATGATGTTTTAAAAATGTTTATAAGTGCTATATGGTTCATATTAATTGTGTGTTGTGTTTTATAGTCTGTATATGCCCGTACTAGGGCAAATATCTGAGTTTTAAATATCGTAAATTATACCGGACGTCCGATACGTAACCGGTTACTTGTTTAAATGTGATTATTGATTGAATAAGTGTCGAGAGTAGAACAAGAATAGTTAGACTTATTGTGATGAGTTGTTTAATTATAGAATCGAGTTCCCGGAGCAAGGGAAAGGGAAAAGTAGAGTGAGCAGAGTCGATCCGACAGCAGCTTAGACCAGGCAAGTATCTGTGCCTTTACTTGTGATAAAATGTATTATTGTCTTGATTACTTGAATACCGTTATCCCCAGAACAATTCAAATTATCAATCTTTTAACCGCATTTGGACAACTGATTCCATTTCCTTAGAGATTCTTGATTCTTTGATTTGATCTGCATCGGAAACCCTTATTTCCAATTCACTTGATTATTGTTTACCACCTATTGTTATTGTTTATCATCCTTTGATTATCATTGACAACCATTGATTATTTGACTTCCATCTTGACTATTGATTACGGTCATTGATTATCGACTACCAATATTGATTCCCTTATTGAATGAGTACACTGTACCATTGAAATTACTCCATGATTATTTCTCGATCTTCATTTGATACTGAACAGTTGAAGCCCTTTTGCAATTACTATACATTCAGTTTATCTTATTGAGCATGTTATTGTTTATACCCTATTATAGATTTGGCATGTGTTTTTAAAAATGGACCAGTAATTGGTCGGGCCATATTTATGGTCAGAATAACTTAAGGCCCAAATTGGCCTGGGATCCAGTAGAGGACTATGTCATGAGCTAGTCCGGGGTTGATGCGTGGCTGGCCAGCAGCACAACCTTTGATTTGAATAAAATGTATAAGCCAAATTCTAATTCTTTTCTTCAATTGTTATTGATACAAAGCATGTGTTAGCTAAATATTGTTGATTCTGATATCATAAATTCATATCCTTACAACTGTGATAGAAATGATTCATTGATGTTTGCTGAGCAATTTTGGCTCACTCTTGCTTGTTGTTTTCTAACCCTATTCTAGTGAAGCGAGAGTATGAGTCGGCATAGCGTGACCGATAGTTCACCAGCAGCCAGGAGAGCCCCTCGAGTCATTGTCATTGGCAGGGTAGTTGTTGTTTTGCTTTTCTAGATTAGATGTCTAGATTTGAACTTTGGTTGTGATGTAATAACTCTGATAAAACTGGTATTGTATTAATAAAAGATTGTAGTAGCTTGTGTTCATTGCCATAATCTGGATGCGGTCTTGGTCAAGGGGTATTTGTGTCTTTATATATATTATGCATGTGTTAAATAGTATTCCGTTGGTCGGATGACTCCTCAAATCTGTACCCCGGGTTTGGAGGGCGTCACAGTTGGTATCAGAGCAACAGGTTATGGCATTTGAAACAAGTTAGGACTTAGGGTCCAGGATAACATAGAGAGTTAGGAGTTCATGTAAGGATATTAGGAGGTCAACTAGGGATATTATGCGTAGTGATTAAATGTGGTTATAATTGCAGCCCCCTAGTTCTAGTTCAGACTCAGACCCTTCCGAGGATACGATAGCAGAGATACCTACACCCGTTGAGAGAGCAGGACCATCTCGGCCAGTGCGATATCAGCCTAGGCATCAGGACCCAGTGGTCAGGAGAGATCAGATACCTTGTCCTATTCTACTCCGACAAGTAGCCCCAGCACCAGTGTCTCAGGCATCAGTTTGTGGGCCTTTGTATCAGTTATGTGAGCCACCAGTTCCACACCATGTGTATCAGAGGGTGAGTAGAGAGAAGGAGTACCTTTATGGACAGGTTATGGAGATGGGTAGGGTTCGTTCGATCGAAGCAGCCGCTGTCAGAGAGAGAGACAGACTTAGAAATCAGATGAGAGACATTCAGATGAGGTTTAGGGTTACGAGGACCTTGGTTGAGACTCGATTGCACGGATTAGCTTCTAGTCGAGAGGGAGAGACAGTAGCAGGGATGAGACATATTTTGGATTATGCGATGAGTGAGATTGCAGAGATTTCAGGACCCCCGTTATGGCCGGCAGGAGCAGGTGATCTGTGAGCAGGTATTAGTAGCAGACAGATGTGACGTGGATGTATGGTCTCTAGATAGTTAGTATATAGATGCATATTGTAGAATCAGCAGTGCACCGGGCTTATAGGAACGCATCGGGTTGTTGTTGCATTTTTGTTGTATTGCTGGTCGGCAGTTATGGTTCAGCCATGATATATTTTCTTTTGAAGCGTTCTATGCTTGTACTAACTCAATCTATATATATATGATAAACCTCTTTTATAAGAACTGTATTTATTCCCCTGTCATTCATTTCCAGCATCATAACTGTTATTCTACTTGTTGCAACGAGTGTATCCATACACCGTTGAGAAGATCTGTAAACCTTCGAGATATCAATTGTGATCCTTCCTTCTCTTATATGGACTGTTTGATTAAGCCAATTATTGTTTATTCATCAGCGATATGGCTCCTAGACGACAAACCCGTTCAACTGATACCTCTGACCAAGAGGGTCAACAAAATACACCTCCCACGGGCCGCATGGACCCGATGGTAATCCAGTTGTTAAATACTCTTACTCAACAGACTGCCGCATTAGCACAGCAGCAACGAGCATTTCAGCAATAGCTCTTAGAACAGCAGCAACAACATCAGCAACATCAGCATCAGCAGCATCAACAACAGCACCAGCAAGCAGCACCGGCGGTTACGTTCAAATCTTTCCAGGCAGCAAAACCTCCAGAATTTAAAGTATCAGCAGACCCTGTAGAGGCTAAGGCATGGTTGAAAGAGATGGAAAAGGCTTTTGCCTTGATAGAGGTGACAGAAGATAAGAAGACGGAGTATGCAAGCTATTTTCTGAAGAATGAGGCCAGTTATTGGTGGGAAACGAGTAGGGCTATGGAGTCCGAGGGATTGATTACGTGGGCAAGATTTACAGAGTTGTTTTTGGAAAGGTATTTTCCGGACTATATGAGAGATCAGATGGAATTAAAGTTTTTGGAATTAAAGCAGGGAAGCATGACAGTGCCCCAATATGAAACAAGGTTTACGGAGTTGTCAAGGTTTGTTCCAACCTATGTGGATACGGAAAAGAAGAAGGCCAAGAGGTTCCAGCAGGGACTGAGGTCTTGGATTCGTAGTAAGTTAGCTGTATTGGAGTTGGACACCTATGCAGCGGTGGTCCAAAAGGTAATGATTGCGGAGACAGAGAGTGATTCTTACATGAAAGAGAGGGAGAACAAGAAAAGGAAAGCAGGGATACCCGATAAGGGACATCAGCAGGGAAGTTTTCAAGGGCAAGCAAATAAGAAACTGGGATTTCAGCACGGAAGGAATACGAGTTTTAGGAAACCAGATACCGGAAGCGTAGGACAAGATAACCGTCTACTAACCGGCAGTCAGCAGGGACTTTCTAGACCCCCACTACCAGAATGCAAGACATGCGGGAAGCGACATCTAGGGATATGCCATCGATTGAATGTCACATGCTTTAAATGCAATCAGAAGGGACATTATTCCCGGGATTGCAAGATGGGCATTGTGTGTCATCGGTGTAAGAAACCAGGTCACATGATTAAGGACTGCAGAGCACCAGCAACCGTGAACAATATGATTCGGGCAATTGAAGCACCCCCAGTTGTTAACGTCCAGCCGTTAGCCAGGACCTACAATATGTCAATGGGAGAAGCAGTGAGAGATTCCGATGTGGTGGCAGGTACACTTCTAGTAAATTCTATTCCTGCACAAGTGTTAATAGATTCGGGAGCGACGAAGTCTTTTATTTCTGAAACGTTTGCTCGTAGATTGAATTGCGTAATGAAACCTTTAAGTGGAATGTTGACTATAGAGATAGCTAATCAGGATCGTATCGCGGTCAGTTCATATTATCCTCGTTGTGAGATAGAGATTTTGGGAAATCGTTTTTATGTTGACTTGTTACCTTTTAAGTTAGGTGAATTTGATGTGATATTAGGGATGGATTGGTTGACTGAGTATGATGCAAGTATTGATTGTAAGAATAAGAGGGTTACTTTGGTTACCCTGGAAAAGAAAGAAATAATATTTAGAGGAGAGAAACAAAGAAAGAGGTTCCTGACGATGATTCAGGCTAAGAGGTTATTAAGGCAAGGTTGTGAGGCGTATTTAGCTTATGTGATAGATATAGATAAGGAAGTTTCTAAGTTAGAAGATATTCCAGTCGTAAATGAGTTTCCAGATGTTTTTCCGGAAGAATTACCAGGTTTACCTCCAGATAGAGAGATTGAATTTGCGATAGACTTAGTACCAGGCGCGGAGCCAGTATCTAAGGCCCCTTACAGAATGGCACCAGTGGAGATGAAGGAATTGGCTGATCAACTGCAAGATTTGCTAGAAAAAGGAATTATTAGACCCAGCGTTTCACCGTGGGGAGCACCAGTACTGTTTGTCAAGAAAAAGGATGGAAGCATGAGATTGTGTATAGACTATCGGGAGTTGAACAAGCTGACCATTAAGAACAAGTATTCGTTACCTCGAATAGATGATCTGTTTGACCAGCTGAAAGGAGCGGTACATTTTTCAAAGATTGACCTACGGTCAGGATATCACCAATTGAAGATTAGACCAGACGACATACCGAAGACAGCCTTTCGAACAAGGTATGGGCACTATGAATTCTTAGTAATGGCGTTTGGACTAACGAATGCACCCACGACTTTTATGGACCTGATGAACAGGATTTTCAAGAGATATTTGGACAAGTTTGTAGTGGTATTCATCGACGACATCTTGATATACTCAAGGACAGAAGAAGAGCATGCAGACCAATTGCGAATTGTGTTAGAAACGTTGAGACAAGAAAGACTATACGCGAAGTTTTCCAAGTGTGAATTCTGGTTGAAAGAAGTTCATTTCTTAGGACACGTGGTGAGCAGCGAAGGCATCAAAGTGGACCCAGCAAAGATAGAGGCAGTGAAAGATTGGGAGAGACCAAGGACACCGACTGAAGTCAGAAGTTTCTTGGGATTAGCCGGATACTACCGGAGATTTGTACAAGATTTTGCGAAGATAGCTACTCCAATGACCAAGCTGACAAGGAAAAGCGAGCGATTCGTATGGAACGATAAATGCAAAGAAGGCTTCCAAGAGTTAAAGAAAAGACTAACTACGGCACCGGTATTGATGCTACTAGACGATCAAGGTCATTTCGTAATCTATAGTGATGCGTCGTACAAAGGATTGGGATGCGTACTTATGCAACATGACAAGGTGATTGCTTATGCGTCAAGACAGTTGAGACCCCACGAACAGAAGTACCCTACACACGATTTAGAGTTAGCAGCTATTGTGTTTGCTTTGAAGATATGGAGACACTACTTGTATGGAGAGAGATGTGAAATTTACACCGATCACAAAAGTTTGAAGTATATCTTTACTCAGAAAGAGCTGAATATGAGGCAACGAAGATGGTTAGAACTAATCAAGGACTACGACGTTTCTATCAACTATCATCCCGGCAAGGCAAATGTGGTAGCAGATGCATTGAGCAGAAAAGAGAGATTGAATACACTGACGATGACCAAAGAGTTGTACAAGGAATTTGAGAAGTTAGAAATCGAAGTAATTAATCCGAAGGACGCGACGGAAATGATTTATACCATGACGTTTCAACCTGAATTGTTGGAGAAGATACGGAAGTGCCAAGAGCAAGTTATGAATGATGATGTGAGTAAAATGACAGGTGAGGAAATATGTAGCCAACCGGACGACAAAGGGATCTTGAGATTTGCTTCTCGGATATGGATACCTAACGTAGCGGAACTGAAAAGTGAGATTTTGCACGAAGCACATAACTCGAAGTATTCAATTCATCCAGGGAGTACGAAGATGTATCGAGATCTTAAGACAAACTTTTGGTGGCCAGATATGAAGAGAGAGATTGCGGAATGGGTAAGTAAATGCTTTACGTGTCAAAGAGTTCAGGCGGAACATCAGAGACCAAGTGGATTACTTCAACCATTGGAAATTCCCGAATGGAAGTGGGAACACATTGCGATGGACTTTGTAGTAGGATTGCCTAGAACAAAAGCTAACCATGATGCCATCTGGGTTATCGTGGATCGATTGACGAAATCTGCGCATTTTCTTCCGATTAACGAGAGATTCTCGCTGGATAAGTTAGTTCATATTTACATAAAAGAAATCGTAGTACGACATGGAGTTCCAGTATCGATAGTGTCTGATAGAGACCCTCGATTCAATTCAAGATTTTGGAGGAGTTTTCAAGAGTGTTTGGGCACCGAGTTGAGAATGAGTACGGCTTATCATCCGCAGACGGACGGTCAAAGCGAAAGGACAATTCAGACTATTGAAGATATGCTTAGGACATGTGCACTTGACTTTGAAGGCAGTTGGGACGATCATCTACCCTTGGTGGAATTTTCATATAATAATAGTTTTCACGCGAGCATCGGAATGCCACCTTACGAAGCTTTGTATGGACGAAAGTGTCGATCTCCAGTATATTGGGAAGAAGTTGGTGAACGGAAAATGATAGGACCAGAACTAGTGCAACGAACAAAGGAAGTGGTTCAATTGATTCAGAGAAGATTGATAACAGCTCAAGACCGACAGAAAAAGTATGCGGATCTAGCCAGAAAGGATGTGGGATTCGAAGAAGGAGAGCAGGTGTTACTAAAGGTTTCACCGTGGAAAGGATTAGTTAGGTTTGGAAAGAAAGGGAAGTTGAGTCCGAGATATGTTGGGCCGTTTGAGATTTTGAAGAAGGTGGGCGAGGTAGCTTACGAGTTGGCATTGCCACCGCATATGCAGCACGTTCATAATGTATTTCATGTATCTATGCTTAAGAGGTATCGACCAGATTCGAATCATGTAATAGAGTATGAACCCATAGAGGTCCAGGCAGATTTATCATATGTAGAACGACCGATTCAGATATTGGATCGTAAGGAGAAAGTACTAAGGAATAAGACAGTAGCGTTAGTGAGAGTTTTGTGGAGGAATCCTAAAGTAGAAGAGTCTACCTGGGAGTTAGAGAGTGAGATGTTAGAGAAGTATCCCCAGTTGTTTCCTAGATCTGATTCTGAGGACAGAATCCTATTAAGGGGGGAAGGATGTAATATCCGTGAATTTTATTATTTGATTAAATGATATATTTAATCTAAAATATTTATTGTGGAATATTGGAATATTATTAAATGATAATTATTGTGTGATTATGTGTTAAATGGTGAGTCGAAAGCCCCTTTCAAATATTTCGTCATTTGGAATTTTCTTCAAATCTGAGCCCCGTTTTGATAATTTAAGAGCCCCATTGGAATTTCGTACATTAATTATTATCTCTTCGTCTTTCGTATTCGAATCATTATCGGGAGAGATATTCGTATAATTTCATTCCTACCTATTTGATTCTGCAAGAATAATTCATTTTGTTCAAAAAGGGAAAAATTGTTCCGAACCCTAATTGCTTAAGGGGACGGATATATCGTTTTATATCAGTATTTCATTTGTTATAGCCCCAGTATTCTTGAGCATTAGTTATATAATGATATGTATTGATTTGGATAATTATCAATCCTTGTAGATAATTATCTTCTCGTAAAACGTATTTTAACCTAATTAGGGTTTTTAAACGATCCAGTGGATCTATAACGATCCAAAAGTGTTCCTTAGGGTATTATTTTTCCAAAAATATATAAAGACGAATCTTACCTTATAACCTTCATAATCTGCATTGTGTATTATCAAAAAAGTAAAAATTCCCGAAATGTGTTCTTCGTGTTCTTGAGCTTAGATCCATTCGTTCGAGGTGTTATTGAAATCCAAATCTGAAGTTCTTGTACTCAAATTAAAGCTCTTGATCTCTAGTTTCAGAATCTTCCAACCTCATCATCATCTGGTAATTTTTCGATTTATTATGAATTTTTCAATATTCGAATTTAATTAGGGTTCTTGATTAATTTGGGGATTTTCATTCTGTTGATTCTCCGTTCAATTGGTTGCTTCTAACATGTTCCTAGGGTTCTAATTAGCAAGAATCCATGCTTTAATTTCATGTTTAAGTTCAATTTAGTCGGGTTTGATTTTCGGGTTTTGACCCGAATTCTTCTTTTGCTTCGTTCGTTGTTGTTGTTGATCTGACATTGATTATGATATGGGGCTTTGATTGTATGAGTTATAAGCTTCATTTTGGTATATTAATCTTTGAGTTTCATGTAGAATTAAAGTAGATCGGGTTTCCGGCCGAAGTCGTCGCCGGCGAATTCTTTGAACGAATTCTGGGCACGATTCCGGCATGGGACAGATGTGTTTGTATGTGGGTTATGTTTGTCTTGAAAAAGCGAACAAAAGCCCTATGGTTTGGTTTTGTTTTGATCGGAAATGGCGAAGTCCGGCCACCGGACGCCGGCCGGATTCTGGAAAACCCAGATTCCGGCGGGTTGTTCTTGGTGACCCGGATTTGTTCTTCCCGACCCGTTTACCCGATTTTTCGACCCGGTTTCAATCTTCAAAACCCTAATTCATTTTCTAAAAACTGTTTTTGGATTTTATTTTTAAAATTAATTCGAAAATAGTTTAAAAACTTTAAAAATTCATATTTTTATTTTAAAAATATATTTTAATATCAGAAAAATTCTGATAAATTATATTTATTATTTTAAATCCAAAAATTGATTAAACTTAATTATTTAAATTATTTTTAATTAATAATTAATTTATTAATTAATTGGTTAATTCTTTTAATCAATTAATTCTTAAAAATTAATTATTAATTGGATTTAATTAATTAAAAATTCAGTTTAATTATTTTCAAGCCTATTTATTTATTTAAAAATAGTTTGAGTATTTAAAGAGTGTCAATTAATTTTATTAATTGATTTATTTGCATTTAAATGTTTATATTGGATTTAAAAATTCGATTTTTGATTTAAAAATTAATCGCGACTTATCTAAAATTCAAATAAGTTTCGTATGATGTTTTAAAAATGTTTATAAGTGCTATATGGTTTATATTAATTGTGTGTTGTGTTTTATAGTCTGTATATGCCCGTACTAGGGCAAATATCTGAGTTTTAAATATCGTAAATTATACCGGACGTCCGATACGTAACCGGTTACTTGTTTAAATGTGATTATTGATTGAATAAGTGTCGAGAGTAGAACGAGAATAGTTAGACTTATTGTGATGAGTTGTTTAATTATAGAATCGAGTTCCCGGAGCAAGGGAAAGGGAAAAGTAGAGTGAGCAGAGTCGATCCGACAGCAGCTTAGACCAGGCAAGTATATGTGCCTTTACTTGTGATAAAATGTATTATTGTCTTGATTACTTGAATACCGTTATCCCCAGAACAATTCAAATTATCAATCTTTTAACCGCATTTGGACAACTGATTCCATTTCCTTAGAGATTCTTGATTCTTTGATTTGATCTGCATCGGAAACCCTTATTTCCAATTCACTTGATTATTGTTTACCACCTATTGTTATTGTTTATCATCCTTTGATTATCATTGACAACCATTGATTATTTGACTTCCATCTTGACTATTGATTACGGTCATTGATTATCGACTACCAATATTGATTCCCTTATTGAATGAGTACGCTGTACCATTGAAATTACTCCATGATTATTTCTCGATCTTCATTTGATACTGAACAGTTGAAGCCCTTTTGCAATTACTATACAATCAGTTTATCTTATTGAGCATGTTATTGTTTATACCCTATTATAGATTTGGCATGTGTTTTTAAAAATGGACCAGTAATTGGTCGGGCCATATTTATGGTCAGAATAACTTAAGGCCCAAATTGGCCTGGGATCCAGTAGAGGACTATGTCATGAGCTAGTCCGGGGTTGATGCGTGGCTGGCCAGCAGCACAACCTTTGATTTGAATAAAATGTATAAGCCAAATTCTAATTCTTTTCTTCAATTGTTATTGATACAAAGCATGTGTTAGCTAAATATTGTTGATTCTGATATCATAAATTCATATCCTTACAACTGTGATAGAAATGATTCATTGATGTTTGCTGAGCAATTTTGGCTCACTCTTGCTTGTTGTTTTCTAACCCTATTCCAGTGAAGCGAGAGTATGAGTCGGCATAGCGTGACCGATAGTTCACCAGCAGCCAGGAGAGCCCCTCGAGTCATTGTCATTGGTAGGGTAGTTGTTGTTTTGCTTTTCTAGATTAGATGTCTAGATTTGAACTTTGGTTGTGATGTAATAACTCTGATAAAACTGGTATTGTATTAATAAAAGATTGTAGTAGCTTGTGTTCATTGCCATAATCTGGATGCGGTCTTGGTCAAGGGGTATTTGTGTCTTTATATATATTATGCATGTGTTAAATAGTATTCTGTTGGTCGGATGACTCCTCAAATCTGTACCCCGGGTTTGGAGGGCGTCACATACAGACTTGAAGTGATTCTACATTGAAAGAAGCTCAATTTATTGATCAAGCCTCAATGAAGTATTCAAGCTCAGTGGATTTATTAAAGTGACGGAGATTTCAAGTGGTGACAGAAAAAGATACTGGTTACAGAGTTCTTGAATGAGAAGGAAGTGAATCACTGCTTAAAGTCAAATTGATAAAGAACAGACATTGTCGTTAGTCACTCATGAACTAGACAGTGCATCGAGTGTCAACGTACTATTGTGTTTGTTATTTATCTAAGTTTTAAGTGATTATGGAATTAATTGAGAAGGCAACTAATTCTATTTATTCTCTTATAAATAATTAATATTATTAAGTATATTATTTATTAAATTAATTCTGCAAAGAATTAATTTAATACATAATTTATTTAGTTAATTATTTAAATTAGAATAAAAATGAACTAGGAAGACTTAGATTTAAACTAGGAAGACTCAGTTTATATAACTAGGAACGATTGTCTTCCTAGAGTAAATTTAAGTCTTACCGAATGTCTTCCTAATACATTCCATTGTCTTCCCGATTGTCTTCTAAGGCGAAATGGCAGTTTTCCTCTAAGTCTTCCTAATGCAATTCCTTTGTAAATACATTGCACGTGGGTGATTAAAAAGAAATGATGTGGATTAGTATATATGTACAAGGCAAAAGACAAAAGAATACAATTCATTCTAACAAAAGAAAAGACACAGCAGCTTATTATCAAATATCTCTGTCTTCATAACTTCAACTGCAAAGCCTTCAATTCCGGCCAGAGAATTAATTCTTGTTTGGTTCTTAACATTAAATTCATAAGGACTGATTCTCTTGTACTGCTTTGACTTTCTAGCGGATCATAATCCCTAGATTTTATATCGAACTACTTTTTAGTATTCGATCCTTTTTATTACAAAAATAGATAAATTCATGTCGAATTTATTCTAGATTTGTTTTATTAAGTTCTTTGTAATCAGTGATCAAAATTGTAACACCCCTCAAGTTTAATAGAGTTTCTATTTAACTTGAATATTGTTTCAGTTTTTATTCCGCATTAATTTGTTCTAAATTGTTTAATCTTAAACGAACAAATTTCGATAAAACGGTATAGTTTGTATTCAACCCCCCTTCTACAAACTTATCAGGACCTAACAATAGAAAATATACATAGTCCACCAGATTTGAATCCTCAAAGCCTGGAGGTTGTTCCACATATACTTCTTCCTCTAGCTCCCCATTCAGAAATGCACTCTTCACATCCATTTCATAAACCTTGATATTGGAATATGTTGCGAATGCCAAAAACATCCTGATAGCTTCAAGTCTTTCTAATGGTGCATAAGTTTCATCATAATCTATACCCTCTTCTTGAGAATAATCTTTAGCAACCAGTCTGTCCGTGTTTCTAGTTACAATGCCATCTTCATCCAGTTTATTTCTGAATACCCATTTAGTTCCTATAACAGATTTTCCTTTAGGTCTAGGTACCAGCTTCCAAACTTTCTGCCTTTCAAACTGATTGAGTTCATTTTGCATAGCAATTACCCAGTCTGGATCTTCCAGGGCATCTTCTACTTTCTTAGGTTCTGTTTTTGGAAGAACCCAGAGTAGTGACATTCATTCTGTGATATCCTTCCAGTTCTTACTCTTGAGTCTGGATCGCCAATGATCAAGTGAAAGGGATGTGCTCGACTCCATACCCTTTTTCTTGGCATATGTGATCTTGATGATTCTCCTTGTTCATTATTGTGTTGAGTGTGACTAGATGATCCTTCTCCTGCTCCCCCTGAGTTGCTGCTGGTATGATCTGTTGACCCTGTTGTTTGACTAGTGGATCCAGTTGTAGTCTGAGGATCTCCACTACTATCACCACTTGGTCCAGAATCATTATCATTATTGTCATTAATATTACCAGGAACAACTACAGGTTCTTCTTCATTATCAGAGAGATCTCTTGACTGATTTTCAAATACCAAGGATTCAGAGTTCTCTTCTCTTTGTAGACTTGGTCTTTTGGTGTCATCAAACGTTACATTAAGGCTTTCCACAACCTTTTTATCTTCAATCACATAAACCCTGTAAGCTTTAGATTCCATAGAATAGCTTAGAAAAATGTCTTCATCTACTTTAGCATCAAACTTTCCCAGATGCTCTCCATCTTTCAATACAAAGCACTTTGCACCAAACACATGAAAATACTTCAGTGATGGTTTCTTGTTAGCCATTAACTCGTAAGGAGTCTTTTCATGATCTCTGTTAATCAGGGTACGATTCTGAGTGTAGCAAGCTGTATTGACTACTTCAGCCCAAAAATAAGTGGGAAGCTTTGATTCACTTAGCATAGTCCTTGCTGCTTCAACCAAAGTACGATTCTTCCTTTCCACTACTCCATTTTGTTGAGGAGTTCTTGGAGCTGAATACTGTCTAGATATTCCTTTTTCTGTGCAGAAGTCATTTAGAACTGCATTCTTGAATTCAGTTCCATTGTCTGATCTGATCGTACGCACAGGTAGGTTAGCTTCTACTTCAATCTTCTTTATGTGATCAATGATCATTTGCGTTGCTTCATCCTTTGTTTGTAAAAATAACACCCACGTGTACTTGGAGTAGTCGTCAACCATCACTAATGCATATCTTTTCCTTGATACTGACATGACATTTACTGGACCAAATAAATCCATATGGATCAACTGAAGAGCTTCAGAGATGCTTATCAGTTCTTTGCTTATGTGTGATGCCTTCTTAGACTTCCCTTTTTCACATGCTTCACATAGTCCTTCCTTATGGAATTCCATCAGAGGTAACCCTCTCACTAACTCTCTCTTTACCAAAGAGTTCATAGTTTTGAAGTTCAGGTGTGAGAGCTTCTTATGCCATAACCAACTTTGATCTGATGAAGCCTTGCTGTAGAAACATTTGACTTCTCCATCACTGGCAGAACTTAAGTCGGCTATGAACAAATTTCCTTTTCTTACTCCTTGCAGAACAAGTTTCTCATCTTTCCTCATTGTATCCTTTGTCACAGAACTGACTGATACTCAGTAGATTGTGCTTTAATCCTTCAACAAGAGAGATATTTTCAATGATGACATTTCCAATTTCCAGAATACCATATCCCGTAGTGAATCCCTTGTTGTCATCTCCAAAGGTTACTGTCGGGCCGGTCTTCTCAACCACATCTGTAAGTAGGGACTTTTCTCCTGTCATGTGCCTAGAGCAACCACTATCAAGAATCCACATGACCTTTGCCTTTCTATCCTTACCCTGCAATCACAGATTGATTAAGCGGACTTTAGTACCCAAACATGTTTGGGTCCATAAGGTTTAGGAACTTTAACAGGAGTAACATTTGAATCACTCTTAACATGTTTAGCTTTCACATTGATTGTAGCCTTTTCAGTGTCAGTGCAAGTGTTAGTAGATGCATTCATTAACTTGAAATATGCATGCATGATATTGTATTTACAAAGTAAGCATTCAGTCTTACCACAGGGCTTATGAAAACTAGGCATGTCAGACATGTTATGCATTTCAGAAGATTTAACATTTTCTACTTTAACCTTTTTACATGCATGTGTAAGGTGTCCAGCAGAGTTACAATTATGCACAACTTCCTAGATGCATTGGGAGAGGAGGTAAAATCATTCTTTTTATTAACACCTGCTTTCCCATTCCTGATCTTTTTAGCCTTTTCTACTTTATTGCCTATATCAGTTTTAGGTTTTTCAATTTTTACAGACTTCATAGGCAACTCAGATTTTTCCTCTACCTTCTTCTTTAAGTCCTCTTCAAGCAGTTCTTGTCTTATGATTAAGTCTCCTTCAATGTTTTGTTCTGAAACAGGCTTAACGAAAATTGGACATGCAACATTCTTAAGAATGTGTGGAACATTCTCCTTGACAGTTGGAAGTGTCTCAGGAAAATCCACTTGCATCTTCCTAGCTTTCTTACTGTAGTCAAATCCTATAGCAGCTTTGCTCCCTAAGGTTTGATTGTCAATGATTTCCTTAGCAATGTGGGAGGAGTTCTTATACGCATTCAGTTTCATTTCTAATTCAGAAATCTGCTTCCTAAGGATAGTCTTTATTTCTTCGTTACACTTGACTTTGTTCTCTAAGTACTCATTCCTCTGTTTGAGACCTTCTATAGTGACAACTACAAGCTCTAGTTCTCCATTTTTAGATTCTAGATCTTTAACCTTTAGAACTAGTTTAGCATATTCAGTTTCAGATGTTAACAAGCTTGTATGTACATTAAACAGTTCAACACTAAGATCATGCACAGTTTTCTTGTACTCAGAGTTAGTCATGTCAATTGTAGTTAGAATAGGTACCTGAGATGATTGTGGTGATTCCTCTGAAGAGTCGGCCATCAGGGCGAAGTTTACAAATTCTTCCTCTTCATCCGAATCAGTATCATCCCAGCTTTTACCCTCAGCAATATAAGCTCTCCCTTTCCGCTTGCCAGATATTGCATCCAATTGCTGTCTCAACCTTGCATTCTCTCTTTTCAAAGATTCATAAGATTCCTTCTTCTCATAGACAACTTTCTTATCCCTTGCTTGAGGAGGCTTCTTGCATTCAGTGGCAAAATGCCCTAACTCATTGCAGTTGTAACACCTTGATTTGCTCTATCAATCATGTATGTCATGTAGTTCCCCTTAGAGCCAGAGCCTGAAGAATATCTATTCTTCTGAAACCTATTGGATGACCCTTTGAACTTGTACTTAGGGTTTCTCTTGAACCATATATGACTGAACTTTGCAGCTAAGTACGCCATGGATTTGTCTTCCATTTGCTCAAGTTCTTCCAAAGTGTAGTAATCACTTTCATCAGCACCTAGATTCACAGATTCCAATTCTGCCTCAATAATCTCTTCTTTTCCAGCTTTAGGGGTTTGAACCTGAACTTTAAAAGTTGTTGGTTCATCCACTACAAGTGCAGCTGATCTTGCGAGTGTAGTACTTTTATTTTCCACTGTCCCCGGACCATAGATAATTACTCTCTGTTCTTGCTCCATCTCATAAGTCTTAAGCTTGCCATAGATCATCTCTAGTGACATCTTGGTAAAATCTATTATTTCCCTTATGGATGAAGACTTGTGTTCCACATGGTGGGGGCAGTGTCATCATGAATTTCCTGTTGGTCTCTCTCAGTGGATAGGTTTTCCCTTTCATTGATAGTTCATTTAACAGCTTAGTATATTTCTCAAAGACCTGAGTTATACTTTCTCCGGGAAGTGACCTAAATGCCTCGTATTGAGATGTCAGGATATCCAGTCTGTTTTCCTGCACGTCTTCAGTACCTTCCATTATCATATTGATGGTATCTCACATATGTTTCCCGCTTGTACATCTCATAATCTGATAGCTCATTTCTTTGTCTGCAGAGTCAGTCAATATTAACATAAGACCTGTATCCAATCAAACCAGTTCCTTGTCTGTATCTATGTACTCATCCAATTCCTTTGGGGCAGAACCTTGAGGAACTCTAGTACCATCACGGTTTGTAGACTCGTTCACCGGTTTCATTGGTAGAAATGGTCGATTTTCTAATATGCCAAGATACAAAGGATTTGAAGCTTTAATAAACAGTAGCATCTTCATTTTCCACAGACCAAAATCATCTCTTGTAAAGGGGGGAACTTTGATACCAGCAGTAGTCTTTGGAGCACTCATGGTTTTTGAAAATTACAAATTATTTAAGATTAAAAAATTCCAAGAAAATGAAAATTTTGAAAATTATAAAATCCGAGACTAATTTTCAAGAACTCGTTTGTTTTTTGTCTATATCACCGGATCCGATTTGTATGTCAATCAATAAGCTCTGATACCAATTGTTAGGTCCAAAGTATCGTAGAAGGGGGGTTGGATATGATACTCACAATTTATTCGATTTCTTTTGCGGATAATTATGTGTGTTCTTGTTCGAAATCAAATCAACCAAATCAAAACACGAGTCGGGGAATTTATCGTTTTATAAATATAAACCACGAGGGGTGCTACAAATCTAATCTTTAGAATTAGCTACAATGAGTTCAAGTTACAATAATCAATACAATTGATAGAATTTAAGGCACTAGTAATTACTCCTCTAAAATCTCAAGCTCTCAAACTCTCTCCATATTAATTCTTCTACAACTTTAAACTAAAGAAGACAATGTCTTTTGTCGAAATTGTAGACTTAGGAAAAAATATCGAAGGCTTAGATTAAATCTCAACCGTTCATTTTCCTCACCAACCTCTGATAGCCTTAATACAAACTACCAACTCCAATTGTAAAACTATCGAAGACAAGATATTTTTGCTTATTCGATAGTTTTCAATAAGAAACTATCGAAATAAGTTTCTTGTTTTCCTTAATTCATTTTGATAGTTTTAATTATAAAACTATCAAAATTCTTTTTTCTGCCCACTTCGATGGTTTCTAATTAAGAAACTATCGAAATGGTTTTTCACAATTTCGATGGTTTTCAAAAGAATCTTCTCTTCTAATTAATTCGATGGTTTCCAAAAAAAGGGAAACTATCAAACTTACTCAATTGCAGTTTGGTCCTTGAGGATTATTTCACTTTGCAGTAAAGATATTGCACTTCAATTTGACCTTAACACACCTTATCAATCTTTCTTTTAACTTTCAGAATGTATCAGGTCTGACTTAAATCAATTCCTTCTGAGACGATAAAACATGTTGATCTTCTTCAATTGTGCTGACACCTAGTGCAACTGGTCTGGTTCACATATGACTAACACTAATCAATACTTCTATGTCTTCAATACAATGCAATTGACAAGTCCTTTGTCGTCTTGGTTGCTTCAATATAAAATCACTGAAATCCTTTGGTACTAACTCTGTATCACACAAACACTTCTGTAGTCTTGAAAGTCTTGATTCTTTATTTGTCACTGAGGCCTGGACATATTAATGAACTTCTTTTCGTGACCTGTTTACGGACTTCAAGAATACATACCATATTTTGATTTCTTGAGTTTACCATGTCTTCTGTTCGTATGGATTCCTGTGCTTCAGTTAATATTATTATCTGTCTTGTTCCTGTCTTGAGTTATAGTTACCTCTGTTAAATATTGCGTTACATTATGCTTTACAAAACGTTACTGTACTCACTCATGAGGAGCACATGTACTCACTCATGATGAGCACATGTACTCACTCATGAGGAGCCTCCACTTGCAGAAACTCGCAGTGAGAGAGAGCACATAGAGGAATCATCTTTTAACTTTGATGCTTCTCACTTTACCTCTGAGGAGAAGCCAAATCTCAATTCTATACTTTCTATTTCTTCCTTCCCTACTACCTCGCTTGTTTCTTCTCCACAACCTAGAGAAAGGGAGAGACAAAACCCTTCAAGTTTTGATCATTCATATCCTATCATAAAAGAGCCCCCATCAAGTGGTCCACAAGAGCCCATTGATCAAAGTTCAATGGACACCACCCCTCCAAACATTGAGAAAGAGCATGCTGTCACTTTGTCAGAAATTAAAACAGCCAGCAGTATGTTCGATCTCCAACAAGCAACTTACCATGAGGAAGTTGTTGTCACAGCCTCAGTTGCTGTAAATGACACACCAAAAGTTGTTGTCACCCAACATCTTGACAGTAACATTTTGAAAGCTGAATTCACTGTCACACCTGAAGTTACTGTCACCTCTACAGTCCCTCCTCTAGAATCTACAACTCAGAATCCATTAACAGAGGAGGTTCTACTTGAAGATGTCTCTTCAGAAGATGTCTCTTCAGAAGATGATCTTCCACTTTTTGCTCTTATCAAGGTACACTCTAAACCTTCTACTTTTGTGCATTTCAGTACTGCTCAAACATATGTACCTAGGATGAGTGATGGAGAGAAAAAAAAGAGATAAAAGAAAAGAGAGGTGAGCAAAAACATGAGAGGGAGCCAAATGAGCTGGAAAAAGGAGAGGTACTTGAGCATGTCCAGAGAGAAATTGAGAGAGCCCACACTAACCAAGCACTAGGCCTTGAGAGATCATTTGTGAGGAATGATGAGATCATTCGAAAAAACAATGAGAGTGTGAGAACCCCACTAGCCTCCTTGCCTATTTTTCTCCTTTTCCTATTTCTGGAAAAAGGAAGAGAAGTAGTGGTCCATCTACCTCTTACAGGTCTGACATTGCCAATCTTGAAGCCAAGGTGGATGCACTTTCCCAGTCACTACATGCTAGAATGGACTCCTTTGAAAAACAAGTGGCTGAGGGATTTGACCAACTGACTCAAGCTGTAGCCACTTTATCTGCACATCTACAAGCTGTCAACTCAACTAAGGGGAGAAAAGAAAAGAAAGATCAAAACAGAAATCAGAACAGCCTGGAGATGCAGTTGAGGGGGAGCATTTAATTGAGGGGGAGTTACAAGGAGTTGATGAGTATATTGAGGGGGAGTTTCAAGAAGAACCTAGCCATGCTGATAAACTCAAATCAAGAAAAATTGGAGAAAATTTGCTAGAGCATGAGCTGGATGGAGAAACTGTTTTAGTTTCTGAGGAAGTGTTGAAAGAGATAAAGATATTGAATCCTGCTCAAGGAAAGAAGCCCATAGCAAAGTCTAGCAGAACAATTCTTCATGGAATCTCTTTTAGAGAACTAGTCACTACCACAGTCGAAGGACTTCAAGGAATTATTCAAAGAAATGAACTGAAGAATGCTAAGGGAAAAGGCAAAGATAAGATTCATGAACAGACTACTGAAAATTCTCTGGTATGGACAGATGGACAAGGATACACTTTGGAAGAAGCGGACTTAATTATGCTTTCTCGCCTGGAAAACACCCTATACAATAAGGACAATGAAATCACAAAACTGGTGCAGAGATTGAAGGTTCAGGCTGAAGGGAAATTCAAGAAATTCTGCAACTCAGTCAGATCTGAAATCACTAACATCAGGGTGAAGGTGAATGGTGAGAGAAGGTGGGTTGTGAGTGTTAGCATTGCAGGCAACCTAAGCTATTTCATCACTATGGGGCAAATCCAGAATCTATCAGATCCAGTGATAATTGCCTTAGGAGCAAAAGTCAAATCAAATATCTATGTCTTCAATGAAAGACTCAAAGCTGAATTAAGAAGGATGTATGTGAATAAAATTCCAGAAATTGATCAAAATCCATTCTCTGTTTACTATTATTGTGTGCCTAAGTATGGAAATGAACAAGTTGGATGCATGAATTTGTTGAATCTATCAAGAGTGGATGATAGGAGAATCAAGCTAGTCCTTGACCAAATTCTGCAGTCCAAAATCAACAAAGACAAAGTTGAAGTTGTACATGCAATATACTCTCATTTAGAAAAGAAAGGTATGAAAGAAGAAATCAAAAAGATGATTGTAGATGCAAACAGAAGAAGAGTGAACAAAGGAGCAAGCTACATGTACATTGAAGAAATTGATGAAGATCAAACTCCTGAAGTTCCTGAACCAACAATTGACCAATCATCAACACAGAGAAAAGATGACAAGGATTATGGTACTAGAGGTATAGGTGAAGCTAGTAAAAGTGATGAAACTAGCAAACCTATCAACACAATTACAGCTGAAGAATCTGGTCAAACCAGTAAAAATCAAGAAACTGGTAAATCTTCAAGCAAAGAAAAGGAGAGTGAAACTCCAAGTCAAGAAGAAATCTGGGAAGCTGAAGTGCTTGAGAAACTAGTGGCAAACTTCCTAAGGACTACTGTGGATAGTGCAAATCTTGAAAAATATGTTGTCACAAAAGATACTGTCATGAAGGATACTGTCAAGGAAGGAAGCCCAGTGAAAGAAATTAAAGAAGAGAACTCGTGCAAAAGTTTGGCTGAACAAAGTTAATTCAGAAGAAGCTAAATCTAAGCCAAAAGCTTTGACCAAAACTCCAAGGAGAAAACACACACCTATTGGTGGTCCTGCATGGAAAAATTTGTACAGAATTACTCCTATACGTCAAGACTTGGAAGCTGATGAAACTCAGGTACCTACGAAAAGAATTGATCCAACCATAGAAAAGCTACCTCAATTTACTCTCATGGACCCAGTACTCTCTCATTTATGTGCAACAAAGCCAAAGACATCACAAGTGTACTCCTACACCTCGATGACAAGCAAAATGCAGAATCTTATGAGCTCACATACAAAGATGAGTCAAGGGAGATAATCACTAAGAATTTTACCCGGAAATTTCCGAAGAATGACTTTGCAAGGGTAGATTTCTTCATACTCAAAAGGATGGTATTCTTACTTGATGGATATGACAATGTTCCTGATCATGTGATGGATCATCTAAATGATTATTTGGATGAGAGAGAAGGTGAGTTTTATGGTAAATATGGATCTGATTGGATGAGATACAGAGACACATCTTCGAGTGAATCTGAAGGAGAAGAAGTTGTTCCAGCTAAATCAAATGAAGCTCCTACAAATTCTGAAACTCAAAACGGAAAGACTGATGTCAATGATATGTCTACAGAAGAAATTGAGGCTGAAATCATCAAAACTTACCGGCAACGCAATTGCATTGTAAGTCAGTATCCTGATCATTAATCTTGTGTCTTGGAAAATCCTCTCAGAATCATAGAAGGGCCTTAGGAAATCCATCTAGACAGTTTTCACAAACTCAAGACAGAAACTTTGAGGAACTTGTTCTACAAAGTTGTTGGATCTAGACATAGTCTGGAAGCTCTATGTGAAATTGAATTGGAAACAATTCTGAAACAAAGAGAAGGTGAAGACCCAGAGCTTGACTCAAAAAGAAGAAACTTCTTAAAAGCCTATCCTGGAAACAGATTCAGAATTAAGAGGGACATACATGAGTTCAGATCTATCACAAAGATTGGAACTTTCTGGCTAATTCCTGAATATACAAAGCACTGGAGCTCTAGAAGAATTCAAAAGGCTATTGAGGAGATTGAAGATTTTGCCATGAATGACAATGAGAAAGCTGTAGTTGGAGAATTAAGAGCCTTTCTGCAAAGTGCATTGGAAAGAGAAGACGAAGCAAGGTAGAAAAGGAAGCAAAGAAAAGCTAAGTGATTCTATCAAATTTTATCTTGCTGAATGCATAAGAATCATTAGTTTACAGAAGCTGAAAATGCCTGAGCATACAGTTCTCAATATCTATCAAAAGCATTTACAGATTTTTCACAAGTTCAGAACTCTAGACATTTCTACTGTTCTGATCTTTGTTAGCTAAGTTGTCAGCTTTTAAATTCAAATTTGTTGTTATTGTCCATAAAAAGAAATTGGAGGAGATTGTTAGGATTTATGGGTAATTGCATGTAGACAACTTAACTATGTAATTAGTCTTTAATTAGACTAAGAGAAACATAATGTCATAGCCAATTAAAATGTTCTTTGTTTAAATTGTACTATCATACATACATGTAATAAGGAATGTAATATGAAAGAAGTTCATTTTGTTCAAACTCCAGAAGATATTCTACACATGACTAGTACAAGAAATAAACATGCTGTCAAGGTTCTCGAAAACATCAACTTTACAAAAGAACATCAAACATGCAGTCAAGACAGTAATCTTCACGATAGTAACTTTCAGTCTTGACAGCAACTTTGGCAGAAGCCTGGAGACAGCAACTTTGTACCACACTGACAACATGTTCTGCAAGGTCACGACAGTAAAGTCCTTGTGACACCCCAGTCCTAGGATCATAGGGGAAGATAGCAGATTATAGTAGTGCAGCAGAACTTGGCGAGCACGGTATTTTGTCTCACGGGAGGAACTTTTGATTTACCTTCAAAGTCAAAAACATGACAGACTGTTTCAGTGGCAGGTGACACAGAACTCACTTTCTGACACAGAACTCGCATGGTTCTGCAATACTCTCGTGGACTAACATTTCATTGTATGGATATGAACATGATTTTTAAGTTTTGTTTATAAATAAATCGATTTTGGAAATAGATCTGGTTCTAATTTTGTAAACAAATTTGATTAATATATTTATGAATAGGATTCATCCGATAGATATGTTTTAATTAAATCCATAAAAATTTAATGTTTATATATGTTGAGTGCACATGACTACACATGTCCTAAATTATATTTTTTTACAAAATGAGTCCTAAATTTTTGATTACTTATATGTTAGGCAATTTTGTTAAAGATTTTGAAACATCCGAGTTTTACCGGTTTTTTATTCTGAACCGGTATAAAAATCGAAAGGTATGATTTCAATACCTCGGTGAATAAAATGTACAACTTTAAAACACAGGGACTGATGGGTTTATGGAAGTAAACCTTTAAGGCTAAAACATGAGGATGAGAACCGGTGCTGTTCAACCTTGCACCTTTTTAACTTCAAATAAGAAGATTAATGTGGTTTTAAAGGCATCATTGGAGATGCCCCAACTACTAACAGCTAAATGAGCTAAATGAAGAACAAGCATAAAATGATGTCATACCAATATTTTTTGTGTTCTAGTTCCTGACTACAGAGAATTTGTGCAACACAAGTTACGTATCTTAAAAACTTGCGTATCTAAAAAACTTGGAAAAATTTACTATATATAGTACAGTCGAGCAGAAACAGAAACCTTCAGATTCTCCAAATATTATAGGGCTACCCTAGAGCTTTATGGTTCACGATATTGGCTTTCAGAGCTGATATGTGAAGAACACTGAAGAGAAAATCCATCAATGATGCAGGACAGACGAGAGAGAACGTATTATCCCTCCACCTCCAATGAGGCTTCTTGTTGATGTACCTGAGAGTCAATTGGCGTTGAGTACTGATTCATCTATTTGACATCCTTCTGCTCTTCTTTGCACTAAATATATGCACCAAGGATGGATAGTACTGCATCTTATTAACCTTGCGATCTAAGCCTAAGTCTTTAATATGTCTGGGCACTACAACATACTCCAATAGTTGGATAACTTAGCAGCTTCTCAATTTGGACCATGAAATCCATATCGATTTTACTGCAAATACTGGTTGGTGATCTGTCTCACAAAGGTAAATAATTGCTTGGATTGTATACACCTGGCACAACATCAGAACATGCAAGTAAGCAGGCAGACATCAAAAGAGAAAAAGAAGTGCAGAAAACATAACATTCAACTGACGAAGGTTACGTAAGATATATCGACCTAAGATTTGTTGAAAGGTTCAAAGATCTAAAACCATATTCACATGTCATCGATAAAAGTAAGTGAGCAATATTTACAATTTTTGCTAGGATTGTCACATACATGTATGATCAAATGATCCTATATACCACAAAAGTTTTTCTAAGTAGTATGTGATTTTTAACCCCATTTATATGCAGCAGATCAACCATGCCTGGGCTACATATATATTGACAGGTCGTAGATTTCAAAAACCGGCTCTCGTCCAGAAATATAACAAGGTCCATATTAAATGTTCTCTATTTATGGCTACTATTTTTCAAAATCAAACTATAGATAAACTTCAAGCTTAAAGCGGTTCTATCACTAATTTTGTCTAATATTTTTACAGATTTTTAGTACATCTTGGAAATGGTTGACTTGCGAATTCTGAAAAGTACTTACACGTAGGCAGCTGCTAAACGTAATATCTCTAAGCATGTCTGGAAAGCAACTTCTCAAGGCATTACAAGCTCTGCAACAATATACAATTAAAACATCTGCCAATCGTGAATATGGCAAAAGCAGAGCCAAAACAAAAAGAATCCACAAGCATAATATTTCACAGTAGTAATTTATAAAGTACATCATGTAATTTACCTTGAGTCGTCTGATAGCTGCAAATAGCACCGAATAATATGCTTCAGCAGCCGTGATGATGGTTGTTCTGCCAGTGCAGGAACCATGTAATACACCCAATTGTTCTGTTGATAGTGTTCCCTTGCCTCTAAAGTACATAAAGGAAAGAACAAGAAAAACAGAATTAGAATAGCATTTAGGAGACACTGGATTGTTTTAGATAATGCAGTCCCCATCTCCATTGCACGCAAGCACATAAGTCAGGGGTTCACTTCCTCACCCCACCTCCCCATGTATAAATATATATAAATTACTAAAAAAACATGCACGCATTTACCTTTAAGGAACAACATTCTTGTATCTGGGTGGGAGGCTACACACTGCAAAATAATAATCCATAAGTGATGACCTAGAATAGATGATATGACAAACTGAAACACAAACCAAGTACATTTTATCAAACAAAAACTAGTAACGCTTGGGGAACTTAACCATCCGAATGTCGAATGATGCGGGCTTAGCAAAATTCCTTGATGTTAACTTCCTACCTCTAATCATATTGACATTATGACTTCATTACCCAGTTTGCTAAGTGGCTATTTAGATAGCTATAAAACTAAGTTTGAGCAGAAATCAGCCTCGTCTACACTACCTCAATTTTTTATTTAAATGGTTAAATGCAGTTTCTAGACGACAAAGGCCTACATCACCCACTGTTATCATGTAAAAGACATAGTTGTAGTAAGTACTATATTATGTATTCTAGGCTCTAGCTATCATTCCATTCTTTTTTACCCACATGATATTCCCTCTAATGACTTCTAAAATATAACACGACTATAACTATTTCCTGTGCATGGGCAGAGACCATCATTTAAAGCTTGCACATCTTCTATACACATTTTTGGTATAAGTGCAGTGCATTCTTCTACAGCATAATGGCAACGAATGAAATTTATATTGACCATAGGAAGTAGTTAAAATAGAAAGATATACTATTTGATTCTTGATGTATAACTGCAAGATTCTTAAAAGTCAATATCACTTGGGTTACTAATAGCAATAAGTGAAAGAAAATAAAAAAACAGATGATAAATATAACTAATACACATTTACCCTTTGTTTTTTGTAGGCCATCTCAATCAGTTTACTCATTGCGGCCTGTTCCAGCTTCCTGCACACAAACCTAACTGTTTTTATCTGTGAAAAAAACCATGACAGCATAATCAATACTAAGGTTGATCACATGGATACCTTTTCTCAGCATGCTTCCCTTGTTGAATGAAGTCATACATTTTTCTAATGTATTTCTTCTTTTTCTGTTCCTGTATGTTTGTAACTAAATTAGAAACTAAGAAAGACTACATAATTAAGAAAAACTAATTACATTATTCCTCGGGTCAAATTACTAGCAAAAACGTTCTAGGCATAAGCAACAAGTCCATGTATCTTTATGTAACCAACTTGTCATGTAAAAGTGAAACCATTAATACATACATGACCAACTTGTCACTAGGGCACCAATGACCCCATGACAAAGGCATCAGCTAAGGCAGCACCCCCCATGACAAAGGTCACGGGTTCACTTCCCCGCCCCACCTCCCCTTGTATAATTATATATAAAATACTAGAAACAATGCAGGTATTTACCTTCGAGGAACAACATTCTTGAATCTGGGTGGGAGGGTACACACTGCAAAATAATAATCCGTAAGTGATGATATGGAATAGATGATATTACAAACTGAAATACAAACCAAGTACATTTTATCAAACAAAAACAACTAGTAATGGAAATTTATGTATCTATGGGAACTTAACCATCCAAATGTCGAATGATATGTTCTTAGCAAAATCCTTTGATGTCTGGTCCATCCTCAGAAATTATACAGACTTAAAGATATAATAGCAAGAAGAGATGTCTAGTCCATCCTCAGTAATTATACAGACTTTTAGATTTCATAGAAAGAAGAGACAGCTAGATGTTCAATTTTTAAATTTGGTGGTCCACTGCTTTTAATATATATAAGTGTCAATAGAATAATTTTGCAACCTCATGCCTGATACGAAATATATGATTATTTGATAATATGAACCACAGTAACAAAATTAGGAAGAAAGGGAGCAACTATAACCGGATGGGGTAATAACTTAATCACAAAAGGTGCACTATCTAAATAAAACTTTCAATGTTTGATGGATAGTCAATATTTTTGCACAAAACGAAAAACTTGACTAAAGACAGTCATAAATCCAGCAATGAAATGACTCCGCAGTGACTACAGATAAGAGTAACAACAGTTATATGTAAGAATATTTTGCCATAAATATGTAAGAGAAGAAAAGGAGAATACTTGGAGAAGAACAAGCTCATTGCTTTGTTTGGTTGGTGCGCTGTGTCACGAAGGTGATTATTGCTGATTATTGCTTGGATTTCCTACCATAGTATCAGAAAACGTCTTCATAAGAAGGCATGCCACCGAAATAGGGAAGTGTTCAGAACATAACAAAATGCCCTTCAATGAAAAAAAGTGAATAAAACTTTCATAATGCATTTGTTACTGTGATAGGGGATTAAAGACCTCCATATTAACTCAGTTATAACATAATCAATTTACATACACTATCACTGTTATTATTAAAATTATAGACTACATGCTCATGCAAAAGAATTAAAATTTACAAGTACATACCTGAATTTGCAACTTCAGCCTCCCAACATAGTCCTAGAGTCCAATTGAAAAAAGTCATCTTCCGCTTGAACAAGCAGTTAACAAACATATATTGCCTTCTTTGTCTTGCAATCCTCCTGCCATTTTCATACAGAAGATAAGAAGATAATATCAGAGGTTTTGTACCATAAGTATCATAGAGAAGTGTTGAATGATGATACAAATAAAAATAAGAACCAATATCCTTAAACACATTTTGACTACAGGGGGCAATGTTGATAAAAATGTTGTACATTTTGATTTTGATTTTGTAATTGTTAAAGGCGCGCTTGTGCTTGAAGTGACCCGAAACAGGGTCAGGTCGAAGCACTTGATACATAGAGTGTCACTGCGTTAAGCACGCAATGCGCGATATGACAAATATGTGCACTTTATTAAATAGATCGGCAGATTTTTATGTATTACCAAAAAAAGGGAGACCCATTCTTGATGTGTCCAATTCTGTTACAATTTTGAAATGCATTATCATTCTCCGAACACATTTGTTCTGTATTCAGATTCTGAAATTTGATTGTACAGTAAATTCTCAAATTTCTGTATAGATTCTACAATTGAATGAATAACGAATACTATGTCATTGATAGATAAGAAAAACCGAACATTGTGGTTGCGGTTTTCAATTTTTAAAACTGAAAGAAATATGGTTGATGTTCCGATTTTATCCAAAAAATCGAGCAGAACCGAATCAGGCTCTCCCCGAATACAACCCAAAAACCCCTTGAAACCCGAAATGACCTGTTATTACAATTTCACTTCAATTTCAAATGATTTTAGTTTAACCCGAAATTGACCTGTTTATAAATACGAACCTGGTACCCGAAACTCCACCTCTAATAATATATTCTTGCTATACTAACTAAACTAAATAATTATACATAACTCAATGATGATGAAATGCTTGTTCTAAAAAAATGATGATGAAATGCTTAATAATATATGCACATGGAGTATTATTACCTGTTTGATTTGCAGGAGAGATGCGCAGAATAAAATGGTCTGAACTCTGAAACCTCGTACTGTAGATGCTCAAACCCAGGCTATATTGTTTTCTAATTTATAGGATGCTCGGGCTCTCAGAAGAACAATGCTATTCAATATAAGTGGAATTATGAATAATATTTTTGGATTTTAAAGATTCACATATATTTGATTTAGATTTTAAATTATTTATTAAAATCCGGAAATATTTGTGTTGGCTCCTAAAAGGCCCGTTCTGAAATGAGCCAACTTGCAAATCAACCGAGACTGTGGATAATATTTTTGAATTTCAAAGATTCGCGTATATTTGATTTAGATTTTAAATAATTTATCAAAATCTGGTTATATTTGAGTTGGGCTCTCAAACTGCCATTTTGAACGGGCCAACTTGCAAAATACAATTATATGAGATATTCAACTAGAATTGTGGATAATATTTTTGGATTTTAAAGATTCACAAATATTTCAGTTAGATTTTAAATAATTTATTAAAATCTGAAAATATTTGAGTTCGCTCTCAAAAAGGCCATTGAGAAATGGGCCAACTTGGAAAATATAATGCTATGAGATATGGGATTGTGGATAATATTTTTGAATTTTAAAAATTTACGTATATTTGATTTAGATTTTAAATAATTTATCAAAATCCGAAATAATTTGAGTTGGGCACTTAAAAGGCCACTTTGAAATGGGCCAAGTTGCCAAATATAATGTTTTGAGATATTCAATTAGGATTGTGGATAATATTTTTGGATTTTAAAATTTTACATATATTTGATTTAGATTTTAAATATTTTATCAAAATCTGAAAATATTTGAGCTGGGCTCTTAAAAGGCCACTTTGAAAGAGAAAATGTCCAAAATAACCACATTTGGGGACACATGGTCCTAAATACCCATATTCTATATTATGGCCCTATATACCCTCTTAGCACGTGACACGAAATGCCGCATTTGTTTAATGATGCTGATCACGAAATAGCATATCAAGCGTCGACTTCATACCAATCTTTCGGTGATAGCCGTCGGCTTGTTGCAATGAAATGCTAGTAGCTAGCTCGCTCAATGTTATACTATAAATAATCATCACAAAGGACTTTTCACGTCACGTGTCAGCGGTGTGGGATCTAGTGTGAGTTTTTAGTCTCTCCTTATGTATTAAATTGGTTGATCTTGTGTGAGTGAGTCTTGGTCGAGTGTGGGACCCAGCTGGCCAAAAAGTTGAAGTGGATGTGTTCTTATTATTATTAAATCCCAGTAGAAAAGGTCATTAAAGTTGTATATTTAAAAAAATTCTAAATTTAGTTAAAGAGTAAGTTGTGAGTTTCATTATTCTGTGTATCGGAGCAGAAACTTTGTGGTACACTGTTTTCAAATTGTCATTTGTGCAAGTGTTGAGAAGGAGCACGTATTCTTTGAAAAGTGCCACAATGGCCAAAGTGGAACGCAGGCAAGGGACTCACATTGCCCATACATAAGTTTAATGGGTCTTTGTATTTGAGTTAGTGGGCATATTATTTAGCAACACTTCGTTAAAAAAGCCAAAGACATCACAAGTGTACTCCTACAGCAAAATGCAGAAGTATGAGCTCACATACAAAGATGAGTCAAGGGAGATAATCACTAAGAATTTTACCTGGAAATTTCAGAAGAATGACTTTGCAAGGGTAGATTTCTTCATACTCAAAAGGATGGTATTTTTACTTGATGGATATGACAATGTTCCTGATCATGTGATGGATCATCTAAATGATTATTTGGCTGAGAGAGAAGGTGAGTTTTATGGGAAATATGGATCTGATTGGATGAGATACAGAGACACATCTTTGAGTGAATCTGAAGGAGAAGAAGTTGTTCCAGCTAAATCAAATGAAACTCCTACAAATTCTGAAACTCAAAAAGGAAATACTGATGTCAATGATATGTCTATAGAAGAAATTGAGGCTGAAATCATCAAAATTTACAGGCAACACAATTGCATTTTAAGTCAGTATCCTGATCATCAATCTTGTGTCTTGGAAAATCCTTTCAGAATCATAGAAGGGCATGAGGAAATCCATCTAGACAGTTTTCACAGACTCAAGACAGAAACTTTGAGGAACTTGTTCTACAAAGTTGTTGGATCTAGACATAGTCTAGAAGCTCTATATCAAATTGAATTGGAAACAATTTTGAAACAAAGAGAAGGTGAAGACCCAGAGTTTGACTCAAAAAGAAGAAACTCCTTAAAAGCCTATCCTAGAAACAAATCCAGAATTGAGAGGGACAGACATGAGTTCAGATCTATCACAAAGATTGGAACTTTTTGGCTAATTCCTAAAGATACAAAGCACTCTAGAATTCAAAAGGCTATTGAGGACATTGAAGATTTTGCCATGAATGACAATGAGAAAGCTGTAGTTGGAGAATTAAGAGCATTTCTGCAAAGTGCATTGGAAAGAGAAGACGAAGCAAGGCAGAAAAGGAAGCAAAGAAAAGCTAAGTGATTCTATCAAATTTTATCTTGCTGAATCCATAAGAATCATTAGTTTACTGAAGCTGAAAATGCTTGAGCATACAGTTCTCAATATCTATCAAAAGCATTTACAGAATTTTCACAAGTTCAAAACTCTAGACATTTCTACTGTTCTGATCTTTGTTAGTTAAGTTGTCAGCTTTTAAATTAAAATTTGTTGTTATTGTCCATAAAAACAAATTGGGGGAGATTGTTAGGATTTATGGGTAATTGCATGTAGACAACTTAACTATGTAATTAGTCTTTAATTAGACTAAGAGAAACATACTGTCATAGCCAATTAAAATGTTCTTTGTTTAAATTGTACTATCATACATACATGTAATAAAGAATGTAATCTGAAATAAGTTCACTTTGTTCAAGCTGCAGAAGAAATTCTACACATGACCAGTACAAGGAATAAACATGTTGTCAAGGTTCTTGAAAATATCAACTTTACAAAAGAACATCAAACATGCAGTCAAGACAGTAATCTTCACGATAGTAACTTTCAGTCTTGACAGCAACTTTGGCAGAAGCCTGGAGACAGCAACTTTGTACCATACTGACAACATGTTCTGCAAGGTCACGACAGTAAAGTCCTTGTGACACCCCAGTCCTAGGATAATATTACTATCAGCATTAGAACATCCCATGATAGCAGAATTTGGCGAGCACGGTACTTTGTCTCATGGGAGGAATTTTTGATTTACCTTCAAAGTCATAGGATAATATTACTATCAGCATTAGAACATCCCATGACAACAGAATTTGGCAAGCACTGTACTTTGTCTCACGGGAGTAATTTTTGATTTACCTTCAAAGTCAAAAGCATGATAGACTGTTTCAGTAGCAGGTGACACAGAACTCACTTTCTGACACCGAACTCACATGGTTCTGCAATACTCTCCGGGACTAACATTTCACTGTATGGATATGAACATGATTTTTAAGTTTTGTTTATAAATAAATTGATTTTGGAAATAGATCCGGTTCTAATTTTGTAAACAAATTTGATTAATATATTTATGAATAAGATTAATCCAGTAGATATATTTTAATTTAATCCATAAAAATTTAATGTTTATATATGTTGAGTGCACATGACTACACGAGTCCTAAATTATTTTTTTTTTTTACAAAATGAGTCCTAAATTTTGATTATGACAACTATGGCATTCAAAAAATAAAGTAGCACAACAAATATGCAGCCCACAATTGCAACATATATACCTAGATAAATTATTTCTTACACTCCTCTTTAAAACCAATGCAATGGACGTTGAACTAGAAAGTGATGTTTGTGAGATATGGATTGAATGCACCCATCACATATTAACAAACTTATATCATCCTTCTTACTAGTAATAAACTAGAGATTTTCTTGTATATAGTTCTTGGGACTCCAATGTGTTCAAGCATGTGGGGATCATTTGATATTGTCGATTTAGTAAAACTATAATCACTTTCACTTTGGAAGGTAACTTGCAACTTCCCACACTGGATTGTGATCAACTCAAATAATAATTCCTCGCTACCAAGAGGAAATTCTACAAAACCCAAAATTCACAGGGGTTGCATGAAAAGGAAGAGTCCCTAGCTTCCTCTCCACACAAATCATATTTAAATAAGTCCTCCCTGGCTTCAAAAGAAATTTTATTTCTAATGTTAAAATTAAAAGAAAATTTGAAAATAATATTTCTAATGTTTCATTTTTACAATATAAAATGAAATTTTTGTAACATAGAGTGCAACTTTAATTAGACTTTTTAAAAAAATTATTTTATTTTAAAAATTGATTTGTGTTACAACCTTCCAAAGAGGACTTGTAACCTGGATCTAACATTAAATTTAACTTCAAATATAACTGAAATTTCTAAAATTTGCAAAATAATATTTTAAAAGATAATATTTTGAAAATTGTATATTTCACAATTTTTTTTCAAAAATATCATTTTTCCTAAAGTAAACAAATCATATTTTTGGAAAGGTCCCTAAAATAATTAAGAACAAATTTTAAGTCTATTAACCGTTGGCTGTTGGAAAGTTCAAGTATTTCACAAGTGATACAAGTTACTAGAGTCGGGTAAAAACTATAATATGAAGAAACATGAGGATGAAAATCGGTACTGTTGGAGACAACCTTGCACCTTTCTAACTTCAAATAAGAAGATGAATGTGGTTTCAAAGGCATCTTTTGAGATCCTTAACTACTAACCCTACTAACAGCTAAATGAAGAACAAGCATAAAATGATGTCATACCAATATTTTTTGTGTTCTAGTTGCTGACTATAGAGAATTTGTGCAACACAAGTTACGTATCTTAAAAACTTTTACGTATCTAAAAAACTTGGAAAAATTTACTATATACAGTACAGTCGAGAAGAAACGAGCAGAAACAGAAACCTTCAGATTCTCCTAATATTATAGGGCTACCCTAGAGCTTTATGGTTCACGATATTGGCTTTCAGAGCTGATATGTGAAGAAAACTCAAGAGAAAATCCATCAATCATGCAGGACAATGCAGGACAGACAAGAGACAACGTATTATCCCTCCACCTCCTATGAGGCTTCTTGTTGATGTACGTGAGAGTCAATTGGCGCTAAGTACTGATTCATCTATTTGACATCCTTCTGCTCTTCTTTGCACTAAATATATGCACCAAGGATGGATAGTACTGCATCTTATTAACCTTGCGATCTAAGCCTAAGTTTTTAATATGTCTGGGCACTACAACATACTCCAATAGTTGGATAACTTAGCAGCTTCTCAATTTGGACCATGAAATCCATATCGATTTTACTGCAAATACTGGTTGAAGCAGGAACTTAATAATTAAATCTAAAGAAATTAATACTAACCTTCACATCTAAATTTAAATTTGGAGGAGCATCAAATTGAGCATAATAGATGTCAGTTGCCCGATAAACCTCAAGTTTATATCTAGAAGTACGGACTTGATTGTTATAGAGCGTCTCTATCAAATGATAAGTAGCTTTTGTACCCAGAATACCAACAGGAGATGAACATTCCAATCTCCAATGTGAATGAAAAATTGCCTCATCGTCGGTTCTTTGCAATACATCGGCACACCTTTTCTCACTATGAGCGACCTAGTGGCTGAAAAAAAAGAGGGGTGAGTTCTCTTCGTACCTTCATCAGTTATTCCAAAATGATTAAAGAGATCATTAATCAAGTATTTTGTGAAGTTAAAAGGTTGAATCGGGTAATTATTGGGGACTTCTCTCCTCAAAAAACGATGAAGAAGATTTACATTCTGAGTACATAGTATTTTATCCATCACCATGAAATGGATATTCGATTGTTCGACCCAATACAAGAAAAGGAGTTAATTCTGCATTGAGGTTTGAAATGTAGTTTAAATTGAAGTTTGGTGGTTGAGCCATTGAGAAATGGAGTGTTTGGGGTACCTTAAAAAAATTGACCTTTACCTTAAAATGAATAAGTGTCATAACTTATAATTATAAGTTGTATTGGTGTTTGGATAAACTAGGTAATATGTATGTGCTTCACATACGGAATGATATTTGTTTTAATTTAATATTTAATATTTGTTATTTAGTTATTGAATTTCTAATTCTATATCTTGAATTTATATAAGTAATTTGTTATATTGTACCTATATTATCATCTATATTATGGAATTGATATCGTTGTCTTTGACATACATACTAACAATATTACATGTTCGTGTAATTGTAACGCAATTCAAACTTCAATGATTACCAATATTATGGTTTGCTCTTCAATGGCTCAACCACCAAACTTCAATTCAAACTACATTCCAAACCTCAATGAACCATTAATTCCTTTTCATGTATTCGAGGAACCAATCGAATATCCATTTCATAATGAGATACATGATACTTCTACCCAGAATGTAAATCTTCTTCGTAGTTTTATGAGGAGACTAGTCCCCAATGATTACCATATTCAACCTCTTAACTTTACAAAATACTTGATTAATGACCTCTTTAATCATTTTGAAATAACTGATGAAGGTATGAAGAGAACTCACCCCATCTTCTTTTTCAGCCACTGGGTCGCTCACAGTGAGAACGGGAGTGCTGATGTATTGCAAAGAACATATGATCAGTCAATTTTTCACTCACAGTGGAGGAAGATACGTTCAACTTCTTTATGGGATGGCCATCTTTTTCTGGGTACAAAAATTACTTATCATTTGATAGACACTGTAACAGCCCCAGATCCGGGGTCAGGAATCTGGTCGTTACGGTCATCATTCCATACATCATGCTTGACTTGAATCAATATAAATAAACAACATACTATGACCCCACCATCTAGCTCACACACACACACAAGTTATAGTCCCAGAGATGAACTTGAAATAAGTACTGCTAACAGGGTCCTTAAACATATCATAAGTGATTACAAGCCCAAATATAATTTACAAGTTTAAGACAAGGGTTGGATCTTGGCCCAATTGTTGGCTACGAATTTAATATCATCTAGGGTTTCGGGCCTCACTAATGGGTCTCGTGCTTGGACCATCCTAGTTCTAATTAATGTAGCATTCAAGGTGTCTTTAAGACTTATTTTAGCCCACATCAATTATCACCTTGCTTGACCTATTATTTTAAGTGATTAACGGTGGGTGGGTGTTTGAGAGAGAGTGTGTGTGAGAGAGAGAATTGTACTTGATTTATTAAGAATAAAATCATATGTATGTACTTGATTTATTAAGAATAAAATCATATGCAGTAAAGATTGGTGTATAGCATCACCTACAGAAATGAAGAGAAAGAACTGGTCAAAAGCTCACGCTAATCTTGCAATTTATTTGCATATCAATATCATAGTTTTTTTACAATTTCTAATAGCTCAGTCTTTGTCAACAACTATTAACAATGTAGCCAAGAAAGCATCATAATTTAATAACCAAAAAAGAAAGTTGCCAGCTTAAATTCATACATTGAAAAGAAGAATATACCAAACTATCTCTCAAATTACAAAGCATTAGAACATTTTAGGAGTTTCTAAATCCAAGGACACTCTAAAACGGATAGAAGAATCAATGTAGTCCGGGCTTTATCAAACAATATTCCTTGACAAAATCACTTACCGGGAAAGAACCTCCTGCAAACGAAAGAGCGAAAGTTAAGATTTATTTACTCATCAAGTAGTTTAGTTACCAAGTATCGGAAGTTGTGACGTAGAAAAAATATTAAACAAGATTCGAAACCGAATGAAATTATCAACTGTTCTTAAGCATCCAGTAAAAATAAATTCTTGGAGAGAATCAAAAATCACAAAAAATCAATATATAATCACTTACCACCTTTCTCCCCTATCTATATGTATCAATACAATTTAAAAAGACCCCATGGAGATTTCTGAAAATCAAAAAATTACTATTATTGTTGAAACTAAATAGAACCATGTCATTAAAGCAGGAACTTAATAATTAAATCTAAAGAAATTAATACTAACCTTCACATCTAAATTTGGAGCTTGATTCAGAATCTGAGGATGATAATGAGCATAATAATTGTCATAATGAACATAATAGTGGTCAGGTGCCACGTAAACCTCAAGTTTAAATCCCGAAGTACCGACTTGATCGTTATTGGAAGTGTCTGTAAGACCCCAGATTTTGGGTAGAATTAAAACTTTTATTGTATGATGATGTATATATATATATATGTGGATGGTGGTAATGGTTTTTGGAGAATTAAGTATGAAATGAATATGGATTTCAGTTTTCAAACATTTTGAGAATAATAAGAATGGACGGAACATATAAATAAGAACAATCAATCTGGAAGATAAGAATACAATACTCCAGGGAAGGAAAGTATTTTTATGTCATCCAAATAAATATCTGGAATACATCCGATAACTCCGTAAACAAGATAACGTATGCCCGAGAAAGCACTAGAACGTTTTCTAAGTGCAAAGAGCAAAGAGAAAATAGATCAGGAATATTGGAACGGATTTTGATCCAAAGGATTATAGAAAAACCACTGATGAATAGTAACTCTTCATTTAAAAGTTTTCAGACCACACTATATGCGGGACGATATAATAAACTTTCACAGTCGCATTAGTGATCTACGATGGAAATAAAGGAATGCAAAAGCTGTCAGAATCGAAAAAAAAAGCATTTTTTGTTTTCTCCGAAGTTTCACCAAAAACGGACTAAATAATTATTATTTGAGGATATTTAAGGATTTAAATTATTAATTCCATGGATATGGATTTGATAAATGAATTAGAAGTATCGAGAACGATTTCGGTAAAATACCTCGATAGAACCCTCGAGAAACCTTGCGAGCATTCCACGAAATTAAACGAACCAGAAAAGCTACTTTATCCCAAGCCAATGCATGCTTGCCAAGTGTCAAGACAAGAAGAGACCAGAGGTGATGACTCACCACATTGGATAAATATCAAGAGTAATTAAACAAAAGAAGAAAGAAAAGAAAATCAAAAGAAAAAGGAAAGCATTTTGGAAGTGAAGCTCTCGGCCAAACTGTAGCAGCCATATCTCCTTCGTTTCTTACTCAAATCTTGCGTTCTTTAGCTTGTTGGAAAGGTCTTGAGATAAGCTACAACTTCTATTTCACAAGATGTTTCCATTTAAGCATGGTAAGGCCTTCGTTTTTGCAGTTCTTTCACTGGATGAATAGTAACTCCGAAAGCTAACTCTTGATTCTTGATTTCTTTTGTGGATTCAAGCTATCTTAGGACCATACAAGGATCATACAAGGATTATTAGGCTTATATAAACTTCAAAGAAGGTATAAATCTTGAAACCCTTGAAGTAGTGTGAAGTTTATGGATGATTAATGATGTTGATGCATGTTTATAGCCTTAGTTGACATTAGTAGCTATGTTTGAGCTTTGTTACAAGTAATATTGAGTATTAAGAACGTAAAGGCATTGCTTGGCCTCAGTTCTTGGTTGAATCAGATGTATATGTTGATTGGAGTAATTGATGAGCAATTTAGATGGTTTGAAATTTGGGATTATCCGATTTATAGTCGTCGTAATGACGAAATTTCTTTGTTACTGACAAAAGGTATCTTTGTTATTGATAGATTACCGGACCACTGCCAGACACCACCCACTGCGAGGGTTATGAGCATATAGTTGTAATTCCCTTAGGGGACCGGCGCTACTCAGTCCCTTAGATACTCTCCAAGTTCGAGTAAATCCATAACACTGAAACATGAAGTTCCTTTCCCTTTTTCCCCAAGAATACAACTCCACAAAGTAGTCATATCTGGTTGGAAAGGAAAATTCACCCATATTTAGGCACTTAAACTTTTGTCAGTAATCTATCAATAACAAAGATACCTTTTGTCAGTAACTCATACTCGGGAATCAAGCAAACATCATACTTAAACTTAACCGCCATACCAATACAACTATATGCTCATAACCCTCGCAATCTCTGCTATCATCTTATAGTTAGGCACTTGTTTGCTATCAAGGGACATCATTCCAACTTGTCCTTGGTCTGACTTGAGTCTATAGGTGTTCTAGAGTCAACCTCTTATGATCCATTTCAAGATTTTCAACTCGTTCTCAGGGTTTTTCTAAAGTGGTATTCAAGTGCTTGCTTTAAGGGGTTTCTCGCACTTAACTTTACTTCGAACATTTTTATAAAATCGAAAAATGATCATTTTCACACAAGGTTTTCTCCTACTCTTTCCTTACTGTCTCTACTATTTAATTACCAAAATTATCTCCTGCAATGATCAAGTCAAGAAAGCTTTATTTCAGTTACGAACTTATCCTCTCGTTTCTGAACCACTTTTACTAATTTGACCATATCTCCTAAACCGTAAGTCCGATAGTTCCGATTCTTGCGCCAAAACAATCTACGTTCAAAAATCTATAAGTACAAGTCATATACTCATCAAGGTCAGAGACCTATCTCGACTGTTAAGCTCTGTTTTCAAGGGTTTTAGAAATTTCGTCATTACAACGACTATAAATCGGATAATCCCAAATTTCAAACCATCTAAATTGCTCATCAATTACTCCAATCAACATATACATCTGATTCAACCAAGAACTGAGGCCAAGCAATGCCTTTACGTTTTTAATACTCAATATTACTTGTAACAAAGCTCAAACATAGCTACTAATGTCAACTAAGGCTATAAACATGCATCAACATCATTAATCATCCATAAACTTCACACTACTTCAAGGGTTTCAAGATTTATACCTTCTTTGAAGTTTATATAAGCCTAATAATCCTTGTATGATCCTTGTATGGTCCTAAGATAGCTTGAATCCACAAAAGAAATCAAGAATCAAGAGTTAGCTTTCGGAGTTACTATTCATCCAGTGAAAGAACTGCAAAAACGAAGGCCTTACCATGCTTAAATGGAAACATCTTGTGAAATAGAAGTTGTAGCTTATCTCAAGACCTTTCCAACAAGCTAAAGAACGCAAGATTTGAGTAAGAAACGAAGGAGATATGGCTGCTACAGTTTGGCCGAGAGCTTCACTTCCAAAATGCTTTCCTTTTTCTTTTGATTTTCTTTTCTTTCTTCTTTTGTTTAATTACTCTTGATATTTATCCAATGTGGTGAGTCATCACCTCTGATCTCTTCTTGTCTTGACACTTGGCAAGCATGCATTGGCTTGGGATAAAGTAGCTTTTCTGGTTCGTTTAATTTCGTAGAATGCTCGCAAGGTTTCTCGAGGGTTCTATCGAGGTATTTTACCGAAATCGTTCTCGATACTTCTAATTCATTTATCAAATCCATATCCATGGAATTAATAATTTAAATCCTTAAATATCCTCAAATAATAATTATTTAGTCCGTTTTTGGTGAAACTTCGGAGAAAACGAAAAATGCTTTTTTTTCCGATTCTGACAGCTTTTGTATTCCTTTATTTCCATCGTAGATCACTAATGCGACTGTGAAAGTTTATTATATCGTCCCGCATATAGTGTGGTCTGAAAACTTTTAAATGAAGAGTTACTATTCATCAGTGGTTTTTCTATAATCCTTTGGATCAAAATCCGTTCCAATATTCCTGATCTATTTTCTCTTTGCTCTTTGCACTTGGAAAACGTTCTAGTGCTTTCTCGGGCATACGCTATCTTGTTTACGGAGTTATCGGATGTATTCCAGATATTTATTTGGATGACATAAAAATACTTTCCTTCCCTGGAGTATTGTATTCTTATCTTCCAGATTGATTGTTCTTATTTATATGTTCCGTCCATTCTTATTATTCTCAAAATGTTTGAAAACTGAAATCCATATTCATTTCATACTTAATTCTCCAAAAACCATTACCACCATCCACATATATATATATATACATCATCATACAATAAAAGTTTTAATTCTACCCAAAATCTGGGGTCTTACAGACACTTCCAATAACGATCAAGTCGGTACTTCGGGATTTAAACTTGAGGTTTACGTGGCACCTGACCACTATTATGTTCATTATGACAATTATTATGCTCATTATCATCCTCAGATTCTGAATCAAGCTCCAAATTTAGATGTGAAGGTTAGTATTAATTTCTTTAGATTTAATTATTAAGTTCCTGCTTTAATGACATGGTTCTATTTAGTTTCAACAATAATAGTAATTTTTTGATTTTCAGAAATCTCCATGGGGTCTTTTTAAATTGTATTGATACATATAGATAGGGGAGAAAGGTGGTAAGTGATTATATATTGATTTTTTGTGATTTTTGATTCTCTCCAAGAATTTATTTTTACTGGATGCTTAAGAACAGTTGATAATTTCATTCGGTTTCGAATCTTGTTTAATATTTTTTCTACGTCACAACTTCCGATACTTGGTAACTAAACTACTTGATGAGTAAATAAATCTTAACTTTCGCTCTTTCGTTTGCAGGAGGTTCTTTCCCGGTAAGTGATTTTGTCAAGGAATATTGTTTGATAAAGCCCGGACTACATTGATTCTTCTATCCGTTTTAGAGTGTCCTTGGATTTAGAAACTCCTAAAATGTTCTAATGCTTTGTAATTTGAGAGATAGTTTGGTATATTCTTCTTTTCAATGTATGAATTTAAGCTGGCAACTTTCTTTTTTGGTTATTAAATTATGATGCTTTCTTGGCTACATTGTTAATAGTTGTTGACAAAGACTGAGCTATTAGAAATTGTAAAAAAACTATGATATTGATATGCAAATAAATTGCAAGATTAGCGTGAGCTTTTGACCAGTTCTTTCTCTTCATTTCTGTAGGTGATGCTATACACCAATCTTTACTGCATATGATTTTATTCTTAATAAATCAAGTACATACATATGATTTTATTCTTAATAAATCAAGTACAATTCTCTCTCTCACACACACTCTCTCTCAAACACCCACCCACCGTTAATCACTTAAAATAATAGGTCAAGCAAGGTGATAATTGATGTGGGCTAAAATAAGTCTTAAAGACACCTTGAATGCTACATTAATTAGAACTAGGATGGTCCAAGCACGAGACCCATTAGTGAGGCCCGAAACCCTAGATGATATTAAATTCGTAGCCAACAATTGGGCCAAGATCCAACCCTTGTCTCAAACCACTAAAGCATAAGACTGGTTCAGGAACAATCCAGTGGTTTTCAACCACTAGGATGCTTCCAAGGCAACGTCCGACATGGAAACAAACTCCAACATGGAAACTAACTCTGATAAGAGTTATCTACTATCAAGGAGGTTGTTTGGCCACCAAGCAACCTACCCCTACTGCGATTCTAAAGCTTACAAACGCCTATATAAAGACCCGATATCTCAATCTCATAACCATGTTGGTTTGATCCTTAACAAAGGTACGTGGCAGTTTGTGAGGACCGCGCAATCTCGAAACACAAACGCAACCATAAACAAGCTCGAAGCTCTAAACCTAGCATTAAATACCCGCCGCCATTCAAATCACGTTTTTGTTCCACAACAATATTCATGTACATTCAGTTGAAAATTGATTTATATGTTTATGTTTTTACGTTATTAGTTTTGAATTTATTATTAAAAGTTGATAAACCAATGTTGTATACAAGTTTATTCCGTGTGTATTTTTAACAAAATTCAATAAGTGTGTATCTATAACAAAAGTCATTCGACATTCGACAATAAGTTGATAAACCAATGTTGTATACAAGTTGATCCGTCTCACAAAGGTAAATAATTGCTTGGATTGTATACACCTGGCACAACATCAGAACATGCAAGTAAGCAGGCAGGCATGAATAGAGAAAAAGAAGTGCAGAAAACGTAACATTTAAGTGACGAAGGTTCCGTAAGATTTATCGACCTAAGATTTGTTGAAAGGTTCAAAAATCTAAAACCATATTGACATGTCATCGATAAAAGTAATTGAGCAATATTTACAATTTTCGCTAGGATTGTCACATACATGTATGATCAAATGATCCTATATACCACAAAAGTTTTTCTAAGTAGTATGTGATTTTTAACCCCATTTATATGCAGCAGATCAACCATGCCTGGGCTACATATATGTTGACAGGTCATAGATTTCAAAAACCGGCTCTCGTCCAGAAATATAACAAGGTGCATATTAAATGTTCTCTATTTATGGCTACTATTTTTCAAAATCAAACTATAGATAAAGTTCAAGCTTAAAGCGGTTCTATCACTAATTTTGTCTAACATTTTTAGAGATTTTTAGTACATCTTGGAAACGGTTGACTAGCGAATTCTGAAAAGTACTTGCACGTAGACAGCTGCTAAACGTAATATCTCTAAGCATGTCCGGAAAGCAACTTCTCAAGGCATTACAAGCTTTGCAACAATATACGATTAAAACATCTGCCAAAAGTGAATATGGCAAAAGCAGAGCCAAAACAAAAAGAATCCACAAGCAAAATATTTCACAGTAGGAATTTATAAAGTACATCATGTAATTTACCTTGAGTCATCTGATAGCTGCAAATAGCACCGAATAATATGCTTCAGCAGCCGTGATGATGGTTGTTCTACCAGTGCAGGAACCATGTAATACACCCAATTGTTCTTGCCTCTAAAGTACATAAAGGAAAGAACAAGAAAAACAGAATTAGAATAGCATTTAGGAGACACTGGACTGTTTTAGATAATGAAGTCCCCATCTCCATTGCACGCAAGCACATAGATCAGGGGTTCACTTCCTCGCCCCACCTCCCCATGTATAAATATATATAAATTACTAAAAAAACATGCACGCATTTACCTTTAAGGAACAACATTCTTGTATCTGGATGGGAGGCTACACACTGCAAAATAATAATCCACAAGTGATGACCTAGAATAGATGATATGACAAACTGAAACACAAACCAAGTACATTTTATCAAACAAAAACTAGTAACGCTTGGGGAACTTAACCATCCGAATGTCGAATGATGTGGTCTTAGCAAAATTCCTTGATGTTAACTTCCTACCTCTAATCATATTGACATTATGACTTCATTACACAGTTTTATAAGTGGCTATTTAGATAGCTATAAAACTAAGTTTGAGCAGCAATCAGCCTCGTCTAATTTTTTTATTTAAATGGTTAAATGCAGTTTCTAGACGACAAAGGCCTACATCACCCACTGTTATCATGTAAAAGACATAGTTGTAGTAAGTACTATATTATGTATTCTAGGCTCTAGCTATCATTCCATTCTTTTTTACCTACATGATCTTCCCTCTAACGACTTCTAAAATATAACACGACTATAACTATTTCCTGTGCATGGGCAGAGACCATCATTTAAAGCTTGCACATCTTCTATGCACATTTTTGGTATAAGTGCAGTGCATTCTTCTACAGTGGCAACAAATGAAATTTATATTGACCATAGGAAGTAGTTAAAATAGAAAGATATATTATTTTCTTCTTGATGTATAACTGCAAGATTCTTAAAATTCAATATCACTTGGGTTACTAATAGCAATAAATGAAAGAAAATAAAAAAACAGATGATAAATATAACAACTAATACACATTTACCCTTTGTTTTTTGTAGGCCATCTCAATCAGTTTACTCATTGCGGCCTGTTCCAGCTTCCTGCACACAAACCTAACTGTTTTTATCTGTGAAAAAAACCATGACAGCATAATCAATACTAAGGTTGATCACATGGATACCTTTTCTCAGCATGCTTCCCTTGTTGAATGAAGTCATACATTTTTCTAATGTATTTCTTCTTTTTCTGTTCCTGTATGTTCTACAAAATTAAGAAAAACTAATTACATTAGGCATATGCAACAAGTCCATGTATCTTTATGTAACCAACTCCTCATGTAAAAGTGAAACCATTAATACAAAGATGACCAACTTGTCACTAGGGCACCAATGACCCCATGACAAAGGCATCAGCTAAGGCAGCACTCCCCATGACAAAGGTCACTGGTTCACTTCCTCACCCCACCTCCCCTTGTATAAATATATATAAAATACTAAGAACAAAGCAGGTATTTACCTTTGAGGAACGACATTCTTGAATCTGGGCGTGAGGGTATGAACTGCAAAATAATAATCCTTAAGTGATGAAATGGAATAGATGATATTACAAACTGAAATACAAACCAAGTACATTTTATCAAACAAAAACAACTAGTAATGGAAATCTATGAATCTAGGGGAACTTAACCATCCGAATGTCGAATGATGTGCTCTTAGCAAAATCCTTTGATTTCTGGTCCATCCTAGCAATTATTCAGACTTAAAGATATAATAGCAAGAAGAGATGGCTGGTCCATCCTCAGTAATTATACAGACTTCCAGATTTCATAGCAAAAAGAGATAGCTGCATGTTCAGTTTTTAAATTTGGTGGTCCACTGCTTTTAAAATATAAGGGTCAATAGAATAATTTTGCAACCTCATGCCTGATACGAATTATATGATTATTTGACATATGAACCACAGTAACAAAATTAGGAAGAAAGGGAGCAACTATAACAGGATGGGGTAATAACTTAATCACAAAAGGTGCAGCTATCTAAATAAAACTTTTAATGTTTGATGGATAGTCGATCTTTTTGCACAAAACGAAAAAACAAATCTCTACTATAAAATGAAAAAACTTGATAGTTTTATAGTTTTGATAGTGTTGATCTTCTGATGCTATAAACTAATAAAGTAGAATGCTTATAATTAAATCAGACATGCAATCACTTAACCTGAGAATATATTTGATAAGTTGTTCAGAGGTGCATGTGCATCTCATCAGATGGTAAAAGTTGACAGAAAGCAGCATTTATTCTATTTGTATAGAAAGCAGCAATGTAAACATACTTCTGGAAAGCTTAACCTACAAATCATACCTCTGCATACATAAGCTAAATCAGAAAATTAATAGCAGAAAAATAGCAGATTACACATTTTTTTGGAGAACAGGGCAGAATAGACAGTTTTCAGTAGAATAGAGGAAAATAAACAGTAGTTCCCAGCAGTAAACATAATATTGGACAGTTTGTAGAAAAAATTAGTAGTTTGTTAACAAGATGCAAAAAATTAAAACAAGTTACCATTTTCCAATTTCTCATGTTGTAGATATTCCTCTGGTTCTCCTCTTAAGATCAATGACACTCTCGGAACTTCTTAGCCAATCTTGGCTACAAACTAATGCTTCAGCTGTCTTTGGTGAAAGAGAACTTCGATAAGCATCGATTGTCTTTCCGCCGGTGCTAAAAGCAGCTTCCGAGGCAACGGAAGAAACCGGCATACCTAACACATGCCTAGCAATTTAGTGATTTGCAGTTTCAAGACTTCGAGTCTTCGATGGACGATGACAATTGAGTAATTGAGTCTTCGCCTTTTGCCCTTTTGCGCCTTTGTGATTATTAGGTTTGTACTTTGTAGTTGGGTTGGAATTGAAAATAGAAATGCTTACCAGAATTCATGTGCTGGACTTAATTTGTGACTATAACTATAAACTAGTAAGTAACTTTAGGCCCATTAGCCCAAAACTTTTATTTTTTTGAATGTCTTAAAATTATACATGAATTATTTTATTTTAAAATTTGATATAAAATATTTATTTATTTATTTATTTAAATATTCGGATCGGTTCGGGTTTTTTCGGTTCGGTTAGAACCTAAAGCCGAAACCGAAAATTAAATCGGTTTGGTTTTTAATTTTTCGGTTTCGGTTTCGGTTTTTATGCGGATCGGTTTTATTCGGATTGGTTTTCATCGATTTCGGATTTATTTTCGGTTTTCTGCTCACCCCTAATATCCTTAAACACATGTTGTACAGGACTACAGGGGCAATGTTGACTAAAAATGTTGTACAGGGCTACAGGGGCAATGTTGACTAAAAATTTTTATGCATTACCAAAATAAGGGAGACCCATTCTTGATGTGTCCAATTCTGTTACATTTCTTGAAATGCATTATCATAAAAGAAACAATCAATTTTCATCCTTCAAACACATTTGTTCTGTATTTAGATTCTGAAATTTGAGAAACTTACATTGAATTTTCTCAAAATTTTGTTTAGATTCTACAATTGAATGGTAAACAAATACTATGTAATTGATAGATAAGGGTGGCAATATCAATACAAATTGTGGTTTTTGAAATCGAAATCGAATATTGTGATTGCGGTTTTAACTTTTTGAAATGAAAGATATATGGTTGCAGTTTCGATTTTATGGATAAAATCGAATCAGGCTGTTGAAACTCGATCTGATTTGTAATCCGATTAACTAAGAAAAACCAGAAAGTGACATAAAACTGACCCGGTCAACCCGAAGTGGCCTGTTATTACAATTTCACTTCAATTTCAAATGATTTTAGATTAATACCTATGAATTTACGATTTTGCTCCTATATGTTAAAAAATAACAAAAAACACCTTCTCATTTATATTTATGCAAAGAGTAGATGAAATTATCTTAGTGTTGAAAATCGAACCACTAATCTTCTCTAATCAAACTCATACCATAACCATTATACTATACGTTATATTGAGTTTTCTTTAAAAAATATTTTTAGATAAATCATATTTTCTCCTCTTCTACCATTTTTTTTATTTTTACTTTTGAGTAAGTAAAATGTATGTTTATATTATTTATAAAATGTTGCATAGTATATAATTACAAAAAATATTTTAATGGATTGAGTATACTCTATAATTCTCTTTTGCTATTTTAAATGATTGATATAAAATTATACATAAATGTAATCGATTCCTAAAAAAATATGAATTTATTTACATTCTCTTTTGTGTAGATATTAAACTATTGAAATAAAAATAATAAGATTTGGTTTTAAGAAATATTTAATTTTATTTATAAAATTATACATAATAATGATTGTCTCACATAATTTTTATGTATATAAAATTTTAAATACGCGAGTAATATTAGAGATTTTTGGTCGACCAACTATTTAGACTTTCACCGATTTAAAAGTGTGATTGATCTAAAACCATAAATATTAAAAGAAGCTAAAATAATTGAATTTATGTTTAAAAAAATGACAACTCCAAAAGTAGGATTTATGTTGTATATATAAAAAATAGCATAATTAATATTTAATATAAAATGAAAAAAGATATGTTTTTTTGAATTATAAATATTACAAAATTGCAATAATTATTAGTAATGACCAATTAGACTATAACTTAAAGTATGGTAATATGAATTTTATATAGTATACTAAATTGATCAAACAATCAGTATAATATATGATGGTTTAGTTATAACATATACTTAGATCAACCTATGATGAAACCAAAAAGTTTCATCTTAGATATTATGTTGATGCACAGTCATTAAGGTCGTCTAATCATATTTTACATTGATCAAAATATTTGTAAAAATTTAAGTTGAGTTAAAAAATAATTCATATTATAAAATAAAAAATGTTTCAATTTACCAAAATTTTAAAATAGAATTTCGATATTGTGTAATAAATTTTAGACTAAAACTAAATATTTGAGTTTAAAAATGTAAAAATATGTATGTAATATATTAAAAAAATGAGTTATACACCGCAAGGAAGACTTTTACATAATATTAATAATTTCATAATATGTTTTCGCATTACGTATATATCGATTATTTATAAATGTAGTCTAACTAAGTTAAAATCACGTTGTTTATGTTATATATTGACAATTTTCAAAAATATTTATTTATTTTATACTCAAATGTTCAATTTGATAAAGTTCCGTCATCAAAAACCATATTATTATATACTCAAATGTTCAATTTGATAAAGTTCCTATCAGGTCATCGAAAATCATATTAATATTTTAGCAATTACATATAATCATGCGATCATTATTGTATGAATATTTATCCAAATTTTATGAAATTTAATCAAGTTATAGAATATCTGGTTAATGTAATTGGTATGCCATATTACAAAAATACTATTAAAATATGAGATAGCGAGAAATTATTGCAGTGTTCGTGCCTCGCACGGGCTTTTACACTAATTATGAATAATATTTTAACATTTAAAAAATTCAGGTATAATCTGAAAAAAGTTGTGCTTCAACTAAAATTGTGGATAACATTTTTTGAATTCTAAAAATTCACCTATATTTGATTCAGATTTTAAATAATTTTTCAAAATTTGAAAATATTTGAGCTGGGCTCTCACAAGATAATTTTGAAATGAGCCAACTTGCAAAATACCTTTGAGATATTTAACTGTAATTGTGATTAATATTTTGGATTTTAGAAATTCATGTATATTTGATTTAGATTTTAAATAATTTATCGGAATCTGAAAATAGCCACTTTGAAATGGGCCATGTTGCCAAATACAATGTTGTGAGATGTTCAACGGATAATATTTTTGGATTTTAAAGATTCATGTATATTTGATTTAATTTTAAATAATTTATCAAAATGTAGAAATATTTGAGATGGACTCTCAAAAGGCTATTTTGAACAAAGCTTTCGATAATCAAGTCGAATTATCGATAATATTTTTAGATTTAAAAAATTCAGGTTTATAATCTGAAAATCTTTGAGTTGGGCTCTCAAAAGGCTATTTCGAACAATGCTATCTGATAATATTTCAAGTGAAATTATGGATAATATTTTAAGATTTAAAATATTTCAAGTGAAATTATGGATAATATTTTAAGATTTAAAAAATTCAGGTATAATCCTAAAAAATTTGAGTTGGTCTCTTAAAAGGCTATTTTGAAATGGATCAACTTGAAAAATACAATGTTGTGAGATATTCAACTAGAATTTTGGATAATATTTTTTGATTCTAAAAATTCACCTATATTTGATTTAGATTTTAAATAATTTATCAAAATTTGAAAATATTTGAGTGGGGCTCTAAGTTTTGAAATGGGCTAACTTGCAAAATACCTTTGAGATATTTAATTGGGATTGTGGATAATATTTTTAATTTTAAAACTTCACATATATTTGATTTAGATTTTATAAAATTTACTAAAATTCAAAAAATATTTGAGCTAGACTCTCAAAAGGCCACTTTGAAATGGGCCAAGTTGCCAAATACAATGCTATGAGATATTCAATTGGGATTGTGAATAATATTTTTGGATTTTAAAAATTCACATATAGATAATTTAGATTTTAAATAATTTATCAAAAACAGAAGATATTTGATCAGAATTTTAAAGAAAACTTCAAAATTTTAGAATATTTAATGAAGATTTTAAATTATTTTAAAAAATTTGGTGGTATTTCATTAGAATTTTAAATAATTTTTCAAAATTAAATATGTTGTTTAAGAAGTCATAGATTATCTGAGATTTACTAAAACGATGAATTTTAGTGAATTTTGTAGTGTTTTTTTAAATTTTTTTGAAGTGTGACCAAATTTCATGAGATTTTAAAGGATTGTTGTTAGAAAAAATATTTTTTTTTCTTTTTAGATATAACTTGGTAAAGAATTTAAATTCCTTAAAAAGAATTGCTTTCATTTAAAAAAATTTATCATTTAACCAAAAGGCATGTAAAGATGTTTTCGAAAATTTATCAAATAAAATTTCAAGATTATTGTGCGTTGTTCCTTAGGATCGTAGAAGACACACACTAAAAACCTAAAGATAAAAGTCTAATATGCTCAGTGAATGAACAAAAAATAGAGGAGATCTTATTCCTAAAACTTGGAAGCAAAAAGAAGAAAGGAAAAAAAAAATACAGTATGGAGATTTTTACTTCAAAAAAGTGATGGGCATCGCCAACCGACTTCAACTGTCAAATAAATATTAAAGAAGAACAAGTGTGACTGCTTTAGGGAGCGTATATAACTACTTTCAGCATACCCCTCTTGTCGCATTATATTCTTTTGCTACTGCAACGACAAAAAAGCCATGGCTTCTTGAGTACATGCAAACTTGACAGCCAACTTCAGACTTAAAGTCGAGGCACTAGTTTGATGCAGCACAAGTCGAAAAAAGGATTGCATTGGATACAAGCAAATAGGCACCGGATCAGATTTCATATGCAGAGATAAGACATTCCTATTCTATTACATAATCCGCAGAACTTATGAGAATAAGAAGAAGAATTTGCAAAACTCAAAAAATTGCAACAATCTATACACATACATGTGTGCGAATTAAAATCACATTGATGAAAAAATTTGAATTTCAAGGAATATCATTCTTGGGGATGGAGTACATTGGCTCCGTAGCTTTTCTGGTATATGTATGTACCATTTTTGCGAAAATGGTACAGCTGGGTTCAAATATGCAAAAATGGTACAGGGCGCCACGGCCTATGGCAACCCGAGCTAGAGGGTGGCAACCCGAGCTAGAGGGCGCCACGGCTTGTGCCAACCCTATCAAAGGAAGCCACGGTCTGTGGCAACCCTAGCAAAGGAAGTCACGGCCCGTGGCAACCCCTCTATATATATATATTTTTTGTTTGTCATTGTCAAAATTGTTTCCTTTGTCTTATCTCACATGGTTACTTAGTAAAACAAGTTTACTTAGTAAAAATTGCTTTTTAACAATCACTTTTGTAGGTTTATAAATTGTACTTGCAAAAAATATTTTTTCATTTTCTTTGTTTTAAATTAAACTTGAACTGTTGTACTTTGCTACTATCCAAAATTATAAAAAAAATATTAAGCGTAATTATGTAAAATTTTGGTCCAAAAATGATACCTACACAAAATTATAATTTTTGAATAATGATATTTTCAGACCCGAAAACGACTATAACAAAACCTTTAAAGTACTCAACATCTAGAAACATGATAATAATGCAAGTTTTATGTTACTGTTGACGTGACTACACCACTTTTACATTTTCAGAACAATAATAAATTTGACCAAAGTGTGTTCTCACATCAAATTTACAATAAAGCAAAGTTGCAGGCACTGCAAATTTGAGTTTTTGCTTTTTCAGGGCTTTTTTGTTGGTTTTACAATAAAGTAAAGACGAGTGATCACATCAACAATAAAGTTGAGTTGTCACCTCACATCTCATAATTTGCAGGCAAAAATAATGCACCTGTATTACTTTTGTGTAATAAAGATCAAAACTTTTTCCCTATAAATAGTTCTTCTCTCTTATGCATAATCATAGTTTTAGTTAGGATATCTTATCTTACACCACTACTAGCGAAGCCCTTTATCTTACACCACTGCAACAATATTGAAGAATTCTGGTAAAGGTTTGTAATCCTCCTTTCCTTTTAGTTATTTCAGTTCCAATACAACATTAAGTTCCTTTTTTATTTGTAGCAAACAAGTAGTTAGTTGATATATATAATTCTAAAAAGAAATCAAAAGTTGTGGATAACTCTTCTTATATATATTTTCCATTTTTATATGTGTCTTTTTCACATATTTATATGCGTATATGTTTTTACATCTGGAAAATGGAAAGTTGTGTCAATGTGAATTTCTTTTGGGGTGGAAAAATAATTAGGAAAGATGATGATATAACATATTCCTTGGATCCAAAATGTATGCGTTATGTTATGTTCGGAACAACTTTTGAAGAATTCAAGGCAATTGTTTATGAGGTTATGAACATAAGTGACAATCATTGGAATTTGAAAATAAGTTATAAACATCCAGAAATGGGTATCGGTAATGTCGTTAAGCGATATTACTTAGGTCATATTACTTCCAACGTGGATGTCGGTAGGTTGTTGAGTATCCCTCGGACCATGCAGATGGGTTGGGGTGATGTGTCCGTTTTCATCGAGGCCGAACAGATTAAAGTTCAGGATCCGTACTCATATGCTTACGGCACGCATTCTGAGCATACCCAACCAAGTTACCAACACAACCATGGGATGAGCAACCAATTTCCCGAATTCGGAACAACGGGATGGTCAAACTCTTTTTTCGGTGAAGGTGAAAATAATGAAGAATTTCACGGATATGCGGGGGGTTCTAGTAGCCAAGCAGTGCAATAAACGCATCATGGTGAGGATCCTGAGATGCATGAATATTATAATCGTACAGATTATGTGGAACCGTCTCCACCACGTCATACAATGACGGGTAGAGAGTTGGCATGCATAGATGATAATCCTCTTGAATTTAATGTTGATGGTTCAAGCAGTGAGGAGTCCGAAGATTTTAACAGTGATGACGACGAGGATGTATCATCTGAGGAGGATGAAGAGGTATTGAGGAACCATGTTCCGATGGCAACTTGGTTTCAGACTGAAGATTATTCACCAGTGGTATTAAACAACCAAGCTGGAAACTACCTTACTTTAGCTGAAGATACCGAAGATCTTTCCGTTGGTCAAATGTTTAATGACAAACAAATGTTAATTCATGTTATGCGACAAATGCACATTAGTAGCAATCGGACATATATCGTGGAGAGGAGCAATCCGAATCAGTTTATTGCAACGTGTGTGGTGCAAAATTGTCATTGGAGACTGAGAGCCGCGAAGAGAAAGATCCATGGATTGTTTGAAATCACAAAGTGCACGGAGCACACTTGTTTAGTTGATCTACCGACGCAGGATCACAAAAAAATCTCTGCAAGATTTATTGCAAATATTGTTAAACCGCATGTAAGCTATTTATTCTCAACCATCATTGACATATGTTAAAAAACTTTTATTGACTTTTTTTTTGTGGAATGTGTCGCAGGTTAGAGAATCACCAAATATCCGAGTGAAGACCATTATGACAATGGTTAATGACGAATTCAACCACTGTGTAAGTTACTGTAAAGCATGGAGAGGCAAGCAGTTGGCTGTTGAGGAGGTCTACGGTAACTGGACTACCACATATGATGCACTACCACAGTTTTTCATGGCCATGGTACATGCCAATCCTGGGACTGTTGTTGTAATCGATGTTGTTCGTCATGAAACTAATAACAGCAGTTCTGTTTGCAAACGGATTTTCTGGTGCCTTCACGTAATTATGGATGGTTGGCAACATGCCCGCCCGGTACTTTCGATTGATGGTACCTTCCTGAAGGGAAAATATAACGGAAAATTATTGGTTGCAATGGGGGTGGATTCGAATAATCATCAATATCCAGTTTGTTATGCCTAGGTTGACGAAGAATCCGAGAGAAACTGGTCTTGGTTTCTGAAGTTGCTACGTCAACATGTATGCAAGGACAGGTTAAATGTCTGCATAATTTCTGATCGTTCTGCTGGCATCCTAGCAGCGATGAGTAACCCGACTAATGGATTCACAACACCTCACGGGATTCATAGGTTTTGTTTATTTCATGTCAGAAGTAACTTCTCCAGTAAACATCCCGGTGGAGAGTTAAAACAATTGATGTGGAAAGCTGGAACTACCCCCTAGTACAGAAAACACCAGGCATACATGAAGAGAATAGGCGCGATATCAGCCCCTGCTTTGCAATATCTAGCAGACATTAATCCAGAAATGTGGACCATATGTTACGATATTGGTGGTGCTCGTTATGGACAAGCCACGACAAACGTGATGGAAGGCTTCAATGGTAGCATAAGAATGGCTCGTTTCCTTCATGCTACGGCAATGATGGAGTATATCTTCTACAAGACTGTTAGAATTGTCAACACACAGCGAAACCAAACTGTCGATGCTATGCAGCGGGGTCAACAATTATGCCAAAGGACGGAGAATATGATAACCAGATATATGGAAAAGGCTAAATCACATACGGTGCATACATTCAGTAAACAACTAGGCATTTTCAAAGTTGTTACGCAACGCTATCGGGTTAAAGGAGGTACAAAGGGGGGGGGGGGCACCCAAAATGTGGACATGAGTCAACAAATATGCACTTGTGGAAAGTGGATTTGCCACCATTTGCCTTGTTCTCATGTATTGGCTGGTTGTTTGGCAGAGAATCTTGATTGGAAAAAGTGGATTGAACCTTACCACTACACTTCCAAATTGCATAAGTTATGGGAGCCTATCATATTTCCATTGGATCCTACTGAGTGTTGGAACTACGTCTTACCGGTACAGTGGCAGAGGTATGATAAGTTGGTACCCGATGAAGCCTGCAAAAAGATAAAGAAAAAACGTGGCAACAAGGGGGAGTCTGTAAGAATTCGTACTGAGATGGACCAGTCGCGTTCGGGGATACAATGTAGCCGCTGTAAGCAAGAAGGACATACGAAAAGGAGCAAACTTTGCCCACTACGTTCTAATGCAGTTTGACGTTGCTACACTTACTTTGCAATTTTTCATATGAATTTGTACTATTTGCTTTGTGTGATTTCATTTCCTACATGTACTTCTTTTTTTTCATTTCCTATTCGTGTGGTTTTAATATCGCTTCCATTTTTTCTTCTCTCAAATGTTGGAAACTTAATGACATGCAAATTTAGTTAACAATGCAAAACTAGTCATAAATTGAACAATTACTCATACTTGAATATTAAAAAGTACAATAGTTTAGTCCTCGTCAGACATGAAGCTGTCTGAGTCATTATCAGCACTCACGCTCCATTGGTGATACTGTCTTGCACGTAGCATGTCTCCATCCTCTGCAAACATCCTTGCATCTGCTGCTAGACTATGTCGATGTAAGCGCAATCGCATTCGGTTCTCTTCCTCTCGTGCACGAAACAATGCAACTTCAAGTTGTTGTGGAGTACTGCGTTGCATAATTATAGCGCGTTGTTTCGGTATTTTAAGTCCATGCAAGCGACATTGTTCAACACAACAAGAAAGACATTGTGCACGCCACTCCCACTCCCTCTGCATTGTTGTTATTGCCTGACTTGAGTAACGATGATTAGGGTTCATTGAGTACACAAAATCATCGTCACATAACCATTTTCTACCCATGGCTCTGAAAATATCACCACTAGTATAACCATTTGCCATTTTTCAAAGATGATCATAATGAGCATAGGGTATTTATAGGTTATATATGAGAATTAAAATTCTTAATAGTTAAAGAAAATAATTTAGATCACGAGACCATTTTCCTATGTATTCACGGGTTCATATTATGCCAAAAAAAAAATCAGAACTGCATACACACTTTTATTACTTTTTCCTGTATATTCACGTGACACGTTAACAAAACTTGAAAGTAGTGTCTTCTTGTCATTTTTGGACAAATAATTAACATACGGTGCATACATTCAGTAAACAACTAGGCATTTTGCAGAAATCTAATGCTTTGGTTTAATTGTCATTTTCGGACCAATAATTAATATAGTGAATCCATTTTTTTTTGCCTTTTCAGGGTCTCATGTTCGGCTTATAAAAAATCATAATTCATGCTAATATTTTTACTCATTTTTTTACTTCTAACAAAATAGGACGGTTCTACTTTATAATTAAAAAAAAACCAAATATTATAATTTATAAAACAACTTTTTAAAGCTTGAAAATGGATGCTAAGACAAAGGAAACAATTTTGACAACGGCAAACAAAAAAAATATATATTTATAGAGGGGTTGCCACGGGCCGTGGCTTCCTTTGCTAGGGTTGCCACAGGCTGTGGCGCCCTCAGCTCGGGTTGCCACAGGTCGTGGCGCCCTATACCATTTTTGCATATTTGAACTCAGCTGTACCATTTTCGCAAAAATGGTACATTTCTGTACCAGAAATGCTACGGAGCCGGAGTACATTATACTAATTATTGAAGAGGCCGCGAAAGTCAGCCAAAAAAGAAAACATCCCAATGCAGTTCAGGAGAGCGAATGCGATAGTGATCACTGTTGAATTATTAAGACCTTTGTGTTTATTCTCTTCTTTCTTGTCAGTTGATGCTTGATTGTAACAAAAGAAATGAAGACATCACCAAATACTACAGATTGTTATGCAAAAATAGAAGAAACTATATTACAAAAAAAGTGTAGAGTTCAGAAGAATATATTGATGCTCGAACATGGTTGTTCGTGAACAAGCTTGAGCTCAGCTCTTTAAGGGCTCGACTCGGCTCGGTTCGTTAAGAACTCGAGCTCGAGCTCGAAAAATTGTTCGTTAAGAAAACGAGCTCGAGCCGAGTTATTAGTGAGCTCGACTCGAGCTCGGCTCGAGCTCGTTCGACTCGATAAAACTCGAAAAAATTAAGATATGTTCGACATATTTTTATATTATTTTTTATATTTTCTAACATTTTAAATTAAATTTTCAATTTATAGTACGTGTATTTTAGTTTTATTGAGAATTGATTGGAAAATTGGGTTGTGTTTCAATTTTTTTTTTTAATTCGTCGGGTCAAGAAAAATTGGGCTTTTTTATCTAGAAAAATTGTAAGTTCTAATGAGCTCGGCTCGACACGGTTTCGATAAAAGCTCGTGTTCGGCTCGTTAGTTAATGAGCTCGAGCTTGAACACGAATTTTGTTCGATAAGAAAGCTCGGCTCGACTCGGTTTGTCAGAGAAAAAAGTAAAGCTCAGCTCGTTTACATCAAAACTCGGCTCGGCTCGGCTCGGTTCGTGAACAGCCCTGATGCTCGTAGCTGGGAATCAGATAGACAAACATATAACAAAGCTCAACACGATAGCAAGCAAATGCACTGCAATAAGAGTTAAAAGAATCAGTAGGGATTATATGAGCTGGAAAAAATAGTTCAAGAACCCTGTCGTACCTTAGAGTTATCCAAAAAGAAGCTTCACGTGATTCAGTTGGACCGAGTTTGACCGTTATAAAGGGCCATGCACCTGACCACAAAACTGAGGAGTCGGAGATGGTAGCTGAGAGGGCCCCAGAAAAATAGTACTATGTAATTTTGCTGAAGTAAGAGTTAAAAGAATTACATGAGCTCTACCTTCTCAAATATTTGAGGTTCACTTGTAGGCAACACAACGAATTTAATAAAGTCCTACTATATTTAGAATTGGAGCTAAGTGTCTTACTAATCCAAATCTACTCGATAAAATTAAGATAAGTACTATTTTTCTTTAGCATTAACATATTTCTTGTTGTTCAAAAAATAATTTTTTTTCTTTCCAACTTTATGCATATATATTATGGTTGAAAAATTAATCAACCCAAACAAGTGTTCACCGAGAAAAGAAGTTCCTCACTGATCCCTCATATATATATATATATATATATATATATATATATATATATAAGTTTTATGGAGACCTTGGAGACTTGGAGACCATATATGTTCTGCAACTAAAATACATTCATAAAATGCTCTATAAAAATAATATGTAGAGTAATATTTAGTAAAAATAACATATATGGTCTATAAAATATCCAATTTGATTGTAATTTTAGTTCTACAAAGATATTATGCACATATCTTATTTGCAGAACATTTATAATGGGGTAATATGCATGACAATGTTCTGCAAGTATAACATGCGTGATTTACAAAAATATTCAATTTGATGATGATTTTATACTGCAAGATATCTAATTTGACAATGATTTTGTTATGTAAAGTATGTTCTACACGTTATTTAGGTTGTAGAACGTAAGTGGTCTCCAAGTCTCCAACTAAATATGGTCTCCATAGAACTTGACTCTATATATATATATATATATATATCCTACACTAGTGACAAATCACTTCTTTGATGAAGCAATAGGTCACTTGGGGCATAAGATATATTGGACCAGATATATGCTTCAGTGCGAAGCGGAGATGGTTCGATCGAGATGAGAAAGTAGTTATCTACAATTTTTCAGATTTAACATTTTATAGATCACAGAGTTTATCTCATCAATGCACAATCCATATCAAATCTACTTATCTAAACTTTGAGGATTGGAAGCAAAAGATGAACCGAAAAACTATGTTAAATGTTATAATGGTTCATATCTTTGTACCGAAAGATATGAAATTGGTTAACTTAGTCTTTTAATTTATTTGTGGCTTACGGACTATCTCTCATATGCAAACAAATTCAGCAAGATTTTTTATAAATCAAATTACCCGACACTTGGAAACATCTACTATGCAAGCGAAATCAAGCAAGATTTGGGTCCGAATCGACATGTTAGATGCTTGGAAAACACATAGACATAAATTTATTGGCTTCAATAACTTCTGCCCAGCAGAAATCTATCAGATTGACATATTGTACTCTCGCACAATTAGTCCATGTTTAATGAATTTAAATGCTTGATTCTTAAAAAAATGTTTTGGTAAATTATAAGTAAATATTTGATAACAAGATTTTAACCTTTCATTGGACAGATTTGGCCAGCAAGTTACATTCTTTAGTTAAAACATATTTGCAACAATTGTTAACGCAGATTAAGATTGAAAGACTTTGGTTTCAAGTAAACCAAAGTCATCTCTTGTAAACGGGGGAACCTTGATACTGGCGGTAGTCTTTGGAGCACTCATGGTTTCTGAATATTACAAATTATTTAAAATTCAAACATTCTAAGAAAATGAAAAATTTTGAAAATAAAAAAAATTCGAAAATTTTGAAATTTTTCAAGAACTCGTTTGTTTGGTATTATTCATTGGAACTGATTTGTATGTCAATCAACAAGCTCTGATACCAATTGTTAGTCCCAAAGTATCGTAGAAGGGGTAGTTGAGAGTTGAATACGATACTCAAAATTATTTCAATTTCTTCGCAGATATATATTTTATAGTTTAGAAATAAAAATTGCAAGAAAGAAACAAACGGTTCGAGGAATATATCATTTTATAAATATAAACCACGAGGGTGCTACACTCTAACACTAAGGTTAGCTAAAATGATTTCAATAACAACAATATTATAGTTGAAGCTTTTAAGTTTCTCAGAAATGTAGTTTTGTTTTCAATGCCTTTGCTTCGTAACTTTGTTGAATTAAGAAGATAACAGAAACAAAATGTTTCTGCCTCTTTTATGTGTAGTCTTCAACTTGATCATGTGGCTGAATGTGAGCCAAGCTTTCAGAATTGCTTTCAATAATATCTACTGATGGGTGGGCGAAATATAGTTGATAGGCGAAGCTAGAGTGAAGCTTGGGAGTCTTGGTACTTAGAGAATTTTTCTCTTCTAGTGGATGGGCGAAAATACAAGGACGCTCCTCTTGAATTCACCCATCATTTCTTCTTTCACTTAAGCAAATTCTCACTCCTTTTGATGATCGGAGAATGCAACTAGAGGGCCCTTGTAGAAACGCCCGTCCTTGATTCTTTTACTTAGCTAAAAACCCAATTCCTTCACTGATGGGTGAAATCTACCGGGGGGCTCCCTTGCTTTCACCCATCCCTGCCTTAAAGCATTTTCTTGAATTTTTGATGGGTGAAATTAATAAGGGGACTTTCTATTATCACCCATCCTTCCTTGACATAGCCATTTATTGATCTGCAACTTTTATCTTCACCTTATGTTAAGTACTTGAACATTTTTTCTGTAAAATACAATAACCCTTTTCTTTTGAGCTAACGTTTATTGCACTAGCCTGGTTCATAAACGACTAACCCTGATCTTGATTACTGTACTTTCTTTGCAATGCCAATTGTCAAGTATGCACCAGTATTGTTGCTTCAAACGTTGATCACTAGAACCCTCTAGTACTTATACTGAACCCTAAATACTTTGTAACTCTGATAGTCTTGAAACTTTATTTGTCAATGAGGCTTGAATATTTGATCAATTTCTTTCTGTAATTTCTTGACAGACTTCAAAATTACTTCCCGTATTTTGATTCTTTGTATGTATCATGTCTACTATTCTTCTGGATTCCTGTGCTTCAATTAATATTATTCTCTGTCTTGTTCCTATGTTAACTGTTCAGTCATCGTTACATTTATTACATATTACGTTACATTAAACTTTACATAAACTTTGAGAATTGGAAGCACAAGATTGAACCGAAGAACTATGATTAATGCTATGATGGTTCTTATACCGGGGACTTTGTATAGGGAGATGGGAAATTGGTGAATAGAATCTTTTGACAATTTTGTAGCTTACAGACTACGGGACCGTTTGTGAAATCTTAACATAAGTTACTTTTAACTTAAATGTAATAAGTAAGTTATAAGTGATAAGTAAATCTTACTTATAAGTTAAAGAAATTGTTTGATAAATTTTGACTTTATAAAAAATTTCAAAAAAACAAAAATTATAAATGAATTTAGGTATGTTTAAGTAAAATTTTGATTATACATAATTTTTAACTTATGTTAGTCACAGAGGCATGTCCGAGTTCATCATTATAACAAGTCTACTAGTCATAGTAATGTTGTGCATTTACTTACATGACCCCTTAATAGATTATTGTAGAGATTTTAGAAATGACCCTTTCGTTTTAAAAATGAATTTAGGGGCATTAACAATAGAATAATGTTTCCTAGATTTGATTTGGGAGTTTTTAATTGAATAAAGTAGGACTATTTAATTGAGAATTATTTAGAAAATTCCCCGTTAATTATTTTAGAGATATTTGAGCAACCTTGTGATTTAATAAGGATTAATTATAACGAAATTACGTCTCGAGGATTTATTTATTTATTTATTTTAAATTTAGGGAAAAGACGTATAGAGTCCCCACCCGGATTAAATACGTTGAGATAGAAATGCGTAGAGCGGATTTAAGGAAAATAGATATCCTATTCTGTTTTGATTATTTTATTTATTGTCAGTCCGGAATATCTATGACAACTTGCTCACATATTTTTGATTAATTATTTTAGAGAATATTTTCCCCGGCTCGTAAATTGAAGGCAATCACGCAGGTAGAGTATTAATATTATTTGATTTTGTGCACATCGATATCGAGGCAAGTTCCTTCTGACTCTCACTACTACTGCATTATTTTGAGAAGTACTGATTTCTAAATTTTGTTTAAATTATTTTTCTGAAATGTTATTTGAATAGTTTCTGTCAGTTTATTTTCTTATAGAATTAGTAATATCGTTATATCAATTGCAGAGACACCCCTATAAATATTTCTTGTCCCTAAAGTGTATTTAATTCAAATTGTTGGGCATCTTATTTGTTCAAGATGACCTTTAAAAGTCATTCTGTTATAACTACTCTCTTATATCGAGGTAGTTAAAAATTTATTTATTTCGGTCGGATTTATTGTCAGATCCGATAATTTTTATTTTAAATTTCTAAATTTGATTCATTCTTCGGATCAAATATATACGTTCAGAATAGTGAAAAGCTGGATAAAATTTCATCAGAACCTACTCTTAAATAGTTATTCTAGCGTAATAATTTATTGTTTTGCTGATTTGAGTTGTTCTTTCTGATCAACACGAGGTATAAACTCGTGGTATCAAGAGAGGAATATATTTATATTTGGCACAAGGGATGCCGGGTTGATTCTGCAACCCACTCTTTGCTAGCAAAACGAAATTGTGATACTTGTGACATAGTAGTGATCGTGCTATGGGGTATCACGGGTGTGCGGTACTTGAGACGCGGTAGTTGATCACGCCGTGGGGTATCGTAAAGGAGAAAGACCAGTATCCAATACTTTCAAATTTCAAATGCGATTTTTTTGAGACAAATGTTTCGGTCAGCCAACGGACTTTTATTCCGTCAGAGTAAATTGTCACCTTTCGAGTCTTGTAAATACTATTTCCTTTTCACTCAATACTAGTGTTGATAAGAGAGAGCCAGTCAGTGGATTTGTTGAGCACATAGTTGCTCACCTATGTTGTTAATCATGTTTTTAACAGTTAAAGAGGAAAGAGGCGAATCATCCCGATACAGAGCTAAAGGGAAGGAGATGATGCAGCAAGGCACCGACTTGGAGTAGTGTTGTTATTTCAGAGATGCTGTTAGGGGAGCTATACCGGAGATCATTATCTATCAATAAACTTTATGGCTTGGTGTGTAATAAGTAGTAATGTTGTAATGAATAAGAATTAGAACGATGCCTGGACTTGTGGACTGGAACCACTGCTTGTTGTATGGATTATAATTATTATGATATGTATTGTATTTGGTGTAATATAGATGACCATGGTACGTGGCGTCCTGAGTCTACTGATAGTGGATTTGGGGGCGTCACAACTTATCACATATCCGTCGATAGCTTATCTGACATCCGTTGATGTAGGGCTGTCTGTATCAGTTGATGAGTAAAGTCATATCCGTTGAAGACTGAATATTATCAGTTGATGACATCTTCACTTATACAAAATTACAAGGCATAGAATATTTACAATTGGCCAACCTATTCTGTATATCCATTGATAGTCAACATGACTTATTCAATCCTAACTACTATACTATCAACTGCTAAATAGAACAAAAGTGAATATGTTACATAGACACTTATCTGTTGATAAGCTACCTGTCAACAGATACTGTATACACATGCTATCCATTGACAACTACAAGGACTTATACAAATTTTACAGAGTCATTTTGGTTATCATCAAGAATCAACATAATTCCTAACAATCTCCCCCAATTTATGCCTGGTTGAAGATCAGACATAAATTCAAGACTTGATGATAATAAAACACTCCTTAAGAATTTTACACATGTTAAAGAAATGCAAAAATTGTATTAAGCTACACATTTGTACACATAAAACATAAAGTGATTTGAAAGAAACTTTACCGAGAGTTGTGTTCCTCTAGCCTGAGTAAATTTAGTTCTGTTTCTTCCCTCTGGTAGGCAATATCTTTTTCTTTCCTTGCTTAGCATAGTTGGCCTCAATCTGCTACTCAAGCTGTCTGTAGAAGTTGTCTTCCTCAATTACCTTAGGATTTAGCTTAGATTGCAACCATCTAAGGTATTTAGTGCTAGCCTTAGATAGTTGGTCCTCCAGTCTGAAAAACCTTCTACAACCATCTTCATCCCTGAATTCCATCATCCAAAAAGGTTGGAGATGAATCTTCTATCCATTGTATGGGATCTTCAATTTCTTGGGCAGACTCTCAGGTGAGTTCCAACTACCCCTTATTTCCTCAATTCTCCATAGTACCTCACCCTTTGCTCCATAGTACCTCACCCTTTGCAGTTTTGGAGAACCCTGTAGATATTTTAATGCTTGAGAATACCTTGGTTAGGCTTTGGTATCCTTCTCCTAGGATTCTTTGCAATGGCTAGGTTCTTTCTACACCACCCTTGTAGACAAATACAAGTCTTTCTAGTAGATGTTTATATCTATCAATGCCCCTGACTTCTGTTATCTCATCCAAAAAGAGATCCAATTCACTCTACTCTTGAATGTCAGCTTGATACAAGTAGTCATCTTTGTTTTCAACTTGCTTGACAATCTGAGGTACATGGTGGATTTTGACTGGTCCCTTGAGAATTTTCTTCCTTTGTGCCCTATTTTTCTTTTCAGCTTCTTGGATGATCTTAGGAAACACCAGGTTTTCAAATTGAATAGGCCCATCTTTAGGTTCCACTGGGGTCTCATGGAAAGTGGTGTCAGGATGAATGGTTGGTTGAATAATATCAGCAAGAGAGATAGATATGCCTTCAGTTCTCTTCTCAACTTCTTATTTTGCAAAAATTTCAGGGGAGACATGTCTTTTGGCTTTTCTTTTCAGTTGTCTCACAGGCTTCCTTTTGGGAACTGTTTTGACTTCTCCTCACCTTTTCTTCTTTTGTGAAACATAGGTCTCTTCTTCTTCAACCTCTTTTGTTTCATCTTCTAACTCATCCCATAGCTCTTGATCTAGTCTTGCTTGCCTCTCAGGAAAGGTCTCATATGGATCTTCAAAAGAGTTAGGATGAGCTTCCCTCAATAGTCTTGAGGTTTCTTCTCTCTTGGCCTCTGTAAATCTTGGATGGCTAATTGTTAATTACATAGCCTTTCCATTCCTGTAGATTACTGCCATTCCTTCCCTTCTCTTCACATTAGTATCCTCCTTTAGCTCTTTGATGATCTTTCCCATCACCTTGTTCTCATCAGGCTTAGTAAGTGGATAATACAATTTTAGTTTGTTTTTGCCATAATGTTTTGTTGAAGAACAAGTCCTACCACCTAGAATAGGCTCAAATTCCTTGTGAAAGAGGCTTCACCATCAAAAAGTCTTTCAGGACAAATGACTTCAGGTGTGAGCACTCTCAGAATTGTGGTGTGGATATGCATTGGTTCTGAGGATACTTGTAATGAAGTTGAAGTTGGAGTTGAGCTTGAAGCCTTTGTTGTAGAGCTTAAAGACTTGGAAAGTGATTCCAAAATAAGTCTTTCAGAATTAAAATTCCTTGCCTTTATAGCTTCAAGAGATTGTGCAACTTCTGCTTGCTTGACTTTCATTTCTTCTTCACTCAAGCCAAAAAAATCAAAGTCACTGGGACTGATCTTTGGAAGAGGTACTGGCAGCTTCTTGAACTCATACTCACTCGGATTTTCAATTATTTGAGGTGACATTGGTTTCTCCCCCACAGTAGATGACCTAGGTATAATTGCAAGATCCCCCTCAACTTGTGACATTTTTTGAGTTGTAGTGATTGCTGGTTCAGAGACCACTGGTATATTCTCCCCCTTTTTGTTATCATCAAAGGTTTGAATGACACTAGTAGCCTGCAATAATTGTTGAAGGAGTTGAATTTGTACCTTTTGATTTTCAAGAAAAGTGTCCATCTGTTGTTCAACCTTGTCCATCCTCTTAGTGAGTGTCTCCACAGATTGAAAGAAATTGTCATCTTTTTGGAGTTTCATCCTTATGTGATTGATAGTGTGAGGTGGAAACACTATGACAATTCTCCTTTCCACAACATCTTTTGCATCACCTATCATTGTTTTGACCTCCTCTATTTGAGCTCTATGTTGAAGGAAATGCATCCTTTGTAGATGGAGAGAGGCCATAAACTTAGAAAGGATGATTTTCTTAGTAGAAGTGGCTGACTGATGTTCAGTGAAGGCTTGTTGATATTGTTTGAGAAGCTCCATGGTGACATCCTTTTGTGTGAAATTTAATGAGAATAGCCAATCAGGAGTGCCTTCTAAGGTGGAAGGGCCTGCATCTCCTCCTTCACCACCATATGAACCCATGTCTTCGCCACTTTCTTCACCTTCACTGTCTTCACCTTCATACTCAAAATCTTCACCAGCTCCTGGAGGCAAGTTGGTGATTGCATCTTTGGCTCTTAACATTGACTCAGTGGTGTGTACCAAGTTCAACATTCTCTCTGCCTCCACATTGCCCTGGCCAGCCAAAACTTGATAGGCTGGTTCAGGATGAGTAAATGTCTCAGCATCCAGGGAAATTTGGCTAAGTACTTGTTTGTATTCCAATTGGAATTGCTTTTCCCTTTCAGCATCTGTTAGGAATCATGTTGGTTCTTGATGATAACTAAACTAACTCATTTTAAAATTTGTATAAGTAAAGTGTAGCCTTCAACGTATAGGATGTTATTACAGTATCGGTTGAAGGGTAGCTTATCATTTGATAAGTCTTAATGTAACATACTCTTTTTGTTCAAGTACTAGCAGTTGAAATGTAATAGTGTAGGCTGAACAAGTCATGTTGACTTACAAACAGATATGTAGAATAGGGAGGCTAATTGTAAATACTCTGTGCCTTGTAATTTTACATAAGTGAAATTGTATTTCAACGGATAGTCATTCAGCTTTCAACGGATTCACCTTGGAAAGCTTCAACGGATGCAACCACAACACTTTCAACGGATGCTAGAAGTTTAACCTCAATTGATGCTAATTCAATTATTAGCAGTTGAAATTGTGAAAAGGACAGTCCTAACAAGTCACATGGGTTGATGGAACAGAAAAGAGCATGGAAACCAGCATTTTGGGAAACCCTGAAGAAAAGGAAACATTCTATTTCCATCTGGTCAATAGAGATGATTCTACAAGGACAATCAGCAATAAGGCAAATCATTACAAGAACCATTGGACTTAGAATGGAAAAGCAAGCCTTTGGACTTTACCTACTGTATACTTTTATGTAGTTCAAATTAGCTTGTAAACTTGGGATATATAACCAAGTGTAGCAATGTTTTTGAAGTTAAGAAATCAGATTTAGTTTTCAAGAGCTTAAGCAATATTCCTTTGTAAATTGTTGAAGCAAAAACATTGTAATAGCAGCTGTGTGTTTACTTCTAAACATCACAGAGATTTCTTCAAATAAAATCTCTCAGGTGGAACAATCAATCCACTTGAATTTTTAATTCTTGTGTTATTTGTTTACTGCAATTTTATACTTCTATTCTAAGATTATCTTTGTCTGCAAAAAGAATTGGAAATTTAAAGGATTATATTCAACCCCCCTTCTACAATCCTGTGATTACATTGTCAGGGATTAACAATTGGTATCAGAGCAAGCTTCTAATATAAAAGAAGTTTAAAGGTCAAGGACAATAAGAATCATGGGAAAGAAGGATAATGGAGTGAAAATACCAGTTCTGGACAAAGACAATTACTTTTACTGGAAAGTAAAGATGCATCTGCACCTTATGTCTATGGATGAAGGATATGTGGATTGCATTGAGAAAGGTCCTCATGTACCAATGAAGCCAAATACTGCAATTGCTCAACAGGGAGAAGGAGCTCAGGACACAATTCCAAAGCTGCCATCAGAATGAACATTGGAAGACATAGCTGAAATGCACAAAGACAAAAAGGCTATGAATATTCTGTTCAATGGTCTAGAAAGTGATATGTTTGAAAATGTCATTAATTGTACTATAGCTATGGAAGTTTGGGATACAATTCAGACACTATGTGAAGGAACTGAGCAAGTTAGAGAAAACAAGATGCAACTTCTCATACAACAGTATTAACACTTTCATTTCAAAAGTGATGAATCTCTGAATGATACTTTTATTAGATTTCAGAAATTATTAAATGGTTTAAAATTGTATGGAAGGGTGTATCAAACCAAGGACTCTAGTCTCAAGTTTCTAAGAGCCTTGCCCAAAAAATGGAAGCCTATGACCGTCTCTTTGAGGAACACCCAATAGTACAAGGACTTTACTCTTGAGAGGCTTTATGGAACATTAAAGACTTCTGAGCTTGAAATGGAGAAAGATGACGAAATTGAGAAGGTCCAGAAGAAAGGTGGATTTGTAGCCCTAGTTGCTAGTGTGGATGAGGCTGAGGGCGTGAAGAAAGAAACTGCTAAAGCAACACCAAACAGTGATGTTTGTGAAGGTAGAGGTGAATCAAGCAAAGGCAAGGAAAAATGTACGAGGAAAGTGAATCTTCCAATCAGGATGAGATGGATGAGCACTTAGCTTTTTTGTCAAGAAGATTCTCTAAGCTGAAGTTCAAGAAAAATCATGAAGTGACCAAACCATATAAGAAAGACTTTCAACCAAACAAAAACTTTGTTGAAAGGTCCAAATTCAAGTGCTTTAACTGTGGAATTGGAGGTCACATTGCAAGTGAATGCAAGAAACCTAAAACTGAGAAGAAAGACGGAAAATTTGAGCCTGTAGACTATAAGAAGAAATACTTTGAGCTTCTCAGAAAGGAAAGGGCATTCATAACCCAGGACTATGACTGGGCAGCTGAAGGGAATGATTCAGATGAAGACACTAAGTATGTCAACCTTGCACTCATGGCTGATTCAAATGAGCAGGAAGCAAGTTCATCAAGCAATCAGGTAATCACTACAAACCTCACTGAGCTTTCTAAAGAGGAATACAATAATACCATTAATGAAATGTCTACTGAATTGTACCATTTGCCTGTAACTCTTAAATCACTTACCAAAGAGAACACTAGGATTAAAGATGTTAATCTGTTCTTAAGTGATATGAATTCTGTGTTAGAATCTCAATTCACTGAGTTTGAGAAAATGAGGCTCGATTGTAAGAATGCTAAGAATGAACTGCTAGCTGTATTGAAAAGAGAAGAAATTCTCAAAAATCAGTTAGAAAAAGAACAGGAAATAATTGCTACTTGGAATGATGCCAGGAATGTTGCAACCAACATTATTAAAGTTCAAGGAATGGAAATATTCTGTAAAGAAACCTGGAATAAGGAGAAAAAGAAACTAGATGTTGTTGTTGAGGATCTAGGAGATGATGATGCTTCAACGGATTGTGACCATCCGTTGAAATATAACTCTTCAATGGATGAGATCCATCCGTTGAAACATGAAGCCATCACTAGTAAAGAAAAACTTGAGAAATTGAACATAAAGTATGGTCCAACCAGTAAGAACTTTGTTCAAGGAGAAAGTAGCAACTCTAAGAAAGTTGAGAAAATGAACATAGGCCATTTGTCCAACAAGAAATTGAAGGACAAATTAAAAAACATTGAGGTTAAGGCTGAGGTTAAAAATAAGAAAAATAGAAATGGTAAAGTAGGCATTAACAAACACAACAATTACACTACTGATAAATATGCTCCTAGAAAGACATGTGTTAATTGTGGTAGTGTTAATCATTTGTCTACTAACTGCAAGTCTGTTAAAAGTGCAAAGTTCAAATGCCTATGTCTATGCCAAATGTTCCTATGCCTATCATGCCTAATATGTTTGCTCATAATGCTCATGCATCCAATCTGTATACTAACATGCCATTTATTCATAATCCTTACATGAATGCATTTAACATGCCATAAATGGTCCTGAGTAAAGACGTTAAAAGGCTTATTAGGGATCTCCCCGAAGGGGATTTCTTTGGTATCTCGTCTCAGAGGTACAAAAGAGTGCTAGGCGGGTAATAGATCCAATGAGGTCCAGCATGTAGTCTAGTCTCTAGAAGGTCATAGTGGCCTTCGAAAGAGGGAGAAATCCCGCTTGCTTATCAACTTAGCAAAAAAAAATGCCATAAATGTCATGGAACATGCCAAATTTGATCACTATGTATGCACAACATTCACAAATGCCTGTATCAAACATTTATGCACCTGAGAACATGCAAATAGATATGTCTCAAAGGTCAACACCAAGGGTCAAGGTTGATTTAAATCAATCAAAGCCTAAAATGTAAAATGACTTGAGAAATAAGGTGAAGGCTAACAAGACAGGACCCAAGGAAACTTGGGTACCAAAATCAACTTGATTCGGTTGTGATGTGTGTAGGGAAAAAGAAGGAATCTATGGTACCTAGATAGTGGTTCCTCTAGGCACATGACTGGAGATTCTACCCTGCTCACAGAGTTCAAGGAGAGAGCTGGCCCTAGAATTACCTTTGGAGATGACAACAAAGGATATACAAAAGGGATATGGCTTGATTGTAAAAGAAAATGTCATCATTGATGAAGTAGCACTGGTTGATGGACTCAAGTATAATCTGCTAAGTATTAGTCAACTGTGTGACAGAGGTTTTTCAGTTTCATTTTCACAAGAAGCCTGTGTTGTCCAGAAGATATTCTACACATGGCTAGTACAAGGAATAAACATGTTGTCAAGGTTCTCGAAAACATCAACTTTACAAAAGAACATCAAACATGCAGTCAAGACAGTTATCTTCATGATAGTAACTTTCAGTCTTGACATCAACTTTGGCAGAAACCCGGAGACAACAACTTTGTACCACACTGACAACATGTTCTGCAAGGTCACGACAGTAAAGTCCTTGTGACACCCCAGTCCTAGGATAATATTATTGTCATCATTAGAACATCCCATGACAGCAGAACTTGGCGAGCACGATACTTTGTCTTACTGGAGGAACTTTTGATTTACCTTCAAAGTCAAAAGCATGACAGACTGTTTCAGTAGCACGTGACACAGAACTCACTTTCTGACACAGAACTCACATGAACTAACATTTCACTGTATGGATATGAACATGATTTTTAAGTTTTGTTTATAAATAAATTGATTTTGGAAATAGATTCGGTTCTAATTTTGTAAACAAATTTGATTAATATATTTATGAATAGGATTCATCCAGTAGATATATTTTAATTTAATCCATAAAAATTTAATGTTTATATATGTTGAGTGCACACGAGTCCTAAATTATACTTCCTCTGTCCCGGCCATTTGTTTACAAATGGTTTGGGAATGGAGGTTAAGAAAAATAAATAAAATAGTGAAAAAGTGTAAGAAAAGTGGGTAAAGTGGTAGGACCATCAATAATTTATGTATAAAGGGAGTATAGTGGAGGAAAGTAGTGGAGAAAATAGTGAGTGAAGTTAATTTTATATTATAAAACTTTACTATTTTTGGAAACTTTAGAAATGTAAAGAAATGGTTGGGACGTCCAAAAAAAAGTGTAAAGAAATGGTTGGGACGGAGAGAGTATTTTTTTACAAAATGAGTCCTAAATTTTGATTATGACAGCTATGGCATTCAAAAATCAAAGTAGCACAACAAATATACAGCCCACAATTGCAACATATATACCTAGATAAATTATTTCTTACACTCCTCTTTAAAACCAATGCAATGGTGTGTGGTTGTTGTTTTAATACAAGGTTGAATAATCCTTCAGAACTTGATGTTTTCGAACCAACAGAGGCAATCAAGATGAATAATCACATTTATCACAATGATAGAGCCACAGTCGAAACAGATTAACCGTGTCATCAGCTTCAATCACATTTCTGAAACGGATTAAATTAGCTAAGTGATGATCATTATAAACATGATAGCTAATGAGAACTCACGCCATAGACCCTGTCTCAAAGGGTGTAGCACATTTCATAGGCACCAAATATGTGCATTTGTGGCAATAATAGTCTATAGCATCTCTGAATCAGTTTGTGGCCGATGGCACACCTGAGCTTAAAATAGCTATGAATTTCCAGAATAGAGTAGATGAGATTGAGAAGGTGATGGTGATAAGTAAGAGCTGGAATAAGATATGGCGAAAATGCACAGCTCTTCTGGATCCAAATCCAAAATTCACAGGGGTTGCATGAAAAGGAAGACTCCCCAGCTTCCTCTCCACACAAATCATATGTAAACAAGTCCTCTCTGGCTTCAAAAGAAATTTTATTTCTAATGTTAAAATTAAAAGAAAATTTGAAAATAATATTTCTAATGTTTCATTTTTACAATATAAAATGAAAATTTTGTAACATAGAGCAACTTTAATTAGACTTTTTATAAAATTTATTTTATTTTAAAAATTGATTTGTGTTACAACCTTCCAAAGAGGACTTGTAACCTGAATCTAACATTAAATTTAACTTCAAATATAACTGAAATTTGTAAAATTTGCAAAATCAGATTTTAAAAGATAATATTTTGAAAATTGTATATTTGACAACTTTATTTTCAAAAATATCATTTTTCCTAAAGTAAACAAATCATATATTTGGATAGGCCCATAAAATAATATAATTAAGAACAAAATTTCATTTTAAGTCCATTAACTGTTGGAAAGTTCAAGTATTTCACAAATGAGACAAGTTACTAGAGCCGGGTAAAAACTATAATATGAAGAAACATGAGGTTGGAGACAACCTTGCACCTTTTTAACTTCAAATATGAAGATTAATGTGGTTTCAAAGGCATCTTTTGAGATCCCTAACTACTAACAGCTAAATGAAGAACAAGCATAAAATGATGTCATACCAATATTTTTTGTGTTCTAGTTGCTGACTACAGAGAATTTGTGCAACACAAGTTGCGTATCTTAAAAACTTTTACATATCTAAAAAACTTTGAAAAATTTACTATATATAGTACAGTCGAGCGGAAACAGAAACCTTCAGATTCTCCTAATATTATAGGGCTACCCTAGAGCTTTATGGTTCACGATATTGGCTTTCAGAGCTGATAAGCGAAGAACACTGAAGAAAAAATCCATCAATGATGCAGGACAGACGAAAGAGAACGTATTATCCCTCCACCTCCTATGAGGCGTCTTGTTGATGTACATGAGAGTCAATTGGCGCTAAGTACTGATTCATCTATTTGACATCCTTCTGCTCTTCTTTCCACTAAATATATGCACCAAGGATGGATAGTACTGCATCTTATTAACCTTGCGATCTAAGCTTAAGTTTTTAATATCTCTGGGCACTACAACATACTCCAATAGTTGGATAACTTGGCAGCTTCTCAATTTGGACCATGAAATCCATATCGATTTTACTGCAAATACTGGTTGGTGATCTGTCTCACAAAGGTAAATAATTGCTTGGATTGTATACACCTGGCACAACATCAGAACATGCAAGTAAGCTGGCAGGCATCAAAACAGAAAAAGAAGTGCAGAAAACGTAACATTCAACTGACGAAGGTACCGTAAGATTTATCGACCTAAGATTTGTTGAAAGGTTCAAAGATCTAAAACCATATTCACATGTCATCGATAAAAGTAATTGAGCAATATTTACAATTTTCGCTAGGATTGTCACATACATGTATGATCAAATGATCCTATATACCACAAAAGTTTTTCTTAGTAGTATACTAGTATGTGATTTTTGACCCCATTTATATGCAGCAGATCAACCATGCCTGGGCTACATATATGTTGACAGGTCGTAGATTTCAAAAACCGGCTCTCGTCCAGAAATATAACAAGGTCCATATTAAATGTTCTCTATTTATGGCTACTATTTTTCAAAATCAAACTATGGATAAAGTTCAAGCTTAAAGCGGTTCTATCACTATATTTGTCTAACATTTTTACAGATTTTTAGTACATCTTGGAAACGGTTGACTTGCAATTCTGAAAAGTACTTGCACGTAGGCAGCTGCTAAACATAATATCTCTAAGCATGTCTGGAAAGCAACTTCTCAAGGCATTACAAGCTCTGCAACAATATACGATTAAAACATCTGCCAATAGTGAATATGGCAAAAGCAGAGCCAAAACAAAAAGAATCCGCAAGCATAACATTTCACAGTAGTAATTCATAAAGTACATCATGTAATTTACCTTGAGTCATCTGATAGCTGCAAATAGCACCGAATAATATGCTTCAGCAGCCGTGATGATGGTTGTGCTGCCAGTGCAGGAACCATGTAATACACCCAATTGTTCTGTTGATAGTGTTCCCTTGCCTCTAAAGTACATAAAGGAAAGAACAAAAAAAACAGAATTAGAATAGCATTTAGGAGACACTGGACTGTTTTAGATAATGCAGTCCCCATCTCCATTGCACGCAAGCACATAGGTCAGGGGTTCACTTCCTCACCCCACCTCCCCATGTATAAATATATATAAATTACTAAAAAAACATGCACGCATTTACCTTTAAGGAACAACATTCTTGTATCTGGGTGGGAGGCTACACACTGCAAAATAATAATCCATAAGTGATGACCTAGAATAGATGATATGACAAACTGAAACACAAACCAAGTACATTTTATCAAACAAAAACTAGTAACGCTTTGGGAACTTAACCATCCAAATGTCGAATGATGCGGTCTTAGCAAAATTCCTTGATGTTAACTTCCTACCTCTAATCATATTGACATTATGACTTGATTACACAGTTTGCTAAGTGGCTATTTAGATAGCTATAAAACTAAGTTTGAGCAGCAATCAGCCTCGTCTACACTACTTCAATTTTTTATTTAAATGGTTAAATGCAGTTTCTAGACGACAAAGGCCTACATCACCCACTGTTATCATGTAAAAGACATAGTTGTAGTAAGTACTATATTATGTATTCTAGGCTCTAGCTATCATTCCATAAGTGAAAAACATGCACGTATTTACCTTTAAGGAACAACATTCTTGTATCTGGGTGGGAGGCTACACACTGCAAAATAATAATCCATAAGTGATGAACTGGAATAGATGATATAACAAACTGAAATACGAATCAAGTACATTGTATCAAATGAAAACTAGCAATGGAAATTTATGTATCTAGGGGAATTTAACCATCCGAATGTCGAAGGATGTGGTTTACCAAAATCCCTTGATGTTAACTTCCTACCTCTAATCATATTGACATTATGACATCATGACACAGTTTGTAAGTGGCTATTTAGATAGCTATAAAACTAAGTTTGAGCAGCAATCAGCCTCGTCTACACTACCTCAATTACTTATTTAAATGGTCAAATGCAGTTTCTAGATGTCAAAGGCCTTCATCACCCACTGTTATCATGTAAAAGACATAGTTTTAGTAGGTACAATATTATGTATTCTAGCTATCATTTCATTCTTTTTTACCTACATGATCTTCCCTCTAATGACTTCTAAAATATAACACGACTATAACTATTTCCTGTGCATGGGCAGAGACCATCATTTAAAGCTTGCACATCTTCTATACACATTTTTGGTATAAGTGCAGTGCATTCTTCTACAGCATAATGGCAACGAATGAAATTTATATTGACCATAGGAAGTAGTTAAAATAGAAAGATATATTATTTGCTTCTTGATGTATAACTGCAAGATCACTTGGGTTACTAATAGCAATAAGTGAAAGAAAATAAAAAAAAAACAGATGATAAATATAACAACTAATACACATTTACCCTTTGTTTTTTGTAGGCCATCTCAATCAGTTTACTCATTGCGGCCTGTTCCAGCTTCCTGCACACAAACCTAACTGTTTTTATCTGTGAAAAAAACCATGACAGCATAATCAATACTAAGGTTGATCACATGGATACCTTTTCTCAGCATGCTTCCCTTGTTGAATGAAGTCATACATTTTTCTAATGTATTTCTTCTTTTTCTGTTCCTGTATGTTTGTAACTGTTTTAGAAACTAAAAAATGCAGACAATAGACTACAAAATTAAGAAAAACTAATAACATTAGGCATATGCAACAAGTCCACGTATCTTTATGTAACCAACTTGTCATGTAAAAGTGAAACCATTAATACATACATGACCAACTTGTCACTAGGGCACCAATGACCCCATGACAAAGGCATCAGCTAAGGCAACACTCCCCATGAAAAAGGTCAAGGGTTCACTTCCTCACCCCACCTCCCCTTGTATAATTATATATAAAATACTAGAAACAATGCAGGTATTTACCTTCGAGGAAAAACATTCTTGAATCTGGGTGGGAGGGTACACACTGCAAAATCATAATCCGTAAGTTATGACATGGAATAGATGATATTACAAACTGAAATACAAACCAAGTACATTTTATCAAACAAAAACAGCTAGTAATGGAAATTTATGTATCTAGGGGAACTTAACCATCCAAATGTCGAATGATGTGTTCTTAGCAAAATCCTTTGATGTCTGGTCCATCCTCAGCAATTATACAGACTTAAAGATATAATAGCAAGAAGAGATGTCTAGTCCATCCTCAGTAATTATACAGACTTTTAGATTTCATAGCAAGAAGAGACAGCTAGATGTTCAATTTTTAAATTTGGTGGTCCACTGCTTTTAATATATATAAGTGTCAATAGAATAATTTTGCAACCTCATGCCTGATACAAAATATATGATTATTTGATAATATGAACCACAGTAACAAAATTAGGAAGAAAGGGAGCAACTATAGTCAATCTTTTTGCACAAAACGAAAAAACAAATCTCTACTATAAAATGAAATTTTTTGACTAAAGACAGTCATAAAGCCAGCAATGAAATGACTCCGCAGTGACTAAAGATAAGAGTAACAACAGTTATATGTAAGAATATTTTGCAATAAATATGTAAGAGAAGAAAAGGAGAATACTTGGAGAAGAGTAAGCACATTGCTCTGTTTGGTTGGTGCTCTGTGTCACGAAGGTGATTATTGCTTGTATTTCCTAGCATAGTATCAGAAAACGTGTTCATAAGCAAGCATGCCACTGAAATAGGGAAGTGTTCAGAACGGAACAAAATGCACTTCTATGAATAAAAGTGAATAATGCATATGTTACTGTGATGGGGGATTAAAGACATCCATATTAACTAAGTTATTAATTGAAATTTTGTGAATAATTCCTAATTTGCATTATACGGCAATTCTTAATCAGTTTGTCTATTCCTCATCATAGAAATTTTGTAAAAGAGCAAGAAGTTTCCCATGAGAAAAAGAAAAAGTTATAGCCTACGTGCTCATGCAAAAGAATTAAAATTTACAACTATATACCTGAATTTGCAACTTCAGCCTCCCAACATAGTCCTAGAGTCCATATGAAAAAAGTCATCTTCCTTTTTAACAAGAAGTTAACTAACATAGATTGCTTTCTTTGTCTTGCAATCCTCCTGCCATTTTCCATTTGCAATTTTCATTAAAGGGACTAATAAGTATCATAGAGAAATGTTGAATGATGCAGAATTGAGAACAATAGATGATACTAAATTAATAAAAGAACCTATATCCTTAAACACATGTTGTACAGGACTACAGGGGGCAATGTTGACTACAAATGTTGTACATTTTCATTTTGATTTTGTTATTGTTAAAGGCGCGCTTGTGCTTGAAGTGACCCGAAACAGGGTCAAGGTCGAAGCACATCATACACAGAGTGTGACTACGTTAAGCACGCAATGCGCGATATGACAAATATATGCACTTTATTAAATAGATCGGCAGATTTTTATGCATTATCATAAAAGAAACAGTCAATTTTCATCCTCCAAACACATTTGTTATGTTTACAGTGAATTTGTTTACATTTGTTTTGAATGGTAAACAAATACTTGAATGGTAAACAAATACTATGTAATTGGTAGATAAGGGTGGCAATATTAATACAAATTGTGGTTTTTGAAATTGAAACCGAATATTGTGGTTGCGGTTTTAACTTTTTGAAACGAAAGATATATGGTTGCAGTTTCGATTTTATCCAAAAAATCGAATCAGCTCTTGAAACCCGATCTGATTTGTAATCAGATTAACTAAGAAAATTCATAAAGGGACTGAACCGGTCAACCGGAAATGACCCGTTATTACAATTTCACTTCAATTTCAAATGATTTTAGATTAACCCAAAATTGACCCGTTTATAAATACGAACCTGGTACCCGAAACTCCCCCTCTAATAATATATTCTTGTTATACTAACAAAACTAAATAATTATACACAACTCAATAATAATGAAATGCTCAATAAAGATACATATGCACATGGAGTATCATTACCTGTTAGATTTGCAGAAGGGATGAGGACTGTTGGATTTGCAGAAGGGATTAGGACTGTTGGATTTGCAGGACTCTGAAACCCAGGCTATATTGTTTTCTAATTTATAGTATGCTCGGGCTCTCAGAAGAACAATGCTATTCGATATAAGTGGAATTATGGATAATATTTTTGGATTTTAAAGATTCACATTTAGATTTTAAATAATTTATTAAAATTCAGAAATATTTGTGTTGGCTCCTAAAAGTTGCAAAATACAATTATCTGAGATATTTAACTGGGATTTTGGATAATATTTTTGAATTTTAAAGATTCACATATATTTAATTTAAATTTTAAATAATTTATAAAAATCTGTAAATATTTGAGTTGGCTCTAAAATGGTTATTTTAAAATGGGCCAACTTGCAAAATACAATGCTCTTTGTATTTAATCGAGACTGTGGATAATATTTTTGAATTTCAAAGATTCACGTATATTTGATTTAGATTTTAAATAATTTATCAAAACCTTGTAATATTTGAGTTGGACTCTCAAAATGCCATTTTGAACAGGCCAACTTGAAAAATACAATTATATGAGATATTCAACTGGAATTTTGGATAATATTTTTGGATTTTAAAGATTCACATATATTTGATTTAGATTTTAAATAATTTATTAAAATCTGGAAATATTTGAGTTCGCTCTCAAAAAGGTCATTGAGAAATGGGCCAACTTGGAAAATATAATGCTATGAAATATGGGATTGTGGATAATATTTTTGAATTTAAAAAATTGACGTATATTTGATTTATAATTTAAATAATTTATTAAAATCTAAAAATATTTGAGTTGGGCACTTAAAAGGCCACTTTGAAATGGGTCAAGTTGCCAAATACAATGTTTTGAGATATTCAATTAGGATTGTGGATAATATTTTTAGTTTTTAAAATTTCAAGTATATTTGATTTAGATTTTAAATATTTTATCAAAATCTAAAAATATTTTAGTTGGGCTCTTAAAAGGCCACTTTGAAACAGAAAATGTCCAAAATAACCACATTTGGGGACACATGGTCCTAAATACTCATATTCTATATTATGTCCTTATATACCCTCTTAACACGTGACACGAAATGCCGCATTTGTTTAATGATGCTGATCACGAAATAACGTATCAAGCGTCGACTTCATACCAATCTTCCGGTGATCACCGTCGGCTCATTACAATGAAATTCTAGTAGCTAGCTTGCTCAAATGTCATACTAAAAATAATCATTACAGAGGACTTTTCACGTCACGTGTCAGCGGTGGGGGATCTAGTTACGTATCAGATTGGTTGATCTTGTGTGAGTGAGTCTTGGTCTAGTGTGGGACCCAGCTGGCCAAAAAGTTGAAGTGGATAGGTTCTTATTATTATTAAATTCCAGTAGAAAAGGTCATTGAAGTTGTATATATAAAAAAATTCTAAATTCAGTTAATGAGTAAGTTGTGAGTTTCATTATTCTGTGTACCAGGGCAGAAACTTTGTGGTACACTGTGTTTAAATTGTCATTTGTGCAAGTGTTAAGCAGGAGCACGTATTCTTTGGAAAGTCCCACATTGGCCAAAGTGGAAGGCAAGGCAAGGGACTCACATTGCCCATACATAAGTTTAATGGGTCTTTGTATTTAAGTTAGTGGGCATATTATTTAGCAACACTTCGTTAATAAAGTTTGGAGTGTAAGTGTAGCTAGCATCCCACAAGATTAAAACCAAAGGAAAGTGATTTTCTGGATAGACCTTAAAAGTTTGTAGTTCCAAATTTTGTGTGTAGATTAATTTATATTTATATTTCACACATCGAGTAATATATAAAAAACACGTGGAATCTCTATATAACTTTTGAAAAATATTTCATAAGATTGGATATCTCCAAGTGATTCTGAAAGTTTCAAAAGTCCCATGTGACGTATATTGAAGGGTAGGGACATAACATTGTTATATATTATATAAGATTATAAGTTTAGCTTGTTCATGTTTTCAAGTCAAAATCAGTTAAAAAGTTTTTAAGAAAAGCAGCGTATCAAGCATTAATGCGTCATTCTAGTTACCGTATATAATTGATACAGTGACGTATATAATTGATAAAGTGATCAGTACGACGTGTCTAAACACAACCTAACGTATCCGACTAATGTTGATCACGACGTGCAATATTAAAGAGGCATTTAGGGCCATAGTTGCAGGTTGAGGTATTTTGGACATTGTTATTTTAAAATTGGGTAGATAAGGCATCACCCACTTTGAAATGGGCCAAGTTGCCAAGTACAATGCTCTGAGATATTTAACTGGATGTCGATAAAAGTTTTGAATTTTATAAATTCACGTATATTTGATTTAGATTTTAAATAATTTATCAAAATCTGAAAATATTTGAGTTGGGCTCTCAAAAGGCCATTTTGAAATGGGGCAAACTTGCAAAATATAATGCTCTAAGATATTTAATTTAGATTGTGGATAATATTTTTTTATTTTTAAAAATTTAAGTATATTTGATTTAGGTTTAAAATAATATATTTTGCAAAATAAAATGTTTTGGGAGATTTAATTAGAATTGTGGATAATATTTTGGATTTTAAAAAGGTAGGAGTATTTAATTTGGATTTTACATAATTCTTTAAAATTTTAAAATATTCAATCAAATTCTAAAAAGTTTTTCAAAATTTTAAAATATTAAATCAAAATATTAAAATTTTTAAATTCGATGGTATTCATTTAAATTTTAATTAATTTTTTAAAATCTAATGGTGAATTTTAAGATTACCTCAAATTTTATAGAATGATGAATCTAGATGAATTTTTTGTAGTGATTTTTTCTTTGCTTTTTGAAATTCGACCAAAATTTTATAAGATCTTAAAGGATTTATTTGATATACATTTTTTAATAAATGTACTATAAATAAGCTAGTATAAATAAATAAATATAAATATATATATATATACTATTATAAATATATATACTATTATCTTTTTTTAATAAATAAAGATGTTAAAATAGATTTTAAAATAAATAAGTAACAATTTGCCTGTGATATTTATGGAAAATAAAGGTTTTAGTAAAAAAAATAGAAAAAAGAACATGTTTTAGTTGAAAAAGATAATTGCCCGTAATTACAAAAAATAAGTAGGTTTGTTAAACTTTTTTTTAAATAATTAAGGATATTAAAATAAATAAGTGACGGTTTACTCGTGATATTTTTAGAAAAGAAATGTTTTAGCAAGGAAAAATAGAAAAAGTAACATGATTTAGTTGAAAAAGGTAATTCTCCATAATTAAAAATATTAAAATAAATAAGTAAGAGTTTGTCCGTAATATTTTTATAAAGGAGGAGTTTTACTAAGAAAAAATATAAAATAAAAAATGTAACATGTTTTAGTTGAAAATGTAATTGCTCGTGTTTTAAAAAAAAAAGAATTTTGTTAAAAAACATAGAGAGATAGATATGTTTTTAATTATTTAATTTGAATTGAAAATTATATAAAATTATAATAAATATGGATTTTATAAGTTTAATATAATAACATTACTAATATGTATATGTTGCCCTTAATATTTTTTGTTAGAAGAGGAGTTGTTTTATATAGAAAATATAAAAAGGTAATGTGCTTAAAAAGGCAATTAGTTATTTATTTATAATCATACAAAATTATATTACCTTTTTATATGTATATATGTTATATGTGTTATTTTTAGAATATTGGTTGTTTAAGTTAAAACATATAAAACATGTAAAACATGTAATATATTTTAACCGAAAAGGGTAACCAATTATTTATTAATAATTACATAAAATAAATTACCATTTTTTTATATATGATGTCCGTGTTATTTTTAGAAAATGGGTTGTTTTACTTAGAAATTATAAAACAGGTAATGTGTTTTAGGTGGAAAAGGTAAGTGGTTTGAAATATTTAATAATATTACCATATACATATATATTGCCGTGTTATTTTTAGATGATAAGTTGTTTTAGTTAGAAAATATAAAATAGGTAATGTGTTTTAGCTGAAAAAGGCAATTGGTTATAAATAAATTGATTATAGTTAGACCCGTGAAACGGCCCAAATAACGACCTACCAAAACTTTTAATGTAGGTAATATGTTTTAACTGAAAAAAGTAACCAATTATTTATTAATAATTACATAAAATAATATTACCATTTTGTTTTAACCGAAAAGAGTAACCCATTATTTATTAATAATTACATAAAATTATATTACCATTTTTATATATATGTTGTCCGTATCATTTTTAGAAAATGAGTTGTTTTAGTTAAAAAATATAAAACAGGTAATGTGTTTTAGGTGAAAAAGGTAATTGGTTTGAAATATATAATAATATTACCATATATATATATCCCGTGTGATTTTTAGAATATGAGTTGTTTTAGTTAAAAAATATAAAATAGGTAATGTGTTTTAGTTTAAAAGAGTTGTTTTAGTTAAAATATATAAAACAGGTAATGTGTTTTAGTTAAAAAAGGTAATTGGTTATAGATAGGCCCGTGAAACGGCCCAAATACCGACCGACCGACCGACCAAAACTTTTAATGTTTCGTCTTTAATAATATAGTATATATATATATATATATATATATATATATATATATATATATATATATATATAACCCATATATATATAGAGTTAAGTTCTATGGAGACCACCTTTTTTGTGGAGACCTGGAGACCACATGAAAGTAGTTATTTACATAGAACATAATTTATAAAATATTATATTTTGCTAAATTTAGATTGCACAACGTATGTGGTCTCCAGATCTCCACAAAAAAGGTGGTCTCCATAGAACCCATATATATATATAGGTTCTGGTCCACAATCACAGCTGGTTGGCCATTTCAGTGCAGCCAACAAATCTGGACCATTGAAAACGAATCCAACGGTCAGAAAAAATGACCAAAGCAATGAGTCATTGCTACAATAGCAATATGTCATTGCTACCACAGCAATGTGTCATTGCGAATTCAAATGTTTTTTAATTACAAAAACACCCTTTTGCGTTTTGGTTGAGTTGAACTCCTGACCTCCTGTAAAGAAGACAAAGGCTTTAACCACTCAACCAACTGTACTTAGCTGTTTATATTTTCAAAACAAAAGATTATATACTTCCATTTACAATTTGAATAAAAAATGTGCAATAATATTTAATAAAAGCAATAAAAGAATTGATACAATTTAGACCTTAGACTATGCCAACACAAGTAGAGCATTATAAACCTGCCGTTTTCACAATCCAAGTCCGTCTTAATAAACTCGTCTATTATAAATAATTTTAAAATTAAATAAATTGTTAAAAAAAGTTAAAAATTTATTATTTTAAAAATATTTATTATAACTTGGTCAATTTTAGAAATGTTTATAATAGACGACTTAATGAACCCGGACACAGATCGAACAGAACACATTTAACTTAATAAACAAATAATATTTAAAAAGAAAATAACAAATATATTAATGTAAGTTAATAATTGAAAATATTGATTAAAATATTATTTTTTATCTTCAGGAATGGAAAAATAATGTAACCAGTAATGCAAACATATTTTATTTTAAATATCACACAATATTATTACAATTACAGATAACAATTAAGTATTTGTATACATATTTTAGTCAGTAGTCGTTTGAGATGTTACTTAAAAGATCGTTTCACATGTCACTGAGCATATTTCGATTATATATTTTTAATTAAATTACATATGACAGAAAAAAGCATCCATAACTTAGCTCGAAGATATTTTGACTTGTAAATTAATTTAATTTAATTTTTAAGTACATATTGTACATATTTTAGGAATAAAATACAAAAAACCGAAAAACAAAAAAAAATGTTGTACAGCAATGTAACACTGCTACACCAGCAATAAAACATTGCTGAAGGCTTTATCCTAGCAATGAGACATTGCTACGGCCGCAATAATACATTACTTCCAGATTATTTATAACCAACATTAAATATGGTAGTTGTCCGGGGTGGTTGGCATTAAATGCACATGCCACAACAATGAAACATTGCTACGCTAGCAATGAAACATTGCTGCAACTCTGGACCCCACTTTTCCCACGTGAAACATTCTTTCATTGCTGCCACGTGAAAAATTCTTTTCCAGAAGAGTAACGCAATGAAAGAATGAATGAGTCGTTTCATCAAGATGACTACCAACATGATCTGATATTCGATCCTCCAATGTCACAAACTAAGGGGCGAAAGAAAGCGGAAATATATAAAAGTGGTGTTGAAGCGTCTACTTCAAAGCCAAGAATGTGTGGAAAGTGCAAGAAAATAGGAGCAAAGCATGATAAAATAAATTGTACCAACAAAACCGACGAATTCAAAATTTGATATTTGAATTTATTTTCGAATCTATTATGTAACGTTCAAGTATTAATATTTAATTTCGAATTTATTAAGTATTTAATAGATATCATCAAACTAACTATGTGAAATTGAAAAATGGTAATATACGGTGAAAAAAGTCATTAAAATGGAATAAATTTCAATATTGAAAAATATTCACTAAATTAATGAATTTTGTATTTTATATTCAATAGGGGAATGAGCGGAAGCTTCTGCCTAAATAGCGGTTGTAACAATGAAACATTGCTGTTGCCGCAATGTGTCATAGCTGCAATAGTAGTTTTAGCAATGATACATTGCTACTAGCAATGAAACATTGTTGTGGCGCAATGTGTCATAGCTACAACAATTGTTTTTGTTCGAATAAACGTGAAGTGATAATATTAAGAAAGGGCATAAATGTAATTTAACTTTTCCCTTGGTCCCGCAATGTAACAACGCTGCAACAGCAATGCCATATAGTGGATAACAATGAAACATTGCTACAACAATTGATCCCAACCATTTATTTTGAAAATGAAAGGTTACGATTTGATGAATGATACATTTCTACTAGCAATGAAACATTGCTGTGGCGCAATGTGTCATAGCTACAACAATTGTTTTTGTTCGAATAAACGTGAAGTGATAATATTAAGAAAGGGCATAAATGTAATTTAACTTTTCCCTTGTTCCCGCAATGTAACAACGCTGCAGCAGCAATGACATATAGCGGATAGCAATGAAACATTGCTACAACAATTGATCCCATCCGTTTATTTTGAAAATGAAAGGTTACGATTTGATGGTTGCATATCCCTTCCCAACCAGCTGTGGTTGTGGAAGGGCACCCGATATATATATATATATATATATATATATATCAAATATATTAATTATAATAGTCTTCCAAATAATGCTACATTTTACGTAAAATTAAAATTATTAATAATCGTTAACCGCTCCATAGTTCCATTTACAGTGGTTCAATATTAATATTTTGTAAATAGAATCACCATACAATAGTTACATTTTTTTGGGATTTCCGGGAACAAGTCATTTCCCCTTTGATCAAATTATTCCCCCTCCCATATGATATGATGAATGCTCCTCCTTGGGTCACTTTGCATTATTTTCTCTTTACACATGGATAGGGACTATGTTCTTCACACATACAGGAACATGTCAATACTAAGTTGCCGACTATGGGTAGGAAATGGTAACGAGATTGCAAGGAAAATATATATGTTTATGGAACTAAGGCCCCGTGTGGCATTGCTGTTGCAGACAGCAAAAATAGATTTTTTTTGAAAAACATGTAAAAAAGTGTTTGGTAAAATTCAAAAGTTGCTTTTCTGAAAAGCGCTTTTGGCTGAAAAACTGCTTTTAGAGAAAGCAGCCCCCCCATGCTTTTGCAAAAAGCTGTTTTTCAACTTTTGCGGGAAGCAACTACTGGTTTCAACATCAAACCTCACCAAAAATATTAACTTTTTATATTATACCCCAAAACATGCACATATCAAAAACATTACCAAACAGTTATCTGATTTTCACAACAACACTTATTTTAACAACACTTTTTTCAACAGCACAACAATTTTTAACAGCAATCCCAAACGGAGCCTACATGATAGGAAACACTTTATAAAATTATGACAATCGATTGGTCCAAGTAAGTTTGATCGGGATTGAAGGACTTCTACAAAAAATTGGTAAATTTTCAATTCATTTGTTAGTTCATCATATATGTACTAGATTTTCATCTAGTAAAAAGGTACACATTCTTAAACTTTAGAATTTTGTAACAATTATTTTATGTGTTTATGTGTTGTTTTTGTATTATATTTTATTGATGGTACTATATTCGTGTTTTACACATATACACACACAAGCCGGGGGTCTTTCTAGAAACAGTCTCTTCATTCTTTCGAATGAGGGCAAGGTTGCGTACATCATACACTCCCCAGACCCTGCTTTATGCGGGATATACTACGTAAGTTTGGTTGGTTGCTAATATATTTTAAAATTCGAATTAAACATAAACCATTAGTTTGAAGTTTTTATTGGTTTAAAAGGTTCAATGTGCTATGTGGACTGTTACAACGTATCGCGTAAAATTCACAATATACTCATTAATTGTAATTAATCTATGTCAATTTATAATATTAATAATTTTTATAATCTACATGTTATTTTATTGTTAAATCATAAAAAATAAAATTATTGGGACACTGAAGTTATGAGTATTTTTCTTTTTTTAAGGAATACAAGAGCAAAGCATCAACTACACAATCGGTAAATCTGATAAAACAATAGCACAAGCACACGAAGGAACATCCTCAATCCAAGAATTAGCGATTACATATATGATGTAGTTATACATTATGTACGATTTTATTAATAAAATTTAGATCTTTTTTAAAACCAAATTCTATTTTTTATTCCAATATATATATATATATTGATAATGTTTTTTTATCCAGACTCAGTTACGTACTTAAATTCATGTATAATGTGGAATTTTAGCTTGAAGTTCTATTTTTCATGCTCATCATTTATCATGACAAGAAGAGTGTAGAGATTTTATTTTTTATTTTCATGTAGGATAGTGGTTATGCCCATGAACATCTTGGAAGGAGGTTAGAGGTTCGATTCATGCAAATCGTTGGTCTCCACTTATCTCTATTTAAGGTCAACATGCAAATTCGGAACACTACACTAAGCATAGACCACTCACGAATCAAAGTTTGAATGTCGCTTCACATCCCCATGCCCTAGCCATCCCTGTTTCACCCACCCTATGTGGTATGGTGTGTCATGGTCACCCAATTAGGCCTTAACCCCCAATCCTTTGTGAATTAAGTCTTTAACCAGATTTTAATGTACAAGACCTGATTTGTTAACACATGGGAAGTATTCACTCTCGCTCCAACTTACGAGTTTTATAACTCATTCCAAGGCCACATGCTAGATTAACTAGTTCTATCTAGGGTTGTATGTTCAATCCGCTCAACTGCATCAACCGCGATAACCGCCCACAACCGACCCGCACATTACAGATAACCGCGAAACGCGAATGGTCGTAGATGAAGTTTTAGATAACCGCTAATTTTTGGTTTGGTTGCGGATTCGACATTTTAAAAATCACAAAAGTCAAACTGCAACCGCCAACCGCACATTATATAAATTAATATATTTTTATTTAATATATACACAAATATATATATATATATATATATATATATAATTATATGTATATATATATATATAAATTGTATGTATTAAAATAAATGGTCAAGGCCTAAAGGCTCTAAACTAGGCCCAACCAAACAAAATTAATTAAAACCCTAATACATTCAATGTAGTCCTTCTTTCTAGTCGCACTAATATAATTACAGAGTTTGTTCATGTGTGAGTTGATCTGTTTTATTTTTGTTCGACTCGATTGTTGTTCGCACAAAATCACGCAAGCGTACGCGGTCACAAGTAATATATGATAAAGTAGAGTTCGTTCCCACAGAGACTGCTTTGGTTATTATATTTATGCACCTATGCAACAATGTATGGCTATTGTTCAATGCTAAGACAAGTATCAAGTTTGTGTTTTGATTAACTAAATTAACTATTCAACTTAACAAGAATTTAATTAACTAAAGAGATTTTAATTACTTATGAGAATAAACATGGGATCCTAACTTCATTAAAAACTTCATCTAGAGTCTTTTGTCTTTAATCAATGCATGTGACGGTTGTGACAACTAATCGGATAACACGAAGTCAGTACACGCTACCTTTCAGTATACGTATACCAAACCACTCAAACATCCACAAAAGAGATAGAAGTTGGGCAGACACCAATTATGCTTAGACCCTATATGTCTATAAGATTTGAAAACATAACGGTTTAATGAGCAAGTTATCCATTCAGATTATATAGGGCAGGTAAGATGGTTAAAATCACCTACGAATCATGCATGACAAACATACATAAACCTATGCTAGCATGTCAAGTTCTAAACCTCTATATCCACTTTCGCAATCAATAGAGATTAACAAACAACTTAGATGTTAGCTACACATCCAAGAAGAATAAGCACAACCAAACTAGGATATCAATTAACCATCACACACACATCTTTAAAACAATTAACTACTAAAATCCATAAATAAATCCGTTAGAATCCCACGACGACGATTAGTCTTAATCGAACTGTTCATCATCGTGGGTTCTGATGAAAACATGATAATAATAAGTCTAGAATACTGAATAAAAGTGCTAGAGTTAAGAAAGAACAAACGAAAACCAACGAGAATCCAAAGTATCGCCTAATTAGAAGAATACAAAGAAAAGATGAAATCTAGATCTTCGTAATCAGCCGTCTCCTTGTTCTCCTCACCGGTGGATGAATATGTATGATTGTATGTCAATGTATATGGATGTATATCTCAGAAATCGTCCACCAATTGTTTATATAGGCCTCAGGGTTGACTGGTCTTTTGCTGGTTTCCTTTTCTGAGTCAAAATTGCCTTTTCCAGCATCTTTTAGGGCGCGGGCGCGCTTGGATGGGCGCGGGCGCGCTATGAACAGTACTTTCAGGCGCGGGTGCGCTATGAACAGTGCGCGCGCTATGAACAGTGCCATGAACAGTGCCGTGAACAATGCTACTATTCATGATTCAGCAAACTATTTTCTTTCCGTTTCTTTGCGCTTCCAACTCCCTTACCGCATGGACTTCTCTTCTTTAGCACATATCCACCATATATACATGAATCCTCGCATTTCTGCATCCATCTGTAGCTCTGCACATTCTAGCTAAAAACACATTAAACACACCAAATACTTGAGTGTGAGCGATCAATTTAAGCCGATACGAAGCATTCCAAGTAGATATAAAATCCACTTATCAATTGTATTTGTAGATGCCGTATGGTTTTTTATTATTGAATTAATTCCCCTAAAAAAAGTATTAAGTTAATTTATTTATTTTGCAACTACTTACGCGGTTGAACCGTAAAAAAACACAATTACACGGGTGGATATGGTTGGTTTTTTTATATTAACGGTTTGGTTGCGGATGAAGATTTTGAATAACCGCAAGTTGCGGTTTGGTTCAACTTTTACCCTCTATCCATGACTCAAACTCCCATTTTATTGTCATTGATTTAACAGGTTATAAGGTGATCAGTCTTATATCCATTAATCCAAGTTACTCTAGGCATGCTTTCCTAAGCTTCGACAAGTATTAATCAACGACTTTCATTTGATCTAAAAGCTGGGTTTCATCTCAAACCCCACAAGTAAATTAGTTACGATAGCCAAAACAAACAAGCATCAAACTATAAAACATTGCATAAAACATGATTATATCTAAATCAATGAAAGTGAGAGTAGAACAATATTATTTTATTGACGAAACGCTCCAAAACGGAGTAGCATCACACACACCAACAAGAAATAAAAGCAATCTTCTCCCACGAGAAGCAATAAAAAACTACTGAGTGTTTATGTCTACTCTTTATGTAATAGAATTGAATGTCGTAGAATGTTTTCTTCGTGGACAAGGTCTAGGTATTTATAGCCTTGTCCCACAATCCAATCATATCAAAACAAATAAAGGCCGAATCAATAAGAATTAGAATTCTAGACAGACGCGGCTCGCGATGCCGTGAGTGTTAGGTCCCAATAAGTTTGTAGAAGGGGGGGGGGGGTTGAATACAAACTATACCGTTTTATCGAATTTGTTCTTTTTAGGATTAAACAATTCAAGAACAAATTATGGCGGAATTAAATGAAAAAAAATTAAGTTAAATATAACTTATATTAAACTTGAAAGGTGTTACAAATTTTGGTACTGATTACAAGATTGAATCTCAAACTAATTAAAACAAATCTAGAATAAATTCGACATGAATTTATCTATTTTTATAATAAAAAGATATAACAATAAATGATAGTTCGAGATACGTTCTAGGGATTAAGATCCGCTAGATAGTCAAAGCAGTACAAGTAAATGATTTCTAGTGGTTTGGATATAACACTTTGAGCTAGAAATAATTTACTGATCAAAAGAAATGTCCTCAGCAGTTTCAATGTTCTTGACAGAAAGTTTTGTAAGATATTGTTATGTGTGTTACTGACTGTCTTGATCTTTGCTTTATGTTAATCCACTTGACAACTTTAATCTGCACGTTTCTTTTCCTCTGGAATGACTATCATAATAGTCTGGAATGACTATGAAATAAGCCTGGAATGACTATCCAATATGCCTGAATTAAATTAGAATGACTATGAAATGAACTAGGATGACTATCGGGATGACTATCCTTGATAGTCATTCCAGTTCATTATTAAGGTAAAATGACTTGGGATGACTATCGGGATGACTATCCTTGATAATCATTCCAGTTCATTTTATCTTAGTCATTCTAATATAATTCTAATTCTATTTTAAATTAATTCTAATAATTAATTTATTTCATAAATTAATTCTGATGAATTAATTTATTCAATTAATTAATTAATTTATTTATTTGATAAGTTAATTATGATGAATCAATTTATTCAATAAATTAATAATTAATTTAAAAGAGAATTTATATCCTTTCATGATAGCATAAACAATCCTTGAACCACTTGAACTTGATGAAGAATTTCCACTGTATGAAGTTGACACTTGATGTACTGTCCGGTTCATAAGTGACTAACTGCAATGTCTGTTCTTCATCTTTGACTTTAAGCTGTGGTCCATTAGCTTCTTTTGACTTTGGTCAACCACCGTAATCTGTACATTTGATGTCACACATCTGAAATCTCTGTCACTTTAATAAATCCACTTCCTTGAATACTTCACTGAGGCTTGATCAAATAATTGAACTTCTTTTAATGTAGAATTACTTCAAGTCTGTAGGATGACTTTAATCTTCATTAATTTGACTGATATGATCTTCTGAGATTCCTGTGAGGCTGGGACAATTGAATTATTACTTACTTATTACAAACTTGTTTACGTTGAGTTGTATCCTCGATGTTAACAAATAGGCCTATACATATGCCTTTCAGCGAGGGAATGAATGGGCGCTCCGCGGCATCGTGAAACGCGTGTTGGGTAAATGCCTTGGTTGCTAGCCCAACAATTATTCGTCTTTTTGTCCCGTTTTCAACTCTAAGTCATGTCTTGCTTCCTTTAATTAGCTCAAAACATGCATTGAAGCTTTTCCCCCCCATTTCTGCTCCATTTCACCACCAAAATAGTTTTACGGGGAACTCGACTCTCTACCTGAAAATGTCAAAAAACATATAAAAATATAACAAAACTCGGGTCCATGCGACATATTTAAGCCGGAAAATAGAGCTACTAATGGTACACAAATACCACTCATCAACAACAATTTTAATATCTAATTAAAATTGCAAACAATGGGCGACATGTAGTAAAACATCATTGTTACCCAAGTAATAATAATTAAATTGGTGATTCGATTAAGTCTTTCGTGAATAATGTTTCATGTAATATAATCCCTTTAACCTTGATATTATAGATTAAACAAGAGGCATGTTATGTGTCATCCTCTTCATAATTTAATCTTAGTTTTATTGATCGATGAGTGGACTAATAAATCAAATCAACAATTGAGCACGACCATGCATTTCATAGTCTCACTGAAACAAGAGGCCAATAATATCGCTCCTAAAATTAGGAGGGTTAAATCCCATCTAGATAATTCGTATTTCTCATATGATTCTTAACCCAATATCCACTTTTATCATCACCCAGTCAAATATAACTTTTAATGTAGTCAAAGTATATTAATTCTCGTATCTAAATATAATGATTTCAAGTCTAAGGATCATTACATCATTATCACTGTGAGAATTACTTATAAGACTATTAACATATAGAATCTCACGGCGGGTCATTCCAGTTTCATGTACTCTTACATGCACCTATGTTTTGACTTTAGTATCACCATACCTATGACCAACGAGATGTGGTCATCGGTCAACAAACATACTGGTCTCTATGCATTTTTATTGTCCTTAAATAATAACACTCGATTAGGGATATTTAGGAATAAAGATAGTATTAATATAATCTCATTTTCAAGTTACATATATGCTAACATTTATAACGCAGTATATAAAGGCATAATAAATAAATAAATAAATAATCAATAAATCATAATTTTTAATAATAAAATATTTTCCCTAAAACATAAAAGTATTGTCTCCAGGGCACAAATACTAACACCTTCCCCTATATGGTCTCTTGCAACGACTCCCAAACGACAACCATCTTTGCATTCAGGAACAACAAAATCACAATTAATAACGGTGTGTTGGGACGCCAAACTTCATTACATTTACTTAACGTAACTTGGGATATCGGAAAGGAGAGCGAGATATTAGGAACAAGACTCAAACCCAATTCAATAAGATCTGCAGGGGTAAGATAAACCATGCAAGTGCTTGTTACATTGGTACCATAATACCCAACAAATTACAATAAATTCAAGATCTTATCTAAGATGGAGTTATTATTATTTTTTAACAAGTACAAGAGTAATGTTCAAATGTACTTTTTTCAACAGAAAAGTACGTTTTCATTAAAGAATTGTATCATAGTACAAATACCATCATTAGAGAAATTTATCATTTAATCGAAGATTATACAAATACGTTTAATAATACTTTAACAAGTATAAGAGATGTTTAAACTTAAAAACTCTAAAAAGTCCTAATGTATTTTGGCGATGGCTCGAATTTGATGAATTTTTGATCTCTTACCAAAATGGTGTTAGTTTAGAATGAAATTTTAAATTAGTTGTGTAAAAAATTATTTAAAGAGTTGGGTTGGAAATTGTCTAAAAGGTTCAATTGGCTAAATTTGGATAATAAAATAATTTGGATACATAACCTTCAATATTATAATATAATTTTAAATTAATTTATTATCCAAGCAATGCACAAATCTTTTTTAATTCATTATGTCATTTACAAGTTTTGAAACTTGAAATTTTAAAGAAGTAATACACTAATTAAAATATAAAATTTCATTTTTAAAAAATCAACATTTTTGATCTGTTTATTTTACGATTCCTTCTTTATAGTACTATATGAAACTAACCAAAATTTGGGCATCCTCTATATTTTAAATACATGATATAATAAAAATCTGTAATTAATATTAATATTTATTGGATATCAGTGCGATGCACATGTATTGTTTAAATTATATTTATTTTAATAAACATGTTATTATTGTGTTATAACTTTTTTCATATCCTGAAAACTAAAATATTTGACACATAAAGCAATTAGAAAATTTAGTTAGATCATTAGTTTAACTCATATATGTTATTTCTATTGTAGTTTTAATATTATCTATGAAAAATATTTTTTTTACTTATTTAACTAATAAATAAACATTTATTCTCTATAAAACAGATTGAATTCCATTATGTATCCTTGAATGCAATTTATAAACTAAAAATAATTTGTAACCTATGATCATTAATAACATTAAAACATAAATTAGTATTGATTATAATCACTCATAGTAACATTTTAAACTTAATTATATTTAACTCCTTTTCCATAATCATTTTTATGTTTAACTTTTTTACACCAATGACAGAAGAAATTAATAAATAAACGCAATTATAAAAAAAATTTTAAAAAAAAAGAATTGAGCTTATAAGCATGGTATTTAATTTTTTTTTTTGGATTATATATAGATAAAATGTACTAAATAACTAATATTTAAACACTAGCTGCCGAAAATTTCACATATCGATTTTAGTGCCTTTTTTATCCAAGAGAATTCGCATGCATGAAATGCTCATATCCCACAAGACCCAACTACCCGTCTCTACTAATTATTAAACTAACCATCTGTCTCTTTCTCTATCCCGCATACATTAACTTACATACATACATACACACACACACACACTCTTCCTCATCTTCAAATTCAAATATCTACACCTCCGTAACTCCTATAATACATATGATTTTGAAAATAAATTACCCATAATTGTTTCAACAAAAATGAGTAGCATCTTGCCCGGCTTTTGTTCAACAAATTTCAGTTATGATATCTTGAAGTTTTGATGTGTATCGCCGACGGATCTTGTGTATGGGTGGCGATGTATTAGTTTTTTCTCCGATCCCCGCGGGTAATCAGGGATTTTTTTTTAAATAGAATTTATTTATTTTTGAATATATTTAGTAACAAAATTAAGTTGTTAAATAATGATATGTAGTACATGTTTTAAATTTAATCTTACATTTTAAAAATTAATTCGAATTAAAATATATTTACCATAATATATAGAAGATATAATTAAATTATTGCAATTAATTTATATTTTATTATTAAAATTTTGAATTTATTAGAATAATTAAAATTTAAAATAAAAATACAACATGTAAAATATACTCATTTATAATAATTTAATTATATACATTTAAATATATATATTACTAAAATATGAAAATTGGGATTCAGGATCGGGGCAGGGTCGCAGATTATGAAAATATTCTCTGTTCCATGCCCTGAACCCGAAAAAATTCCTGAATCCCCAATCCGAACGAGGCGGGGATCAGATCGGGTTATCATGTGAATATATACTTACGCATTCAAAGCATGCGCATACAAAGGGTTATTTTGGGCACAATTTCCGAGCATGGGTATTTTGAGCAAGCTTGCGGTCAAAACTGATATAATGGGCATTCACTTTAGATTGTATTTTTCTTCAAATTTAATTCTCATTTAATTTATTTATTTAAACGAATTAGGTAGATATTTTAATAAATGAGTTTTCCTTGTATTTATTTTTTCTATAAATAATTAATATATATATATATATATATATGATTTTATTTCCATATTAATATATTTTGGATTTGATTATATTATTATTGTGTAATTTGAAATATTATATTAGAGTAATAAAGGATTCTTAAAACTAAAAAAATGAAAGAATAAATTATTAAAATGGAACTAAAATTTATTTTAATGTTTATATCAGTTTAGGTTTTAAATACAAAATATACTATTTGAACTCTATCTTGAGTTCTAAAAAGCAAAATTGATCGATTTTACAGTTCACGACATAGTCTTGAATCTAATGAGAATTTAACAATTCCCGAAAATTCAAGAAAAGAAATAGATATGAACCTTTATATTAAGAATTCTATTTAATCTAACGGTTCTTATTCGTTTCATTTCGTGCATCAAAATTTTAGATAAGATCTTTCATAAAATATATTCTACATAATGAAATGCGGGCTTTAATTTTCTAAGGTTACATACTTACATCCTTGTGCTATATTATTATTGTTATTTTTTTGATAGATACATCTGTGTGCTAAATTAATTATATCTTTATATACAATTAGTGTGAAGGGGTTAATTGGTTGGTATGGCGTATAGTCATTTATTTCCATAAATTTACACGACACCTTTACTATAACTTTAACCTAAACTCTACTCTAATAACATGTGAAAATATTTAACTTTTAAAATAAAAAATCAATAAAACAAAGCATAAAATATTTATAATGTAGATTAAGCAATGATCTTAAGAAAATAAAAAATATATATAAAGATAAATATTAAATTTAATAGTCAATAATTATGATAAATATTTTGCTAAAATAATAATTAAAGATAAATTCTTAATTTAGATATATACTCTATATTAGTATATTTATTTCTTTAGTGTAAATTAGTTTGATTTACAAATGTGCCTCTCATTTTGAGTTAAAAAGAAAAAAAATCTGGATGTCTATGAAATTCAAATTACAAAACAAAAAGATAACTAAAATATTCTATTCTCATTAAAAAAAGCCGAAAAATTTAAATCTTAAATAAAATTTAGATATGTTTAGCATTATGATTACCACTATACACCCAAAACATAAATGATGAATGTGAATTTAAGTGGATTATTGCATTTAATAAAATTATTAATCAGATAAATTAATGATGTTTATATTTGCAATTCATGACAATTAGAATTTCCTAAAGTTACTGTCATGAGAAAAGTTGTTGTCATAGTGTGTGACAACAAAGAACTCGACAGTTTGGAAAAACTTATTGTCACGTACAACAAAGATAATGTCATTAAGTTATCCGTGACAGCATGTTTTCCTGATAGTTACTGTCGGCAAAACATACTATCACATAGTAATGTACTAACGATTCTACTGTAGTAAACAAGTTACTGTCAAAGAATGCGAAACATTTTTAACCGTTAGACCACGACAACACGTGCGTCAAAACATGGGTTAAAACATGAAGCCACTTTCCTATTTTTCAGTATTAACTGTTTGATTGAATCTCAGTAAACTCCAAAAATCATTGTCTAAAGCCACTCGCTCTAAGAGATAATAATTCACACATAAACTCACAAACACTCAGACTCTCAAAAATATTTTTTTCAAGATCAAACTCACAACAATGACACCAAAAAGTGCTTCTCAATCATCTTCTCAAAGTTATAAACCAACAATCACCATTGGCCCAACAAACTATGCTCGCATTCACTCTCCTGTGGATGCTGGTGAAGGATTCAAAAGAATTGTACACTTCTTGAACAAGTCGTATCTTGGACAAGCTATCACTTCTTGCCCTGTTCTTGATGTTGAAATATTGGAGCAGTTCTTGCTCTCTGCAGAACTGGTCGGAGATATTGATGGTGGGTCAATCACTTTCAAAGTTGGAGACACTTATCACTCTCTAACTGTAAAAACCATCAATGAGGCACTGGGAATCACTTTGCCAGAAGGGGAAGAATTTCAAAATCTACCAAATGATGAAACCCTAACCAAGTTTTTCTTTAAAATTGGTTATTCTGGTCCTTTCTTGGAAGAAAGCTTAGTCAAGTGGTTTTCAACTGGGGAAATGGACAAGAAGTATCTCGGGAAAGAATGGAGCATGTTGATTGATGTTATTGTAAGGATATTCTCTGCAAAAACTTCTGGATGGAATGGTATTCCTCCTACATAAAGAGAATCACTCACTCCTTAGCTCATGGATACAAAGTGGATATTGGGAAGCTGCTAATTATTCAATTCAAAGCAGCCTGTAGGAAGTCAAGCTCAAGGAAAAAGGTAATCCTTTATCCAAGATTCTTAATAATGTGTATTAATCATATATGTGTTGTACGTTCTAAATCTCCTCTCATAGAGGAGTGCCTTGTTTTGAAGAAAAAAAAACACACACACACACACACTACACTGAACACACAGAATATCAACAGCTCTATTCCATTATGTTTCACACAACATATGGTTGATTAGGTGTCCAGCCCTGATTACCCATTACCCACTGGGTATGAAACATTTACTCTTTAGAGTGAAGCTGAATTAGACCCAAATTTGGCTAACCCACACTCAACTCCATACACTACCCCTAGGCTCTCTGGACTACCTAAAGCCCAAAGAATTGCCATCACTGAATCCAGAAAACGCCCATTAGAAGCTGGTGTTTGTGGCAGCATTGAGGGTAAAGAGGGAGAAATTGCATCTAATGCAGCAAATAAGGCAGTCTATGAGAATGAACCCACAATAACCCCTCCTGAATCTAAGAAGAAGAGAGTTAAGAGGGCAAAAGTTAATGTACTCACTCATGAGGAGCACATGTACTCACTCATGAGGAGCCTTCACTTGCAGAAACTCACAGCGAGAGAGAGCACAGAGATGAATCATCTTTTAACTTTGATGTTTCTCACTTTACCTCTGAGGAGCAGCCAAATCACTTATTTCTTCCCTATTACCTCACTTGTTTCTTATCCACAACCTAGAAAAGGGGAGAGACCAAACCCTTCAGGTTTTTATCATTCATTTCCAATCATGGATGAGCCCCATCAAGTGGTCCACAAGAACCCATTGATCAAAGTTCAATGGACACCACCCCTCCAAACACTGAGAAAAAGCATGCTGTCACTTTGTCAGAAATTGAAACAGCCAGCAGTATGCTTGATCTCCAACAAACAACTTACCATGAGGAAGTTGCTATCACGGCATCAGTTGCTGTAATTGACACACCAAAAGTTGTTGTCACCCAACATCTTGACAGTAACATTTTGGAAGCAGAAGTCACTGTCACACCTGAAGTTAATGTCACCTCTACAGTCCCTCATCTAGAATCTACAACTCAGAATCCACTAACAGAGGAGGTTCTACTTGAAGATGTCTCTTCAGAAGATGATCTTCCACTTTTTGCTCTTATCAAGGTACATACTAAACCTTCTACTTTTGTGCATGTCAGTACTGCTCACACACATGCACCTAGGATGAGTGAGGGAGAGAAAAAAAAGAGATAAAAGAGAAGAGAGGTGAGCAAAAACATGAGAGGCAACCAAATGAGCTGTCAAAAGGAGAGGAACTTGAGCATGTCCAAAGAGATATTGAGGGAGCCCACACTAACCAGGCACCAGGCCTTCAGAGATCATTTGTGAGGAATGATGAGATCATTCGAAAAAACAATGAGAGTGTGAGAACCCCACTAGCCTCCTTGCCCTATTTTTCTCCCTTTCCTATTTCTAGAAAAAGGAACAAAAGTAGTGGTCCATCTACGTCTTACAGGTCTGACACTGCCAATCTTGAACCCAAGGTGGATGCACTTTCCAAGTCACTACATGTTAGAATGGACTCCTTTGAAAAACAAGTGGCTGAGGGATTTTCCCAACTGACTCAAGATGTAGCCACTCTATCTGCACATCTGCAAGCTGTCAACTCAACTAAAGGGGAGAAAAGAAAAGAAAGATCAAAACAACATGGAGATGCAGTTGAGGGGGAGCATTTAATTTAGGCGGAGTCACAAGGAGTTGATGAGTGTATTGAGAGGGAGTTTCAAGAAGAACCAAGCAATGTTGACAAACTCAAATCAAGAAAAATTGGAGAAAAGTTGATAGAGCATGAGTTGGACGGAGAAACTGTTTTAGTTTCTGAGGAAGTGTTGAAAGAGATAAAGAGATTGAATCCTGCTCAAGGAAAGAAGCCCATAGCAAATTCTAGCAGAACAATTCTCCATGGCATCTCTTTTAGAGAACTAGTTGCTGCCACAGTTGAAGGACTTCAAGGAATTGTTCAAAGAAATGAACTGAAGAATGCTAAGGGAAAAGGCAAAGATAAGCTTCATGAATAGACTACTGAAAATTCTCTGGTATGGACAAATGGAGAATGATACACTTTAGAAGAAGCAGAATTAATTATGCTTCCTCACCCGGAAAGCACCCTATACAATAAGGACAATGAAATCACAAAACTGGTGCAGAGATTGAAGGTTTAGGCTGAAGGGAAATTCAAGAAATTCCGCAACTCAGTCAGATCTGAAATCACTAACATCAGGGTGAAGGTGAATGGTGAGATAAGGTGGGTTGTGAGTGTTAGCATTACAGGCAACCTAGATATCTCATCACTATGGGGAAAATACAGAATCTATCAGCTCCAGTGATAATTGCCTTAGGAGCAAAAGTCAAATCAAATATCTTTGTCTTCAATGAAAGACTCAAAGCAGAATTAAGAAGGATGTCTGTGAATAAAATTCCAGAAATTGATCTAAATCCATTCTCTGTCTACTATGGTTGTGTGCCTAAGTCTGGAAATGAACAAGTTGGATGCATGAATTTGTTGAATCTATCAAGAGTGGATGATAGGAGAATCAAGCTAGTTCTTGACCAAATTATGCAGTTCAAAATCAACAAAGACAAAGTTGAAGTTGTACATGCAATCTACTCTCATCAAGCAAAGAAAAGTATGAAAAAAGAAATAAAAAAGATGACTGTAGATACAAACAGAAGAAGAGGGGACAAAGGAGGAAGCTACATGTACATTGAAGAAATTGATGAAGAACAAACTCCTGAAGTTCCTGAACCAACAGTTGACCAATCATCAACACAGAGAAAAGATGACAAGGATGATGGTACTGGAGGTATTGGTGAAGCTAGTAAAAGTGCTGAAACTAGCAAACCTATCAACACAATTACAGCTGAAGAATCTGGTCAAACCAGTAAAAATCCAGAAACTAGTAAATCTTCAAGCAAAGAAAAGGAGAGTGAAAATCCAATTCAAGAAGAAATCTGGGAAGCTGAAGTGCCTGAGAAACTAGTGGCAAACTTCCTAAGGACTGCTGCAGACAATGCAAATCTTGAAAAAAATGTTGTCATAAAAGATACTGTCATGAAAGATACTGTCAAGGAAGGAACCTCAGTGAAAGATACTATCACGAAAGAACCAAAAGATGATGTCATAAAAGATGTTATCATGACAGACCCATATAAAGTTACTGTCTCAGAACCAACTATCACAGAAGACACTGTCAAAGAACTTCCAGTCTCAAGCAAGAAATTAAAGTAGAGAAATCATGCAAAAGTTTGGCTGAACAAAGTTAATTCAGAAGAAGCTAAATCTAAGCCAAAAGCTTTGACCAAAACTCCAAGGAGAAAACACACACATATTGGTGGTCCTGCATGGAAAAAGCTGTACAGAATTACTCCTATATGTCAAGACTTGGAAGCTGATGAAACTCAGGTACCTAAGAAAAGAATTGATCCAACCATAGAAAAGCTACATTTGAAGACTCCAATTTACTTTCATGGACCCAATACTCTCTCACTTAGGTGCAACAAAGCCAAAGACATCACAAGTGTACTCCTACACCTTGATGACAGGCAAAATGCATAATCTTATGAGCTCACATACAACGATGAGTCAAGGGAGATAATCACTAAGAATTTTACCTGGAAATTTCAGAAGAATGACTTTGCAAGGGTAGATTTCTTCATACTCAAAAGGATATTATTCTTACTTGATGGATATGACAATGTTCCTGATCATGTGATGGATCATCTAAATGATTATTTGGCTGAGAGAGAAGGTGAGTTTTATGGTAAATATGGATCTGATTGGATGAGATACAGAGACACATCTTCGAGTGAATCTGAAGGAGAAGAAGAAGTTGTTCCAGCTAAATCAAATGAAGCTCCTACAAATTCTGAAACTCAAAAAAGAAATATTGATGTAAATGATATGTCTATAGAAGAAACTGAGGCTGAAATCATCAAAACTTACAGGCAACACAATTGCATTGTAAGTCGGTATCCTGATCATCAATCTTGTGTCTTGGAAAATCATTTCAGAATCATAGAAGGGCTTGAGGAAATCCATCTAGACAGTTTTCACAAACTCAAGACAGAAACTTTGAGGAACTTGTTCTACAAAGTTGTTGGATCTTGACATAATCTGGAAGCTCTATGTGAAATTTTAATTGGAAACAATTCTGAAACAAAGAGAAGGTGAAGACCCACAGCTTGAATCAAAAAGAAGAAACTCCTTAAAAGCCTATCCTGGAAACAGATTCAGAATTGAGAGGGACAAACATGAGTTCAGATCTATCACAAAGATTGGAACTTTCTGGCTAATTCATGAAGATACAAAGCACTGGAGCTCTAGAAGAATTCAAAAGGCTATTGAGGAGATTGAAGATTTTGCCATGAATGACAATGAGAAAGCTATAGTTGGAGAATTAAGAGCCTTTCTGCAAAGTGCATCGGAAAGAGAAGACGAAGCAAGACAGAAAAGGAAGCAAAGAAAAACTAAGTGATTCTATCAAATTTTATCTTGCTGAATGCATAAGAATCATTAGTTTACTGAAGCTGAAAATGCTTGAGCATACAGTTCTCAATATCTATCAAAAGCATTTACATAATTTTCACAAGTTCAGAACTCTATACATTTCTACTGTTCTGATCTTTGTTAGTTAAATTGTCAGCTTTTAAATTCAAATTTGTTATTGTCCATAAAAACAAATTGAGGGAGATTGTTAGGATATATGGGTAATTGCATGTAGACAACTTAACTATGTAATTAGTCTTTAATTAGACTAAGAGAAACATAATGTCATAGCCAATTAAAATGTTCTTTGTTTAAATTGTACTATCATACATACATGTAATAAGGAATGTAATCTGAAAGAAGTTCACTTTGTTCAAGCTCCAGAAGATATTCTACACATGACTAATACAAGTAATAAACATGTTGTCAAGGTTCTCGAAGACATCAACTTTACAAAAGAACATCAAACATGTAGTCAAGACAGTAATCTTCACGATAGTAACTTTCAGTCTTGACAACAACTTTGGCAGAAGCCTAGAGACAACAACTTTGTACCACACTGACAACATGTTCTACAAGGTCACGACAGTAAAGTCCTTGTGACACCCCAGTCCTAGGATAATATTACTGTCAGCATTAGAACATCCCATGACAGCAGAACTTGGCAAACACGGTACTTTGTCTCACGGGAGGAACTTTTGATTTACCTTCAAAGTCAAAAGCATGACAGACTGTTTCAGTAGCAGGTGACAAAAAACTCACTTTCTGACACATAACTCACATGGTTCTGCAATACTCTCAGGGACTAACATTTCACTATATGGATATGAACATGATTTTTAAGTTTTGTTTATAAATAAATTGATTTTGGAAATAGATCCGGTTCTAATTTTGTAAACAAATTTAATTAATATATTTATGAATAGGATTCATCCAATAGATATATTTTAATTTAATCCATAAAAATTTAATGTTTATATATGTTGAGTGCACATGACTACACGAGTCCTAAATTATATTTTTTTACAAAATGAGTCCTAAATTTTTGATTACTTATATGCTAGGCAATTTTGTTAAAGATTTGAATTCTAATAACCTAAATTTATTTATTCAATTGGTTTATAATTTTCTTTAATTTTTTATGTGCTGCTTTTGTGTTGATTAAAGAAAAGAAAAAGTGAACTTAATGATTTTTTTTTTGAAATACACTAGAAAACTTGATCAAATTAGAAGCGCATATCGGCTGACAAACTAGCAGTAACACTTAGTCATTTAGTAATACTTCCCCCGTCCTAAAAAGAATGGTTCTTTTTGCACATATTATTTACAAATAATCCAATCAAATGCATTGAAATGCTTAAAAAATCGGTGTGTCATTGACTATAAAAAATCAAATGCACGAGTCATGATATGTGTATGCAGGTCATTTACTAAAAAATATTATGACAGTTATGGCATTCAAAAAACAAAGTAGCACAACAAATATACAGCCCACAATTGCAACATATATACCTAGATAAATTATTTCTTACACTCCTCTTTAAAACCAATGCAATGGTGTGTGGTTGTGTTGTAATACCAAGTTGAATAATCCTTCAGAACTTGATGTTTTCGAACCAACAGAGGCAATCAAGATGAATAATCACATTTATCACAATGATAGAGCCACAGTTGAGACGGATTAACCGTGTCATCAGCTTCAATCACATTTCTGAAATGGATTAGTTAGCTAAGTGATGATCATTATTATTGAACATAACACTGGTAGTACAGTTGGAGCTTCCACATCAGTAGACTAATCCACATCGGCTTAAGTGATTGACACAGTGATTAAAAGGATTGGTGCGAAAGTTTGTTAGAGTTTATTTTCTTTTATTAGTTTGTATATTCATTGTCTCTATAACTAAGAAAAACTCTCTGAACTCTCTCTCTCTCTCTCTCTCTCTCTCTCTCTTTTATTCTCAATATCTCTATTTTTCATTCTCTATAAGATGATGTATTGATACTGGAGATGAATGCACAGTTTGTGATGAACTATTTCAACTACTGTTTTGATATTGTTCTATACTGATTGTTAATCTTCATTGCACACCTGATAACATGGCATCAGAGCCATCTGTGAGCTTCGATCTGTGAGTTTCGTCATGAAAATCTGGTTTCTTGCAAAGAATTGGTATGATTTCTTTGCCTAATCTTTCCGATGTTGAATCAATTAGTTATCTCAATCGTTGATGCATTTGTCTATAATCTGTATTGTTGAATATTAGTACAATTCTGTTATTCGACTGGTTGATTTGTTGGTTAGTGGAAGTTTCGTGTTGAAATTCTTCGAAATTATACACAAATTGATTGAAAATTTGTGCTAAAATCTAAAGATGGAGTTGAATCAAGATCCAAGTAGTGTCTACTATTTGCATCCTTCAAATCACACAGGAATGAAATTAGTGTCTGTTGTATTCACCAGTTCAAACTTTGCAAACTGGAAAAGATCGATGACGATAGGTTTAATTGCTAAAAACAAAATGTCTTTTGTTGATGGAACATTGACTAAGCCTGAAACAACAGCTGAAAACTTTAAGTCATGGAGTAGATGTAATTCTATGGTTACATGTTGGATAATAACTGCTCTTGACCCGTCGATTGCTGCTAGTATACTGTATATCGATACAGCTAGAGATGTTTGGGTTGATTTAGAAGATAGATTTGGCCAGGTGACATCTGCTCAGATTTATGCACTGCAACAAGAAGTTTATCAGACTAGTCAAGATAATGTACCAATTGCTGAATATTATACTCAATTGAAGAAAGTCTGGGATGAACTGGATAATTTGCAACCTCTTCCTACGTGTGAATGTACAAATTGTACTTGTAATGTTACACAAAAGTTCTTAAAAATTCAACAGGATCAGAGATTTATGTTGTTTTTAATGAAGTTGTCGAATCAGTATGCTAATGTTAGGTCTCATATCTTAATGATGGAGACCATGCCAAATCTTTCTCAGGCATATAGAATGTTGTTGCAAGAACAGAGGCATAGAGAAATTAGTAAAGGCTCAAATGTACTGACATATACTGTAGCTTTTGCAGCAGAAAAGAGATCATATGGAGACAGACAACAGACCTACATGTCTTACAGTATGCCACATAATCAGTTTAAAGGAAATGGACAGATTATGCCAAGAAGTGACAATAACACTGGTAATTCTAGTCAGAAAATGTTTACTACTTAGAGATATTTGTGTGATCACTACAAAGTACCGGGTCATAGTGTAGAAAGATGTTTCAAACTTCACGGATACCCACCTGGATTTAAACAAAATCCTTATCCAAGAAGATATGTTGCTTATGCTGCTGGTGAAGAATCTACTGATTCTAATCAAATGGAAAGTGGTAGTAGTATTGAGACTCATTCTTCAGCTCCACATATCACATTAGATCAATATAATCATTTACTTTTTATGATTAATATCAAACAAAAGGATCAAGACAACTCATATTCTGGGAGTGGCAGTGAAATTGGTTGTAGTGGGCCATTCGCAGGTACACATTGTTTGTTATCTTATCATTCTAGTGATGACTGGATTTTGGATAATGGTGCTTCGGACCACATGTGTCAAGATCTTGCATTATTTGATGATTATGTTGAAATCCGTGATGAAAATAGTTACATTACAATACCTGATGGCACCAGGATACGGGTAACACATATGGGTACTATCAAGGTTAATGACCACATTACACTTAGAAATGTGCTTTTTATCCCGACATTCAAATTTAATTTGATTTCTGTTCTCAAAATGTGCACAGATGGTAATTGCATCATTCAGTTTAGCTTAAATGGTTGTTTACTTCAGAATGCTAAGATTGAGGTACCATTACTTCTTGGTAATGTCAAACATGGTTTGTATCTAGCTGATGGACAAATGGTTACTGCGGATTCTACTTTTGTGTTCAGACCTTGGCAAATCTTCTAGTCATTTTGCTAATAATGAGATATCTTCAAAGCTCGAAGGGGCCAAATTGCTGCATTTACGAAAGGGACATGTTCCCTTCAGCCAACTAAAGTATATTGAGGATGGTATGCCTGGACATGACTTGTCTGATCATGTTTTATGTACTGTTTGTCATCAAACACGACAATAATGATTACCGTTTGGTCATAGTGATATTAAGACAACTAAATGTTTCGAGTTATTGCATGTGGATACTTGGGGGTCATTCAAAACTGCTAGTCATGATGGCTGCAAGTTATACTTAACCATAGTTGATGATTTTTCCAGACTTACTTGGATTCATTTGATGCACCATAAATCCGATGTTGTACAAATTTTGACTTCTTTTGTGACGTTTGTCAAAACTCAGTTCTCTGCAATTGTTCAGATAATTCGAACTGATAATGCCCAAGAATTGTGTAATGGTTCTGTTCGTTCTTTCTACAGTTCTAATGGAATCCTGCATAAAACTAGTTGCACTGAAACTCCACAACAAAATGGTGTTGTGGAGCGTAAGCACAAACATTTGATGGAAACAGCTCGTGCTCTTTACCTTCAATCTAAGGTACCAATTTCTTACTGGGAGGGGGGGGGGGGGGGAATGTGTTAAAACTGTTGCTTATCTCATTAATCGAATGCCTTCCAGGAAAATTAACAATGTTTCTCCTTTTGAGATATTATTTCTATAACAGCCCGACTTTTCGGACTATTAAATCTAAATACAAAATTTAAATAAAGTACCATACAATGACAATTACAGACGGAAGCGTGACAAAAATTCAATTACAAAAGTTTATATTACAAAAGCGCAGATAACGATAACAATCCAAGCCAAACTAGTCCAAACCTAAGATCCTCGAATTCAAAAGCTATCCCACTTGAGTTACACCGAACCTGAAAATTGTAAGGAATGAGCTATACAGCCCAGCAAGAAACCAATCGATCCAACTAGTCGGGCAAATAACATGTATTTACAAAACAAAATACAATATTTGATACGATAACAATATACACTATAACTTATGATACACATTCATATTCTTTTTCTTATTCGATACGACACGATACGACACCACATAACCACATAAACAACAATAACTTGAAACCCATAATTCATGCCACGACCACTACAACCCGGTGATAACGGTCCTAAATTTTCAGAAAACTGTCACTATAACCCGGTGACTCGGTCCTTATTCTTATTCGATATTTTCACAAACCATGGCACAAATCAGAATCCCAAAATTATCGTATAGACACCACATAGATACAATAACACATATATGTTCAAACTATATCATCACTAAGCCCGAGTTTATATAATCAAAACACACATACACAACACATAGTTTCGAAAAACACTAGAAAGAACAATCGGAAACTTACCTTTGCGCATCCTAAATCATGTACCCAATTCTGACCAGAACTGTATTTAGCCTTTTTGACCCTCTAAACGACATTTTCTTGGAAACCTCAAAGGACGAAAGTCGTACAGAACGAAAAGACTTTTCTGAAAAGATATGACTCATCAAAATCGGACTTATAACGAATCGGGAATTGAATAAAACGTCCGCTGAATTTGAACAGAAACTAAAAAAACAAGATCTGTTTCTGTTTTGTGATTTTAAGAACAGTTAAGAGCATAATCTGGAAAAACACTATGAAATAGATGTTGTAGGAAATTGAAATAGCTTTCAGAAAAGTCCAGAATCATCAAATTCCGACTTACGATGAATATTCTATGAAATTTACAAGACAGCTGATTTGTGAGAGACAAAGACCTACGAATTTTGATTAAAAAGACTGAGAAGAAGAATAAGATGTTTATATAACGATACAAAACCCTAACTCCAGACCTACAACTTAACTGTATCCAAATCTGATCCATATTTTAGGCCCATCAATCTATTTCAATTTTAAATCCTATTCTTTTTCAAATTTTAATCTAATTTTCTATTATTCTTTTATTATTATTAATCTAAAAATTACGGGATATTACAAACTACCCTCCTTAAAAATAATTTGGTCCCCAAATTCACAACAATCCTATCACATGACACGTCTACCCACTAATCTCCTACAAGTGAAACTTAAACTATAGTCCACAAGATCGCACCCTAGAGAATGTATTAGTCTCATACCTAACACACTCCGAAGGATAACCTGGCTCTGATACCATATGAGACAACCCGGGTCAAATCCCGAGCCTTTTTCGAAAATCCGGTCAAATCCCGATTCCGAGTCCGAATAAGCTGAAGTCTACTGGCCCAAACGCAACCAACTTGGGTAACAAGTAGCCCACCACAGGCCCCCAAAAGATCATGATTTGTTGGTGCTAATTAGTAGTAGTATTTTGCCTTATAAACTGAACAGAAGTCCCAAATCTCCTCGATGTGGGACTGGGGTGTTACAATTTCATCATAAACCGGATTATTCTATACTTAAAGCTTTTGGTTGCCTCTGTTTCGTGTCTACTCTCAAACATGATCGTAGTAAGCTTGATCCTCGATCTAATACTTGTGTTTTCATTGGGTATCCTGTTTCTCAAAAGGGTTATTGTGTTCTAAATTTGTTTACTAAGCAGATTTCTGTTTCTCGAGATGTTCGTTTCTTTGAGAATCATTTCCCATTTCATATATCATCTAATTTTCCTACACAACCTCCCCCTTTATTAATAATCGTTAACCGCTCCATAGTTTCATTTACAGTTGTTCAATATTAATATTTTGTAAATAGAATCACCATACAATAGTTACATTTTTTTGGGATTTTCGGGAACAAGTCATTTCCCCTTTGATCAAATTATTCCCCCTCCCATCTGATATGATGAATGTTCCTCCTTGGGTCACTTTGCATTATGTTTTCTTTACACATGGATATGGACTATGTTCTTCATACATACAGGAACATGTCAATATTAAGTTGCCGACTATGGGTAGGAAATGGTAACGAGATTGCAAGGAACATATATATGTTTATGGAACTAAGGCCCTGTGTGGCATTGCTGTTGCAGACAACAAAAATAGATTTTTTTTGAAAAGCATGTAAAAAAGTGTTTGGTAAAATACAAAAGTTGCTTTTCTGAAAAGCGCTTTTGGCTGAAAAACTGCTTTTAGGGAAAACAGGCCCCCCATGCTTTTGCAAAAAGCTGCTTTTCAACTTTTGCTGGAAGCAACTACTGGTTTCAACATCAAACCTCACCAAAAATAATAACTTTTTATATTATACCCCAAAACATGTACATATCAAAAACATTACAAAACAGTTATCTGATTTTCACAACAACACTTATTTTAACAACACTTTTTTCAACAGCACACCAATTTTTAACAACAATCCCAAACATAGCCTACATGGTAGGAAACACTTTATAAAATTATGACAATCGATTGGTCCAAGTAATTTTGATCGGGATTGAAGGACTTCTACAAAAAATTGGTAAAATTTCAATTCATTTGTTAGTTCATCATATATGTACTAGATTTTCATCTAGTAAAAAGGTACGCATTCATAAACTTTAGAATTTTGTTACAATTATTTTACGTGTTTATGTGTTTTTTGTGTATTATATTTTATTGATGGTACTATATTCATGTTTTACACATACACATACACAAGCCGAGGGTCTTTCTGGAAACAGTCTCTTCATTCTTTCGAATGAGGGCAAGGCTGCGTACATCATACACTCCCCAGACCCTTCTTTATGCGGGATATACTAGGTAAGTTTGGTTGGTTGGTAATATATTTTAAAATTCGAATTAAACATAAACCATTAGTTTGAAGTTTTTATTGGTTTAAAAGGTTCAATGTGCTATGTGGACTGATACAACGTATCGCGTAAAATTCACAATATACTCATTAATTGTAATTAATCTATGTCAATTTATAATATTAATAATTTTTTGTAATCTACATGTTATTTTATTGTTAAATCATAAAAAAATAAAATTATTGGGACATTGAAGTTATGAGTATTTTTCTTTTTTTAGGAATGCAAGAGCAAAGCATCAACTACACAATCGGTAAATCTGCTAAAACAATAGCACAAGCACACGAAGGAACATCCTCAATCCAAGAATTAGAAATACATCTATTGACACTGTATTTAGCAATCTCTTGAGCTATCTTGCTTGCAGACCTCAGAGAATAAAAAACCTACGAACAATACTCGAAGATATCATGAATGATAATATGCAAATCAGTGAAATTTGATAATCTATTCTTTAAACACTCCACAAGATTTGATGCAATCAGAAGACAACCAAAAATTACGACAACCAAGCTTCTTAGCCATAATTAAACCACATCTTAACGTCATTGATTTGGTCGTTTCAACTGAAAAATATTCATTACAGTATCTAGCCTGAGCTCTTAGAACCCTTCTGAAGGGTTTCAAGCACATAAACGCAGCGGAAAAACACGAAAAATAAACAAAAATCGAAACTCTCCGCAAGATCTATGCGAAAATAATAGATTTAATTCGAAGATTAGTATTTTACCTTAAATCTCTTTAAGAATTCATTAATGGAAGATTCATGGAGTTCCAAAACTTGTGCAATAACCATGTATCCCGCTCCCGCGATCTACGCTCCACGGTATCCACGCGAACCGTTCTACTCAAAGGATTGATGTGTACTAGCACTAGAAAACCGTTTTTCTCTCTATCTTCTTTCTTTCTCTTAAGAACGGCTAGGGTTTTATAAAACATGTATATACTTATTAAATCATCCCATAAAGAGATTATATAAAGTGTAGAATAAGTTTTCTTATTATTATCCAACTAGCGTAACAGCCCATGTAATGCACGTGCATAGTTTCGTTAATAATTTTGTTGCATGAAAGATAGTCGAGATCAATTGATTAATATGAGGATTATGTAGTTGTAAGTTTGAGAGTATAATATGAGAAGTGTTATTTGTACATAATGAGAAGTAAGAAACTTTGTTGATAAATAGTGTAACTACTTTGAATCATGAATGTAGCAGTACCAAGGTTTTTAGTCTTGTTAATATATTAATTAATATTTTTCGCTGAATTTTTTCATGTAAATGAAATAATTTTATAATTAAAAATACAGTAAATGATGATACTTTATTTATAATTTGCCTTATATTTTTACACTAATTTATAATATTACATACTGTTTTCATGAATCCAATATTTTGCAAATTTTATTAGATTTCGTAATATTTAACTAATATCTATGCGATGAAATCCGCATTATTATTTTTATCGATGTAAGTATGACTACACAATTTTAATGACATGTGCATCTATATAATATCCAATCACCTATTTTTTGGTTTCACTTTTTATAGTGGTTTCATCTTATAATGACTTAAGTAAATGTTTTAACTCAATCATTAAATATAATTGAAATCCTAAATTTCAAATTTTCATTTTCAATACAAATTCAATTATATACATATATGAAAATTAATTTTGTTCTATTATATAATTTAATAAATTAATGGTACAGATTAATGAATTCTCAGTCAACTATAATCTATACAAAACTATAATAAGTAAAATGAGGTAAAATTTATAATTTGGTTCACACCTCATTTTGGTTATCTCTTTGAACCACAACCAATGGGTCTTTGAAGTCAATTTAATTAGAACAACTGATGTAATACTAAAAGTTATGCTACACAGATGTCTAAGGTTCGAATATCACCAACATATTAAAATAAAAATTTATCATGAACAAATTAAAACTAACATTTATTAAATTTGTTCTAAAAATATAAATAAAGGTAAAATTACACCAAACACGCCTTATTAATTTCATTATAAAATTTTAAATTTTAAATAAAATAAAATATTCAAATATAACTACTAAGTTTAAATTTAAATTTAGTATATAGTATATACTAATAAAAAATATTTTTTAATACTATTTTTTATAAAAAAAATGTAAATATGATAACTTTTTAAATGTTCAATGATTGTTCATCTATTCAAAAGTGAAAAATGGCCAAGATTTTGACCTCATAGACTTGTACGTGATTGTACTATCTTTCAATACAAATATTGAATGACATATGTAATAATAGAACTCACCCTTGTGCATATACAATGTTCTCAAGGCCTACAATCCCTATTTAGAATTTCATTTTATCAAAATGATTATATAAAACTATGCATCAGTCTAATGTATTCTATATAATTCTATTATTATGAAAGATTATAATGTTTTTAGCATCATTCAATAATTTTTTACATACAATTTGAAATTCTATTTTCAAAACTTGTAACTATCATTTTTCCCAAACTTTAACGTCTACTAATAGTCTGACTGGTCATTATAAATAGTTAGACAATTTTAAAATGATATGATCATCAAAAATCATATCTAATTTTCATCTATTGTATATTAACCATGTTAACATTTTATTTAAAACCTCGATCCAACTTTAAAGTTCTCGTCTTTTTAACATCAATTCAATTATATTTGTTCATTTTTAAATATTTACCTTTTTATTCCAAATTATACGTTTAAACCCCTCACAGTCTAATTGTTTGATCAATAAAAATCTCTAATTTAAGTTTCATATTTGACATTTTATATACTTGAAAATTGATAGATAGTACATATGTGATGTAGTTATACATTATGTACGATTTTATTAATAAAATTTAGATCTTTTTTAAAACCAAATTCTATTTTTTATTTCGATATATATATATATATATATATATATATATATATATATATATATATATTAATAATGTTTTTTTATCCAGACTCAGTTAAATACTTAAATTCATGTATAATGTGGAATTTTAGCTTGAAGTTCTATTTTTCATGCTCATCATTTATCATGAAAAGAAGAGTGTAGAGATTTTATTTTCATGTAGGATAGTGTTGCCCAGTAATAATCTATTGTAGAAGGGGGGTTGAATACAATAGTATAAGATAATCGACTTCTTAATGTATATATCACAAATATGAAAGAAAGATAACAGCTTTATTAAATCTGATATAAAACTGTTACAAACTCTCTCAAGAAATTCTGATGTTCTTGAGAGCTGCTAGCTTACAAAAACTCTCTCAAGAAATTCTATGTTCTTGAGAGCTTCTATCTTAATTCCCCGAACCAAAACCAAAACTGTGTTTATATACTACACAACTTCTCTATCAATGATAAGTCCTAATCAATTACAAAGATTGAAACCTATCCATAATTGATAGCTAATTCTACAAACCAGGAACCGACAGAATAAACTTCCATGTTTAACTAGACTCCAAATATAACTCGAAGTAGGAATCCTGATCAGCTTCCAGTCCCGATGATCAATCCTGATCCCAGTCCTGATATGTATCTTGATCCTGACGACCATGTAATCCTGATGACGTCAGCAATCCTGATCAGTTGTGTCTAGCTCCTGACGATCATTGAATTCTGATCTAACAATCTCCCCCAATCTCATACTTTGTGAAATAAAGTATAGATTCCTAAGATTCAATGATGTCAAAAACATATATACAAAATGTACAGAATCTGCAGCAACAACTTATCTGTTTAAATTCTTTGATAGAACAGATTCATCTTCAAGAAGTTGGATAACAAATTTTCTTCTTTTTCTTCAAGAATTTGAATCAGTCTTTCCTTAAGATTTCTGAGTTCTTCATCTTCCTCATTAATCTGGTAGATAGCTGCTCTGAGATTCAATATGGAGCTTTTCTGAAGACTATGCTCTTCAAGCAAAAGATAAGCAATTTCCTTCCCATCAGGATTGAGAGTAAGTTGAGTCATGCCAAAAGTTACTTCTTTAACAGCAGTACCCCTTTGCATTTCCACATCCTGACCTCTTTGATTTAAGTACATGGGAGTATAATTACCATTGAAATTATTGTTTCCATCCAGTCTTCTTCTTATTGTTGACAAAATCATGTCACTCCATTCCTTGCACATTTGATTCTTCGATCTCAAAAGATAATGAACATATTTCAGTTCCTGTGTAGTTTTCATCAGCAGATCTTGAATAGATAAAATCTTCACACTACCATCTTTCATGAAGTACATAAGCTTTTCTTTCTTGTCAAAACCATCATGACAATCTATAACTATATCAACAGCTAGTAAATTGTTCAGGTTTTCAGAAGTTAAAGTACTTCCAATTTCAGTTAAGGAGTAAGGATCAACATATGACATATTTATATATTCAGCATCCCTGTGTCCAATACCTCCTCTTGAATTACTTGTCAATTGCTTCAGATTTGAAAACATCTTTAACCAGAGTGCTTTTGATCTAACCATCCCAGATAAATCAACAACACTTGAAGCGTTTGTAATAATTCCTCCAGACTGAAAATTGATAAGTGTATCACAACTTAGTGTACTAATATGTTTCCACTTCTTATCCTTTTCCTTTTCAAAGGCATAGCTTCTTTCCAGTGAAGATTCTTGTCTGCTTGGGTTCCTCCACTTTCTTCTGTTTGAGAGTTTAAGCCTTTGTACATAGAGATTGAAATCTCTATTTGTTGATCTTGTAATTTCACTTCTTCTGGCTTCTTCTTCTTCATCTACTTCATTGTTGTGAAAATCAACCACAGTAGATAAAATTATCAAATCAATCTCTTGCATAATTTCAGAATCATCAGGATCTTGAATATTATCAGGAACAACATCAGGATTAGATTCTTCAATTTGATTTGTATTGCAGAGAGTTGATTTTCTTGATTTTCTTCTCAATACAGGTTCTTCTTCAATATTTCCATCATCGCCAAAAGTAGATCTGTCAGGAACTACTAGAGTTTGAATAGGTTCAGGAATTTCTTCAATTATTAACCCTCGAGACCTTGTCTGTCTAGGTATTGTTTGAGTTGAAGAACCTCTTCTACTTCTTCTAGCTCCTCTCCTACCGCTGCCTCCTCTACCTCTAGCAGGAGCAGGATTATTAAAGCTTTCCATCATTTCTCTTTGTTGTCTTAAGAATTCTTCATATGAGAGATCAGGATATTCTTCACTTGCTGTAGAGAGTGCTTTTCTTGCATATAATTGTTGAACTCTTTTATCAGTGTGATATAGAGTAACAATTCTGCCATCTTCTGTAGAAAACTTCTGGAATAAATTTGATGCATCTTCAGGATTATCAATAAAAATATCTTCATCACCTTCAGGAATTGTAGCAAGAGTATGTCCATGACCAGGTGTCAGGATTTGTTCTTCCGTCAGGATCTGAGATTGCACCAACGTTCTTACTGTCTTAACTCCAGAATCAGAAACATGAGTTGACTGCGTTGTTGTAGACTTCATAACAGCAGCATCAGAGGTTTCTCCTTGTATCACTTTGTCACAACCATCATCTCCAGTATCATCATCATTATTCCTTAATACTAGATCAGGTGTGCATTTTGTCTGACTAACCTTCTCCCCCTTTTTGACATCAGGATTTGACAATAAATTCAAAATTAAGGAAAGAGAGGCTTGAATGTCAGTTACCTTGGTATCCAGAGAATCAATCCTTCTGTTGATAGAGGTTTGTTCAGAAATAACAGATTTCACTTGGGATTCTACTACCCTTAGCTGAAAAGCAGTAGGCACCTTTGTAAAATTTTGAGAAATATCATTCCTCACCAACTCAGTTGAGTTCTTGATAGAATCAATCTCACTTTTTAGGCTTTTGGATAACAGAGTTGTAGCCTTCAGATGATTCTTCAAGTCTTAATTCTTTATAGATTTCACTGCATCATAGGCATGTTCCAAAGCAGAAGAATAACTTACAGATTCAGCAGATCTGTGCCATGAATTGTTCCATTCATTCTGTCTAAGTGCCTCAGCAGGATTAAAGGAAGGAATAGAAAAATCTTGTCTCTGATCTTTCCCAGTGGAAGCTTTGCCAGCCATATATGTACTTGATGAACCAAAATTAGTTCCAAGACTAATTTTGAGTGCTATAGCAAGCTGTTCCTTCTCTTTTCGATTCTCATCATCATCACTATCATCAGAGTCATCATCATCAGTACTATGAGTAACATCAGGATCAGGAATAGCTATACCTTTCATTTTATCCCGTGAATCTGTGATAGGATGATCCATTGGTCTTGAACGAAGTGGCTGTATCGGGATATGTTCAACATCAGGAGCACCACTAGCGTCAGGATGAACACCGTCAGGATTTGATATGCTTGCATCAGTATTTGCTACCAATGGTTCTTGTGGAGCTTGAGGTTCAGAAGCTTCTTCAACACTTTGAGTCAAAGGTTCTTGTGTGCTTCCCTCATTGACAGTGTCCTCGACCAATCTTTGAACTTCATCTGCACCAGAAATCCCTTGAGCATTGTCAGGAAATTTCTCAGAAACTGTAGCTTGGCCTGAATCTTCACTTTGAGAAGATGGTTCTTGTGTAGCTGGAATGTCGATGTCTGCATTCTCCCTTTGAGAAAATGGTTCTTGTGGGACCATTCCACTAGCTAAGCCTTCACTCAAACTTTGATTGAGTGGTTCTTGTGTGGCTGGATCATCAGAAAGAGCTGCTGAACCACTTTGAGGTTCAGGTTCTTGTGGGCTTGATCCTTTCAGTTTCTTCTGTCTCTGATAGACTAACTCTTCTGCCTTCCTTAGCTTTTCCATTGGATGTTTTATCCCAAGATTGGAAGCAACAACACCATACTTCTCCCATGAAATATCAACATGACTTTTTGTTGGAGAGTCCTGTGCTAGAGAGTCTGAAATATTAACCACTTGACTTGGTGCAACATCAGGAATACTAACATCAGGATTTGCTTGAGCAGTTGAAACTGATTGCTCATTCAGAATAGAAGTGTCATGTACATCAGTATCCTGCTTCTTTTCTAAAGGAATATGATACCTGCTTTTTGATAACTTCCTTTTCTTCTGTGGTGTAGACAATGGAACCACAGCTGCAGTAGCAGTATCAGCAACTTCCTTATTCACATTCATCACAGAGGATATAGGTAAGTCATCCTCTGAATCAGTCTCATCCCTGAGCACTAACTTTCTTTTAACAGAAACAGCCTCACCTCCCTTTGCAGCTTTCTTCACCAGGACCCCTTGTACACCCCCTTGTGACTTCTTTGTAGTGATAGGTGTAGAGGAAAAATCCTTTGAACCTGATTGCCTTCCTGACACATCAGTTCTAGCTGACTTCTTTGCTTTTACAACTAAAGTCTTTTGAGAGACATTAGAGGTGGCAGTTGACTGTTTAGACTGTTTAGGATGAATGCTTGGGTTAGGAACAAGGTGTGATTGGCCTTGCCCCATAGCATTAGAAATTAAACCATAACGAGTAGGCATTTTCCTATGTAAGAAAAACCTAACCTCATCAGGAATAAAAGCATTTCCTATGAAACCATTTGCCTTATCACTGTTGACTAAGGACTTAATATTATTCTTAGTAATTCTACAGACAGGTAGAATTACATCATCCTCTGTAGTGAGTTACATCTACCTCAGTACCTTGATCAGGATCAAGTTTGGTAGCTGTAGCTATGGGAGTTGTAGCAGGAGAACTATCTTGCATGTTAAACCTTGTCAATAAATTCCTTGTATATTTAGACTGATTGATAAAAATCCCTTCATCAGTCTGTTTAACTTGAAGACCAAGAAAGTAACTCATTTCTCCCATCATGCTCATTTGATATCTTGACTGCATACGCTTGGAAAACTTTTCACAAAGCTTATTGTTTGTTGACCCAAAAATGATATCATCAACATAAATCTGAACTAACAACAAGTCCTTACCATGATTCAAATAAAATAGAGTTTTATAAATAGCACCTCTTTTGAATCCACTTTCCAGTAAGAATAGAGCTAAAGTTTCATACCATGCTCTTGGAGCTTGCTTTAGTCCATAAAGTGCCTTATCCAATCTATAGACATGATCTGGATAGTTAGTATCAATGAAACCAGGAGGTTGCTCAACATAGACTTCTTCCTCCAGTTCTCCATTTAAGAAAGCACTTTTAACATCCATCTGGAAAACCTTGAATTTCTTATGTGTTGCATAAGCAAGAAATATCCTGATGGCTTCTAGTCTTGCAACAGGAGCAAAAGTTTCATCATAATCAATTCCCTCTTGTTGAGAATACCCCTTTGCAACTAGTCTTGCTTTGTTTCTGATTATTACTCCATCAGAATCAGTCTTGTTCTTGAAAATCTACTTTGTACCAACAATTGATCTATTCTTTGGTCTTGGTACCAGTTTCCAGACTTCATTTCTTTCAAATTCATTCAGTTCCTCTTGCATTGCAGTAACCCAATCAGCATCTCTAAGTGCATCTTCAACTTTCTTTGGCTCCTCCTTGGATAGAAAGTTATTGTATAGACATTCATTTTGAGTTGCACTTCTTGTTTGAACACCTGCATCAGGATCCCCAATAATCAAATCAGGAGTATGACTTGTAGTCCATTTCCTCGCTGGTGTTAAATTGTTTCTTGACGTAGATGCTCTCCCTGGATTGGTGTTATCTTGATTTGAAGAACTTGCTTGTCTTGAAGCTCCCCCTGAATTATTGCTATGTCCTCCTGATAAGTTATCAGGATCATCACTTGAATTAGTATTTGAAGAATTCTGTCCTGATGATTGAGTTGACTCTGAACTTGTAGCAGAATGCTGTTGCTCCCCCTCAACATTAGCACTACTAGAAGTATCACTATTGATTGCATCATCAGCATTTGCACCATCAGCATCTGATGAGACATCAGGATCTGGTGACCCATCAGGATCTGATGTATTGACAGGATCTGATTCACTTTCTTCAGGTTCCTTGGTAGCTTCATTTTCAAAAATCAATCTATCATGAGAGTCTTCATTTATTCCAGCTATCTTCTTGTCATCAAAAGATACATGTATTGACTCCATGTCAGTCCTTGTCCTCAAATTAAAAACTCTGAAGGCTCTTGATGCAGGATAGCCTATGAAAATTCCTTCATCAGCCTTTGTTTCAAATTTCCCTAGCTGTTCAGGATGAGTTCTGAGAACAAAACATTTACAGCCAAACACATGCAGATGCTTCAGACTTGGTTTCTTTTCCTTGAGTGACTGATAAGGAGTAACACCATGTCTGTTGATTAATGTGAGATTTTGAGTATATCATGCTGTGTTGACTGCTTCTGCCCAGAAATATGTAGGTAATTTTGCATCTTCCAACATAGTTCTGCCAGCTTCAATAAGAGTTCTATTTTTCCTTTCAACTACTCCATTTTGCTGAGGTGTGCCAGGAGCAGAGAATTGTTGAATGATTCCTTTGTATTTGAAGAACTCTTCCATCTTTGAATTCTTAAATTCAGTACCATTATCACTTCTCAGTATCTTGACTTTGTACTTTGTGGTTATCTCAATCATTCTCACATGATCCAACAGAACTTCATGAGTCTCATCTTTTCTGTGCAGAAAATACACCCAGGTGAATCTAGAATATTCATCAACAATTACAAGAGTGTACCTTTTCTTACTGATGGTCATGATGTTGACTGGACCAAATAGATCAAGATGTAGCATGTGATATGGTTCTTCAATTGAGGATTCTGATTTACTCTGGAATGATGTCCTTCTCTGTTTTGCTTTCTGACATGCATCACAGAGTCCATCAGGAGTATACAAAACTTTAGGTAATCCTCTCACTAAATCTTTCTTAACCAACTCATTGATATTGCTGAAGTTGAGATGAGAAAGCTTCTTGTGCCAATTCCAACTTTCATCTACTGATGCTTTACTGATCAGACAGGTAGGGGAGTCATCAGTATTTGATTGAATGTTGGCTTCATATATGTTACCATGCCTGTAGCCAGTCAGTGCTATCTTGCTTGTTGCTTTACTGACTACTTCACAATGAGTGGAATAGAAGTTGACATGATAACCTCTGTCAGTGATTTGACTAATACTCAACAAGTTGTGTTTTAGTCCCTTCACTAGAGCTACTTCTTCAATGATGACATTTCCAATGATTATATTGCCATATCCCAAAGTTTGTCCAATGTTGCCATCTCCATAAGACACAGTTGGGCCAGCTTTTTCCTCATATTCTGATAACAGGGCTTTGTTTCCAGTCATGTGCACAGAACATCCACTATCCATGACTAACACATTTTTCTTTTTACCCTGCAATCAGAATAGAAACACACTAGTTAGAACATTTAGGAACCCATACTTGTTGGGTTCCTTTTCCATGCAATTTATTAACTTTCACAGCAGAAGACTTTCTGACCATAGCAGTCCTGACAGGATTTACTCCATCAGGATTTACTTTGTCAGTATCAGTATTAACAAAAGCATGTTCCAACTTGACATTCTTAATGCTACCAGAGTTTGCACTATTTTTATCAACTTTAGGCAATGGATCATAAAAGTTATAGTACAACTCATGATAATCTTTACAAGTATAAATAGAATTCCATATACTACCACAATGAAAACAGGACTTCTGTGGTTTATAAAATACTGATCTATTCCTAACATCAGACTTAGGAATATCAGCAATCTTCTTCTTACTCTTCTTACAATCAATAGCAAGATGATTAGAGTTACCACAGTTAAAACAACACTTTCTAGGTGCATTTGGGATATATTTGTAACCATTCTCTTTGTTGATCCCAACTTTACCATTCCTGTTTCTCTTAACAGTAGCTTCCTTTTTCTTATCTGTCACCTCACAGATTTTATCCTTAAGCTGTTTCTGAGACAATAGACCTACATTCTTAATGACTTTATTCAAGACAGGTTTAGACTTTATGATTTTAATTCCTTGAGTAAAAGTAGATCCCTTTTCAAAAGTAGAATTGGAATCCTTACCAAAAACAAAATTAACAGGAGTAATCTTAGATTTGGTTGCATCTATAACATGTCTATAGGTCTTTGGACTGACTGTCTCATCAATGACAATTTTCTCTTTCAATTTCTTATCCTCATCTGACTTATATCCTAGACACTCTTTCCAATTCTTAGAGGTATTAATCTCATGAAATTTCCTACCAGAGTCTGTCCAGGTTCTGATTTTCTCATTAGCATATTCAAGTTCCTTTTCAAGAGAAGTACATTTAGATTTAATCTCTATGTACATGTGTTTAACATTATCACATTCTTTTTGTACTTCTTGCATACGAGAAAATTCAGCTTCTAATATATCATTCCTTTTTCTAAGTTCAGACATCTCAGATAAGATCCTAGTATTTTCAGCAGTTTGACTTCTAAAGCTAATATGTAAAGACTTTAGAAAACGTCTTAACTCAGAAGCATTATCAGTATCAAAATCAAAGATAGTATTTAGTACCTTATCATCAGGAGCAGCAGTTACATCAGCATTGGCCATTAGAGCATAGTTGACCACCTCAGTATCAGATTCTGAGGAAGAGTCCATCCAATCCTTGCTTGATGTGATAAGTGCCTTTGTCTTCTTGCACTCAGAAGCAAAGTGACCCATACCATTGCACTTGTAGCATCTAACCTTTGACTTGTCAAATTTGCTACCCTTGCTGTCCTTTTTGATATACTTGTCTTTGTCTGCATTAAAAGCCTTTTTCTGAAAGTTGCCTTGTCTTCTATTCTTCCTGAACTTCATCCTTCTGAAGTTTCTGACAATCATAGCAACCATCTCTTCCATGTCTGAGTCAGAAGAATCATCATCAGTATTGGCATCAGGATTGCCATCAGGATTGCCATCAGTATCTGATGAAGAGTCATCAGGATCTGACTCAACTATTCTTGTTTTACTTCTAGAGACCTCCATAGCTTTTCCTTTTGATTTAGCCTCTGCTTTCAAAGCAATTGATTTTGCCTTGCTGCTTTTCTTGTTCTTTCTCTGTTGGACTTCAAGATCATGAGTTCTTAGCATCCCATAGACTTCATCAAGAGACACAGTGTTAAGATCATACTGATGTCTAATGATCGAGGTCTGAGTGTCCCATTCTTCAGGTAAAGCTCTTAGAAACTTAGTGTTTGAATCTTCAGTTTCATATTCCTTGTCAACTAAAGATAAACTGTTCAATAGTGTCAGAAATCTATCATATAGATCAGTTAGGCTCTCATCAGGTCTTGCATCAAATTGTTCATATTCTTGAATCAAAAGAGCCCTTCTGTTTTTCTTAACAGATGCAGATCCCTGGCACTGAGTTTCCAAAGTATCCCAGATTTCTTTTGAAGACTTGCATGCAATCACTCTGTTTGACATGACAGCATCAAGACTACTGTGAAAGATATTCTTTATCTTTGGTTCCCTGAGTACATGAGATTTTTCTTCTGGAGTCCATTCACTTCTAGCCTTGACCACATAATGTTCAGGTATTGTATCTGTTCGTTCTACAATCCTTGTAGGAATATATGGTCCATCGCGAATCCTGTCCAAATAGTCAGGATCCATAGCCTCCAGGTACATCAGCATCTTTACCCTCCATGTTGGATATTCTGATTTCTTCAAGATGGGAATCTTCATGCTTTCATACTTGGTTGTCGACATCTTTAGATCGTATCTGATTCAGAATTAAATCAGTTCGCTCTGATACCAATTGTTGCCCAGTAATAATCTATTGTAGAAGGGGGGTTGAATACAATAGTATAAGATAATCGACTTCTTAATGTATATATCACAAATATGAAAGAAAGATAACAGCTTTATTAAATCTGATATAAAACTGTTACAAACTCTCTCAAGAAATTCTGATGTTCTTGAGAGCTGCTAGCTTACAAAAACTCTCTCAAGAAATTCTATGTTCTTGAGAGCTTCTATCTTAATTCCCCGAACCAAAACCAAAACTGTGTTTATATACTACACAGCTTCTCTATAAATGATAAGTCCTAATCAATTACAAAGATTGAAACCTATCCATAATTGATAGCTACATTCTACAAACCAGGAACCGACAGAATAAACTTCCATGTTTAACTAGACTCCAAATATAACTCGAAGTAGGAATCCTGATCAGCTTCCAGTCCTGATGATCAATCCTGATCCCAGTCCTGATATGTATCTTGATCCTGACGACCATGTAATCCTGATGACGTCAGCAATCCTGATCAGTTGTGTCTAGCTCCTGACGATCATTGAATTCTGATCTAACAGATAGTGGTTATGCCCATGGACATCTTGGAAGGAGGTTAGATGTTCGATTCATGCAAATCGTTGGTCTCCACTTATCTCTATTTAAGGTCAACATGCAAATTCGGAACACTACACTAAGCATAGACCACTCACGAATCAAAGTTTGAATGTCGCTGTTAATCCCAAATGACCTAACAGAATTGTAGAAGAGGGGGGGGGGTTGAATACAATTCTTAATATTTTTCAAACTTAAAAATAACTTACAAATTAAAACTGAACTTATAAAATAAAAACCACAAGCACTTAATAATTTCAGTTGGATTGTTTGATGATCCAACTGAAGTGATTTTTATTGCGGAAATAATCTGTGATACAAAAAGTACACAGCTGCTCAGTTACAAGAATGTAGAGAAGTATGCTCTCAAAGATAGCTAATACAATCTATTTGTTTTTCTTCTCTTACTTCTATTTTAACTGCTACACTTGGTTATATATATATTCCCAAGTTAACAAAGCTATTTTTGGCTACACTAAAGTACACTAAAGGTAACCGTCAATAGCTTGCTTTTCATCCCTTTTGTCCAATGGTCCTTGGAGATCTTTGTCTTCTGTCTTCAGTCTTATAGTGATCCCACTCAATAACCAGATTGGAAATTGGAATGTTTCCTTATTCCCCATGTCCATTTTAATGGTTTCCAATGCAAAGTACACTTCCACATCTCCTTTTGATCTGTTAGAAAACTGTCACTATCACTTTGTCAACTATACAGAAAAGTGATAATGATTCGTTGATAGCAGTAAGGTGTGTTTCGTTGATAGCTTTATTCTTCATTTCGTTGATGAGTAATCTTCGTTTCGTTGATGAGTAAACTCCGTTTCGTTGATGAGTAAACTCCATACCGTTGACAGAGTAATCTTCATACCGTTGACATGTCTTCACTTAGGCAAAATTACAAGGCATAATATATTTACAATTAACCAACCTATTTTGCCTATCTAGTACTTAGTCAACATGACTTAGAAAACCTATCCAATATCTATAACGAAATGCATATCAAACTAGAAGTATTTTACAGTGCAATTGCTACATCACTCATTTCGTTGATGAGCTTCCTGTCAACGGAATGCTGCAAAGCATGCCATTTCGTTGACAGCTACAAAATGACTTTACACAAATTCTACTAAGTGTTTTATGTTTATCATCAAGAACAACATATTCCTAACAATCTCCCTCAATTTATGACTGATAGAATAACAGCCATAAATCAAGAGACTTGATGATAACAAAAACACTCAGATACATCATAAATTACAAAAGTAGAAAATGCATTAAGCTTCATAATATTTTAGACAAAATACAAGACTTACAAGACTAATGCCCAAAAGTTCTCCTCTAGACTGAGCAAATGTTTCATCTGTGTCTTCTTTGTGACATAGTCTTCTTCCCTCTCTTAGAGTTGTTTTCCTCAATTTGGACCTGTAGCCTTCTGTAAAAGATTTTCTCCTCTTCATCTTGATCACCAAGCATGGATTGCATAAACTTTAGAGTTTGATTAGATGCCTTATCCAGCTGGTCTTCCATCCTGAAGAATCTTCTGCAATTGTCCTTGTCCTTAAATTCCATCATCCAGTATGGTTGAAGATGGATCTTCTTTCCTGTTGAGGGCACTCTAAGCATCCTGGGAAGAGCCTCAGGCTTGTTCCAGCTAGTCTTTATCTGACAGATTTTGGAGACCACCTCAGACTTGGCTATTTTGGTGAAGCCAAAGTCCTTCTTCAAGCATCTAAACACTGAGAGTAGTGTTTGATAGTCTTCTCCTAAAATTCTATAGAGATGCCACACTTGTTCTCTACCTCCATTGAATGTAAAAACTAGTCTCTCAGGCAATTTTTGAGAAGCTGCAATGCCTCTTACTTCCACCAGGTTGTCTAAGTCAAGATGTAAACTGGATTCTTCCCTGATGTCAGCAATGTACATGCAGTCCTCTGGATTTGAAGGGGGTTTCTGAGGTTGTGGCTTTCTCACAAAAACTGGCTTTGCCTTGACAGCCCTTTTCTTTGTCTTCATTGGTTGATCCTTCTCAAATAGGAACGTTGGAAAGTAGGCCTCATCAAATTCAAGAGGCTCCTCTTTTGGCATAATTGGTTGATCATGAAAGTTGACAGGATGTGCAGGATCACATGCCAACTTTCCTTCATGAGGTAGATCAACAGGAATTTGATGTGCACTTGTTGTGGAAGAGTCTTGAGCAGTGTCCTGAGAATCATCTTTGTCAAAGTTCAGATTCCTTTTAGCTCTAGCCTTTGGCTGCCTTACACTCTTCCTTTCCTTTCCAGCTTCCTTAGCTTTATCCTTAGCCTTTTCTTCCTGTAGGGTTTCTTCATCTTCAAGTGATTGAGCAACTGCTAGTGCTTGCATTGCTGTCCTTTCAGATTCTTCAGCTTTGGCCTTAGCAAAATTTGGGTGACCAACCCAAATGCAGATTTCTTTGATATCCCTGTAGATGATGGCCCTTTTGTTCCTTATGCTTGGATGATTGCTCCCTTTGCTTTCAATGATCAGCTTCCCTAGGACTTTGAACTCATCTGGCTTTGGTGGAGGATAAAATATCCTTGCAATGTTCTTGCCCTTGGGTTTGACAGGTGATATTGGAGATATCCCTCTTGCATCCACATTCCTAAAGCATAAAGATTGTCCTTTCTCACTTCTTGAATCTTGAAGAACTCCATGCTGAAGGGGTTCTATAACATAAGAACTCTTGAACTGTGGCGCCCATTCTGTTGATGTTACAACCATGACATTCGTTGATGGTTGATCCGTTGATGGATTTGAGTTCTTTGCAGTTCCAGCAATTCTCTTGACCCTTGCTTCTATGTTGGACCAATGATCTTTGATCTGTTCTGCAAGTCTCATCCTCATAGAAGCTTCCTGAATTAGGTCAATGCCATCCTTTTTCTTCTGTCCAAGCTCCCCCATTGCTAGTGGCTCATTTGGTAAGGAAATGGCTGGGACCAAAACCTTTGTGATTTGTATATCAAGCTCTTTAGATTTCTCTAGCTCCTTAGATTTCTCCCCCTTTTTGTTATCATCAAGTGAGATGATAGGGAGTCCTTGAGCTACCAAAAGCTGGGTGAGTAGCTGAGTTTGCTTCTCCTGTTCCTTTTGCATGTGAGAAAGTGTAGCCTCAACTTTGTCCACTATAGAGGAAATAGTCTTCAAAGATGAGGACACTTCAGGTTCCTTGGAGAAAAACCTGTTCATCTTGGACACAGTTAGAAGAAGAAGCTTTTCATCTAGCCTCCTGTCAGTAGCATCCCTGAGGTTGCTAATGGAATCCTTGATTTCTGTAGCTTCAATCCTTGTCTGCAACATCTGTAGCCTTTGGATTTCCAGTGAATCCATGATGGCCTTGTAGAATTTCTTGTCCCTTGCATTTGCAGACTCATGAGCTAGATATGCCTCATTGTATTTCCTTGTGATAGCAGCATCTAGAGTGCATCTTCCTTGCATATCCTGAGAAAGCCAGTTTGGTCTAGGAGGCACCACAGAAGTCCCAGTCTGTGAAGTAGTGGCCACCTGTAGATTGTCACCAAAGCTGTCCTCATCATCAGAAAAGTCAAAGTCTCCACTTGCTGCAGCTGCTGGAGATAGATTGGTCAAGGCATCCTTTGCTCTTTGCATTGATGCAGTTGTATGAATTAGATTTAGTGACCTCTCTGCCTCCAAATTGCCCTGTTGAGCCATAACCTGATAGGCTGGCACAGGATGAGTAAAGGTCTCAGGATCCAGGGAAATACCATCCAGAGTTTGTTGATAATGCTCTTGGAATGTAAGTTCCCTTTCTCCCTCACTGACCCCCATTAACTCACTAGCAATGGCTGCTTCCTCCCTTATGACTCATGTAGTCCCTTCTCTCTCTCCACTCTTTTCTTTCATCATGGGCTCCCCATGGCTCACACCTCTCACACCCTCACCTTCACCTACTAAGGTGGTACTCTCAATCTCTCCTTTTTCCTGGCTGGAAGAAATAGCCAGCCTCTCACTCTCATTCTCTCCTTTTGCCTGGCTGCAAGCCAGCCTCTCAGTTTCACTCTCTCTCAAACCTAAAAGTGTCTCAACTACCACCAGGTCATCTACACTAGTTGTGGAAACAACTTGATCTTCAATAAGGGGTGTAGAATGACCTATCAACGGAATGGTAGTTTGAACTGTCAACGATATAAATTAATATATTTATACACAAATATAAATTAATATATTTTTATTTAATATATACACAAATATATATATATATATAATTATATGTATATATATATAAAAAAAATTATGTATTAAAATTAATGGCCAAGGCCTAAAGGCTCTAAACCAGGCCCAACCAAACAAAATTAATTAAAACCCTAATACATTTGATGTAGTCCTTCTTTCTAGTCGCACTAATATAATTACAGACTTTGTTCATGTGTGAGTTGATCTGTTTTATTTTTGTTTGACTCGATTGTATTTGTAGATGCCGTATGGTTTTTTATTATTGAATTAATTCCCCTAAAAAACGTATTAAGTTAATTTATTTTTTTTGCAACTACTTACGTGGTTGAACCGCAAAAAACACAATTACACGGGTGGATATGGTTGGTTTTTTTATATTAACGGTTTGGTTGCGGATGAAGATTTTGAATAACCGCAAGTTGCGGTTTGGTTCAACTTTTACCCTCTATCCATGACTCAAACTCCCGTTTTATTGCCATTGATTTAACAGGTTATATAAGGTGATCAGTCTTATATCCATTAATCCAAGTTACTCTAGGCATGCTTTCCTAAGCTTTGACAAGTATTAATCAACGACTTTCATTTGATCTAAAAGCTGGGTTTCATCTCAAACCCCATAAGTAAATTAGTTACTATTGCCAAAACAAACAAGCATCAAACTATAAAACATTGCATAAAACATGATTATATATAAATCAATGAAAGTGAGAGTAGAACGATATTATTTTATTGACGAAACGCTCCAAAACGGAGTAGCATCACACACACCAACAAGAATTAAAAGCAATCTTCTCCCACGAGAAGCAATAAAAAACTACTAAGTGTTTATGTCTACTCTTTATGTAATAGAATTGAATGTCGTAGAATGTTTTCTTCGTGGACAAGGGCTAGGTATTTATAGCCTTGTCCCAAAATCCAATCATATCAAAACAAATAAAGGCCGAATCAATCAGAATTAGAATTCTAGACAGACGCGGCTCGCGATGCCGCGAGTGTTAGGTCCCGATAAGTTTATAGAAGGAGGGGGGGGGGGTTGAATACAAACTATACCGTTTTATCAAATTTGTTCTTTTTATGATTAAACAATTCAAGAACAAATTATGGCGGAATTAAATGAAACAAAATTCAAGTTAAATATAACTTATATTAAACTTGAAAGGTGTTACAAATTTTGGTACTTACAAGATTGAATCTCAAACTAATTAAAACAAATCTAGAATAAATTCGACATGAATTTATCTATTTTTATAATAAAAAGATATAACAATAAATGATAGTTCAAGATACGTTCTAGGGATTAAGATCCGCTAGATAGTCAAAGAAGTACAAGTAAATGATTTCTAGTGGTTTGGATATAACACTTTGAGCTAGAAATAATTTACTGATCAAAAGAAATGTCCACGACAGTTTCAATGTTCTTGACAGAAAGTTTTGTAAGATATTGTTAAGTGTGTTACTGACTGTCTTGATCTTTGCTTTATGTTAATCCACTTGATAACTTTAATCTGCACGTTTCTTTTCCTCTGGAATGACTACCATCATAGTCTGGAATGACTATGAAATAAGCATGGAATGACTATCCAATATGCCTGAATTTAATTAGAATGACTATGAAATGAACTAGGATGACTATTGGGATGACTATCCTTGATAGTCATTCCAGTTCATTATTAAGGTAAAATGACTTGGGATGACTATCAAGGATAGTCTCGGGATGACTATCCTTGATAGTCATTCCAGTTCATTTTATCTTAGTCATTCTAATATAATTCTAATTCTATTTTAAATTAATTCTAATAATTAATTTATGATAAATTAATTCTGATGAATTAATTAATTTAATAAATTTATTTATTTATTTATTTGTTAATTTAATTCTGATGAATCAATTTAATCAATAAATTAATAATTAATTTAAAAGAGAATTTATATCCTTTCATGATAGCATAAACAATCCTTGAACCACTTGAACTTGATGAAGAATTTCCACTGTATGAAGTTGACACTTGATGTACTGTCCATCTCATAAGTGACTAACTGTAATGTCTGTTCTTCATCTTTGACTTTAAGCTGTGGTCCATTAGCTGCTTTTGACTTTGGTCAACCACTGTAATCTGTACATTTGCTGTCACACATCTGAAATCTCTGTCACTTTAATAAATCCACTTCCTTGAATACTTCACTGAGGCTTGATCAAATAATTGAACTTCTTTCAATGTAGAATTACTTCAAGTCTATAGGATGACTTTAATCTTCATTATTTTGACTGATATGATCTTCTGAGATTCCTGTGAGGCGGTGACAATTGAATTATTACTTACTTATTACAAACTTGTTGTAAAGCATAATGTAACATAAGATGTAACAGAGATAAATACAACTCAACAAAGGACAAGACATACAATAATATTAACAGAAGCACAGGAATCCAGAATCAAAGAAGAAAAGATAAACTCAAAAAATCAAAATATGGTATGTATTCTTGAAGTCCGTAAACAGGTCACGGAAAGAAGTTCATAAAAATGTTCAAGCCTCAGTGAAAATAAAGGAAACAAGACTTTCAAGACTACAGAAGTATGTGAATGATTTAGGGTTAGTACCACAGGATTCCAGTGATTTATTTGAAGCAACCAGAAGGACAAAGGACTAATCAGCAGCATTGAATTGAAGACATAGAAGAATTGATCAAGTGTTTTCCATCTGTGAACCAGACCAGTTGCACCAGTTGACAGCACTTAAAAAGATCAAGTTGTTTTATCGTCTCAGAAAAAATTGATTCAGTCTAAAACTAAACACCCTGAAACTCAAGAGGTTTTGTTAAAAGATCAAGGACAAGTAAATGGCTCGATGGTTTTTCAATTTAGAAAACCATCGAATGTGATTTAATAAAACCATCAGAATACAAGTTTAAAGTAATTTACTTTTCGATAGTTTTTATTTAAAAACTATCGAATGGTAAAATTCTTTTAAACAATCGATAGTTTTCAATTTGAGAGCAGGTGAAGAAGTGACTTTGTTGTCAGGTTGATGAAGATCCAACGGCCAAGAATATTTGATTATTTGTGGTTCGATAGATTTTCTACAAAGTCTACAATTAATACAGAGTAAAGGAGTTGTTTCTTCTTCAGTTAAGGCAGAACACAGAGACATTACTAAGAGAGAAGCTTGAGCCGGAGAGAATTAACAGAGAAATTTATATTGCTCATAATTCTATCATTGTATTGAATTTGTGTAACCTTGAACTCATTGAAGCTAATCTACATATTAGAAATTGTAGCACCCCTCGAGGTTTATATTTATCATTCTATGATACTTTGGACCTAACAATTGGTATCAGATCTACTTGATTGACGTACAAATCAGATCCGGTGAATAAGACCAAAATCAAACATAGCTTGAAAATTCGAAGCAAATTTTTTAACTTTCAAAAATTTTCATTTGATTGGAATTTCTTGAATTTTAAACAATATGAAATTTTCAGAAACCATGAGTGCTCCAAAGACAACTTCTGGTATTAAAGTTCCCCCGTTTACAAGAGATGATTTCGGTTTTTGGAAGATGAAGATGCTGTTATTTATCAAGGCATCGAATCCGTTGTATATTGGAATTTTAGAGAACGAACCATATGTACCAATGAAATCAGTTGATGAAACGACAACTCCTGAAGGTACCAGAATACCCCCAAGTACCACACCTAAGGATATCTCTGAGTACACATATTCAGATAAAGAACTGATTCGATTGGATACAGGTTTGATGTTGATATTGATAGATTCCGCAGACAAAGAAATGAGCTATCAGATAATGAGCTATACAAGCGGGAAACATATGTGGGATACCATAAACTTAATAATGGAAGGAACTGAAGACGTGCAGGAAAACAGATTGGACATCTTGACTTCTCAGTATCAATCTTTTAGGTCTCTTCCAGGAGAAAGTATAACTCAGGTCTTTGAGAAATATACTAAGCTTCTTAATGAATTGGCAATGAAAGGGAAGACCTATCCACTGAGAGAAACAAACAGGAAGTTCATGATGACGCTGCCCCATCATGTAGAACACAAGTCCTCATCCATAAGGGAAATAATTGACTTCACGAAGATGTCATTAGAGATGATCTATGGCAAGTTAAAGACTTATGAGATGGAGCAAGAACAACGAGTGATAATCTACGGACCAGGGACAGTGGATAACAAGCACAATGCACTTGTGAGATCAGCAACACTTGTAGTGGATGAACCAACAACTTCTGATATTCAGGTTCAAACCCCTAGAGCTGGAAAGGAGGTGATTATAGAAGCTAAAATGGATTCTGTGAATCTGGGTGTTGATGAAAGTGATTACTACACCCTAGAAGAGCTTGAGCAAATGGAAGACAAAACCATGGCGTACTTAGCTGCAAAGTTTAGCCACATTCGTTTCAAGAGAAACCCTAAGTACAAGTTCAAGGGCTCGACCAACAGATTCCAGAAGAGCAAGTATTCACCTGGTACAGGTTTTAAGGGAGGCTACAAGACTGGCTCGATTGACAGAAGCAAATCAAGATGCTACAACTGCAATGAGTTAGGGCATTTCGCCACTGAATGCCGGAAGCCTCGTCAAGCAAGAGACATGAAAGATGTCTATGAAAAGAAAGACTCTTATGAGGATTTGAAGAAAGAGAATGCCAAGCTGAAACAACAACTGGAGGCATTGTCTGGAAAGCAGAAAGGGAAAGCTTATATAGCAGAGGGAAAACACTGGGATGATACTGATTCGGATGAAGAGGAAGAGTATGTAAATGTTGCCCTAATGGCTGACTCTTCAGAGGAATCACCACAATTATCTCAGGTACCTATCTTAACTACAATTGACATGTCTAATTCTGAGTACAAGAAAACTGTGCAAGATCTTAGTGTAGAATTGTTTAATGTACACACAAGCATGCTAGCATCTAAAATGGAAAATGCTAAACTAGTTCTTAAGATTAAAAATCTAGAATCTAAAAATGAAGAACTAGAGCTTGTAGCTGTCACATTAGAAGATCTTAAGCAAAAGAACGTGTACTTAGAGAACAAGGTCAAGTGTAATGATGAGATAGAGACTATCCTCAGGAAGCAGATTTCAGAGTTAGATTTGAAACTGAATGTTGTTAAGAATTCCGCCCTAATTGCTAAGGAGATCATTGATACTCAGACCATAGGGAACAAGACTGCTATAGGACTTGACTACACCAAAAAGGCTGGTAAAAAGATTTTGGAATTTCCTGTGACATCTACTATTGTCAGGAAGAATATTCCACACATTCCTAAGAATGTGGTCAGTCCAGTCTTTGTCAAGCCCTTCTCAGAACCTTTTCATGAGGATGACTTATACATAAGACAAGAATTGCTTGAGGAGGATTTATTGAAGGAAAAAGAGGTAAAGACTAAGTTGCCTAGGAAATCAGTAAAAACTGAATTACCTAAAACTGAAGTAGGTGACTTAGTTATCATGGCTAAAAAGAACAGGAATGGGAAAAAGAATGTTGTTAATCAGAATATTGTTTTTCTTCTCCCATTGCATCTAGGAAGTTGTGCACTATTTGTAATTCTGTTAGACACCTTACACATGCATGTAAAAAGGTTAAAGTAGAAACTGCTGATACTTCTGCAATGCATAACATGTCTGACATGCCTGATGTTCATGAACCCTGTGGTAAGAAAGAGTGTTTGCTATGTACATACAACATTATGCATGCTTATTTTAAGTTGATGAATGCATCTGGTAGCAATAGCACTGATAATGTCAAACCCACAGAAAGCATGAATGTCAAACAAGTTAAGACTAACTTGAATGTTACTCCTGGTAAAGTATCTAAACCTTCAGGACCTAAACAAGTTTGGGTACCAAAGTCCGCTTAATCAATCTGTGATTGCAGGGTAAGGTTAAAAGCTCAAAGGTCGTGTGGATTCTGGATAGTGGCTGTTCTACACACATGACAGGTGAAGAGTCCCTGCTTACAGAGGTGGTTAAGAAGGCCGGCCCGATTGTAACCTTTGGAGATGACAACAAAGGATTCACTAAGGGATATGGTAAATTGAAAATTGGGAATGTCATCATTGAAAACATCTCTCTTGTTGAAGGATTGAAGCACAATCTTTTAAGTATCAGTCAGTTCTGTGATAAAGGGTACAATGTAGATTTCAGAAAGGACAAGTGCTTGATCACCAACAGGAAGGATGAGAAGCTTGCTCTACTGGGAGTAAGAAAAGGAAATTTGTTTATAGTTGACTTAAGTTCTACCAGTGAAGGAGAAGTTACATGTTTCTACAGTAAGGCATCTTTAGAACAAAGTTGGCTATGGCATAAGAAGCTCTCAAATTTGAACTTCAAAACTATGAACTCTTTGGTAAAGAGAGAGTTAGTGAGAGGGTTGCCCCTGATGGAATTCAATCAGGAGGGACTATGTGAAGCATGTGAAAAGGGGAAGTCGAAGAAAGCATCACATAGAAGCAAAGGAATGACAAGCATTGCTGAACCATTACAGCTGATTCATATGGATTTATTTGGTCCAATCAATGTTATGTCACTTTCAAGAAAAAGATATGCATTGGTGATGCTGGATGACTACTCTAAGTACACGTGGGTGTTGTTCTTACAATCAAAGGATGAAGCAACACAACTAATCATTGATCACATCAAGAAGATAGAAGTGGAAGCTAAGCTACCTGTGTGGACAATCAGATCAGACAATGGAACTGAATTCAAGAATGCAGTTCTTAATGATTTCTGCTCAGAGAAAGGAATATCAAGACAGTATTCAGCACCAAGAACTCCTCAACAGAATGGAGTAGTGGAAAGGAAGAACATGACTTTGGTTGAAGCAGCAAGGACTATGTTAAATGAATCAAAACTTCCCACTTACTTTTGGGCTGAAGCAGTGAATATAGCTTGCTACACTCAGAATCGAACCCTGATCAACAAAGATCATGAAAAGACTCCGTATGAGTTAATGGCCAACAAGAAACCAACACTGAAGTACTTTCATGTGTTTGGTGCAAAGTGCTTTGTACTTAAAGATGGAGAACATCTAGGCAAGTTTGATGCCAAAGCAGATGAAGGCATTTTTCTGGGCTATTCTCTGGAATCTAAGGCTTACAGGGTATATGTGATTGAAGATAATAAGGTGTTGGAAAGCTTTAATGTAACATTTGACGACACCAAAAGACCAGGCCTGCAAACAAGAGAGAACTCTGAATCCTTGGTATTTGAAAATCTATCAGGAGATCTCTCTGATATAGAGGAAGAACCTGAAGTTGTTACAGTTATTAATAATAATGATATTGATAATGATTCTGGACCAAGTGGTGATAGTGGTGGAAATACTCAAACTACTACTGGATCCACTAGTCAATCAACAGGGTCAATAGATCATACCGTCAACAACTCAGGGGGAGCAGGAGAAGGATCAACTAGTCACACTCCACAACATCTAGAACAAGGAGAATCATCAAGATCGCATCTACCAAGACAAAGGGTATGGAATAGAGATCATCCCTTTCACTTGATCATTGGTGATCCAGATTCAGGAGTGAGAACTAGGAGGACATCACAAAATGAATGTCACTATTCTGGGTTTCTTTCAGAAACAGAACCTAAGAAAGTTGAAGATGCCCTAGATGATCCAGATTGGGTGATTGCAATGCAAGAGGAACTCAATCAGTTTGAAAGGCAGAAAGTTTGTAAGCTGGTACCCAGGCCTAAAGGGAAATATGTTATTGGAACAAGATGGGTATTCAGAAATAAGTTGGACGAAGATGGCATTGTAATGAGAAACAAATCTAGACTGGTTGCTAAAGGTTACTCTCAAGAAGAGGGTATAGATTATGATGAAACCTCTGCACCAGTAGCAAGACTTGAGGCCATCAGAATGTTTCTGGCATTCGCAGCACATTCCAATTACAAGGTATATCAAATGGATGTGAAGAGTGCTTTTATGAACGGGGAGTTAGAAGAAGAAGTGTATGTGGAACAACCTCCAGGGTTTGAGGATTCAAAACTGGCAGACTTTGTGTACTTTCTATTCAAAGCTCTCTATGGACTCAAATAAGCTCCAAGGACATGGTATGACACTCTCTCTGAATTCTTACTTAAAAATGACTTTACAAGAGGTGTCGTAGACAAAACTCTCTTTTATAAAAAGCATAAAAATGATTTGATATTGGTGCAAGTATATGTTGATGACATAATATTTGGTTCTACTAATGACGATCTATGCAAGAGATTTGCTAAGTTAATGCAGAGTCGATATGAAATGAGCATGATGGGTGAATTGTCATTCTTTCTTGGACTGCAAGTATATCAAAGGCAAGATGGTATATTCATTTGTTAGTCCAAGTACATCAAAGATCTTCTGAAGAAGTATCAAATGGAAGACTCATCTACAACAAAGACTCCAATGCCAACTGCCACTAAGCTTGATAAAGATGAAACTGGTAAGAAGGTTGACATCACAGGCTATAGAGGTATGATAGGCTCATTACTTTATCTCACTACAAGTAGACCAGATATAATGTTTGCAACATGCTTGTGTGCTAGGTTTCAGTCTGATCCTAAAGAATCTCATCTAATAGCTGTTAAGCGAATATTTAGATATCTTAAGGGGACCCCAAATCTTGGAATTTGGTACCCTAAAGATACAAGATTTGATCTTATTGGATATACAGACTCAGATTTTGCAGGTTGTAAGATTGATCGGAAGAGTACTTCAGGAAGCTGTCAGTTTCTTGGAAGAAGGTTAGTTTCCTGGTATAGCAAGAAGCAGCATTCAGTGTCCACATCAACAGCCGAGGCTGAATACATTGCTGTTGGTAGCTGCTGTGCTCAGATCTTGTGGATGAGAAACCAACTCCGTGACTATGGGCTTTTGTTGACAAAGATCCCAATATTTTGCGACAACACAAGTGCCATAGCAATCTCTAACAACCCAGTGCAACACTCGAGGATGAAGCATATCGACATCATGTATCATTTTATCCGAGAGCATGTCATGAATGGAACTGTGGAGTTACATTTTGTACCCACAAAGGAACAAATTGCAGACATCTTCACTAAACCACTTGATGAATCCACTTTTTCTAGGTTGGTTGGTGAACTTGGGATGTTTAATCTTTCTAATTGATTTTGATTAGAAGTCAGTAACTGCAAGATAGTCCTAGTGAATACATGAGTTTAAGAATTTCCATATCCTTAGGACTCGTGAATTTATTTTCTGGAGCAATTCTCGTAGTTAGGATTATTGTACTAATTTTATGTCATAATTATGGATGATATATCTTCTGGCATTTAATTGGTTATTAATTCTAAAATTATTTAGGTGCTAATATTTGTTCTAAATATTTAAGCATATATTTAATTCGAATTAATTTACTTTGTTTTAAACATTGTAGATTAATGCGGCATAATTTATTGGATTTTAATTGATTAATATCATTTAATGATATTTAGTCGATTTTATTCTAAGAAAATTGTGAATTTTCTGTTAACCTTGATTTTGGTAAATTTTGAAAAAGATTAATCATATTAAAAGTTGACAGAAAAACAAAGGTTTGATTTTTGAAACAAGAACAGGTTTTAAAAATTGAATAAGAAGCAAAAACCATCGAATTAAGAAAATTCGATAGTTTTTCTAAGTACTAAATGAAAACCATCGAAGTTAAATTCGATAGTTTTTGAGAAGGAAAAGAAAAACCATCGAAAACCCCTTTCGATAGTTTTTGAGATAGAAATTGAAATCTATCGAAGAGAATTTATTTTTCCTTTATCTAAATCCTCGATAGTTTTCAGAAAAAAGTTCGATAGTTTTGTTTTAAACAACAAAAAACCCTCGATGGTTTTTCAGAAAATCGATTTGTATTCCTATTTTCAAACACTTCGATAGTTTTTCAAAAACTATCAAAGTAAAGTTGACCTTTATGCCCCTCTGAAAAATCTATCGAAGGTACAAATAAAAACTATCGAACAGAAAAAAGACATTTTTGCCCCTGTCAGTTTAAAAAGTATAAAAATGTGCCTTAACCTTTTCTTTCTCAGTTTTTACAGATCTAAGAAATACAAGTGGCCGTTTATAATACTTACAAAAAGATACACACAACCAAGAACAAATCTATACTCGATATTTTCTTGAACTGTTTTACTGATTTTTAACCATCAACAATTCATTGTTACTGCAGTCATTTCTTTTTTAACTGAGGAATCACTGTGTACTTGTGTTTTGTTGAAGTTTTAATTGGTTTCCAGAGAAAACCATCGAGAGAGATAGATACAGTAGAACTTTAACACTTTGATAATTCGAAACCAATTTGGTACTCTGTTGATTAATCAATAGGGTTCTTAGGGTTTAATTTTTTCTTGACAATTATCAATTTATTGTAAAAGTTCTAAGTTTAGGAAATTATTTTTGGTTAAGGTGTTTAATTCGAAAAGAAAAGGGGTATTTTGTTGAAGGTTTAATTAATTAGAAATAATTAATTGAAAAATTAGTTTTGGTTTAAATTTAATTTTCTGGAGATTTTAAAAAAATGGCCGGAGAATTTATCGTAACCAAGACTAACCATGTCTCGTTTCAGAATGTGCAATCCATTACGAACTTACGGTTTCGTGCATGGGCACAATTTCTGAACACACGTTCATTAGTGGCATATGCACTGAGTACTCCCGTGGTCCTTTGCATCGATCAATTGACTGCGTTGTACACATCCGCCACTGATACATCTGAGAACAATGTACGTGCCTTCAGTTCTGTTGTGCCAGGGGGCAGAACAATAAGGGTGACGGAACATGACGTTAATAGGGTTTTACATTTTCCAACAGAATACCTTGTTCCGGATCCCACAACTGAGGAAATACATGCTTTCTTCACTCTCATAAGAAGTCAACAACCAAACTTCTTTGTGGGAGAGTTCATTAAGCATTATCTGACTAAGCCGTGGAATTTCTTCTTTCACACTTTAATCCATGTTTTTACTGCTAAGCTGACAAATCTGCATGGTATTCCTTTATTTCTTCATAAGATAGGGTTTGTCATTGTTAACAATAGGCATATAAACATAGATGATGTTCTTTGTTTCTATCCTAGGTTCCTACAGCTAATTCTGAATGATGTGTTAACAGACGATGAACGAGAGACATTTGAAGGTGAGGAGACCATGGAGTGCATGAGGATGAAGAGCAATGCAATAACCGCTCTGATAAGAAAGAATCATCTTCCAGGGGTACCCACTGTTCTAACTGAATATCTAAGAACGGTGCCCCTACCACTTCTACCCCCAGGGGAACAGGTAAACGAAGGTAATATTCCTGAACCTGTACTGGCTCCTGAACCACAACAAATGGATGTAGATCTAGAGCCCTCAGCGGCCATTCCTGACCAAGAGGTTGCAAACCCACAATCTCTAACCACGGTCATAGAGCCTTTGGAAGAGCCAAATGAAACCGTAAACCAACTTCCCTCCCCTACTATACCCATCATACAGACATCCATGAGTGTAGAGGGAGATAGTGCCAACGCAGCACCACATAAGGAGATACACCCTTCATCAGCAGCTCTGCCTTCCTCTAAAAGGAGAAGAATAGAAAACGAGGCAACTGTTGAAACTTCATTTCAATCATCCAAAGCGCCCTTTATTGATTTTTCTGATGCTGATTGGGCTACACTAACCAAAGCTATATCTGAACCTATAGCTCAATCAAGCAAGGAGGAATTGACGGAAGCAACTGGTGTTCCGACCATATTACGGCCAGGTTCACTGGTTGAAGGTTCTAAGAACCAAGAGTCTTCATAGACGTCGAGAAAAGGTTCTGACCTAAATGCAAAATCTAAAGGGTCATTGCCTAGCTCCCCAGATGGAACATATCTGGATCCTGCGGGTAAAGGGTCTGACGTAGGTGCGGATCGGCAACTCGGTGACAATGAATCAATTTCAATTAAGGAGTTAATTAACTGAGGAAAAGTCTTCACAGACTTTAGAGGGAGTTTCAAGATCTCTGCTGTTAATAGAGCCTGATTCTAGCCTCCTAGAGATTCAAACCCTAGATCCTTCTAAGGATACATCATCTACGGATGATCAGCAACTTGGTTTAACCAAGGACGGGGACTTACGAAGCCCCATTGCACCACCGGTGACCTCCTTAAGGATGGCTACGGTGAATTCTGATGCAGGTACAAAGAGCAATAAGGGAATGAGTGAAACCCAAACACATACACCTGGCCTGAGTGAGAAAGGAAAAATGAGTGAAACACCAACAGAAACGTTGAGTGCACACCCAGAGCCAAATGTGAGGAGTGGCACCCTAACCCTACCAAATATTGATGATTTGCTACTACCTACTGAAAGAGAGGAGAAGGTTGAATTGGCGGCGGCTGATTCTAGAAGAACTTACAGGGTCTTAGGCAGTGCATCTGGCACTATAACAGGTACTAAGCAAGCAGTGGACTCCTTGAAGAAGGAAGCAATGGAAGAACTAGTCGACTTGAGAACAGATGTCAAAGAGCTGAAGGATGGATTCATGAATGAAGTAAATTCTCTACCACAAGGACAAGAAGCTTTGAAAGAAGACATTCTGGTTATCCGGGATGGTCAAACTAGGGTAAAAGATGCAATGAACACCCTATCAAGAGTGGAGTCTAAGCTTGACCAGAGATTGGATAGAATTGAAAAGACTACCAAATTGAGACTGGATGACATTGACCTGGAGCTAGATTTTATACATGAGATGAGTAGAGACATTTCTGACTTCATGGAGAACCAAAGTGACAGAGTGAAGTCGATCTGGAATATGTTGAGGAACCAACAACCCGGACCATCAAATCAACAACCTGATCCTACTACGAACTTTTATGCTGAGGATAACTTCATCGAGGATTCCTCAACTAAGGGGGAGAAAGTTGGAGAATGGGAGGCAAATGGATGGGGATTATGGGAAACCAATGAAACTATTCTGGTTAGACAGTACTGGATTGAAAACATGCAAGAAGAAGAGAGTGAAGAGGAATTTGAAATCACGCATGAGCATCAACAATAAGAAGAGCATGAGCCATATTATCCCGAGCCTATAGAACATCCTATATTGGATGATGATATGGAAGAAGAAGAAAATTCTCTGTCACTGGAACAGGAAGCTGCCTTGGAGATATTGAAAGCTGAAAGAGCTGAAAGAGCTGAAAGAGATGCTAGGCAAGCTGAGAAGGAAAGACACCAAGCAGTTCTAAGGAGTGAGAAGCTAAAAAGATTCAAGGTGTATGCTGAAGTGAGGAAGAAGAAGATGATGGATTTGGCAAAGAAGCAAGGTATTGACTGGGAGATGGCTTATAAAACTTTCTGTGGAGTTGAAGACGGATTAGAAGTCAACGACAATGCGGAGGTGGAAGTTATCATTCAGGACATCAGAAGTGCAAATCCTGAAGATCGGACTTACTTCACTGCACTGAGAAATTCTGTGATCTTTCTGAAAGCTGGGGTTAAAGCAAATGGTGCCTGGAACATAGTGATCAATTTTCTTGAGAAAGGTACATTTGTGATTTCTACTAAGTTTTTTGAACAGAGAATATACACGGAACTGCAGGTGATGCTCGTCAAGATACAAAGGACTACAAGGCTAAATGAACTGCTCCGTGAGCATGTTAAAGAAATCTTGATGAAAGTCAGTCCAGAGATTACTGAAGATCCTCCAATGGTTAGATTCATGACGAATGACTTGTTCAGAATCTGCTATTTGACTGAGGACAAGCTGAAAGATTATCCAAGTAACTATCTAATATCAGTGGAGAAGTATCTTAGATCCACTGGATTCACATCAACGGAGAAGGACAAAGCAGCCGACACTCTGAGAATATTTTTAATAGAGAATGTTCCTTACTATAGGAAGAGAGTGGAGAGAGGATTGGAAGTGCGTCCCAAACTACCAAACATGCCAAAGCTAAACAAGAAAGATGTTAACATTGCATGGTTGTGGGCTGGAGTGGGACAAGAGGTTGAATACATTAGAAGACACATCAAAGGAGCAATCCTTAAACCTGGAGAACCACTGCACTATCCTTCCGTGATTGATTATCAAGCTGCTTACTCCAATCCTGTGATTGAAGAAGGTGAGATTGAGATGGACTGAAGAACAGAAGAAAAGAACAAAAGAACTATCAGCTCAGTCTAGAGGAGCAACTTCAATGTATAAAGTTTTAATGTTTTTTGAATTATGAAATCTGGAAATGTATATATCTCATCCAGAATGCATTTAATATTATCAAGCTGTCTTACTTTAATTAGTTTCATGTTTCCTTAGTTAGTTGAGTTATCCTCGAGGTATTTGCTTGTCGAACTCTATACAATCAAATAGGGGGAGATTGTAAAGCATAATGTAACATAAGATGTAACAGAGATAACTACAACTCAACAAAGGACAAGACAAACAATAATATTAACAGAAGCACAGGAATCCAGAATCAAAGAAGAAAAGGTAAACTCAAAAAATCAAAATATGGTATGTATTCTTGAAGTCCGTAAACAGGTCACGGAAAGAAGTTCATGAAAATGTTCAAGCCTCAGTGAAAATAAAGGAAATAAGACTTTAAAGAATACAGAAGTATGTGAATGATTTAGGGTTAGTACCACAGGATTCCAGTGATTTATTTGAATCAACCAGAAAGACAAAGGACTAATCAACAACATTGAATTGAAGACATAGAAGAATTGATCAAGTGTTTTCCATCTGTGAACTAGACCAGTTGCACCAGTTGACGGCACTTAAAAAGATCAAGTTGTTTTATCGTCTCAGAAAAAATTGATTCAGTCTAAAACTAAACACCCTGAAACTCAAGAGGTTTTGTTAAAAGATCAAGGACAAGTAAATGGCTCGATGGTTTTTCAATTTAGAAAACCATCGAATGTGATTTAATAAAACCATCAGAATACAAGTTTAAAGTAATTTACTTTTCGATAGTTTTTATTTAAAAACTATCGAATGGTAAAATTCTTTTAAACAATCGATAGTTTTCAATTTGAGAGCAGGCGAAGAAGTGACTTTGTTGTCAGGTTGATGAAGATCCAACGACCAAGAATATTTGATTATTTGTGGTTCGATAGATTTTCTACAAAGTCTACAATTAATACAGAGTAAAGGAGTTGTGTCTTCTTCAGTTAAGGCAGAACACAGAGACATTACTAAGAGAGAAGCTTGAGCCGGAGAGAATTAACAGAGAAATTTATATTGCTCAGAATTCTATCATTGTATTGAATTTGTGTAACCTTGAACTCATTGAAGCTAATCTACGGATTAGAAATTGTAGCACCCCTCGAGGTTTATATTTATAAAATGATATATTCTCCGACTCGTCTTTTGATTTGGTGCATTTGATTTCGTTATAGAACTGAATGATTAATCCGCGAACGAAATTAAATAATTTGTGAGTATCGTATTCAACCCCCCCTTCTATGATACTTTGGACCTAACACTTGTTTAAGTTGAGTTGTATCCTCGATGTTAACAAATAGGCCTATACATATGCCTTTCAGCGAGGGAATGAATGGGCGCTCCGCGGCATCGTGAAATGCGTGTTGGGCAGATGCCTTGGTTGCTAGCCCAACAATTATTCGTCTTTTTGTCCCGTTTTCAACTCTAAGTCATGTCTTGTTTCCTTTAATTAGCTCAAAACATGCATTGGAAACATATAAAAATATAACAAAACTCGGGTCCATGCGACATATTTAAGCCGAAAAATAGAGCTACTATGGTACACAGATACCACTCATCAAAAACAATTTTAATATCTAAGTAAAATTGCAAACAATGGGCGACATGTAGTAATACATCATTGTTACCCAAGTAATAATAATTAAATTGGTGATTCAATTAAGTCTTTCGTGAATAATGTTTCATGTAATATAATCCCTTTAACCTTGATATTATAGATTAAACAAGAGGCATGTTATGTGTCATCCTCTTCATAATTTAATCTTAGTTTTATTGATCGATGAGTGGACTAATAAATCAAATCAACATTTGAGCACCACCGTTCATTTCATAGTCTCACTCAAACAAGAGGCCAATAATATCATTCCTAAAATTAGGAGGGTTAAATCCCATCTAGATAATTCATATTTCTCATACGATTCTTAACCCAATATCCACTTTTATCATCACCCAGTCAAAGATAACTTTTGATGTAATCGAAGTATATTAATTCTCGTATCTAAATATAATGATTTCAAGTCTAAGGATCATTACATCATTATCACTGTGAGAATTACTTATAACACTATTAACATGTAGAATCTCATGGCGGGTCATTCCAGTGTCATGTACTCTTACATGCACCTATGTTTTGACTTTAGTATCACCATACCTATGACCAACGAGATGTGGTCATCAGTCAACAAACATACTGGTCTCTATGCATTTTTATTGTCCTTAAATAATAACACTCGACTATGGATATTTAGGAATAAAGATAGTATTCATATAATCTCATTTTCAAGTTACATACTTAAAGATATAGAATACGCATCATAATCCCAAGAACATTTATTATGCTAACATTTATAACACAGTATATAAAGGTGTAATAAATAAATAAATAAATAATCAATAAATCATAATTTTTAATAATAAAATATTTTCCCTAAAACATAAAAGTATTGTCTCCAGGGCACAAATACTAACACCTTCCCCTATGGTCTCTTGCAACGACTCCCAAACCACAACCATCTTTGCATTCAGGAACAACAACATCACAATTAATAACGGTGTGTTGGGACGCCAAAATTCATTACATTTATTTAACGTAACTTGGGATATCGGAGAGGAGAGCGAGATATTAGGAACAAGACTCAAACCCAATTCAATAAGATCTGCAGGGGTAAGATAAACCATGCAAGTGCTTGTTACATTGGTACCATAATACCCAACAAATTACAATAAATTCAAGATCTTATCTAAGATGGAGTTATTATTATTTTTTAACAAGTACAAGAGTAATGTTCAAATGTACCCTTTTCAACAGAAAAGTACGTTTTCATTAAAGAATTGTATCATAGTACAAATACCCACCTTAGAGAAATTTATCATTTAATCGAAGATTATACAAATATGTTTAATAATACTTTAACAAGTATAAGAGACGTTTAAACTTAAAAACTCCAAAAAGTCCTACTGTATTTTGGCGATGGCTCGAATTTGATGAATTTTTGATCTCTTACCAAAATGGTGTTAGTTTAGAATGAAATTTTAAATTAGTTGTGTAAAAAATTATTTAAAGAGTTGGGTTGGAAACTGTCTAAAATGTTCAATTGGCTAAATTTGGATAATAAAATAATTAGGATACATAACTGTTAAGCCGAATACACAATATAATCAAGTATGTATGAGAATAACAATAATCAAGAACACTGTTTATGAATCAATAAACTGTAATTGTATTAACAGCTTCTCTCTTTATGATGTTAATGAATCACAAAGAGCTACTAGGTTACAAGAATAATATTTCAATAATCGCATCCCTTCTAGGGATAACCTATCTGTGTTTATATAATACACAGTTACAATCAATCTCTAATTGATACTCCTACAAATTAGCTATACAATTTGTAATCAATTAGAATTGCTTCAGTCCTCTGTCCAGTCTCCTTAGCTGTATCAATATATTCTGCTTCTTTCCATCTTTAGAATATATTGCTTCTAGAATCTTCATGATATGCACCGACAGCTAAATCGACTTTCACCCTGTCAGACTTTAACAAACTCTGACCGGCTTCCATTAAACTCTGATAAGTACTTCAGACTAAACTCTGAACAGTACCTGTTACTTAAACACTGATTAAACAAACATCAGCAATTATATCTAACAATCTCCCCCAACTTGTGCATAATAAAAATGTGCAAGTTAAACAGATAATTGATGATGTCAAAACATATAACAAATGTAGTGTTTAATCATAACAAAGTTTAATTTTAACTTAGAACAGAAAACTTTAAAAACTTACAGTCAGACTTCATTTGATTTCTTGAATATCAGGCACTATCCTGATATAGTCTGTAAGCAATCTTCTTTCAGCTCTCTCTAGCTCAGCAATCAAAATCTCTTTCAGCTCCTTCAATTCTGGATCACTTTCACCAGTTTGATATATGGCAGCCCTCAGAGAATATATGCTGTTTCTTCTCATATCATTGCCCAGCCTTATTATAAAGGCTTTGTCAGATTCCAAATTGAATTCCAACACCTTTATTCCAAGAGCTGTAGAAAGCTTTGCACTATCTCTTCTCATCTCAACATGATTTCCATGAGCATCTTTGTACTTAGGAATGTAAGCACTTGTAATTTTAGCACCACTGAGAACCTTTGCTCTCATCATCCTTCCTCTCAAAACTTCAGCAGCATTTTGAGTCCTTTGATTTCTGACTTTGAGTAGATATAAGACATATTCTAACTCTTCAGCCATTTTCAAATGAATATCATTTTCACCTATTCTGTATACTCTGCCATCAGCCATGAAGTATAACAGAAAGTCCTTCCTAAGTCCCTTATGATAAATTAACTGAACAGACTCTAGCTTGTCAAGGCTCTCTTGAGTAACCCCAACACCAGGTTCTGCCAGTGATGTTTGATCCATTGGACTGTTATTTATCCTCTTCTCTCTGTGTGAACCTAAACCAGACTTGTCATAAGATTGTTTTCCATATACTGTCCTGGTTTGAGAAAAATCCACAGGTTCTAATGTCAGAGTTTCAGAAAGTACAGGTCTTAAGAAACCTTTGAGTTGAGTTTGTACAACTTGAGCCTTGTCAGAGGTTGTCACAATTTTAGTAGCAATATCAACATGAGCAACGTCAGAGGTTGATTTGTTTATCCTTGATTCAACTTGAGCAATGTCAGAGGTTGAATAAATCTTCTTTGGTAACTGTTCTTCTTCTACCAGTTTACCTTTTCCTTTGTCATTTCTTGCAATAGTAGGTCTCCTTGAGTATTGCAAACTTTGATCAGAGTTTACATTATCTTTAATAGATATTCCTATCTCTTTTCTCCTTGGAGCTTTACCTTTCTTTGTATAAGTACCAGCTTCCATTTTCTTGTGGTGCTCTTCATTTATCATTCTTAATTCAGCATCATAATCCTCAACTGTTACCTCACCACCATGCTCTTCTAAAAACATTTTAGTAGCAATTTCCTCATCTGTGGTAGGCTTATCAGAGATTATCAAACTTTTGAGTTTTGAACCACTGGCAGAGTTTGCATTTCCCTTACCAGAGTTTGATCTTTTATCAGAGTTTGATCTAGGTGGTCTTCTATCAGAATTTAATCTTAAACTCTTTCCATCTCCCTTGCTTCCACCATCATTACCATCATCCCTCCGTCTCAGAGTTTTAGTGTCTTTGCATTTGTCACTTGGTACACTCTCCCCCTTTTTGACATCATCAGAAAGTAGTACTGATGTCAGCAACTCAATTGTAGTAGAAATTGAAGTCAGTTGGGCAGACATAGCAGTCTGGTTGTCCTCAACTTTCCCAAGCCTCTTCTGAGTTTCATCAGAGTCCTTAGCTTGCTTCTTGAACATAGAATTGTAGTAAGCTCTATCATTCTTCAGAGTAAGATCTCTCATACCAACTTCATTCCTCAAAGCAGTGACCTCCTTATGAGACTCATCAAATCTGTTGTGAAGAGATTTAATTTGAATCACAGTAGCCTTTAGACTTGTAAGAACATCAGAATTGGAAATCTGCTTCACAGAATCATGAAGAAAATCAGCAGCCCTCTGTGCAGAAAAGATACAATCTGCAGCAGCCCATCTATTGTAGTACATATCCTGATAATGCTCAGCCGTAGCTCGATTGACCTCTCTTTGCTCATCAGAGTTTGCTCGACTATCAGATAACTCCTCTTGTGAATGAGCAGGACTATCTTCAACATTGTCATCCTGTGCTGTATTCTCTGCAGGAACATTCTCAGCCATTCTTTCTGGATTATCAGATTGTGCATTAGTATCAAACTCTGCTTCTGTTTGAACAATCTCGACAACAGATTGTTGCAAAGCTTCAAGAAAAATAAGATCCTCAGAGTTTAGCTTATCAGCAGCCTCTTGTACATTCTCTGCAACAGCTTCATCAGGAATTGACTCTGTAGCAACTTCTAACCTCTGATCAACTTCCTCACCTTGTTCAGAATGTGCATTATGTACTGAAAGAACTTCTGTGTGAGAATCCACAGAGTCTTCAATCACTAAGGTGGCTTGATCAGCTGCCACATCCTCAGTATCACAAATACTGATACTAGGATGTGCTTCCAGAATATCTTCATCAACAAAGAAATCCATTGGCCCAGCTTCTTTATCAAAAACTCTGCTGTCAGAATGATCAGCAGCTTCCTCAACTACATCATCAGCCTTTGATGTAGGAGCTTCTATATCAGCACTTACCGTTTCAGGCAGAGGTGATGCTTCAGTATTTACATTGGATGCACCAAAGAGATGTGCAGCCACCAGTCTTCTTTTCCTCTGATGAAGAGTTTCATCATCAGTTTCACTCTCCTCATCAACAGTACCAGACTTTGCCCGGTTGGCCCTTCTTTTCTTTAACTTTTTCTTCTGAGGCATATCAGCAGTGTTTGATACCCCAGCTTCAGCATTTGATGGATTCACCCTAGCAGATTTAACAGCCCTCAATTTAGACTTCTTTGACCTCTGTGATTGAGACACAGAAGGTCCAGCTTCAACATTTGATGGTGATTGTTGTTGTTGTGAATTGATCAGGAATTGTTGCACAGACTCAGGCAACATCTCCTTTCTTGTTATCTTTATTGGTTAGATCAGAGAATATGCGTTTATGTAATTTAAAACAGGGAATTACATCATTCTCAGCTATCTCTACTTCAGAAACACATTCAGAGAATATCAATTGACAAAATCTTGCAAAATAGACTACACCTCTGTTTTCAGTCATTTTTTCACCTATATTATTTAGAACTAGCCTAGCAACATCAAAATTACCTCCATAAAGAAGAGAATACCCGATTTGCAGACTATCAGTGGGAATTGCATCCCAATTCGCGCACTTCTTCCCGAACGCCCTTGTTATGCAGTCGAAAAAGAAACTCCATTCCTTTCTCAAGAGCGGTCGCTTCAACTGACCAAGCTTTGTCAGTGGTCCAGAGTAGCCAATTTCTCTCATCATTCTAACCAACTCAGAATCGCCAACAGAGATTGTGAAAGCATTGAAATCCTTAAGACCCAAAGCATCACGAATAGTAGTTGGAGTAACTACAAACTCTTCTCCTTGAAATTCAAAAATTATGGACGGAGACCCAGACTCTCCTCCATTATCATAAGTGCCTGTCTGCCAAAAAGTCCTTATTTGAGATGCAGACAGCTTCAACGGTGCGGTGAGAGCAGTACCAACATCAGAGTTTGACAAGAAATCCTGAATCAAATGAAACGCCTCCGGTGCGTTCTCATTTGCCAAAGGAGCAGCATAGTTGTTTGGTACAAATTCTAACCCAGAAGCAGTAAACATTGTTGTAGCCATTAGAGATGTTTAGAAGAAAGCAAGAAATAAGATAGAGAAAAATGTATGCAGTGAAAGTGTTTGAGACAGTGTTTGTGAATAAAGAAAATGAAGTGTGTAAAAGAATGAACCGTTTATGTGTAGTAAGTTTAAATAATGACTGTGAAAATTAAAACTGAATCGTTTTAATCAGTACTACACACAGCAGGCATCTTTGAAAAATGTGTGAGTGGGACAGATGTCAAACATGTATACGCTGACAGCTGTATGTAACAACTTCCAATACACACGCGCAGTAAAAATAGCCATAATTACCGCTTTTTACACTTTTCAAAACACTCAACCTCTCTCTCCTCTGTTTAATACAAATATGAACCGTTTGTACTCATACTCTTTCGAATTTCTAAACAAATGTATAATCTCAAAATTATAAAATGTCTGAAACAAAGAAATCATTTTAACCATCAGAGATTAAAACAAAATTACCTCGGCGTATTTCCCACAATACATCAGTGTTTACCATTTGTCCTTCTTTGTCAATAAACTCTTTTCTCAAACTGTACAGGTGTGAATAATTGTGTGTGCTATAGCAGAGTTTACCGAAATCAATATTTAGATCATCTCAAAGTGCATAAAATCCACAAACCTAAGCAGTAAAAACTGGTTGCCTAAACTCTCATGTAAAACATAAAATCTGATTTTTATATCTAAACTCTGTATTTTGATATCCTTTCATTTGGATATATCTTTTATTCTTCACCCCCTTTATATATGTATTTTTTTTTTTTTTTAATTTTTCCAGTAATCAGTGGTTGACACTAGTCACCAAAAATCAAAGATTTTAGCCCTTATTTCATACAATAAGTTCCTGGATCTTCCTAGGCACAACATGATCTCAAAGGAATTTGTGCTCTTTTTGGCATCTTTTAATTTGAGGGTGAATTATTTATAATTAATAATCAGAGTTTAGACTTTTCATCAGTTAATGCAATTAATTTATGAGAGAAAATGCAAACAGCTAATACAGACTCAGTGTATAAGATCAATAAACTAAGAGATGCTATAAATACAGAGACAATATCATGCTGTGTTAACTTACTGCACATATTTGAGATCAGAATCTATACAACTCTTAAGGATTCATAATTACTTACTGATAATTATGTTTCATACAAATTTCTTCATTGGTCCTTATGTTTCAGACAAAATTACAATCAGAGTATAGCATTTAGACTGTAACAATCAGAGTATGACCAACACTTTATGACTAACAGAGTTTAGCATCAGAGTTTACTTTCAGAGTTTATGACACTGGTACTCATAATAGTTAATACATGCAAGGAATCATAAGCATAAAAATCAAACATGTATAGTTTTTGAGTCTAACCCGTATCTCTAGTCAAAACCAGAGATCATTCCAAGTTCATTTACCAATCTTGTAAAAGTAGCTTCACTCAATGGTTTGGTGAAGATATCTGCAAGTTGTTGGTCTGTAGACACAAAATGAAGCTCAATATTTCCTTCCTCCACATGTTCCCTGATAAAATGATACCTTATGCTGATGTGCTTGGTCATGGAATGCTGTACTGGGTTACCTGTCATAGCAATAGCACTTTGGTTATCACAGTAAATAGGTATTTTATAGTACCTTAACCCATAATCCAGCAACTGATTCTTCATCCACAGAATCTGTGCACAACAGCTACCAGCAGCTATATACTCTGCTTCTGCAGTGGATGTGGAAATTGATTTCTGTTTCTTGCTATACCAAGAAACCAATCTGTCACCTAAGAATTGACAGCTTCCACTTGTACTTTTCCTGTCTATCTTACAGCCTGCAAAATCTGCATCAGAGTAACCAATTAGCTTAAACTCTGATTCTCTAGGATACCACAAACCCAAGGTTATGGTTCCTTTGAGATATTTAAAAATCCTTTTTACAGCTGTTAGATGAGGCTCTCTGGGATCTGCTTGAAATCTTGCACAAAGACATGTGGCATACATGATATCAGGTCTACTTGCAGTGAGATACAGTAAAGACCCAATCATGCCTCTGTAGGTTGTCATATCCACTGTAGCACCTGTGTCTTTTTCTAGCTTTGTTGCTGTAGCCATGGGAGTTGTAGCAGATGAACTATCAAGCATACCAAATTTCTTTAGAAGATTTCTGGTATACTTTGCTTGATTGATAAAAATCCCATCATCTGTTTGCTTGACCTGTAAGCCTAGAAAATAACTAAGCTCTCCCATCATGCTCATTTGGTACCTGGACTGCATAAGCTTTGCAAACTCTTGTGAACCCACTTTCTAAAAGAAATTGAGCAAGAGTTTCATACCATGCTCTTGGTGCTTGCTTTAGTCCATATAGTGCCTTGTCAAGCCTGTAGACATAATCTGGATGCTTGGAATCTACAAATCCTGGTGGTTGTTCAACAAACACTTCTTCTTTAAGCTTCCCATTGAGAAAAGCACTTTTCACATCCATCTGAAAGACTTTAAATTTCTTGTGTGCAGCATAGGCCAGAAAAATTCTTATGGCCTCCAATCTTGCAACTGGAGCAAAGGTTTCATCATAATCAATTCCTTCCTGTTGTGAATAACCTTTAGCCACAAGTCTAGCCTTGTTTCTTGTAATCACACCTTCACTGTCAGTCTTATTTCTGAAAACCCACTTTGTACCTACAATTGATCTATTCTTTGGTCTAGGTACAAGTGTCCAGACTTCATTTCTTTCAAATTCATTTAACTCTTCTTGCATTGCTGTTATCCAGTTTGCATCTTGAAGAGCTTCTTCCACTTTCTTTGGTTCTGTTTGAGACAAGAAAGCATGATACAGGCATTCATTTGTAGTAGCACTTCTAGTTCTTACACTAGCATCAGGATCTCCAATTATAAGATCAGGTGTATGTGCTTGTGTCCACTTTCTTGCTGTTGGTAAGTGGTTCCTTGCATTATTATTTGATCCTCCCCCTTGATCCATGCTCTCCTGATTCATATGTTGACATTCTGCAGCATCTGAAGCTCCCCCTGAATTGGATGGCTCAGAGTTTAAACTGTCAGAGTTTGAATCAGTTTCCTCAACTAACTCACTTGCTGTGTCTTGTTGAGCTTCTTCACGCTCCCCCTCAACTGGTTCTCTATTTTGTTCAATTTGAGAATTTCCAGTTTCTCCAGTATTTACCAGTAGAGGTTCAGAGTATGCTTCATCAGAGTTTGTCAGAACCGCTTCATCAGAGTTTGTCGGTACTGCTTCATCAGAGTTTACATCATCAGAAAATAAACCTTCATTTTCAAAGCGCAGTTGATCATATTCATCTAAGTCATCAAGTCCAGTTATTTTCTTGTCATCAAATGACACATGTATAGACTCCATTATCACCTTTGTTCTTAGATTGTAGACTCTGAATGCTTTTGTTGACAGTGGATAGCCAACAAAGATTCCTTCATCAGCTTTTAACTCGAACTTAGTCAACTGTTCAGGATGAGTCTTCAACACAAAGCATTTGCATCAAAATATATGAAAATATTTCAAATTTGGCTTCTTATTTTTCACCATCTCATATGGTGTTTTCCCATGCTTGTTGATCAATGTAGCATTTTGAGTAAAACAAGCAGTTTGAACAGCTTCTGCCCAGAAATAAGTTGGCAATTTTGCTTCGTCAAGCATAGTTCTGGCTGCTTCAATTAAAGTTCTGTTCTTTCTTTCAACTACACCATTTTGCTGTGGAGTTCCAGGTGCAGAAAATTCTTGTTTCACTCCTCTTTCCTCTTTCATTGAGTTTCTGAATTTAGTTCCATTATCACTCCTTATTATTTTGACTTTGTACTGTGATCCTTTGTCCAGTTGATTTACATGATCCAACAGAGTTTGAGCAGTTTCATCCTTCTTTGATAAGAAATACACCCATGTATATCTAGTATATTCATCAACAATTACTAGCGCATATTTCTTTCTGCCCATAGACATCACATTCACTGGTCCAAAGAGATCAACATGTAGAAGATGATAAGGTTCCACTACTGAAGATTCAGATTTGCTCTTGAAAGATGACTTCCTTTGCTTAGCCTTTTGACAAGAATCACATAGGCCATCTAGACTGAGTATTGATTTTGGAAGTCCCCTTACAAGATCCTTTCTTATTAGCTCATTGATGTTGTTCAAATTGAGATGATAGAGCTTCTTATGCCAATTCCAACTCTCTTCATTTGACATTCTTGCAGTTAGACACACTGTTTTTCCATCAGAGTTTGTTACCAAACTCGCTTCATAAATGTTGTTGCGCCTGTGTCCAATTAGAACAACTTTTCCAGTAGATTTACTGATTACTTTACAGTGTTCAGTATGAAAATCTACATGGTTTCCTCTGTCACAGATTTGACTCACAGAAAGCAGATTATGCTTGAGTCCTGAGACTAGAGCTACATTTGTGATGATGACACTTCCAAGATTGATATTGCCATATCCCATAGTACGTCCTATGTTGCCATCTCCATAGGAAACCTTTGGGCCAGCCTTCTCCTCAAAATCTGATAGCAGGGCTTTATTTCCAGTCATGTGTCCTGAGCATCCACTGTCCAAGATAAGGATGTTCTCTTTTATGCCCTTATTTTCAGATGATTCAGTCTCATCTTTGACAGTTGCCATAAGCGCATAATTTACTCCATCATCAGAGTCTGAAGTATCTGCCCAGTCTTTGCCTTTAGAGATGATTGCTTTCTCAGATTTGCCTTTCTTGCACTCTGGGGCATAGTGACCCATCTCCTTACAATTGTAGCACTGGATTTCAGATTTATCATTCTTGCCAGACTTGGTCTCCCTTCATTCAGACTTTCTAAAACTTTTCCTTTCAGAGTTTGAATCTTTCCTTGAGAATCTCTTTCCTTTCTTGAAGTTCTTGAATCCCATCTTCTTGAAGGTCTTCACCATCAATGCAGCCATTTGCATCATCTGTTCTTCATCATCCTCAGAGTCAGAAGCTTCATCAGAGTTTGAGTCATCATCAGAGTTTGATGACTCACTTTCAGATTTAATGACTAAAGCCTTTCCCTTGGCTTTCTTCCTTGATGATTCCTTCTTGATGGGCTTCTCCTCAACTTTGAGAGCAAAATATTTTGTCTTCTTGCTTGATCTTCTGTTTCTTTGTTCTATTTCCAATTCATGAGTTTTCAGTAACCCATAAATCTCATCAAGTTCAGTTTCAGCAAGTTCGTAATTATCTCTTATAGTTGTTGTCTTCAAATCCCATCTTTCAGGTAAAGATAAGAGAAATTTGAGATTTGATTCTTCGAGATCATATTCTTTATCAACTAGAGATAAATCATTCAGCAGTTTACAGAATCTGTCATATGTCTCAGTCAAGGTTTCATTGGCTCTTGAATCAAAGTGTTCATACTCTTGAGTGAGTATTGTTTTCCTGTTCTTCTTTATAGTAGTGGTTCCTTGACACCTGACTTCCAAAGCATCCCAGATTTCTTTTGCAGTTTTGCAACCAATTACTCTGTTAGACATAACATTATCTAAAGCACTGTGAAGAAGATGTCTAACCTTTGCATCTTTTGCAATTGATGAGATGTCCTCAGGAGTCATATCTTTCTTTTCCTTTGGAACAGTCTTTTGTTCATGACCATCAACAACAGGAGACAATTTAGTCGGCATATGAGGACCATCGTAGATTCTGTCAAGATATTCTGGATCTGTAGCCTCCAGAAACATGGTCATCTTCACCTTCCAAATTGGATACTCCACTGGCCTGAGAATTGGAACCCTGATTGTTTCATACCGACTCACAGAATTAGGTTTAACCTGTTCAACCTTGGGAGGAGCTTGATTTTCTTCAGACATGATTATTACTGTGTTTGAATCGACAAACTGTATATATTAAACAGCCTTGGCTCTGATACCAATTGTTAAGCCGAATACACAATATAATCAAGTATGTATGAGAATAACAATAATCAAGAACACTGTTTATGAATCAATAAACTGTAATTGTATTAACAGTTTCTCTCTTTATGATGTTAATGAATCACAAAGAGCTACTAGGTTACAAGAATAATATTTCAATAATCGCATCCCTTCTAGGGATAACCTATCTGTGTTTATATAATACACAGTTACAATCAATCTCTAATTGATACTCCTACAAATTAGCTATACAATTTGTAATCAATTAGAATTGCTTCAGTCCTCTGTCCAGTCTCCTTAGCTGTATCAATATATTCTGCTTCTTTCCATCTTCAGAATATATTGCTTCTAGAATCTTCATGATATGCACCGACAGCTAAATCGACTTTCACCCTGTCAGACTTTAACAAACTCTGACCGGCTTCCATTAAACTCTGATAAGTACTTCAGACTAAACTCTGAACAGTACCTGTTACTTAAACACTGATTAAACAAACATCAGCAATTATATCTAACAATAACCTTCAATATTATAATATAATTTTAAATTAATTTATTATCCAGGCAATGCACAAATCGTTTTTCATTCATTATGTCATTTACAAGTTTTGAAACTTGAAATTTTAAAGAAGTAATACACTAATTAAAATATAAAATATTCATTTTAAAAAATCAACATTTTTGATCTGTTTATTTTACGATTTTCCGATTCCTTCTTTATAGTACTATATGAAACTAAATGATATGGGCTAAAAATAACCCTAGAAATATAATTAATGATGTATTAATTAGACCTAGATTGGTCCAAGAATTAGGCCCAATAAATGAGGCCCGAAACCCTAATTATTTATTAATTTCGTAATTAATAAAAGGGGAAAATGTGCAGCTCATAAAAAGAGTCCAAATTGTGTCAACTTCATCAAAGAGTAGCCTCCAAGGCATACAAAACTAATAGGAGTCAGCCTCCTACAAAATAGGATTCACAATCCTGATCTAAGAAGGCGACTTGGCCCCCAAGTCACCTAATTCTACTCTAAATGCAGGGCTCCTGACGCCTATATAAAGGACCTGATCCTTCAATCAGAACTACGTTTTCTTGGCTTGATTCTCAATTACATTAATTGAGATACGTAGGCATCTTGTGAGGACCTGTGTAGTCACGAAACACGAGAGCAACCATTAAGACACGATTGTCCACTACCCTATATTCAAAACCCGCCGTCAATATCTAAATCTACTTTTCGTTCCACAACATTTGGCGTCGTCTGTGGGAAGCTTACATCAACCATGGCTATAACACGAAGAACAGCAACCGCTACTGGATCAACTGTCACCACCACTGTTCCAATCACCACGGAACCAGGGTCGTTACCCCTCACCACAGAGATGGTGTCTCAACCACTAGGGTCGTTACCCCTCACCGCAGAGATGGTTTCTCAACCACTGGGGACGTTGCCCATCACCACGGAGGTAGTTTCTCAACCACAAGGGACGAATCCCCAAGCTTCCATACCTCAGAACGAGACTAACCCTCTTCAGATGGTTGTCTCACCACTAGATCGCAACCTTCCCCGAGGAGCACTGATCTCCACAACCGTGCTTCCTATAAGCACCAATCCAGCTTATGGACTGCCTAACTATCCCCCTGAAACCGGAGGGAGTGGCCATGCCCCAATAATCCATGAACCATACGAACCACCCTACATTCGAGGATTGGGACCTGTCTTTGAACAAAGGTACTTGGATTATTCCGGGCCCTACTCTGACGACTACTCGTCTGATGAAGGTCGAGATAAAGCACCCAGGAGAAGAAGAGCCAGCAAAGAGCCCCTTGGAAGAAGGAATCGGGGGGCAACTACAAGGGCACCTATGACTGCCATGGAGAGAATAAGGGCTCATGAGGCTGAGATTCAGAAACTAAAGAAGGACATGGAGATAGAACAGCAAAAAAAGGCAAACTCAGCCTTTGAACCAAGGGGCAAGAGATGTTCCTATAATTGATTTAGAAACACCTTCAAGGAGGCAAAGAGGAGCTAGGGCTCCAAGGACGGAGATCCCTAGGTCAGATCCTCATGCTTTAATACAACTGGGCGACCCCGATGATCCCATTCCACCCTTCACTGAAGAGGTAATGGTCGTTCATGTATCAAGGAAATTTAAGATGCCTGCTATCAAGGCATATGACGGAACGGGCGATCCCGCAACCCATGTTAGGACTTTTTCGAATGCACTGTTGCTGCAACCAGTCACCGATGCAGTTAAGTGTAGGGCGTTTCCTCAAACTCTGGCAGGCATGGCCCAAAGGTGGTATAGCCGTTTACCGCTTAACTCTATCAGTTGTTTTAGAGATCTGAGCACGGATTTCATCAACCAATTCATCAGTGGACGAGTACATGAAAAAAGCTCAGCTTCACTCATAAATCTGACCCAAGGAAAGAACGAGACATTGAGAGATTATCTCAAGCGTTTCACCAAGGAGACGTTGAATATACCTGATCTAGACAATAAGGTAGCTATGATAGCCCTTCAACAAGGAACCACGGATGTCTTTTTCAAGATGTCGTTGGCTAAACACCCTCCTGAGAGCATGGTTGAGCTCCAACAGAGGGCTGGTAAGTACATCAAAGCTGAGGAAAGCATGAAGAAAACTAACACCCCCACCCTTGGCGGTGGCAACAATGGTGGCTCAAAGAAGCGAAAGACGAAGCAAGAGTATGATGTCGAGGACAAATATCCTCGTACGACTAGAGACTCTGATTCAGCTCTAAGGAAAAACAATCCAGGCACGAAATTTACTGAATATGCAAGGTTGAATGCTCCAAGGAGTCAAATCCTTTATGACATTGAGAAAGATAGAGACTTCCGATGGCCGAAGCCACTACGGGGAGATCCTGAGAAGAGAGACAAGAACAAGTATTGTAGGTACCATAAAGACTCGGGCCATGATACTGATGATTGTAGACAACTCAAGGACGAAATTGAGTTTCTAATCCGAAAAGGGAAGTTGAGCAAATTCACCAAGGATGGGGACATGAACCCCCCTATGAGAGACTATGATAGAAGGGATGGGGACCGAGATCAAGGTCGTAACCCACAACCCCGAGGGCCAGTAATCAACATGATTTCAGGAGGACCAACCGCGGCAGGAACCACTAGGAACTCTCGGAAGGCTTATGCCCGAGAAGTAATGCATATTGTTGGAGAAGCACCCAAGCGTGCAAAAACTGAGATGTCGATTGGATTCTATGACTCGGACCTTGAAGGGGTGAAATTCCCCCATGACGATCCTTTAGTGATAGCCCCCGTGATTGGAAACAATGAGGTAAAACGAGTCCTGGTGGACAATGGAGCCTCTGTTGATGTCCTTTTCCATGACACGTTCTTGAAAATGGGGTATAATGATTCCCAATTGATCCCCTCGAACATGCCCATATACGGGTTTAACGGGGTGGAATCTAAAGTTGAAGGCACAATTCAGTTGCCTATGACTATTGGTAAGGAACCAAAAGAAGTAACTCAAATGTTGAATTTCGTGGTAATCAAAGCATCCTCGACCTACAACGCCATCCTTGGAAGAACTGGACTTCATGCTTTTAAGGCTGTGGCCTCAACCTACCATCTAAAAGTCAAGTTCCCAACCAGGAGTGGTGTTGGAGAAGAAAGGGGTGATCAAAAGACGGCTAGAAGCTGTTATGTAGCCGCGTTAAGGCCAGACGGAGTCGGGGGGCAGGTTCTCCCTATCGAAGACATGGATGTTAGAGAAGATGAGGACCATAGAAGGAAGCCAGCTGAGGATTTGGTTCCTGTTCCATTGGATCCCCTCGAACCTGAAAAGGTGACTTACATTGGAGAACTACTAAAAGAACCTTTGAATGGCGAATTGATCACGTTCCTACAAGAGAACGGTGATGTATTTGCATGGACGGCTGCCGACATGCCAGGGATTGATCCCCAACTGATAACTCACAAGCTCAATATCGATCCAAAAAGAAGGGCGATACAGCAGAAGAAGAGGAACTTTGCACCAGAGAGGCAGGAGGCCATAAAACAAGAAGTTGAAAAGCTCCTAGAAGCTGGATTCATTGAAGAAATCCAATTTCCAGAGTGGTTGGCAAACCCGGTTATGGTTAAGAAAGCCAATGGGAAGTGGAGGATGTGCATAGACTTCACTGATTTGAATGATGCTTGTCCCAAGGATTGCTTCCCACTACCAAGGATTGACACTTTGATAGATGCTACTGTAGGGCATGAAATGCTGAGCTTCATGGACGGTTTCAGTGGCTACAACCAAATCAAGATGCACAAGGATGACACAGCCAAGGTATCATTCATTACTGATTTTGGGGTTTTTTGCTACCTTGTCATGGCTTTTGGACTAAAGAACGCAGGGGCCACTTATCAACGCCTAGTTAACAAGATTTTTGCCCACTTGATTGGAAAAACCATGGAGGTCTACGTTGATGACATGCTCGTTAAGAGTTTGTTTAAAGACGACCACATCCAGCATCTTAGGGAGGCGTTTGAAGTGTTGAGGCACCATAAGATGATGCTAAATCCTGCAAAGTGTGCTTTTGGAGTAGGATCAGGAAAGTTCTTGGGTCTCATGGTCTCCAAAAGAGGCATAGAAGCTAACCCCGACAAGATTAAAGCTATCCTCGACATGGAACCACCTCGTTCCGTTAATGACGTTCAGAGGTTGACTGGAAGAGTTGCAGCCTTGGGAAGGTTTATTTCAAAGTCTGGGGACAAATGCTTATCGTTTTTTAAACCCCTGAAAAAGGTCAAGGATTTTGAGTGGACAGCTGAGAGTCAAGAGGCTTTTTAAGAGCTCAAGAAGTACAAGGCTGAGGCCCCGTTGCTGGCCAAACGAAGCCCGGAAGATACTCTTTATCTCTACTTGGCAACCTACGATCAAGCTCTCGGTGCTGTCCTTGTAAAGGAGGAACGAAAGGTTCAAAAACTAGTCTACTATGTAAGCAAAATTTTGCATGGGGCAGAATTGAACTATTATGTTATTGAGAAGTTTGCTTTGGCACTAATCACGGCCTCAAGGAAGCTACGCCCTTACTTTAAGGCGCACAAAATTGAAGTCCTGACGGACCAACCCTTGAGAAGCATTCTACATAGTCCAAAGGCCAGTGGAAGGCTAATTAAATGGGCAGTTGAGCTAGGAGAGTTCGACATCAAATATAAGCCTCGAACAGCCATTAAGGCTCAGGCATTGGCTGACTTTGTGGTTGAATGTACCATTGTCAACCAAGAAGTCGGGGGGCAAGAGGTAGTACCCCATGAGGCACTTGAAGTTGAAAATAAGGAAGATGATCTTGATCTGAAAGAACGTTGGATACTCTATTTTGATGGAGCATCAAAAACAAAGTCAAGTGGGGCAGGCTTAGTTTTGCAAAGCCCCGATGGGTTTAAAATTGAGTACGCTTTGAAGTTGGACTTCCCTACGACCAACAATGAAGCTGAGTATGAGGCCTTGATAGCTGGTTTAGGCTTGGCTAGAATTCTGAGGGTCAAGAACCTGAAGGTATGTGGAGATTCAAGGTTGGTTGTCTCGCAAGTTAATGGTGAGTTTGAAACCAGGGATGAAACTATGGCTAAGTATTGGAGAGTTGTGAAAGCTGTTATGACTCAGTTTGATGAGTGCTATGTGGAACACATCCCTAGAGAGGAGAATATGAAGGCTGATGCCTTGTCTAAATTTGCTTCTTCTGAGATTGAGAATTACTCGGGAAGTGTTTACTTTCAGGTCTTGAAGGCCCCTACTATTGATTCAAAACTTGTGGCTCCCATTGATATAGGAGGCTGTTGGATGGATCCAATCAAGGCTCATCTTGAGACTGGATGGCTCCCTGATAACGCCCAAGAGGCACGCAAGTTGTCTGTGAGAGCATTGAGGTACACTTTGATTGAAGGGATACTTTATAAGAGGTCTTTTGTGATCCCCTACCTAAAATGTTTAAGGCCCCAAGAGGCACGAGAAGCACTTGAAGAAGTCCATGGAGGAATTTGTGGACAACACTTGGGGGGCAGAGCCCTTGCTCATAAGATAACCAGACTAGGCTTTTACTGGCCCGAGATGCTGAATGACGCCAAGGATTTTGTTAAGAAGTGTGATCGTTGTCAGAAACATGCACCAGTGGTTAGGCAACCGCCTGAGATGCTGACCTCAATCAACTCTCCAATTTCGTTTGCTATGTGGGGAATGGACATACTTGGTCCCTTTCCAATGGCTACGGCTCAAAGGAAGTTTCTGATAGTGGCAATTGATTACTTCACTAAGTAGATTAAGGCTAAACCCTTGGCCAAGATAACCACCAAACAAGTTGCTCAGTTCCTGTGGGAAAGCATCATGTGTAGGTACGGGATACCACGCATCCTTGTTACAGATAATGGAACACAATTCAACAATGAAGAATTCAGGAAGTATTGCGAAGAAAATGCGATTGAGCTCAGATTCACCTCGGTTGCCCACCCTCAAGCAAATGGGCAAGCAGAGGTCGCGAATCGAATCATACTGGATGGATTGAAGAAAATGGTCGAACGTTCCAGGAACACTTGGGTGGACGAGATACTGCCTATACTTTGGGCTTATCGTACCACTTGCAAAGTCACCACTGGAACAACCCCGTTCATGCTTGCATATGGAGCAGAAGCTGTAGTACCTTTAGAAATCTCACATGTATCCCCAAGGATTGAAGCCTTTGAGCAAGAGGCTAATGAGGAAGGAATGAGATTGGCACTCGACTTAATTGATGAAGTCAGGGATGAAGCACACGCTCGAAACGTGGAATATCAGAAAAGAACCTCCTTCCATTACAACCAAAGGGTTAAGGAAAGGTTCTTTCGACATGGAGACTTGGTTCTCTGGAAGATTGAGGCATCCGGAGTTGGACAGAAAGGGAAGTTAGCCCCGAATTGGGAAGGACCATATCGGGTCAAGAATGTGTTTGGACGAGGCTCATACAAGTTGGAAACCCTTGAAGGGACCGAAGTGCCAAGAACTTGGCACGCTGCAAACTTAAAAGTTTACTATGTTTAGTGTTTCCTAACCGGACTCACTATTAGGACAAGTAAAAATAAGGTCGACGAAACCAGTCCGAGTTTTTAACTCGAGATAGAAAGTAGAGTATTATGTAAGGGTTAAACCCACCTCTAGATTGATTCATTTATACAAAGGATGTTTTCATTCCATAGCTTCTTGTCTTGCAAGATTAATACATGTACCAAGCATTGATAAAGTGCAAGCTAAGAAAAGGCCAAGTACATGCTAAAATTGATGAAAAAATCAATCAAGATTTGGTCGAACGAAAATCCCGAAAGAGCAAAAATCTTCGTCGGACAAAAATCCTGGTCCAAAAACAGCAATTCTGGTCAAAAAATGACATTACCGAAGCGAAAATTGAGATTGAAAAACAAATTTTGGTCGACAAAATGCTTATAACTCGAAGCAGTGTCCGATCAGAATTTATTTGACGAAAAGTTCGACTAAAGCCTGATTAGAACAAAAAACGACTCCTGGTCGAAAAAACCTTCGATCAGAGGAAAATTTGAAGCAAAAATCGACCAGGTCTGGTCTAAAAGAAGGGAATTTTAGGCTTGAAGTTTCTGTCCGAAAAATTAATTTCTGCTCGAAAAATTAATTTCTGCTGGAAAAATTATCCTGCACGAAAAAAAAAAAATCGATCAAAATTCGACCAGTCGCGCATCCTGGCCGCAGACACGTTCGAGCAGAAAGAAATTCAAAGTATAAATCGGGCAAGTCCTGACCAAAAAGAAAAAATATTGAAAAAATTGCCTGCCCATTTTATGATTGAAAAACCTGCCCGCGCCCCCACAGGGGACAAGGTGGACAGTGGCCATGTGCGCAAGGGAAACAAACGTTTGAATTTCAAAAAGGAGAAAAAGTTGTCCCCCTAACAGGGAGCACAACTCTGTCTCGCTATATGGCTGAGGGGACAAGACATTCCTGGTCGAATTCTTGTGCGAGCAGAAGAAAAAAAAGGAGGCTAAAAATCGACCAGGAATTGGTGCGAGCAGAACGAAAAAAGGAGGCTAAAAATCGACCAGGGCTGGTCTAAAGCTTACGAAAAAGAACCTGCATTTTACAAATATTTACAAAATTAATTTTTGTAATTTGCGAAAATTATTTTCAAAAATATTTTTAATATTTTTGGAAATAAAGAAAAATACCTGTGGGTACATGGAAATTCCTAAAATATAAGGAATAATTATTAAAAATACCCGTGGGTACATATAAATTCCTAAAATATTAGGAATAATTATTAAAAATACCTGTGGGTACATGAAAATTCCAAAAATATTAGGAATATTTCATATTAGCCTCGAATAAGGCAACAATCGTCGTAAATGTGTAGGTCGCTCCACACTTTGCAATAAGGCGATACTTGTGAAACACTAGTGTAAATAAAGTCCTAGGTAAAGGATAAAAAAGACCCCGAATCTCGAAAAAGATCAATATAATTTCTACGAAAGCTTGAAAAGTTTTCCTAGAAATTGGGGGGCAAATGATATGGGCTAAAAATAACCCTAGAAATATAATTAATGATGTATTAATTAGACCTAGATTGGTCCAAGAATTAGGCCCAATAAATGAGGCCCGAAACCCTAATTATTTATTAATTTCGTAATTAATAAAAGGGGAAAATGTGCAGCTCATAAAAAGAGTCCAAATTGTGTCAACTTCATCAAAGAGTAGCCTCCAAGGCATACAAAACTAATAGGAGTCAGCCTCCTACAAAATAGGATTCACAATCCTGATCTAAGAAGGCGACTTGGCCCCCAAGTCACCTAATTCTACTCTAAATGCAGGGCTCCTGACGCCTATATAAAGGACCTGATCCTTCAATCAGAACTACGTTTTCTTGGCTTGATTCTCAATTACATTAATTGAGATACGCAGGCATCTTGTGAGGACCTGTGTAGTCACGAAACACGATAGCAGCCATTAAGACACGATTGTCCACTACCCTATATTCAAAACCCGTCGTCAATATCTAAATCTACTTTTCGTTCCACAACACTAACCAAAATTTGGGCATCCTCTATATTTTAAATACATGATATAATAAAAATCTGTAATTAATATTAATATTTATTGGATATCAATGCGATGCACATGTATTGTTTAAATTATATTTATTTTAATAAACATGTTATTATTGTGTTATAACTTTTTTCATATCTTGAAAACTAAAATATTTGACACATAAATCAATTAGAAAATTTAGTTAGATCATTAGTTTAACTCATATATGTTATTTCTATTGTAGTTTTAATATTATCTATGAAAAATAATTTTTTTTTACTTATTTAACTAATAAATAAACATTTATTCTCTATAAAAAAGATTGAATTCCATCTATGTATCCATGAATGCAATTTATAAACTAAAAATAATTTGAAACCTATGATCATTAATAACAGTAAAACATAAATTAGTATTGATTCTAATCACTCATAGTAACATTTTAAACTTAATTATATTTAACTCGTTTTCCATAATAATTTTTATGTTTATTTTTTTTACACCAATGACAGAAGAAATTAATAAATAAACACAATTTTATAAAAAAAATTAAAAAAGAATTGAGCTTATTAGCATGGTATTTAAAAATATTTTTTGTTGGATTATATATAGATAAAATGTCCTAAATAACTAATATTTAAACACTGGCTGCCGAAAATATCACATATCGATTTTAGTGCCTTTTTTATCCAAGAGAATTAGCATGCATGAAATGCTTATATCCCGCAAGACCCAACTACCCGTCTTTACTAATTATTAAACTAACCATCCGTCTCTTTCTCTATCCCACATACAATAACTTACATACATACATACACACACACTCTTCCTCATCTTCAAATTCAAATATCTACACCTCCGTAACTCCGATAATACATATGATTTTGAAAATAAATTACCTATAATTTTTTCAAAAACAATGAGTAGCATCTTCCCCGGCTTTTGTTCAACAAATTTCAGTTATGATATCTTGAAGTTTTGTTCTATTTCAGTTATGATATCTTGAATTTAATTATTTTTTAATATATTTAGGAACAAAATTAAGTTGTTAAATAATGATATGTAGTACATGTTTTAAATTTAATCTTACATTTTAAAAATTAATTCGAATTAAAATATATTTACAATAATGGATAGAAGATATAATTAAATTATTGCAATAATTTATATTTTATTATTAAAATTTTGAATTTATTAGAATAATTAAAATTTAAAATAAAAATACTACATGTAAAATATACTCATTTATAATAATTTAATTACATACATTTAAAGATATATATCTATATTTCTAAAATATGAAAATTGGGATACGGGATCGGGGCAGGGTCGGGGATTATGAAAATATTCTCCGTTCCACGCCCTGAACCCGAAAAAATTCCCAAATCCCCAATCCGAACGAGGCGGGGATCGGATCGGGTTATCATGTGAATATATACTTACGCATTCAAAGCATGCGCATACAAAGGGTTATTTTGGGCACAATTTCCGAGCATGAGTATTTTGAGCAAGCTTGCGGTCAAAACTGATATAATGGGCATTCACTTTAGATTGTATTTTTCTTCAAATTTGATTCTCGTTTAATTTGTTTATTTAAACGAATTAGGTAGATATTTTAATAAATGAGTTCTCCTTGTATTTATTTTTTCTATAAATAATTAAATATATATATATATATATATATATAAATGATTTTATTTTCATATTAATATATTATGGATTTGATTATATTATTATTGTTGATATGGACACAAAAATAATCCTAGAAATATAATTAATGATGCATTAATTAGACCTAGAATGGTCCAAGAATACGGCTCAATAAACAAGGCCTGAAACCCTAATTATTTATTAATTTCGTAATTAATAAATAGGGAAAATATACAGCTCAGGAAAGGAGTCCAAAATATGGTAAATTCACCAAAGAAGGATCCAGAATCCCAATTAAAAGAAATAATGAGTTATAGTCCTTATCAACAAGGAAAATACTTGTCTACCAAGAAATACGATGTTTATCCATTATCAAAAAGGAGACTTATTCGCTAAGTCTCCTAAACATACTCTAAATACGAGGCTCCAGACGCCTATATAAGGACCCTGCTCCTTCACAATAGAACTACGTCTTTGGCTTGATTCTCAGCACTGATTGAGATACGTAGGCATCTTGTGAGGACCGATTTAGTCACGAAACACAAGAGCAGCCATTAAAGCTTGAAGCTCTCTGAACCCTAGCAATTAATTTACAAGCATGTTTTTTAATCCATAACATTTGGCGCCGTCTGTGGGAAGACAACATCAACCATGGCAAACACACGAAGAACAACTCAAGATACTCAAACTTCTGAGGAGCTTCCTCTCACCTCTGAGGCAGGCGCTCAGGGAGGCCAGCCACCGCCGATCACCACCACTCAAGGACCGGAAATCCCAATTTCTGTTGAAGGGACGAATCCCCTACAAATGGTCGTTCATGGATCTGATCCACAAGAGACCGTTCTCCAGCAACCAATCACAAACTCTCCACTGCTCATGAATGCACCAAGTGGCCTTCAACTTCATACCACCGATCTCCCCCAATACGCAACTCAAACTCTTGGGATGCCAAGCTATGGCATGCCCCCTCGACCCCCGATGGGCAATAGTGGTCTCAATCCCGCTTATCATGAAGCATATGTTCCCCCTTACATACAAGGTCTGGGACCCCTAAATCAACAAACTCAAACTCGAAGGACCCCTTTGATTCGAGATTACTCGGGACCCTACACTGAGGATGAGAATTACTCAACTGGAGAAGAAAGGGATGTTGCCCCAAGGAGAAGACGTTCTTCCCAAACAAATCGGGAACAATCCCAAACTACTAAGGAAAAGATTGCGGCCCATGAGGCAGAGGCTGCAAGGCTCAAAAAATTATTGGCAGAAGAGGAATCAACAAGAGCACAACGAGTCCCTGTGATTAATTTGGACCAGACACCAAGAAGAACCAAGAGGGCTAAAGCCCCAAGGGGTGATCCTAGTGTTTTGTTGCCCCTAGGAGATCCAGATGATCCTACACCACCATTCACTCAAGACATCATGAAAGCTACCATATCCAGGAAATTTAAGATGCCAACGATTAAAGCTTATGATGGAACGGGAGATCCCGTGAATCATTTAAGAACCTTCTCTAATGCACTGCTGTTGCAGCCAACCAATGATGCGGTCAAGTGTAGGGCGTTTCCACAAACCTTGGCAGACATGGTCCAACGTTGGTATAGCCGTCTTCCTCCCAACTCTATTGGGTCTTTCAAGGAACTAAACAAAGCATTCATCAACCAATTTGTTAGTGGAAGGGTGCATGAGAAAAGTTCTGCATCACTCATGGGAATCCAGCAAGGAAAGAATGAAGCTTTAAGGGATTATCTCAACCGATTTACCCGGGAGGCTCTGAAAGTCCCAGACTTGGAGGACAAAGTAGCTATGATAGCCCTGCAGCAAGGAACCACTGATGATCACTTCAAAAGATCATTGGCAAAACATCCACCCGAGAGCATGCTAAAGCTCCAAGATAGAGCCGGAAAGTACATCAAGGCTGAAGAAAGCATAAGAAAGTATGAACCCACCGCTGGTGGTAGTGGAAATTCAAAGAAAAGAAAGGAAACACAGGAGTATGACGTCAAGGAAAAGTTTCCTAGAACGTCAAAGGATTCTGATTCTCCCCCCAAGAGGAACAATTTTGGACCAAAGTTTACAGAGTATGCTAGATTGAACACTCCCAGTAGCCAAATTCTGATGGAAATAGCAAAGGAGGAGGAACTCCGATGGCCGAAGCCACTAAGGACTGATATGTCTAAACGAAATCAAAATCAATTCTGTCGGTTCCACAAGGAAGTCGGTCACGACACCGACGATTGTAGACAACTGAAAGATGAGATCGAGTTTCTGATACGGAGAGGAAAGCTCAATAAATTCACCAAGGACGGAAATCAAGGGAGACAAAGAGGAAACAATGAAAGGAAGGATTATGATAGAAGGGACAACAATCAAGATCGTAATCCCAAGCCCCGAGGGCTAGTCATCAACATGATATTCGGAGGACCAACCGTTGCTGGGTCCTCCCAAAACTCAAGGAAAGCATATGCCCGAGAGGTAATGACTGTGGTTGGAGAAGCACCGAAACGTGCCCGAACAGAGATATCAATAGGTTTTGATGATTCTGACTTGGAAGGAGTGAAATTTCCCCACGATGATCCCTTAGTCATCGTACCTGTGATAGGGAATTCTGAAAAAAAAGAAGAGTTTTGGTCGACAATGGAGCTTCAGTGGACATCTTGTTCCATGATGCTTTTATCAAGATGGGTTATACTGACTCTCAGTTGACACCCTCGAATATGCCCATATATGGATTCAATGGAGTGGAGTCGAAGGTGGAAGGCACTATTCAACTCCCAATGACAATGGGGCAAGGGTTGAATACGTCTACTCAGATGTTGAACTTCATAGTTATAAAGGCAACTTCGACCTACAATGCAATCCTGAGAAGGACGGGTCTTCACACGTTCAAGGCCGTTGCCTCATCTTATCATCTGAAAATCAAGTTCCCAACGAGGAATGGAATTGGTGAAGAACGGGGAGACCAAAAGATGGCTAGAAGTTGTTACGTAGCCGCGTTAAGGCCTGATGGAATCGGGGGGTAGGTTCTCCCCATTGAAGACATGGATACCAGTGATAATGAGGACCGAAGAGGGAAACCAGCTGAGGATTTAATCCCAATTCCCTTAGTTCCTGGTGAACCGGAGAAGGTGACTTATGTTGGAGCATTGTTGCCTGAACCATTGAGAAGCAAGCTCATATCTTTTCTTCAAGAGAACAATGACGTTTTTGCTTGGACAGCGGCTGACATGCCAGGGATTGATCCCCAGTTGATAACCCACAAACTGAATGTGGACCCTGAAAGGAAGACGGTGAAACAGAAGAAGAGAAATTTTGCTCCAGAGTGGTAAGAGCCCATTAAACAAGAAGTAGAAAAGCTTCTAGAGGCCGGATTCATTGAAGAAATACAATTTCCAGAATGGTTGGCTAACCCAATGATAGTCAAAAAGGCCAATGTAAAATGGAGGATGTGTGTGGACTTAACTGATTTGAATGATGCATGTCCTAAGGATTGTTTTCCCTTACCGAGGATTGATGCCCTAATAGATGCCACAGCTGGGCACGAGATGCTGAGTTACATGGATGGCTTCAGTGGGTACAACCAAATCAAAATGCACAAAGATGACATCTCCAAGGTATCATTCATCACTGACTTTGGTGTTTTCTGTTACCTAGTCATGGCATTTGGACTTAAGAATGCAGGGGCAACATACCAAAGATTGGTGAACAAAATCTTCGAACACCTAATTAGAAAAACCATGGAGGTCTATGTGGATGACATGTTGGTTAAAAGCCTCGATAAGGCCGATCATATAAATGATCTTCGGGAAGCATTTGAAGTGCTAAGGCACCACAAGATGATGTTGAATCCAGCTAAGTGTGCCTTTGGTGTAGGCTCAGGAAAGTTTTTAGGCCTGGTGGTTTCCAAGAGAGGAATCAAGGCTAATCCCGACAAAATACAAGCAATTCTAGACATGGAACCACCATGGACTGTCAAGGATGTCCAGAAACTAACAGGAAGAGTGGCAGCATTGGGAAGATTCATCTCCAAGTCAGGAGAAAAGTGCTTACCTTTCTTCAAAGCACTCAAGAACGTGAAAAATTTTGAGTGGACAACTGAAAGCCAAGAAGCCTTTGAGGCCCTGAAGAAATACATGGCTGAGGCACCACTGTTGGCAAAGCCAAAGCCAGGAGAAATTCTCTATTTGTACTTGGTGGTTTCTAACACAGCCCTAGAAGCCGTTTTGGTAAAAGAAGAATTAAAGGTTCAGAAACCCATTTACTATGTAAGGAAGATCCTACATTAGGCAGAAATAAAATACTCTACGATTGAGAAGTTTGCCTTAGCCTTGATAATGGCCTCAAGAAAGCTGCGCCCATACTTCCAGGCTCACAAGATAGAGGTCTTGACCAATCAGCCTCTAAAAAACATCTTGCATAGCCCTCAAGTTAGTGGAAGGTTGATCAAATGGGCTATTGAATTTGGAGAATTTGACATCAAGTATAAGCCTCGAACGGCCATAAAAGCTCAAGCACTCGCTGACTTCATGGTTGAATGCACCATTGACAACCAAGAAGTCGGGGGGGGGGGGCAGGAAGTAGTAGTGGAAGACAAGAAAGATGAAGAGATGGTGTTCAAAGAATGTTGGGTGCTCTATTTTGATGGAGCATCAAAAACAAAATCAAGTGGAGCAGGTTTGGTGCTACAAAGTCCTGATGGATTTCTCATAGAGTATGCACTAAAACTGGATTTCCCAACGACAAACAATGAGGCTGAGTACGAAGCCCTGATAGCTGGCTTAGGGCTAGCTGGAGTCTTGAGAGTTAAAACTCTGAAAGTGTGTGGAGATTCGAGGCTAGTGGTTTCCCAAGTAAATGGGGAGTTTGAGGCCAGAGATGAAGTCATGGCCAAGTACCTAAAACTTGTCAAGGCCATCATGACTCAGTTTGATGAATGCTATGTGGAACACATTCCAAGGGAAGAGAACATGAAGGCCGATGCCTTGTCTAAGTTTGCCTCTTCTGAAATTGAAAACTACTCAGGAAGTGTATACTTCCAAGTCTTGAAGACCCCAAGCATCAATGGAAAGTTGGTAGCACCCATTGACGTTGCCAGCTGTTGGATGGATCCCATCAAATCTCATCTGGAAACTGGGTGGTTACCGAACGACACTTCAGAAGCACGAAAGCTATATGTGATAGCACTAAGGTATGCCCTGATTGAGGGAATCCTATATAAAAAGTCTTTCATCATTCCTTACTTAAAATGCTTGAGACCCCAAGAGGCAGAATTGGCCCTAAGGGAAGTGCATGAAGGAATTTGTGGGCAGCACTTGGGGGGCAGAGCCCTTGCTCATAAAATCACTTGTCTAGGTTTCTATTGGCCAAGCATACTTGCAGATGCTAAAAGCTACGTGAAGAAATATGAACATTGCCAAAAGTATGCACCAATAGTTAGACAACCACCAGAGATGATGACATCCATAAACTCACCTATCCCATTTGCCATGTAGGGGATGGATATACTTGGACCATTTCCAATGGCAAGTGCGCAAATAAAGTTCTTGATAGTAGCAATCGACTACTTCACCAAGTGGATTGAGGCTAAGCCTTTAGCCAAGATAACAACCAAGCAGGTGATGCATTTCTTCTGGGAAAATGTGATATGCAGATACGGGATTCCACGTATCTTGGTCACAAACAATGGAACTCAGTTTAACAACGATGAATTCAAGAAATATTGTGACGAGAATGATATCAAGTTACGTTTCACTTCTGTTGCCCATCCTCAAACAAATGGGCAAGCTGAGGTTGCCAATAGAATTATCCTGGATGGACTGAAGAAAAGAGTTGAACGCTCTAGAAATACTTGGGTAGACGAATTGCTCCCCATACTATGGGCATATCGTACTACTTGGAAAGTCACCACTAGAGCAACTGTTACGACCAAACTCAACACGCAAGTGCACGTGGTCACAAGTAATACAGATAGCAAGTAAGGTTCGTTCCTACAGGGACTCGTTGTATTGTCTAGTTAATTCACTCACCAATGTATGATTATTATTCGATGCTAAAACAAGTAACAAATTGGATTTTGTTTACCACTAAAATTTATCTAAAATTTATAACTAATTATCAACTATTTTAACGAAGGGTTATATTGAATTACTTATGCAATTAAAACATGGAATTTCAACTTCATTAAACAATCCATCTATAGTTTCCAATTCTCTAGCCTTTTCATGTGATTTATTAATACCTGATCGAACACACAAAACTGATATAAGCCAACTTTCGTTGCACAAATACCATCCTAAATAATATCCACAATAAAGATAGAAATCACTTAGTCTCCCAATTATGCTTAGTCCCTATATGTCTATAAAGATTGAAAACATAATGGTTGAAGTACAAGCATTCAATTGATCACATAGTCGTCATAAAACGGTTAGAGTTACGACACTAATTACGAATGATATTCTCACGCATAAACCTATGCTAGCATGGCAAGTTCTAAACTCTTAAATCCACTTTCGCTTCAATAAGAATTAACTCACAATTACAGGAGTTAGCTACTCTCCTATAACGAATTAAATCAACCTTGATAGGATATCGCATCAATCACACTATAGGCATCGAGAAAATTCAACAAATAAACTTCATGAATAAATCCGCTAAAACCCCATGACAACGAGTTAGTTCATAATCAAACTAATCGTCACCATGGGTTCTAATGTAAACATGATTGAAGAAAACGAATTAATATTGTAATAATTATCAAGGGTTCTAAAGAATACACCCAAACCAAGCCTCCACAAGCTAGAAAGAATACAAGAATAAATTGAAAAAACTATCTTCTTCCTTGCTTCTTCGTGCTTAAAACTCCGTAGATAATATGTGGTATGTGTCTCTCCTCGTTCTCTAGGGTTTTCTTCTCTTTTTATATGCCTCCAGGTGCAACAAGTCGTACTGAATTGTAATTTGACTTCAACTCGAAAAATCAGCAAATCGGGTTCAAAACAGGAAATTTCGTCAGACAGACTGGCGCTGCCGCGCCATGATTGTATAGGATAGCGGCGCTGCCGCGCCAGATAATTACTGCTCCTTTCTCCAGCGGCGCTGCCGCGCCATAGGCAAGCACAAACACGGCGCTGCCGCGCCGTGCCTTCTGTCCAGGAAGACGAATTTTTCCATTTTCTTCGTTTTAGCTCCAAATTGCATTCCGATTGCTCCGCTTCATTCCTAGTACACCTGTGATAAATATACCTGCACAATACCCTTAAAAGAGATCAAAAATACCACAACTCGAGTACAAACATTCGTTTTAAGCCATACGGACACGTTTTAAGTGAATAAAATACCCACTTATCACACCCCCAAACTTAAACCGATGCTCGTCCTCGAGCATAAACAAACAATTTATTACAACTAACTAGTACCACTTCCGTAGGTGATCACGGTTGCATTTGGCATATGCAACAAGCCCTTTAAACCCCTAGGCAGCCCTAATGGACGAGTAAGGTCTCGTGAGGGCCTATAGCGAATGTACCCACAAAATCCATCTACTCATGCAACTAACAATGCAATGCATGTATGCAACTAATATGAAAATGCAACGATCCCTTCAAACCAACCAAAACCAATCAACAAGCCAACATCTCAAAGAACACAGTCTTCCAAACAGAGTTCGACCAAATTCCCATCGACCAACGAGACAAACACAGAAACGTGCGTGTGTGCGATGCTCACCAATATACTCCCAAACTAAATCAAGACCATACCTACTCTTAGCCAAAACAACCACAAGCTTACAAACAGAATGAACGCTAGACACAAGAAACCACTTAAAGACACCTCAAAATCCACTTGGGCTAGACAGGAATTCATGCTTTATTACGACACACATGCTTATTTGACCGTGCAATGGTTGAGACCCCAAAAGGCTTATACAATAATACCCATGTAGCGAGCGTTAGGTTAGTGGATCCCAGACCGGAAAAGTCTTAGGTCACTAGGCACAAAGTCCCCTAGAACTTAATTGCTCGAGTATTAAAGAGCTCAACCTGATCAATTCTGCATAAAACAACTAAAACAACTCTTTTTTTTTTCTTTTTCTTTTTTTTTTTTTTTTTTTTTTTTTTTTTAAATTTCGGAATGAGTGCACTTTGCCTTTTTCTCATCCCACCCTAGACTACTCATCTTTTCAATGAGCCGGCTACTAGCCATTTGACGCCTAGCCTTTATTACAACTAGCATGAAATCCCTGGTTTCCCCCAAACTTATACATAAGTGCTCCTTCGTTTTCAAGAATCTAGCCAACATTCTAAATGTAAACAAGTGGTTAAATTCTAACACCAAACAAGCATGGTCTGATCAAATTCAAAAGCAACCAATGAGACTTATGAAATAGATTTGTTTCTGGCATGCAAGTCAATACTTAGAAACTTAATCAACCCTCTATTCATCACAACCACACTCCAATCAACATCGACTCACCAACGGAAATAGTCAAATCCTACGGGATCATGAAATATGCATGCAACTAAAATGGACTCACATAATAAATAAAAACTATGCAAACAGAATGCCCTATATGACATGAACATGCAAAACTACGAATAAACTACAACTACACATGCAATATGAATCCTACATGAACACACACACACTAATATTCCTTAATTACCACCCCCAAACTGACAATATTCAATGTCCTCATTGAAGGTAATAAAAAGATAGTAGAAACATACCTAACACATGGGTTGCCTCCCACGAAGCGCTGTCGTTAATGTCATTTAGCCGGACAAATGTGAATCAAATCATGGTGGCTCGAAGATCGCATTTGACTTGTCCTTAGCAGAAGGACCATTCACCCATTGTTTGATAACCTTCTTGCTTTCTTCCCACATCTTTTCCAAATCAAACTTCACCTTGACTTTTCCACCAATCGATTTTTTCTTTTTCTTCTTTACACCTCTAAGGTGTTTATGCTTCTCCGTCGATTGATAAGAACACTCTTTTACCTCATGATCCTTGTTCCACCTTCTCAACACATTATCTTCACACTCTTTAAAAATTACCAACTCATCATTCAGAAGGACATACTTCAAATGTGGTGGAAGTTTTCCAAGCTTGACATTCGAAAGATCTCGAATGGAAGAATTGTCAATGGAATCACTGATGTGATGCTCGAACTTGTGCATGTCCGAATTTTTGCTCAACAGCTGATCGAACTCCTTTCTCTGACCCGTATCAACCATCTTCAAGCTAAAACACTCTTCCTCCTCTGTCGGAAATTTCATAGCCTTGAACACATTAAAAGTGACCTTCTGATTTCGAACCCTCATTGTAAGCTCTCCTTTCTGCACATCGATCAAAGTTCGGCCTGTAGCCAAGAACGGTCTTCCCAAGATAATAGGAATCTTCTTGTCTTCCTCAAAGTCCAGAATTACAAAATCGGCTGGAAAGATAAGCTTGTCGACCTTCACCAAAACATCCTCAACTATTCCTCGAGGATAAGTTACTGAACGGTCCGCAAGTTGCAGAGTCATAGTAGTTGGCTTTGGTTCTGGAAGACCAAGTTGCATGAAAACTGATAAGGGCATGAGATTAATACTTGCACCCAAATCACACAAGCATTTGCTGAATGAGAGATCTCCAATAGTACATGGTATGGTAAAGCTTCCAGGGTCCTTCAACTTAGGTGGCAACTTTTGTTGCAAGATGGCACTACATTCTTCCGTCAATGCAACTGTCTCTAGCTCCTCAAGTTTCAATTTCTTCGCAAGAATGCCCTTCATAAACTTCGCATAGCTCGGCATTTGCTCAAGAGCCTCTGCAAATGGTATGGTAATCTGAAGCTTCTTGAAGACATCCAAGAACTTAGCAAACTGCTTGTCAAACTTTTGCCTTTGAACTCGTTTTGGGAATGGAGGAGGTGGAAACACCTTTTCTTCTACCACTTTCTGAGAATTATCACTCTTCCCAGTTACATGAGTCGAGAGAGTAGCATTAGGTACCAAATCAGGAACAGAATCGACCCCAGCGTCAAAATTATCTTTTTCTTCCAGAAGGGTCGGCGCTGCCGCGCCGTTTTTATACTGGGGAGCGGCGCTGCCGCGCCGAACATTCTGATCAGAAATTTCATTTTTTTCCTCGGCTGAATTTTCTTCGTTCTGACCTTGTAGAATCTTCCCCGATCGTAAGGTTACTGCCTGGACCTGTTCCTTGTGATCTTTCTTGCCTGGATTCATCTCTGTGTCACTCGGAAGCGTTCCTGGTTGACGGTTCAACAATGCATTGGCTAGTTGCCCAATCTGATTCTCTAAAGTTTTCAACGACACCGCCTGACTCTTGTACATCATTCGAAGCTCTTCCAATTCAGACTTCTCAGCCTGATTCAATGAATTCCCTTGAGATGGTTGAAATCCCGGTGGAATGAATGGTTGCCTTGGAGCATAAGGTGGTTGATAGTTCTGATTATATGGCCTTGCATTGAACTGCTGATTTTGTGGTTGCTGAACACCACCCTGATTGTTGCTCCAACTGAAATTAGGATGATTCCGATTGTTGGGATGATACACATTAGGTGCTGGATGCTGAGTTCTCTGAAAGTTACTAACAAACTGTGCTGATTCAGCTGAGATAGCACACAAATTCGTGTCATGAGCCCCTGCACACAATTCACACACCATAGCAACCTGGTTAGTCCCAAGATTAGAAAGGGAATCTACCTTCATTGTCAACGCTTTGAGTTGAGCAGCAATAGCAGTAGCTGCATCCAAGTCAAGAACTCCAGCCACTTTAGCAGGTGGCAAGCGTTGAGTAGGATTCTGAAACTCATTGGCCGCCATCATCTCGATAAGATTATAGGCATCCTCATAGCTTTTTGCCCACAGTGCTCCTCTAGAAGCTGCATCAAGCATAGGCCTTGACTGAGCTCCCAATCTGTTGTAGAAATTGCTGATTACCATCCAATCCGGCATCCCATGATGAGGACAACGTGCCAATATCTCCTTGTATCTTTCCCAAGCTTCCCCCAAAGATTCCTGGGGTTGCTGAGCAAACTGAGAAATAGAATTTCTATAAGCTGTTGTCTTCGCCATGGAGAAATACTTCGTCAAGAACTTTTGAGCACAGTCTGCCCATGTTTTAATAGAACCTGATGGCATAGAATGTAACCAACTCTTGGCTTTATCCCTAAGAGAGAAGGGAAATAGCCTCAATCTGATTGCGTCATCTGTAACTCCGTTGAATTTGAAGGTATCACAGATCTCAAGAAAGTCCCTAATATGAGCATTGGGATCTTCAGCAGGACTACCCCCAAACTGAACCATATTCTGAATCATCTGAATGATGTTTGGCTTAAGCTCGAAATTATTTGCCCCAATAGCTGGACGAACAATGCTGGTATGAATATCCTCCACTTTTGGCTGAGAGAATTCACTCAAAGCCTTCGCTGGTTGTGCTTGATCTTCCATATCTTCTTTTGATTCACGATTGTTTTCTACACTGATGTTCTCAAAGTCAAGTTTCCTTCATGCTAGTTCTTCTCTTCTTGCTAATTCTTCTCTACGTGCTCGAGCTCGTGTACGCATACACTCTCAATAAGTACCTGAAATTCACCAACAAGAAATTTGGTGAGAAACGTCCTAGTCACCGAACTTTAATGACCACTGATGGTAAATACTGAAACTAAACAAATAAAACCGAAGTCCCCGGCAGCGGCGCCAAAAACTTGTTACGACCAAACTCAACACGCAAGTGCACGTGGTCACAAGTAATACAGATAGCAAGTAAGGTTCGTTCCTACATGGACTCGTTGTATTGTCTAGTTAATTCACTCACCAATGTATGATTATTATTCGATGCTAAAACAAGTAACAAATTGGATTTTGTTTACCACTAAAATTTATCTAAAATTTATAACTAATTATCAACTATTTTAACGAAGGGTTATATTGAATTACTTATGCAATTAAAACATGGAATTTCAACTTCATTAAACAATCCATCTATAGTTTCCAATTCTCTAGCCTTTTCATGTGATTTATTAATACCTGATCGAACACACAAAACTGATATAAGCCAACTTTCGTTGCACAAATACCATCCTAAATAATATCCACAATAAAGATAGAAATCACTTAGTCTCCCAATTATGCTTAGTCCCTATATGTCTATAAAGATTGAAAACATAATGGTTGAAGTACAAGCATTCAATTGATCACATAGTCGTCATAAAACGGTTAGAGTTACGACACTAATTACGAATGATATTCTCACGCATAAACCTATGCTAGCATGGCAAGTTCTAAACTCTTAAATCCACTTTCGCTTCAATAAGAATTAACTCACAATTACAGGAGTTAGCTACTCTCCTATAACGAATTAAATCAACCTTGATAGGATATCGCATCAATCACACTATAGGCATCGAGAAAATTCAACAAATAAACTTCATGAATAAATCCGCTAAAACCCCATGACAACGAGTTAGTTCATAATCAAACTAATCGTCACCATGGGTTCTAATGTAAACATGATTGAAGAAAACGAATTAATATTGTAATAATTATCAAGGGTTCTAAAGAATACACCCAAACCAAGCCTCCACAAGCTAGAAAGAATACAAGAATAAATTGAAAAAACTATCTTCTTCCTTGCTTCTTCGTGCTTAAAACTCCGTAGATAATATGTGGTATGTGTCTCTCCTCGTTCTCTAGGGTTTTCTTCTCTTTTTATATGCCTCCAGGTGCAACAAGTCGTACTGAATTGTAATTTGACTTCAACTCGAAAAATCAGCAAATCAGGTTCAAAACAGGAAATTTCGTCAGACAGACTGGCGCTGCCGCGCCACGATTGTATAGGATAGCGGCGCTACCGCGCCAGATAATTACTGCTCCTTTCTCCAGCGGCGCTGCCGCGCCATAGGCAAGCACAAACACGGCGCTGCCGCGCCGTGCCTTCTGTCCAGGAAGACGAATTTTTCCATTTTCTTCGTTTTAGCTCCAAATTGCATTCCGATTGCTCCGCTTCATTCCTAGTACACCTGTGATAAATATACCTGCACAATACCCTTAAAAGAGATCAAAAATACCACAACTCGAGTACAAACATTCGTTTTAAGCCATACGGACACGTTTTAAGTGAATAAAATACCCACTTATCAGCAACCCCCTTTCTGTTGGCATATGGGACAGAGGCGGTGGTTCCAGTGGAAATTACTCACACATCTCCGAGAGTCGAAGCTTATGAGCCAAAGACAAATGAAGAAGGCATGAGATTGGCCTTAGATCTAATTGATGAAGTAAGACATGAGGCGAATGCTAAAGTAGTTGAACATCAGAAAAGGGCATCTTTCTACTATAACCTAAGGGTTAAAGAGAGATTTTTCCGCCAAGGAGACTTAGTCCTCCGAAAGATTGAGGCATCCGGGGTTGGACAAAAAGGCAAGTTGGCCCCAAATTGGGAAGGACCATATCGCGTTAAGAACGTATTTGGTCGAGGTTCGTACAAATTGGAAACCCTGGAAGGGATCGAAGTGCCAAGAACTTGGCATGCTGCAAACTTGAAAGTCTATTATGTTTAAAGTGTGTCCTGACTAGACTCACTATTAGGACAAGTAGAAATAAGGTCGACGAAACCAATCCAAGTTTTTAAACTTGAGGTAGAAAGTAGAGTATTATGTAAGGGTTGAACCCATTTTCAAGTTATGATTCTATTCAACATTTTCATGTTTCTATGATAAGTTTATATGCATTGAGTGTTGACAAACATTCGAAAAATTCAGAAATGAAAGAAAGTCAAGAAATGATAAATTAAGACTTACGAAAGTTAAGTTATGCCCGAAGGCATATATTACATAAATAAAAGCCATAAACGGCTACAAAAGAAAAAACTACATAAACTAGGCTTCTCATCCCTTGTCGCCAGTATCAGCCTCCTCTTCTTCTGAGTCAGAACCAAAACCAGAGTGAGTAGCTGCAGAATCAATGCCGGCTGTCTAACCAAGGGGGGAGGAATGCCCTAGATCCAGAATCCTGTCGTCCTCATCCATGTCATCCTCTCCAGCCAAAACCACCTCTAAAGGGGTAGGAGCATAAGGGCTCGGGAAGTCATAAAGGGTGAGTGATCCAGGAATCTTCTCCAGAACTTCAGCTAAGGCACCATCCCATCCTTTATTGAACTGAACTGTAAAGAGAAGCTCGTCATGCTTACCAATTAAGTCCTTGTACTCCTGAGAGTCAAGGTACTCATCGATAAAATCATCTTTGCTCTTCCTTAGCTCAACCAGCTCAGCTTGGGAATCAGCTAACTCCTTCTCCCTCCTAGCCAAAGTAGCCCTGAGAGAGCCCACTTCCTCTTGAGACTTCTCAAACTTGCCTTGGTTGGCCTCGGAATATGAGCGCCAAGCCTTGTCTTGAAAGAGAGCCCATTGAAAGTTAGCATTAGCCTGCAAACAAAGTACAAGTCAAAAAAGAAACTTGTAACATATTAAATAAATTACAAAGAAAAAAGAAAGTAAAAGCTTACAGCAGCTATAGCCTGAGAGCCTGCATGCTCCACTCCCTCAATGGTAGAATTGGAGACAAAGTCCTTGTAATCACAAGGAGTGAGAGAGTGATAAGACCACTCAGTAGCATGTTTGGACACCCCAACGACTGTGTCCTTCTTCCTGATACCCCAGTTGGGGCGCCAAATAGAGCTCTTGGCTGAGGGAGGAGCCTCAACCTCCTCAACTGTGTCCTCATGAGGCCTCAAAAAGGCCGGGACACTCGAAGCTGCTCGAGGGTCCTTTCCTCCCAAACGAGCCCTCTTTATCCTTGCAGTTTCTCCATCTAAGGGCTCGTTGGTCTTATTTATAAAGGTCAAAGCTGTAAAAACACAGAAAAACAAAATAATGGGTATAAGAAAATCTTAGATAAATAAAAGAAAGTATGGAATGAGAGTTACCCTTGTCTGACACGTTCGAAAGGCCCAGAGACTTAAGAAGAAACTCATCCAGGAGCTCCCAAGCCATAGTAGCATAGTTATTCTTGGTTAGCTCAGCATAGGCGTGAGCCTCTTCATCAGTCAGGACTATATCATTGGGACTACCGTCCGAGACCCTACTAAATGATCTACGGAATAAGGTGCCCCAATCCCCTCCTTCCCAAACCAGATACATGACCTCATTTTTCCATTTTGGGTTGTTATCAGGAATGGATTTTGGGTGAAAAATTGGAGGTGTGGAAGGGCGATGGTTAATATAAACCCAACCCGGGGAAATTCCAGAACTATTCTTAAACTGAAATATCTTCCTAAATAAAGAAACAATAGGGGGAAAGTTGTTTTTTAAACAAAGTACTATGAAACTCATTATTATTCTCCATGCATTTGGGGGAAGTTGACAAGGGTAACATCTGCTAAGAGTTTGGGAATGAAATCATGAAAAGGGAATCTAAGCCCTGCAACAATGGCATCCTTATAAATGCAGAGAGCATCAGGACGCCAATGGCAGGAACGATCTCTTGGGCCAGCTGGGATAAGCCTATAAGGGGTTTTAACTCTATACATTTTATTGTAATCCCTAATTTTATTGACTTCATGAAATCTGTTACTACAATCGAAAGAATCTAACTGGGACACATAGGGGTAATCATCACCACGTTCACTAATCATATCTTGTAAAGACATATACGAAGAACGAATAGGGATACCTCTCTTCGAAGCCTGGTTCATCTTTTGGAGGCATTGGGTAGCACGGTCAGCCATCTTCAAATCTTCAGAATCTTCAAAGCAAAAACCCAGAAAATCTTCAAATCTTCAAGTATAAGCCCAAAAATCTTCAAATAATGAAGAACAAACCCAGAAAAAGATGAATGTGATTGAAGAAAAACTCGCCGGAAATCACCTCACCGCGAAGGAATTAGAGAGAAACTAGATAGAAACTATTGAGAAATTTTTAGAAATTGAAAGTGAGAAGTGAAGAGTGAAATGGAAATCTCACTCTTTTATAACTGAAGTAGCCGGTCACCCAACCGGTTAAGGGAAGGGCAACCGTTTCAGCCAGTCAAGGCCCATAATCATTCATTGGATGTCAAAGATCAAGGCCCGAAAGAATTCAAGGCCCAAGAAAGATTAAAAAGAATTCAAAGCCCAAAAAGAATTCTAACTAAAATTGAGGTCGAAAGAGTTTTATTTCGAGGTCGAACGACCAAGGTCGAAAACATACGTGAAACTGAAGTCGATTCGTTCGACCTAAAGATCGAATTGAGGTCGAAAAAGTAGTAAACTGAGGTCGAAAAAACCTTAGATCAAGATCGCATGATTGAGATCGAAAATATACTAAGAATCGAGGTCGAATCCATCGACCTCACTCTAATTTGAGGTCGAACGGGAATGGATTCGAGGTCAAAAAAGAATAGGCTGAAATCGTGAGATTGAGGTCGAAATTATACTAAGAATCGAGGTCGAATCCATCGACCTCACTCTAATTTGAGGTCGAACAGGAATGGATTCGAGGTCGAAAAAAAATAGGCTGAAATCGTGAGATTGAGGTCGAAATTATACTAAGAATCGAGGTCGAATCCATCGACCTCACTCTAATTTGAGGTCGAACAGGAATGGATTCGAGGTCGAAAAAGAATAGGTTGAGATCGTGAGACCGAGGTTGAAATTGTTTTGAACATTGAGGTCGAATCCATCGATCTCGCACTGATTTGAGGTCAAAAAAGACTGCATTGAGGTCGAACGATCGAGATCAAAAATATACTGAAAGTCGAGGTCGAATCCATCGACCTCACGCTAAAACGAGGTCGATTTTTAGGTCGAAAATGACCTAAAACGAGGTCGATTTTGAGGTCGAAAATGACCTAAATTTAGGTAAAAATGACCTAAATTGAGGTCGATTTTGAGGTCGAAAATGACCTAAATTGAGGTCGATTTTGAGGTCGAAAATGTCCTAAATTGAGGTCAAAAATACCCTTAAAATAGAAAATTTTGAGGAAAAATACGCAGTAAATTCTGTGAAAACCCCAGGAAGATTTTCCCAGAAGTTGGGGGGCAAATGATATGGACAGAAAAATAATCCTAGAAATATAATTAATGAGGCATTAATTAGACCTAGAATGGTCCAAGAATACGGCTCAAGAAACAAGGCCCGAAACCCTAATTATTTATTAATTTCGTAATTAATAAATAGGGAAAATATACAGCTTAGGAAAGGAGTTCAAAATATGGTAAATTCACCAAAGAAGGATCCAGAATCCCAATTAAAAGAAATAATTAGTCATAGTCCTTATCAACAAGGAAAATACTTGTCTACCAAGAAATACGATGTTTATCCATTATCAAAAAGAAGACTTATTCACTAAGTCTCCTAAACATACTCTAAATACGAGGCTCCAGACGCCTATATAAGGACCCTGCTCCTTCACAATAGAACTACGTCTTTGGCTTGATTCTCAACATTGATTGAGATACGTAGGCATCTTGTGAGGACCGATTTAGTCACGAAACACAAGAGCAGCCATTAAAGCTTGAAGCTCTCTAAACCCTAGCAATTAATTTACAAGCACGTTTTTTAATCCATAACAATTGTGTAATTTGAAATATTATATTAGAGTAATAAAGGATTCTTAAAACTAAAAAAATGAAAAAATAAATTATTAAAATGGAACTAAAATTTATTTAAATGTTTATATCAGTTTAGGTTTTAAATACAAAATCTACTATTTGAACTCTATCTTCGGTTCTAAAAAGCAAAATTGATCGATTTTACAGTTCACGACATAGTCTTCAATCTAACGAGAATTTAACAATTCCCGAAAATTCAAGAAAAGAAATAGATATGAACCTTTATATTAAGAATTCTATTTAATCTAACGGTTCTTATTCGTTTCATTTCGTGCATCAAAATTTTAGATAAGATCTTTCATAAAATATATTTTACATAATGAAATGCGGGCTTTAATTTTCTAAGGTTACATACTTACATCCTTGTGCTATATTATTATAGTTATTATTTTGATAGATACATCCGTGTGCTAAATTAATTATATCTTTATATATAATTAGTGTAAAGGGGTTATTTGGTTGGTATGGCGTATAGTCATTTATTTCCCTAAATTTACACGGCACCTTTACTATAACTTTAACCTAAACTCTACTCTAATAACATGTGCAAATATTTAACATTTTAAAATAAAAAATCACTAAAACAAAGCATAAAATATTTATAATGTAGATTAAACAATGATCTAAAGAAAAATAAAATATATATATATAAAGATAAATATTAAATTTAATAGTCAACAAATTATGATAAATATTTTGCTAAAATAATAAATTAAAGATAAATTCTTAAATGAGATATATACTTTATATTAGTATATTTATTTCTTTAGTGTAAATTAGTTTGATTTACAAATGTGCCTCTCATTTTGAGTTAAAAAGAAAAAAAAATCTGGATGTCTATGAAATTCAAATTGCAAAACAAAAAGATAAATAAAATATTCTATTCTCATTAAAAAAAACCGAAAAATTTAAATCTTAAACAAAATTTAGATATGTTTAGCATTATGATTACCACTATACACCCAAAACATAAATGATGAATGTAAATTTAAGTGGATAATTGCATTTAATAAAATTATTAATCAGATAAATTAATGATGTTTATATTTGCAATTCATAACAGTTAGAATTTCCTAAAGTTACTATCATGAGAAAAGTTACTGTCATAGTGTGTGATAGCAACGAAGCTCGATAGTTTGGAAAAACTTACTGTCATGAACAACAAAGATACTGTCATTAAGTTATCTGTGACAGCATGTTTTCCTGATAGTTACTGTCGGCAAAACATACTATCACAAAGTAATGTACTAACGATTCTATTGTAGCAAACAGGTTACTGTCAAAAAATGCGGAACGTTTTTAACCGTTAGACCACGACATCACGTGCATCAAAACATGGGTTAAAAGACGAAGCTACTTTCCTATTTTTCAGTATTAACTGTTTGATTGAAGCTCAACAAACTCCAAAAACCATTGTCTAAAGCCGCTCGCTCTAAGAGATAATAATTCACACATAAACTCACAAACACTCAGAATCTCAAAAATATTTTTTTCAAGATCAAACTCACAACAATGACACCAAAGAGGGCTTCTCAATCATCTTCTCAAAGTTATAAACCAACAATCACCATTGGCCCAACAAACTATGCTGGCATTCACTCTCCTGTGGATGCTGGTGAATGATTCAAAAGACTTGTACACTTCTTGAACAAGTCATATCTTGGACATGCTATCACTTCTTGCCCTGTTCTTGATGTTGAAATATTGGAGCAGTTCTTGCTCTATGCAGAACTGGTCGGAGATATTGATGGTGGGTCAATCAGTTTCAAAGTTGAAGACACTTATCACTCTCTAACTGTAAAAACCATCAATGAGGCTCTGGGAATCACTTTGCCAGAAGGGGAAGAATTTCAAAATCTACCAAATGATGAAACCCTAACCAAGTTTTTCTTTAAAATTGGTTATTCTGGTCCTTTCTTGGAAGAAAACTCAGTCAAGTGGTTTTCAACTGGGGAAATGGACAGGAAGTATCTCAAGAAAGAATGGAGCATGTTGATTGATGCTATGGTAAGGATATTCTCTGCAAAAACTTCTGGATGGAATGGTATTCCTCCTACATAAAGAGAATCACTCACTCCTTAGCTCATGGATACAAAGTGGATATTGGGAAGTTGCTAATTACTCAATTCAAAGCAGCCTTTGGGAAGTCAAGCTCAAGGAAAAAGGTAATCCTTTATCCAAGATTCTTAATGATGTGTATTAATCATATATGTGTTGTACGTTCTAAATCTCCTCTCATAGAGGAGTGCCTTGTTTTGAAGAAAAACACACACACACACTACACTGAACACACAGAATATCAACAGCTCTATTCCGTTATGTTTCACACAACATATGGTTGATTAGGTGTCCAACCATGATTACCCATTACCCACTGGGTATGAAACATTTACTCTTGAGAGTGAAGCTGAATTAGACCCAAATTTGGCTAACCCACACTCCACTTCATACACTACCCATAGGCTCTCTAGACTACCTAAAGCCCAAAAAATTTCCATCACTGAATCCAAAAAACGCCCATTAGAAGCTGGTGTTAGTGGTAGCATTGAGGGTAAAGAGGGAGAAACTGCATCTAATGCAGCAAATAAGGCAGTCTCTGAGAATGAACCCACAATAACCCCTCATGAACCTAAGAAGAAGAGAGTTAAGAGGGCAAAAGTTAATGTACTCACTCATGAGGAGCACATGTACTCACTCATGAGGAGCCTTCACTTGCAGAAACTCACAGCGAGAGAGAGCACAGAGAGGAATCATCTTTTAACTTTGATGTTTCTAACTTTACCTCTAAGGAGCAGCCAAATCACTTGTTTCTTCCCTACTACCTCAATTGTTTCTTTTCCACAACCTAGAGAAGGGGAGAAACCAAACCCTTCAGGTTTTGATCATTCATCTCCTATAATGGATGAGCCCCATCAAGTGGTCCACAAGAACCCATTGATCAAAGTTCAATGGACACCACCCCTCCAAACACTGAGAAAAAACATGTTGTCACTTTGTCAGAAATTGAAAAAGCTAGCAGTATGCTTGATCTTCAACAAACAACTTACCATGAGGAAGTTGCTGTCACAGCCTCAGTTGTTGTAAATGACACACCAAAAGGTGTTGTCACCCAACATCTTGACAGTAACATTTTGGAAGCAGAAGTCACTGTCACACCTGAAGTTAATGTCACCTCTACAGTCCCTCCTCTAGAATCTACAACTCAGAATCTACTAACAGAGGAGGTTCTACTTGAAGATGTCTCTTCATAAGATGATCTTCCACTTTTTGCTCTTATCAAGGTACACACTAAACCTTCTACTTATGTGCATGTCAGTACTGTTCACACACATGCACCTAGGATGAGTGAGGGAGAGAAAAAGAAAAGAGAGATAAAAGAGAAGAGAGGTGAGCAAAAACATGAGAGGCAGCCAAATGAGCTATCAAAATGAGAGGGACTTGAGCATGTCCAAAGAGATATTGAGGGAGCGCACACTAACCAGGCACTAGGCCTTGAGAGATCATTTGTGAGGAATGATGAGATCATTCGAAAAAACAATAAGAGTGTGAGAACCCCACTAGCCTCATTGCCCTATTTTTCTCCATTTCCTATTTCTAGAAAAAGGAACAGAAGTAGTGGTCCATCTACCTGTTACAGGTGTGACACTGCCAATCTTGAAGCCAAGGTGGATGCACTTTCCAAGTCACTACATGTTAGAATGGACTCCTTTGAAAAAAAAGTGGCTGAGGGATTTTCCCAACTGACTCAAGCTGTATCCACTCTATCTGCACATCTGCAAGCTGCCAACTCAATTAAGGGGGAGAAAAGAAAAGAAAGATCAGAAAAACCTGGAGATGCAGTTGAGGGGGAGCATTTAATTTAGGGGGAGTCACAAGGAGTTGATGAGTGTATTGAGGGGGAGTTTCAAGAAGAACCAAGGAATGCTGACTAACTCAAATCAAGCAAAATTGGAGAAAAGTTGCTAGAGCATGAGTTGGATGGAGAAACTGTTTTAGTTTCTGAGGAAGTGTTGAAAGAGATAAAGAGATTGAATCCTGCTTAAGGAAAGAAGCCCATAGCAAAGTCTAGCAGAATAATTCTTCATGGCATCTCTTTTAGAGAACTAGTTGCTGCCACAGTTGAAGGACTTCAAGGAATTGTTCAAAAAAATGAACTGAAGAATGCTAAGGGAAAAGGCAAAGATAAGCTTCATGAATAGACTACTGAAAATTCTCTGGTATGGACAGATGGAGAATGATACACTTTAGAAGAAGCAGAATTAATTATGCTTCCTCACCCGGAAAGCACCCTATACAATAAGGACAATGAAATCACAAAACTGGTGCAGAGATTGAAGGTTCGGGCTGAAGGGAAATTCAAGAAATTCCGCAACTCAGTCAGATCTGAAATCACTAACATTAGGGTGAAGGTGAATGGTGAGAGAAGGTGGGTTGTGAGTGTTAGCATTGCAGGCAACCTGGCTATTTCATCACTATGGGGAAAATCCAGAATCTATCAGCTCCAGTGATTATTGCCTTAGGAGCAAAAGTCAAATCAAATATCTTTGTCTTCACTGAAAGACTCAAAGTAGAATTAAGAAGGATGTCTGTGAATAAAATTCCAAAAATTGATCTAAATCCATTCTCTGTCTACTATGGCTGTGTGCCTAAGTCTGGAAATGAACAAGTTGGATGCATGAATTTGTTGAATCTATCAAGAGTGGATGATAGGAGAATCAAGCTAGTTCTTGACCAAATTATGCAGTCCAAAATCAACAAAGACAAAGTTGAAGTTGTACATGCAATCTACTCTCGTCTAGCAAAGAAAGGTATGAAAGAAGAAATAAAAAAGATGATTGTAGATGCAAACAGAAGAAGAGGGGACAAAGGAGGAACCTACATGTACATTGAAGAAATTGATGAAGAACAAACTCCTGAAGTTCCTGAACCAACAGTTGACCAATCATCAACACAGAGAAAAGATGACAAGGATGATGGTACTGGAGGTATAGGTGAAGCTAGTAAAAGTGCTGAAACTAGGAAACCTATCAACACAATTACAGCTGAAGAATCTGGTCAAACCAGTAAAAATCAAGAAACTGGTAAATCTTCAAGCAAAGAAAAGGAGAGTGAAAATCCAAGTCAAGAAGAAATCTGGGAAGCTGAAGTGCTTGAGAAACTAGTGGCAAACTTCCTAAGGACTGCTGCGGATAGTGCAAATCTTGAAAAAAATACTGTCATAAAAGATACTGTCATGAAGGATACTGTCAAGGAAGGAACCTCAGTGAAAGATACTATCACGAACGAACCAAAAGATGATGTCATAAAAGATGTTGTCATGACAGACCCATATAAAGTTACTATCACAGAACACACTGTCAAAGAACTTCCAGTCTCAAGCAAGAAATTAAAGAAGAGAACTCAAGCAAAAGTTTGGTTGAACAAAGTTAATTCAGAAGAAGCTAAATCTAAGCAAAAAGCTTTGACCAAAACTCCAAGGAGAAAACACACACCTATTGGTGGTCCTGCATGGAAAAAGCTGTACAGAATTACTCCTATATGTCAAGACTTGGAAGCTGATGAAACTCAGGTACCTAAGAAAAGAATTATTCCAACCATAGAAAAGCTACATTTGAAGACTCTAATTTACTTTCATGGACCCAGTACTCTCTCACTTATGTGCAACAAAGCCAAAGACATCACAAGTGTACTCCTACACCTTGATGACAAACAAAATGCATAATCTTATGAGCTCACATACAAAGATGAGTCAAGGGAGATAATCACTAAGAACTTTACCTGAAAATTTCAGAAGAATGACTTTTCAAGGGTAGATTTCTTCATACTCAAAAGGATATTATTCTTACTTGATGGATATGACAATGTTCCTGATCATGTGATGGATCATCTAAATGATTATTTGGCTGAGAGAGAAGGTGAGTTTTATGGTAAATATGGATCTGATTGGATGAGATACAGAGACACATCTTCGAGTGAATTTGAAGGAGAAGAAGAAGTTGTTCCAGCTAAATCAAATGAAGCTCCTACAAATTCTGAAACTCAAAAAAGAAATACTGATGTCAATGATATGTCTATAGAAGAAACTGAGGATAAAATCATCAAGACTTACAGGCAACGCAATTGCATTGTAAGTCAGTATCTTGATCATCAATCTTGTGTCTTGGAAAATCCTTTCAAAATCATAGAAGGGCTTGAGGAAATCCATCTAGACAGTTTTCACAAACTCAAGACAGAAACTTTGAGGAACTTGTTCTACAAAGTTGTTGGATCTAGACATAGTCTGGAAGCTCTATGTGAAATTCAATTGGAAACAATTCTGAAACAAAGAAAAGGTGAAGACCCACAACTTGACTCAAAAAGAAGAAACTCCTTACAAGCCTATCCTGGAAACAGATTCAGAATTGAGAGGGACAAACATGAGTTCAGATCTATCACAAAGATTGGAACTTTCTGGCTAATTCATGAAGATACAAAACACTGGAGATCTAGAAGAATTCAAAAGGCTATTGAGGAGATTGAAGATTTTGCCATGAATGACAATGAGAAAGCTGTAGTTGGAGAATTAGGAGCCTTTCTGCAAAGTGCATCGGAAAGAGAAGACGAAGCAAGATAGAAAAGGAATCAAAGAAAAACTAAGTCCTGCAACTTTGTTGTGACACCCCAGTCCCAGGATAATATTACTGTTAGCATTAGAACATCCCATGACAGCAGAACTTGGCGAACACGGTACTTTGTCTCACGGGAGGAACTTTTGATTTACCTTCAAAGTCAAAAGCATGACAGACTGTTTCAGTAGCAGGTGACACAAAACTCACTTTCTGACACATAACTCACATGGTTCTGCAATACTCTCAGGGACTAACATTTCACTATATGGATATGAACATGATTTTTAAGTTTTGTTTATAAATAAATTGATTTTGGAAATAGATCCGGTTCTAATTTTGTAAACAAATTTAATTAATATATTTATGAATAGGATTCATCCAGTAGATATATTTTAATTTAATCCATAAAAAATTAATGTTTATATATGTTGAGTGCACATGACTACACGAGTCCTAAATTATATTTTTTTACAAAATGAGTCCTAAATTTTTTATTACTTATATGTTAGGCAATTTTGTTAAAGATTTTGAATTCTAATAACCTAAATTTATTTATTCAATTGGTTTTTAATTTTCTTTAATTTTTTTATGTGCTGCTTTTGTGTTGATTAAAGAAAAGAAAAAGTGAACTTAATGATTTTTTTTTTAAATACACTAGAAAACCTGATCAAATTAGAAGCGCATATCGGCTGACAAACTAGCAGTAGCACTTAGTCATTTAGTAATACTTCCTCCGTCCTAAAAAGAATGGTTCTTGTTAGGAATATGTTGTTCTTGATGATAATTATAAAAACACTTAGTAGATTTTGTATTAAGTCATTTTGTAGCTGTCAACGAAATGGCATGCTTTGCAGCATTCCGTTGACAGGAAGCTCATCAACGAAATGAGTGATGTAGCAATTGCACTGTACAATACTTCACAGTTTGATATGCATTTTGTTGTATGTATTAGATAGGTTTTCTAAGTCATGTTGACTAAATGATACATAGGCAAAATAGGTTGGTTAATTGTAAATATCTTGTGCCTTGTAATTTTGCCTAAGTGAAGACATGTCAACGGAATGAAGATTACTCTGTCAACGGAATGAAGTTTACTCATCAACGAAATGAAGTTTACTCATCAACGAAATAGAGAATAAAGCTATCAACAAAACACATCTCCCTGCTATCAACGAATCATTATTGCTTTTCTGAATAGTTGACAAAGTGATAGTGACAGTTTACTGAACAGATCTAAAGGTGATGTGGAAGTGTACTTTGCATTGGAAACCATTAAAATGGACATGGGGAATAAGGAAACATCCCAATTTCCAATTGGGCTCTTGGGAGTGATCATAATAAGCATGAAGACAAAAGCAAGGATCTCCAAGGACCACTGAACAAAGGGATGAAAAGCAAACTATTGGCGGTTACCTTTAGTGTACTTTAGTGTAGCCAAAAATAGCTTTGTAAACTTGGGAATATATAACCAAGTGTAGCAGTTAAAATAAGTGTAAGAGAAGAAAAACAAATAGATTGTATTAGCTATCTTTGAGAGCATACTTCTCTACATTCTTGTAACTGAGCAGCTGTGTACATTTTGTATCACAGATTATTTCCGCAATAAAAATCACTTCAGTTGGATCATCAAACAATCCAACTGAAATTATTTATGTGCTTGTGATTTTTACTTTAAGTTCAGCTTTATTTGTAAGTTGTTTTTAAGTTTAAGAAATATCAAGAATTGTATTCAACCCCCCCCCCCCCTTCTACAATTCTGTTAGGTCGTTTGGGATTAACAATTGGTATCAGAGCAAGCTTCTAACATACAAGAAGTTTAAAGATCAAGACCAAAACAGTAACCATGGTGAAGAAGGATGCAGGAGTAAAGATACCAGTTCTTGATAAGGACAATTACTTTCACTGGAAAGTAAAGATGCATTTACATCTCATGTCTATGGATAAGAGATATGTAGACTGCATTGAGAAAGGTCCACACGTTCCCATGAAGTTTGCATCTAGAGTTGGACTGCCAGATGATGCTCCTGATGTGGAAATTCCAAAACTTGTCTCAGAATGGACTATTGAAGATGTTGCAGAAGTCCATAAAGATAAAAGAACCATGAACATTCTGTTTAATGGTTTGGAGCAAGAGATGTTTGACAATGTCATAAACTGTACAACCTCCAAAGAAGTATGGGACACTGTTAGAACTCTCGGTGAAGGTACTGAGCAAGTTAGGGAAAACAAAATGCAGCTCCTTATACAACAATATGAGCATTTTCATTTTAAAGTTGGTGAAACCCTAAATGACACGTTTAGTAGGTTTCAAAAGCTTTTGAATGGATTAAAGTTGTATGGGAGGATCTATCAAACCAAGGATTCAAACCTTAAATTTCTTAGAGCTCTTCCAAAAGAATGGAAGCCTATGACTGTTTCTCTCAGAAACACTCAAGAGTACAAAGACTACACTCTTGAAAGGCTTTATGGAACCTTGAAGACATATGAGTTGGAAATGGAGCAAGATGAAGAAATTGAAAAGGTACAAAAGAAGGGTGGATCTATTGCATTGATTGCATCTGTGAACCAACTGGAAGATGACAATGAAGAAGCTGCAAAGGCCACAACTAGTCGAACTAGTTGTAGGAGTGATGTTAGCAAGGGTAAAGGCAAGATGACAGAAGAAGAAGAATCAGAACCAGCCAACTTGGATGACTTAGATGAGATTGATGAACACATTGCTTTTCTGTCAAGAAAATTCTCTAAGTTCAAGTTCAAGAGAAACTCAGAAGCAAGGCCACCAAGGAGAGACTTTCAACCTAACAAAAGTAACTGGATTGAAAAGTCTAAATCTAAATGTTTCAATTGTGGAATGTTTGGTCACTTTGCTGGAGACTGCAGAAAGCCCAAGATTGAGAAGGGCAACAGGAAATTTGAGCCTGTTGATTATAAAAAGAAATACTTTGAACTTCTCAAGCAAAAAGAAAAGGCTTTCATGTCTCAGGAGTATGATTGGGCTGGTAATGGTGAAGATTCTGATGATGATGTTGAGTATGTCAACTTGGCTCTTATGGCTAACAATCATGAGCAGGAAGCAAGCTCCTCAAGCAACCAGGTAACAATTACTAATCTTTCTGAGCTTTCCAAAGAGGAATGCGATAGTGCAGTAAATGAAATGTCTACTGTACTATATAATTTGCGTGTTACTCTTAAATCACTTACCAAAGAGAATTCAAGAATAAAAGAGACTAATTTGCTCTTAAGTGATAGGAATGCAATGTTAGAAGCACAGCTCATTGAATTTGAGAAAATGAGATGTGTTAGTAGGGATGCTAAGAAGGAACTTGAGAACGTGTTACAAAGGGAAGAAATTCTTAAGGCACAACTTGAAATAGAACAAAGTGTGATTGCTAAATGGAAAGATGCCAGGAATGTTGCTACCAACATCATTAATGTTCAAGGTATGGAATCTTTCTGTGAACAATCATGGAAAAAGAACAAAGAGAAGCTAGGGTATGTTGGTGAAACCTTAGAATCAGAAACAGAGTCAACAAACAACAATGATCATTTGTTGAAGGTTGATATGTCAACGGAATGCAATGTTTCGTTGACAGATGAACCATCAACCGATCAGACTGTTTCATTGACAGAGAAAAGAAAAGATGAACTCACTAGACTTAATAATAAGTATGGTCCTGTCACCAAGAACTTTGTTCAAGGTGAGTCTAGTAATTCAAAGAAAGTTGAGAAACCTGTTGAGAGAGCTAATGTAGGTCACTTGTCTAACAAGCAATTGAAGGACAAGTTAGAGAAAGTTCAAGTTGAGGTTAAGGGAAATAAAAAGAATAACAGGAATGGCAAAGTAGGGATTAACAAACACAACAATTACACACCTGATAAATATGCTCCTAGAAAGACATGTGTCAATTGTGGAAGTGTTAGTCATTTATCTACTAACTGCAAATCTGTTAAGAAGTCTACTAATGTGAAAATTCCCAAGCCTGCAATGAACAGTTCTATGCCCACAATGCCTGTTATGCCTAACATGTTTGCTCCATATGAATAACATGTTTGTTCCTCCAACTATGCATGCTGTGAATGAAAATGTGAGCAACCCTCAGAAATCAACACCAAGGATAAAGATTGATTTAAATCAATCTGAGCCCAAGGTGAAAAATGATATAAAAGGAAAAGCAAAGGCTAACAAAACAGGACCCAAGGAAACTTGGGTACCAAAATCAACTTGATTTGGTTTTATTGTGTGCAGGGAGACAAAAGGAATCTTTGGTACTTGGATAGTGGTTGTTCAAGACACATGACTGGTGATTCTACCCTGCTCACAGAGTTTCAGGAAAGATCTGGCCCTTGTATTGCTTTTGGAGATGACAGCAAAGGCTACACTAAGGGATATGGCTTGATTTCAAAAGAGAATGTCATCATAGATGAGGTTGCATTGGTGGATGGTCTTAAGCACAATTTGCTTAGTATCAGCCAACTTTGTGACAAAAGATTTTTAGTTACTTTTTCTAAAGAAGCCTGTGTTGTTTCTAAAGGAGGAAACAACAATGTGGTAATGACTGGATTCAGAAGAGGGAATGTGTACATTGCTGACTTTAGTAGCACAAGTCCAGACACCATCACTTGTCTTTTCAGCAAGGCAAGCAAGGATGAAAGTTGGCTATGGCACAAGAAACTGTCTCATCTGAATTTCAAAGTTATGAATGATTTGGTGAGGAAAGATCTTGCTAGAGGAATTCCACAAGTGGAGTTTTCCAAGGATGGTTTGTGTGATGCCTGTCAAAAAGGGAAACAAAAGAAGGCATCATTCAAAAGCAAGACAGAGTCATCAATTGTCCATCAGCTTGAGTTGCTTCATATGGATCTATTTGGTCCTGTGAATGTCATGTCTATTTCAAAGAAGAAATATTGTCTTGTGATTGTTGATGATTTTTCTAGATTTACATGGACTTTCTTTTTGCACTCCAAAGATGAGGCAAGTGAAATCATTATCAATCACATCAAGATGGTAAACAATCATCCTGACCTGAAAGTAAGAAGGATTAGGAGTGACAATGGGACAGAATTCAAGAATTCAAGCATGAAGGTGTTCTGTGAAGAAAATGGTATTTTGCATGAGTTTTCAGCAGCAAGGACACCACAGCAAAATGGTGTAGTTGAAAGAAAAAACAGAACACTTATTGAAGCTGCAAGGACAATGCTAGATGAATCAAAGTTACCAACTTATTTTTGGGCTGAGGCAGTTAATACAGCTTGCTTCACTAAAAATATTTCTTTGATTAATCAGGCCAAAGGTATGACCCCTTATCAACTACTCAAAAGAAAGAAGCCACTATTGGATTTTCTTCATGTCTTTGGATGCAAGTGCTTTGTTCTGAGAAATCAAGCTGAGCATTTGGGGAAATTTGAAGCAAAGGCAGATGAAGCAATATTTGTGGGATATGCAGCAGGGAAAGCTTACAGAGTCTATAATCTCAGAACCAACATTGTTATGGAATCTGTACATGTTGTTTTTGATGATCTCAAAATTCAAGGTCTCTGTGATGAAGGTTTCCATGAAAGTCTTTCTTTTGAGAATGAGGAAGGAGATCAAGTGAATCATGTTAAGGCTATTGAGAAACAGCCTAAAGTTGTTGTATCTAGCACAGATGAAAGCAGCAGTGAAGATGAAATTGCTGCATTAAGGTTGAAAAGAATAGCTGCTAGCACACCAAATGGTCATTTCGTTGACAGTCATGATGGTGGATTCGTTGACAGTCAAAATGAGCGTTTCGTTGACAGCCAAAATGGTCATACCGTTGACAGTCATAGAAATGCTTCTAGAAGTGATCATTTAGGGACAACAAACTCAGGGGGAGTTTCTCAAGGACAAATATCCAATAAAGGCAATCATGATCATGAAGCTACCTCTTCAAGAGAAAATCTACCTCCCTCAAGGAAATGGACTAAAGATCATCCCTTTGAACTTATTATAGGTGATGTTACTTCAAAAGTCCAAACTAGAAGAGCAACTCAAGAAGAATGTCTATATAGTAGCTTTCTATCTCAAGATGAGCCAAAGAAAGTTGAGGATGCACTTCTAGATCCAGACTGAGTTTTAGCTATGCAAGAGGAGCTAAACCAATTTGAGAGGAACAATGTTTGGAAGCTGGTGCCCAAGCCTAAGGACAGGAGTGTCATAGGCACAAAATGGGTGTTCAGAAACAAGATGGAAGAAAATGGCATAGTCACAAGGAACAAAGCTAGATTGGTTGTAAAAGGCTATTCACAGGAAGAATGAATTGATTTTGATGAAACCTTTGCTCCTGTTGCTAGACTAGAAGCAATAAGGATTTTCCTAGCCTATGCAGCCCATGCCAATTTCAAAGTCTATCAAATGGATGTGAAGAGTGCTTTTCTGAATGGGGAATTGGAAGAGGAGGTGTATGTAAGTCAACCTCCTGGTTTTGAAGATGATGATTTTCCAGAATATGTATACTTCCTCCTCAAAGCACTCTATGGTTTGAAACAAGCACCTAGAGCCTGGTATGACACACTTTCACAGTTCCTCCTTGAGAATCACTTCACTAGAGGTACTGTAGATAAAACTCTTTTTCACAGGGTTGTGAATGGCTCTACTATACTTGTTCAAATTTATGTAGATGACATAATCTTTGGGTCTACAGATGTGAAACTTTGTCAAAAGTTTGCCAAGCTTATGCAAAGTAAATATGAAATGAGCATGATGGGAGAATTAACTTACTTTCTTGGTCTTCAAGTGAAGCAAGTTAATGAAGGCATTTTCATTAGTCAAACAAAATATATTCATGATTTATTAAAGAAGTTTAACTTAATGGAATGCTCTCCTGCCAAAACTCCCATGCCTACTGCCACCAAACTTGAACTGAATACTAAGGAAAAATCTGTGGACATTTCAAGTTACAGAGGCATGGTAGGCTCACTTTTGTATTTAACAGCTAGTAGACCTGATATTATGTTTGCTACATGTTTATGTGCTAGATTTCAGGCTGATCCTAGGGAATCCCATTTAGTTGCTATTAAAAGAAGTTTCAGATATCTCAAAGGAACACCAAACCTTGGCATTTGGTATCCAAGAGAATCTGGCTTTGAACTAATTGGTTATTCAGATGCAGATTTTGCAGGATGTAAAATTGACAGGAAAAGCACAACTGGCACCTGTCAATTCTTAGGAAACAAGCTTGTGTCATGGTTCAGCAAGAAACAAAACTCAGTTTTCACCTCCACAGCTGAGGCTGAGTATATTGCAGCTGGAAGTTGTTGTGCACAGATTTTGTGGATGAAAAATCAACTACTTGATTATGGATTAAGAGTTGAGAAAATCCCTATTTTCTGTGACAACACTAGTGCCATTGCCATTACTGAGAATCCAGTGCAGCATTCAAGGACCAAGCACATTGACATCAAGTACCATTTCATTAGAGAACATGTTATGAATGGTACTGTGGAGTTACATTTTGTTCCAAGTGAACAACAACTTGCAGACATCTTTACCAAGCCACTTGATGAATCAACATTCTCAAGATTAGTAAGTGAGCTAGGTATGCTAAATTTCTCTTAATTATTTTTGAGATATTTGCAAGTTACAATGTAGCCAGAAATTTGCTATGTTTTTCTGTGAATTAATTTTCTCAGGAAAAAGTAAAATTTTGTCTAAGTCAAAATTACTATGTCAACGAAATGAACCATTTCGTTGACAGTCTTAGTATTTTTCTGGGTGTTTCGTTGATAGCTCTTTTATATCAACGAAACGCAGCTTTATCAATGAAATAAGACGGGACTTTAACCGCCCAATCCTGATTCATTGATTTAGCGCAATTAATCTGAACCGTTGAAATTTGACACGTCCGTTACCACGATCTATGCATACACCCCTGTAAGTATAAATCATGATAATTCTTTAAAAGTAACGGTTATATTTTTTAAGCCAATCCAGTAATTTACATTTATTATTGGACTCTTTTTCTGAGAATTTTTGGGGGAGTATTTAAGAAATTCTAATTTCTTTAATTTCTTTTTACCTGTTCTCAAAAATTCCAAAGGCTTTTCTCTCTTCTTCTCTCTAACAAGCAATTTAGTTCGAAGCTTTTCTTCACACAACAATGGCACCCATAGTCAAGCTTATGTCAGCAGGAGGGTTCATTTATGAAAAGAACAACTCAATTCCATTTGTTGTCAAGGAAAGTCCAAACAGTATCTTTTTCAAGATGATGGACTTCATGAAGAACTGCAAGTTGAGCTATGCAATGTTTCACTCAACTCCTCTCTATAATGAGATAATCGAGGAGATTTGGACCTCGTGTGAGTATAATGGAACAAATTGCACACTACAATTCACCATCCAAGGTAAAGAGTACATAGTTAATTCTGATGTATTGCAAGCATGTCTACATATTCCTGAAAATAACTGTAATGCTTTGCCTACAAATACTGAAATGGTTAACTTGCTAAACTCCATAAACTACTCTTTGCCTACTGATAATCTGGGTAGAATAATTAGGAGAGGATTGGTTAGAGAATATAGTTATTTAGCTGATGCATTTATCAAGGTATTTTCTGGTAAGATTAGCAATTTTGATGCATTGACCAATTCTATGTTAATTCTATTTACCATGCTCCTAACTGATAGATATTACAACTTTAGCACCCAACTTATGTATGAAATTGGTGCTAAGTTGGGTGATAAGGCTAATAGGAAAAAGAATATCTATTATGCTAGGTTTCTGATGATGTTGGCTAATCATGTTAGTTCAACACCATTAGTTATCTCTAACCCTGTTTCCAAGTTTGAGTGTTTTGTGCAAGAGAAAAGGGTTCTGACAGATATACTGAGACTTAACCACAATGGTGATGTCCCAATGGTGTATTTGCCCATCATTGAGGTAACTTATTCTAACCCTGTTAGTATAGTTGCTACTTCTATTATTTCACCCACCAATGTTGCTATGGAGTCTGTAGCTGTGTCCCAACAGGCTCCTGCCCAAGCAGCAAAACCTAAATCAAAGAAATCCTCAAAGCCAACCTCAGGTGCTTCTCAAAAGGCACCTGTTGCAAAAACTACTTCACAACCAAAGGGGAGTGATTCAGGAGTTGTGAGAGGTGGGGGAAGGGGTGAAAATCAAGGAAACCCTAAGAATAAGGAAGGAAAGCAGAGTGAAATCCAGCCAAGCCCCATTGTGTCTTCCCAACAAGGCACAATGAGTAAAATGGATTTAAACACAAGTCTAGTTGCATCCTCCCAAAAGGATGTGATTATTGAAACAAGCTCTCCTCCAAGAGCACACTCCAAGAGGGTAAGGGACACTTCAAGCCCACAGTCTACTATTTCCCAATACCAAAGGAGAGTGAAGCAAAAATCCCAGGTTTCACAGGGTGCACACACACTGGAAGCAACACTTCCAGTTTCACAAATTCAGTCTGATGTAACCCCTATCATTACTCTGGGGTTACAGTCCCATTCTCTAAACATCAACCTTGAACTATCTCCATCAAATTCATCAACTCAATCTTTAGATGTGGACATGATCCATTCATCTATTCCTGATTCTCCAACTCTAATCTTGGAGAAGCCCCACTCTGAAGCTGGTGGTCATCACTTATTAGGTGATTTGTTGGGCCATCAACCAACTTTTTCTGAAGTTGCAAGAGGATCTGTGGACCAATCTCTAAAATCAATCACCACAGATTCTACTGTAATTTCACTTTCTCAAAGTGCTTTATTAACTTCATCAACGAAACAGCCTCTTTCGTTGACAAGTGTTTCTCCATCAACGGTATCCATACCGTTGACAGTTCAAACTACCATTCCGTTGATAGGTCATTCTACACCCCTTATTGAAAATCAAGTTGTTTCCACAACTAGTGTAGATGACCTGGTGGTAGTTGAGACACTTTTAGGTTTGAGAGGGAGTGAAATTGAGAGGCTGGCTTGCAGCCAGGCAAAAGGAGAGACTGAGAGTGAGAGGCTGGCTATTTCTTCCAGCCAGGCAAAAGGAGAGATTGAGAGTACCACCTTAGTAGGTGAAGGTGAGGGTGTCAGAGGTGTGAGCCATGGGGAGCCCATGATGCAAGAAAAGAGTGGAGAGAGAGAAGGGACTACAGGAGTGATAAGGGAGGAGGCAGCCATTGCTAGTGAGTTAATGAGGGTCAGTGAGGGAGAAAGGGAACTTACCTTCCAAGAGTATTATCAACAAACTCTGCATAGTATTTCCCTGGATCCTGAGACCTTTACTCATCCTGTGCCAGCCTATCAAGTTATGGCTCAACAGGGCAATGTGGAGGCAGAAAGGTCACTCAACTTAATTCATACTACTGCATCAATGCAAAGAGCAAAGTATGCCCTGACCAATCTATCTCCAGCAGCTGCAGCAAGTGGAGACTTTAATTTTTCTGATGATGAGGACAGCTTTGGTGACAATCTACAGGTGGCCACCACTACACATACTGGGACTTCTGTGGTGCCTCCTACACCAAACTGGCTTTCTCAAGATATGCATGGTAGATGCAACTTGGATGCTGCTATCACAAGGCAGTACAATGAGGCATATCTAGCTCATGAGTCTGCAGAAGCAAGGGACAAGAAATTCTACAAGGCCATAATGGATTCTCTGGAAATTCAAAGGCTACAAATGTTGCAGACAAAGATTGAGGCTACAGAAATCAAGGATTCAATTAGCAACCTTAGGGATGCTACTGACAGAAGGCTAGATGAAAAGCTTCCTCTTCACACTGTCTCCAAGATGTCAAGGTTTTTCACGAAGGAACCTGAAGTGGCTACCTCCTTGAAGACTCTCTCTTCTAAAGTGGACAAGGTGGAAGCTACTTTATCTCAGATGCAAAAGGAACAGGAGAAGCAAACACAACTATTGGCCCAACTAGTGGCAGCTCAAGGACTCCCAGTCATCTCTTTTGATGATAACAAAAAGGGGGAGAAATCTAAGGAGCTAGACATTCAAATCACAAAGGTTATGGTCCCAGCCATTTCCTTACCAAATGAGCCACTAGCAATGGGGGAGCTTGGAAAGAAGCAAAAGGATGGTATTGACCTAATACAGGAAGCTTCTATGAGGATGAGACTTGCAGAACAAATTAAAGACCATTGGTCCAACATAGAAGCAAGGGTCAAGAAAATTGCTGGAACTACAAAGGACTCAAATCCATCAACGGATCAACCATCAACGGATGCCATGGTTCTAGTGTCAACGGAATGGGAGCCACAGACCAATTCTTTCTATCAGATAGAGCCCCTTCTACATGGAGTCACTCAAGGTCCAAGGAAGGAAAAAGGACAAACTTCATGCATTAGGGATGTGGAACAAGCTACACTCCAAAGAAGCTTATCTCCCAAGTCCCCTGCTAAACCAAAGGGCAAAAATATAGCAAGGATTTTCTATCCTGCACCTTATCCAGATGAGCTCAAGCTTCTTGGTCTACTTATCACAAAAAGCAAGGAAAACAATGATTATGAGATAAGGAAGCAAAGGGCAATTGTCTACAGGAATGGACAAGAAATCTGTGTTTGGGCTGGTCACCCAAACTTTGCTGAAGCTAAAGCTGAAGAGTCAGAAAGAGCAGCAATGCAAGCCCTTGCTGTTGCTCAGTCTCTTGATGAAGAAGAAATACAGCTAGAAGAAAAAGCAAGAGAGGAAAGGAGTGCAAAGAAGAGCACAAGGCAACCAAAGGCAAGAGCTAAGATAAACATAGCCTTCGAGAATGATGACTCTCAGAGCATTGCATCAGACTCTTCTGTACCAATTGCACCTCCAACAATTCCTGATCCAGTTTCAAAGGTAAAGTTAGCCTGTGATCCTAATCATCCTGTAAATTTCCATGATCAGCCAATTGAGCCAAAGGGAGAGTCAATTGAGTTTGATGAGGCCAACTTTCCAAAATTCCTCTTTGAAATGGATCCAAAGAAGAAATCTAAGCAAAGGGCTACCAAGGCTAAGCCAATTCTGGTAAGGAGACCACAAGCTGAGAAACCCCCTACCAACCCAGAAGACTTCATCTACATTGCTGATATCAGGGAGGAGTCTGACATTCATATCAATCTTGATGACCTGGTTGAAGTGAGAGGAATAGCAGCTTCTTACAAACTACAAGAGAGATTGGTATTTGTCTACAAGGGTGGGAGAGAACAGGTTTGGCCTCTACACAGAATTCTGGGAGAAGACTATCAGACACTGCTATCTGTGTTTAAATGTTTGAAGAAAGATTTTGGTTTTACCAAAACAGCCAAGTCTGAGGTTGTCTCCAAGATTTGTCAAATCAAAGCTAGATGGAACAAGCCTGGTGCACTTCCCAGAGTATTGAAGGTCCCTCAAACAGGAAAGATAATTCATCTCCAACCTTTTTGGATGATGGAATTCAGAGATAAGGACAACTGTAGAAGATTCTTCAGAATAGAAGACCAACTGGAGAAGGCATCCAATGAAACTCTAAGATTAATGCAATCCAAGTTGGGGAATCAAGATGAAGAAGAGAAGATTTTCTACATAAGACTTCAAGCTCAAATTGAGGAGAACAATGCAAGAAAAGGGAAGAAAACAAGACCACAGAGGCAAAGATGAAAAATCTGCTCAGTCTAGAGGAGCAACTCTGTGCACTTGTTTTGTAAGATTTTCTACTTTGCATTTCAATTAAATTCAATGAAGCTCAATGCAATTTCTACTTTTATCATGTGTAATATGTCTGAGTGTTTTTGTTATCATCAAGGCTCTTGATTTATGGCTGTTATTCTATCAGTCATAAATTGGGGGAGATTGTTAGGAATATGTTGTTCTTGATGATAATTATAAAAACACTTAGTAGATTTTGTATTAAGTCATTTTGTAGCTGTCAACGAAATGGCATGCTCTGCAGCATTTCGTTGAGATGAAGCTCATCAACGAAATGAGTGATGTAGCAATTGCACTGTACAATACTTCACAATTTGATATGCATTTTGTTGTATGTATTAGATAGGTTTTTTAAGTCATGTTGACTAAATGATAGATAGGCAAAATAGGTTGGTTAATTGTAAATATCTTGTGCCTTGTAATTTTGCCTAAGTGAAGACATGTCAACGGAATGAAGATTACTCTGTCAACGGAATGAAGTTTACTCATCAACGAAATGAAGTTTACTCATCAACGAAATGGAGAATAAAGCTATCAACGAAACACATCTCCCTGCTATCAACGAATCATTATTGCTTTTCTGAATAGTTGACAAAGTGATAGTGACAGTTTACTGAACAGATCTAAAGGTGATGTGGAAGTGTACTTTGCATTGGAAACCATTAAAATGGACATGGGGAATAAGGAAACATCCCAGTTTCCAATTGGGCTCTTGGGAGTGATCATAATAAGCATGAAGACAAAAGCAAGGATCTCCAAGGACCACTGGACAAAGGGATGAAAAGCAAACTATTGGCGGTTACCTTTAGTGTACTTTAGTGTAGCCAAAAATAGCTTTGTAAACTTGGGAATATATAACCAAGTGTAGCAGTTAAAATAAGTGTAAGAGAAGAAAAACAAATAGATTGTATTAGCTATCTTTGAGAGCATACTTCTCTACATTCTTGTAACTGAGCAGCTGTGTACATTTTGTATCACAGATTATTTTCGCAATAAAAATCACTTCAGTTGGATCATCAAACAATCCAACTGAAATTATTTATGTGCTTGTGTTTTTAACTTTAAGTTCAATTTTATTTGTAAGTTGTTTTTAAGTTTAAGAAATATCAAGAATTGTATTCAACCCCCCCCCCCCCCCTTTCTACAATTCTGTTAGGTCATTTGGGATTAACAGTTCTTTTTGCACGTATTATTTACAAATAACCCAATCAAATGCATTGAAATGTTTAAAAAAATCGGTGTGTCATTGACTATAAAAAATCAAATGCACGAGTCATGATATGTGTATGCAGGTCATTTACTAAAAACAATTATGACAGTTATGGCATTCAAAAAACAACGTAGCACAACAAATATACAGCCCACAATTGCAACATATATACCTAGATAAATTATTTCTTACACTCCTCTTTAAAACCAATGCAATGGTGCGTGGTTGTGTTTTAATACCAAGTTGAATAATCCTTCAGAACTTGATGTTTTCGAACCAACAGAGGCAATCAAGATGAATAATCACATTTCACAATGATAGAGCCACAGTTGAAACGGATTAACCGTGTCATCAGCTTCAATCACATTTCTAAAATGGATTAATTAGCTAAGTGATGATCATTATTATTGAACATAACACTGGTAGTACAGCTGGAGCTTCCACATCAGTAGACTAATCCACATCGGCTCAAGTGATTGACATAGTGATTAAAAGGATTGGCGCGAAAGTTTGTTAGAGTTTATTTTCTTTTATTAGTTTGTATATTCATTGTCTCTGTAACTAAGAAAAACTCTCTGAACTCTCTCTCTCTCTCTCTCTTATTCTCAATACCTCTTTTTTTCATTCTCTCTAAGATGATGTATTGATACTGGAGATGAATGCACAGTTTGTGATGAACTATTTCAACTACTGTTTTGATATTGTTCTATACTGATTGTTAATCTTCATTGCACACCTAATAACATGGTATCAGAGCCATCTGTGAGCTTCGATCTGTGAGTTTCGTCATGAAAATTTGGTTTCTTGCAAAGAATTGGTATGATTTCTTTGCATAATCTTTCCGATGTTGAATCGAATAGTTATCTCAATTGTTGATGCATTTGTCTATAATCTGTATTGTTGAATATTAGTACAATTCTGTTATTCGACTGGTTGATTTGTTGGTTAGTGGAAGTTTCGTGTTGAAATTGTTCGAAATTGTACATAAATTGATTGAGAATTTGTGCAAAAATCTAAAGATGGAGTTGAATCAAGATCCAAGTAGTGTCTACTATTTTCATCCTTCAGATCACACAGGAATGAAATTAGTGTCTATTGTATTCACTGGTTCAAACTTTGCAAACTGTAAAAGATCGATGACGATAGGGTTAATTGCTAAAAACAAAATGTCTTTTGTTGATGGAACATTGACTAAGCCTGAAACAATAGCTGAAAACTTTAAGTCATGGAGTAGATGTAATTCTATGGTTACAGGTTGGATAATAACCGCTCTTGACCCGTCGATTGTTGCTAGTATACTCTATATTGATACGGCTAGAGATGTTTGGGTTGATTTAGAAGATAGATTTGGCCAGGTGACATTTGTTCATATTTATGCACTGCAACAAGAAGTTTATCAGACTAGTCAAGATAATGTACCAATTGCTGAATATTATACTCAATTGAAGAAAGTATGGGATGAACTGGATAATTTTCAACCTCTTCCTGCGTGTGAATGTACAAATTGTACTTGTAATGTTACACAAAAGTTCTTGAAAATTCAACATGATCAGAAATTGATGTTATTTTTAATGAAGTTGTCAAATCAGTATGCTAATGTTAGGTCTCATATCTTGATGATGGAGACCATTCCAAATCTTTCTCAGGCATATAGAAGGTTGTTGCAAGAACAGAGGCATAGAGAAATTAGTAAAGGCTCAAATGTACTGACATATACTGTAGCTTTTGCAGCAGAAAAGGGATCATATGGACATAGACAACAGACCTACATGTCTTATAGTATGATCACTACTTAGAAATATTTGTGTGATCACTACAAAGTACCGGGTCATAATGGAGAAAGATGTTTCAAACTTCTCGGATACCCACCTGGATTTAAATAAAATCCTTATCCAAGAAGATATGTTGCTTATGCTGCTGGTGAAGAATCTACTGATTCTAATCAAATGGAAAGTGGTAGTAGTATTGAGACTCATTCTTCAGCTCCACATATCACATTAGATCAATATAATCATTTACTTTTTATGATTAATATCAAACAAAAGGATCAAGACAACTCATATTCTGGGAGTGGCAGTGAAATTGGTTGTAGTGGGCTATTCGCAGGTACACATTGTTTGTTATCTTATCATTCTAGTGATGACTGGATTTTGGATAGTGGTGCTTCGAACCACATGTGTCAAGATCTTGCATTATTTGATGATTATGTTGAAATTCGTGATGAAAATAGTTACATTACAATACCTTATGGCACCAGGATACAGGTAACACATATGGGTACTATCAAGGTTAATGACGACATTGCACTTAGAAATGTGCTTTTTATCCCGACATTCAAATTTAATTTGATTTCTGTTCTCCAAATGGGCACGGATGGTAATTGCATCATTCAGTTTAGCTCAAATGGTTGTTTACTTCAGAATGCTAAAATGGAGGTACCATTACATCTTGGTAATGTCAAACATGGTTTGTATCTAGCTGATGGACAAATGGTTACTGCAGATTCTACTTTGTGTTCAGACCTTGGCAAATCTTCTAATCATTTTGCTAATAATGTGATATCTTCAAAGCTTGAAGGGGCCAAATTGCTGTATTTACGAATGGGACATGTTCCCTTCAGCCAACTGAAGTATATTGAGGATGGTATGCATGGACAGGACTTGTCTGATCATGTTTTATGCACTGTTTGTCCTCAAGAACGACAACAACGATTACCGTTTGGTCATAGTGATATTAAGACAACTAAATGTTTCGAGTTATTACATGTGGATACTTGGGGGCCATTCAAAACTGCTACTCATGATGGCTACAAGTTATACTTAACCATAGTTGATGATTTTTCCAGACTTACTTGGATTCATTTGATGCACCATAAATCTGATGCTGTACAAATTTTGACTTCTTTTGTTCAGATAATTCGAACTGATAATGCCCAGGAATTGTGTAATGGTTCTGTTCGTTCTTTCTACAGTTCTAATGGAATCCTGCATCAAACCAGTTGCACTGAAACTCCACAACAAAATGGTGTTGTGGAGCGTAAGCACAAACAATTGATGGAAATAGCTCGTGCTCTTTACCTTCAATCTAAGGTACCAATTTCTTACTGGGGGGAATGTGTTAAAACTGTTTCTTATCTCATTAATCGAATGCCTTCCAGGAAAATTAACAATGTTTCTCCTTTTGAGATATTATTTCATCATAAACCGGATTATTCTATACTTAAAGCTTTTGGTTGCCTCTGTTTCATGTCTACCCTCAAACATGATCGTAGTAAGCTTGATCCTCGAGCTAATACTTGTGTTTTCATTGGGTATCCTGTTTCTCAAAAGGGTTATTGTGTTCTAAATTTGTTTACTAAGCAGATTTCTGTTTCTCGAGATGTTCGTTTCTTTGAGAATCATTTCCCATTTCATATATCATCTAATTTTACTACACAACCTCCCCCTTTCTTCCTACCTATTCACACTGAACTCCCTCCATTTACTGATTATGTCGATATTGATGTATTCAGTTCACAAAATTCTTCTACTACATCTTCTGATTCTTCCGCTACATCAGCTGACTTAAATAATTCTTCTGTTTTTTATACTAATATTATCAATGATCCACCCCGAAGGTCTTCCAGATCTTCTCACAGACCTCCTCATTTTGACAACTACGTTTTTACCAATGTTACTTCTAATTCTTTACCCATTAAACATTGGTGCAACCTAGTGTCTTACAATCTCTTACCCATAGTTCACAAGGCTTTTATAGCTCGTACTTCTCAAATCATTGAACCCGTGTCTTATGAGGAGGTTTTTAAAGATCCTAATTGGGTTCATGCTATGGATCTTGAACTTCAAGCACTTGCTAAGAACAACACACGGGATCTTGTTGATTTAACCAAAGGGTAAACGGATAATTGGATGCAAATGAGTTTACAAAATAAAACTTAAATCAGACAGCACCATTGAACGATACAAGGCTCGTCTCGTGGCAAAAGGATTTACTCAGAAATATGGTATCGATTTTCAGGAAACTTTCTCTCTGGTTGTCAAAATGACAATTGTTCGTAGCATTATCTCATTGGCTGCTGGTAAAGGATGGAAGTTGTTTCAACTTGATGTTAGTAACGCCTTTCTTCATGGTGATTTACATGAGGAGGTGTTTATGAAACTTCCTCTTGGTCTTGTTGCTGCAAACAAGGTTTGTCATCTTAAAAAGTCTTTGTATGGTTTACGCCAAGCCAGCCGAGAGTGGTTTGCTAAACTCTTAACTAAGCTTAAGTTTCAGGGTTTCGTTCAATCTAGAAACGATTATTCCTTATTTACAAATTGAATTGGTTCTAATTTAACAATAGATGTTGTTTATGTCGATGACATAATCTTAACGGGTAGTGATTTATCTGCAATTCAATCCCTCAAGGATCACCCGCATCAGACATTTAGCATCAAAGATCCCGGTCAGCTCAGTTTCTTTCTTGGCATCGAGGTGGGTTACTCTCCTACAGGAGTCACTCTCACTCAGGGAATGTTTACTCGTGAACTACTTCATGACAGTGGCATTACTGTTTTCAAACATGTTGCCACTCCCTCTTTCTCTTAAGTTTTCTGCAGATTCAGGTGTATTACTATCTGACCCTTCTTACTATCGTTGCCTCTTGGGAAAGCTTAATTTTCTTACACATACTCGGCCAGATTTATCATATATTGTCCAGACTTTGAGCCAGTTCATGTAATCTCCTCGCTAGCCTCATTTGCAAGCCTTATGCCACACACTCAATTATCTACATTCTACTGTTGGCTAAGGGATTCTTCTGCAAGCTAATTCTCAGCTAACCTTGCAGGCGTTTTCTGATTCTGATTAGGCCTCTTGCCCAAATACCCGTCGGTCTGTTACTGGTTACCTGGTATTGCTTGGTAATTCTCCTATTAGCTGGAAGTCCAAGAAACAATCCACTGTTTCTCGTTCTTCTTCTGAGGCGGAATATATCGTGCCATGGTTGCTGCAGCATTTGAAATCACTTGGCTTGTACGTCTTCTTACTGAATTAGGTATTGACAACCTTCAACCTGTTCAACTCAAGTGTGATAATCAATCTGCTATTTACATTGCGAAAAATCCAGTTTTTCATGAGCGGGCTAAGCACATTGCTATTGATTGTCATTTTGCTAGTGAGAAGGTTCTCGATGACTTGATTGAATTGTCCTATCTTCCTACATCCTCTCAATCTGCTGATATTTTAACTAAGGTTCTTCCTTCTCCTCATTTCAACGATCTCACGTCCAACCCAGGGATGGTTCTTCCCCTCTCTAGCTTGCGAGGGGGTATTGAACATAACACTGGTAGTACAGTGGGAGCTTCCACATCAACAAACTAATCCACATCAGCTCAAGTGATTGACACAATGATGAGAAAGTTTGTTAGAGTTTGTTAGCGGGAGCTTCCACATCAACAGACTAATCCACATCAGCTCAAGTGATTGACACAGTGATGCGAAAGTTTGTTAGAGTTTATTTTCTTTTATTAGTTTGTATATTCATTGTCTCTGTGACTAAGAAAAACTCTCTGAACTCTCTCTCTCTCTTACTCTCAATATCTCTCTTTTTCATTCTCTCTAAGATGATGTATTGATACCGGAGATGAATGCACAGTTTGTGATGAACTATTTTAACTACTATTTTGATATTGTTCTATACTGATTGTTAATCTTCATTGCGCACCTGATAACAATTATAAACATGATAGCTAATGAGCACTCACGCCATAGACCCTGTCTCAAAGGTGTAGCACATTTCATAGGCACCAAATATGTGCATTTGTGGCAATAATAGTCTATAGCATCTTTGAATCAGTTTGTGGCCGATGGCACACCTGAGCTTAAAATAGCTATGAATTTCCAGAATAGTAGATGAGATTGAGAAGGTGATGGTGATAAGTAAGAGCTGGAATAAGATACGGCGAAAATGCACAGCTCTTCTGGATCCAAATCCAAAATTCAAAGGGGTTGCATGAAAAGGAAGACTCCCCAGCTTACTCTCCACACAAATCATATGTAAACAAGTCCTCCCTGGCTTCAAAAGAAATTTTATTTCTAACGTTAAAATTAAAAGAAAATTTGAAAATAATATTTCTAATGTTTCATTTTTACAATAAAAAATGAAAATTTTGTAACATAGAGCAACTTTAATTAGACTTTTTATAAAATTTATTTTATTTTAAAAATTGATTTGTGTTACAACCTTCCAAAGAGGACTTGTAACCTGAATCTAACATTAAATTTAACTTTAAATATAACTGAAATTTGTAAAATTTGCAAAATCAGATTTTAAAAGATAATATTTTGAAAATTGTATATTTGACAACTTTATTTTCAAAAATATCATTTTTCCTAAAGTAAACAAATCATATATTTGGATAGGTCCATAAAATAATTAAGAACAAAATTTCATTTTAAGTCCATTAACTGTTGGAAAGTTCAAGTATTTCACAAATGAGACAGGTTACTAGAGGTTGGAGACAACCTTGCACCTTTTTAACTTCAAATAAGAAGATTAATGTGGTTTCAAAGGCATCTTTTGAGATCCCTAACTACTAACAGCTAAATGAAGAACAAGCATAAAATGATGTCATACCAATATTTTTTGTGTTCTAGTTGCTGACTACAGAGAATTTGTGCAACACAAGTTGCGTATCTTAAAAACTTTTACATATCTAAAAAACTTTGAAAAAATTACTATATATAGTACAGTCGAGCGGAAACAGAAACCTTCAGATTCTCCTAATATTATAGGGCTACCCTAGAGCTTTATGGTTCACGATATTGGCTTTCAGAGCTGATATGCGAAGAACACTGAAGAAAAAATCCATCAATGATGCAGGACAGACGAAAGAGAACGTATTATCCCTCCACCTCCTATGAGGCGTCTTGTTGATGTACATGAGAGTCAATTGGCGCTAAGTACTGATTCATCTATTTGACATCCTTCTGCTCTTCTTTCCACTAAATATATGCACCAAGGATGGATAGTACTGCATCTTATTAACCTTGCGATCTAAGCTTAAGTTTTTAATATGTCTGGGCACTACAACATACTCCAATAGTTGGATAACTTAGCAGCTTCTCAATTTGGACCATGAAATCCATATCGATTTTACTGCAAATACTGGTTGGTGATCTGTCTCACAAAGGTAAATAATTGCTTGGATTGTATACACCTGGCACATCAGAACATGCAAGTAAGCAGGCAGGCATCAAAAGAGAAAAAGAAGTGCAGAAAACGTAACATTCAACTGATGAAGGTTCCGTAAGATTTATCGACCTAAGATTTGTTGAAAGGTTCAAAGATCTAAACCATATTCACATGTCATCGATAAAAGTAATTGAGCAATATTTACAATTTTCGCTAGGATTGTCACATACATGTATGATCAAATGATCCTATATACCACAAAAGTTTTTCTTAGTAGTATGTGATTTTTGACCCCATTTATATGCAGTAGATCAACCATGCCTGGGCTACATATATGTTGACAGGTCGTAGATTTCAAAAACCGGCTCTCGTCGAGAAATATAACAAGGTCCATATTAAATGTTCTCTATTTATGGCTACTATTTTTCAAAATCAAACTATAGATAAAGTTCAAGCTTAAAGCGATTCTATCACTATATTTGTCTAACATTTTTACAGATTTTCAGTACATCTTGGAAACGGTTGACTTGCGAATTCGGAAAAGTACTTACACGTAGGCAGCTGCTAAATGTAATATCTCTAAGCATGTCTGGAAAGCAACTTCTCAAGGCATTACAAGCTCTGCAACAATATACGATTAAAACATCTGCCAATAGTGAATATGGCAAAACCAGAGCCAAAACAAAAAGAATCCACAAGCATAACATTTCACAGTAGTAATTTATAAAGTACATCATGTAATTTACCTTGAGTCATCTCATAGCTGCAAATAGCACCGAATAATATGCTTCAGCAGCCGTGATGATGGTTGTGCTGCCAGTGCAGGAACCATGTAATACACCCAATTGTTCTGTTGATAGTGTTCCCTTGCCTCTAAAGTACATAAAGGAAAGAACAAAAAAAAACAGAATTAGAATAGCATTTAGGAGACACTGGACTGTTTTAGATAATGCAGTCCCCATCTCCATTGCACGCAAGCACATAAGTCAGGGGTTCACTTCCTCACCCCACCTCCCCATGTATAAGTATATATAAATTACTAAAAAAACATGCACGCATTTACCTTTAAGGAACAACATTCTTGTATCTGGGTGGGAGGCTACACACTGCAAAATAATAATCCATAAGTGATGACCTAGAATAGATGATATGACAAACTGAAACACAAACCAAGTACAATTTATCAAACAAAAACTAGTAACGCTTGGGGAACTTAACCATCCAAATGTCGAATGATGCGGTCTTAGCTAAATTCCTTGATCTTAACTTCCTACCTCTAATCATATTGACATTATGACTTGATTACACAGTTTGCTAAGTGGCTATTTAGATAGCTATAAAACTAAGTTTGAGCAGCAATCAGCCTCGTCTACACTACCTCAATTTTTTATTTAAATGGTTAAATGCAGTTTTTAGACGACAAAGGCCTACATCACCCACTGTTATCATGTAAAAGACATAGTTGTAGTAAGTACTATATTATGTATTCTAGGCTCTAGCTATCATTCCATAAGTGAAAAACATGCACGTATTTACCTTTAAGGAACAACATTCTTGTATCTGGGTGGGAGGCTACACACTGCAAAATCATAATCCATAAGTGATGAACTGGAATAGATGATATAACAAACTGAAATACGAACCAAGTACATTGTATCAAATGAAAACTAGCAATGGAAATTTATGTATCTAGGGGAATTTAACCATCCGAATGTCGAATGATGTGGTTTACCAAAATCCCTTGATGTTAACTTCCTACCTCTAATCATATTGACATTATGACATCATGACACAGTTTGTAAGTGGCTATTTAGATAGCTATAAAACTAAGTTTGAGCAGCAATCAGCCTCGTCTACACTACCTCAATTTCTTATTTAAATGGTCAAATGCAGTTTCTAAATGTCAAAGGCCTTCATCACCCACTGTTATCATGTAAAAGACATAGTTTTAGTAAGTACAATATTATGTATTCTAGCTATCATTCCATTCTTTTTTACCTACATGATCTTCCCTCTAATGACTTCTAAAATATAACACGACTATAACTATTTCCTGTGCATGGGCAGAGACCATCATTTAAAGCTTGCACATCTTCTATACACATTTTTGGTATAAGTGCAGTGCATTCTTCTACAGCATAATGGCAACGAATGAAATTTATATTGACCATAGGAAGTAGTTAAAATAGAAAGATATATTATTTGCTTCTTGATGTATAACTGCAAGATCACTTGGGTTACTAATAGCAATAAGTGAAAGAAAATAAAAAAAACAGATGATAAATATAACAACTAATACACATTTACCCTTTGTTTTTTATAGGCCATCTCAATCAGTTTACTCATTGCGGCCTGTTCCAGCTTCCTGCACACAAACCTAACTGTTTTTATCTGTGAAAAAAACCATGACAGCATAATCAATACTAAGGTTGATCACATGGATACCTTTTCTCAGCATGCTTCCCTTGTTGAATGAAGTCATACATTTTTCTAATGTATTTCTTCTTTTTCTGTTCCTGTATGTTTGTAACTGTTTTAGAAACTAAAAAATGCAGACAATAGACTACAAAATTAAGAAAAACTAATTACATTAGGCATATGCAACAAGTCCACGTATCTTTATGTAACCAACTTGTCATGTAAAAGTGAAACCATTAATACATACATGACCAACTTGTCACTAGGGCACCAATGACCCCATGACAAAGGCATCAGCTAAGGCAACACTCCCCATGAAAAAGGTCAAGGGTTCACTTCCTCACCCCACCTCCCCTTGTATAATTATATATAAAATACTAGAAACAATTCCGGTATTTACCTTCGAGGAACAACATTCTTGAATCTGGGTGGGAGGGTACACACTGCAAAATCATAATCCGTAAGTTATGACATGGAATAGATGATATTACAAACTGAAATACAAACCAAGTACATTTTATCAAACAAAAACAACTAGTAATGGAAATTTATGTATCTAGGGGAACTTAACCATCCAAATGTCGAATGATGTGTTCTTAGCAAAATCCTTTGATGTCTGGTCCATCCTCAGCAATTATACAGACTTACAGATATAATAGCAAGAAGAGATGTCTAGTCCATCCTCAGTAATTATACAGACTTTTAGATTTCATATCAAGAAGAGACAGCTAGATGTTCAATTCTTAAATTTGGTGGTCCACTGCTTTTAATATATATAAGTGTCAATAGAATAATTTTGCAACCTCATGCCTGATACGAAATATATGATTATTTGATAATATGAACCACAGTAACAAAATTAGGAAGAAAGGGAGCAACTATAACAGGATGGGGTAATAACTTAATCACAAAAGGTGCAGCTATCTAAATAAAACTTTCAATGTTTGATGGATAGTCAATCTTTTTGCACAAAACGAAAAAACAAATCTCTACTATAAAATGAAATTTTTTGACTAAAGATAGTCATAAAGCCAGCAATGAAATGACTCCGCAGTGAATAAAGATAAGAGTAACAACAGTTATATGTAAGAATATTTTGCAATAAATATGTAAGAGAAGAAAAGGAGAATACTTGGAGAAGAGTAAGCGCATTGCTCTGTTTGGTTGGTGCTCTGTGTCACGAAGGTGATTATTGCTTGTATTTCCTAGCATAGTATCAGAAAACGTGTTCATAAGCAGGCATGCCACTGAAATAGGGAAGTGTTCAGAACGGAACAAAATGCACTTCTATGAATAAAAGTGAATAATGCATATGTTACTGTGATGGGGGATTAAAGACATCCATATTAACTAAGTTATAACATAATCAATTTATATCCACTAACAGTTTTATTATTAATTGAAATTTTGTGAATAATTCCTAATTTGCATTATACGGTCAATTCTTAATCAGTTTGTCTATTCCTCATCATAGAAATTTTGTAAAAGAGCAAGAAGTTTCCCATGAGAATAAGAAAAAGTTATAGCCTACATGCTCATGCAAAAGAATTAAAATTTACAACTATATACCTGAATTTGCAACTTCAGCCTCCCAACATAGTCCTAGAGTCCATATGAAAAAAGTCATCTTCCTTTTTAACAAGAAGTTAACTAACATAGATTGCTTTCTTTGTCTTGCAATCCTCCTGCCATTTTCCATTTGCAATTTTCATTAAAGGGACTAATAAGTATCATAGAGAAATGTTGAATGATGCAGAATTGAGAACAATAGATGATACTAAATTAATAAAAGAACCTATATCCTTAAACACATGTTGTACAGGACTACAGGGGGCAATGTTGACTACAAATGTTGTACATTTTCATTTTAATTTTGTTATTGTTAAAGGCGCGCTTGTGCTTGAAGTGACCCGAAACAGGGTCAAGGTCAAAGCACATCATACACATAGTGTGACTGCGTTAAGCACGCAATGCGCGATATGACAAATATATGCACTTTATTAAATAGATCGGCAGATTTTTATGCATTACCAAAATAAGGGAGACCCATTCTTGATGTGTCCAATTCTGTTACATTTCTTGAAATGCATTATCATAAAAGAAACAGTCAATTTTCATCCTCCAAACACATTTGTTCTGTATTTAGATTCTGAAATTTGAGAAACTTACATTGAATTTTCTCAAAATTTTGTTTAGATTCTACAATTGAATGGTAAACAAATACTATGTAATTGGTAGATAAGGGTGGCAATATTAATACAAATTGTGGTTTTTGAAATCCAAACCGAATATTATGGTTGCGGTTTTAACTTTTTGAAACGAAAGATATATGGTTGCAGTTTCGATTTTATCCAAAAAATCGAATCAGCTCTTGAAACCCGATCTAATTTGTAATCAGATTAACTAAGAAAAATCAGAAAGGGACTGACCCGGGTCAACCCGAAGTGACCTGTTATTACAATTTCACTTCAATTTCAAATGATTTTAGATTAACCCAAAATTGACCCGTTTATAAATACGAACCTAGTACCCGAAACTCCCCCTCTAATAATATATTCTTGTTATACTAACAAAACTAAATAATTATACACAACTCAATAATAATGAAATGCTCAATAAAGATACATATGCACATGGAGTATTATTACCTGTTAGATTTGCAGAAGGGATTAGGACTGTTGGATTTGCAGAAGGGATTAGGACTGTTGGATTTGCAGGACTCTGAAACCTCGTACTGCAGATGCTCAAACCCAGGCTATATTGTTTTCTAATTTATAGGATGCTCGGGCTCTCAGAAGAACAATGCTATTCGATATAAGTGGAATTATGGATAATATTTTTGGATTTTAAAGATTCACATATATTTGATTTAGATTTTAAATAATTTATTAAAATTCAAAAATATTTGTGTTGGCTCCTAAAAGTTGCAAAATACAATTATCTAAGATATTTAACTGGGATTTTGGATAATATTTTTGAATTTTAAAGATTCACATATATTTAATTTAGATTTTAAATAATTTAAAAAAAAATTGAAAAAATTTGAGTTGGCTCTAAAAAGGTTATTTTAAAATGGGCCAATTTGTAAAATACAATGCTCTTAGTATTTAACCGAGACTGTGGATAATATTTTTGAATTTCAAAGATTCACGTATATTTGATTTAGATTTTAAATAATTTATCAAAACCTTGACATATTTGAGTTGGACTCTCAAAATGCCATTTTGAACGGGCCAACTTGAAAAATACAATTATATGAGATATTCAACTGAAATTGTGGATAATATTTTTGGATTTTAAAGATTCACATATATTTGATTTAGATTTTAAATAATTTATTAAAATCCGGAAATATTTGAGTCCGCTCTCAAAAAGGTCATTGAGAAATGGGTCAACTTGGAAAATATAATGCTATGAAATATGGGATTGTGGATAATATTTTTGAATTTTAAAATTTTACTTATATTTGATTTAGATTTTAAATAATTTATTAAAATCTGAAAATATATGAGTTGAGCACTTAAAATGCCACTTTGAAATTGGTCAAGTTGCCAAATACAATGTTTTGAGATATTCAATTAGGATTGTGGATAATATTTTTGGTTTTTAAAGTTTTACGTATATTTGATTTAAATTTTAAATATTTTATCAAAATCTGAAAATATTTGAGCGGGGCTCTTAAAAGGCCATTTTGAAAGAGAAAATGTCCAAAATAATTACATTTGGGGACACATGGTCCTAAATACCCATATTCGATATTATGTCCCTGTATATCCTCTTAGCAGGTGACACGAAATGCCGCATTTGTTTAATGATGCTGATCACGAAATAACGTATCAAGCGTCGACTTCATACCAATCTTCCGGTGATTGCTGTCGGCTCATTGCAATGAAATGCTAGTAGCTAGCTTGCTCAATGTTATACTATAAATAATCATCACAGAGGACTTTTCACGTCATGTGTCAGCGGCGTGGGATCTAGTGTGAGTTTTTATTCTCTCGTTATGTATCAGATTGGTTGATCTGATCTTGTGTGAGTGAGTCTTGGTCTAGTGTGGGACCCAGCTGGCCAAAAAGTTGAAGTGGATAGGTTCTTCTTATTATTAAATCCCAGTAGAAAAGGTCATTGAAGTTGTATATATAAAAAATTTCTAAATTTAGTTAATGAGTAAGTTGTGAGTTTCATTATTTTGTGTGTACCACAGCAGAAACTTTGTGGTACGCTGTGTTCGAATTGTCATTTATGCAAGTGTTAAGCAGGAGCACGTATTCTTTGGAAAGTCCTACATTGGCCAAAGTTGAAGGCAAGGCAAGGGACTCACATTGCCCATACATAAGTTTAATGGTTCTTTGTATTTAAGTTAGTGGGCATATTATTTAGCAACACTTCGTTAAAAAGTTTGGAATGTAAGTGTAGCTAGCATCCCACAAGATTAAAACTAAAGGAAAGTGATTTTCTGGATAGACCTTAAAAGTACGTAGTTCCAAATTTTGTGTGTAGATTAAGTTATATTTAAATTTCACACATAGAGTAATATATAAAAAACACGTGGAATCTCTATATAACTTTTGAAAATTATTTCATAAGATTGGATTTCTCCAAGTGATTCTGAAAGTTTCAGAAGTCCCATGTGACCCATGTGACGTATATTGAAGGGTAGGGACATAACATTGTTATATATTATATAGGATTATAAGTTTAGCTTGTTCATGTTTTCAAGTCAAAATCAGTTAAAAAGTTTTTAAGAAAAGCAGTGTATCAAGCATTAATGCGTCATTCTAGTTACCGTATATAATTGATACAGTGATCAGTACGACGTGTCTAAACTATCACGGTTGACACAACAACGTGTTGGCCTAATGCTGAACACGACCTAATGTGACCTAATGTATCCGACTAATGCTAATGTTGATCACGAACTGCAATATTAAAGAGGCATTTAGGGCCATAGTTGCAGATTGAGGTATTTTGGACATTGTTATTTTAAAATTGGGTAGATAAGGCATCACCCACTTTGAAATGGGCCAAGTTGCCAAGTACAATGCTCTGAGATATTTAACTTGGTTGTCGATAAAATTTTTGAATTTTATAAATTCACGTATATTTGATTTAGATTTTAAATAATTTATCAAAATCTGAAAATATTTGAGTTGGGCTCTCAAAAGGCCATTTTGAAATGGGGCAAACTTGCAAAATATAATTCTCTAAGATATTTGATTCAGATTGTGGATAATATTTTTGATTTTTAAAAATTTAAGTATATTTGATTTAGGTTTAAAATAATATATTTTGCAAAATAAAATGTTTTGGGAGATTTAATTAGAATTGTGGATAATATTTTGGATTTTAAAAAGGTAGGAGTATTTAATTTGGATTTTACATAATTCGTTAAAATTTTAAAATATTCAATCAAATTCTAAAAAGTTTTTCAAAATTTTAAAATATTAAATCAAAATTTTAATTTTTTTAAATCCGATGTTATTCATTTAAATTTTAATTAATTTTTGAAAATCTAATGGTGAATTTTAAGATTACCTCAAATTTTATAAAATGATGAATCTAGATGAATTTTGTAGTGATTTTTTCTTTATTTTTTGAAATTCGACCAAAATTTTATAAGATCTTAAAGGATTTATTTGATATACATTTTTTTGATTTTTTTTATAAGTGATATATTTCCGTAAGAATACGAAGTCCTCAGAAAAAAAATCATTCAAGAAAATTTATCATTCAAATTGTACTTGTAATGTTACACAAAAGTTCTTGAAAATTCAACAGGATCAGAGATTGATGTTGTTTTTAATGAAGTTGTCGAATCAGTATGCTAATGTTAGGTCTCATATCTTGATGATGGAGACCATGCCAAATCTTTCTCAGGCATATAGAAGGTTGTTGCAAGAACAGAGGCATAGAGAAATTAGTAAAGGCTCAAATGTACTGACATATACTGTAGCTTTTGCAGCAGAAAAGGGATCATATGGAGACATACAACAGACCTACATGTCTTACAGTATGATCACTACTTAGAGATATTTGTGTGATCACTACAAAGTACCGGGTCATAATGTAGAAAGATGTTTCAAACTTCACGGATACCCACCTGGATTTAAATAAAATACTTATCCAAGAAGATATGTTGCTTATGCTGCTGGTGAAGAATCTACTGATTCTAATCAAATGGAAAGTGGTAGTAGTATTGAGACTCATTCTTCAGCTCCACATATCACATTAGATCAATATAATCATTTACTTTTTATGATTAATATCAAACAAAAGGATCAAGACAACTCATATTCTGGGAGTGGCAGTGAAATTGGTTGTAGTGGGCTATTCGCAGGTACACATTATTTGTTATCTTATCATTCTAGTGATGACTGGATTTTGGATAGTGGTGCTTCGAACCACATGTGTCAAGATCTTGCATTATTTGATGATTATGTTGAAATTCGTGATGAAAATAGTTACATTACAATCCCTTATGGCACCAGGATACGGGTAACACATATGGGTACTATCAAGGTTAATGACGACATTGCACTTAGAAATGTGCTTTTTATCCCGACATTCAAATTTAATTTGATTTCTGTTCTCAAAATGTGCACGGATGGTAATTGCATCATTCAGTTTAGCTCAAATGGTTGTTTACTTCAGAATGCTAAAATGGAGGTACCATTACATCTTGGTAATGTCAAACATGGTTTGTATCTAGCTGATGGACAAATGGTTACTGCAGATTCTACTTTGTGTTCAGACCTTGGCAAATCTTCTAGTCATTTTGCTAATAATGTGATATCTTCAAAGCTTGAAGGGGCCAAATTGTTGCATTTACGAATGGGACATGTTCCCTTCAGCCAACTGAAGTATATTGAGGATGGTATGCATGGACAAGACTTGTCTGATCATGTTTTATGCACTATTTGTCCTCAAGCACGACAACAACGATTACCGTTTGGTCATAGTGATATTAAGACAACTAAATGTTTCGAGTTATTACATGTGAATACTTGGGGGCCATTCAAAACTGCTACTCATGATGGCTACAAGTTATACTTAACCATAGTTGATGATTTTTCCAGACTTACTTGGATTCATTTGATGCACCATAAATCCGATGTTGTACAAATTTTGACTTCTTTTGTTCAGATAATTCGAACTGATAATGCCCAGGAATTGTGTAATGGTTCTGTTCGTTCTTTCTACAGTTCTAATGGAATCCTGCATCAAACCAGTTGCACTGAAACTCCACAACAAAATGGTGTTGTGGAGCGTAAGCACAAACAATTGATGGAAATAGCTCGTGCTCTTTACCTTCAATCTAAGGTACCAATTTCTTACTGGGGGGAATGTGTTAAAACTGTTGCTTATCTCATTAATCGAATGCCTTCCAGGAAAATTAACAATGTTTCTCCTTTTGAGATATTATTTCATCATAAACCGGATTATTCTATACTTAAAGCTTTTGGTTGCCTCTGTTTCGTGTCTACTCTCAAACATGATCGTAGTAAGCTTGATCCTCGAGCTAATACTTGTGTTTTCATTGGGTATCCTGTTTCTCAAAAGGGTTATTGTGTTCTAAATTTGTTTACTAAGCAGATTTCTGTTTCTCGAGATGTTCGTTTCTTTGAGAATCATTTCCCATTTCATATATCATCTAATTTTCCTACACAACCTCCCCCTTTCTTCCTACCTATTCACACTGAACTCCCTCCATTTACTGATTATGTCGATATTGATGTATTCAGTTCACAAAATTCTTCTACTACATCTTCTGATTCTTCCCCTACATCAGCTGACTTAAATAATTCTTCTGTTTTTTATACTAATATTATCAATGATCCACCCCGAAGGTCTTCCAGATCTTCTCACAGACCTCCTCATTTTGACGACTACGTTTTTACCAATGTTACTTCTAATTCTTTACCCATTAAACATTGGTGCAACCTAGTGTCTTACAATCTCTTACCCATAGTTCACAAGGCTTTTATAGCTCGTACTTCTCAAATCATTGAACCCGTGTCTTATGAGGAGGTTTTTAAAGATCCTAATTGGGTTCATGCTATGGATCTTGAACTTCAAGCACTTGCTAAGAACAACACACGGGATCTTGTTGATTTAACCAAAGGGTAAACGGATAATTGGATGCAAATGAGTTTACAAGATAAAACTTAAATCAGACAGCACCATTGAACGATACAAGGCTTGTCTCGTGGCAAAAGGATTTACTCAGAAATATGGTATCGATTTTCAGGAAACTTTCTCTCCGGTTGTCAAAATGACAATTGTTCGTAGCATTATCTCCTTGTGTAAAGCATAATGTAACATAAGATGTAAAAGAGATAACTACAACTCAACAAAGGACAAGACAGACAATAATATTAACAGAAGCACAGGAATCCAGAATCAAAGAAGAAAAGGTAAACTCAAAAAATCAAAATACGTTATGTATTCTTGAAGTCCGTAAACAGGTCACGGAAAGAAGTTCATGAAAATGTTCAAGCCTTAGTGACAGCAAAAGAAACAAGACTTTCAAGACGACAGAAGTATGTGAATGATTTAGGGTTAAGTGCCACAGGATTCCAGTGATGAAGCAACCAGAACGACAAATGACTTATCAGCAGCATTGAATTGAAGACATAAAAGAAGAATTGATCAAGTGTTATTCATCTGTGAACCAGACCAGTTGCACTAGGTGACGGCACTAAAAAGATCAAGTTGTTTTATCGTCTCAGAAGAAATTGATACAGTCTAAAACTGAAACACCCTGGAGCTGAATGGATTTTCTAAAAGGTCAAGGACAAGGAAAAGAGTTCGATGGTTTTATTGTTTATAAAAACCATCGAATGTGACATAAAGAAAACAAAAAGAAAAGGATTCGATAGTTTTCTAAATTAGAAAACCATCGAATGAAAAGCATAAAGTAAATGAATACTTTAATAAAGTAAGTATTACATTCGATAGTTTTTATTTAAAAACTATCGAATTGAATAATTACTTTATTCATTCGATACTTTTCAAATTAGAAAGCAGGTGAAAAGTTTGTTTGTCTGACAGGTTGATGAGAATTGGACGGCCAAGATTGTTTTAACAATTAAGGTTCGATAGTTTTCTAAAAACTAAGACTACAATTACAACAGAGGAAGTGTGTCTTCTTCAGTCGAGGTTAGTTCATAGTAGCAACTACTGAGAGAGAAGTTTGAGCTGGAGAAGATCATAGAAATTTATAGTGCTCAGAATTCTTTCATTGTATTGATTATGAATAACCTAGAACTCATTGAAGCTAATCTACGGATTAGAAATTGTAGCACCCCTCGAGGTTTATATTTATAAAACGATATATTCCCCGACTCTTGGTTTGGTTTGGTGTGTTTGATTTCGTTATAGAACTGAATGAATTATCCGCGAACGAAATTGAATTATTTGTGAGTATCGTATTCAACCCCCCCCCCCCCTTCTACGATACTTCGGGACCTAACAATTGGTATCAGAGCTTGTTAATCGATATACAGATTAGATCCGGTGTTTTAGGCCAATCACTCAAGTTCTCAGAATTTTCGGATTTTTTAATTTTCAAAATTTTCATTTCTTGAAATTTTTGAATTTTAAATAATTTGAATTTTATTCTTGAAATATTTTATTTTCAAAAAGTTCGAAATTCTTGGAATTTAAAATATTTCATATCCTAAGCCAAAGGTTCTCAAAAGATTGTTAGAGAGGAGGTTAGGAATGGACAAACAAATATCTCAGTAACGTTTATTAATGTTGGAACCTCAGAACAGAATAGAAGAATTACTAGTAGCTGAATCAGAAGAAGCTCAGGTAGAAAACCTCGAGAGACTAGACTAAAGATCAGTGTTTCACTTGTCAAGGAAGTTTAGTCACATCAGATTCAGAAGGAGTACAAAAGCCACATCCATGGATCAGGCTTATTTATTACGAAGCAAAGATTCTTCAGGATTCAGTTCAAGAGGTAGTTACAGACTGAGATGGTAACAAAAACAAGAGTGATAGTTTCAACTATGATAAGAACTATGTAACGAGAAGCTATCAGGGTGTGCTACACAATGAAGGAGCCTAACAAACAAAGAAGAATAGGGACTCAGTTAATAGCTGAAACAGAAGTGGAATGCTTTGTTGAAGAAGCATCAGCACAAAACTTATGTTGCTTAAGGAAAGAGTTGGGATGGATCAGATGACGAGAAGATCATGGATATCTTGCTTTCATAGCAATCTCTGAAGATGATTCACCTCACATATCTCAGGTATCTTTTCCTTGAACCAATGCAGTATTTAATTCTCAATATTCAAAGCATGTACATAGAAGATCTTAGATATGTGTGTATGAATATTTGTAGAATAAGATTTGCAAGTGAGATAGAAGCTTTCTTAAGAAACAACTCTTAGTTTTAAGGGTTAAGTTTCTGGCACATAAGATCTTAGTAAAGCTAAGTTTCAGTATCCCTAGTAGAACAAGATTTGCTCATTTATTCTGAATTGTTTGTTAAGGGATAATCAGTTTGAAGGATGGAGGAATTACCTTTAGAGTCAGTAGAATTTGTAGAACACCAAGCTGTATCTAAAACTGACTTAGGTAATAGAGAAAGTTAGATGCTATACAACAACTGAATGGATTAGATAGAATTAGTGATTTAATTGTTAATTCTTTTATTCCATGTGTGCTTAGAAAATTATTGAATATCTGTAAATCTACTTGCTACCTGTTACACTTGTGTATATTGGTTAAAGTAGAAAGTACTGAATTTTCTAAAATGCAGAACATGCCTAATTTGCACATCTCTTATCTGCAATGTCAAAATGCTCAATGTATGCCATTTATTCTTATTAACATGTTTGCTTATTTAAATATTATGAATGCATCTCTTAGAACTTGCATTAATCATAGAAAAAGCATGTTTAAGAATTACATTAGAGCAACGACTGCAAGGTCAGTCAGAGATAAGAATAAGCATGTATAGGTTGAAGCTGTTGTTACCACTTTTAAAAGCAAAATCTCTAATCCATCTGGACCCAAGCAAATAAGTTGGGTACCAAGAACTGTCAATCCATTTGTGAGTGCAGGCAAATCAGGTTAATCGATTTATATGCTTTCTTGGTCTTTACTACTGAAGACATATGATCGAAGAAAGAACTTGCCATCAAATGTGATTGAGAAAGCTGTTCCGTTAATAATCTTTGGAGATGACAGCAAAGGTTTTCATCACGGGACATGGCTACATTGGAAATGGAATGTCATCATGTTTACAATAATTGGTATCATTGATAACAACTAATAATTGGAGTCAAGGATAACAATTAGAAGCAACTCTCTTGCTGAAGATTCAAAGCACAAATCTTTTTATTCAATGAAGGAGCAGTGTTTTATCTCAAGCAGGAAGGTTGAGAAGCTCTCACCCTTGCATGACAATACAAGGAACTCTTTTCTAAAGATGGTATTGGTGAGAGGACTGCCTCATCTGGGATTCAAGCTGGATGAAATATATGAGGCATGTCATTAAGGGAAGTCAAAGAAACATCACAGAAAAGCTATAATGTGATAAGCATTACTGAGCCGCTTCAGATGATACGTATGGAACTCTACGGACTAGTTAATGTCTTATCTACAACAAAGTAAAGATATACTTCAGTGATGGTTGATGTCTACTCTTAATACAAACTGGTGTTGTTCGTTCAATCTGAAGGACATGACATCACAGATGAGATTAATCACATTTCCATGATCAGTAACAAATACAGGAAGACCCTGTAATGGCCAATAGAAGCAAACTCTGAATTTCTTTTAGGGGTTTGGAGGAAAATGTTTTACAAGTAAGCATCTTGGCAAGATTGACAGCTAAGGCTCTTAAGGATATTTTCCTCGGCTAATCAGTGGAATCTAAAGCCTACGAGGTTGTTAGATCAGAATTCAATGATCGTCAGAAGCTAGACTCAACTGATCAGGATTGCTGACGTCATCAGTATTGCATGGTCATCAGTATTTGATCAAGCGTCAGTATCTTATTGATCATCAGGATTCCTACTCAGACTATGATCAGGTTTGATCATCAGGACTTGAAGCTGATCAGGATTCCTACTTCGAGTTATATTTGGAGTCTAGATAAACATGGAAGTTTGTTCCTGGTTTGTAGAATGCAGCTATCGATTAAAGATATGTTTCTATCTTTGTTATGATTAGGACTTATCTTGTTATTGATAGAGAAGCTGTGTGCACTATATAAACACAGTTTTGGTTTCGATTTATGTACTTATCAGAGAGAGAGAATTATTCATTCGAGAGAGAACATAATCGAAGAGAAGCTCTTAAGAACAGAATTTCTTGAGAGAGTTTTTGTAAGCTAGCAGCTCTTAAGAACATCAGAATTTCTTAAGAGAGTTTGTAACAGTTTTATATCAAAGTTAATAAAGCTGTTATTGTTATTGTTATTGATCTTTCATATTTGTGTTATATAAAGTCGAGAATCTTATACAATTGTATTCAACCCCCTTCTACAATTGTTATTTACTGGGCAACAATTGGTATCAGAGCAAACTGATTTAATTCTGAATCAGATACGATCTAAAGATGTCGACAACCAAGTATGAAAGCATGAAGATTCCCATCTTGAAGATATCAGAATATCCCACATGGAGGGTAAAGATGCTGATGTACCTGGAGGCTATGGATCCCGACTACTTGGACAGGATTCGTGATGGACCATATATACCAACAAAGTTCGTAGAACGAACAGATACAGTACCAGAACATTATGTGGTCAAAGCTAAAGCTGAATGGACTCCAGAAGAAAAAGCTCATGTACTCAGGGAACCAAAGATAAAGAATATCTTGCATAATAGCCTTGATGCTGTTATGTCAAACAGAGTGATTGCATGCAAGTCTTCAAAAGAAATCTGGGATACTTTGGAAACTCAGTGCCAGGGATCTGCATCTGTCAAGAAAAACAGAAGGGCTCTATTGATTCAAGAATATGAGCAATTCGATGCAAGACCTGAAGAGAGCCTGACTGATCTATATGATAGATTCCTGACACTATTGAACAGCTTATCCTTAGTTGACAAAGTATATGAAACTGAAGATTCAAACACCAAATTTCTTAGAGCTTTACCTGAAGAATGGGATACTCAGACCTCAATCATTAGACACCAGTATGATCTGAACATTGTGTCTCTTGATGAGATCTATGGGATGCTAAGAACTCATGATCTTGAAGTTCAACAGAGAAAGAACAAGAAAAGCAGCAAGGCAAAGTCAATTGCTTTGAATGTAGAAGCAAAATCAAAAGGGAAAGCTATGGAGGTCTCTAGAAGGAAAACGAGAGTAGCTGAGTCAGATCCTGACGACTCTTCATCAGATACTGATGGCAATCCTGATGCCAATACTGGTGATGAATCTTCTGATTCAGACATGGAAGAGATGGTTGCTATGATTGTCAGAAACTTCAGAAGGATGAAGTTCAGGAAGAATAGAAGACAAGGCAACTTTCAGAAAAAGACCTTCAAAGCAGACAAAGACAAGTATATCAAGAAGGACAGCAAGGGTAGCAAATTTGACAAGTCAAAGGTTAGATGCTACAAGTGTAATGGTATGGGTCACTTTGCTTCTGAATGCAACAAGACAAAGGCACTCATCACATCAAGCAAGGATTGGATGGACTCTTCCTCAGAATCTGATACTGAGGTAGTCAACTATGCGTTAATGGCCAATGCTGATGTAACTGCTGCTCCTGATGATAAGGTACTAAATACTATCTTTGATTTTGATACTGATAATGCTTCTGAGTTAAGACGTTTTCTAAAGTCATTACATATTAGCTTTAGAAGTCAAACTGCTGAGAATACTAGAATCTTATCTGAGATGTCTGACCTTAGAAAAAGGAATGAGATATTAGAAGCTGAATTTTCTCGTATGCAAGAAGTACAAAAAGAATGTGATAATGCTAAACACATGCACTTAGAGATAACATCTAAATGTACTTCCCTTGAAAAGAACTTGAATATGCTAATGAGAAAATCAGAACCTGGACAGACTCTGGTAGGAAATTTCATGAGATTAATACCTCTAAGAATTGGAAAGAGTGTCTAGGATATAAGTCAGATGAGGATAAGAAATTGAAAGAGAAAATTGTCATTGATGAGACAGTTAGTCCAAAGACCTATAGACATGTTATAGACTCAACCAAATCTAAGATTACTCCTGTTAATTTTGTTTTTGGTAAGGATTCCAATTCTACTTTTGAAAAGGGATCTTCTTCTACTCAAGGAATTAAAATTATAAAGTCTAAACCTGTCATGAACAAAGTCACTAAGAATCTAGGTCTATTGTCTCAGAAACAGCTTAAAGATAAAATCTGTGAGGTTACAGATAAGAAAAAGGAAGCTACTGTTAAGAGAAACAGGAATGGTAAAGTTGGGATCAATAAAGAGAATGGTTATAAATATATCCCAAATGCACCTAGAAAGTGTTGTTTTAACTGTGGTAACTCTAATCATCTTGCTATTGATTGTAAGAAGAGTAAGAAGAAGATTACTGATATTCCTAAGTCTGATGTTAGGAATAGATCAGTACTCTATAAACCGCAGAAGTCCTGTTTTCATTGTGGTAGTCTATGGCATTCTATTTATACATGTAAAGAGTATCATGATTTGTACTATAACTTTTATGATCCATTGCCTAAGTTTGAAAGTAGTACAAAGTCTGATAAAACTGAAAATGTCATAGTGAAGCATGCTTTTGTTAATACTGATACTGACAAAGCAAATCCTGATGGAGTAAATCCTGTCAGGACTGCTAAAGTCAAAAAGTCTTCTGCTGTTAAAATTAATAAATTGCATGAGAAAGGAACCCAACATGTATGGGTTCCTAAGTGTTCTAACTAGTGTTTTACTATTCTGATGCAGGGTAAAAAGAAAAATGTGTTAGTCATGGATAGTGGATGTTCTGTGCACATGACTGGAAACAAAGCCCTGTTATCAGAATATGAAGAAAAAGCTGGCCCAACTGTGTCTTATGGAGATGGCAACATTGGACAAACCTTGGGATATGGCAATATAATCATTGGAAATGTCATCATTGAAAAAGTAGCTCTAGTGAAGGGACTAAAACACAACTTGTTGAGTATTAGTCAAATCACTGACAGAGGTTATCATGTCAATTTCTATTCCACACATTGTGAAGTAGTCAGTAAAGCAACAGGGAAGATAGCACTAACTGGCTACAGGCATGGTAACATATATGAAGCCAACATTCTCTCAGATACTGATGGCTTCCCTACATGTTTCATCAGTAAAGCTTCAGTAGATGAAAGTTGGAATTGGCACAAGAAGCTTTCTCATCTCAACTTCAGCAACATCAATGAGTTGGTTAAGAAAGAGTTAGTAAGAGGATTACCTAATGTCTTATATACACCTGATGGACTCTGTGATGCATGCCAAAAAGCAAAACAAAGAAGGACATCATTCCAGAGTAAATCAGAATCCTCTATTGAAGAACCATATCACATGCTACATCTTGATCTGTTTGGTCCAGTCAACATCATGTCCATCAGTAAGAAAAGGTACACTCTTGTAATTGTTGATGAATATTCTAGATTCACCTGGGTGTATTTTCTGCACAGAAAAGATGAAACTCCTGAAGTTCTGTTGGATCATGTGAGGATGATTGAGACAACCACAAAGTACAAAGTCAAGATCCTGAGAAGTGATAATGGTACTGAATTTAAGAATTCAAAGATGGAAGAGTTCTGCAAATACAAAGGAATCATTCAACAATTCTCTGCTCCTGGCACACCTCAGCAAAATGGAGTAGTAGAAAGGAAGAATAGAACTCTTATTGAAGCTGGCAGAACTATGTTGGAAGAAGCTAAATTACCTACATATTTCTGGGCAGAAGCAGTCAACACAGCATGCTATACACAAAATCTTACATTGATAAACAGGCATGGTGTCACTCCTTATCAGTCACTCAAAGAGAAGAAACCAAGTCTGAAGCATTTGCATGTGTTTGGCTGTAAATGTTTTGTTCTCAGAACTCATCCTGAACAGCTAGGGAAATTTGAAACAAAGGCTGATGAAGGAATATTCATAGGTTATCCTACATCAAGAGCCTTCAGAGTTTTTAATTTGAGAACAAGAACTGTCATGGAGTCAATTCATGTATCTTTTGATGATAAGAAGATAACTGGAATCATTGAAGACTCGCATGATAGATTGTTATTTGAAAATGAAGCTTCCAAGGAACCTGAAGAAAGTGAATCAGAAGCTGTCCATTCATCCAGTACTGACGGGTCACCAAATCCTGATGACTCACCAGGTACTGATGGTGCTAATACTGATGATGCAAACAACAGTGATACAACTAGTAGTGCTAATGTTGAGGGGGAGCAATGGCATTCAACTACAAGTTCAGAGTCAACTCAATCATCAGGACAGAATTCTTCAGATACTGATTCAAGTGAAGATCCTGATAACACATCAGGAGGGCATAGCAATAATTCAGGGAGAGCTTCAAATCAATCAAATTCTTTCAATCAAGATAACACCAATCCAGGGGGAGCATCTACTTCAAGAAACAATTTGACACCAGCAAGGAAATGGACTAAAGATCATACTCCTGATTTGATAATTGGAGATCCTGATGCAGGTGTTCAAACAAGAAGTGCAACTCAGAATGAATGTTTATATAATAACTTTCTATCCAAGGAGGAGCCTAAGAAAGTTGAAGATGCACTTAAAGATGCTGATTGGGTTACTGCAATGCAAGAAGAACTGAATGAATTTGAAAGGAATGAAGTCTGGAAACTGGTACCAAGACCAAAGAATAGATCAATAGTTGGTACAAAATGGATTTTCAAGAACAAGACTGATTCTGATGGAGTCATTATCAGAAATAAAGCTAGACTAGTTGCAAAGGGGTATTCCCAACAAGAGGGAATTGACTATGATGAAACTTTTGCTCCTGTTGCAAGACTAGAAGCCATCAGGATATTTCTTGCTTATGCAGCACATAAGAAATTCAAGGTTTTCCAGATGGATGTTAAAAGTGCTTTCTTAAATGGTGAACTGGAGGAAGAAGTTTATGTTGAACAACCTCCTGGTTTCATTGATCCTAAATATCCAGATCATGTCTACAGACTGGATAAGGCACTTTATGGACTAAAGCAAGCTCCAAGAGCATGGTATGAAACCTTAGCTCAATTCTTACTGGAAAATGGATTCAAAAGAGGTGCAATTGATAAAACTCTATTTTATTTGAATCATGGTAAGGAGTTGCTGTTAGTTCAGATTTATGTTGATGATATCATTTTTGGGTCAACAAACAATAAGCTGTGTGAAAAGTTTTCCAAGCTTATGCAGTCAAGATATCAAATGAGCATGATGGGAGAAATGAGTTACTTTCTGGGTCTTCAAGTTAAACAGACTGATGAAGGGATTTTTATTAATCAGTCTAAATACACAAGGAATTTATTGACAAGGTTTAACATGCAAGACAGTACTCCTGCTTCAACTCCCATAGCTACAGCTACCAAACTTGATCCTGATCAAGGTGAAGAGGTAGATGTAACTCTCTACAGAGGAATGATTGGCTCTTTATTGTATCTCACTGCCAGTAGACCAGATATCATGTTTGCAACCTGTCTATGTGCAAGATTTCAAGCAAAACCTAGAGAACCACATCTGATTGCAGTCAAAAGAATTTTCAGATATCTCAAAGGCACTCATTCACTTGGCCTTTGGTATGCAAGGGAATCAGATTTTGGGTTGTGTGGTTATTCAGATGCTGATTTTGCAGGATGCAAAATAGACAGGAAAAGTACTTCAGGAAGTTGTCAGTTTTTGGGTGGAAGACTAGTTTCATGGTTCAGTAAAAAGCAGAAATCTATTTCCACTTCAACTGCAGAAGCTGAGTACATTGCTGCAGGAAGTTGTTGTGCTCAGATAATGTGGATGAGAAATCAGTTGTTAGATTATGGCCTGTCATACTCAAAAATCCCTATTTATTGTGATAACCAAAGTGCTATTGCAATGACAGGAAATCCAGTTCAGCATTCTCTTACTAAACACATAAGTATCAGATATCACTTTATAAGAGAACAGGTTCTGGAAGGAACAATTGAACTTCACTTTGTTCCTACTGATCAACAACTAGCTGATATATTCACCAAGCCACTACCTGAAGCTACTTTCAATAAGTTGGTGAATGAACTTGGAATGATGAATTTTGAGAATTTCTGAGGAAAAGCTACAGAGAGGAAATCCTGATAACTGTCAAATCCTGATGGTTATTCAGAAAGGTATGTTTTCTTTGATCAAATCCTGATAGGACTCAATCCTGACAGGAAGTCAACTGGTCAATTCTGATGTACAGGTCAGTATTTTCATCGCTAAATTTGTGCCTAATTTTTCGTCCGTATCTGCTAATAGACGATTGAGTTTTAGTAGGACAACTGTATACGCGCGTGTGTTGCTCTCTTATAGTTATATCTATACATACACATAAAAAGCGGTGTAGTTTTATTTAATGACACACGTAATCTGTCCACTAATTAGTTATGCACAAATCATATTTTGCCACCTGTCATTGAGAGTAATATTTTGTTTTAACAAAATATTTTTCATTGTTTTACATCTTTCATTACTCTCTCATCATCAGTTTTTCGTTTTTATCTCTCTCTGTGCTTTCATACCCTAATTGCTTCAAATCTTAATTCTCGAGTTCTCAAAAGCATTATAATGGCGTCTTCATCATTCATGAACAAACAAACAGTAATTCGTGATATTACTTTTGCCACTAATAACTTTGTAGCCATTCTAGACCATCAAGAATTGCCTCCTGAGTTCCATATAATTCAAGATTTTCTTACTTCAAGTCCATTGAAGTATGCTTTAACAGAGCCTGCAAGTGTTTCTTTTAAGTCTGTAATGCAGGTTTGGAACACAGTTGTTTTTGGTCAAAGTTCTACAGGAACCATTCTGATGCAGTTCGAATCAAATGGGGTCACTCATCATGTCACCCCTGCTGTTATAGAAGAGGCACTGCATTTGCCTATTCTGGGTGAAAAAGTCCCTAGGGTGATTTCAGACTCTGCTCTATTTGAGTTTGTCAAGAAACTGGGCTACAATGGAGAAGTAAAGAGATATGGAAATCTCTTTAGGACAAAGCTTAAGAAGGAATGGAATTTCTTCTTTGATTCAATCAGCCGCTGTTTCCTGAACAAGACATCAAATTTTGATGCTCTTCCATCAGGATCTCTTAAAATTGGGTACTCTCTCATCCATTCTACAGTGTTTGATTATGGCTCTTTTATCTTAAAAGCTTTAAGTGATAGGAAATCAGATAAGTTGGGTTCTGTCTGTTTTCTTAGATTTTTACAGTTGATATTTAATCACTTATGTCCTAATGTTGTTTTTGAGGATGATGTAGTTCTACCAATCTGTAGAATTACTGAGAATAATATTAAGTCCTTAGTCAACAGTGATAAGGCAAATGGTTTTATAGGAAATGCTTTTATTCCTGACGAGGTTAGGTTTTTCTTACATCAGAAAATGCCTACTCGTTATGGACTACTTTCTAATGCTATGGTACAAGGACCAACCCACCTTGTTCCTGACACAAGCATGCAACCTAAACAGTCTAAACAGTTAACAACCACCTCTACTGTCTCTCAAAAGACTTTAGTTGTAAAATCAAAGAAATCAGCTAGAACTGATGTGTCTGGAAGGCAATCAGGTTCAAAGGATTTTTCCTCTACACCACTCACTAAAAAGAAGATACAAGGGGGTGTACAAGGGGTCCTGGTGAAGAAAGCTGATAAGGTTGTTAAGGATGTTCCTGTGAAAAGGAAGTTAAGGTTGATTGATGAAAGTGATTCAGAGGATGCCTTACCTATATCCTCTGTGATGAATGTGAACAAGGAAGTTGCTGATACTGCTACTAAAGCTGTGGTACCTTCATCGAAACCACAAAAGAAAAGGAAATTATCAAAGAGCAGGTATCATATTCCTTTGACAGTGCAAATGAAGGATACTGATATTCAGACATCAAATCCTGATGTTAGTATTCCTGATGCAACAACAAAAGTTGTCTCTATATCAGACTCTCCAGCCTCTCCGTCTCAGATTCGAGGACATTCTTGGGAGAAGGTATCTACAACTGCTTCCTTGGTTGGTCTTACACCTACATCAAAGAAAACGAGGAATGCAGAAGAGTTAGTCTATCAGAGACAGAAGAAGCTGAAAGGATCAAGCCCACAAGAACCTGAATTTCAGAGTAATTCAGCAGCTACTGTTGATCCTGCCCCACAAGAACCACTCAATCAAAGTTTGGGTGAAGGCTTAGCTAGTGGAATGGTCACACAAGAACCATTTTCTCAAAGGGAGAATGAAGACATCAACATTCCAGCTACACAAGAACCATCTTCTCAAAGTGAAGATGCAGGCAAAGCTACAGCTTCTGTTGAAAGATTGGTCGAGAACATTGTCAATGAGGGAAGCACACAAGAACCTTTAGCTCAAAGTGTTGAAGCAGCTTCTGAACCTCAAGCTCCACAAGAACCATTGGTAGCAAATACTGATGCAAGCATATCAAATCCTGACGATGTTCATCCTGACGCTAGTGGTGCTCCTGATAATGAACCTATTTTGATACAGCCACTTCGTTCAAGACCAATAGATCATCCTATCTCAGAATCTCAGGATAAACTGAAAGGTATTGCAATTCCTGATCCTGATATATCTCATGGTTCTGATGATGATAATTCTGATGATGATAGTGATGATGATAATGAGAATAGAAAAGAGAAGGAACAGCTTGCTACAACACTCAAGATTAGTCTTGGAACTAATTTTGGTTCATCGAGTACATTTATGGCTGGCAATGCTTTTACTGGAAAAGATCAGAGACAAGATTTTTCTACTCCTTCCTTTGATCCTGCAGAGGCATTTAGACAGAATGAATGGAACAATTCATGGCATAATTCTGATGAATCTATCAGTTTTTCTTCTGCTATTGAACATGCCTATAATGCAGTGAAGTCTATAGAGAATCAAGACTTGAAGAATCATCTGAAGGCTACTACTCTGTTATCCAAAAGCCTGAAAAGTGAGATTGATTCTATCAAGGGTTCAACTGAAAAAGTGAGGACTGATATCTTTAATAATTTTACAAAGGTGCCTACTACTTTTCAACTAAGGGTAGTGGAATCCCAAGTGAAGTCTGTTGTTTCAGAACAAACCTCAATCCATCAAAGAATTGATTCTCTGGATACTAAGGTAACTGAAATTCAAGCCTCTATTTCCTTAATTTTGCAATTATTGTCAAATCCTGATGTCAAAAAGGGGGAGAAGGTTATTCAGACAAAATGTACACCTGATCTAGTATTAAGAAATAATGATGATGATACTGGAGATGATGGTGGTGACAAAGCGATACAAGGAGAAACCTCTGATGCTGTTGTTATGAAGACAATCCAAACTTCTCAAAGTCAAACAACGCAGTCAACTCATGTTTCTGATTCTGGAGTTAAGACAGTAAGAACATTGGTGCAATCTCAGATCCTGACGGAAGATCAAATCCTGACACCTGGTCATGGACACATTCTTGCTACAATTCCTGAAGGTGATGAAGATGTGATTATTGATAATCCTGAAGATGCATCAAATTTATTCCAGAAGTTTTCTACAAAAGACAGCAGAATTGTTACTCTATATCACACTGATAAAAGAGTTCAACAATTATATGCAAGAAAAGCACTCTCTACAGCAAGTGAAGAATATCCAGATCTCTCACATGAAGAATTTTTGAGACTACAAAGAGAGACAATGGAAAGCTATACTGCTCCTGCTAGAGGTAGAGGAAGCAGAGGTAGGAGAGGTGTTAGAAGAAGTAAAAGAGGTTCTTCAACTCAAACAGTACCTAGACAGACAAGGTCTAGAGGGTTAAGAATTGAAGAAATTCCTGAACCTATTCAAACTCTAGTAGTTCCTGACAGATCTACTTTTGGTGATGATGGAATTGTTGAAGAAGAACCTGAATTGAGAAGAAAATCAAGTAAATCAACTCTCAGCAATACAAATCAAATTGAAGATTCTAATCCTGACAATATTCAAGATCCTGACGAATCTGAAATTCTGCAAGAGGTTGATTTGATAATCTTATCTACTGTTGTTGATTGTCACAACAAAGAAGTAGATGAAGAAGAAGAAGCCAGAAGAAGAGATATTACAAGAAGAACAAATAAAGATTTCAATCTCTATCTACAAAGGCTTAAAGTTTCAAATAAAAGACAATGGAGAAATTCAAGCAGACAAGAATCTTTACTTGAAAGAAGCTACACTTTTGAAAAGGAAAAAGACAAGAAGTGGAAACATATTAGCACATTAAGTTGTGATACACCTATCAATTTTCAGTCTGGTGGAATTATTACAAGCGCTTCAAGTGTTGTTGATTTATCTGAGATGGTTAGATCAAAAGCACTCTGGTTAAAGATGTTTTCAAATCTGAAGCAATTGTCAAGTAATTCAAGAGGAGGTATTGGACACAGAGATGGTGAATATCTGAATATGTCATATGTTGATCCTTACTCCTTGACAGAAATTGGAGGTACTTTAACTTCTGAAAACCTGAACAATTTATTAGCTGTTGATATAGTTATAGATTGTCATGATGGTTTTGAAAAGAAAGAAAAACTTCTGTACTTCATGAAAGATGGTAGTGTGAAGATTCTATCTATTCAAGATCTGCTGATGAAAACTACACAGGAACTGAAATATGTTCACTATCTGTTAAGATGGAAGAACCAAGTGTACAAAGAATGGAGTGACATGATTTTGTCAACTATAAGAAGAAGACTGGATGGAAACAGTAATTTCGATGGTAATTATACTCCCATGTACTTAAATCAAAGAGGTCAGGATGTGGAAATGCAAAGGGGTACTGCTGTTAAAGAAGTAAATTTTGGCATGACTCATCTTTCTCTCAATCCTGATGGGAAGGAAATTGCTTATCTTTTGCTTGAAGAGCACAGTCTACAGAGAAACTCCATACAGAATCTCAGAGCAGCTATCTACCAGATTAATGAGGAAGATGAAGAACTCAGAAATCTTAAGGAAAGACTGATTCAAATTCTTGAAGAAAAAGAAGAAAGTTTATTATCCAACTTCTTGAAGATGAATCTGTTCTATCACAAAGCTTAAACAGATAAGTTGTTTCTGAAGATACTCGTACATTTTGATACATGTTTTTGACATCATTGAATATTTGGAATCTATACTTTATTTCACAAAGTATGAGATTGGGGGAGATTGTTAGATCAGAATTCAATGATCGTCAGAAGCTAGACTCAACTGATCAGGATTGCTGACGTCATCAGTATTGCATGGTCATCAGTATTTGATCAAGCGTCAGTATCTTATTGATCATCAGGATTCCTACTCAGACTATGATCAGGTTTGATCATCAGGACTTGAAGCTGATCAGGATTCCTACTTCGAGTTATATTTGGAGTCTAGATAAACATGGAAGTTTGTTCCTGGTTTGTAGAATGCAGCTATCGATTAAAGATATGTTTCTATCTTTGTTATGATTAGGACTTATCTTGTTATTGATAGAGAAGCTGTGTGCACTATATAAACACAGTTTTGGTTTCGATTTATGTACTTATCAGAGAGAGAGAATTATTCATTCGAGAGAGAACATAATCGAAGAGAAGCTCTTAAGAACAGAATTTCTTGAGAGAGTTTTTGTAAGCTAGCAGCTCTTAAGAACATCAGAATTTCTTAAGAGAGTTTGTAACAGTTTTATATCAAAGTTAATAAAGCTGTTATTGTTATTGTTATTGATCTTTCATATTTGTGTTATATAAAGTCGAGAATCTTATACAATTGTATTCAACCCCCTTCTACAATTGTTATTTACTGGGCAACAGAGGTAAATTTGATTAATCAACAAGAGGTGATTGAAAGTCTGAATATGATGTTCAACAACTCCAAGCTCTCAGCTGTTATGTGTGAAATTAATGGTAATGATGATTCAAATCCAAGCAGTGGTAATGGTAGTTTAACTACACAGCTCAGTACTTCAACAGAACCACTCAGCGAGGATGAGGATTCTCAGGAAATCCCAGCAACAGCTTAGGGGGAGCAAAAGAAGGATCAATTAGTCAGATCAACACCACAATGAATATCTAGAGGACACTTCAAGAACGTATCTGTCAAGACAAAGGGTTTAGATTCAATATCATTCATGATGTCTAGTTCTTAGTGATCCTAGTGGTGGAGTAAAGACTGGAGCTATAGAGTATGAATGATTATTTTCTTGGTTTTCTTTCTGAAGAAGAAACAAAGAAAGGTAAAGAAGCTCTGATGGATCCAGATTGGGTGATTGCAAAGCAAAATGAACTCAATCAATCTGAAAGGTAGAAAGGTTGGAAGCTGGTACCCAGGCCTAAGGGAAAATCTGTTATTGGAACAAGATGGGTATCCAGAATACTGGATGAAATTGGCATTGTTATGAGGGACAAGGCCAAACTGGATGCTAGGTTACTATTAGGAAGCAGTATCTAACAAGAAGCACCAGTGACGAGACTTGAGGATATCAGGATATATCTGTATGGTGAATATGATCAAGTGCACTCCTGATTGGTGAGATAGTAGAAGAAGTCAATGTACAACAGATCCTGGCATTTGCTGTTGCAGATCAATTGGACGTTGTATAACTTCTCTTCACAAGATCACTACAGATTGGTATGAACCGGTACCAATACTCAAGCAATCGTCAAAGACATGGTATGACACTCTAACTGAACTTTTACAGAATATGAATTTATTAGAGTTGTCATAAGGCACAAACATAATGTCATATATGTGCAGTGATATCATGATTATATTATATGTTGGTCTACTAACGAAAACTTGTGCAAGAAATTTGCCAAGTCATTGCAGAGAATGTACAAGATGAGTATGTTGGGAAAGTTGCAATTCTTTTTGGAATTACTTTGAGCAAGCCAGAAGAATAATTCTTTTAGGAACACAAGTAAGCCAAAAGAGTGATGGCAATAAAAGTAAGTCAAGAATCTTTTGAATGTGCACAATTGAGAAGATTCTAGACATGCCAAGACTCCCTACCAACGGCAGCCACTAAAGCTTGATCAGGACAAATCAGGTAAAAGACAGAAATGACAAGCTAGAGAGGTATGCGTCTCATTAAGTTATTAGCTGCAAATTGACAACACATATTGTATTCTCAAGTTGCCAATGTGCAAGGTTCCAAGTGGATTTCAAAAATCTAGTCTTATAGTTATCAACATGATTTTGAGATATCTTAAGGGAATACCAAATCTCAGTATATGGTAACCTAAAGATACTTGTTAACATGTTTAGCTATTTAGATATAAAATACGCAGGTTGTAAGAAAGACAGGAGAAGCATCTCTGGAAGCTGTCAACCCAAATGACAGGAGAAGCATCTCTAGAAGCTGTCAACTTCGTGGAGGAAGATTGATTTCTTTTTATGATAAAAGGAAATAAATTCTTCTCCAACAACTCTGTGGACCACTCCACAACAATGCACCTTGACAACAGGTATCATTTCTTTCGAAAGCATGTCTTCAAACATCCAGTCCTCACATTAATAATTTAGTGCTAATATCTAGCTCATAGATATTTAGTACTAATTTATTATTATTTATTTAATGAAATTTGAATTATGGAAATTGAAGCAGTTCAATATCTTATTTGCTCCATAATTTAAAATGCATAAAATAAATATGCAGCATAATTTATTGGATTTTAATTGGTTAATATCATTCAATGATATTTAGTCGATTTTATTCTGAGAAAATTGTGAATTTTCTGTTGACAATTGATTTTGGTAAATTGTAAAAGATTTATTCAAAATAAAACTTGACAGGAAATACAAGGTTTGAATTTTAGAACATGAACAGGTTTTAGAATTTGAACAGAAGCAAAAATATCGAATCTTAGGAAATTCGATAGTTTTTCAAGTACAAAGAAAATTCTATCGAAATTTAATTCTCGATAGTTTTTGAAAAGGAAAAGAAAAACTATAGAAAACAATTCTCGATAGTTTTTGAAATTAAAGTGAAAATATATCGGGAGGATTTAATTTTTCAATATTTAAACTCCTCGATAGTTTTTTTTCAACAAAAATATTGCCTCGATAGTTTTTGGTCTTTTCATAGTAATAACTTTCGATGGTTTTTCAGAAATCAGTTTAAAATTCTACTCTCATACACTTCGATAGTTTTTAATAAAACCATCGAAGATCAGATGACCTTTTTGCCCCTCTGAGAAATCCATCAACAGTTACTTTAAAAACTATTGAACTGTAGAAAGACATTTTTACCCTTACAGTTTCAACAAGTATTTAACAACCCCTTACGTTTTTTTTTTTAATTCTTATTCTCATATCTAAGGGCTTTTGTTTATACTTAAGTTGTGTTTATTTAGAAAAAGGGGTAATTTTGTTTTAAAGGTAATTTTGTTAAGTTTGATTAATTTATAATTAATTAAATTTAAGTGGTAATTTAGTTTTGGTTTAAAATTAATTTTCTGGAAATTTAAAATGGCCGGAGAATTTATTCTAACCAAGACTAATCATGTCTCGTTTCAGAACTTGCAAGCCATTACGAACTTACAGTTTCGTGCATGGGCAGAGTTTCTGAACACACGTTCATTAGTGGCATATGCCTTGAGTACTCCCGTAGTCCTTTGCATCGATCAATTGACTGCGTTGTACACAACCGCCACGGATACAAGTGAGAATAACGTAAGATCCTTCAGTTTTGTTGTGCCAGGGGGCAGAACAATAAGGGTGACGGAACATGACTTTAATAGAATACTACATTTTCCTACAGAAAACCATGTTCCGGATCCCACAACTGAGGAGATACATGCTTTCTTCACTCTCATAAGAAGTCAACTTCCTAACTTCTTTGTGGGAGAGTTCCTTAAGCATTACCTGCCAAAGCCATGGAACTTTTTCTTTCATACCCTAATCCATGTTTTTACTGCCAAGCTAACAAATCTGCATGGTATTCCCTTATTCCTTCAAAAGATAGGGTTTGCCATTGCCAACAATAGGCATATTAACATTGGACGGTTACTGATTGATCAAGTAATCATATGCATGGGACCACTGGATGAAAGAACGGACATAGATGAAGATGTGATGTGTTTCTATCCTAGGTTCCTACAGCTAATTCTCAATGATATCTTAACAGATGATGAGCGCGAGACATTCGCCGAAGAGGAGACCATGGAGTGTATGAAGATGAAGAGCAATGCCATAACCGCTCTGATAAGGAAGAACAACTATCTTCCAGGGGTACCCACTGTTCTCACTGAATATCTAAGAACGGTGCCCCTACCACTTCTACCCCCAGGGGAACAGGTAAATGAAGGTAACATTCCTCAACCTGAACTGGCTCCTGAACCACAACAATGGATGTTGATCCAGAGCCCTCAGTGGCCATTCCAGACCATGAGATTGCAACCCACAATCTCTAACCACGGTCGAAGAGCCTTTGGAAGTGCCAAATGAAAACATAAACGAGCCTCCTTACCCTCCTATACCCAATATTCAGACATCCATGAGTGTAGAGGGAGATAGTGCCATAGCAGCACCACATAAGGAGATACACCCTTCAACAGCAGCTCTGCCTTCCTCTAAAAGGAGACGAACAGACACCGAGGCAACTGTTGATAGTTCATTTCTCTCATCCAAAGCGCCCTTTATCGATTTTTCTGAAGCTGATTGGGTAGCTCTTACTAAAGCTATATCTGAACCCCTATCCCAAACAGAAAAAGGAAAATTGATGGAAGCAACTGGTGTTCCGACCATTTTACGGTCAGGTTCACTGGTTGAAGGTTCTTTAATGAACCAAGAGTCTTCACAGACGTCGAGAGAAGGTTCTGACCCCAATGCAAAATCTAAAGGGTCATTGCCTAACTCCCCAGATGGAACATATCTGGATCCTGCGGGTACAGGGTCTGACGTAGGTGCAGATCGGCAACTCGGTGACGATGAATCAATTACTATTGACAAGTCAACTGAGGTAAAGTCTTCACAGACTCACGGGGAAGATTCGGGATCTCTGCTGTTAAAAGAGCCTGTTTCTAACCCCCTATAGATTCAAACTCTAGATCCTTTAAAGGATACATCATCCACGGATGATCAGCAACTTGGTTTAACCAAGGACGGGGACTTGCGAAGCCCCATTGCACCACCGGTGACCTCCTTAAGGACGGCTACGGTGATTTCTTCTGCAGGTATAATCATCACTAAGGATTTGAGTGAAACAAAAACACTTACACCTGGCCTGAGTGGGAAAGGAAAAATGATTCAAACACCGACAGAAACGTTGAGTGTACACCCAGAGCCAAATGTGAGGAGTGACACCCTAACCCTACCTAATATTCATGATTTGCTGTTACCGACAGAAAGAAAGGTACATGTTCAATCCACCCTCAAGAAGATGACAGTTTGTGATAAAGAAGGAAATCCATTATTCAAGGTTTTACTGCGACCTTCCTTTGACCAAGGGATCTCCTCTAGTCAAGGCAATGCTTCTTTAAAGACAATTCAAGAGAAGGTTGACTTGGCTGCAGCTGATTCCAGAAGAACATTCAGGGTCATTGGCAGTTCATCTGGCACTATAACAGGTACCAAACAGGCAGTGGACTCCTTGAAGAGGGAAGCTATGGAAGAACTGGTCGAATTGAGGACTGATGTCAAAGAGAATCAATGTGACGGGGTACAATCTATTTGGAATATGTTGAGGAACCAACAACCCGGAACTTCAAAACAACAACCTGATCCTTCTACTACCTTTTATAATGAGGATATCTTCATCGAGGATTCCTCAACTAAGGGGGAGAAAGTTGGAGAAGGGGAAACAAATGAAGTGACTAATGAAGGTTGGCAAACAACTGGATGGGGAGTTTGGGAAACCAATGAAGCTATTCCAGTTAGACAGTATTGGATTGAGGACATAGTACTAGAAGAAAGTGAAGAGGGATTTGAAGTCATGCAAGAGCAACCGATTCAGGAGGAGCATGAGCCATATCATCCGGAGCCAAATAGAACATCCTATCTTGGATGATGATATGGAAGAAGAAGCAAATTCTCTATCACTAAGAGAGAAAGACACATTCTCATCAAGATCCAAAGAACTACAAAGTTAAATGAACTGCTCCGTGAGCATGTTAAGGAAATCTTGATGAAGGTCAGTCCAGAGATTACTGAAAACCCTCCTATGGTTAGATTCATGACGAATGACTTGTTTAGAATCTGCTATCTGACGGAGGACAAACTGAGAGATTACCCAAACGAATATCTAATATCAGTTGAGAAGTATCTTAGATCCACTGGACTCACATCAACGGAGAAGGACAAAGCAGCCGAAACTCTAAGAAGATATCTTATGGTGAATGTTCCCTATTATAGAAAGAGAGTGGAGAGAGGATTGGAAGTGCATACCAGACTGCCAAACATGCCAAAGCTAAACAAGAAAGATGTTAACATTGCATGGTTATGGGCTGGAGTGGGACAAAAGGTTGAGTATATTGGAAGACACATCCAAGGAGCAATCTTTAAACCTGGAGAACCACTGCACTATCTATCCGTGATTGATTATCAAGCTGCTAACTCCGATCCAATGAGTGAAGAAGGTGAGATTGGAATGGACTGAAGAACAGAAGCAAAGAACAAAAGAACTATCAGCTCAAACAAGAGGAGCAACTTCAAAGTGAAAAGTTTTATTGTTCTTTGATTTATGAAATCTGGAAATGTATATATATCTGATCCAGAATGCATTAATATTATTACGCTGTCTTACTTTAAGTAGTTTCATGTTTCCTTAGTTAGTTGAGTTATCCTCGAAGTATTTGCTTGTCGAACTCTATCCAATCAAATAGGGGGAGATTGTAAAGCATAATGTAACATAAGATGTAAAAGAGATAACTACAACTCAACAAAGGACAAGACATACAATAATATTAACAGAAGCACAGGAATCCAGAATCAAAGAAGAAAAGGTAAACTCAAAAAATCAAAATACGTTATGTATTCTTGAAGTCCGTAAACAGGTCACGGAAAGAAGTTCATGAAAATGTTCAAGCCTCAGTGACAGCAAAAGAAACAAGACTTTCAAGACGACAGAAGTATGTGAATGATTTAGGGTTAAGTGCCACAGGATTCCAGTGATGAAGCAACTAGAACGACAAAGGACTTATCAGCAGCATTGAATTGAAGACATAAAAGAAGAATTGATCAAGTGTTATTCATCTGTGAACCAGACCAGTTGCACTAGGTGACGGCACTAAAAAGATCAAGTTGTTTTATCGTCTCAGAAGAAATTGATACAGTCTAAAACTGAAACACCCTGGAGCTGAATGGATTTTCTAAAAGGTCAAGGACAAGGAAAAGAGTTCGATGGTTTTATTGTTTATAAAAACCATCGAATGTGACATAAAGAAAACAAAAAGAAAAGGATTCGATAGTTTTCTAAATTAGAAAACCATCGAATGAAAAGCATAAAGTAAATGAATACTTTAATAAAGTAAGTATTGAAAGGCATATGCTATAGCCTATTTGTAATTCGAGGATTCTACTCAACTTAAACAAGAATGTAATAAGTAAATATTAGATCAGATGTCACAAGAATCTCAGAAGATTATATCTGTCAAAGAATGAAGATTAAAGTCATCTACAGACTTGAAGTGATTCTACATTGAAAGAAGCTCAATTTATTGATCAAGCCTCAATGAAGTATTCAAGCTCAGTGGATTTATTAAAGTGACGGAGATTTCAAGTGGTGACAGAAAAAGATACTGATTACGGAGTTCTTGAATGAGAAGGAAGTGAATCACTGCTTAAAGTCAAATAGATAAAGAACAGACATTGTCGTTAGTCACTCATGAACCAGACCGTGCATTGAGTGTCAACGTACTATATGTTTATTCTTTATCTAAGTTTTAAGTGATTCTGGAATTTATTGAGAAGTCAATTAATTCTATTTATTCTCTTATAAATAATTAATACTATTGAGTAAATTATTTATTAAATTAATTCTGTAAAGAATTAATTTAATACATAATTTATTTAGTTAATTATTTAAATTAGAATAAAAAGAAATTAATTGAGAAGTCAACTAATTCTATTTATTCTCTTATAAATAATTAATACTATCAAGTATATTATTTATTAAATTAATTCTGTAAAGAATTAATTTAATATATAATTTATTTAGTTAATTATTTAAATTAGAATAAAAATGAACTAGGAAGACTTAGGTTTGAACTAGGAAGACTTAGAAAAATGAACTAGGAAGACTCACAAGTGAGTCTTCCCGATTGTCTTCCTAGGCCAAGCATTGTCTTACCGATTGTCTTCTTAGTACAACCATTGTCTTCCCGAGAGTCTTCCAAGGCCATTTGCATTGTTTTCCTCTAAGTCTTCCAAGGCAATTTGTATTCTGTTGAAGTGGCCTGCACGTGGGATTCAAGTGAAATGATTTGATATAAATATAAAGACAGAAGACAATTGGCCACATCAATTACAACACATTCAAGAAAAGAAAGAAAACACACAGAAACAAAAAGAGGCAGAGTACTTCAACATAAAAGCTTCAACTGTCTTCTTCATTTCAAAACGGCAAAGCAATCAATTTCTTCAAGTGACTTAATTCTTGACATGTTCTTATCATTAAATTCATAAGGATCATTTCACTTGTACTGCTTTGACTTTCTAGCGGATCATAATCCCTAGATTTTATATCGAACTACTTTTTAGTATTCGATCCTTTTTATTACAAAAATAGATAAATTCATGTCGAATTTATTCTAGATTTGTTTTATCAAGTTCTTTGTAATCAGTGATCAGAATTGTAACACCCTTCAAGTTTAATAGAGTTTTATTTAACTTGAATATTGTTTCAGTTTTATTCCGCACTAATTTGTTCTAAACAGTTAAATCATTTAAAGGACAAATTCGATAAAACGGTATAGTTTGTATTCAACCCCCCTTCTACAAACTTATCAGGACCTAACAATTGGCATCAGAGCCTTTTGATTGATATACAAATCAAAGATCCAATTGTTTGAGATTTTTTTTAACTCTGAAATTTTTATTTTTCTAAAAATCTCAAAAATGTCTACAACTCAGAAAGCTGTTACAGTCAAAATCCCAATGTTCAGCAAGGAGCACTATCCTATGTGGAAGAAGAAGATGCTCCTGTTTCTTCAAGTGGTTAATGTTGAATATCTTGATGTGCTGAAGAATGGACCAAGAATTCCTATGTTTGTTGAGGAAGAGCTAATAGAGAATGATGTTGTTACTAGGGCTGCTAGGATATACCCTAAGGATCCCAAGGACTACACTCCTGAAGAAAAAGAAGATGTTTCCCTGGATGCCTGTCTACAGTTGATACTGGTTGATTGTCTTGATCCAATCATGCATAATCATATTTTAAATTGTGTTTCTGCCAAACACATTTGGGATACGATTGAAATAATCAATGAAGGGACAGAGGAAGTCAGAGAGAATAAGATGGAAATTCTCACCTCTACATATGAGCACTTCAGATCAAATCCAAGGGAAGGAAGAGTGGTTAGTATGTCTACTTCACTGGTAGCTGGAGTCCCACAGAAAAAGGAAGCGAAGGTTGTTCTACCTTCCAGTCCTAACAAGGATGTAATTGTAGCTGAATATGGTGTTACATCTACAAGTCAATCTGGTGGTGATTTTTATTCTATGGAGGAGCTTGAACAGTTGGAAGATGAGTCTATGGCCTGGGTAGTGAAGAAGTTTGGAAACTTCAGGTTCAGGAGAAATCCTAGTTTCAAGTTCAAGACATATGCTGACGAATACCAGACAGGTGGTTCTTCATCCTCAAATAGCACAAGGGGTGGCTATAAAACAGGGATGGTTGAGAAGAACAAGTCTAAAGAAAAGAGCTGGGATGATACAGACAGTGAAGATGAAGAAGTTGGAAATCTTGCACTCATGGCAATAGGAGACAAACTCTTTGATTCCATGTTATCTTCACCCAACATGTCTGAGGTAAAGTTCACTGACACTGAAATTATTCGTAATCTTGGTGATACTTTAAGTTGTGCACGCACTGAAAATGATAGAATAATTCTTTTAAACACAAATCTTGAAAAGGAAATAAAAGAATTAAAACTAGTGCATGTTAATCAGGATGAACTTATTGAGAAAATAGCTTTTCTTGAGAATAGGGTTAAATGTTATATTCAACTGGAAACCATTCTTAAGAAAGAGATTAGTGAGCTGAAGACTAAAGCTAATGCCTATTTCAGCTCTTGTAAGACGGCTAAAGAGATTCTCAATAAACAAGCTATTGGTAATCATGTCAGTATAGGTTATGGTTATAATGAGGCCATTGGATTGCTTGGAATTAATTCCCCTTGTAGAGTCAGAACTGAAGGAAGGGGTGTTCCATATGTGCTTAAGGGTATTGAAACACCCTTCTGTAAGGAGTCCGAAGCAGAACCTCTGAATGAAGACTCTATCATCATTGCAGAGGAGATTCGTGAAGAAGATATTGCGTTGGAAGTTGAACAATCCAAAAAGTGTATATCTGATATTCCAGTCAAAGTTGCTACAACTAAAAAGACTAAATCAGATATCCATAAGTTGGATCAAAACAACTGTAGAACTAACATGCCTGCTGTTAATTCTTCTCATAAAGCATGTGGTGTGAGTAATTGCATGTCTTGTGCTTTTAATGTTATGTATGCTTTCTTTAATAAAAAGCATGTATCTAGTGATAAGACTGCTCCACGTCAACATGTTAATAATAAGAAGCATGTTAAAGCAAAGACTACTAGTCCTCCTCAGACTAGAGTGGATTCATTGTATTGATTGTGAATAACCTAGAACTCATTGAAGCTAATCTACGGATTAGAAATTGTAGCATCCCTCGAGGTTTATATTTATAAAACGATATATTCCCCGACTCTTGGTTTGGTTTGGTGTGTTTGATTTCGTTATAGAACTGAATGAATTATCCGCGAACGAAATTGAATTATTTGTGAGTATCGTATTCAACCCCCCCCCCCTTCTACGATACTTCGGGACCTAACACCTTGGCTGCTGGTAAAAGATGGAAGTTCTTTCAACTTGATGATAGTAACGCCTTTCTTCATGGTGATTTACATGAGGAGGTGTATATGAAACTTCCTCTTGGTCTTGTTGCTGCAAACAAGGTTTGTCATCTTAAAAAGTCTTTGTATGGTTTACGCCAAGCCAGCCGAGAGTGGTTTGCTAAACTCTTAACTAAGCTTAAGTTTCAGGGTTTCGTTCAATCTAGAAACGATTATTCCTTATTTACAAAGTGAATTGGTTCTAATTTAACAATAGATGCTGTTTATGTCGATGACATAATCTTAACGGGTAGTGATTTATCTGCAATTCAATCCCTCAAGGATCACCCGCATCAGACATTTAGCATCAAAGATCCCGGTCAGCTCAGTTTCTTTCTTGGCATCGAGGTGGGTTACTCTCCTACAGGAGTCACTCTCACTTAGGGAATGTTTACTTGTGAACTACTTCATGACAATGGCATTAATGTTTTCAAACATGTTGCCACTCCACTCCCTCTTTCTCTTAAGCTTTCTGCAGATTCAGGTGTATTACTATCTGACCCTTCTTACTATCGTTGCCTCTTGGGAAAGCTTAATTTTCTTACACATACTCGGCCAGATTTATCATATATTGTCCAGACTTTGAGCTAGTTCATGTAATCTCCTCGCCAGCCTCATTTGCAAGCCTTATGCCACACACTCAATTATCTACATTCTACTGTTGGCTAAGGGATTCTTCTGCAAGCTAATTCTCAGCTAACCTTGCAGGCGTTTTCTGATTCTGATTAGGCCGCTTGCCCAAATACCCGTCGGTCTTTTACTGGTTACCTGGTATTGCTTGGTAATTCTCCTATTAGCTGGAAGTCCAAGAAACAATCCATTGTTTCTCGTTCTTCTTCTGAGGCGGAATATCGTGCCATGGATGCTGCAGCATCTGAAATCACTTGGCTTGTACGTCTTCTTACTGAATTAGGTATTGACAACCTTCAACCTGTTCAACTCAAGTGTGATAATCAATCTGCTATTTACATTGTGAAAAATCCAGTTTTTCATGAGCGAGCTAAGCACATTGCTATTGATTGTCATTTTGCTAGTGAGAAGGTTCTCGATGACTTGATTGAATTGTCCTATCTTCCTACATCCTCTCAACCTGCTGATATTTTAACTAAGGTTCTTCCTTCTCCTCATTTCAACGATCTCACGTCCAACCTAGGGATGGTTCTTCCCCTTTCTAGCTTGCGAGGGGGTATTGAACATAACACTGGTAGTACAGTGGGAGCTTCCACATCAACAGACTAATCCACATCAGCTCAAGTGATTGACACAGTGATGCGAAAGTTTGTTAGAGTTTGTTAGCGGGAGCTTCCACATCAACAGACTAATCCACATCAACTCAAGTGATTGACACAGTGATGCGAAAGTTTGTTAGAGTTTATTTTCTTTTATTAGTTTGTATATATTCATTGTCTCTGTAACTAAGAAAAACTCTCTGAACTCTCTCTCTCTCTCTCTCTCTTACTCTCAATATCTCTCTTTTTCATTCTCTCTAAGATGATGTATTGATGCCGGAGATGAATGCACAGTTTGTGATGAACTATTTCAACTACTATTTTGATATTGTTCTATACTGATTGTTAATCTTCATTGCGCACCTGATAACAATTATAAACATGATAGCTAATGAGCACTCACGCCATAGACCCTGTCTCAAAGGTGTAGCACATTTCATAGGCACCAAATATGTGCATTTGTGGCAATAATAGTCTATAGCATCTCTGAATCAGATTGTGGCCGATGGCACACCTGAGCTTAAAATAGCTATGAATTTCCAGAATAGAGTAGATGAGATTGAGAAGGTGATGGTGATAAGTAAGAGCTGAAATAAGATATGGCGAAAATGCACAGGTCTTCTGGATCCAAATCCAAAATTCAAAGGGGTTGCATGAAAAGGAAGACTCCCCAGCTTCCTCTCCACACAAATCATATGTAAACAAGTCCTCCCTGGCTTCAAAAGAAATTTTATTTCTAACATTAAAATTAAAAGAAAATTTGAAAATAATATTTCTAATGTTTCATTTTTACAATATAAAATGAAAATTTTGTAACATAGAGCAACTTTAATTAGACTTTTTATAAAATTTATTTTATTTTAAAAATTGATTTGTGTTACAACCTTCCAAAGAGGACTTGTAACCTGAATCTAACATTAAATTTAACTTCAAATATAACTGAAATTTGTAAAATTTGCAAAATCAGATTATAAAAGATAATATTTTGAAAATTGTATATTTGACAACTTTATTTTCAAAAATATCATTTTTCCTAAGTAAACAAATCATATATTTGGATAGGTCCATAAAATAATTAAGAACAAAATTTCATTTTAAGTCCATTAACTGTTGGAAAGTTCAAGTATTTCACAAATGAGACAAGTTACTAGAGCCGGGTAAAAACTATAATATGAAGAAACATGAGGTTGGAGACAACCTTGCACCTTTTTAACTTCAAATAAGAATATTAATGTGGTTTCAAAGGCATCTTTTGAGATCCCTAACTACTAACAGCTAAATGAAGAACAAGCATAAAATGATGTCATACCAATATTTTTTGTGTTCTAGTTGCTGACTACAGAGAATTTGTGCAACACAAGTTGCGTATCTTAAAAACTTTTACATATCTAAAAAACTTTGAAAAAATTACTATATATAGTACAGTCGAGCGGAAACAGAAACCTTCAGATTCTCCTAATATTATAGGGCTACCCTAGAGCTTTATGGTTCACGATATTGGCTTTCAGAGCTGATATGCGAAGAACACTGAAGAAAAAATCCATCAATGATGCAGGACAGACGAAAGAGAACGTATTATCCCTCCACCTCCTATGAGGCGTCTTGTTGATGTACATGAGAGTCAATTGGCGCTAAGTACTGATTCATCTATTTGATATCCTTCTGCTCTTCTTTCCACTAAATATATGCACCAAGGATGGATAGTACTGCATCTTATTAACCTTGCGATCTAAGCTTAAGTTTTTAATATGTCTGGGCACTACAACATACTCCAATAGTTGGATAACTTAGCAGCTTCTCAATTTGGACCATGAAATCCATATCGATTTTACTGCAAATACTGGTTGGTGATCTGTCTCACAAAGGTAAATAATTGCTTGGATTGTATACACCTGGCACAACATCAGAACATGCAAGTAAGCAGGCAGGCATCAAAAGAGAAAAAGAAGTGCAGAAAACGTAACATTCAACTGATGAAGGTTCCGTAAGATTTATCGACCTAAGATTTGTTGAAAGGTTCAAAGATCTAAACCATATTCACATGTCATCGATAAAAGTAATTGAGCAATATTTACAATTTTCGCTAGGATTGTCACATACATGTATGATCAAATGATCCTATATACCACAAAAGTTTTTCTTAGTAGTATGTGATTTTTGACCCCATTTATATGCAGTAGATCAACCATGCCTGGGCTACATATATGTTGACAGGTCGTAGATTTCAAAAACCGGCTCTCGTCGAGAAATATAACAAGGTCCATATTAAATGTTCTCTATTTATGGCTACTATTTTTCAAAATCAAACTATAGATAAAGTTCAAGCTTAAAGCGATTCTATCACTATATTTGTCTAACATTTTTACAGATTTTCAGTACATCTTGGAAACGGTTGACTTGCGAATTCGGAAAAGTACTTACACGTAGGCAGCTGCTAAATGTAATATCTCTAAGCATGTCTGGAAAGCAACTTCTCAAGGCATTACAAGCTCTGCAACAATATACGATTAAAACATCTGCCAATAGTGAATATGGCAAAACCAGAGCCAAAACAAAAAGAATCCACAAGCATAACATTTCACAGTAGTAATTTATAAAGTACATCATGTAATTTACCTTGAGTCATCTCATAGCTGCAAATAGCACCGAATAATATGCTTCAGCAGCCGTGATGATGGTTGTGCTGCCAGTGCAGGAACCATGTAATACACCCAATTGTTCTGTTGATAGTGTTCCCTTGCCTCTAAAGTACATAAAGGAAAGAACAAAAAAAAACAGAATTAGAATAGCATTTAGGAGACACTGGACTGTTTTAGATAATGCAGTCCCCATCTCCATTGCACGCAAGCACATAAGTCAGGGGTTCACTTCCTCACCCCACCTCCCCATGTATAAGTATATATAAATTACTAAAAAAACATGCACGCATTTACCTTTAAGGAACAACATTCTTGTATCTGGGTGGGAGGCTACACACTGCAAAATAATAATCCATAAGTGATGACCTAGAATAGATGATATGACAAACTGAAACACAAACCAAGTACAATTTATCAAACAAAAACTAGTAACGCTTGGGGAACTTAACCATCCAAATGTCGAATGATGCGGTCTTAGCTAAATTCCTTGATCTTAACTTCCTACCTCTAATCATATTGACATTATGACTTGATTACACAGTTTGCTAAGTGGCTATTTAGATAGCTATAAAACTAAGTTTGAGCAGCAATCAGCCTCGTCTACACTACCTCAATTTTTTATTTAAATGGTTAAATGCAGTTTTTAGACGACAAAGGCCTACATCACCCACTGTTATCATGTAAAAGACATAGTTGTAGTAAGTACTATATTATGTATTCTAGGCTCTAGCTATCATTCCATAAGTGAAAAACATGCACGTATTTACCTTTAAGGAACAACATTCTTGTATCTGGGTGGGAGGCTACACACTGCAAAAGCATAATCCATAAGTGATGAACTGGAATAGATGATATAACAAACTGAAATACGAACCAAGTACATTGTATCAAATGAAAACTAGCAATGGAAATTTATGTATCTAGGGGAATTTAACCATCCGAATGTCGAATGATGTGGTTTACCAAAATCCCTTGATGTTAACTTCCTACCTCTAATCATATTGACATTATGACATCATGACACAGTTTGTAAGTGGCTATTTAGATAGCTATAAAACTAAGTTTGAGCAGCAATCAGCCTCGTCTACACTACCTCAATTTCTTATTTAAATGGTCAAATGCAGTTTCTAAATGTCAAAGGCCTTCATCACCCACTGTTATCATGTAAAAGACATAGTTTTAGTAAGTACAATATTATGTATTCTAGCTATCATTCCATTCTTTTTTACCTACATGATCTTCCCTCTAATGACTTCTAAAATATAACACGACTATAACTATTTCCTGTGCATGGGCAGAGACCATCATTTAAAGCTTGCACATCTTCTATACACATTTTTGGTATAAGTGCAGTGCATTCTTCTACAGCATAATGGCAACGAATGAAATTTATATTGACCATAGGAAGTAGTTAAAATAGAAAGATATATTATTTGCTTCTTGATGTATAACTGCAAGATCACTTGGGTTACTAATAGCAATAAGTGAAAGAAAATAAAAAAAACAGATGATAAATATAACAACTAATACACATTTACCCTTTGTTTTTTATAGGCCATCTCAATCAGTTTACTCATTGCGGCCTGTTCCAGCTTCCTGCACACAAACCTAACTGTTTTTATCTGTGAAAAAAACCATGACAGCATAATCAATACTAAGGTTGATCACATGGATACCTTTTCTCAGCATGCTTCCCTTGTTGAATGAAGTCATACATTTTTCTAATGTATTTCTTCTTTTTCTGTTCCTGTATGTTTGTAACTGTTTTAGAAACTAAAAAATGCAGACAATAGACTACAAAATTAAGAAAAACTAATTACATTAGGCATATGCAACAAGTCCACGTATCTTTATGTAACCAACTTGTCATGTAAAAGTGAAACCATTAATACATACATGACCAACTTGTCACTAGGGCACCAATGACCCCATGACAAAGGCATCAGCTAAGGCAACACTCCCCATGAAAAAGGTCAAGGGTTCACTTCCTCACCCCACCTCCCCTTGTATAATTATATATAAAATACTAGAAACAATTCCGGTATTTACCTTCGAGGAACAACATTCTTGAATCTGGGTGGGAGGGTACACACTGCAAAATCATAATCCGTAAGTTATGACATGGAATAGATGATATTACAAACTGAAATACAAACCAAGTACATTTTATCAAACAAAAACAACTAGTAATGGAAATTTATGTATCTAGGGGAACTTAACCATCCAAATGTCGAATGATGTGTTCTTAGCAAAATCCTTTGATGTCTGGTCCATCCTCAGCAATTATACAGACTTACAGATATAATAGCAAGAAGAGATGTCTAGTCCATCCTCAGTAATTATACAGACTTTTAGATTTCATATCAAGAAGAGACAGCTAGATGTTCAATTCTTAAATTTGGTGGTCCACTGCTTTTAATATATATAAGTGTCAATAGAATAATTTTGCAACCTCATGCCTGATACGAAATATATGATTATTTGATAATATGAACCACAGTAACAAAATTAGGAAGAAAGGGAGCAACTATAACAGGATGGGGTAATAACTTAATCACAAAAGGTGCAGCTATCTAAATAAAACTTTCAATGTTTGATGGATAGTCAATCTTTTTGCACAAAACGAAAAAACAAATCTCTACTATAAAATGAAATTTTTTGACTAAAGATAGTCATAAAGCCAGCAATGAAATGACTCCGCAGTGAATAAAGATAAGAGTAACAACAGTTATATGTAAGAATATTTTGCAATAAATATGTAAGAGAAGAAAAGGAGAATACTTGGAGAAGAGTAAGCGCATTGCTCTGTTTGGTTGGTGCTCTGTGTCACGAAGGTGATTATTGCTTGTATTTCCTAGCATAGTATCAGAAAACGTGTTCATAAGCAGGCATGCCACTGAAATAGGGAAGTGTTCAGAACGGAACAAAATGCACTTCTATGAATAAAAGTGAATAATGCATATGTTACTGTGATGGGGGATTAAAGACATCCATATTAACTAAGTTATAACATAATCAATTTATATCCACTAACAGTTTTATTATTAATTGAAATTTTGTGAATAATTCCTAATTTGCATTATACGGTCAATTCTTAATCAGTTTGTCTATTCCTCATCATAGAAATTTTGTAAAAGAGCAAGAAGTTTCCCATGAGAATAAGAAAAAGTTATAGCCTACATGCTCATGCAAAAGAATTAAAATTTACAACTATATACCTGAATTTGCAACTTCAGCCTCCCAACATAGTCCTAGAGTCCATATGAAAAAAGTCATCTTCCTTTTTAACAAGAAGTTAACTAACATAGATTGCTTTCTTTGTCTTGCAATCCTCCTGCCATTTTCCATTTGCAATTTTCATTAAAGGGACTAATAAGTATCATAGAGAAATGTTGAATGATGCAGAATTGAGAACAATAGATGATACTAAATTAATAAAAGAACCTATATCCTTAAACACATGTTGTACAGGACTACAGGGGGCAATGTTGACTACAAATGTTGTACATTTTCATTTTAATTTTGTTATTGTTAAAGGCGCGCTTGTGCTTGAAGTGACCCGAAACAGGGTCAAGGTCAAAGCACATCATACACATAGTGTGACTGCGTTAAGCACGCAATGCGCGATATGACAAATATATGCACTTTATTAAATAGATCGGCAGATTTTTATGCATTACCAAAATAAGGGAGACCCATTCTTGATGTGTCCAATTCTGTTACATTTCTTGAAATGCATTATCATAAAAGAAACAGTCAATTTTCATCCTCCAAACACATTTGTTCTGTATTTAGATTCTGAAATTTGAGAAACTTACATTGAATTTTCTCAAAATTTTGTTTAGATTCTACAATTGAATGGTAAACAAATACTATGTAATTGGTAGATAAGGGTGGCAATATTAATACAAATTGTGGTTTTTGAAATCCAAACCGAATATTATGGTTGCGGTTTTAACTTTTTGAAACGAAAGATATATGGTTGCAGTTTCGATTTTATCCAAAAAATCGAATCAGCTCTTGAAACCCGATCTAATTTGTAATCAGATTAACTAAGAAAAATCAGAAAGGGACTGACCCGGGTCAACCCGAAGTGACCTGTTATTACAATTTCACTTCAATTTCAAATGATTTTAGATTAACCCAAAATTGACCCGTTTATAAATACGAACCTAGTACCCGAAACTCCCCCTCTAATAATATATTCTTGTTATACTAACAAAACTAAATAATTATACACAACTCAATAATAATGAAATGCTCAATAAAGATACATATGCACATGGAGTATTATTACCTGTTAGATTTGCAGAAGGGATTAGGACTGTTGGATTTGCAGAAGGGATTAGGACTGTTGGATTTGCAGGACTCTGAAACCTCGTACTGCAGATGCTCAAACCCAGGCTATATTGTTTTCTAATTTATAGGATGCTCGGGCTCTCAGAAGAACAATGCTATTCGATATAAGTGGAATTATGGATAATATTTTTGGATTTTAAAGATTCACATATATTTGATTTAGATTTTAAATAATTTATTAAAATTCAAAAATATTTGTGTTGGCTCCTAAAAGTTGGAAAATACAATTATCTAAGATATTTAACTGGGATTTTGGATAATATTTTTGAATTTTAAAGATTCACATATATTTAATTTAGATTTTAAATAATTTAAAAAAAAATTGAAAAAATTTGAGTTGGCTCTAAAAAGGTTATTTTAAAATGGGCCAATTTGTAAAATACAATGCTCTTAGTATTTAACCGAGACTGTGGATAATATTTTTGAATTTCAAAGATTCACGTATATTTGATTTAGATTTTAAATAATTTATCAAAACCTTGACATATTTGAGTTGGACTCTCAAAATGCCATTTTGAACGGGCCAACTTGAAAAATACAATTATATGAGATATTCAACTGAAATTGTGGATAATATTTTTGGATTTTAAAGATTCACATATATTTGATTTAGATTTTAAATAATTTATTAAAATCCGGAAATATTTGAGTCCGCTCTCAAAAAGGTCATTGAGAAATGGGTCAACTTGGAAAATATAATGCTATGAAATATGGGATTGTGGATAATATTTTTGAATTTTAAAATTTTACTTATATTTGATTTAGATTTTAAATAATTTATTAAAATCTGAAAATATATGAGTTGAGCACTTAAAATGCCACTTTGAAATTGGTCAAGTTGCCAAATACAATGTTTTGAGATATTCAATTAGGATTGTGGATAATATTTTTGGTTTTTAAAGTTTTATATATTTGATTTAAATTTTAAATATTTTATCAAAATCTGAAAATATTTGAGCGGGGCTCTTAAAAGGCCATTTTGAAAGAGAAAATGTCCAAAATAATTACATTTGGGGACACATGGTCCTAAATACCCATATTCGATATTATGTCCCTGTATATCCTCTTAGCAGGTGACACGAAATGCCGCATTTGTTTAATGATGCTGATCACGAAATAACGTATCAAGCGTCGACTTCATACCAATCTTCCGGTGATTGCTGTCGGCTCATTGCAATGAAATGCTAGTAGCTAGCTTGCTCAATGTTATACTATAAATAATCATCACAGAGGACTTTTCACGTCATGTGTCAGCGGCGTGGGATCTAGTGTGAGTTTTTATTCTCTCGTTATGTATCAGATTGGTTGATCTGATCTTGTGTGAGTGAGTCTTGGTCTAGTGTGGGACCCAGCTGGCCAAAAAGTTGAAGTGGATAGGTTCTTCTTATTATTAAATCCCAGTAGAAAAGGTCATTGAAGTTGTATATATAAAAAATTTCTAAATTTAGTTAATGAGTAAGTTGTGAGTTTCATTATTTTGTGTGTACCACAGCAGAAACTTTGTGGTACGCTGTGTTCGAATTGTCATTTATGCAAGTGTTAAGCAGGAGCACGTATTCTTTGGAAAGTCCTACATTGGCCAAAGTTGAAGGCAAGGCAAGGGACTCACATTGCCCATACATAAGTTTAATGGTTCTTTGTATTTAAGTTAGTGGGCATATTATTTAGCAACACTTCGTTAAAAAGTTTGGAATGTAAGTGTAGCTAGCATCCCACAAGATTAAAACTAAAGGAAAGTGATTTTCTGGATAGACCTTAAAAGTACGTAGTTCCAAATTTTGTGTGTAGATTAAGTTATATTTAAATTTCACACATAGAGTAATATATAAAAAACACGTGGAATCTCTATATAACTTTTGAAAATTATTTCATAAGATTGGATTTCTCCAAGTGATTCTGAAAGTTTCAGAAGTCCCATGTGACCCATGTGACGTATATTGAAGGGTAGGGACATAACATTGTTATATATTATATAGGATTATAAGTTTAGCTTGTTCATGTTTTCAAGTCAAAATCAGTTAAAAAGTTTTTAAGAAAAGCAGTGTATCAAGCATTAATGCGTCATTCTAGTTACCGTATATAATTGATACAGTGATCAGTACGACGTGTCTAAACTATCACGGTTGACACAACAACGTGTTGGCCTAATGCTGAACACGACCTAATGTGACCTAATGTATCCGACTAATGCTAATGTTGATCACGAACTGCAATATTAAAGAGGCATTTAGGGCCATAGTTGCAGATTGAGGTATTTTGGACATTGTTATTTTAAAATTGGGTAGATAAGGCATCACCCACTTTGAAATGGGCCAAGTTGCCAAGTACAATGCTCTGAGATATTTAACTTGGTTGTCGATAAAATTTTTGAATTTTATAAATTCACGTATATTTGATTTAGATTTTAAATAATTTATCAAAATCTGAAAATATTTGAGTTGGGCTCTCAAAAGGCCATTTTGAAATGGGGCAAACTTGCAAAATATAATTCTCTAAGATATTTGATTCAGATTGTGGATAATATTTTTGATTTTTAAAAATTTAAGTATATTTGATTTAGGTTTAAAATAATATATTTTGCAAAATAAAATGTTTTGGGAGATTTAATTAGAATTGTGGATAATATTTTGGATTTTAAAAAGGTAGGAGTATTTAATTTGGATTTTACATAATTCGTTAAAATTTTAAAATATTCAATCAAATTCTAAAAAGTTTTTCAAAATTTTAAAATATTAAATCAAAATTTTAATTTTTTTAAATCCGATGTTATTCATTTAAATTTTAATTAATTTTTGAAAATCTAATGGTGAATTTTAAGATTACCTCAAATTTTATAAAATGATGAATCTAGATGAATTTTGTAGTGATTTTTTCTTTATTTTTTGAAATTCGACCAAAATTTTATAAGATCTTAAAGGATTTATTTGATATACATTTTTTTGATTTTTTTTATAAGTGATATATTTCCGTAAGAATACGAAGTCCTCAGAAAAAAAATCATTCAAGAAAATTTATCATTCAAATTGTACTTGTAATGTTACACAAAAGTTCTTGAAAATTCAACAGGATCAGAGATTGATGTTGTTTTTAATGAAGTTGTCGAATCAGTATGCTAATGTTAGGTCTCATATCTTGATGATGGAGACCATGCCAAATCTTTCTCAGGCATATAGAAGGTTGTTGCAAGAACAGAGGCATAGAGAAATTAGTAAAGGCTCAAATGTACTGACATATACTGTAGCTTTTGCAGCAGAAAAGGGATCATATGGAGACATACAACAGACCTACATGTCTTACAGTATGATCACTACTTAGAGATATTTGTGTGATCACTACAAAGTACCGGGTCATAATGTAGAAAGATGTTTCAAACTTCACGGATACCCACCTGGATTTAAATAAAATACTTATCCAAGAAGATATGTTGCTTATGCTGCTGGTGAAGAATCTACTGATTCTAATCAAATGGAAAGTGGTAGTAGTATTGAGACTCATTCTTCAGCTCCACATATCACATTAGATCAATATAATCATTTACTTTTTATGATTAATATCAAACAAAAGGATCAAGACAACTCATATTCTGGGAGTGGCAGTGAAATTGGTTGTAGTGGGCTATTCGCAGGTACACATTATTTGTTATCTTATCATTCTAGTGATGACTGGATTTTGGATAGTGGTGCTTCGAACCACATGTGTCAAGATCTTGCATTATTTGATGATTATGTTGAAATTCGTGATGAAAATAGTTACATTACAATCCCTTATGGCACCAGGATACGGGTAACACATATGGGTACTATCAAGGTTAATGACGACATTGCACTTAGAAATGTGCTTTTTATCCCGACATTCAAATTTAATTTGATTTCTGTTCTCAAAATGTGCACGGATGGTAATTGCATCATTCAGTTTAGCTCAAATGGTTGTTTACTTCAGAATGCTAAAATGGAGGTACCATTACATCTTGGTAATGTCAAACATGGTTTGTATCTAGCTGATGGACAAATGGTTACTGCGGATTCTACTTTGTGTTCAGACCTTGGCAAATCTTCTAGTCATTTTGCTAATAATGTGATATCTTCAAAGCTTGAAGGGGCCAAATTGTTGCATTTACGAATGGGACATGTTCCCTTCAGCCAACTGAAGTATATTGAGGATGGTATGCATGGACAAGACTTGTCTGATCATGTTTTATGCACTATTTGTCCTCAAGCACGACAACAACGATTACCGTTTGGTCATAGTGATATTAAGACAACTAAATGTTTCGAGTTATTACATGTGAATACTTGGGGGCCATTCAAAACTGCTACTCATGATGGCTACAAGTTATACTTAACCATAGTTGATGATTTTTCCAGACTTACTTGGATTCATTTGATGCACCATAAATCCGATGTTGTACAAATTTTGACTTCTTTTGTTCAGATAATTCGAACTGATAATGCCCAGGAATTGTGTAATGGTTCTGTTCGTTCTTTCTACAGTTCTAATGGAATCCTGCATCAAACCAGTTGCACTGAAACTCCACAACAAAATGGTGTTGTGGAGCGTAAGCACAAACAATTGATGGAAATAGCTCGTGCTCTTTACCTTCAATCTAAGGTACCAATTTCTTACTGGGGGGAATGTGTTAAAACTGTTGCTTATCTCATTAATCGAATGCCTTCCAGGAAAATTAACAATGTTTCTCCTTTTGAGATATTATTTCATCATAAACCGGATTATTCTATACTTAAAGCTTTTGGTTGCCTCTGTTTCGTGTCTACTCTCAAACATGATCGTAGTAAGCTTGATCCTCGAGCTAATACTTGTGTTTTCATTGGGTATCCTGTTTCTCAAAAGGGTTATTGTGTTCTAAATTTGTTTACTAAGCAGATTTCTGTTTCTCGAGATGTTCGTTTCTTTGAGAATCATTTCCCATTTCATATATCATCTGATTTTCCTACACAACCTCCCCCTTTCTTCCTACCTATTCACACTGAACTCCCTCCATTTACTGATTATGTCGATATTGATGTATTCAGTTCACAAAATTCTTCTACTACATCTTCTGATTCTTCCCCTACATCAGCTGACTTAAATAATTCTTCTGTTTTTTATACTAATATTATCAATGATCCACCCCGAAGGTCTTCCAGATCTTCTCACAAACCTCCTCATTTTGACGACTACGTTTTTACCAATGTTACTTCTAATTCTTTACCCATTAAACATTGGTGCAACCTAGTGTCTTACAATCTCTTACCCATAGTTCACAAGGCTTTTATAGCTCGTACTTCTCAAATCATTGAACCCGTGTCTTATGAGGAGGTTTTTAAAGATCCTAATTGGGTTCATGCTATGGATCTTGAACTTCAAGCACTTGCTAAGAACAACACACGGGATCTTGTTGATTTAACCAAAGGGTAAACGGATAATTGGATGCAAATGAGTTTACAAGATAAAACTTAAATCAGACAGCACCATTGAACGATACAAGGCTCGTCTCGTGGCAAAAGGATTTACTCAGAAATATGGTATCGATTTTCAGGAAACTTTCTCTCCGGTTGTCAAAATGACAATTGTTCGTAGCATTATCTCCTTGTGTAAAGCATAATGTAACATAAGATGTAAAAGAGATAACTACAACTCAACAAAGGACAAGACAGACAATAATATTAACAGAAGCACAGGAATCCAGAATCAAAGAAGAAAAGGTAAACTCAAAAAATCAAAATACGTTATGTATTCTTGAAGTCCGTAAACAGGTCACGGAAAGAAGTTCATGAAAATGTTCAAGCCTTAGTGACAGCAAAAGAAACAAGACTTTCAAGACGACATAAGTATGTGAATGATTTAGGGTTAAGTGCCACAGGATTCCAGTGATGAAGCAACCAGAACGACAAATGACTTATCAGCAGCATTGAATTGAAGACATAAAAGAAGAATTGATCAAGTGTTATTCATCTGTGAACCAGACCAGTTGCACTAGGTGACGGCACTAAAAAGATCAAGTTGTTTTATCGTCTCAGAAGAAATTGATACAGTCTAAAACTGAAACACCCTGGAGCTGAATGGATTTTCTAAAAGGTCAAGGACAAGGAAAAGAGTTCGATGGTTTTATTGTTTATAAAAACCATCGAATGTGACATAAAGAAAACAAAAAGAAAAGGATTCGATAGTTTTCTAAATTAGAAAACCATCGAATGAAAAGCATAAAGTAAATGAATACTTTAATAAAGTAAGTATTACATTCGATAGTTTTTATTTAAAAACTATCGAATTGAATAATTACTTTATTCATTCGATACTTTTCAAATTAGAAAGCAGGTGAAAAGTTTGTTTGTCTGACAGGTTGATGAGAATTGGACGGCCAAGATTGTTTTAACAATTAAGGTTCGATAGTTTTCTAAAAACTAAGACTACAATTACAACAGAGGAAGTGTGTCTTCTTCAGTCGAGGTTAGTTCATAGTAGCAACTACTGAGAGAGAAGTTTGAGCCGGAGAAGATCATAGAAATTTATAGTGCTCAGAATTCTTTCATTGTATTGATTGTGAATAACCTAGAACTCATTGAAGCTAATCTACGGATTAGAAATTGTAGCACCCCTCGAGGTTTATATTTATAAAACGATATATTCCCCGACTCTTGGTTTGGTTTGGTGTGTTTGATTTCGTTATAGAACTGAATGAATTATCCGCGAACGAAATTGAATTATTTGTGAGTATCGTATTCAACCCCCCCCCCCTTCTACGATACTTCGGGACCTAACAATTGGTATCAGAGCTTGTTAATCGATATACAGATTAGATCCGGTGTTTTAGGCCAATCACTCAAGTTCTCAGAATTTTCGGATTTTTTAATTTTCAAAATTTTCATTTCTTGAAATTTTTGAATTTTAAATAATTTGAATTTTATTCTTGAAATATTTTATTTTTCAAAAAGTTCGAAATTCTTGGAATTTAAAATATTTCATATCCTAAGCTAAAGGTTCTCAAAAGATTGTTAGAGAGGAGGTTAGGAATGGACAAACAAATATCTCAGTAACGTTTATTAATGTTGGAACCTCAGAACAGAATAGAAGAATTACTAGTAGCTGAATCAGAAGAAGCTCAGGTAGAAAACCTCGAGAGACTAGACTAAAGATCAGTGTTTCACTTGTCAAGGAAGTTTAGTCACATCAGATTCAGAAGGAGTACAAAAGCCACATCCATGGATCAGGCTTATTTATTACGAAGCAAAGATTCTTCAGGATTCAGTTCAAGAGGTAGTTATAGACTGAGATGGTAACAAAAACAAGAGTGATAGTTTCAACTATGATAAGAACTATGTAACGAGAAGCTATCAGGGTGTGCTACACAATGAAGGAGCCTAACAAACAAAGAAGAATAGGGACTCAGTTAATAGCTGAAACAGAAGTGGAATGCTTTGTTGAAGAAGCATCAGCACAAAACTTATGTTGCTTAAGGAAAGAGTTGGGATGGATCAGATGACGAGAAGATCATGGATATCTTGCTTTCATAGCAATCTCTGAAGATGATTCACCTCACATATCTCAGGTATCTTTTCCTTGAACCAATGCAGTATTTAATTCTCAATATTCAAAGCATGTACATAGAAGATCTTAGATATGTGTGTATGAATATTTGTAGAATAAGATTTGCAAGTGAGATAGAAGCTTTCTTAAGAAACAACTCTTAGTTTTAAGGGTTAAGTTTCTGGCACATAAGATCTTAGTAAAGCTAAGTTTCAGTATCCCTAGTAGAACAAGATTTGCTCAATTATTCTGAATTGTTTGTTAAGGGATAATCAGTTTGAAGGATGGAGGAATTACCTTTAGAGTCAGTAGAATTTGTAGAACACCAAGTTGTATCTAAAACTGACTTAGGTAATAGAGAAAGTTAGATGCCATACAACAACAGAATGGATTAGATAGAATTAGTGATTTAATTGTTAATTCTTTTATTCCATGTGTGCTTAGAAAATTATTGAATATCTGTAAATCTACTTGCTACCTGTTACACTTGTGTATATTGGTTAAAGTAGAAAGTACTGAATTTTCTAAAATGCAGAACATGCCTAATTTGCACATCTCTTATCTGCAATGTCAAAATGCTCAATGTATGCCATTTATTCTTATTAACATGTTTGCTTATTTAAATATTATGAATGCATCTCTTAGAACTTGCATTAATCATAGAAAAAGCATGTTTAAGAATTACATTAGAGCAACGACTGCAAGGTCAGTCAGAGATAAGAATAAGCATGTATAGGTTGAAGCTGTTGTTACCACTTTTAAAAGCAAAATCTCTAATCCATCTGGACCCAAGCAAATAAGTTGGGTACCAAGAACTGTCAATCCATTTGTGAGTGCAGGCAAATCAGGTTAATCGATTTATATGCTTTCTTGGTCTTTACTACTGAAGACATATGATCGAAGAAAGAACTTGCCATCAAATGTGATTGAGAAAGCTGTTCCGTTAATAATCTTTGGAGATGACAGCAAAGGTTTTCATCACGGGACATGGCTACATTGGAAATGGAATGTCATCATGTTTACAATAATTGGTATCATTGATAACAACTAATAATTGGAGTCAAGGATAACAATTAGAAGCAACTCTCTTGCTGAAGATTCAAAGCACAAATCTTTTTATTCAATGAAGGAGCAGTGTTTTATCTCAAGCAGGAAGGTTGAGAAGCTCTCACCCTTGCATGACAATACAAGGAACTCTTTTCTAAAGATGGTATTGGTGAGAGGACTGCCTCATCTGGGATTCAAGCTGGATGAAATATATGAGGCATGCCATTAAGGGAAGTGAAAGAAACATCACAGAAAATCTATAATGTGATAAGCATTACTGAGCCGCTTCAGATGATACGTATGGAACTCTACGGACTAGTTAATGTCTTATCTACAACAAAGTAAAGATATACTTCAGTGATGGTTGATGTCTACTCTTAATACAAACTGGTGTTGTTCGTTCAATCTGAAGGACAGGACATCACAGATGAGATTAATCACATTTCCATGATCAGTAACAAATACAGGAAGACCCTGTAATGGCCAATAGAAGCAAACTCTGAATTTCTTTTAGGGGTTTGGAGGAAAATGTTTTACAAGTAAGCATCTTGGCAAGATTGGCAGCTAAGGCTCTTAAGGATATTTTCCTCGGCTAATCAGTGGAATCTAAAGCCTACGAGGTAAATTTGATTAATCAACAAGAGGTGATTGAAAGTCTGAATATGATGTTCAACAACTCCAAGCTCTCAGCTGTTATGTGTGAAATTAATGGTAATGATGATTCAAATCCAAGCAGTGGTAATGGTAGTTTAACTACACAGCTCAGTACTTCAACAGAACCACTCAGCGAGGATGAGGATTCTCAGGAAATCCCAGCAACAGCTTAGGGGGAGCAAAAGAAGGATCAATTAGTCAGATCAACACCACAATGAATATCTAGAGGACACTTCAAGAACGTATCTGTCAAGACAAAGGGTTTAGATTCAATATCATTCCTGATGTCTAGTTCTTAGTGATCCTAGTGGTGGAGTAAAGACTGGAGCTATAGAGTATGAATGATTATTTTCTTGGTTTTCTTTCTGAAGAAGAAACAAAGAAAGGTAAAGAAGCTCTGATGGATCCAGATTGGGTGATTGCAAAGCAAAATGAACTCAATCAATCTGAAAGGCAGAAAGGTTGGAAGCTGGTACCCAGGCCTAAGGGAAAATCTGTTATTGGAACAAGATGGGTATCCAGAATACTGGATGAAATTGGCATTGTTATGAGGGACAAGGCCAAACTGGATGCTAGGTTACTATTAGGAAGCAGTATCTAACAAGAAGCACCAGTGACGAGACTTGAGGATATCAGGATATATCTGTATGGTGAATATGATCAAGTGCACTCCTGATTGGTGAGATAGTAGAAGAAGTCAATGTACAACAGATCCTGGCATTTGCTGTTGCAGATCAATTGGACGTTGTATAACTTCTCTTCACAAGATCACTACAGATTGGTATGAACCGGTACCAATACTCAAGCAATCGTCAAAGACATGGTATGACACTCTAACTGAACTTTTACAGAATATGAATTTATTAGAGTTGTCATAAGGCACAAACATAATGTCATATATGTGCAGTGATATCATGATTATATTATATGTTGGTCTACTAACGAAAACTTGTGCAAGAAATTTGCCAAGTCATTGCAGAGAATGTACAAGATGAGTATGTTGGGAAAGTTGCAATTCTTTTTGGAATTACTTTGAGCAAGCCAGAAGAATAATTCTTTTAGGAACACAAGTAAGCCAAAAGAGTGATGGCAATAAAAGTAAGTCAAGAATCTTTTGAATGTGCACAATTGAGAAGATTCTAGACATGCCAAGACTCCCTACCAACGGCAGCCACTAAAGCTTGATCAGGACAAATCAGGTAAAAGACAGAAATGACAAGCTAGAGAGGTATGCGTCTCATTAAGTTATTAGCTGCAAATTGACAACACATATTGTATTCTCAAGTTGCCAATGTGCAAGGTTCCAAGTGGATTTCAAAAATCTAGTCTTATAGTTATCAACATGATTTTGAGATATCTTAAGGGAATACCAAATCTCAGTATATGGTAACCTAAAGATACTTGTTAACATGTTTAGCTATTTAGATATAAAATACGCAGGTTGTAAGAAAGACAGGAGAAGCATCTCTGGAAGCTGTCAACCCAAATGACAGGAGAAGCATCTCTAGAAGCTGTCAACTTCGTGGAGGAAGATTGATTTCTTTTTATGATAAAAGGAAATAAATTCTTCTCCAACAACTCTGTGGACCACTCCACGACAATGCACCTTGACAACAGGTATCATTTCTTTCGAAAGCATGTCTTCAAACATCCAGTCCTCACATTAATAATTTAGTGCTAATATCTAGCTCATAGATATTTAGTACTAATTTATTATTATTTATTTAATGAAATTTGAATTATGGAAATTGAAGCAGTTCAATATCTTATTTGCTCCATAATTTAAAATACATAAAATAAATATGCAGCATAATTTATTGGATTTTAATTGGTTAATATCATTCAATGATATTTAGTCGATTTTATTCTGAGAAAATTGTGAATTTTCTGTTGACAATTGATTTTGGTAAATTGTAAAAGATTTATTCAAAATAAAACTTGACAGGAAATACAAGGTTTGAATTTTAGAACATGAACAGGTTTTAGAATTTGAACAGAAGCAAAAATATCGAATCTTAGGAAATTCGATAGTTTTTCAAGTACAAAGAAAATTCTATCGAAATTTAATTCTCGATAGTTTTTGAAAAGGAAAAGAAAAACTATAGAAAACAATTCTCGATAGTTTTTGAAATTAAAGTGAAAATATATCGGGAGGATTTAATTTTTCAATATTTAAACTCCTCGATAGTTTTTTTTCAACAAAAATATTGCCTCGATAGTTTTTGGTCTTTTCATAGTAATAACTTTCGATGGTTTTTCAGAAATCAGTTTAAAATTCTACTCTCATACACTTCGATAGTTTTTAATAAAACCATCGAAGATCAGATGACCTTTTTGCCCCTCTGAGAAATCCATCGACAGTTACTTTAAAAACTATTGAACTGTAGAAAGACATCTTTACCCTTACAGTTTCAACAAGTATTTAACAACCCCTTACGTTTTTTTTTATTCTTATTCTCATATCTAAGGGCTTTTGTTTATACTTAAGTTGTGTTTATTTAGAAAAAGGGGTAATTTTGTTTTAAAGGTAATTTTGTTAAGTTTGATTAATTTATAATTAATTAAATTTAAGTGGTAATTTAGTTTTGGTTTAAAATTAATTTTCTGGAAATTTAAAATGGCCGGAGAATTTATTCTAACCAAGACTAATCATGTCTCGTTTCAGAACTTGCAAGCCATTACGAACTTACAGTTTCGTGCATGGGCAGAGTTTCTGAACACACGTTCATTAGTGGCATATGCCTTGAGTACTCCCGTAGTCCTTTGCATCGATCAATTGACTGCGTTGTACACAACCGTCACGGATACAAGTGAGAATAACGTAAGATCCTTCAGTTTTGTTGTGCCAGGGGGCAGAACAATAAGGGTGACGGAACATGACTTTAATAGAATACTACATTTTCCTACAGAAAACCATGTTCCGGATCCCACAACTGAGGAGATACATGCTTTCTTCACTCTCATAAGAAGTCAACTTCCTAACTTCTTTGTGGGAGAGTTCCTTAAGCATTACCTGCCAAAGCCATGGAACTTTTTCTTTCATACCCTAATCCATGTTTTTACTGCCAAGCTAACAAATCTGCATGGTATTCCCTTATTCCTTCAAAAGATAGGGTTTGCCATTGCCAACAATAGGCATATTAACATTGGACGGTTACTGATTGATCAAGTAATCATATGCATGGGACCACTGGATGAAAGAACGGGCATAGATGAAGATGTGATGTGTTTCTATCCTAGGTTCCTACAGCTAATTCTCAATGATATCTTAACAGATGATGAGCGCGAGACATTCGCCGAAGAGGAGACCATGGAGTGTATGAAGATGAAGAGCAATGCCATAACCGCTCTGATAAGGAAGAACAACTATCTTCCAGGGGTACCCACTGTTCTCACTGAATATCTAAGAACGGTGCCCCTACCACTTCTACCCCCAGGGGAACAGGTAAATGAAGGTAACATTCCTCAACCTGAACTGGCTCCTGAACCACAACAATGGATGTTGATCCAGAGCCCTCAGTGGCCATTCCAGACCATGAGATTGCAACCCACAATCTCTAACCACGGTCGAAGAGCCTTTGGAAGTGCCAAATGAAAACATAAACGAGCCTCCTTACCCTCCTATACCCAATATTCAGACATCCATGAGTGTAGAGGGAGATAGTGCCATAGCAGCACCACATAAGGAGATACACCCTTCAACAGCAGCTCTGCCTTCCTCTAAAAGGAGACGAACAGACACCGAGGCAACTGTTGATAGTTCATTTCTCTCATCCAAAGCGCCCTTTATCGATTTTTCTGAAGCTGATTGGGTAGCTCTTACTAAAGCTATATCTGAACCCCTATCCCAAACAGAAAAAGGAAAATTGATGGAAGCAACTGGTGTTCCGACCATTTTACGGTCAGGTTCACTGGTTGAAGGTTCTTTAATGAACCAAGAGTCTTCACAGACGTCGAGAGAAGGTTCTGACCCCAATGCAAAATCTAAAGGGTCATTGCCTAACTCCCCAGATGGAACATATCTGGATCCTGCGGGTACAGGGTCTGACGTAGGTGCAGATCGGCAACTCGGTGACGATGAATCAATTACTATTGACAAGTCAACTGAGGTAAAGTCTTCACAGACTCACGGGGAAGATTCGGGATCTCTGCTGTTAAAAGAGCCTGTTTCTAACCCCCTAGAGATTCAAACTCTAGATCCTTTAAAGGATACATCATCCACGGATGATCAGCAACTTGGTTTAACCAAGGACGGGGACTTGCGAAGCCCCATTGCACCACCGGTGACCTCCTTAAGGACGGCTACAGTGATTTCTTCTGCAGGTATAATCAGCACTAAGGATTTGAGTGAAACAAAAACACTTACACCTGGCCTGAGTGGGAAAGGAAAAATGATTCAAACACCGACAGAAACGTTGAGTGTACACCCAGAGCCAAATGTGAGGAGTGACACCCTAACCCTACCTAATATTCATGATTTGCTGTTACCGACAGAAAGAGAGGTACATGTTCAATCCACCCTCAAGGAGATGACAGTTTGTGATAAAGAAGGAAATCCATTATTCAAGGTTTTACTGCGACCTTCCTTTGACCAAGGGATCTCCTCTAGTCAAGACAATGCTTCTTTAAAGACAATTCAAGAGAAGGTTGACTTGGCTGCAGCTGATTCCAGAAGAACATTCAGGGTTATTGGCAGTTCATCTGGCACTATAACAGGTACCAAACAGGCAGTGGACTCCTTGAAGAGGGAAGCTATGGAAGAACTGGTCGAATTGAGGACTGATGTCAAAGAGAATCAATGTGACGGGGTACAATCTATTTGGAATATGTTGAGGAACCAACAACCCGGAACTTCAAAACAACAACCTGATCCTTCTACTACCTTTTATAATGAGGATATCTTCATCGAGGATTCCTCAACTAAGGGGGAGAAAGTTGGAGAAGGGGAAACAAATGAAGTGACTAATGAAGGTTGGCAAACAACTGGATGGGGAGTTTGGGAAACCAATGAAGCTATTCCAGTTAGACAGTATTGGATTGAGGACATAGTACTAGAAGAAAGTGAAGAGGGATTTGAAGTCATGCAAGAGCAACCGATTCAGGAGGAGCATGAGCCATATCATCCGGAGCCAAATAGAACATCCTATCTTGGATGATGATATGGAAGAAGAAGCAAATTCTCTATCACTAAGAGAGAAAGACACATTCTCATCAAGATCCAAAGAACTACAAAGTTAAATGAACTGCTCCGTGAGCATGTTAAGGAAATCTTGATGAAGGTCAGTCCAGAGATTACTGAAAACCCTCCTATGGTTAGATTCATGACGAATGACTTGTTTAGAATTGTTAATCCCAAATGACCTAACAGAATTGTAGAAGGGGGGGGTTGAATACAATTTTGATATTTCTTTAACTTGAAAATACTTTATAAAATTAAACTGAACTGAATAAATAAAAACACAAGATATAAATAATTCAGTTGGATTGTTTGATGATCCAACTGAAGTGTTTTTATTGCGGAAATAATCTGTGATACAAATGTACACAGCTGCTCAGTTACAAGGTTGTAGAGAAGAAAAATGCTCTCAAAGATAGCTAATACAAACTCTTTGTTTTTCTTCACACCAATAAAGTAACTGCTACACTTGGTTATATAAACCCAAGTTTACAACCCTATTTTTGGCTACACTAATAGTACAATGAGTAACCGCCAATAGTTTGCTTTTCATCCCTTTGTCCAGTGGTCCTTGGAGATCCTTGCTTTTGTCTTCATGCTTATTATGATCACTCCCAAGAGCCCAATTGGAAACTGGGATGTTTCCTTATTCCCCATGTCCATTTTAATGGTTTCCAATGCAAAGCACACTTCCACATCTCCTTTTTGATCTGTCAGGAACCTGTCACTATCACTTTGTCAATTGTATAGAAAAGCAATAATGATTCGTTGATGGCATAGAGATGTGTTTCGTTGATAGCTTTATTCTTTGTTTCGTTGATGAGCTTCCTTGTTTCGTTGATAGAGTAATCTTCATTCCGTTGACATGTCTTCACTTAGGCAAAATTACAAGGCACACAATATTTACAATTAACCAACCTATTTTGCCTATCTAACCATTTAGTCAACATGACTTAGAAAACCTATCTAGTACTCAACAAACTGCATATCAAACTATGAAGTAATGTACAGTGCAATTGCTACATCACTCATTTCGTTGATGAGCTTCCTGTCAACGAAACACTGCAAAGCATGCTATTTCGTTGACAGTTACAAAATAACTTAATACAAAATCTACTAAGTGTTTTTATAATTATCATCAAGAACAACATATTCCTAACAATCTCCCCCAATTTATGACTGATAGAATAACAGCCATAAATCAAGAGCCTTGATGATAACAAAAACACTCAGGCATATTACACATGATAAAAGTAAAAATTGTATTGAGCTTCATAAAGTTTTAGAAATAATGCAAGACTTACAAGACTAATGCCCAAATGTGCTCCTCTAGACTGAGCAAATAATTCATCTTTGTCTTCTTTGGGGCATAGTCTTCTTCCCTCTCCTAGAGTTGTTCTCCTCAATCTGGACCTGTAGCCTTCTGTAAAAGATCTTCTCTTCTTCATCTTGATCACCAAGCTTGGATTGCATAAACCTTAGAGTATGATTAGATGCCTTGTCCAGCTGGTCTTCCATCCTGAAGAACCTTCTGCAGTTGTCCTTGTCCTTGAATTCCATCATCCAGAAAGGTTGAAGATGGATCTTCTTTCCTGTTGAGGGCACTCTTAGCATCCTGGGAAGAGCCTCAGGCTTGTTCCAGCTAGCCTTTATTTGACATATTTTGGAGACCACCTCAGACTTGGCTGTTTTGGTGAAGCCAAAGTCTTTCTTCAAGCATCTAAACACTGTGAGTAGTGTTTGGTAGTCTTCTCCTAGAATTCTGTAGAGAGGCCAAATTTGTTCTCTACCACCCTTGTATGTGAAAACCAATCTTTCAGGTAGCTTCTGAGAAGCTGCAATGCCCCTTACTTCCACCAGGTTGTCTAAATCAAGATGCAAACTGGATTCTTCCCTGATGTCAGCAATGTACATGCAGTCCTCTGGATTTGAAGGGGGTTTTTGAGGTTGTGGCTTTCTCACAAATACTGGCTTTGCCTTGACAGCCCTTTGCTTCAATTTCTTCTTTGGATCCATCTCAAAAAGGAATTTAGGAAAGTTAGCCTCATCAAACTCAATTGGCTCTTCCTTTGGCTCAATTGGCTGATCATGATAATTAACAAGATGTTTGGGATCACAGGCTAACTTTACAGATGGATCAGGAATTGTTGGAGGTACAGAAGAGTCTGATGCAATACTCTGAGAGTCATCATTTTCAAAGGTTATGTTTCTTCTAGCCCTTGCCTTTGGTTGCCTTGTACTCTTCTTTTCACTCCTTTCCTTTTGGGCTTTTTCTTCTTGCTGTCTTTCTTCTTCATCTAGAGCTTGAGCTACTGCAAGAGCTTGCATAGCTGCTCTTTCTGATTCCTCAGCCTTGGCTTCAGCAAAGTTTGGATGACCAGCCCAAACACAGATTTGTTGTCCATTCCTGTAGACAATTGCCCTTTGCTTCCTTATCTCATGATTATTACTTTCCTTGCTTTTTGTGATGAGAAGTCCAAGTAGTTTGAGCTCATCTGGATAAGGTGCAGGATAGAAAGTTCTTGCTATGTTTTTGCCTTTTGGTTTAGCAGGAGACTTGGGAGATAAGCTTCTTTGTAATCTAGCTTCTTCCACATCCCTAATGCATGAAGTTTGTCCTTTCTCCTTTCTTGGTCCTTGAATGACTCCATGTAGAAGGGGCTCTATAGCATAAGAGCTCTTGAACTGTGGCTCCACTTGTACAGTCACCATTGTATTTGTTGATGGCTGATCTGTCTTTGAAGATTCAGTAATTTTCTTGAACCTTGCTTCTATGTTGGACCAATGATCTTTGATCTGTTCTGCAAGTTGTATCCTCATAGAAGCTTCCTGGATCAAGTCAATGCTATCCTTATTCTTCTTTCCAAACTCCCCCATTGCTAGTGGCTCCTGTGGCAATGTGATGGCTGGGACCAGCACCTTTGTGATTTGAATGGTTAGCTCCTGAGATTTCTCCCCCTTTTTGTTATCATCAAGAGAGACAACTGGGAGTCCTTGAGCTGCCACTAGCTGGGCCAAAAGTTGAGTCTGCTTCTCCTGTTCCTTTTGCATTTGAGATAAAGTAGCTTCCACCTTGTCCACTCTAGAAGAGAGAGTCTTCAAGGAGGTAGCCACTTCAGGTTCCTTAGAGAAAAACCTGTTCATTTTAGACATAGTGAGAAGAGGGAGCTTTTCATCCATCATCCTGTAGTTAGCATCCCTGAAATTGCTAATAGAGTCCTTGATTTCTGTAGCCTCAATCCTTGTCTGCATCATTTGTAGCCTTTGAATTTCCAGAGAATCCATGATGGCCTTGTAGAATTTCTTGTCCCTTGCATTTGCAGACTCATGAGCTAAGTAGGCTTCATTGTACTGCCTGGAGATAGCAGCATCTAGAGTGGCTCTACCATGCATACCTTGAGAAAGCCAGCCTGGTGTAGGAGGCACCACAGAAGTCCCAGTCTGTGAAGTGGTGGCCACCTGTAGATTATCACCATAGCTGTCCTCAGCATCAGAAAACTCAAATTCTCCACTTGCTGCAGCTCCTGAAGGTAGATTGGTCAGGGCATCCTTTGCTCTTTGCATTGATGCAGTTGTATGAATTAGATTTAGTGACCTTTCTGCCTCCACATTGCCCTGCTGAGCCATAATTTGATAGGCTGGCACAGGATGAGTAAAGGTCTCAGGATCCAGGGAAATACTATCCAGAGTTTGTTGATAAACCTCTTGGAAAGTAGGTTCCCTTTCTCCCTCACTGACCTCCATTAACTCATTAGCAATGGCTGCTTCCATCCTTATTTCTCCTGTAGTCCCTTCTCTCTCTCCACTCTGTTCTTGCATCATGGGCTCCCCATGGCTCACACCTCTCACACCCTCACCTTCACCTTCTAAGGTGGAACTCTCAATCTCTCCTTTTGCCTGGCTGGAAGAAATAGCCAGCCTCTCACTCACATTCTCTCCTTTTGCCTGGCTGCAAGCCAGCCTCTCAGTTTCACTCCCTCTCAGTCCTAGAAGTGTCTCAACTACCACTAGATCATCTGCACTAGTTGTGGGAACAACTTGATTTTCAATTAAAGGTGCAGAGTGAACTATCAACGGAATGGTAGTTTGAACTGTCAACGGTATGGATACCGTTGATGGAGAAACACTTGTCAACGAAATAGACTGTTTCGTTGATGAAGTCAAGAAAGCACTTTGAGAATGAGAAATTACAGTAGAGTCTGTGGTGATTGATTTTAAAGATTGGTCCACAGATCCCCTTGCAACTTCAGGAAAAATTGGTTGATGGCCCAACAAATCACTTAACAAGTGATGGCCACCAGCTTCAGAGTGGGGCTTCTCCAAGATTAGAGTTGGAGAATCAGGAATAGATGTATGGATCATGTCCACATCTAAAGATTGAGTTGGTGAATTTGATGGAGATAATTCAAGATTGATGTTTAGAGAATGGGACTGTAACCCCAGAGTTATGATAGGGGTTACATCAAACTGAATTTGAGAAACTGGAAGTGTTGCTTCCAGTGTGTGTGCACCCTGTGTACCCTTGGACTTTTGCTTCACTCTCCTTTGGTATTGGGAAAATGTAGACTGTGGGCTTGAAGTGTCCCTTACCCTTTTGGACTGTGCTCTTGGAGAAGAGCTTGTTTCAATAATCACATCCTTTTGGGAGGATGCAATTAGACTTGTGTTTAAATCCATGTTACTCATTGTGCCTTGTTGGGAAGACACAATGGGGCTTGGCTGGTACACACTAACCTGTCCTTCCTTATCCTTGGGGTTTCTTTGATGTTCACCCCTTCCCTCACCTCTTACAACTCCAGACTCACTCCCCTTAGGTTGTGTGGTAGTTTTTACAACAGGTGCCTTTTGAGAAGCACCTGAGGTTGGCTTGGAGGATTTCTTTGATTTTGGTTTTGTTGCTAGGGCAGGAGCCTGTTGGGTCACAACTACAGACTCCATAGCAACATTGGAAGGTAAAACAGTAGAGGTGTTAGCTACAGGGATAGTAGTAGTTACCTCAATGATTGGCAGATACACCACTGGAACATCACCATTGTGGTTCAGCCTCAGTATGTCTGTCAATACTCTCTTTTCTTGCACAAAGCACTCAAACCTGGCATTAGGGTTAGAGATAACTAATGGTGCTGGACTAACATGGTTAGCCAACATCATCAGAAACCTAGCATAATAGATATTTTTCTTCCTATTTGCTTTGTCACCCAACTTAGCACCAATTTCATACATAAGTTGGGTGCTAAAGTTGTGATATCTATCATTTAGAAGCATGGTTAGGAGAATTAACATAGAGTTAGTTAATGCATCAAAATTACTAATCTTTCCAGAAAAGACCTTAATGAATGCATCAGCTAAATAACTGTATTCCCTAACCAAACCTCTCCTAATTATTCTACCCAGATTATCAGTAGGCAAAGAGTAGTTTATAGAATTTAACATGGTAGTTATTTCAGTGTTAGTAGGCAAAGCATCACAGTTATTATCAGGAATATGTAAACATGCTTGCAAAACATCAGAATTAACTATGTACTCATTACCTTGAAGAGTGAATTGTAGTGTGCAGTTTGTTCCACTATACTCACATGAGGTCCAAATCTCCTCGATTATCTCATTGTAGAGTGGTGTAGAGTGAAACATTGCATAGCTCAACTTGCAATTCTTCATGAAATCCATCATTTTGAAGAACAGACTGTTCGGGTTTTCCTTGACAACAAAAGGGATGGAGTTGTTCTTCTCATAGATGAACCCTCCAGCAGACATAAGCTTGACTATAGGTGCCATTGTTGATTAAAGGAAAGCTTCGAACTGAATTGATTGTTAGAGAGAAGAAGAGAGAAAAAAAAATCTTTGGAATTTTTGAGAACAGGTAAAAAGAAATAATGAAAATAAAATTTCTTAAATACTCCCCCAAAAATTCTCAGAAAATGAATCCAATAATAAATGTAAATTACTGGATTGGCTTAAAAATATAACCGTTACTCTTAAAGTATTACCATGATTTATACTTACAGGGGTGTATGCATAGATCGTGGTAAAAGACGTGTCAAAATTTCAACGGTTCAGATTAAAAGCGCTTTATATCAACGAATCAGAATTGGGCGTTTAAGGTCCCGTCTATTTCGTTGATAAAGCTGCGTTTCGTTGATACAAAAGAACTATCAACGAAACACCCAGAAAAAGTGCTAAGACTGTCAACGAAATGGTGCATTCCGTTGGCATAGTAATTTTGACTTGGACAAAATTTTACCTTTTCCTGAGAAAATTAATTCACAGAAAAACATAGCAAATTTCTGGCTGCATTTGTAACTTGCAAAAATCTCAAAGTAATTAAGAGAAATTTAGCATACCTAGCTCACTTACTAATCTTGAGAATGTTGATTCATCAAGTGGCTTGGTAAAGATGTCTGCAAGTTGTTGTTCACTTGGAACAAAATGTAACTCCACAGTACCATTCATAACATGTTCTCTAATGAAATGGTACTTGATGTCAATGTGCTTGGTCCTTGAATGCTGCACTGGATTCTCAGTAATGGCAATGGCACTAGTGTTGTCACAGAAAATAGGAATTTTCTCAACTCTTAATCCATAATCAAGAAGTTGATTTTTCATCCATAAAATCTGTGCACAACAACTTCCAGCTGCAATATACTCAGCCTCAGCTGTGGAGGTAGAAACTGAGTTTTGTTTCTTGCTGAACCATGACACAAGCTTGTTTCCTAGGAATTGACAGGTTCCAGTTGTACTTTTCCTGTCAAGTTTACATCCTGCAAAATCTGCATCTGAATAACCAATTAGTTCAAAACCAGATTCTCTAGGATACCAAATGCCAAGGTTTGGTGTTCCTTTGAGATATCTGAAAATTCTTTTAATAGCAACTAAATGGGATTCTCTAGGATCAGCCTGAAATCTAGCACATAGACATGTAGCAAACATAATATCAGGTCTACTAGCTGTTAAATATAAAAGTGAGCCTACCATGCCTCTGTAACTTGAAATGTCCACAGATTTTTCCTTAGTATTCAATTCAAGTTTGGTGGCAGTGGGCATGGGAGTCTTGGCAGGAGAGCATTCCATTAAGTTAAACTTCTTTAATAAATCATAAATGTATTTTGTTTGACTAATGAAAATGCCTTCATTAACTTGCTTTACTTGAAGACCAAGAAAGTAAGTTAATTCTCCCATCATGCTCATTTCATACTTACTTTGCATAAGCTTGGCAAACTTTTGACAAAGTTTCACATCTGTAGACCCAAAGATTATATCATCTACATAAATTTGAACAAGTATAGTAGAGCCATTCACAATCCTATGAAAAAGAGTTTTATCTACAGTACCTCTAGTGAAGTGATTCTCAAGAAGAAACTGTGAGAGTGTGTCATACCAGGCTCTAGATGCTTGTTTCAAACCATAGAGTGCTTTGAGGAGGAAGTATACATATTCAGGAAAATCATCATCTTCAAAACCAGGAGGTTGACTCACATAGACCTCCTCTTCCAATTCCCCATTCAGAAAAGCACTTTTCACATCCATTTGATAGACTTTGAAATTTGCATGGGCTGCATAGGCTAGGAAAATCCTTATTGCTTCTAGTCTTGCAACAGGAGCAAAGGTTTCATCAAAATCAATTCCCTCTTCCTGTGAGTAGCCTTTTGCAACCAGTCTAGCTTTGTTCCTTGTGACTATGCCATTTTCATCCATCTTGTTTCTGAACACCCATTTTGTGCCTATGACACTCCTGTCTTTAGGCTTGGGCACCAGCTTCCAAACATTGTTCCTTTCAAATTGGTTTAGCTCTTCTTGCATAGCCAAAACCCAATCTGGATCTAGAAGTGCATCCTCAACTTTCTTTGGCTCATCTTGAGACAGAAAGCTGCTATATAGACATTCTTCTTGAGTTGCTCTTCTAGTTTGGACTTTTGAAGAAACATCACCTATAATGAGTTCAAAGGGATGATCTTTAGTCCATTTTCTTGAGGGAGGTAGATTTGCTCTAGACGAGGTAGCTTCATGATCATGATTGCCTTGATTGGACATTTGTCCTTGAGAAACTCCCCCTGAGTTTGTTGTCCCTAAATGATCACTTCTAGAACCATTTCTATGACTGTCAACGGTATGACCATTTTGGTTGTCAACGAAACGCTCATTTTGACTGTCAACGAAACCACCATTATGACTGTCAACGAAATGATCATTTGGTCTACTAGCAGCTATTCTTTTCAATCTTAATGCAGCAACTTCATCTTCACTGCTGCTTTCATCTGTGCTAGTTACAACAACTCTAGGCTGTTTCTCAGTAGCCTTAACATGATTCATTCGATCTCCTTCCTCATTCTCAAAAGAGAGACTTTCATGGAAACCTTCATCACAGAGACCTTGAATTTTGAGATCATCAAAAACAACATGTACAGATTCCATAACAATGTTGGTTCTGAGATTATAGACTCTGTAAGCTTTCCCTGCTGCATATCCCACAAATATTGCTTCATCTGCCTTTGCTTCAAATTTCCCCAAATGCTCAGCTTGATTTCTCAGAACAAAGCACTTGCATCCAAAGACATGAAGAAAATCTAATAGTGGCTTCTTTCTTTTGAGTAACTGATAAGGGGTCATTCCTTTGGCCTGATTAATCAAAGAAATATTTTGAGTAAAGCAAGCTGTGTTAACTGCCTCAGCCCAAAAATATGTAGGTAACTTTGATTCATCTAGCATTGTCCTTGCAGCTTCAATAAGTGTTCTATTTTTCCTTTCAACTACACCATTTTGCTGTGGTGTTCTTGCTGCTGAAAACTCATGCAAAATACCATTTTCTTCACAGAACACCTTCATGCTTGAATTCTTGAATTCTGTCCCATTGTCACTCCTGATCCTTCTTACTTTCAAGTCAGGATGATTGTTTACCATCTTGATGTGATTGATAATGATTTCACTTGCCTCATCTTTAGAGTGCAAAAAGAAAGTCCATGTAAATCTAGAAAAATCATCAACAATCACAAGACAGTATTTCTTCTTTGAGATGGACATAACATTTACAGGGCCAAATAGGTCCATATGAAGCAATTCAAGCTGCTGGACAATTGATGACACTGTCTTGCTTTTGAATGATGCCTTCTTCTGTTTTCCCTTTTGACAGGCATCACACAAACCATCCTTGGAGAACTCCACCTGTGGAATTCCTCTAGCAAGATCTTTCCTCACCAAATCATTCATAACTTTGAAATTCAGATGGGATAACTTCTTGTGCCATAACCAACTTTCATCCTTGCTTGCCTTGCTGAAAAGACAAGTGATGGTGTCTGAACTTGTGCTACTAAAGTCAGCAATGTACACATTCCCTCTTCTGAATCCAGTCATTACCACATTGTTGTTTCCTCCTTTAGAAACAACACAGGCTTCTTTAGAAAAAGTAACTAAAAATCCTTTGTCACAAAGTTGGCTGATACTAAGCAAGTTGTGCTTAAGACCATCCACCAATGCAACCTCATCTATGATGACATTCTCTTTTGAAATCAAGCCATATCCCTTTGTGTAGCCTTTGCTGTCATCTCCAAAAGCAATACAAGGGCCAGCTCTTTCCTGAAACTCTGTGAGCAGGGTAGAATCACCAGTCATGTGTCTTGAACAACCACTATCCAAGTACCAAAGATTCCTTTTGTCTCCCTGCACACAATAAAACCGAATCAAGTTGATTTTGGTACCCAAGTTTCCTTGGGTCCTGTCTTGTTAGCCTTTGCATTCCCTTTTGTACCATTTTTCACTTTGGGCTCAGATTGATTCAAATCAATCTTTACCCTTGGTGTTGATTTCTGAGGGTTGCTCATATTCTCATTCATAGCATGCATAGTTGGAGGAACAATCATGTTATTCATGTTCCATGGCATTTGTGGCATGTTAAACATATTCATGTAAGGATTAGGCACAAATGGCATGCTAGCATATGGATTCTGAAATTGTGCATATGGAGCAAACATGTTAGGCATAAAAGGCATTGTAGGCATGGAACTGTTCATTGCAGGCTTGGGCATTTTCACATTAGCAGTTTTCTTAACAGATTTGCAGTTAGTAGATAAATGATTAACACTACCACAATTGACACATGTCTTTCTAGGTGCATATTTATCAGGTGTGTAATTGTTGTGTTTGTTAATTCCTACTTTGCCATTTCTGTTATTCTTTTTGTTTCCCTTAGCCTCAACCTGAACTTTCTCTAACTTGTCTTTCAATTGCTTGTTAGACAAGTTACCTACATTAGCTCTCTCAACAGGCTTCTCAACTTTCTTTGATTTACTAGACTCACCTTGAACAAAGTTCTTGGTGACAGGACCATACTTGTCATTAAGTCTAGTGAGTTTATCTTTTCTTTTGTCTGTCAACGAAACAGCCTGATCGGTTGATGGTTCATGTGTCAACGAAACATTGCATTCCGTTGACATATCAACCTTCAACAAATGATCATTGTTGTTTGTTGACTCTATTTCTGATTCTAAGGTTTCACCAACATACCCTAGCTTCTCTTTGTTCCTTTTCCATGATTGCTCACAGAAGGATTCCACGCCTTGAACATTAATTATGTTGGCAGCAACATTCCTGGCATCCTTCCATTTTGCAATCACACCTTGTTCTATCTCAAGTTGTGTTTTAAGAATTTCTTCTCTTTGTAACACGTTCTCAAGTTCCTTCTTAGCATCCCTACTAACACATCTCATTTTCTCGAATTCAATGAGCTGTGCTTCTAACATTGCATTCCTATCACTTAAGAGCAGATTGGTCTCTTTTATTCTAGAATTCTCTTTGGTAAGTGATTTAAGAGTAACACGCAAGTTATATAGTACAGTAGACATTTCATTTACTGCACTATCGCATTCCTCTTTAGAAAGCTCAGAAAGATTAGTAATTGTTACCTGGTTGCTTGAGGAACTTGCTTCCTGCTCATGATTGTCAGCCATAAGAGCCAAGTTGACATACTCAACATCATCATCAGAATCTTCACCATTACCAGCCCAATCATACTCCTGAGACATGAAAGCCTTTTCTTTTTGTTTGAGAAGTTCAAAATATTTTTTCTTATAATCAACAGGCTCAAATTTCCTGTTGCCCTTCTCAACCTTGGGCTTTCTGCAGTCTCCAGCAAAGTGACCAAGCATTCCACAATTGAAACATTTTGACTTAGACTTTTCAATCCAGTTTGTTTTGCTAGGTTGAAAGTCTCTTCTTGGTGGCCTTGCTTCTGAGTTTCTTTTGAACTTGAACTTAGAGAATTTTCTTGACAGAAAAGCAATGTGTTCATCAATCTCATCTAAGTCATCCAAGTTGGCTGGTTCTGGTTCTTCTTCTTCTGTCATCTTGCCTTTGCCTTTGCTAACATCACTCCTACAACTAGCTCGACTAGTTGTGGTCTTTGCAGCTTCTTCATTGTCATCTTCAAGTTGGTTCACTGATGCAATCAATGCAATAGATCCACCCTTCTTCTGTACCTTTTCAATTTCTTCATCTTGCTCCATTTCCAGCTCATAAGTCTTCAAGGTTCCATAAAGCCTTTCAAGAGTGTAGTCTTTGTACTCTTGAGTGTTTCTAAGAGAAACAGTCATAGGCTTCCATTCTTTTGGAAGAGCTCTGAGAAATTTAAGGTTTGAATCCTTAGTTTGATAGATCCTCCCATACAGCTTTAATCCATTCAAAAGCTTCTGAAACCTACTAAACGTGTCATTTAGGGTTTCACCAGCCTTAAAATGAAAATGCTCATATTGTTGTATAAGGAGTTGCATTTTATTTTCCCTGACTTGCTCAGTTCCTTCACAGAGAGTTCTAACAGTATCCCATACTTCCTTAGAGGTTGTACAGTTGATAACATTGTCAAACATCTCTTGCTCCAAACCATTAAACAGAATGTTCATGGTTCTTTTGTCTTTATGGACTTCTGCAACATCTTCAACAGTCCATTCTGAGACAAGTTTTGGAATCTCTACATCAGGAGCATTATCTGGCAATCCAACTCTAGAATCAAGCTTCATGGGAACGTGTGGACCTTTCTCAATGCAGTCTACATACCTCTCATCCATAGACATGAGATGTAAATGCATCTTTACTTTCCAGTGAAAGTAATTGTCCTTATCAAGAACTGGTATCTTCACACCTGCATCCTTCTTCACCATGGTTTCTGTTTTTGGTCTTGATCTTTAAACTTCTTGTATGTTAGAAGCTCGCTTTGATACCAATTGTTAATCCCAAATGACCTAACAGAATTGTAGAAGGGGGGGGTTGAATACAATTTTGATATTTCTTTAACTTGAAAATACTTTATAAAATTAAACTGAACTGAATAAATAAAAACACAAGATATAAATAATTCAGTTGGATTGTTTGATGATCCAACTGAAGTGTTTTTATTGCGGAAATAATCTGTGATACAAATGTACACAGCTGCTCAGTTACAAGGTTGTAGAGAAGAAAAATGCTCTCAAAGATAGCTAATACAAACTCTTTGTTTTTCTTCACACCAATAAAGTAACTGCTACACTTGGTTATATAAACCCAAGTTTACAACCCTATTTTTGGCTACACTAATAGTACAATGAGTAACCGCCAATAGTTTGCTTTTCATCCCTTTGTCCAGTGGTCCTTGGAGATCCTTGCTTTTGTCTTCATGCTTATTATGATCACTCCCAAGAGCCCAATTGGAAACTGGGATGTTTCCTTATTCCCCATGTCCATTTTAATGGTTTCCAATGCAAAGCACACTTCCACATCTCCTTTTTGATCTGTCAGGAACCTGTCACTATCACTTTGTCAATTGTATAGAAAAGCAATAATGATTCGTTGATGGCATAGAGATGTGTTTCGTTGATAGCTTTATTCTTTGTTTCGTTGATGAGCTTCCTTGTTTCGTTGATAGAGTAATCTTCATTCCGTTGACATGTCTTCACTTAGGCAAAATTACAAGGCACACAATATTTACAATTAACCAACCTATTTTGCCTATCTAACCATTTAGTCAACATGACTTAGAAAACCTATCTAGTACTCAACAAACTGCATATCAAACTATGAAGTAATGTACAGTGCAATTGCTACATCACTCATTTCGTTGATGAGCTTCCTGTCAACGAAACACTGCAAAGCATGCTATTTCGTTGACAGTTACAAAATAACTTAATACAAAATCTACTAAGTGTTTTTATAATTATCATCAAGAACAACATATTCCTAACAAGAATCTGCTATCTGACGGAGGACAAACTGAGAGATTACCCAAACGAATATCTAATATCAGTTGAGAAGTATCTTAGATCCACTGGACTCACATCAACGGAGAAGGACAAAGCAGCCGAAACTCTAAGAAGATATCTTATGGTGAATGTTCCCTATTATAGGAAGAGAGTGGAGAGAGGATTGGAAGTGCATACCAGACTGCCAAACATGCCAAAGCTAAACAAGAAAGATGTTAACATTGCATGGTTATGGGCTGGAGTGGGACAAAAGGTTGAGTATATTGGAAGACACATCCAAGGAGCAATCCTTAAACCTGGAGAACCACTGCACTATCTATCCGTGATTGATTATCAAGCTGCTAACTCCGATCCAATGAGTGAAGAAGGTGAGATTGGAATGGACTGAAGAACAGAAGCAAAGAACAAAAGAACTATCAGCTCAAACAAGAGGAGCAACTTCAAAGTGAAAAGTTTTATTGTTCTTTGATTTATGAAATCTGGAAATGTATATATATCTGATCCAGAATGCATTAATATTATTACGCTGTCTTACTTTAAGTAGTTTCATGTTTCCTTAGTTAGTTGAGTTATCCTCGAAGTATTTGCTTGTCGAACTCTATCCAATCAAATAGGGGGAGATTGTAAAGCATAATGTAACATAAGATGTAAAAGAGATAACTACAACTCAACAAAGGACAAGACAGACAATAATATTAACAGAAGCACAGGAATCCAGAATCAAAGAAGAAAAGGTAAACTCAAAAAATCAAAATACGTTATGTATTCTTGAAGTCCGTAAACAGGTCACGGAAAGAAGTTCATGAAAATGTTCAAGCCTCAGTGACAGCAAAAGAAACAAGACTTTCAAGACGACAGAAGTATGTGAATGATTTAGGGTTAAGTGCCACAGGATTCCAGCGATGAAGCAACCAGAACGACAAAGGACTTATCAGCAGCATTGAATTGAAGACATAAAAGAAGAATTGATCAAGTGTTATTCATCTGTGAACCAGACCAGTTGCACTAGGTGACGGCACTAAAAAGATCAAGTTGTTTTATCGTCTCAGAAGAAATTGATACAGTCTAAAACTGAAACACCCTGGAGCTGAATGGATTTTCTAAAAGGTCAAGGACAAGGAAAAGAGTTCGATGGTTTTATTGTTTATAAAAACCATCGAATGTGACATAAAGAAAACAAAAAGAAAAGGATTCGATAGTTTTCTAAATTAGAAAACCATCGAATGAAAAGCATAAAGTAAATGAATACTTTAATAAAGTAAGTATTACATTCGATAGTTTTTATTTAAAAACTATCGAATTGAATAATTACTTTATTCATTCGATACTTTTCAAATTAGAAAGCAGGTGAAAAGTTTGTTTGTCTGACAGGTTGATGAGAATTGGACGGCCAAGATTGTTTTAACAATTAAGGTTCGATAGTTTTCTAAAAACTAAGACTACAATTACAACAGAGGAAGTGTGTCTTCTTCAGTCGAGGTTAGTTCATAGTAGCAACTACTGAGAGAGAAGTTTGAGCCGGAGAAGATCATAGAAATTTATAGTGCTCAGAATTCTTTCATTGTATTGATTGTGAATAACCTAGAACTCATTGAAGCTAATCTACGGATTAGAAATTGTAGCACCCCTCGAGGTTTATATTTATAAAACGATATATTCCCCGACTCTTGGTTTGGTTTGGTGTGTTTGATTTCGTTATAGAACTGAATGAATTATCCGCGAACGAAATTGAATTATTTGTGAGTATCGTATTCAACCCCCCCCCCCCCCCCCCCCTTCTACGATACTTCGGGACCTAACACCTTGGCTGCTGGTAAAAGATGGAAGTTGTTTCAACTTGATGATAGTAACGCCTTTCTTCATGGTGATTTACATGAGGAGGTGTATATGAAACTTCCTCTTGGTCTTGTTGCTGCAAACAAGGTTTGTCATCTTAAAAAGTCTTTGTATGGTTTACGCCAAGCCAGCCGAGAGTGGTTTACTAAACTCTTAACTAAGCTTAAGTTTCAGGGTTTCGTTCAATCTAGAAACGATTATTCCTTATTTACAAAGTGAATTGGTTCTAATTTAACAATAGATGCTGTTTATGTCGATGACATAATCTTAACGGGTAGTGATTTATCTGTAATTCAATCCCTCAAGGATCACCCGCATCAGACATTTAGCATCAAAGATCCCGGTCAGCTCAGTTTCTTTCTTGGCATCGAGGTGGGTTACTCTCCTACAGGAGTCACTCTCACTCAGGGAATGTTTACTTGTGAACTACTTCATGACAATGGCATTAATGTTTTCAAACATGTTGCCACTCCACTCCCTCTTTCTCTTAAGCTTTCTGCAGATTCAGGTGTATTACTATCTGACCCTTCTTACTATCGTTGCCTCTTGGGAAAGCTTAATTTTCTTACACATACTCGGCCAGATTTATCATATATTGTCCAGACTTTGAGCTAGTTCATGTAATCTCCTCGCCAGCCTCATTTGCAAGCCTTATGCCACACACTCAATTATCTACATTCTACTGTTGGCTAAGGGATTCTTCTGCAAGCTAATTCTCAGCTAACCTTGCAGGCGTTTTCTGATTCTGATTAGGCCGCTTGCCCAAATACCCGTCGGTCTTTTACTGGTTACCTGGTATTGCTTGGTAATTCTCCTATTAGCTGGAAGTCCAAGAAACAATCCACTGTTTCTCGTTCTTCTTCTGAGGCAGAATATCGTGCCATGGATGCTGCAGCATCTGAAATCACTTGGCTTGTACGTCTTCTTACTGAATTAGGTATTGACAACCTTCAACCTGTTCAACTCAAGTGTGATAATCAATCTGCTATTTACATTGTGAAAAATCCAGTTTTTCATGAGCGAGCTAAGCACATTGCTATTGATTGTCATTTTGCTAGTGAGAAGGTTCTCGATGACTTGATTGAATTGTCCTATCTTCCTACATCCTCTCAACCTGCTGATATTTTAACTAAGGTTCTTCCTTCTCCTCATTTCAACGATCTCACGTCCAACCTAGGGATGGTTCTTCCCCTTTCTAGCTTGCGAGGGGTATTGAACATAACACTGGTAGTACAGTGGGAGCTTCCACATCAACAGACTAATCCACATCAGCTCAAGTGATTGACACAGTGATGCGAAAGTTTGTTAGAGTTTGTTAGCGGGAGCTTCCACATCAACAGACTAATCCACATCAACTCAATTGATTGACACAGTGATGCGAAAGTTTGTTAGAGTTTATTTTCTTTTATTAGTTTGTATATATTCATTGTCTCTGTAACTAAGAAAAACTCTCTGAACTCTCTCTCTCTCTCTCTCTCTCTCTTACTCTCAATATCTCTCTTTTTCATTCTCTCTAAGATGATGTATTGATGCCGGAGATGAATGCACAGTTTGTGATGAACTATTTCAACTACTATTTTGATATTGTTCTATACTGATTGTTAATCTTCATTGCGCACCTGATAACAATTATAAACATGATAGCTAATGAGCACTCACGCCATAGACCCTGTCTCAAAGGTGTAGCACATTTCATAGGCACCAAATATGTGCATTTGTGGCGATAATAGTCTATAGCATCTCTGAATCAGATTGTGGCCGATGGCACACCTGAGCTTAAAATAGCTATGAATTTCCAGAATAGAGTAGATGAGATTGAGAAGGTGATGGTGATGGTGATAAGTAAGAGCTGAAATAAGATATGACGAAAATGCACAGCTCTTCTGGATCCAAATCCAAAATTCAAAGGGGTTGCATGAAAAGGAAGACTCCCCAGCTTCCTCTCCACACAAATCATATGTAAACAAGTCCTCCCTGGCTTCAAAAGAAATTTTATTTCTAACATTAAAATTAAAAGAAAATTTGAAAATAATATTTCTAATGTTTCATTTTTACAATATAAAATGAAAATTTTGTAACATAGAGCAACTTTAATTAGACTTTTTATAAAATTTATTTTATTTTAAAAATTGATTTGTGTTACAACCTTCCAAAGAGGACTTGTAACCTGAATCTAACATTAAATTTAACTTCAAATATAACTGAAATTTGTAAAATTTGCAAAATCAGATTATAAAAGATAATATTTTGAAAATTGTATATTTGACAACTTTATTTTCAAAAATATCATTTTTCCTAAGTAAACAAATCATATATTTGGATAGGTCCATAAAATAATTAAGAACAAAATTTCATTTTAAGTCCATTAACTGTTGGAAAGTTCAAGTATTTCACAAATGAGACAAGTTACTAGAGCCGGGTAAAAACTATAATATGAAGAAACATGAGGTTGGAGACAACCTTGCACCTTTTTAACTTCAAATAAGAATATTAATGTGGTTTCAAAGGCATCTTTTGAGATCCCTAACTACTAACAGCTAAATCATGAAGAACAAGCATAAAATGATGTCATACCAATATTTTTTGTGTTCTAGTTGCTGACTACAGAGAATTTGTGCAACACAAGTTGCGTATCTTAAAAACTTTTACATATCTAAAAAACTTTGAAAAATTTACTATATATAGTACAGTCGAGCGGAAACAGAAACCTTCAGATTCTCCTAATATTATAGGGCTACCCTAGAGCTTTATGGTTCACGATATTGGCTTTCAGAGCTGATATGCGAAGAACACTGAAGAAAAAATCCATCAATGATGCAGGACAGACGAAAGAGAACGTATTATCCCTCCACCTCCTATGAGGCGTCTTGTTGATGTACATGAGAGTCAATTGGCGCTAAGTACTGATTCATCTATTTGACATCCTTCTGCTCTTCTTTCCACTAAATATATGCACCAAGGATGGATAGTACTGCATCTTATTAACCTTGCGATCTAAGCTTAAGTTTTTAATATGTCTGGGCACTACAACATACTCCAATAGTTGGATAACTTAGCAGCTTCTCAATTTGGACCATGAAATCCATATCGATTTTACTGCAAATACTGGTTGGTGATCTGTCTCACAAAGGTAAATAATTGCTTGGATTGTATACACCTGGCACAACATCAGAACATGCAAGTAAGCAGGCAGGCATCAAAAGAGAAAAAGAAGTGCAGAAAACGTAACATTCAACTGATGAAGGTTCCGTAAGATTTATCGACCTAAGATTTGTTGAAAGGTTCAAAGATCTAAACCATATTCACATGTCATCGATAAAAGTAATTGAGCAATATTTACAATTTTCGCTAGGATTGTCACATACATGTATGATCAAATGATCCTATATACCACAAAAGTTTTTCTTAGTAGTATGTGATTTTTGACGCCATTTATATGCAGTAGATCAACCATGCCTGGGCTACATATATGTTGACAGGTCGTAGATTTCAAAAACCGGCTCTCGTCCAGAAATATAACAAGGTCCATATTAAATGTTCTCTATTTATGGCTACTATTTTTCAAAATCAAACTATAGATAAAGTTCAAGCTTAAAGCGATTCTATCACTATATTTGTCTAACATTTTTACAGATTTTCAGTACATCTTGGAAACGGTTGACTTGCGAATTCGGAAAAGTACTTACACGTAGGCAGCTGCTAAATGTAATATCTCTAAGCATGTCTGGAAAGCAACTTCTCAAGGCATTACAAGCTCTGCAACAATATACGATTAAAACATCTGCCAATAGTGAATATGGCAAAACCAGAGCCAAAACAAAAAGAATCCACAAGCATAACATTTCACAGTAGTAATTTATAAAGTACATCATGTAATTTACCTTGAGTCATCTCATAGCTGCAAATAGCACCGAATAATATGCTTCAGCAGCCGTGATGATGGTTGTGCTGCCAGTGCAGGAACCATGTAATACACCCAATTGTTCTGTTGATAGTGTTCCCTTGCCTCTAAAGTACATAAAGGAAAGAACAAAAAAAAAACAGAATTAGAATAGCATTTAGGAGACACTGGACTGTTTTAGATAATGCAGTCCCCATCTCCATTGCACGCAAGCACATAAGTCAGGGGTTCACTTCCTCACCCCACCTCCCCATGTATAAGTATATATACTAAAAAAACATGCACGCATTTACCTTTAAGGAACAACATTCTTGTATCTGGGTGGGAGGCTACACACTGCAAAATAATAATCCATAAGTGATGACCTAGAATAGATGACATGACAAACTGAAACACAAACCAAGTACATTTTATCAAACAAAAGCTAGTAACGCTTGGGGAACTTAACCATCCAAATGTCGAATAATGCGGTCTTAGCTAAATTCCTTGATGTTAACTTCCTACCTCTAATCATATTGACATTATGACTTGATTACACAGTTTGCTAAGTGGCTATTTAGATAGCTATAAAACTAAGTTTGAGCAGCAATCAGCCTCGTCTACACTAACTCAATTTTTTATTTAAATGGTTAAATGCAGTTTCTAGACGACAAAGGCCTACATCACCCACTGTTATCATGTAAAAGACATAGTTGTAGTAAGTACTATATTATGTATTCTAGGCTCTAGCTATCATTCCATATATAAGTGAAAAACATGCACGTATTTACCTTTAAGGAACAACATTCTTGTATCTGGGTGGGAGGCTACACACTGCAAAATCATAATCCATAAGTGATGAACTGGAATAGATGATATAACAAACTGAAATACGAACCAAGTACATTGTATCAAATGAAAACTAGCAATGGAAATTTATGTATCTAGGGGAATTTAACCATCCGAATGTCGAATGATGTGGTTTACCAAAATCCCTTGATGTTAACTTCCTACCTCTAATCATATTGACATTATGACATCATGACACAGTTTGTAAGTGGCTATTTAGATAGCTATAAAACTAAGTTTGAGCAGCAATCAGCCTCGTCTACACTACCTCAATTTCTTATTTAAATGGTCAAATGCAGTTTCTAAATGTCAAAGGCCTTCATCACCCACTGTTATCATGTAAAAGACATAGTTTTAGTAAGTACAATATTATGTATTCTAGCTATCATTCCATTCTTTTTTACCTACATGATCTTCCCTCTAATGACTTCTAAAATATAACACGACTATAACTATTTCCTGTGCATGGGCAGAGACCATCATTTAAAGCTTGCACATCTTCTATACACATTTTTGGTATAAGTGCAGTGCATTCTTCTACAGCATAATGGCAACGAATGAAATTTATATTGACCATAGGAAGTAGTTAAAATAGAAAGATATATTATTTGCTTCTTGATGTATAACTGCAAGATCACTTGGGTTACTAATAGCAATAAGTGAAAGAAAATAAAAAAAACAGATGATAAATATAACAACTAATACACATTTACCCTTTGTTTTTTATAGGCCATCTCAATCAGTTTACTCATTGCGGCCTGTTCCAGCTTCCTGCACACAAACCTAACTGTTTTTATCTGTGAAAAAAACCATGACAGCATAATCAATACTAAGGTTGATCACATGGATACCTTTTCTCAGCATGCTTCCCTTGTTGAATGAAGTCATACATTTTTCTAATGTATTTCTTCTTTTTCTGTTCCTGTATGTTTGTAACTGTTTTAGAAACTAAAAAATGCAGACAATAGACTACAAAATTAAGAAAAACTAATTACATTAGGCATATGCAACAAGTCCACGTATCTTTATGTAACCAACTTGTCATGTAAAAGTGAAACCATTAATACATACATGACCAACTTGTCACTAGGGCACCAATGACCCCATGACAAAGGCATCAGCTAAGGCAACACTCCCCATGAAAAAGGTCAAGGGTTCACTTCCTCACCCCACCTCCCCTTGTATAATTATATATAAAATACTAGAAACAATTCCGGTATTTACCTTCGAGGAACAACATTCTTGAATCTGGGTGGGAGGGTACACACTGCAAAATCATAATCCGTAAGTTATGACATGGAATAGATGATATTACAAACTGAAATACAAACCAAGTACATTTTATCAAACAAAAACAACTAGTAATGGAAATTTATGTATCTAGGGGAACTTAACCATCCAAATGTCGAATGATGTGTTCTTAGCAAAATCCTTTGATGTCTGGTCCATCCTCAGCAATTATACAGACTTACAGATATAATAGCAAGAAGAGATGTCTAGTCCATCCTCAGTAATTATACAGACTTTTAGATTTCATATCAAGAAGAGACAGCTAGATGTTCAATTCTTAAATTTGGTGGTCCACTGCTTTTAATATATATAAGTGTCAATAGAATAATTTTGCAACCTCATGCCTGATACGAAATATATGATTATTTGATAATATGAACCACAGTAACAAAATTAGGAAGAAAGGGAGCAACTATAACAGGATGGGGTAATAACTTAATCACAAAAGGTGCAGCTATCTAAATAAAACTTTCAATGTTTGATGGATAGTCAATCTTTTTGCACAAAACGAAAAAACAAATCTCTACTATAAAATGAAATTTTTTGACTAAAGATAGTCATAAAGCCAGCAATGAAATGACTCCGCAGTGAATAAAGATAAGAGTAACAACAGTTATATGTAAGAATATTTTGCAATAAATATGTAAGAGAAGAAAAGGAGAATACTTGGAGAAGAGTAAGCGCATTGCTCTGTTTGGTTGGTGCTCTGTGTCACGAAGGTGATTATTGCTTGTATTTCCTAGCATAGTATCAGAAAACGTGTTCATAAGCAGGCATGCCACTGAAATAGGGAAGTGTTCAGAACGGAACAAAATGCACTTCTATGAATAAAAGTGAATAATGCATATGTTACTGTGATGGGGGATTAAAGACATCCATATTAACTAAGTTATAACATAATCAATTTATATCCACTAACAGTTTTATTATTAATTGAAATTTTGTGAATAATTCCTAATTTGCATTATACGGTCAATTCTTAATCAGTTTGTCTATTCCTCATCATAGAAATTTTGTAAAAGAGCAAGAAGTTTCCCATGAGAATAAGAAAAAGTTATAGCCTACATGCTCATGCAAAAGAATTAAAATTTACAACTATATACCTGAATTTGCAACTTCAGCCTCCCAACATAGTCCTAGAGTCCATATGAAAAAAGTCATCTTCCTTTTTAACAAGAAGTTAACTAACATAGATTGCTTTCTTTGTCTTGCAATCCTCCTGCCATTTTCCATTTGCAATTTTCATTAAAGGGACTAATAAGTATCATAGAGAAATGTTGAATGATGCAGAATTGAGAACAATAGATGATACTAAATTAATAAAAGAACCTATATCCTTAAACACATGTTGTACAGGACTACAGGGGGCAATGTTGACTACAAATGTTGTACATTTTCATTTTGATTTTGTTATTGTTAAAGGCGCGCTTGTGCTTGAAGTGACCCGAAACAGGGTCAAGGTCAAAGCACATCATACACATAGTGTGACTGCGTTAAGCACGCAATGCGCGATATGACAAATATATGCACTTTATTAAATAGATCGGCAGATTTTTATGCATTACCAAAATAAGGGAGACCCATTCTTGATGTGTCCAATTCTGTTACATTTCTTGAAATGCATTATCATAAAAGAAACAGTCAATTTTCATCCTCCAAACACATTTGTTCTGTATTTAGATTCTGAAATTTGAGAAACTTACATTGAATTTTCTCAAAATTTTGTTTAGATTCTACAATTGAATGGTAAACAAATACTATGTAATTGGTAGATAAGGGTGGCAATATTAATACAAATTGTGGTTTTTGAAATCCAAACCGAATATTATGGTTGCGGTTTTAACTTTTTGAAACGAAAGATATATGGTTGCAGTTTCGATTTTATCCAAAAAATCGAATCAGCTCTTGAAACCCGATCTAATTTGTAATCAGATTAACTAAGAAAAATCAGAAAGGGACTGACCCGGGTCAACCCGAAGTGACCTGTTATTACAATTTCACTTCAATTTCAAATGATTTTAGATTAACCCAAAATTGACCCGTTTATAAATACGAACCTAGTACCCGAAACTCCCCCTCTAATAATATATTCTTGTTATACTAACAAAACTAAATAATTATACACAACTCAATAATAATGAAATGCTCAATAAAGATACATATGCACATGGAGTATTATTACCTGTTAGATTTGCAGAAGGGATTAGGACTGTTGGATTTGCAGAAGGGATTAGTACTGTTGGATTTGCAGGACTCTGAAACCTCGTACTGCAGATGCTCAAACCCAGGCTATATTGTTTTCTAATTTATAGGATGCTCGGGCTCTCAGAAGAACAATGCTATTCGATATAAGTGGAATTATGGATAATATTTTTGGATTTTAAAGATTCACATATATTTGATTTAGATTTTAAATAATTTATTAAAATTCAGAAATATTTGTGTTGGCTCCTAAAAGTTGCAAAATACAATTATCTAAGATATTTAACTGGGATTTTGGATAATATTTTTGAATTTTAAAGATTCACATATATTTAATTTAGATTTTAAATAATTTAAAAAAAAATTGAAAAAATTTGAGTTGGCTCTAAAAAGGTTATTTTAAAATGGGCCAATTTGTAAAATACAATGCTCTTAGTATTTAACCGAGACTGTGGATAATATTTTTGAATTTCAAAGATTCACGTATATTTGATTTAGATTTTAAATAATTTATCAAAACCTTGACATATTTGAGTTGGACTCTCAAAATGCCATTTTGAACGGGCCAACTTGAAAAATACAATTATATGAGATATTCAACTGAAATTGTGGATAATATTTTTGGATTTTAAAGATTCACATATATTTGATTTAGATTTTAAATAATTTATTAAAATCCGGAAATATTTGAGTCCGCTCTCAAAAAGGTCATTGAGAAATGGGTCAACTTGGAAAATATAATGCTATGAAATATGGGATTGTGGATAATATTTTTGAATTTTAAAATTTTACTTATATTTGATTTAGATTTTAAATAATTTATTAAAATCTGAAAATATATGAGTTGAGCACTTAAAATGCCACTTTGAAATTGGTCAAGTTGCCAAATACAATGTTTTGAGATATTCAATTAGGATTGTGAATAATATTTTTGGTTTTTAAAGTTTTACGTATATTTGATTTAAATTTTAAATATTTTATCAAAATCTGAAAATATTTGAGCGGGGCTCTTAAAAGGCCATTTTGAAAGAGAAAATGTCCAAAATAATTACATTTGGGGACACATGGTCCTAAATACCCATATTCGATATTATGTCCCTGTATATCCTCTTAGCACGTGACACGAAATGCCGCATTTGTTTAATGATGCTGATCACGAAATAACGTATCAAGCGTCGACTTCATACCAATCTTCCGGTGATTGCTGTCGGCTCATTGCAATGAAATGCTAGTAGCTAGCTTGCTCAATGTTATACTATAAATAATCATCACAGAGGACTTTTCACGTCATGTGTCAGCGGCGTGGGATCTAGTGTGAGTTTTTATTCTCTCGTTATGTATCAGATTGGTTGATCTGATCTTGTGTGAGTGAGTCTTGGTCTAGTGTGGGACCCAGCTGGCCAAAAAGTTGAAGTGGATAGGTTCTTCTTATTATTAAATCCCAGTAGAAAAGGTCATTGAAGTTGTATATATAAAAAATTTCTAAATTTAGTTAATGAGTAAGTTGTGAGTTTCATTATTTTGTGTGTACCACAGCAGAAACTTTGTGATACGCTGTGTTCGAATTGTCATTTGTGCAAGTGTTAAGCAGGAGCACGTATTCTTTGGAAAGTCCTACATTGGCCAAAGTGGAAGGCAAGGCAAGGGACTCACATTGCCCATACATAAGTTTAATGGTTCTTTGTATTTAAGTTAGTGGGCATATTATTTAGCAACACTTCGTTAAAAAGTTTGGAATGTAAGTGTAGCTAGCATCCCACAAGATTAAAACTAAAGGAAAGTGATTTTCTGGATAGACCTTAAAAGTACGTAGTTCCAAATTTTGTGTGTAGATTAAGTTATATTTAAATTTCACACATCGAGTAATATATAAAAAACACGTGGAATCTCTATATAACTTTTGAAAATTATTTCATAAGATTGGATTTCTCCAAGTGATTCTGAAAGTTTCAGAAGTCCCATGTGACCCATGTGACGTATATCGAAGGGTAGGGACATAACATTGTTATATATTATATAAGATTATAAGTTTAGCTTGTTCATGTTTTCAAGTCAAAATCATTTAAAAAGTTTTTAAGAAAAGCAGGGTATCAAGCATTAATGCGTCATTCTAGTTACCGTATATAATTGATACAGTGATCAGTACGATGTGTCTAAACTATCACGGTTCACACAACAACGTGTTGGCCTAATGCTGAACACGACCTAATGTGACCTAATGTATCCGACTAATGCTAATGCTGATCACGAACTGCAATATTAAAGAGGCATTTAGGGCCATAGTTGCAGATTGAGGTATTTTGGACATTGTTATTTTAAAATTGGGTAGATAAGGCATCACCCACTTTGAAATGGGCCAAGTTGCCAAGTACAATGCTATGAGATATTTAACTTGGTTGTCCATAAAATTTTTGAATTTTATAAATTCACGTATATTTGATTTAGATTTTAAATAATTTATCAAAATCTGAAAATATTTGAGTTGGGCTCTCAAAAGGCCATTTTGAAATGGGGCAAACTTGCAAAATATAATGCTCTAAGATATTTAATTCAGATTGTGGATAATATTTTTGATTTTTAAAAATTTAAGTATATTTGATTTAGGTTTAAAATAATATATTTTGCAAAATAAAATGTTTTGGGAGATTTAATTAGAATTGTGGATAATATTTTGGATTTTAAAAAGGTAGGAGTATTTAATTTGGATTTTATATAATTCGTTAAAATTTTAAAATATTCAATCAAATTCTAAAAAGTGTTTCAAAATTTTAAAATATTAAATCAAAATTTTAAATTTTTTAAATCCGATGTTATTCATTTAAATTTTAGTTAAATTTTGAAAATCTAATGGTGAATTTTAAGATTACCTCAAATTTTATAAAATGATGAATCTAGATGAATTTTGTAGTGATTTTTTCTTTATTTTTTGAAATTCGACCAAAATTTTATAAGATCTTAAAGGATTTATTTGATATACATTTTTTTGTTTTTTTTTATAAGTGATATATTTCCGTAAGAATACGAAGTCCTCAGAAAAAAAATCATTCAAGAAAATTTATCATCTAACAGAAATGTATGCAAATTGTTTTTTTGAAATCTTGACAATAAAACTTTACAAGAGATATATATTTCCAATATATATATATATATTAATTATAATAGTCTTCGAAATAATGCTACATTTTACTTAAAATTAAAATTATTAATAATCGTTAACCGCTCCATAGTTCCATTTACGGTGGTTCAATATTAATATTTTGTAAATAGAATCACCATACAATAGTTACATTTTTTTGGGATTTCCGGGAACAAGTCATTTCCCCTTTGATCAAATTATTCTGCCTCCCATATGATATGATGAATGTTCCTCCTTGGGTCACTTTGCATTATGTTCTCTTTACACATGGATATGGACTATGTTCTTCATACATACAGGAACATGTCAATATTAAGTTGCCGACTATGGGTAGGAAATGGTAACGAGATTGCAAGGAACATATATATGTTTATGGAACTAAGGTCCCATGTGGCATTGCTGTTGCAGACAACAAAAATAGATTTTTTTTGAAAAGCATGTAAAAAAGTGTTTGATAAAATTCAAAAGTTGCTTCTCTGAAAAGCGATTTTGGCTGAAAAACTGCTTTTAGAGAAAGCAGGCCCCCCATGCTTTTTCAAAAAGCTGCTTTTCAACTTTTGCGGGAAGCAACTACTGGTTTCAATATCAAACCTCACCAAAAATATTAATTTTTTATATTATACCCCAAAACATGCCCATATCAAAAACATTACCAAACATTACCAACACTTATTTTAACAGCACTTCTTTCAACAACACAACAATTTTTAACAACAATCCCAAACAGAGCCTACATGGTAGGAAACACTTTATAAAATTATGACAATCGATTGGTCCAAGTAAGTTTGATCGGGATTGAAGGACTTCTACAAAAAATTGGTAAAATTTCAATTCATTTGTTAGTTCATCATATATGTACTAGATTTTCATCTAGTAAAAAGGTACACATTCTTAAACTTTAGAATTTTGTTACAATTATTTTACGAGTTTATGTGTTTGTGTATTATATTTTATTGATGGTACTATATTCGTGTTTTACACATATACACACACAAGCCGGGGGTCTTTCTGGAAACAGTCTCTTCATTCTTTCGAATGAGGGCAAGGCTGCGTACATCATACACTCCCCAGACCCTGCTTTATGCGGGATATACTAGGTAAGTTTGGTTGGTTGGTAATATATTTTAAAATTCGAATTAAACATAAACCATTAGTTTGAAGTTTTTATTGGTTTAAAAGGTTCAATGTGCTATGTGGACTGTTACAACGTATCGCGTAAAATTCACAATATACTCATTAATTGTAATTAATCTATGTCAATTTATAATATTAATATTTTTTTGTAATCTACATGTTATTTTATTGTTAAATCATAAAAAATTAAAATTATTGGGACATTGAAGTTATGAGTATTTTTCTTTTTTAAGGAATGCAAGAGCAAAGAATCAACTACACAATCGGTAAATCTGCTAAAACAATAGCACAAGCACACGAAGGAACATCCTCAATCCAAGAATTAGAAATACATCTATTGACACTGTATTTAGCAATCTCTTGAGCTACCTTGCTTGCAGATCTCGGAGAATAAAAAACCTACGAACAATACTCGAAGATATCATGAATGATAATATTGAAATTAGCGAAATTTGATATTCGAATTAAACCACATCTTAACGTCATTGATTTAGTCATTTCAACTGAAAAATCTTCATTATAGTATCTAGCCTGAGCTCTTAGAACCCTTCTGAAGGGTTTCAAGCACATAAACGCAGCGGAAAAACACGAAAAATAAACAAAAATCAAAACTCTCCGCAAGATCCATGCGAAAATAATAGATTTAATTCGGAGATTAGTATTTTACCTTAAATCGCTTTAAGAATTCATTAATGGAAGATTCATGGAGTTCCAAAACTTGTGCAATAACCATGTATCCCGCTCCCGCGATCCACGCTCCACGGTATCCACGCGAACCGTTGTACTCGAAGGATTGATGTGTACTAGCACCAAAAAACTGTTTTTCTCTCTATCTTCTTTCTTTCTCTTAAGAACGGCTAGGGTTTTATAAAACATGTATATACTTATTAAATCATCTCATAAAGAGATTATATAAAGTGTAGAATGAGTTTTCTTATTATTATCCAACTAGCATAATAGCCCGTGTAATGCACGGGCATAGATTCGTTAATAATTTTGTTGCATGAAAGATAGTCGAGATCAATTGATTAATATGAGGATTATGTAGTTGTAAGTTTGAGAGTATAATATGAAAAGTGTTATTTGTGCATAATGATGAGAATTAAGAAACTTTGTTGATAAATAGTGTAACTACTTTGAATCATGAATGTAGCAGTACCAAAATTTTTAGTCTTGTTAATATATTAATTAATATTTTTCGCTGAATTTGTTCATGTAAGTAAATGAAATAATTTTATAATTAAAAATACATTAAATGATGATACTGTATTTATAATTTGTCTTATATTTTTACACTAATTTATAATATTATATACTGTTTTCATGAATCCAATATTTTGCAAATTTTATTAGATTTCGTAATATTTAACTAATATCTATGCGATGAAATCCGCATTATTATTTTTATCGATGTAAGTATGACTACACAATTTTAATGACATGTGCATCTATATAATATCCAATCACCTATTTTTTGGTTTCACTTTTTATAGTGATTTCATCTTATAATGACTTAAGTAAATGTTTTAACTCAATCAATACATATAATTGAAATCCTAAATTTCAAATTTTCATTTTTAATACAAATTCAATTATATATATATATGAAAATTCATGTATTTTGTTCTATTATATAATATAATAAATTAATGGTACAGATTAATGAATTCTCAATCAACTATAATCTATACAAAACTATAATAAGTAAAATGAGGTCAAATTTATAATTTGGTTCACACCTCATTTTGGTTATCTCTTTGAACCACAACTGATGGGTCTTTAAAGTCAATTTAATTAGAACAGCCGATGTAATACTAAAAGTTATGCTACACAGATGTCTAAGGTTCGAATATCACCAACATATTAAAATAAAAATTTATCATGAACAAATTAAAACTAACATTTATTAAATTTGTTCTAAAAATATAAATAAAGGTAAAATTACACCAAACACGCGTTATTAATTTCATTATAAAATTTTAAATTTTAAATAAAATAAATATTCAAATATAACTACTAAGTTTAAATTTAAATTTAGTATATAGTATATACTAATAAAAAATAATTTTAATACTATTTTTTATATAAAAAAATGTAAATATGATAACTTTTTAAATGTTCAATGATTGTTCATCTATTCAAAAGTGAAAAATGGCCAAGATTTTGACCTCATAGACTTGTACGTGATTGTACTATCTTTCAATACAAATATTGAATGACATATGTAATAATAGAACTCACTCTTGTGCATATACAATGTTCTCAAGGCCTACAATCCCTATTTAGAATTTCATTTTATCAAAATGATTATATAAAACTATGCATCAGTCTAATGTATTCTATATAATTCTATTATTATGAAAGATTATAATTTTTTTAGCATCATTCAATAATTTTTTACATACAATTTGAAATTCTATTTTCAAAACTTGTAACTATCATTTTTCCCAAACTTTAACGTCTACTAATAGTCTGACTAGTCATTATAAATAGTTAGACAATTTTAAAATGATATGATCATCAAAAATCATATCTAATTTTCATCTATTGTATATTAACCATGTTAACATTTTATTTAAAACCTGGATCCAACTTTAAGGTTCTCGTCTTTTTAACATCAATTCAATTTATATTTGTTCATTTTTAAATATGTACCTTTTTATTCCAAATTATACGTTTAAACCCCTCACAATCTAATTGTTTGATCAATAAAAATCTCTAATTTAAGTCTCATATTTGACATTTTATATACCTGAAAATTGATAGATAGTACATATGTGATGTAGTTATACATTATGTACGATTTTATTAATAAAATTTAGATCTTTTTTAAAACCAAATTCTATTTTTTATTTCGATATATATATATATATATATATATATTAATAATGTTTTGTATAATGTGGAATTTTAGCTTCAAGTTCTATTTTTCATGCTCGTCATTTATCATGACAAAAAGAGTGTAGAGATTTTATTTTTTATTTTCATGTAGGATAGTGGTTACGCCCATGGACATCTTGGAAGGAGGTTAGAGGTTCGATTCATGCAAATCGTTGGTCTCCACTTATCTCTATTTAAGGTCAACATGCAAATTCGGAACACTACACTAAGTATAGACCACTCACGAATCAAAGTTTGAATGTCGCTTCACATCCCCGTGGCCTAGCCATCCCTGTTTCACCCACCCTATGTGGTATGGTGTGTCATGGTCACCCAATTAGGCCTTAACCCCCAATCCCTTGTGAATTAAGTCTTTAACCAGATTTTAATGTACAATACCTGATTTGATAACACATGGGAAGTATTCACTCTCGCTCCAACTTACGATTTTTATAACTTATTCCAAGGCCACATGCTAGATTAACTAGTTCTATCTAGGGTTGTACGTTCAATTCGCTCAACCGCATCAACCGCGATAACCGCCCACAACCGACCTGCACATTACAGATAACCGCGAAACGCGAATGGTCGTAGATGAAGTTTTAGATAACCGTTAATTTGTGGTTTGGTTACGGATTCGACATTTTAAAAATCGCAAAAGTCAAACTGCAACCGCCAACCGCACATTATATAAATTAATATATATATATATAATTATATGTATATATATAAAAAAAATTGTATGTATTAAAATTCATGGCCAAGGCCTAAACGCTCTAAACCAGGCCCAACCAAACAAAATTAATTAAAACCCTAATACATTCGATGTAGTCCTTCTTTCTAGTCGCACTAATATAATTACAGAGTTTGTTCATGTGTGAGTTGATCTGTTTTATTTTTGTTCGACTCGATTGTATTTGTATTTTACCCGCTGTCTATGACTCAAACTCCCGTTTTATTGCCATTGATTTAACATGTTATAAGGTGATCAGTCTTATATCCATTAATCCAAGTTACTCTAGGCATGCTTTCCTAAGCTTCGACAAGTATTAATCAACAACTTTCATTTAATCTAAAAGTTGGGTTTCATCTCAAACCCCATAAGTAAATTAGTTACTATTGCCAAAACAAACAAGCATCAAACTATAAAACATTGCATAAAACATGATTATATATAAATCAATGAAAGTGAGAGTAGAACGATATTATTTTATTGACGAAATGCTCCAAAATGGAGTAGCATCATACACACCAACAAGAAATAAAAGCAATCTTCTCCCACGAGAAGCAATAAAAAACTACTAAGTGTTTATGTCTACTCTTTATGTAATAGAATTGAATGTCGTAGAATGTTTTCTTCGTGGACAAGGGCTAGGTATTTATAGCCTTGTCCCACAATCCAATCATATCAAAAAAAATAAAGGCCGAATCAATCAGAATTAGAATTCTAGACAGACGCGGCTCGCGATGCCGTGAGTGTTAGGTCCCGATAAGTTTGTAGAAGGGGGGGGGGGGGGGGTTGAATACAACCTATACCGTTTTATCGAATTTGTTCTTTTTAGGATTAAACAATTCAAGAAAAAATTATGGCATAATCAAATGAAACAAAATTCAAGTTAAATATAACTTATATTAAACTTGAAAGGTGTTACAAATTTTGGTACTGATTACAAGATTGAATCTCAAACTAATTAAAACAAATCTAGAATAAATTCGACATGAATTTATCTATTTTTATAATAAAAATATATAACAATAAATGATAGTTTGAGATACGTTCTAGGGATTAAGATCCACTATATAGTCAAAACAGTACAAGTAAATGATTTCTAGTGGTTTGGATATAACACTTTGAGCTAGAAATAATTTACTGATCAAAAGAAATGTCCACGACAGTTTCAATGTTCTTGACAGAAAGTTTTGTAAGATATTGTTAAGTGTGTTACTGACTATCTTGATCTTTGCTTTATGTTAATCCACTTGACAACTTTAATCTGCACGTTTCTTTTCCTCTGGAATGACTATCATAATAGTCTGGAATGACTATGAAATAAGCATGGAATGACTATCCAATATGCCTGAATTAAATTAGAATGACTATGAAATGAACTAGGATAACTATCGGGATGACTATCCTTGATAGTCATTCCAGTTCATTATTAAGGTAAAATGACTTGGGATGACTATCGGGATGACTATCCTTGATAGTCATTCCAGTTCATTTTATCTTAGTCATTCTAATATAATTCTAATTCTATTTTAAATTAATTCTAATAATTAATTTATTTCATAAATTAATTCTGATGAATTAATTAATTTAATAAATTAATTAATTTATTTATTTTTTAAGTTAATTCTGATGAATCAATTTAATCAATAAATTAATAATTAATTTAAAAGAGAATTTATATCCTTTCATAATAGCATAAACAATCCTTGAACCACTTGAACTTGATGAAGAATTTCCGCTGTATGAAGTTGACACTTGATGTACTGTCCGGCTCATAAGTGACTAACTGCAATGTCTGTTCTTCATCTTTGACTTTAAGTTGTGGTCCATTAGCTGCTTTTGACTTTGGTCAACCACTGTAATTTGTACATTTGCTGTCACACATATGAAATCTCTGTCACTTTAATAAATCCACTTCCTTGAATACTTCACTGAGGCTTGATCAAATAATTGAACTTCTTTCAATGTAGAATTACTTCAAGTCTGTAGGATGACTTTAATCTTCATTATTTTGACTGATGTGATCTTCTGAGATTCCTGTGAGGCTGTGACAATTGAATTATTACTTACTTATTACAAACTTGTTTAAGTTGAGTTGTATCCTCGATGTTAACAAATGGACCTATACATATGCCTTTTAGCGAGGCAATGAATGGGCGCTCCGCGGCATCGTGAAATGCGTGTTGGGCAGATGCCTTGGTTGCTAGCCCAACAATTATTCGTCTTTTTGTCCCGTTTTCAACTCTAAGTCATGTCTTGCTTCCTTTAATTAGCTCAAAACATGGATTGGAGCTCCCCCCCCCCCCCCCCCATCTCTACCTGAAAATGTCAAAAAACATATAAAAATATAACAAAACTCGGGTCCATGCGACATATTTAAGCCGAAAAATAGAGCTACTAATGGTACACAAATACCACTCATCAACAACAATTTTAATATCTAATTAAAATTGCAAACAATGGGCGACATGTAGTAATACATCATTGTTACCCAAGTAATAATAATTAAATTGGTGATTCAATTAAGTCTTTCGTGAATAATGTTTCATGTAATATAATCCCTTTAACCTTGATATTATAGATTAAACAAGAGGCATGTTATGTGTCATCCTCTTCATAATTTAATCTTAGTTTTATTGATCGATGAGTGGACTAATAAATCAAATCAACATTTGAGCACGACCGTTCATTTCATAGTCTCACTCAAACAAGAGGCCAATAATATCGCTCCTAAAATTAGGAGGGTTAAATCCCATCTAGATAATTCATATTTCTCATACGATTCTTAACCCAATATCCACTTTTATCATCACCCAGTCAAAGATAACTTTTGATGTAATCAAAGTATATTAATTCTCGTATCTAAATATAATGATTTCAAGTCTAAGGATCATTACATCATTATCATTGTGAGAATTACTTATAACACTATTAACATGTAGAATCTCACGGCGGGTCATTCCAGTGTCATGTACTCTTACATGCACCTTTGTTTTGACTTTAGTATCACCATACCTATGACCAATGAGATGTGGTCATCAATCAACAAACATACTGGTCTCTATGCATTTTTATTGTCCTTAAATAATAACACTCGACTAGGGATATTTAGGAATAAAGATAGTACTCATATAATCTCATTTTCAAGTTACATACTTAAAGATATAGAATACGCATCATAATCCCAAGAACATTTATTATGCTAACATTTATAACGCAGTATATAAAGGCATAATAAATAAATAAATAATCAATAAATCATAATTTTTAATAATAAAATATTTTACCTAAAACATAAAAGTATTGTCTCCATAGCACAAATACTAACACCTTCCCCTATGGTCTCTCGCAACGACTCCCAAACCACAACCATCTTTGCATTCAGGAACAACAACATCACAATTAATAACGGTGTGTTGGGACGCCAAACTTCATTACATTTATTTAACGTAACTTGGGATATCGGAGAGGAGAGCGAGATATTAGGAACAAGACTCAAACCCAATTCAATAAGATCTGCAGGGGTAAGATAAACCATGCAAGTGCTTGTTACATTGGTACCATAATACCCAACAAATTACAATAAATTCAAGATCTTATCTAAGATGGAGTTATTATTATTTTTTAATAAGTACAAGAGTAATGTTCAAATGTACTTTTTTCAACAGAAAAGTACATTTTCATTAAAGAATTGTATCATAGTACAAATACCATCCTTAGAGAAATTTATCATTTAATCGAAGATTATACAAATATGTTTAATAATACTTTAACAAGTATAAGAGACGTTTAAACTTAAAAACTCTAAAAAGTCCTAATGTATTTTGGCGATGACTCGAATTTGATGAATTTTTGATCTCTTACCAAAATGGTGTTAGTTTAGAATAAAATTTTAAATTAGTTGTGTAAAAAATTATTTAAAGAGTTGGGTTGGAAATTGTCTAAGATGTTCAATTGGCTAAATTTGGATAATAAAATAATTTGGATACATAACCTTCAATATTATAATATAATTTTAAATTAATTTATTATCCAGGCAATGCACAAATCGTTTTTAATTCATTATGTCATTTACAAGTTTTGAAACTTGAAATTTTAAAGAAGTAATACACTAATTAAAATATAAAATATTCATTTAAAAAAAATCAACGTTTTTATCTGTTTATTTTACGATTTTCCGATTCCTTCTTTATAGTACTATATGAAACTAACCAAAATTTGGGCATCCTTTATATTTTAAATACATGATATAATAAAAATCTGTAATTAATATTAATATTTATTGGATATCAGTGCGATGCACATGTATTGTTTAAATTATATTTATTTTAATAAATATGTTATATTGTGTTATAACTTTTTTCATATCTTGAAAACTAAAATATTTGACACATAAATCAATTAGAAAATTTAGTTAGATCATTAGTTTAACTCATATATGTTATTTCTATTGTAGTTTTAATATTATCTATGAAAAATAATTTTTTTTACTTATTTAACTAATAAATAAACATTTATTCTCTATAAAAAGATTGAATTCCGTCTATGTATCCTTGAATGCAATTTATAAACTAAAAATAATTTGTAACCTATGATCATTAATAACAGTAAAACATAAATTAGTATTGATTCTAATCACTCATAGTAACATTTTAAACTTAATTATATTTAACTCATTTTCCATAATAATTTTTATGTTTATTTTTTTTACACCAATGACAGAAGAAATTAATAAATAAACACAATTATATAAAAAATTAAAAAAAAGAATTGAGCTTATTAGCATGGTATTTAAAAATATTTTTTTGTTGGATTATATATAGATAAAATGTCCTAAATAACTAATATTTAAACACTGGCTGCCGAAAATATCACATATAGATTTTAGTGCCTTTTTTATCCAAGAGAATTCGCATGCATGAAATGCTTATATCCCACAAGACCCAACTACCCATATCTACTAATTATTAAACTAACCATCTGTCTCTTTCTCTGTCCCACATACAATAACTTAGAGCAAGTCCAACAGCTTCCCTAAATGAGTTCCTAAACTCAAGTATAGGGAATGTGACATCAAAATCGTGCTCCAACAGTATCTTAGTAATTCCTTAAATCACTAGCACATACTCAAATTTACTAGCCATTCCCTACTTTTAGGTCACCATTAGTCATCCCCTATTTCATTTTTAAGAATAAAAAATTACATTCTCTCATATTCAACACACTTGGTCCCCACTATTTTTCACTTTTTAAATTTTTGGTCCCACAATTTTTCACTTAGTAGTTTAAATATATTATTATTATAATAATAAGGAATGAATATAAGGATTGTTGTTGGAGTTGACATACAAATTGTTGTTCCTAAATCACTAGGATTCCTTATTTTATAATATTTTTAGGGATTGCACTAAGACACTGTTGGACTTGTTATTACATACATACATACACACACACTCTTCCTCGTCTTCAAATTCAAATATCTACACCTCCGTAACTCCGATAATACATATGATTTTGAAACTAAATTACCCATAATTTTTTCAATAAAAATGAGTAGCATCTTGCCCGGCTTTTGTTCAACAAATTTCAGTTATGATATCTTGAAGTTTTGTTTGATTTGCGTATCTTTAATTAGATTAGGATTCAGGCTTGTCATAGATGATGGATAGGGTGGTTGTTGATCAGAAGGGTGGTGATTTGATGTGTATCTCCGGAGGATCTTGTGTATGGGTGGCGGTGTATTAGTTTTTTCTCCGATCCCCGCCCCGAACGGGGAACGGAGATCCCCGCGGGTAATCGGGGATTTTTTTTTAAATAGAATTTATTTATTTTTGAATATATTTAGTAACAAAATTAAGTTGTTAAATAATGATATGTAGTACATGTTTTAAATTTAATCTTACATTTTAAAAATTAATTCGAATTAAAATATATTTACAATAATATATAGAAGATATAATTAAATTATTGTAATTAATTTATATTTTATTATTAAAATTTTGAATTTATTAGAATAATTAAAATTTAAAATAAAAATACTACATGTAAAATATACTCATTTATATATATATATATTTCTAAAATATGAAAATTGGGATTCGGGATCGGGGCAGGGTCGGGGATTATGAAAATATTCTCTGTTCCACGCCCCGAACCAGAAAAAAAATCCCGAATCCCCAATCCGAACGAGGCGGGGATCGGATCGGGTTATCATGTGAATATATACTTACGCATTCAAAGCATGCGCAGGTTATTTTGGGCACAATTTCCGAGCATGAGTATTTTGAGCAAGCTTGCGGTCAAAACTGATATAATGGGATTTCACTTTAGATTGTATTTTTCTTCAAATTTAATTCTCGTCTAATTTATTTATTTAAACGAATTAGGTAGATATTTTAATGAATGAGTTCTCCTCGTATTTATTTTTTGTATAAATAATATATATATATATATATATATATATATATATATATATGTAGATGATTTTATTTTCATATTAATATATTTTGGATTTGATTATATTATTATTGTGTAATTTGAAATATTATATTAGAGTAATAAAGGATTCTTAAAACTAAAAAAATGAAAAAATAAATTATTAAAATGGAACTAAAATTTATTTTAACGTTTATATCAGTTTAGGTTTTAAATACAAAATATACCATTTGAACTCTATCTTCAGTTCTAAAAAGCAAAATTGATCAATTTTACAGTTCACGACATAGTCTTCAATCTAATGAGAATTTAAGAATTCCCGAAAATTCAAGAAAAGAAATAGATATGAACCTTTATATTAAGAATTCTATTTAATCTAATGGTTTTTATTCGTTTCATTTCGTGCATCAAAATTTTAGATAAGATCTTTCATAAAATATATTTTACATAATGAAATGCGGGCTTTAATTTTCTAAGGTTACATACTTACATCCTTGTGCTATATTATTATTGTTATTATTTTGATAGATACATCCGTGTGCTAAATTAATTATATCTTTATATATAATAGTGTAAAGGGATTATTTGGTTGGTATGGCGTATAGTCATTTATTTCCCTAAATTTACACAACACCTTTACTATAACTTTAACCTAAACTCTACTCTAATAACATGTGCAAATATTTAACATTTTAAAATAAAAAAATCACTAAAACAAAGCATAAAATATTTATAATGTAGATTAAGCAATGATCTTAAGAAAATAAAAAATATATATAAAGATAAACATTAAATTTAATAGTCAACAAATTATGATAAATATTTTGCTAAAATAATAATTAAAGATAAATTCTTAAATGAGATATATACTCTATATTAGTATATTTATTTCTTTAGTGTAAATTAGTTTGATTTACAAATGTGCCTCTCATTTTGAGTTAAAAAGAAAAAAAAATCTGGATGTCTATGAAATTCAAATTGCAAAACAAAAAGATAACTAAAATATTCTATTCTCATTAAAAAAAACCGAAAAATTTAAATCTTAAATAAAATTTAGATATGTTTAGCATTATGATTACCACTATACACCCAAAACATAAATGATGAATGTGAATTTAAGTGGATTATTGCATTTAATAAAATTATTAATCAGATAAATTAATGATGTTTATATTTGCAATTCATAACAGTTAGAATTTCCCAAAGTTATTGTCATGAGAAAAGTTGTTGTCATAGTGTGTGACAACAAAGAAGCTCGACAGTTTTGAAAAACTTACTGTCACGAAGAAAAAAGATACTGTCATTAAGTTATTTGTGACATCATGTTTTCCTGATAGTTACTGTCGGCAAAACATACTATCACAAAGTAATGTACTAACGATTCTACTGTAGCAAACAGGTTATTGTCAAAGAATGCGGAATGTTTTTAACCGTTAGACCACGACAGCACGTGCGTCAAAACATGGGTTAAAACACGAAGCCACTTTCCTATTTTTCAGTATTAACTGTTTGATTGACGCTCAACAAACTCCAAAAATCATTGTCTAAAGCCACTCGCTCTAAGAGATAAAATTCACACATAAACTCACAAACACTCAGACTCTCAAAAATATTTTTTTCAAGATCAAACTCACAACAATGACACTAAAGAGTGCTTCTCAATCATCTTCTCAAAGTTATAAACCAACAATCACCATTGGCCCAACAAACTATGCTGGCATTCACTCTCCTGTGGATGCTGGTGAATGATTCAAAACACTTGTACACTTCTTGAACAAGTCGTATCTTGGACATGCTATCACTTCTTGCCTTGTTCTTGATGTTGAAATATTGGTGCAGTTCTTGCTCTCTGCAGAACTGGTCGGAGATATTGATGGTGGGTCAATAACTTTCAAAGTTGGAGACACTTATCAGCCTCTAACTGTAAAAACCATCAATGAGGCTCTGGGAATCACTTTGCCAGAAGGGGAAGAATTTCAAAATCTACCAAATGATGAAACCCTAACCAAGTTTTTCTTTAAAATTGGTTATTCTGGTCCTTTCTTGGAATAAAGCTCAGTCAAGTGGTTTTCAACTGGGGAAATGGACAGGAAGTATGTCAGGAAAGAATGGAGCATGTTGATTGATGCTATGGTAAGGATATTCTCTGCAAAAACTTCTGGATGGAATGGTATTCCTCCTACAGAAAGAGAATCACTCACTCCTTAGCTCATGGATACAAAGTGGATATTGGGAAGCTGCTAATTACTCAATTCAAAACAGCCTTTGGGAAGTCAAGCTCAAGGAAAAAGGTAATCCTTTATCCAAGATTCTTAATGATGTGTATTAATCATATATGTGTTGTACGTTCTAAATCTCCTCTCATAGAGGATTGCCTTGTTTTGAAGAAAAAAAACACACACACACACACACACACTACACTGAACACACAGAATATCAACAGCTCTATTCTATTATGTTTCACACAACATATGGTTGATTAGGTGTCCAAATCAGATTACCCATTACCCACTGGGTATGAAACATTTACTCTTGAGAGTGAAGCTGAATTAGACCCAAATTTGGCTAACCCACACTCCACTCCATACACTACCCCTAGGCTCTCTAGACTACCTAAAGCCCAAAAAATTGCCATCACTGAATCCAGAAAACGCCCATTAGAAGCTGGTGTTAGTGGTAGCATTGAGGGTAAAGAGGGAGAAACTGCATCTAATGCAGCAAATAAGGCAGTCTCTGTGAATGAACCCACAATAACCCCTCCTGAACCTAAGAAGAAGAGAGTTAAGAGGGCAAAAGTTAATGTACTCACTCATGAGGAGCACATGTACTCACTCATGAGGAGCCTTCACTTGCAGAAACTCACAGCGAGAGAGAGCACGGAGAGGAATCATCTTTTAACTTTGATGTTTCTAACTTTACCTCTGAGGAGTAGCCAAATCACCTGTTTCTTCCCTACTACCTCAATTGTTTCTTCTCCACAACCTAGAGAAGGGGAGAGACCAAACCCTTCAGGTTTTGATCATTCATCTCCTATCTTGGATGAGCCCCATCAAGTGGTCCACAAGAACCCATTGATCAAAGTTCAATGGACACCACCCCTCCAAACACTAAGAAAAAACATGTTGTCACTTTTTCAGAAATTGAAACAGCCAGTAGTATGCTTGATCTCCAACAAATAACTTTGCATGAGGAAGTTGCTGTCACAGCCTCAGTTTCTGTAAATGACACACCAAAAGTTGTTGTCACCCAACGTCTTGACAGTAACATTTTGGAAGCAGAAGTCACTGTCACACCTGAAGTTAATGTCACCTCTAGAGTCCCTCTTCTAGAATCTACAACTCAGAATCCACTAACAGAGGAGGTTCTACTTGAAGATGTCTCTTTAGAAGATGATCTTCCACTTTTTGCTCTTATCAAGGTACACACTAAACCTTCTACTTTTGTGCATGTCAGTATTGCTCACACACATGCACCTAGGATGAGTGAGGGAGAGAAAAAGAAAAGAGAGATAAAAGAAAAGAGAGGTGAGCAAAAACATGAGAGGCAGCCAAATGAGCTGTCAAAAGGAGAGGGACTTGAGCATGTCCAAAGAGATATTGAGGGAGCCCACACTAACCAGGCACTAGGCCTTGAGAGATCATTTGTGAGGAATGATGAGATCATTCGAAAAAACAACGAGAGTGTGAGAAACCCACTAGCCTCCTTGCCTTATTTTTCTCCTTTTCCTATTTCTAGAAAAAGGAACAGAAGTAGTGGTCCATCTACCTCTTACAGGTCTGACACTGCCAATCTTGAAGACAAGGTGGATGCACTTTCCAAGTCACTACATGTTAGAATGGACTCCTTTGAAAAACAAGTGGCTGAGGGATTTTCCCAACTGACTCAAGTTGTAGCCACTCTATCTGCACATCTGCAAGCAGCCAACTCAACTAAGGGGGAGAAAAGAAAAGAAAGATCAATACAACCTGGAGATGCAGTTGAGGGGGAGCATTTAATTGAGGGGGAGTCACAAGGAGTTGATGAGTGTATTGAAGGGGAGTTTCAAGAAGAACCAAGCAATGTTGACAAACTCAAATCAAGCAAAATTGGAGAAAAGTTGCTAGAGCATGAGTTGGATGGAGAAACTGTTTTTGTTTCTGAGGAAGTGTTGAAAGAGATAAAGAGATTGAATCCTGCTCAAGGAAAGAAGCCCATAGCAAAGTCTAGCAGAACAATTCTTCATGGCATCTCTTTTAGAGAACTAGTTGCTGCCACAGTTGAAGGACTTCAAGGAATTGTTCAAAGAAATGAACTGAAGAATGCTAAGGGAAAAGGCAAAGATAAGCTTCATGAATAGACTACTGAAAATTCTCTGGTATGGACAGATGGAGAATGATACACTTTAGAAGAAGCAGAATTAATTATGCTTCCTCACCCGGAAAGCACCTTATACAATAAGGACAATGAAATCACAAAACTGGTGCAGAGATTGAAGGTTCAGGCTGAAGGGAAATTCAAGAAATTTCGCAACTCAGTCAGATCTAAAATCACTAACATCAGGGTGAAGGTGAATAGTGAGAGAAGGTGGGTTGTGAGTGTTAGCATTGCAGGCAACCTAGCTATTTCATCACTATGGGGAAAATCTAGAATCTATCAGCTCCAATGATAATTGCCTTAGGAGCAAAAGTCAAATCAAATATCTTTGTCTTCAATGAAAGACTCAAAGCAGAATTAAGAAGGATGTCTGTGAATAAAATTCCAGAAATTGATCTAAATCCATTCTCTGTCTACTATGGTTGTGTGCCTAAGTCTGGAAATGAACAAGTTGGATGCATGAATTTGTTGAATCTATCAAGAGTGGATGATAGGAGAATCAAGCTAGTTCTTGACCAAATTATGCAGTCCAAAATCAACAAAGACAAAGTTGAAATTGTACATGCAATCTACTCTCATCTAGCAAAGAAAGGTATGAAAGAAGAAATAAAAAAGATGATTGTAGATGCAAACAGACGAAGAGGGGTGTTCGCACAAAATCACGCAAGCGTACGCGGTCACAAGTAATATAAGAATAAGTAGAGTTCGTTCCCACATAGACTACTTTGGTTACTATAGTTATGCACTTATGCAACAATGTACGGCTATTGTTCAATGCTAAGACAAGTGTCAAAGTTGTGTTTTGATTAACTAAATTAACTAATCGACGTAACAAGATTATAATTAACTAAAGAGATTGCTGTTGAATTACTTATGAGAATAAAACATGGGATCCTAACTTCATTAAATACTTCATCTAGAGTCTATTGTCTTTAATCAATGCATGTGACGGTTGTGACAACTAATCGGATAACACGAAATCAGTACACGCTACCTTTCAGTATACGTATACCATACCATTCAAACATCCACAATAGAGATAGAAGTTGAGCAGACACCAATTATGCTTAGACCCTATATGTCTATAAGATTTGAAAACATAACGGTTTAACGAGAAAGTTATCCATTCAGATTACATAGGGCAGGTAAGATGGTTAAAATCACCTACGAATCATGCATGTCAAACATACATAAACCTATGCTAGCATGGCAAGTTCTAAATCTCTATATCCACTTTCGCAATCAATAGAGATTAACAAACAACTTAGATGTTAGCTACGCATCCAAGAAGAATAAGCACAACCAAGCTAGGATATCAATTAGCCATCACACACACAACTTTAAAACAATTAACTACTAAAATCCATAAATAAATCCATTAGAATCCCACGACAACGATTAGTTCATAACCGAACCGTTCATCATCGTGGGTTCTGATGAAAACATGATAATAAATATGTCTGGAATACTAAATAAAAGTACTAGGGTTTATGAAAAACAAACGAGAATCCAAAGTATCGCCTAATTAGAAGAATACAAAGATAAGTTGAAAACTAGATCTTCGTAATCAGCCGTCTTCTTGTTCTCCTCGCTGGTGGATGGATATGTATGATTGTATGTCAATGTATATCTCATAAATCGTCCACCAATTAATTATATAGGCCTTTCTGTTGACTAGTCTTCTGCTGGTTTCCTTTTCAGAGTTGAAATTGCCTTTTCCAGCATCTTTCAAGCGCGGGCGTGCCTCATTCAAGCGCGGGCGCGCTTCACAATATCTTCTAGGGCACGGGCGCGCCTCATTCAAGCGCGGGGGCGCCTGATCTCTGACAAAAATCCTTCATACTTGTTTCTTGACTTGCCTCGCGCTCTCACGACTCGTAACTCCTAGCTTTCACAAAGATGCTAAATCACCACCGTATAACCTAATTAGCTCCACAACTCTGCTGACGAAGCACTCTGCACGATCTAACACAAAACGCATCAAAAATACCACGTACTTGAGTACAAACAATCAATTTAAGCCGATTTAGAGCGATCCAAGTAGATATGAAATCCACTTATCACACCCCCAAACTTAAACCGATGCTTGTCCTCAAGCATAAACAGACTCTATATAACTATAATGCAATGCATGAATGCAACTAATATGCTAATGCAAGTGATCCCCTCAGACTAACCACAACCACTCAACAAGCCAACATCTCAAGGAATGAAATCTTCCAAACAGAGTTCGACCAAATTCCCGTATACTAACCATACAAACACATAAACGTGCGTGTGTGCGATGCTCATCAATATACTCCCAAACTAAACCAAGACCATATCCTATTCTTCACCAAAACAACCACAAGCTTATAAACAGAATGAACTCTAGACACAAGAAACCACTTAGAGACACCTCCATAAGCCACTTGAGTTAGACAGGAATTCATGCTTTATTACGACAAAACATACTAAACACAACACACATGCTTATTTGACCGTGCAATGGATGAGACCCCAAAAGGCTTATACAATAATACCCATGTAGCGAGCGTTACGTTAGCGGATCCCATACCGAAAAAGTCTTAGGTCACTAGGCACAAAGTCCCCTAGAACTTAATTGCTCGAGTATTAAAGAGCTCAACCTGATCAATTCTGCATAAACACAACTCTTTTTTTTTTTTTTTCTTTTTTTTCTCTTTTTTTTTCTTTTTTTTTATTTCGGAATGAGTGCGCTTTGCTTTTTCTCATCCCACCCTAGACTACTCATTTTTTTACAATGAGCGGCTACTAGCCATTTGACGCCTAGCCTTTATTAACAACTAGCATGAAATCCCTGTTTTCCCCCAAACTTAGACTTAAGTGCTCCATCTATTTCAAGAGAAAAGAATACATTCTAAATATAAGCAAGTGATTAAATTCTAACATCCAAACAAGCATGGTCTGATCAAATCCAAAAGCAACCAATGAGACTTATGAAATTAATTTGTTTCTGGCATGCAAGTCAATTCATAGGAACTTAAATCAACCCTCTATTCATCACTACCACACTCCCATTAACATCGACTCACCAACCAAGAAATAGCCAAATCCTACGGGATCATGAAATATGCATGCTATGCAAATGCAACTAAATGGACTCACATAATATATAAACAAATATGCAAACACAATGCTCTATATGACATAAACATGCAAAGATATGAATGAATTAACTACATATGCAATATGAATCCTATATGAACACACACACTAACACTAATATTCCTTAATTATCACCCCCAAACTTAAAGTATTCAATGTCCTCATTGAAGGTAATAACAAGGAAAGTGCAGGATATACCTAATCATCAGCATTACCACCCTCCTCGGGTGGTGTATCCGGTGGTGGACAGACCGCATCAGCTCCAAATCACTAGGGGAACAAATCACTAAACTCTATTTTTTTTTTCGATTTTTTTTTCGTGAACAGTACCCCCTGCGCGGGCGCGTTCCTGGAAGGCGCGGGCGCGCTCTGCCTTCTGTCCAGAAATTTTTTTTCTGTTTTTTTTAACAGAACAATACTATAACAATTGCGTGGGTTGCTTCCCACGAAGCGCTTGTTTTACGTCAATAGCTGACGTGAATCCATTTTCATCCAGTCGCAAGAACGGTGAACGTCGACTCACGGTTCACCGTATTACCAATGGCATGCATCAGCCACTGACCATTAACCTTGAACGCTTCATCCGAAAACTTATGGAAAATCTCTACTGCATCCGACCAACTCGACTTACGCTTTCCTAGAAAAAATCTGAAGCGAGACTTGAAACGCAGAACTAACTGACCAGGCACAAATGAATGTTTCACCACCCCTCTTTCATTCCAGTCCTTAACCTTCTCCTTATATAGCCTGTTGCTCTCGTAGACTTTACCATACCTCAATTGATCCTGTAGTGGTTGGAGTTCAAGTGTAGGAGCTTCTTCCATAGATGGTTTAAGTCGCTCCTGAAAATTGTTCAGCTCTGCTAATCCAAGAGATTCGAATGGCGCATCAATTTTTCTTTTCCACGGAGGTGCATTCAACAACTGAAGTTGCTCTGCTCTTTCTTCGTCTTCGATATCAGAATCCCCTATCAAGACTCTCTCCACTGTATCTGAATTCAGCGGTTGTTCAATCTCTGTATTGACGACAGAATCGACCATCTCCAATTTAAAGCACTCTTCTTCCTCAGTTGGAAATTTCATTGCCTTGAACACGTTAAAAGTGACCTTCTGATTTTGAACCCTCATTGTAAGCTCTCTTTTCTACACATCGATCAAAGTTCGGCCTGTAGCTAAAAATGGTCTTCCCAAGATAATAGGAATCTTCTTGTCTTCCTCAAAGTCCAGGATAACAAAATCAGCAGGAAAAATGAGCTTATCCACTCTAACCAAAACATCCTCCACTATACCTCTAGGATATGTGATCGACGGATCAGCCAGCTGTAAGGACATGTTTGTAGGTTTAGGCTCAGGTAGCCCAAGTTGCATGAAGACAGACAACGGCATCAAATTAATACTGGCTCCCCGGCAGCGGCGCCAAAATTAAACTTGTTCGCACAAAATCACGTAAGCGTACGCGGTCACAAGTAATATAAGAATAAGTAGAGTTCGTTCCCACAGAGACTGCTTTGGTTACTATAGTTATGCACTTATGCAACAATGTATGGCTATTGTTCAATGCTAAGACAAGTGTCAAAGTTGTGTTTTGATTAACTAAATTAAGTAATCGATGTAACAAGATTATAATTAACTAAAGAGATTGTTGTTGAATTACTTATGAGAATAAAACATGGGATCCTAGCTTCATTAAATACTTCATCTAGAGTCTATTGTCTTTAATCAATGCATGTGACGGTTGTGACAACTAATCGGATAACACGAAATCAGTACACGCTACCTTTCAGTATACGTATATCATACCATTCAAACATCCACAATAGAGATAGAAGTTGAGCAGACACCAATTATGCTTAGACCCTATATGTCTATAAGATTTGAAAACATAACGGTTTAACGAGCAAGTTATCCATTCAGATTACATAGGGCAGGTAAGATGGTTAAAATCACCTACGAATCATGCATGTCAAACATACATAAACCTATGCTAGCATGGCAACTTCTAAATATCTATATCCACTTTCGCAATCAATAGAGATTAACAAACAACTTAGATGTTAGCTACGCATCCAAGAAGAATAAGCACAACCAAGCTAGGATATCAATTAGCCATCACACACACATCTTTAAAACAATTAACTACTAAAATCCATAAATAAATCCGTTAGAATCCCACGACAACGATTAGTTCATAACCGAACCGTTCATCATCGTGGGTTCTGATGAAAACATGATAATAAATATGTCTGGAATACTAAATAAAAGTACTAGGGTTTATGAAAAACAAACGAGAATCCAAAGTATCGCCTAATTAGAAGAATACAAAGATAAGTTGAAAACTAGATCTTCGTAATCAGCCGTCTTCTTGTTCTCCTCGCTGGTGGATGGATATGTATGATTGTATGTCAATGTATATCTCAGAAATCGTCCACCAATTACTTATATAGGCCTTTCTGTTGACTAGACTTCTGCTGGTTTCCTTTTCAGAGTTGAAATTGCCTTTTCCAGCATCTTTCAAGCGCGGGCGCGCCTCATTCAAGCGCGGGCGCGCCTCATTCAAGCGCGGGCGCGCCTCATTCAAGTGCGGGTGCGCTTCACAATATCTTCTAGGGCGCGGGCGCGCCTCATTCAAGCGCGGGGGCGCCTGATATCTGACAAAAATCCTTCATACTTGTTTCTTGACTTGCCTCGCGCTCTCACGGCTCGTAACTCCTAGCTTTCACAAAGATGCTAAATCATCACTGTATAACCTACTTAGCTCCACAACTCTGCTGACGAAGCACTCTGCACGATCTAACACAAAACGCATCAAAAACACCACGTACTTGAGTACAAACAATCAATTTAAGCCGATTTAGAGCGATCCAAATAGATATGAAATCCACTTATCAAGGGGACAAAGGAGGAAGCTACATGTACATTGAAGAAATTGATGAAGAACAAACTCCTGAAGTTCCTGAACCAACAGTTGACCAATCATCAACACAGAGAAAAGATGACAAGGATGATGGTACTGGAGGTATAGGTGAAGCTAGTAAAAGTGCTGAAACTAGCAAACCTATCAACACAATTACAGCTGAAGAATCTGGTCAAACCAGTAAAAATCAAGAAACTGGTAAATCTTTAAGCAAAGAAAAGGAGAGTGAAAATCCAAGTCAATAAGAAATCTGGGAAGCTGAAGTGCTTGAGAAACTAGTGGCAGACTTCCTAAGGACTGCTGCGGACAGTGCAAATCTTGAAAAAAATGATGTCATAAAAGATACTGTCATGAAGGATACTGTCAAGGAAGGAACCTCGGTGAAAGATACTGTCACGAAAGAACCAAAAGATGATGTAATAAAAGGTGTTGTCATGAAAGACCTATATAAAGTTACTGTCTCAGAACCAACTGTCACAGAAGACACTGTCAAAGAACTTCCAGTCTCAAGCAAGAAATTAAAGATGAGAACTCATGCAAAAGTTTGGCTGAACAAAGTTAATTCAGAAGAAGCTAAATCTAAGCCAAAAGCTTTGACCAAAACTCTAAGGAGAAAACACACACATATTGGTGGTCCTGCATGGAAAAAGCTGTACAGAATTACTCCTATATGTCAAGACTTGGAAGCTGATGAAACTCAAGTACCTAAGAAAAGAATTGATCCAACCATAGAAAAGCTACATTTGAAGACTCCAATTTACTTTCATGGACCCAGTACTCTCTCACTTATGTGCAACAAAGCCAAAGACATCACAAGTGTACTCATACACCTTGATGAAAAGCAAAATGCATAATCTTATGAGCTCACATACAACGATGAGTCAAGGGAGATAATCACTAAGAATTTTACCTGGAAATTTCAGAAGAATGAATTTGCAAGGATAGATTTCTTCATACTCAAAAGGATATTATTCTTACTTGATGGATATGACAATGTTCCTGATCATGTGATGGATCATCTAAATGATTATTTGGCTGAGAGAGAAGGTGAGTTTTATGGTAAATATGGATCTGATTGGATGAGATACAGAGACACATCTTCGAGTGAATTTGAAGGAGAAGAAGAAGCTGTTCCAGCTAAATCAAATGAAGCTCCTACAAATTCTGAAACTCAAAAAAGAAATACTGATGTCAATATTGATATGTCTACCGAAGAAACTGAGGCTGAAATCATCAAAACTTACAGGCAACACAATTGCATTGTAAATCAGTCTCCTGATCATCAATCTTGTGTCTTGGAAAATCCTTTCAAAATCATAGAAGGGCTTGAGGAAATCCATCTAGACAGTTTTCACAAACTCAAGACAGAAACTTTGAGGAACTTGTTCTACAAAGTTGTTGGATCTAGACATAGTCTGGAAGCTCTATGTGAAATTGAATTGGACACAATTCTGAAACAAAGAGAAGGTGAAGACCCACAGCTTGACTCAAAAAGAAGAAACTCCTTAAAAGCCCGTCCTGGAAACAGATTCAGAATTGAGAGGGACAAGCATGAGTTCAGATCTATCACAATGATTGGAACTTTCTGGCTAATTCTTGAAGATAGAAAGCACTTGAGCTCTAGAAGAATTCAAAAGGCTACTGAGGATATTGAAGATTTTGCCATGAATGACAATGAGAAAGTTGTAGTTGGAGAATTAAGAGCCTTTCTGCAAAGTGCATCGGAAAGAGAAGACGAAACAAGATAGAAAAGGAAACAAAGAAAAACTAAGTGATTCTATCAAATTTTAACTTGCTGAATGCATAAGAATCATTAGTTTACTGAAGCTGAAAATGCTTGAGCATACAGTTCTCAATATCTATCAAAAGCATTTACAGAATTTTCACAAGTTCAAAACTCTAGACATTTCTACTGTTATGATCTTTGTTAGTTAAGTTGTCAGCTTTTAAATTCAAATTTGTTGTTATTGTCCATAAAAACAAATTGGGGGAGATTGTTAGGATATATGGGTAATTGCATGTAGACAACTTAACTATGTAATTAGTCTTTAATTAGACTAAGAGAAACGTAATGTCATAGCCAATTAAAATGTTCTTTGTTTAAATTGTACTATCATACATACATGTAATAAGGAATGTAGAGGGGAATTGGGGTGTAAAGAAAAAAGGAGGAGCTCTACAACTAGAACCAGCAAACCTTTTCTTTGATGTTACAACCTCTCCCTCAGCGAGGAAATAGTAGCAGCAGTTTCCCCTAAAGGTTAAAGTCCCAACCAAGTCAAGAGTCTGGTCCGAACAAAGGCATTAGATGAAAGCTGTCCCATGGATATGTGCCCAGGCATCTGAGACCTTTCAGACCTGTAAGGGGAAATCAGTAATCTGAAAGAAGTTCACTTTGTTCAAGCTCTAGAAGATATTCTACACATGACTAGTACAAGGAATAAACTTGTTGTCAAGATTCTCGAAGACATCAACTTTACAAAAGAACATCAAACATGCAGTCAAGACATTAATCTTCACGATAGTAACTTTCAGTCTTGACAGCAACTTTGGCAGAAGCCTAGAGATAGCAACTTTGTACCACACTGACAGCATGTTCTGCAAGGTAACGACAGTAAAGTCCTTGTGACACCCCAGTCCTAGGATAATATTACTGTCAGCATTAGAACATCCCATGACAGCAGAACTTGGCGAACACGGTACTTTGTCTCACGGGAGGAACTTTTGATTTACCTTCAAAGTCAAAAGCATGACAGACTGTTTCAGTAGCAGGTGACACAAAACTCACTTTCTGACACATAACTCACATGGTTCTACAATACTCTCAGGGACTAACATTTCACTATATGGATATGAACATGATTTTTAAGTTTTGTTTATAAATAAATTGATTTTGGAAATAGATCCGGTTCTAATTTTGTAAACAAATTTAATTAATATATTTATGAATAGGATTCATCCAGTAGATATATTTTAATTTAATCCATAAAAAAATAATGTTTATATATGTTGAGTGCACATGACTACACGAGTCCTAAATTATATGTTTTTACAAAATGAGTCCTAAATTTTTTATTACTTATATGTTAGGCAATTTTGTTAAAGATTTTGAATTCTAATAACCTAAATTTATTTATTCAATTGGTTTATAATTTTCTTTAATTTTTTTATTTGTTGCTTTTGTGTTGATTAAAGAAAAGAAAAAGTGAACTTAATGATTATTTTTTTTGAAATACACTGGAAAACCTGATCAAATTAGAAGCGCATATCGGCTGACAAACTAGCAGTAGCACTTAGTCATTTAGTAATACTTCCTCCGTCCTAAAAATAATGGTTCTTTTTGCACGTATTATTTACAAATAACCCAATCAAATGCATTGAAATGCTTAAAAAAATCGGTGTGTCATTGACTATAAAAAATCAAATGCACGACTCATGATATGTGTATGCAGGTCATTTACTAAAAAACAATTATGACAGTTATGGCATTCAAAAAACAAAGTAGCACAACAAATATACAGCCCACAATTGCAACATATATACCTAGATAAATTATTTCTTACACTCCTCTTTAAAACCAATGCAATGGTGTATGGTTGTGTTTTAATACCAAGTTGAATAATCCTTCAGAACTTGATGTTTTCGAACCAACAGAGGCAATCAAGATGAATAATCACATTTATCACAATGATAGAGCCACAGTTGAAACAGATTAACCATGGCATCAACTTCAATCACATTTCTGAAACGGATTAATTAGCTAAGTGATGATCATTATTATTGAACATAACACTGGTAGTACAGCTGGAGCTTCCACATCAGTAGACTAATCCACATCGGCTCAAGTGATTGACACAGTGATTAAAAGGATTGGCGCGAAAGTTTGTTAGAGTTTGTTAGAGTTTATTTTCTTTTATTAGTTTGTATATTCATTGTCTCTGTAACTAAGAAAAACTCTCTGAACTCTCTCTCTCTCTCTCTCTCTCTCTCTCTCTCTCTCTCTCTTTCTCTCTCTCTCTCTCTCTCTCTCTCTCTCTCTCTCTCTTATTCTCAATATCTCTCTTTTTCATTCTCTCTAAGATGATGTATTGATACTGGAGATGAATGCACAGTTTATGATGAACTATTTCAACTACTGTTTTGATATTGTTCTATACTGATTGTTAATCTTCATTGCACACCTGATAACATGGTATTAGAGCCATCTGTGAGCTTCGATCTGTGAGTTTCGTCATGAAAATCTGGTTTCTTGCAAAGAATTGGTATGATTTATTTGCCTAATCTTTCCGATGTTGAATCGATTAGTTATCTCAATCGTTGATGCATTTGTCTATAATCTGTATTGTTGAATATTAGTACAATTCTGTTATTCGACTTGTTGATTTGTTGGTTAGTGGAAGTTTCGTGTTGAAATTGTTCAAAATTGTACATAAATTGTTTGAAAATTTGTGCAAAAATCTAAAGATGGAGTTGAATCAAGATCCAAGTAGTGTCTACTATTTTCATCCTTCAGATCACACAAGAATGAAATTAGTGTCTGTTGTATTCACCGGTTCAAACTTTGCAAACTGGAAAAGATCGATGACGATAGGGTTAATTGCTAAAAACAAAATGTCTTTTGTTGATGGAACATTGACTAAGCCTGAAACAATAGCTGAAAACTTTAAGTCATGGAGTAGATGTAATTCTATGGTTACAGGTTGGATAATAACTGCTCTTGACCCGTCGATTGTTGTTAGTATACTCTATATTGATACGGCTAGAGATGTTTGGGTTGATTTAGAAGATAGGTTTGGCCAGGTGACATCTGCTCAGATTTATGCACTGCAACAAGAAGTTTATCAGACTAGTCAAGATAATGTACCAATTGCTGAATATTATACTCAATTGAATAAAGTCTGGGATGAACTGGATAATTTGAAACCTCTTCTTGCGTGTGAATGTACAAATTGTACTTGTAATGTTACACAAAAGTTCTTGAAAATTCAACAGGATCAGAGATTGATGTTGTTTTTAATGAAGTTGTCGAATCAGTATGCTAATGTTAGGTCTCATATCTTGATGATGGAGACCATGCCAAATCTTTCTCAGGCATATAGAATGTTGTTGCAAGAACAGAGGCATAGAGAAATTAGTAAAGGCTCAAATGTACTGACATATACTGTAGCTTTTGCAGCAGAAAAGAGATCATATGGAGACAGACAACAGACCTACATGTCTTACAGTATGTTACATATAATTGCTGACGTTTGTTCATCAGTGTTTAAGTACCAGGTACATATCAGAGTTTATCTAGAAGCTAGTCAGAGTTTGATAAAATCTGACTGGGTGATAGTTGACTTAGATGTCGGTGCAAAGATAAAGATTCTAGAAGCAATATATTCTGAAGATGGAAAGAAGCAGAATATATTGATACAGCTAAGGAAACAGAATAGAAGACTGAAGCAATCCTTGATTGATATGAATTGTATAGCTAACTTATAGGAATATCAATTAGAGATGGATTATAAGTAGCTGTGTACTATATAAACACAGATAGGTTATCCCTAGAAGGGATGCGAACATTGAATATATTATTCTTGTAACCTAGTAGCTCTTTGTGATTCATTAACATAACTAAGAGAGAAACTGTTAATATAATTACAGTTTGTTGATTTATAAAAAGTGTTATTGATTGTTATTCTCATATACATACTTGATTATATTGTGTATTCGGCCTAACAATTGGTATCAGAGCCAAGGCTGTTTAATATATACAGTTTTACGATTCAAACACAGTAATAATCATGTCTGAAGAAAATCAAACTGCTCCCAAGGCTGAACAGGTTAAGCCTAATTCTGTGAGTCGATATGAAACAATCAGGGTTCCAATTCTCAGACCAGTAGAGTATCCAATTTGGAAGGTGAAGATGACCATGTTTCTGGAGGCTACAGATCCAGAATATCTTGACAGAATTTATGATGGTCCTCATAATCCAACCAAACTAGCCCCTGTTGTTGATGGTCAAGAACAAAAGACTGTTCCAAAGGAAAAGAAAGATATGACTCCTGAGGACATCTCATCAATTGCAAAAGATGCAAAAGTTAGACATCTTCTCCACAGTGCTTTAGATAATGTTATGTCTAACAGAGTAATTGGCTGCAAAACTGCCAAAGAGATATGGGATGCTTTAGAAGTCAGATGCCAGGGAACAGGTGCTATTAAGAAGAACAGAAAGACAATACTCACACAGGAGTATGAGCACTTTGATTCAAGACCTAATGAAACCTTGACTGAGACTTATGACAGATTTTGCAAACTATTGAATGATCTGTCTCTGGTTGATAAAGAATATGAGCTTGAAGAGTCTAATCTCAAGTTTCTGTTATCTCTACCTGAAAAGTGGGATTTAAAGACAACCACAATAAGAGATAATTATGAGCTTGCTGATACAGATCTTGATGAAATCTATGGGTTGTTGAAAACTCATGAACTGGAGATAGAACAAAGGAATAGAAGATTAAGTAAAAAGACAAAATCTGTTGCTCTCAAAGTTGAAGAGAAGCCCATTAAGAAGGAATCATCAAGGAAGAAAGCCAAGGGAAAGGCTTTAGTCATTAAATCTGAAAGTGAGTCATCAAACTCTGATGATGACTCAAACTCGTATGAAGCTTCTGACTCTGAGGATGATGAAGAACAGATGATGCAAATGGCTGCACTGATGGTGAAGACCTTCAAGAAGATGGGATTCAAGAACTTTAAGAAAGGAAAGAGATTCTCAAGGAAAGATTCAAATTCTGAAAGGAAAGGTTTTAGAAAGTCTGATGGAAGGGAGACCAAGTCTGGAAGAAGGATAAATCTGAAATCCAGTGCTACAAGTGTAAGGAGATGGGTCATATGCCCCAGAGTGCAAGAAAGGCAAATCTGAGAAAGCACTCATCTCTAAAGGCAAAGACTGGGCAGATACTTCAGACTCTGATGATGGAGTAAATTATGCTCTTATGGCAACTGTCAAAGATGAGACTGAATCATCTGAAAATAAGGTACCCCTAACTACTTATGCTTATGATACTGATAATATATCTGAATTAAGAGTAAATTTGAAAAGCGTACATGTTAGTTATAGGGATCAGACTTTAGAGAATGAGAGAATTAAATCTGAGAACCTTAGTCTTAAAGATAGAAACAAGTTTCTTGAAGGAAAACTTGAAAATATGAAGCAGATTCAAAAAGAAAGAGATGATGCTGTTTATGTTGAACAGGAGTTGCTCAAAAGATATAAGCAATTAGAATCTGATCTAGAAAAAGAAAGAAAAATAATCAAGACTTGGACAGACTCTGGAAGAGACACTCATCAAGTGTTTCAGACAGATTCTGTAGGTTTAGGCTATTGTGAAAATGATGAACTTAGGTTTAAAGACAAGGTTAAGGTTAAACCACAACTTAAACCTGTGAAATTTGTTCGAGAAACCAATAAGTTAAAATCTGTTGTAATAAGAGAAGCTGATATGGAATCAGATGAAACCTGTGAAAAACAGGAAGATATTATAACAGAAAAACTTATGGAAATAGAAGCTGTTAGAAAACCAGTAAAAACTTGTGAAAAACAGGTTAATGTTGGCTTGATGACAGGAAAACAGTTCAATCATAAGCTGAAAGAGGTAAAGTCTGCCATGAAACCAAAAGGGTTCAAGAAGAATAGGAATGGAAAGATAGGCATAAATAATAGAAATAATCACTTGCCTACTGCTGGTGCTCCAAGGAAAACATGTTATAATTGTGGTAGTTCTAATCATCTTGCTAATTACTGCACAAAGAATAAAAATATCAATTCTTTACCTTCTACATCAGGAGAAAAGAATGATTATGTAAGGGTTAAACCACAGACTTTATGCACACACTGTGGGAGCATTTGGCATTCTATTTATACTTGTAAGAGTTATCATGCTATTTATCACAACTATTATGAGCTAAAACCCAACTTGAAATGGGTTAGAGCAAATTCTGCAAGTGTAAAGTCTGACAATGTTAGTTTAAACTCTGTTGATAGTGATTCCGCTGCAAAAACTAACACTGTTAAGAAAGACAAAGGATCCAAGAAAGTCTGGGTCCTTAAAACTAACACTTAGTGTTTGTTTGTGATTGCAGGGTATAAAAGAGAGCACACTTATCTTGGACAGTGGATGCTCAGGACATATGACTGGAAATAAAGCCCTGCTATCAGATTTTAAGGAGAAGGCTGGCCCAAAGGTTTCCTATGGAGATGGCAACATATGACACACTCTGGGATATGGCAATATTAATCTTGGAAGTGTCATCATCACAAATGTAGCTCTAGTCTCAGGACTCAAGCATAATCTGCTATCTGTGAGTCAAATCTGTGACAGAGGAAACCATGTAGATTTTCATACTGAATACTGTGAAGTTATCAGTAAATCTACTGGAAAAGTTGTTCTAGTTGGACACAGGCGCAACAACATTTATGAAGCGAGTTTGGTAACAAACTCTGATGGAAAAACAGTGTGTCTGACTGCAAGAATGTCAAATGAAGAGAGTTGGAATTGGCATAAGAAGCTCTCTCATCTCAATTTGAACAACATCAATGAGCTAATAAGAAAGGATCTTGTAAGGGGACTTCCAAAATCAATACTCAGTCTAGATGGCCTATGTGATTCTTGTCAAAAGGCAAAGCAAAGGAAGTCATCTTTCAAGAGCAAATCTGAATCTTCAGTAGTGGAACCTTATCATCTTCTACATGTTGATCTCTTTGGACCAGTGAATGTGATGTCCATGGGCAGAAAGAGATATGCTCTAGTAATTGTTGATGAGTATACTAGATATACATGGGTGTATTTCTTATCAAAGAAGGATGAAACTGCTCAAACTCTGATGGATCATGTAAATCTACTGGACAAAGGATCACAGCACAAAGTCAAAATAATAAGGAGTGATAATGGAACTGAATTCAGAAACTCAATCGTGGAAGCTTTCTGCAAGGAAAGAGGAGTGAAACAGGAATTTTCTGCACCTGGAACTCCACAGCAAAATGGTGTAGTTGAAAGAAAGAACATAACTTTAATTGAAGCAGCCAGAACAATGCTTGATGAAGCAAAGTTGCCAACTTATTTCTGGGTAGAAGCTGTTCAAACTGCTTGTTTCACTCAAAATGCTACACTGATCAACAAGCATGGGAAAACACCATATGAGATGGTGAAAAATAAGAAGCCAAATTTGAAATATTTTCATATATTTGGATGCAAATGCTTTGTGTTGAAGACTCATCCTGAACAGTTGACCAAGTTCGAGTTAAAAGCTGATGAAGGAATTTTTGTTGGCTATCCATTGTCAACAAAAGCATTCAGAGTATACAATCTGAGAACAAAGGTGATCATGGAGTCTATACATGTGTCATTTGATGACAAGAAAATAACTGGACTTGATGACTTAGATGGATATGATCAACTGCGTTTTGAAAATGAAGGTTTATTCTCTGATGATGTAAACTCTGATGAAGCAGTACCGACAAACTATGATGAAGCGGTTCTGACAAACTCTGACGAAGCATACTCTGAACCTCTACTGGTAAATACTGGAGAAACTGAAAATTCTCAAATTGAACAACATAGAGAACCAGTTGAGGGGGAGCGTGAAGAAGCTCAACAAGACACAGAAAATGAGTCAGTTGAGGAAACTGATTCAAACTCTGACAGTTCAAACTCTGAGCCATCCAATTCAGGGGGAGCCTCAGATGCTGCAGAAAGTCAACTTATGAATCAGGAGAGCATGGATCAAGGGGGAGGATCCAATAATGATGCAAGAAACCACTTACCAACAACAAGAAAGTGGACACAGGCACACACACCTGATCTCATAATTGGAGATCCTGATGCTAGTGTGAGAACTAGAAGTGCAACAAATAATGAGTGTCTGTATCACGCTTTCTTATCTCAAACAGAACCAAAGAAGGTGGAGGAAGCTCTTCAAGATGCTAATTGGATTACAGCAATGCAAGAAGAGTTAAATGAATTTGAAAGAAATGAAGTCTGGACACTTGTACCTAGACCAAAGAATAGATCAATAGTAGGTACAAAGTGGGTTTTCAGAAACAAGACTGACAGTGAAGGTGTGATTACAAGAACAAGGCTAGACTTGTGGCTAAAGGTTATTCACAACAGGAAGGAATTGACTATGATGAAACCTTTGCTCCAGTTGCAAGATTGGAGGCCATAAGAATTTTTCTGGCCTATGCTGCACACAAGAAGTTTAAAGTCTTTCAGATGGATGTGAAAAGTGCTTTTCTCAATGGGAAGCTTGAAGAAGAAGTGTTTGTTGAACAACCACCAGGATTTGTAGATCCTAAACATCCAGATTATGTCTACAGGCTTGACAAGGCATTATATGGACTAAAGCAAGCACCAAGAGCATGGTATGAAACTCTTGCTCAATTTCTTTTAGAAAGTGGGTTCACAAAAGGTACAATTGATAAAACCTTGTTTTATTTCAATTCTGGTGATGATTTGCTTTTAGTTCAAATTTATGTAGATGATATTATCTTTGGATCTACTAATGACAAACTTTGTAAGAAGTTTGCAAAGCTTATGCAATCCAGGTATCAAATGAGCATGATGGGAGAGCTTAGTTACTTTCTAGGCTTACAGGTCAAGCAAACAGATGATGGTATTTTTATCAATCAAGCAAAATATACCAGAAATCTTCTCAAGAAATTTGGTATGCTTGATAGTTCATCTGCCACAACTCCCATGGCTACAGCAACAAAGCTAGACAAAGACACAGGAGCCTCAGTAGATATGACAAACTACAGAGGAATGATAGGGTCTTTACTGTATCTTACTGCAAGTAGACCTGATATCATGTATGCAACATGTCTTTGTGCAAGATTTCAAGCAGATCCCAGAGAGCCTCATCTAACAGCTGTAAAAAGGATCTTCAAATATCTCAAAGGAACCATAACCTTGGGTTTGTGGTATCCTAGAGAATCAGAGTTTAAGCTAATTGGTTACTCTGATGCAGATTTTGCAGGCTGTAAGATAGACAGAAAAAGTACAAGTGGAAGCTGTCAATTTTTAGGTGACAGATTGGTTTCTTGGTATAGCAAGAAACAAAAGCCAATTTCCACATCCACTGCAGAAGCAGAGTATATAGCTGCTGGTAGCTGTTGTGCACAGATTCTGTGGATGAAGAATCAGTTGCTGGATTATGGTCTGAGGTACTCTAAAATACCTATTTTCTGTGATAACCAAAGTGCTATTGCTATGACAGGAAATCCAGTACAGCACTCCATGACAAAGCACATCAGCATAAGGTATCATTTTATCAGAGAACATGTGGAAGAAGGAAACATTGAGCTTCATTTTGTGTCTACAGACCAACAACTTGCAGATATCTTCACCAAACCTTTGAGTGAAGCTACTTTTACAAGATTGGTAAATGAACTTGGAATGATCTCTGGTTCTGACTAGAGATACGGGTTAGACTCAAAAACTATACATGTTTGATTTTTATGCTCATGATTCCTTGCATGTATTCACTGTTATGAGTACCAGTGTCATAAACTCTGAACGTAAACTCTGATGCTAAACTTTGTTAAGTCATACTCTGTCGGTTAAAGTCTGATGATAAACTCTGATTATGATTTTTTGTCTGAAACACAAGGACCAATGAAGAAATTTGTATGAAGCATAATTCTCAGTAAGTAATTATGAATCCTTAAGAGTTGTATAGATTCTGATCTCAAATATGTGCAGTAAGTTAACACAGCATGATACTGTCTCTGTATTTATAGCATCTCTTAGTTTATTGATCCTATACACTGAGTCTGTATTAGCTGTTTGCATTTTCTCTCATAAATTAATTGTATTAACTGATGACAAGTCTAAACTCTGATTATTAATTGCAAATAATTCACCCTCAAATCAAAAGATGCCAAACAGAGCACAAATTCCTTTGAGATCATGTTGTGCCTAGGAAGATCCAGGAACTTATTGTATGAAATAAGGGCTAAAATCTTTGATTTTTGGTGACTAGTGCCAACCACTGATTACTGGAAAAATAAAAAATAAAAAAATAAAAAATAAAAATAAAAATAAAAATATATATATATATATATCTACAAAGGGGGTGAAAAATAAAAGATATATCCAAATGAAAGGATATCAGTATTACAGAGTTTAGATATAAAAATCAGATTTTATGTTTTACATGAGAGTTTAGGCAACCAGTTTTTACTACTTTAGTTTGTGGATTTTATGCACTTTGAGATGATTTAAATATTGATTTCGGTACACTCTGCTATTGCACACACCTGTACAGTTTGCGAAAAGAGTTTATTAACAAAGAAGGACAAATGATAAACACTGATGTATTGTGTGAAATATGCCGAGGTAACTTTGTTTTAATCTCTGATGGTTAAAATGATTTCTTTGTTTCAGACATTTTCTAATTTTGAGGAAAAACATTTGTTTTGGTTTTTCAAAAGAGTATGTTTGGGCATTGGTTTAAAAAAAAGTGTTAAAGAGAGGAGAGAGATTGCATACATAGGAAAGTGTAATCGGCTGTAATTATTGCTGTTTTTACTGCGCATGCGCATTGGAAACTGCCAATTACTGCTGTCAGTCATTGCATGTGTGACACGTGTCTGATTTACACAGTATACGGGGTAAGACAATTGTGTTTTAATGATTAAAAACTGTTCAGTTTTTAATTTTAAATTTTATATTTATACATTATACACACAACCGTTACAGTTTTTCACGACTTACTCCAATTGTATTCTAGTTTCACTCACACATATTCACAAACACTTTCTTTCTTAAACTCTCTCGTGTTTTTGAAGCTATTTTCTGCTTATTTCTTGACATTACTAATGGCTTCAACTGCTTTCACTGCTTCTGGACTAGAGTTTGTCCCTAATAACTATTCAACCCCATTAAACACTGTCAATGCACCAGAGGCGTTTCATATCATACAAAATTTTCTTGCTCAGTCAGCAATTGGGCGTGCTTTGGTGGAGCCTGCAAAACTTTATGGTTCACAGATAAAGGCGTTCTGGGAAACAGGATTGTATGATGATGGTGGTGAGACAGGCAACCCTTCGATTATTTTTGAATATGAAGATGCAGAGTATGTAGTAACTACTGGAACCATTCGCGCTGCAATGGGGTTTCCTGAATTTTCTTCGTATACAATTGGAATGGGTGATGAGGATTTGATAAGAATGATGCGAGAGATTGGGTATTCTGGACCTTTGTCGAAAATTGGACAGCTCAAACGACCATTCTTAAGGAAGGAGTGGAGTTTTTTCTTTGATTGCATCACGAGGACATTCAGCAAGAAATGCACAAACTAGGATGCTATTCCCACAGACAGTCTGCAAATCGGGTATTCTCTTTTATTTGATAATCATTTTGATTTTGCACGACTTGTTTTGAATAATTTAGGCGAGAAAATGAGAGAGAATAGAGGAGTAGTCTATTTCTCTAGATTCTGTCAGACTTTGTTCTCTTACTGTGTTGAAGGAGTAGAAGTAAGTGAAGAAGATGTTTCTTGTTTTAAATTACATAAGAGAATATTTTCTGATCTTGTTAACAAAGATGTTAAGAAAGGGGTTGTTGGAGACTTGTTGCTACCTCTATCTGTGCAACAGTTTTTAAATGCTCAAGTCAATCCACCAACACAAGCTTCTTCTCAACCTGAGCCTCTACAACAAGAACTGCCTCTGTCAACTTTTGTTCAACCACGGACTGGTGGTAGGACTAAGCATGTTGGTACAAAACCTCCAAGGATTGCTAAGCCAAATGCTGAAGCTGGGGTATCAAATGCTGATGACATGCCTCAGAAGAAAAGGTTAAAGAAAAGAAGGGCCAACAGGGCAAAGTCTGATAATGCTGATGAGGACAGTGAAACTGATGAAGAAACTCTTCATCAGAGAAAACGAAGATTGGTGGCTGCACATCTTTTTGGTGCATCAAATGTAAATGCTGAAGCTGTCAATTTGGACAGAGTTTTTGAGGAAAATGTAAGTGCTGATCAAGAAGCTCCTACATCAAATGCTGATGATGTAGTTGAGGAAGCTGCAAATGAAGCTGCAGATGAAGCTCCTGAAATTTTTGTTCAGGAGGCTACAAAAAATGTTGAGGCTGAGATTTTTGAGTCACAGGGATTTGATATGGATGTTGAAGCACACAACTCTGTAAACTCTGACCATCTTGAAGTTTATGATGAAACAGAGGGTGTGGAAGCTGATCAAGCCACGGTTATTCTTGAAGATTCTATGGCTACTCACACAGAGATTCTCTCTGTTACTCACCAGGTAATTGAAAAGGGTGAGGAAGTTGATCAGACCTTAAATACTGATGCTACTGAGAATGTTGCTGTACATGCTACAGAAACTGTTCCAGAGGTTATTGTCAAGATTCAAGTACAAGAGGCTGTAGCTGAAAATGATGAGAATATTGCACAGAATGTTGCAAACTCTGAGATTCCAGAACCTGATGCAGAGAAAGCTACTGCTGAGAATATTACTGCAGAGAATACAACAGAGAATGCTAATGATAATGATAGTTCTGATCATTCCCAAGAGGCGTTATTTGGTAGTCAAGCAAACTCTGATGAGCTAAGAGAGGTCAATCGAGCTACGGCTGAGCATTTTCAAGATATGTACTACAATAGATGGGCTGCTGCAGATTGTATCTTTTCAGCACAGAGGGCTGCTGATTTTCTTGGTGATTCTGTGAAGACGATTTCAAATCCTGATATTCTTACAAGTCTAAAGGCTACTGTGATTCAAATTAAATCTCTCCACAACAGATTTGATGAGTCTCATAAGGAAGTCACTGCTTTGAGGAATGAAGTTAGTCTGAGGGATCTTACTCTGAAGAATGATAGAACTTACTACAATTCCATGTTCAAGAAGCAAGCTAAGGACTCTGATGACATTCAGACGAGGCTTGGGAAAGTTGAGGACAACCAGACTGCTATGTCTGCCCAACTGACTTCAATTTCTAATGCAATTGAGTTGTTGACATCAGTACTACTTTCTGATGATGTCAAAAAGGGGGAGAGTGTACCAAGTGACAAATGCAAAGACACTCAAACTCTGAGACGGAGGGATGATGGTAATGATGGTGGAAACAAGGGAGATGGAAAGAGCTTAAGATTAAATGCTGATAGAAGACTACTTTCAAGAAGATCAAACTCTGAAAGAAGATCAAACTCTGGAAAGGGAATTGCAAACTCTGCCAGTGGTTCAAGATTCAAAAGTTTGATAATCTCTGATAAGCCTACCAAAGATGAGGAAATTGCTGCTAAGGTGTTTATGGCAGAACATGGAAAAGGTATTACAATTGAAGATATCCAAGCTGAAGAGCAAATGCTTGCTGAGGAACACAAGAAGAATCTTAAAGCTGGAATCTACAAGAAGAAGGAAATCAAGGCTCCTAGAAAGAAAGAAAAAGGAATTGTTATCAAAGAGAATGTAAACTCTGATCAGAGTTTACAGTACTCAAGGAGGCCTGTGATTACAAATGCTGATAAAGGTAAAGGTAAACTGGTAGAAGAAGAACAGTTACCTAAGAAGATTTATTCAACCTCTGACATTGCTCAAGTTGAAACAAGATTAGCTAAATCAACCTCTGACGCTGCTCAAGTTGATGTTTCTACTAAAGTTATGACAACCTCTGACGTTGCTCAAGTTGTACAGAAATCTACACAACTTCCAGGATTCAGCAAACCTAAAATTCTTGAAGACTTAAAGCTTGAAGCTGTGAATTTCTCAGAAACCAGAACTGTATTGGGAAAAGAAGCTTTTGATAAATCTGGACTGGGATCACACAGAGAGAGAAGAACAAATAACAGATCTCAAGATAACATTTCACTGGCAGAATCTGGTATTGGGGTTACACAAGAAAACCTTGATAAGCTAGAATCTGTTCAGTTGATTTTTCACAAAGTATTGAAGAAGCAGTTTTTGTTATACTTCATGAGTGATGGAAGAGTTTATAAAGTTGGAGAATCTGATGTTAATCTCAAATCATGGGAAGAACTGGAATATGTACTTTATCTTCTAAAAGTCAAAAACAGACATACCCATGATGTTGCTCAAGTTTTGAGAGAAAAGATGCTGAGATCTAAAGCTATGCTTGGAGGAGGAGTATCAAGTGTTTATATTCCAAAGTATAGGGATCATACTGGAAAGTTAGTGGAGATGAAGAGAAACAGTGCTAGATTTAGAACTGCACTTGGAATAAAAGTTTTGGAATTTAACTTGGAGTCAGACAAGTCTTATTTTATTCAGCTAGGAAATGATATGAGAAGAAACAGCATATATTCTCTAAGAGCTGCTATCTACCAAATGGGGGAGAGTGATTCAGAACTTAAAGAGTTAAAAGAGATTATGGTGGATGAGCTAGAGAAGGCTGAAAGAAGATTGCTGATTGATTATCTCAGGACAGTACCTGATATTGAAGAAGTCAAGTAAAGTCTGACTGTAAGTTTTTATGTTTTCTGTTCTAAGTTAAATTTAAACTCTGTTTTAAAATTAAACTCTGTTATATTTTAAACACTGCATTTGTTATATGTTTTGACATCATCAATTATCTTTTTAACTTGTACATTTTGGTATGAACAAGTTGGGGGAGATTGTTAGATATAATTGCTGACGTTTGTTCATCAGTGTTTAAGTACTAGGTACATATCAGAGTTTATCTAGAAGCTAGTCAGAGTTTGATAAAATCTGACTGGGTGATAGTTGACTTAGCTGTCGGTGCAAAGATAAAGATTCTAGAAGCAATATATTATGAAGATGGAAAGAAGCAGAATATATTGATACAGCTAAGGAAACGGAATAGAAGACTGAAGCAATCCTTGATTGATATGAATTGTATAGCTAACTTATAGGAATATCAATTAGAGATGGATTGTAAGTAGCTGTGTACTATATAAACACAGATAGGTTATCCCTAGAAGGGATGCGAACATTGCATATATTATTCTTGTAACCTAGTAGCTCTTTGTGATTCATTAACATAACTAAGAGAGAAACTGTTAATATAATTACAGTTTGTTGATTTATAAAAAGTGTTATTGATTGTTATTCTCATATACATACTTGATTATATTGTGTATTCGGCCTAACACAGTATGATCACTACTTAGAGATATTTGTGTGATCACTACAAAGTATTGGGTCATAATGTAGAAAGATGTTTCAAACTACACGGATACCCACCTGGATTTAAACAAAATCATTATCCAAGAAGATATGTTGCTTATGCTGCTGGTGAAGAATCTACTGATTCTAATCAAATGGAAAGTGGTAGTAGTATTGAGACTCATTCTTCAGCTCCATATATCACATTAGATCAATATAATCATTTACTTTTTATGATTAATATCAAACAAAAGGATCAAGACAACTCATATTCTGGGAGTGGCAGTGAAATTGGTTGTAGTGGGCTATTCGCATGTACACATTGTTTGTTATCTTATCATTCTAGTGACGACTGGATTTTGGATAGTGGTGCTTCGGACCACATGTGTCAAGATCTTGCATTATTTGCTGATTATGTTGAAATCCGTGATGAAAATAGTTACATTACAATACCTGATGGCACCAGGATACGGGTAACACATATGGGTACTATCAAGGTTAATGACCACATTACACTTAGAAATGTGCTTTTTTTCCCGACATTTAAATTTAATTTGATTTCTGTTCTCAAAATGTGCACGGATGGTAATTTCATCATCCAGTTTAGCTCAAATGGTTTTTTACTTCAGAATGCTAAGATGGAGGTACCATTACTTCTTGGTAATGTCAAACATGGTTTGTATCTAGCTGATGGACAAATGGTTACTGCGGATTCTACTTTGTGTTCAGACCTTGGCTAATCTTCTAGTCATTTTGCTAATAATGTGAAATCTTCAAAGCTTGAAGGGGCCAAATTGCTGCATTTACGAATGGGACATGTTCCCTTCAGCCAACTGAAGTATATTGAGGATGGTATGCCTGGACATGACTTGTCTGATCATGTTTTATGCATTGTTTGTCCTCAAGCACGACAACAATGATTACCGTTTGGTCATAGTGATATTAAGACAACTAAATTTTTCGAGTTATTGCATGTGGATACTTGGGGGCCATTCAAAACTGCTACTCATGATGGCTGCAAGTTATACTTAACCATAGTTGATGATTTTTCCAGACTTACTTGGATTCATTTGATGCACCATAAATTTGATGTTGTACAAATTTTGACTTCTTTTGTTCAGATAATTCGAACTGATAATGCCCAGGAATTGTGTAATGGTTCTGTTCGTTCTTTCTACAGTTCTAATGGAATCCTGCATCAAACTAGTTGCACTGAAACTCCACAACAAAATGGTGTTGTGGAGCGTAAGCACAAACATTTGATGGAAACAGCTCGTGCTCTTTACCTTCAATCTAAGGTACCAATTTCTTACTGGGGGGAATGTGTTAAAACTGTTGCTTATCTCATTAATCGAATGCCTTCCAGGAAAATTAACAATGTTTCTCCTTTTGAGATATTATTTCATCATAAACCGGATTATTCTATACTTAAAGCTTTTGGTTGCCTCTGTTTTGTGTCTACTCTCAAACATGATCCTAATTGGGTTCATGCTATGGATCTTGAACTTCAAGCACTTGCTAAGAACAACACATGGGATCTTGTTGATTTAACCAAAGGGTAAATGGACAATTGGATGCAAATGAGTTTACAAGATAAAACTTAAATCAGACAGCACCATTGAACGATACAAGGCTCGTCTCGTGGCAAAATGATTTACTCAGAAATATGGTATCGATTTTCACGAAACTTTTCTCTCCGGTTGTCAAAATGACAATTGTTCGTAGCATTATCTCCTTGGATGCTGGTAAAGGATGGAAGTTGTTTTAACTTGATGTTAATAACGCCTTTCTTCATGGTGATTTACATGAGGAGGTGTATATGAAACTTCCTCTTGGTCTTGTTGCTGCAAACAAGGTTTGTCATCTTAAAAAGTCTTTGTATGGTTTACGCCAAGCCAGCCGAGAGTGGTTTGCTAAACTCTTAACTGAGCTTAAGTTTCAGGGTTTCGTTCAATCTAGAAACGATTAACAATAGATGTTGTTATGTCGATGACATAATCTTAACGGGTAGTGATTTATCTGCAATTCAATCCCTCAAGGATCACCCGCATCAGACATTTAACATCAAAGGTCTCGGTCAGCTCAATTTCTTTCTTGGCATCGAAGTGGGTTACTCTCCCACATGAGTCACTCTGTTAGGCTCAAGGCATGTCTGAACACCACTATTAACAAGCCTACTCATTGTGACTATGTCACTCTACATGACCTAGTGAATTCCTTCACTGGGATATAGTATAGGTCTCTATTGTACTTGTCTTGTTTTCATGTACTTAGCTTTATCTTGTATGCTCAAAGTTATAATGAGCTTAGTAAGCTTCTTGCAATCTAGAATGTACATAGGCCATGGAATAATTATCCTGGTAGAAGTTCAGAAATGTTCATGCAGCGGGATGGAGATGAATAAGTCCCTGAAGAAATAAGTTGCAGAAGTTTTTCTAAGTCCTTATACTATGAAGTCAAAATAAAGTTATGTCGTGAAGTCTAAAATATCCATGTCGTGAAGTACTGAGATCGCATAGTCCTAAATGAACTATGTCGTGAAGTCTTCATTACTCATATCGTGAAGTGTTGATACAGCAAAGTCAAAATGTACTGGATCGTGAAGTCCTCACAAGGCCTAGATCGTGAAGTCCTCAAAAAGGCTATTTCGCGAAGTCCTCAAAAAGCCTATAGATCGCGAAGTCCTCAAAAAGGCTATGTCGCGAAGTCTTCAAGGCATGTCTGAACACCACTATTAACAAGCCTACTCATTGTGACTATGTCACTCTACATGACCTAGTGAATTCCTTCACTGGGATATAGTATAGGTCTCTATTGTACTTGTCTTGTTTTCATGTACTTAGCTTTATCTTGTATGCTCAAAGTTATAATGAGCTTAGTAAGCTTCTTGCAATCTAGAATGTACATAGGCCATGGAATAATTATCCTGGTAGAAGTTCAGAAATGTTCATGTAGCAGGATGGAGATGAATAAGGCCCTGAAGAAATAAGTTGCAGAAGTTTTTCTAAGTCCCTATACCGTGAAGTCAAAATAAAGCTATGTCGTGAAGTCTAAAATATCCATGTCGTGAAGTACTGAGATCGCATAGTCCTAAATGAACTATGTCGTGAAGTCTTCATTACTCATATCGTGAAGTGTTGATACAGCAAAGTCAAAATGTACTGGATCGTGAAGTCCTCACAAGGCCTAGATCGCGAAGTCCTCAAAAAGGCTATGTCGCGAAGTCCTTAAAAAGCCTAGATCGCGAAGTCCTCAAAAAGGCTATGTCGCGAAGTCCTCAAAAAGCCTAGATCACGAAGTCCTCAATAAGGCTATGTCGTGAAGTCTTCAAAGGCTATGTCGCGAAGTCTTCAAAGGATATATCGTGAAGTCAGGAAAATGCTGGAGTTCACGATATCAACACTTAGCCGTTTATAACAACACAAATCAAGGTACAAAACCAAAATTAAAAGGAGGCAAATACTGAAGCATCTGTTCTGGTAAGGTGGTCCAAAGAACAGATGGCAAATCTACAGCAAAACTTGGAGAGAAAGACAAGAGACAAGCAGCTACAGAAACGGGAAAGACTCCGAAAAGCAAGTGGTCCTTCCTGACACAGTTAACTTCTTATGGCATGACAAGTTGGACTTACAGTGAGGGGTAACTGTGTAAATAGGTGTGTGCACTAGTTTGTATAGGTTATATATCTCTTGCACACCCTATTGTTAGCTATAAGAGAGTAACACATAGAAATATTCAAGCACTCTTTTCTCTGTAAGCAAAGCAAGAAAACATTGTTCTTGTTTAGAAGCCAGAATTTCCTTTATGAAATTTTGGAAGCTGTAGTATTTAATTTACTTAATACAAAGTAGATTAAAGTGATTGTGTGTGTTCTGTTATTTTCATTCCGCATTTTATTTAACACAATCTCTTACAGCATTTTAGTTTCAAGAAATCGAAAATTATTGAAACTATCCATTCACCCCCCCCCCCTCTGTCTAGTTTCTTAGTATCATTCATAACTAACAAGTGGTATCAGAGCAGGCTGTTGATATACAAACAGGAAAAGATCAAGAATGAGCTCACAAAAACTAAGCAGTATCAAGATTCCTCCCTTTAACAAGGAGCACTACAGTCTATGGAAGAAGAAGATGTTGCTTTTCATCAAAGCGTCAAACACCATGTATTTAGACATTCTAAAGCATGGTCCCTTTACTCCAATGATTGAGATTGCTGAAACAACTATTGGTACTGAAATAATACCAGCAAGACATGTACCTAAAGACCCCTCCAAATACACTGATCCTGAAAAGGAGAAAGTAGCACTAGATGGACATCTCCAACTTATCATTTGTGAATCTATGGATTTCAACATGTATGGCACTGTTGCTCATTGTAGTAGTACAAAGAAAATGTGGGATCTTATAGAAGTGCTATGTGAAGGAACTCCAGAAGTAAGAAAGAACAAGAAGCAGATTCTGGTCTCTCAGTATGAAGCTTTCATGGCTCAGCCAAAGGAGGGAATCACAGAAGTGTTTGAGAGGTTCAACAAGCTAATAAATGAGCTCAAACTCTATGACAAACACTATGAAACAGAGGAACTCAACATGAAGTTCTTGCTAACTCTACCAGACCACTTGGAACCAAGAATCTCTTCTCTCAAAGAAAGGGATCTGACCAAGATTGGTTTTGATGTGTTGTATGGTGTTTTGAAAACATATGAGCTAGAGTTGTTTCAAAAGAGATCCATTCAAGCAAATCAAGGATTAATGGCCAATACTTCTTATGCCCTTATTGCTGACAATTTAGGTCAAAGAATGGAATCTCTTAAAGTCAGTCAAGTCAAGATTGAAGAGCTGGAAGTTGAAGACACTAGTGATGAGACTCAAGTTTTCTATGATTTGCCTGAAGAAGATGAGTTCTACAACATAGATGAGCTGGACAAAATGGAGAACAAATCTTTTGACTATATGGCTAGGAGATATCCTAACATCAGGTTCAAAAGGAAGCAGCCATTTAAATCCAAGTTTAATGCTGGAAATACTGGTGGATCAAGTGGGTCAAACTCATTCAACAAAGGAAAAGGGATTGCTGGTGCTGCTAAAGGAGGATACAAGACTGGGAGTGTGGATAGGTCCAAGATAAGGTGCTATAACTGCAATGAACTTGGGCACTTTGCCCCAGAGTGCAAGAAGCCCAAACAGGTCAAAAAGGACAAAGCATACTTAGAGCTTGAAGCTAAGTATGAAGCTCTACTCAAGAAACAACAGGGTAAAGCTTTTATTGCAGAGGGAAAGTGCTGGGATGATTCTGATGAAGAAGAAGAACAGGAGTACTCAAACTATGCCTTGATGGCATTTTCTGATGATGGTGATTCTTCAAGTCAGGTACCCATTCTTACTTCTCTTGATATGACTCATCTTCAATATAAGCAAACTGTTGAAGATATGAGTACTGAGATGTTCAACATTCATACTAGCATGTTAGTTGCAAATGAAGAAATTGATAGGTTAACTGCTAAAAATCTTGAGCTTACAGTAAAGAATGAGGAACTTGAGTTAATGGTTGTGAGCCTTGATGGTTTGAAGAAGGAGGTTAAGTATCTTAAGAACAAAGTAGTTTGTGCTGAACAAATTGAAACGGATCTTAGAGAACAAATTGCTGAAAACGAATTAAAGATAAGAAGCTATAAGAACTCCTTTGAGCTTGTTCAAACATATCACAAGGAACACACTGAAGACTGCAAGGTTGGAGTTGGTTTTGATTATGAGAATGATAAGGGAAGGAAGAAGACCAAGGGCAAAGGAAAAGAATCTTTTATAAACAAAAATGCCCCAACCATTTTGTCTAGTGTTGAAAAGCCCATCTTCAAAAAGAGTGTTGTTAAGTTTGATGAAGAATTACTGGTCATCAAACAACAATTACTTGAAGAAGATGAGGCTGCTAAAGATACTACTTCCTCTCCCAAATCTGTAAATCAGAAAGAAACCAAAGACAAACTTGTCAAGAGTCCTAAGGTTAATAAAGAAGTTGTTAAAAAGAAGAAACAGAACAGAAATGGCAAAGTAGGTGTCAACAAGGGGAATAGTTATGCTTATGTGCCAAATGCTCCTAGGAAACAGTGTCAGAAATGCTTATCTGTGAATCATTTGACTCATAAGTGTAAGAAACCTGTCAATGTTGAAGTTGACAACCTGAGTAACCATTCTGTTGGCATGAATACTGTCCATGATTCTTTCTGTGGTAATTCTAACTACATGACATGTTATGTGACTGTGATTGCTAATTGTTTATCTCTAAAGCATAAACTTGACTCTGCACAATCCTGTGAATCACACACACATATGTGTTACCCAGTAATAATCTATTGTAGAAGGGGGGTTGAATACAATAGTATAAGATAATCGACTTCTTAATGTATATATCACAAATGTGAAAGAAAGATAACAGCTTTATTAAATCTGATATAAAACTGTTACAAACTCTCTCAAGAAATTCTGATGTTCTTGAGAGCTGCTAGCTTACAAAAACTCTCTCAAGAAATTCTATGTTCTTGAGAGCTTCTATCTTGATTCACAAATATTCGATTCTGTTCTCTTCCATAAATCAAAACCAAAACTGTGTTTATATACTACACAGCTTCTCTATCAATGATAAGTCCTAATCAATTACAAAGATTGAAACCTATCCATAATTGATAGCTACATTCTACAAACCAGGAACCGACAGAATAAACTTCCATGTTTAACTAGACTCCAAATATAACTCGAAGTAGGAATCCTGATCAGCTTCCAGTCCTGATGATCAATCCAGATCCCAGTCCTGATATGTATTCTGATCCTGACGACCATGTAATCCTGATGACGTCAGCAATCCTGATCAGTTGAGTCTAGCTCCTGAAGATCATTGAATTCTGATATAACAATCTCCCCCAATCTCATACTTTGTGAAATAAAGTATAGATTTCTAAGATTCAATGATGTCAAAAACATATATACAAAATGTACAGTATCTGCAGCAACAACTTATCTGTTTAACTTCTTTGATAGAACAGATTCATCTTCAAGAAGTTGGATAACAAATTTTCTTCTTTTTCTTCAAGAATTTGAATCAGTCTTTCCTTAAGATTTCTGAGTTCTTCATCTTCCTCATTAATCTGGTAGATAGCTGCTCTGAGATTCAATATGGAGCTTTTATGAAGACTATGCTCTTCAAGCAAAAGATAAGCAATTTCCTTCCCATCAGGATTGAGAGTAAGTTATGTCATGCCAAAAGTTACTTCTTTAACAGCAGTACCCCTTTGCATTTCCACATCCTGACCTCTTTGATTTAAGTACATGGTAGTATAATTACCATTGAAATTACTGTTTCCATCCAGTCTTCTTCTTATTGTTGACAAAACCATGTCACTCCATTCCTTGCACATTTGATTCTTCGATCTCAAAAGATAATGAACATATTTCAGTTCCTATGTAGTTTTCATCAGCAGATCTTGAATAGATAGAATCTTCACACTACCATCTTTCATAAAGTACAGAAGCTTTTCTTTCTTGTCAAAACCATCATGACAATCTATAACTATATCAACAGCTAGTAAATTGTTCAGGTTTTCAGAAGTTAAAGTACCTCCAATTTCAGTTAAGGAGTAAGGATCAACATATGACATATTTAGATATTCAGCATCCCTGTGTCCAATACCTCCTCTTGAATTACTTGTCAATTGCTTCAGATTTTAAAACATCTTTAACCAGAGTGTTTTTGATCTAACCATCTCAGATAAATCAACAACACTTGAAGCGCTTGTAATAATTCCTCCAGACTAAAAATTGATAAGTGTATCACACCTTAGTGTACTAATATGTTTCCACTTCTTATCCTTTTCCTTTTCAAAGTCATAGCTTCTTTCCAGTAAAGATTCTTGTCTGCTTGGGTTCCTCCACTTTCTTCTGTTTGAGAGTTTAAGCCTTTGTACATAGAGATTTAAATCTCTATTTGTTGATCTTGTAATTTCTCTTCTTCTGGCTTCTTCTTCTTCATCTACTTCCTTGTTGTGAGAATCAACCACAGTAGATAAAATTATCAAATCAATCTCTTGCATAATTTCAGAATCATCAGGATCTTGAATATTATCAGGAACAACATCAGAATTAGATTCTTCAATTTGATTTGTATTGCAGAGAGTTGATTTTCTTGATTTTCTTCTCAATTCAGGTTCTTCTTCAATATTTCCATCATCACCAAAAGTAGATCTATCAGGAACTACTAGAGTTTGAATAGGTTCAGGAATTTCTTCAATTCTTAACCCTCTAGACCTTGTCTGTCTAGGTATAGTTGAAGAACCTCTTCTACTTCTTCTAGCTCCTCTCCTACCTCTGCTTCCTCTACCTCTAGCAGGAACAGGGTTATTAAAGCTTTCCATCATTTCTCTTTGTTGTCTTAAGAATTCTTCATGTGAGAGATCAGGATATTCTTCACTTGCTGTAGAGAGTGCTTTTCTTGCAAATAATTGTTGAACTCTTTTATCAGTGTGATATAGAGTAACAATTCTGCCATCTTTTGTAGAAAACTTCTGGAATAAATTTGATGCATCTTCAGGATTATCAATAAAAATATCTTCATCACCTTCAGGAATTGTAGCAAGAGTATGTCCATGACCAGGTGTCAGGATTTGTTCTTCCGTCAGGATCTGAGATTGCACCAAAGTTCTTACTGTCTTAACTCCAGAATCAGAAACATGAGTTGACTGCGTTGTTTGACTTTGTGAAGTTTGAATTGTAGACTTCATAATAGCAGCATCAGAGGTTTCTCCTTGTATCACTTTGTCACTACCATCATCTCCAGTATCATCATCATTATTCCTTAATACTAGATCAGGTGTGCATTTTGTGCAAAATCAGCATCTGAATAACCACACAACCCAAAATCTGATTCCCTTGCATACCAAAGGCCAAGTGAAGAAGTGCCTTTGAGATATCTGAAAATTCTTTTGACTGCAATCAGATGGGGTTCTCTAGGTTTTGCTTGAAATCTTGCACATAGACAGGTTGCAAACATGATATCTAGTCTACTTGCAATGAGATACAATAAAGAGCCAATCATTCCTCTGTAGTGAGTTACATCTACCTCAGCACCTTGATCAGGATCAAGTTTGGTAGCTGTAGCTATGGGAGTTGTAGCAGGAGAACTATCTTGCATGTTAAACCTTGTCAATAAATTCCTTGTATATTTAGACTGATTGATAAAAATCCCTTCATCAGTCTGTTTAACTTGAAGACCAAGAAAGTAACTCATTTCTCCCATCATGCTCATTTGATATCTTGACTGCATAAGCTTTGAAAACTTTTCACATAGCTTATTGTTTGTTGACCCACAAATGATATCATCAACATAAATCTGAACTAACAACAAGTCCTTACCTTAATTCAAATAAAATAGAGTTTTATCAATAGCACCTCTTTTGAATCCACTTTCCAGTAAGAATAGAGCTAAAGTTTCATACCATGCTCTTGGAGCTTGCTTTAGTCCATAAAGTGCCTTATCCAATCTGTAGACATGATCTGGATATTTAGGATCAATGAAACAAGGAGGTTGCTCAACGTAGACTTCTTCCTCCAGTTCTCCATTTAAGAAAGCACTTTTAACATCCATCTGGAAAACCTTGAATTTCTTATGTGCTGCATAAGCAAGAAATATCCTGATGGCTTCTAGTCTTGCAACATGAGTAAAAGTTTCATCATAATCAATTCCCTCTTGTTGAGAATACCCCTTTGCAACTAGTCTTGCTTTGTTTCTGATTATTACTGTAACAGCCCCAAATCTGGGGTCAGGGATTTAGGGTTGTCACAATCCATGTACTCCTTGCTTTACCTGTATTACTCACACCATTCATAATTCACCTGCTCATGACCCCACAGCATATGTCTCACACACACACACACACCCACACACACAGGTTAGAGTCTCAGAAACGACACACTACGACAACTGCGGAATAAATAATTTTTTTATTACAATACCCAAATGTCTTTTGAATCTGTTACTGATACAATTTCTAAGTATTGTTACATTACCAACTTAGCCTTCTGATGCTCACAATCCTCTAATACCATTCATGTCTATACATAAGTTGAATGCCAAAAGCCGTAGCCTGATTCGATTGGTTCGTACTACTCCCGGGATCACTGCTAGAAACTGTTTATGGGAACGCCTTGCGAGGTATGTGTCGTCCCATAGGCATCCTGCTTCGCTGCTATATAATATATATAAAATAATAGCAAGAGTGAGCGATAGCTCAGCAAGGTAATGAAAGTATGGCATAATTCTGCCTTTTAATACAACCCAGAAATAAAGTGGGTATAAGACAATAACTTGTCAAAATATCTTGATACTGAAATCATTTCCTTATCGGAATGTATTCCAAAAATACCATTGTTGTATTTCAAATATCATCTCCATAATATTCCGCAAACTTTCGATATTCATACTAAGAACAAAGTTCTAGTATAAAATAAAAGATGAAGTAGCAAGATAACTCAGTATATCCTTTCCGTAAAATATCTGCTATATAAAATATAAGCAGACTATCAACATATACTTGAAAGATGAAGTTATAAGAAAAATTCAATATCATCTTTCATATCAAACATTTACCTCATATCATAATTTGGAAATAAATACAATGTAAAATATTTCCAATCCATTTTCTAAACTCATCTGATTCCATATATCTTTTTGTAATTTCATATGCTTTCTAATAAACTCATATACTGGAATAAACTTGAATACTCTTGAGTAAACTTTCTTTCTCTGAAAGCTTGCTTTAAACATGTTCTTTCTCTGATAACTTGCATAAAACATTTTCTTTCATGGATGATGAACTGTAGATGGAGATTCTGGGCACCAAGGATACCCCTACGATGATCAGTCGCAAGCTGTATCCCCCTGATCTTTTTCTACGTAGAAGGGAAGAATAGACAGTATCTGACTCACCTACCTCCCCGCCAATCGGTTGTAGGCAGGAAGTACAGACCCGTTTCACCAGTCCGTCGGCCTGTGACTCTCCTATGAGGAAGAACAGACCCGTTTCACCAGTCCGTCGGCCTGTTGCTCTCCTCTTTCCTACGGTCGGGCAATTTCTGATAAACTAAGGGAAGAACAGACCCGTTCACCAGTCCGTCGGCCATATTGTAATTCCCTTAGGGGACCGGCGCTACTCAGTCCCTTACATACTCTCCAAGTTCGAGTAAATCCATAACACTGAAACATGAAGTTCCTTTCCCTTTTTCCCCAAGAATACAACTCCACAAAGAAGTCATATCTGGTTGGAAAGGAAAATTCACCCATATTTCCCAAGCTGACGCTTGTTAATGGATGCAACTAATTCCACTGATCTTACCCCTCGAATCTTGAGGAAGTAATCAAAATCATTTTGATGGTAGTAAACCAGACTGATAAATTCATTGATTTAAAAAGGCTTAGGACCGGGCAGTCCACTGGAAACATACATAAAATCTTGAGAAAGGTCCCATGCATTTGTAGTTTGAGCGAACATTTAAGTCTTTCTGAATATAGACTTAAACGGGAAATAGATTTGGGAACCTTCTCTATTTATAATAAAAATTGATTGAAATATACTTTATTAGCTATCTAGGGTTTAAAATAGTTTTCACAAAATATTTCCTTAAGAAGTAGGGCTTTAAATAATTAATGCAAACTATATTTAATAAAGAATATTTATTTAGAAATAATTCTCAAGTACTTTCTTATCAAAAAGGGTAGATAACAACTATTCATCATATATTTAAAATATACCCTTAATAGATTAAACTCCAAATGATCTTTAATTTGTAAACCACTTATCGAGATTAATTGTAATAACACAATAAAATAACCCTAGATAGCAACTGATACCGTTCTTAGTATGTAAAATAAATATAGAGAATATATAATATATCTCTAGATAACAACTGATACCATTCTTAGTATGTAAAATAAATATAGAGAATATATAATATATCTCTAGATAACAACTGATACCATTCCCGGTCCAAAGTATAAATGCAGAGTATATTCCCCCTACTGAGGGTTTTGCTTAGCACATCAGCTCCAAAATATTACTATATCCATAGCTTATAAGTTCAACTTGTATCAATACTTTGATTTAGCATCATAGAAATCATTTCGAAATCATTCACATATAGCATATATCTCAAATTCTTTAGTTATCACCACAACAGTTTAAAAAAGGTATAGGTTTGAAAACTTGCATCTAGTATATGCATACTTCAAAATATGGTTTTAGAAACTTGCCTGATGCTCGAGAGGTGATAGGGCTCGTGACAATGTCGAACAATCTAGACAAAGTCAAACGAAAACACACGGTTAATCCCCTGGATAATCCACTTGTACTCAATGCTTAAACACGTAAGCGAAACACAACCAAGGAATTACTAGCTCGTTATAGGCTCATACTAAGTCCATGTTATTCGTCAAATACTTATATCACAAGTTTGGTTTGAAATCCATTCTCAAATCCAAGTTATACTTAACCATTTGGAACCTTGGTTTCTAAGTCTCGTTTTCGGTGGTTTTCACTTGCGCGACCTCGACTAAAACATTTTTATAAAATCGAAACATAATCGTTTTAATCCGAATCGTTTTCGTGAGCCTTCCTAACTGTCTCTAGTATGATTCCTCAAAGTTTCACATTTTAATATGGCTTCTAAGTGGTCCAAATATAGCCTCAAAGTAGCTGACCAGAGAAGGGTTGTTCCTCCGAACGACGTTTACTAAAACTCACTTTTCTCTTAAACCGTAAATCGTATGGACATGATCTTTATACCAAAACAAACCTTAAAACAAGACCTACATGTTCAGGGGCAGTTCTGTTCAAAAATATTCCAATACCAGTTGGTAATTCTTGCTCAAAACAGTCTTAAATCAAATGGGCATTACGACGGCTATAATCGTAACGTTTTCCATTTCCAAAACACAACCAAATCAATACCAATCAATCCCAAACTCACCATCCACCTTATACACCCTCCACTCAGTCAAATCCTCCATGAATAATCACAATAAATTCATAACCCATCCTCCAAACTCAACCAACAATTCATCTAATTACTTAATCATGCTCTTAACTTTACATAAACATCAAAACCATTTCAAAACTCATATAAACAAAAGGGGGCAGAGGTCTTTATACCTTCCTTGAAGCCTTAAACACACAACCGGAGCTTGTAAGCCTTAAGAGAGTCTTTATCCATGGTTATTATCCTTAAACTTGCAAAAGAAAATCAAGAACAAGTTATGAATTCTCGGAGTTACTATACACCGGTTTAAAGAACTGGAAAAACGAAGGTCTTACCTTGCTCAAATGGAAGAAACTCGTGAAATAGGAAATGTAGGTTATCTCACGACCTTTCCAACAAGCTATCGATCGCCAATTGCCACCAAGCAATGAAGGAGATATGCATTTTACAATTCGGAAGTTTTGTGTTGGCCGAAAATGAAGAAAAGAGAGGTTTTTGGTTTGGTTGATTAATAATGATAATGCTGATTTTTTTGTGTTAAAAGGTGATGAGTCATTGCATGCCCAGGACACGTGTCGATCAGTGGAGCATCATGGTGGAAAGCAGGGACACGTGTCACGCAATGGAGATCATGGTGGCAAGCAGCTTTACTAGTTCGCTTTCCTTTCACATGGATGATCCAAATGTTGCATTTCTCGAATTAATCTTGTTACATGTTACTTCCATGTCTATATTTAATCCTGTCATAATTTCAATCCTTAATCCATGATTCGTTCGCTTAATCGCTTAATCTCGTTATAAAGTATCAGCGGTTTCTAGAACCTTCGTTTCACTGTCTCAGTGGTTTTCGTTCTAAATTCTCAAATCAAATATAATAAAATTCCAAAATATTAAATCCTCAAATCCTCAATTTTAATATCTCATTTCTTGATTATAATAATAATAAATCACTGCCCGGTCAAATACTACACCAAAATAAAATTTGGAATTTCTGAATTCCGATCGTCTTTGCATTTACTTATTTAATCCGTAGATCACTAATATGATTTCGGAATATCCACCCTACGTCTCATACATAGGTGGCATGAAAAATTTTCTTAACCCTCAAAATCACTATTCATCCACCAATATCACTATTCACTGATGCACTTAATCATAATAAGAAAAGTTTTAAATTTTTCCAAAAATTCGGGTTATTACAGTCTCCCCTCCTTAAAAGGATTCCGTCCCGGAATCAACTTTGGAGTAACTGGGGTACTCCTCTTCCATTGCACTTTCTAACTCCCAGGTGGATTCTTTCACCTCTTGATTTTCCACAAACCTCTCGCTAGCTTGGCAACCTCGTCACTTAGCACTTGCTCTTTTCTATCCGTGATTTCCACAGGTTGTTCTTTGTAAGTCAGACCAGGTTGTATATCTACCTGCTCGTACTCTACATATGCCGGGCATCTATAGTATACTGACGTAGCATTGACACATGAACCTCGTTATGACCATTCTACAAGTTTGGGGGGGGGGGGGTAAGGCTGGCTCGTAGGCCACCTTCCTGACGCGTCTTAAATCTCAGATGGCCCAATGAATCTCGGGCTCAACTTCCCTTTTCTTTCCAAATCTCATTAATTCTTTCCATGGATATCTTTTAGCATCACGAATCTCTAACCTCATATTCTCTATCTTGTTTGTACAGAAATACACCAACATAAACTTGCTTGTTATCCATCAACATGCCATTTAGCTTATCAATAGCAGTACTATCCCTATACTCGCGGGCTTAGTCCGCATACTTTCTCTGTCTGTCTTGGTTGTCACTAGCCGCTTGTTGGTTAAATCTTTTGTCTTTCTAGTTTGTTGGACTAACTTGGGTTTGGTGTAAAATCTCATCCTTTAATTCCCGATCATTCGGAATCCATCTCTGTCTCATTTTAATTAAGGGTATCGGCCACCACATTGGCCTTCCCCGGATGGTAGTGTATCTCACAGTCATAATTCTAGGTCAATTCTAGCCATTTCTCCATCTCATGCTATCTACTATCACGGGTAACTCAAAGCCCCTTCATTACACTCCATAAAATTTGTGGGTGCATTAGTCCACCCAAAATAACCTCGCTGAAAACTCGAAGTGTCTATTCCTAGTACGAATCGCAGTCTTGGGCATATCCTCTGATTTAACTTCCAACTGGTGATACCCAATTCTTTAAATAAATTTGAAAATACACAGTGTTCTTCCGCTGATCAAACAATCATTTACAAGGGTATCTATTCTCCATGTCGAACTCATACAACTCTCGAGATTCCATAATCTTGTGCTAATATCTTTCTCTCTTACAACAACACCGGGCTCTCCACGGTGGCACACTGGGTCTTATCATATCCTTGCCCAACAATTCTTGTAACTGAGTCGCTAACTCTTCCATTCTCACTGAGGCTAACAGGAGATGCGGCACTATAACCTGAATACTCGTTATTCATTCTCATGTCATCCAAATCGATATCTGGTAGCTCATTAAAACCTTGTACAATCTCCCAAAACCATTGTAGTTCCCTTTATACTTGGTATCTCTTTTCTTGGCGTCAACCTTAAGAGCTAATTAAGCCTCATATCTCCGGCATAATAATTTCTTAGTCTGACTATATTCAAGAATCTCTGAATCTGTCTCCATTCTTTATTTATTACTCTCTATCCCTTACAATCAGTCTGGGCTCCATTGGGTGTCAACCAACCCATCCTTCTTATAATATCAACTTCTCCCAACTTGAAAGGGATCAGGTCTATCAAAAGTGTCGACCTCATATTTCTAGTTTACAACCTGGATGTATGTACCAGCCTTATGGGAAAATCCCTCGATTGACTATTTCTACTTGTAATTAATCCCTTAGTGGCTCGGCCTTAAGGTTTAATTATCATGCAACTTCTTGATATACAACGATATATTAGCTCTTTCTAAATAGTATAGAAGGGCACCTGCTATTTAAAGGTCATGACAGTGGGCTGCTGGTTGGAGGTAGCCCTGGTTGAAACCTACTGGCTTTCTTTTACTCTGTGTTCACAAACTCCGGAACAAACCTCAATAATTCGGAAAACTTGGCCTCATACTCAGTCACAGTCATGGTTTCTTGTTTTAACTCTTTAACTTTTATTTTCATCCGGGTCTCCATGTACTTCCGAAAATTATTCCTCTAGAACCACACACGTTGCACCTCTCCCAAGTCACAATACCAGCTCCCTCTGACTCCATCGTCAGTACTTATCTTGCTAACCCAGAGGTAGTGTACATTCGTAAACAACTCCTCCAAAATCTCAATTCCACTATAGGGCATCTGTCTAACACCGTTGTCACTGGAGTTCACGGCACATCGCTATTTCTTTCACATATATCGATTGACACGCTTTCCATTATCATAATATCCTTGGGAGAATAAACCAATTTCATCGATATGTCACTAACATTCTATTCGTCTTAGGGATTCGCTCCTGTCATAGGCGATTTTGTTGCGAATCTAATTCCTACCAGCGAATTTTGACTTATTTGACCTGGGTGGCCTCCCCTTAGAATTCAATGAGGATAACAAAAATTATGGGGCCTTGAAAAGACAGCTCCCATATCAAGGAAAACGTCACACACTGATGATCATAAGGTTATGAGTTTTAAGGTAACCTTATTGGAGGTAAGAGAATTTTACCGAGAGATCAATATGATCATAAGAACTCAACGTTGTGTGCCTCAATTGAGACATTACTAAAGGTAATTAGCCTTCTTGTATTTCACAACTTACAAGTGATGGCGTCCCATCCGACTTCTATCACACAGACAGATAGTCCTTGTAGCCCCTATAAATATAGGGTTGTTCGTCTCAGTGGAAGTTGAAAAGTATGAAAGCAATTCGAGATCAATTTAATGATTATCGCCTTTCGACAATATTTCTCAAAGGAACACCTTGGATTAAAATTGAACAGATTCCAAAGGTGCGGTTTCCAAAGAAACACAAAGAAAAGAATAACCAAAAGATACTGGTACTTAACAAACAAGTGGTGAGGTATCACCATAGGGTCATTCATTATTTGAAGAAAAGTGAAAGCTTAAACAACATCATTTGACAGGGCTTCGAAAGCCTGAAAGTAGGCATTGTGATAGCCTCTGGCACAATTGAAATTAAATATGATTTAACACAAGTGTTATAAAACAACTTCGAAGAGGGAATATACCCTTTATCAGAATTCTTTCCTGGAGAGAGATCAAGATAGATCATAGGTTGGGGAAATATCCCACATAATTTTGCAAATGGGGAAGGTACTACCAAGGTCTCTACGGATGCCTTTTATGTCGGCTCCTCTGATGGATAATCGTTCAATTCCAAAGCTTTTCTTTTCCACGCACCCTAAGGTGTTCGATACTTACGTCATTGCCGACTTATAATAGTCGCTAAGAATTCAACCATCAACATTTGCAATCGCAGGGAGTTCTATTCGACTAGGCGCAAACATCCCAAGTAAGCGTTTTGTTCTATAAGAAGACTTCGATACCGTTGTTGCCCGTAGCAATGACAATTCCACATGTCGACTGGGCGGTACTTCGGAAGATCGTTAGAAACTACAAGATTAAATCTGGTCTCTATTTCAATCATCCTTATATCCAATATTCCTTCTCCCATATCAATCCCGTGCGCTACATAAGCTTAACACTTTTGGCACAATAGCCTTTTCATTTAAGTCAATCTCGGAATTTCTCGGTCTGTCTTGGTCCTTAAATATATTTCGCCTTTACCGTCCAATCTCAACTTCATCATTTTATCTCTACAATCGATTATAGCAATCAGGGTCTGTCCACCAACCCATATAATGGCTATCTTACCCAATCCACAGGGTTCGCTCTAATTTCCACTCTCTTTGGTGACATCCTCTGGTAATCAGAAAGACAAGGTTTGCCAAAATTTGCTGAATTCCTTTCCAAAATCAGGGAAACTTGATCAATCTATTTACTCACTAGTAATACTCGGATCGGATTTCTGACCTTTCTGTTCTATCCTCATAATTCCTTCCTGGTTTCCTTAGGGTGGTAAATCTCGTTCTCGATTCCGCCTTAGCGTGCTTGTCTTACAATAACATTTGCATGGTACATATACCCAAAATTCTCCTTGGGATAATAAAATCCCTCAATGACGTAATAGACACTCTTTCCAATGGAATCGCTGGTCGTGGAGGATTGAAACCTCATATCCAAAGCAATTCCTTTCACTATACTAGGCAACTAAGTCCCCTTAATCGTTTGTGAAAATCTGAACATCTTGGTTCTTACGTATGCCGCCTCCTTATGGGCAACTATAACCGACTACGAGTAACAGGTTTCGTTCAAGTCGAATCAATCCACTGATACTGGCTGTATTGCCTCTACCTCTTCTGCTTTGGAGATTCTACTCCATTTTCTTTGTCATATCTCTTGATGAATCATAATGATCCTAAACTCTCGTATCAGCACTTATTTGACCTCTGAAGGTTCGTCCGGTCCTATTGTACGACTTCAAGTAACATACTACATCTTTATCAATCAACACGCCCTCTACAAGATTCTTTCCTTGACCCACTATGGGGTCTTCCTCTAGATCCTCCTATGGATCTTCCTTTATCGGGTCTCCGTCCATTTCAAGGAACGCATCATTAAATGCCTACTCGAAGGCCTCGGGATCTGGTATCTCAGAATCCCATCCATCTATAACTCATACGAATCGAGGTGACTAACCATGAAGTCCTAAGTACGGTTTCCCAAAAGAAGTCCCCTCTCGGGCTTCATCTTAAACAGTCAGGGTCATGTCCACTAACCCGACTACGAACTCAATTTGAGCTCCAGATGTTCTTATCATTTTTAAGGGTATTGTAAGTGATAAGTGGATTTTTAATCCACTTGGAACGCTTCATATCGGCTTAAATTGATGACTTGAACTCAAGTATGTGGTGTGTTTAATGTGTTTTCATTAAGTTTTGCAGAACCAAGAGTTGGAGGTTAATTTGATTAAAATTCGGATTTTCCGGGTAGGTTGCGCAGTCTTCACTGTTTTGGCCATATCTGGAGTTCTACAAGTCCGATTCTGACGATCTTACAGCTCACGCGAAGAGGACAACATTTTCTATAATTCTGGACAGAAGGCACGGCGCGGCAGCGCCGTGTTTAAGCTTGTTTATGGCGCGGCAGCGCCGTTGGAAAAAGAAGCAGCAATTCTCTGGCGCGGCAGCGCCGTTATCCTATACAATCCTAGCGCGGCAGCGCCGGTCTGTCTGACGAAATTTCCTGTTTTGACCCGCTTTGCTGATTTTTCGAGTTGAAGTCAAAATTTCCATTCAGTACGACTTGTTGGCACCTGGAGGCCTATATAAAGAGAAGAAAACCCTAGAGATAAAGGAGATACAGATACCACATATTATCTACGGAGTTTTAAAGCACGAAGAAGCAAGGAAGAAGATAGTTTCAATTTATTCTTGTATTCTTTCTAGCTTGTGGATGCTTGGTTTGGGTGTATTCTTTAGAACCCTTGATATTTATTCAATATAATTCGTTTTCTTTCATCATGTTTACATTAGAACCCATGGTGACGATTAGTTTGATTATGAACTAACTCGTTGTCATGGGGTTTTAGCGGATTTATTCATGAAGTTTATTTGTTGAATTTTCTCGATGCCTATAGTGTGATTGATGCGATATCCTATCATGGTTGTTTTAATTCGTTATAGGAGAGTAGCTAACTCCTGTAATTGTGTGTTAATTCTTATTGAAGTGAAAGTGGATTTAAGAGTTTAGAACTTGCCATGCTAGCATAGGTTTATGCGTGAGAATATCATTCGTAATTAGTGTCGTAACTCTAACCGTTTTATGACGACTATGTGATCAATTGAATGCTTGTACTTCAACCATTATGTTTTCAATCTTTATAGACATATAGGGACTAAGCATAATTGGAAGACTAAGTGATTTCTATCTTTATTGTGGATATTATTTAGGATGGTATTTGTGCAACGAAAGTTGGCTTATATCAGTTTTGTGTGTTCGATCAGGTATTAATAAATCACATGAAAAGGCTAGAGAATTGGAAACTATAGATGGATTGTTTAATGAAGTTAGGATCCCATGTTTTATTCTCATAAGTAATATATCAGCAATCTTTAGTTTAATATAGTCTTGATAATTTGTTTAGTTAATTTAGTTAATCAAAACACAATTTGATACTTGTCTTAGCATTGAACGATAGCCATACATTGTTGCATAAGTGCATAACTATAATAACCATAGCAGTCTCTGTGGGAATGAACTCTACTTATTCTTATATTACTTGTGACCGCGTATACTTGCGTGATATTGTGTGAACAAGTTTTTGGCGCCGCTGCCGGGGACTCGGTGTTATTTATATTGTTATGTGCTTGTCATCAGTGGTCGTTAGAGTTCACTGACTCGGATTGTTTTTCTAACCTATCTTGTTTAGTTCGGTGTGTTTCAGGTACTTGAGTGTTTGAAAATGGCAGGCAAGGAGTTGCCATGGTGGGCATATTCGAGGACATCCATGCCTCAGCAATGTGAGCAATGTTTGGGCGTTCATGAGGCCTCACAATATTGTTACTACGAAGGAGTTGATCCATATGTCACTTATGAGGAACAACCATATTCTCAATACCATCCTCAACAGTACCAGCAAGATGTTCCAAAAATGTCATATTTCTTTGGTAGTGAAGAGTTTCAACATCAACAACATACTCCTACTTTTCAGTCAGATGAGGTTGTTGATATGGAGGAGATTAGGATGCTTGTAAAGAGTAACGAGGAGTCTTTAAAATCTTTGGAGACACTCGTTGCTCAAGCTGTGAGATCCTTGGAACAAGAGACTATGGAGGAGATTAGGATTCTTGCAAAGAGTAACGAAGAGTCTGTCAAAGCTTTGGAGCCACTAGTTGCTCGAGCTGTGAGAGCCTTGAAACAAGAGAATCAACGAATCATCCTAGAGGCAATTCCAGGAAATAATGGTGACTTGGAGCAAGGTACTGTATGCATAATTGAAGAAGGCAAATTCCAAGGTGAGGTGAGCGTTCACAAGCCATGTGAAGAATTTGATCATGCTAGTATGGTGGATGATTTGGAAAGGGCACTATATGGGACAGACACTAATGAGCTACACAAATTTCAAGAATTGGTATGTGCGTACCAAGAGGCTGATGACCATGGGAAAGATGCAGGTCTTCTACTTGTCTCAGAGTATAAAGATGGAGGTAGCGCATTAGAGCCATTGGAGGAAGTTCTCTTTGAGGGACCAAAGGCTTCAACAACTTACATTTACCGTCCTCCATTATATTCAAGCGAAGCCCGCAATTGTGTGTTGTTCTACAAATTGACAAATTTTGGGTCAACCGATGAAGGCATTGGAATAGGACATAGTTGTTATACGAATAGGCCAAGCGAGGAGAAGGGGCAGAAAGTGTGCCGCCGTGATGACGATGAAGTCTCACGAAGAGATGACCAGGCCAACTATTATCATCCTTAATGGAGACTTGGACGTAGTCAAGCTAATTGACTCTAAACAAGCGCTGCGTGGGAGGCAACCCACGTGTTTCGGTATTTTTTAGGTATGTTTCCTACTATTCCTTGTATTTATTTACATTCAATGGGGACATTGAATATTTTAAGTTTGGGGGTGATGTGTGGGTTGGTAGTGTTAGTGTGTGATTCATGTAGGATTCATATTGCATATGTAGTTGTAGTTCATTCGTAGTTTTGCATGTTTATGTCATATAGAGCATTCTGTTTTGCATTTTTGTTTATCTATTATGTGAGTCCATTTAGTTGCATTTGCATAGCATGCATATTTCATGATCCCGTAGGTCTTGACTATTTCCGTTAGTGAGTCGATGTTGATGGGAGTGTGGTTATGATGAATAGAGAGCTGATTAAGTTCCTAAGAAATTGACTTGCATGCCAGAAACAATTGTAAATTCACAAGTCTCATTGGTTGCTTTTAGATTTGATCAGACCATGCTTGTTTGGTGTTAGAATTTAACCACTTGCTTACATTTAGAATGTTGGCTAGATTCTTGAAAATGAAGAAGCACTTATGTATAAGTTTGGGGGAAACCGGGGATTTCATGCTAGTTGTAATAAAGGCTAGGCGTCAAATGGCTAGTAGCCGGCTCATTGAAAAGATGAGTAGTCTAGGGTGGGATGAGAAAAAGGCAAAGAGCACTCATTCCGAAATTGTTGAAAAAAAAAAAGAAGAAAAAAAAAAGAAAAGTTAAAAAAGAAAAAAAAAAAGTTGTGTTTGTTTTGTGTTTATGCAGAATTGATCAGGGTGAGCTCTTTAGTACTTGAGCAAGTAAGTTCTTTGGGGACTTTGTGCCTAGTGACCTAAGACTTTTCCGGTCTGGGATCCGCTGACCTAAAGCTCGTTAAATGGGTATTATTGTATAATCCTTCCGAGGACTCATCCATTGCACGGTCAAATAAGCATGTGTGTTGTGTGTAGTTGTTTTTGTGTAATAAAGCATGAATTCTTGTCTAACTCAGATGGACTGCGAAGGTGTCTCTTAAGAGTTCTTGTGTCTAGTGTTCATTCTGTTTGTAAGCTTGTGGTTGTTTTGGTGAAGAATAGGTATGGTCTTGATTTAGTTTGGGAGTATATTGGTGAGCATCGCACACACGCACGTTTCTGTGTTTGTCTTGTTGGTCGATGGGAATTTGGTCGAACTCTGTTTGGAAGACTGTGTTCTTTGAGATGTTGGCTTGTTGATTGGTTTTGGTTGGTTTGAAGGGATCGTTGCATTTTCATATTAGTTGCATACATGCATTGCATTGTTAGTTGCATGAGTAGATGGATTTTGTGGGTACATTCGCTATAGGCCCTCACGAGACCTTACTCGTCCACTAGGGCTGCTTAGGGGTTTAAAGGGCTTGTTGCATATGCCAAATGCAACCGTGATCACCTACGGAAGTGGTACTAGTTAGTTGTATATAGTTATATTATTTATGCTTGAGGACAAGCATCGGTTTAAGTTTGGGGGTGTGATAAGTGGATTTTTAATCCACTTGGACCGCTTCATATCGGCTTAAATTGATGACTTGAACTCAAGTATGTGGTGTGTTTAATGTGTTTTCATTAAGTTTTGCAGAACCAAGAGTTGGAGGTTAATTTGATTAAAATTCGGATTTTCCGGGTAGGTTGCGCAGTCTTCACTGTTTTGGCCATATCTGGAGTTCTACAAGTCCGATTCTGACGATCTTACAGCTCACGCGAAGAGGACAACATTTTCTTTAATTCTGGACAGAAGGCACGGCGCGGCAGCGCCGTGTTTAAGCTTGTTTATGGCGCGGCAGCGCCGTTGGAAAAAGAAGCAGCAATTCTCTGGCGCGGCAGCGCCGTTATCCTATACAATCCTGGCGCGGCAGCGCCGGTCTGTCTGACGAAATTTCCTGTTTTGACCCGCTTTGCTGATTTTTCGAGTTGAAGTCAAAATTTCCATTCAGTACAACTTGTTGGCACCTGGAGGCCTATATAAAGAGAAGAAAACCCTAGAGATAAAGGAGATACAGATACCACATATTATCTACGGAGTTTTAAAGCACGAAGAAGCAAGGAAGAAGATAGTTTCAATTTATTCTTGTATTCTTTCTAACTTGTGGATGCTTGGTTTGGGTGTATTCTTTAGAACCCTTGATATTTATTCAATATAATTCGTTTTCTTTCATCATGTTTACATTAGAACCCATGGTGACGATTAGTTTGATTATGAACTAACTCGTTGTCATGGGGTTTTAGCGGATTTATTCATGAAGTTTATTTGTTGAATTTTCTCGATGCCTATAGTGTGATTGATGCGATATCCTATCATGGTTGTTTTAATTCGTTATAGGAGAGTAGCTAACTCCTGTAATTGTGTGTTAATTCTTATTGAAGCGAAAGTGGATTTAAGAGTTTAGAACTTGCCATGCTAGCATAGGTTTATGCGTGAGAATATCATTCGTAATTAGTGTCGTAACTCTAACCGTTTTATGACGACTATGTGATCAATTGAATGCTTGTACTTCAACCATTATGTTTTCAATCTTTATAGACATATAGGGACTAAGCATAATTGGAAGACTAAGTGATTTCTATCTTTATTGTGGATATTATTTAGGATGGTATTTGTGCAACGAAAGTTGGCTTATATCAGTTTTGTGTGTTCGATCAGGTATTAATAAATCACATGAAAAGGCTAGAGAATTGGAAACTATAGATGGATTGTTTAATGAAGTTAGGATCCCATGTTTTATTCTCATAAGTAATATATCAGCAATCTTTAGTTTAATATAGTCTTGATAATTTGTTTAGTTAATTTAGTTAATCAAAACACAATTTGATACTTGTCTTAGCATTGAACGATAGCCATACATTGTTGCATAAGTGCATAACTATAATAACCATAGCAGTCTCTGTGGGAACGAACTCTACTTATTCTTATATTACTTGTGACCGCGTATACTTGCGTGATATTATGTGAACAGTAAGACTCGATCTCCTATCGTTTCTGAGGACTGTAACCTAAGGCTCTGATACCATCTCTGTAACAGCCCCAAATCCGGGGTCAGGGATTTAGGGTTGTCACAATCCATGTACTCCTTGCTTTACCTGTATTACTCACACCATTCATAATTCACCTGCTCATGACCCCACAGCATATGTCTCACACACACACACACACACACACAGGTTAGAGTCTCAGAAACGACACACTACGACAACTGCGGAATAAATAATTTTTTATTACAATACCCAAATGTCTTTTGAATCTGTTACTGATACAATTTCTAAGTATTGTTACATTACCAACTTAGCCTTCTGATGCTCACAATCCTCTAATACCATTCATGTCTATACATAAGTTGAATGCCAAAAGCCGTAGCCTGATTCGATTGGTTCGTACTACTCCCGGGATCACTGCTAGAAACTGTTTATGGGAACGCCTTGCGAGGTATGTGTCGTCCCATAGGCATCCTGCTTCGCTGCTATATAATATATATAAAATAATAGCAAGAGTGAGCGATAGCTCAGCAAGGTAATGAAAGTATGGCATAATTCTGCCTTTTAATACAACCCAGAAATAAAGCGGGTATAAGACAATAACTTGTCAAAATATCTTGATACTGAAATCATTTCCTTATCGGAATGTATTCCAAAAATACCATTGTTGTATTTCAAATATCATCTCCATAATATTCCGTAAACTTTCGATATTCATACTAAGAACAAAGTTCTAGTATAAAATAAAAGATGAAGTAGCAAGATAACTCAGTATATCCTTTCCGTAAAATATCTGCTATATAAAATATAAGCAGACTATCAACATATACTTGAAAGATGAAGTTATAAGAAAAATTCAATATCATCTTTCATATCAAACATTTACCTCATATCATAATTTGGAAATAAATACAATGTAAAATATTTCCAATCCATTTTCTAAACTCATCTGATTCCATATATCTTTTTGTAATTTCATATGCTTTCTAATAAACTCATATACTGGAATAAACTTGAATACTCTTGAGTAAACTTTCTTTCTCTGAAATCTTGCTTTAAACATGTTCTTTCTCTGATAACTTGCATAAAACATATTCTTTCATGGATGATGAACTGTAGATGGAGATTTTGGGCGCCAAGGATACCCCTACGATGATCAGTCGCAAGCTGTATCCCCCTGATCTTTTTCTACGTAGAAGGGAAGAATAGACAGTATCTGACTGACCTACCTCCCCGCCAATCGGTTGTAGGCAGGAAGTACAGACCCGTTTCACCAGTCCGTCGGCCTGTGACTCTTCTATGAGGAAGAACAGACCCGTTTCACCAGTCCGTCGGCCTGTTGCTCTCCTCTTTCCTACGGTCGGGCAATTTCTGATAAACTAAGGGAAGAACAGACCCGTTCACCAGTCCGTCGGCCATATTGTAATTCCCTTAGGGGACCGGCGCTACTCAGTCCCTTACATACTCTCCAAGTTCGAGTAAATCCATAACACTGAAACATGAAGTTCCTTTCCCTTTTTCCCCAAGAATACAACTCCACAAAGTAGTCATATCTGGTTGGAAAGGAAAATTCACCCATATTTCCCAAGCTGACGCTTGTTAATGGATGCAACTAATTCCACTGATCTTACCCCTCGAATCTTGAGGAAGTAATCAAAATCATTTTGATGGTAGTAAACCAGACTGATAAATTCATTGATTTAAAAAGGCTTAGGACCGGGCAGTCCACTGGAAACATACATAAAATCTTGAGAAAGGTCCCATGCATTTGTAGTTTGAGCGAACATTTAAGTCTTTCTGAATATAGACTTAAACGAGAAATAGATTTGGGAACCTTCTCTATTTATAATAAAAATTGACTGAAATATACTTTATTAGCTATCTAGGGTTTAAAATAGTTTTCACAAAATATTTCCTTAAGAAGTAGGGCTTTAAATAATTAATGCAAACTATATTTAATAAAGAATATTTATTTAGAAATAATTCTCAAGTACTTTCTTATCGAAAAGGGTAGATAACAACTATTCATCATATATTTAAAATATACCCTTAATAGATTAAACTCCAAATGATCTTTAATTTGTAAACCACTTATCGAGATTAATTGTAATAACACAATAAAATAACCCTAGATAGCAACTGATACCATTCTTAGTATGTAAAATAAATATAGAGAATATATAATATATCTCTAGATAACAACTGATACCATTCTTAGTATGTAAAATAAATATAGAGAATATATAATATATCTCTAGATAACAACTGATACCATTCCCGGTCCAAAGTATAAATGCAGAGTATATTCCCCCTACTGAGGGTTTTGCTTAGCACATCAGCTCCAAAATATTACTATATCCATAGCTTATAAGTTCAACTTGTATCAATACTTTGATTTATCATCATAGAAATCATTTCGAAATCATTTCGAAATCATTCACATATAGCATATATCTCAAATTCTTTAGTTATCACCACAACAGTTTTAAAAAGGTATAGGTTTGAAAACTTGCATCTAGTATATGCATACTTCAAAATATGGTTTTAGAAACTTGCGTGATGCTCGAGAGGTGATAGGGCTCGTGACAATGTCGAACAATCTAGACAAAGTCAAACGAAAACACACGGTTAATCCCCTGGATAATCCACTTGTACTCAATGCTTAAACACGTAAGCGAAACACAACCAAGGAATTACTAGCTCCTTATAGGCTCATACTAAGTCCATGTTATTCGTCAAATACTTATATCACAAGTTTGGTTTGAAATCCATTCTCAAATCCAAGTTATACTTAACCATTTGGAACCTTGGTTTCTAAGTCTCGTTTTCGGTGGTTTTCACTTGCGCGACCTCGACTAAAACATTTTTATAAAATCGAAACATAATCTTTTTAATCCGAATCTTTTTCGTGAGCCTTCCTAACTGTCTCTAGTATTATTCCTCAAAGTTTCAGATTTTAATATGTCTTCTAAGTGGTCTAAATATAGCCTCAAAGTGGCTGACCAGAGAAGGGTTGTTCCTCCGAACGACGTTTACTAAAACTCACTTTTCTCTTAAACCGTAAATCGTATGGACATGATCTTTATACCAAAACAAACCTTAAAACAAGACCTACATGTTCATCATCAGTTCTGTTCAAAAATATTCCAATACCAGTTCGTAATTCTTGCTCAAAACAGCCTTAAATCAAATGGGCATTACGACGGCTATAATCGTAACGTTTTCCATTTCCAAAACACAACCAAATCAATACCAATCAATCCCAAACTCACCATCCACCTTATACACCCTCCACTCAGTCAAATCCTCCATGAATAATCACAATAAATTCATAACCCATTCTCCAAACTCAACCAACAATTAATCTAATTACTTAATCATGCTCTTAACTTTACATAAACATCAAAACCATTTCAAAACTCATATAAACAAAAGGGGGCAGAGGTCTTTATACCTTCCTTGAAGCCTTAAACACACAACCAGAGCTTGTAAGCCTTAAGAGAGTCTTTATCCATGGTTATTATCCTTAAACTTGCAAAAGAAAATCAAGAACAAGTTATGAATTCTCGGAGTTACTATACACCGGTTTACAGAACTGGAAAAACGAAGGTCTTGCCTTGCTCAAATGGAAGAAACTCGTGAAATAGGAAATGTAGGTTATCTCAAGACCTTTCCAACAAGCTATCGATCGCCAATTTCCACCAAGCAATGAAGGAGATATGCATTTTACAATTCGGCAGTTTTGTGTTGGCCGAAAATGAAGAAAAGAGAGGTTTTTGGTTTGGTTGATTAATAATGATAATGCTGATTTTTTTGTGTTAAAAGGTGATGAGTCATTGCATGCCCAGGACACGTGTCGATCAGTGGAGCATCATGGTGGCAAGCAGGGACACGTGTCACGCAATGGAGCTCATGGTGGCAAGCAGCTTTACTAGTTCGCTTTCCTTTCACATGGATGATCCAAATGTTGCATTTCTCGAATTAATCTTGTTACATGTTACTTCCATGTCTATATTTAATCCTGTCATAATTTCAATCCTTAATCCATGATTCGTTCGCTTAATCGCTAAATCTCGTTATAAAGTATCAGCGGTTTCTAGAACCTTCGTTTCATTGTCTCATTGGTTTTCTTTCTAAATTCTCAAATCAAATATAATAAAATTCCAAAATATTAAATCCTCAATTCCTCAATTTTAATATCTCATTTCTTGATTATAATAATAATAAATCACTGCCCGGTCAAATACTACACCAAAATAAAATTTGGAATTTCTGAATTCCGATCGTCTTTGCATTTACTTATTTACTCCGTAGATCACTAATATGATTTCGGAATATCCACCCTACGTCTCATACATAGGTGGCATGAAAAATTTTCTTAACCCTCAAAATCACTATTCATCCACCAATATCACTATTCACTGATGCACTTAATCATAATAAGAAAAGTTTTAAATTTTTCCAAAAATTCGGGTTATTACAATTACTCCATCAGAATCAGTCTTGTTCTTGAAAATCCACTTTGTACCAACAATTGATCTATTCTTTGGTCTTGGTACTAGTTTCCAGACTTCATTTCTTTCAAATTCATTCAGTTCCTCTTGCATTGCAGTAACCCAATCAGCATCTCTAAGTGCATCTTCAACTTTCTTTGGCTCCTCCTTGGATAGAAAGTTATTGTATAGACATTCATTTTGAGTTGCACTTCTTGTTTGAACACCTGCATCAGGATCCCCAATGATTAAATCAGGAGTATGACTTGCAGTCCATTTCCTTGCTGGTGTTAAATTGTTTCTTGAAGTAGATGCTCCCCCTGGATTGGTGTTATCTTGACTTGAAGAACTTGCTTGATTTGAAGCTCTCCCTGAATTATTGCTATGTCCTCCTGATAAGCTATCAGGATCATCACTTGAATCAGTATCTGAAGAATTCTGTCCTGATGATTGAGTTGTTTCTGAACTTTTAGTAGAATGTTGTTGCTCCCCCTCAACATTAGCACTAATAAAAGTATCACTATTGATTGCATCATCAGCATTTGCACCATCAGCATCTGGTGTGACATCAGGATCTGGTGACCCATCAGGATTTAATGTATTGACAGGATCTGATTCACTTTCTTCAGGTTCCTTGGTAGCTTCATTTTCAAAAATCAATCTATCATGAGAGTCTGCATTGATTCCAGTTATCTTCTTGTCATCAAAAGATACATGTATTGACTCCATGACAGTCCTTGTCCTCAAATTAAAAACTCTGAAGGCTCTTGATGCAGGATAGCCTATGAAAATTCCTTCATTAGCCTTTGTTTCAAATTTCCCTAGCTGTTTAGGATGAGTTCTGAGAACAAAACATTTACAGCCAAACACATGCAGATGCTTCAGACTTGGTTTCTTCTCCTTGAGTGACTGATAAGGAGTAACACCATGCCTGTTTATTAATGTGAGATTTTGAGTATAGCATGTTGTGTTGACTGCTTCTGCCCAGAAATATGTAGGTAATTTTGCTTCTTCCAACATAGTTCTGCCAGCTTCAATAAGAGTTCTACTTTTCCTTTCAACTACTCCATTTTGCTGAGGTGTGCCAGGAGCAGAGAATTGTTGAATGATTCCTTTGTATTTGCAGAACTCTTCCAACTTTGAATTCTTAAATTCAGTACCATTATCACTTCTCAGTATCTTGACTTTGTACTTTGTGGTTGTCTCAATCATTCTCACATGATCCAACAGAACTTCAGGAGTCTCATCTTTTCTGTGCAGAAAATACACCCAGGTGAATCTAGAATATTCATCAACAATTACAAGAGTGTACCTTTTCTTACTGATGGACATGATGTTGATTGGACCAAATAGATCAAGATGTAGCATGTGATATGGTTCTTCAATAGAGGATTCTGATTTACTCTGGAATGATGTCCTTCTTTGTTTTGCTTTCTGACATGCATCACAGAGTCCATCAGGTGTATATAATACTTTTGGTAATCCTCTCACCAAATCTTTCTTAACCAATTCATTGATATTGCTGAAGTTGAGATGAGAAAGCTTCTTGTGCCAATTCCAACTTTCATCTACTGATGCTTTACTGATCAGACAGGTAGGGGAGTTATCAGTATTTGATTGAATGTTGGCTTCATATATGTTACCATGCCTGTAGCCAGTCAGTGCTATCTTTCCTGTTGCTTTACTGACTACTTCACAATGTGTGGAATAGAAGTTGACATGATAACCTCTGTCAGTGATTTGACTAATACTCAACAAGTTGTGTTTTAGTCCTTTCACTAGAGCTACTTTTTCAATGATGACATTTCCAATGATTATATTGCCATATCCCAAGGTTTGTCTAATGTTGCCATCTCCATAAGACACAGTTGGGCCAGCTTTTTCCTCATATTCTGATAACAGGGCTTTGTTTCCAGTCATGTGCACAGAACATCCACTATCCATGACTAACACATTTTTCTTTTTACCCTGCAATCAGAATAGAAACACACTAGTTAGAACATTTAGGAACCCATACTTGTTGGGTTCCTTTTCCATGCAATTTATTAACTTTCACAGCAGAAGACTTTCTGACTTTAGCAGTCCTGACAGGATTTACTCCATCAGGATTTGCTTTGTCAGTATCAGTATTAACAAAAGCATGCTTCACAATGACATTATCAACACTATCAGACTTTGTACTATTATCAATCTTAGGCAGTGGATCATAAAAGTTATAGTATAAATCATGATAATCTTTACAAGTATAAATAGAATGCCATATACTACCACAATGAAAACAGGACTTCTGCGGTTTATAAAATACTGACCTATTCCTAACATCAGACTTAGAAATATCAGCATTCTTCTTCTTACTCTTCTTACAATCAATAGCAAGATGATTAGAGTTACCACAGTTAAAACAACACTTTCTAGGTGCATTTGGGATATATTTATAACCATTCTCTTTATTGATCCCAACTTTACCATTCCTGTTTCTCTTAACAGTAGCTTCCTCTTTCTTATCTATCACCTCACATATTTTATCATTAAGCTGTTTCTGAGACAATAGACCTACATTCTTAATGACTTTATTCATGACAGGTTTAGACTTTATAATTTTAATTCCTTGAGTAGAAGTAGATCCCTTTTCAAAAGTAGAATTGGAATCCTTACCAAAAACAAAATTAACAGGAGTAATCTTAGATTTGGTTGCGTCTATAACATGTCTATAGGTCTTTGGACTGACTGTCTCATCAATGACAATTTTCTCTTTCAATTTCTTATCCTCATCTGACTTATATCCTAGACACTCTTTCAAATTCTTAGAGGTATTAATCTCATGAAATTTCCTACCAGAGTCTGTCCAGGTTCTGATTTTCTCATTAGCAAATTCAAGTTCCTTTTCAAGAGAAGTACATTTAGATTTAATCTCTATGTACATGTGTTTAGAATTATCACATTCTTTTTGTACTTCTTGGATACGAGAAAATTCAGCTTCTAATATATCATTCCTTTTTCTAAGTTCAGACATCTCAGATAATATCCTAGTATTTTCAGCAGTTTGACTTCTAAAGCTAATATGTAATGACTTTAGAAAACGTCTTAACTCAGAAGCATTATCAGTATCAAAATCAAAGATAGTATTTAGTACCTTATCATCAGGAGAAGCAGTTACATCAGCATTGGCCATTAGAGCATAGTTGACCACCTCAGTATCAGATTCTGAGGAAGAGTCCATCCAATCCTTGCTTGATGTGATAAGTGCCTTTGACTTCTTGCACTCAGAAGAAAAGTGACCCATACCATTGCACTTGTAGCATCTAACCTTTGACTTGTCAAATTTGCTACCCTTGCTGTTCTTTTTGATATACTTATCTTTGTTTGGGTTGAAACCCTTTTTCTGAAAGTTGCCTTGTCTTCTGTTCTTTCTGAACTTCATCCTTCTAAAGTTTCTGACAATCATAGCAACCATCTCTTCCATGTCTGAGTCAAAAGAATCATCATCAGTATTGGCATCAGGATTGCCATCAGTATCTGATGAAGAGTCATCAGGATCTGACTCAAAAAGCCTAGATCGCGAAGTCCTCAAAAAGGCTATGTCGCGAAGTCCTCAAAAAGCCTAGATCGCGAAGTCCTCAATAAGGCTATGTCGCGAAGTCTTCAAAGGCTATGTCGCGAAGTCTTCAAAGGATATATCGTGAAGTCAGGAAAATGCTGGAGTTCACGATATCAACACTTAGCCGTTTATAACAGGACAAATCAAGGTACAGAACCAAAATTAAAAGGAGACAAATACTGAAGCATCTGTTCTGGTAAGGTGGTCCAAAGAACAGATGGCAAATCTACAACAAAACTTGGAGAGAAAGACAAGAGACAAGCAGCTACAGAAACGGGAAAGACTCCGAAAAGCAAGTGGTCCTTCCTGACACAGTTAACTTCTTATGGCAGGACAAGTTGGACTTACAGCGAGGGGTAACTGTGTAAATAGGTGTGTGCACTAGTTTGTATAGGTTATATATCTCTTGCACACCCTATTGTTAGCTGTAAGAGAGTAACACATAGAAATATTCAAGCACTCTTTTCTCTGTAAGCAAAGCAAGAAAACATTGTTCTTGTTTAGAAGCCAGAATTTCCTTTATGAAATTTTGGAAGCTGTAGTATTTAATTTACTTAATACAAAGTAGATTAAAGTGATTGTGTGTGTTCTGTTATTTTCATTCCGCATTTTATTTAACACAATCTCTTACATCATTTTAGTTTTAAGAAATTGAAAATTATTGAAACTATCCATTCACCCCCCCCCCCTCTGTCTAGTTTCTTAGTATCATTCATAACTAACAAGTGGTATCAGAGCAGGCTGTTGATATACAAATAGGAAAAGATCAAGAATGAGCTCACAAAAACTAAGCAGTATCAAGATTCCTCCCTTTAACAAGGAGCACTACAGTCTATGGAAGAAGAAGATGTTGCTTTTCATCAAAGCATCAAACCCCATGTATTTAGACATTCTAAAGCATGGTCCCTTTACTCCAATGATTGAGATTGCTGAAACAACTGTTGGTACTGAAATAATACCAGCAAGACATGTACCTAAAGACCCCTCCAAATACACTGATCCTGAAAAGGAGAAAGTAGCACTAGATGGACATCTCCAACTTATCATTTGTGAATCTATGGATTTCAACATGTATGGCACTGTTGCTCATTGTAGTAGTACAAAGAAAATGTGGGATCTTATAGAAGTGCTATGTGAAGGAACTCCAGAAGTAAGAAAGAACAAGAAGCAGATTCTGGTCTCTCAGTATGAAGCTTTCATGGCTCAGCCAAAGGAGGGAATCACAGAAGTGTTTGAGAGGTTCAACAAGCTAATAAATGAGCTCAAACTCTATGACAAACACTATGAAACAGAGGAACTCAACATGAAGTTCTTGCTAACTCTACCAGACCACTTGGAACCAAGAATCTCTTCTCTCAAAGAAAGGGATCTAACCAAGATTGGTTTTGATGTGTTGTATGGTGTTTTGAAAACATATGAGCTAGAGTTGTTTCAAAAGAGATCCATTCAAGCAAAGAAAGGATTAATGGCCAATACTTCTTGTTCCCTTATTGCTGACAATTTAGGTCAAAGAATGGAATCTCTTAAAGTCAGTCAAGTCAAGATTGAAGAGCTGGAAGTTGAAGACACTAGTGATGAGACTCAAGTTGTCTATGATTTGCCTGAAGAAGATGAGTTCTACAACATAGATGAGCTGGACAAAATGGAGAACAAATCTTTTGACTATATGGCTAGGAGATATCCTAACATCAGGTTCAAAAGGAAGCAGCCATTTAAGTCCAAGTTTAATGCTGGAAATACTGGTGGATCAAGTGGGTCAAACTCATTCAACAAAGGAAAAGGGATTGCTGGTGCTGCTAAAGGAGGATACAAGACTGGGAGTGTGGATAGGTCCAAGATAAGGTGCTAATGGTTGTGAGTTAATGGTTGTGAGCCTTGATGGTTTGAAGAAGGAGGTTGAGTATCTTAAGAACAAAGTAGTTTGTGCTGAACAAATTGAAACAGCTCTTAGAGAACAAATTGCTGAAAACGAATTAAAGATAAGAAGCTATAAGAACTCCTTTGAGCTTGTTCAAACCTATCACAAGGAACACACTGAAGACTGCAAGGTTGGAGTTGGTTTTGATTATGAGAATGATAAGGGAAGGAAGAAGACCAAGGGCAAAGGAAAAGAATCTTTTATAAACAAAAATGCCCCAACCATTTTGTCTAGTGTTGAAAAGCCCATCTTCAAAAAGAGTGTTGTTAAGTTTAATGAAGAATTACTGGTCATCAAACAACAATTACTTGAAGAAGATGAGGCTGCTAAAGACACTACTTCCTCTCCCAAATCTGTAAATCAGAAAGAAACCAAAGACAATCTTGTCAAGAGTCCTAATGTTAATAAAAAAGTTGTTAAAAAGAAGAAACATAACAGAAATGGCAAAGTAGGTGTCAACAAGGGGAATAGTTATGCTTATGTGCCAAATGCTCCTAGGAAACAGTGTCAGAAATGCTTATATGTGAATCATTTGAGAAGAAGGCTGGCCCATCAGTAACCTTTAGAAATCACAACATTGGTTATACAATGGGATATGGCAGTGTTAAATCTGGGAATGTCATTGTTGAAGATGTAGCATTTGTTGAAGGATTAAAGCACAACCTCTTGAGCATTGGACAATTCACCAACAGGGTTTCAAAGTGGAATTTGATGAAGATCAATGTCTAATCTCAAAAAGAGGAAGTGGTGAAGTTGTTTTGACTGGTGTGAAGAAAGGAAGCTTGTTTGTAGCAAATCTTAAGGATGCAGACAAGGGAGAAATTTGTTGTTTCTACACTAAAGCCACCAATGAAGAATTCTGGATGTGGCATAAGAAACTGTCTCACTTGAATGTTCAGGCAATGAACTCTCTGGCTAAAAGAGAACTCATCAGAGACATGCATGCCTTGGAGTTTGTTCAAGATGGAGCATGCCAAAGAGGAAAGATAAAAAGATCAAGTCACAAGAACAAACTCCTCAATTCAAACTCAAAACCTCTGCAGCTAATTCACATGGATCTATTTGGCCCTGTGAATGTAATGTCCCTTTCCAAGAAGAAATATGCTCTAGTCATGGTTGATGATTATTCAAGATACACTTGGGTGGAATTCCTGTTCTCCAAGGATGAAGCACCTCAAGTAATTATAGAGCATATCAAGAGATTTGATAGAGAAGCACAAAGCATTGGTTCCTCTCTAGTTGCTTTGAGAAGTGATAATGGAACTGAGTTCAGAAATTCAACATTGTATGAGTTCTGCAAAGATAAAGGAATTTCTCAACAGTTTTCAGCTCCTAGAACACCTCAACAAAATGGAGTAGTTGAGAGAAATAACAGAACTCTCATTGAAGCTGCAAGGACAATGATGTTGAATGCAAAGCTACCTACCAGCTTTTGGGCTGATGCTGTTAACACAGCATGCTATGTGCAAAATAGAACATTGATCAATAAGAAGTCTGGAAAAACTTCTTACTCTTTGATGACTGGAAAAAGAGCATCCTTCAAGCATCTTCATGTGTTTGGAAGCAAGTGTTTTGTGATGAAAGATACTTCTGAGCATGTTGGGAAATTTGATGCCAAGGCATTTGAAGGTATCTTCATTGGATACTCTCTAGAAAGGACAGCATACAGAGTGTTTGTACCTGAGCAACACAAAGTAATGGAAAGCATGGATGTTACCTTTGATGACAAGAAATTCCCTGGACTTGCAACAAGTGAAAAAGACAGTGTGCCATTAAGATTTGAAAATCAAGGATATCTTGAGGATTCTGAAAGTGAGGATGAATCACATGTTCTAACTGCTCACCATGTTGAAACACCTAAAGTTGATGATCTTCTTCAAACACCTGTGCAAGGGAATACAAACACAGAGGGAGAAGAAGGGAATGCAACTCTTAATCAAAATGACCCTGAGGCAAGTCAAGGAGATGAACAGGGTCACACAAGGAAATGGGACAGAGCTCACACTAGGGATCAAATCATTGGTGATCCTATTGAGGGAGTTAGAACAAGGAGAGCAACAATGAACACATGTTTGTATAGCTGCTTTCTGTCACAAGAAGAACCAAAAGTAATTGAAGAAGCCTTGAAGAATTCTAACTAGATTGTTGCTATGCAAGAAGAGTTGAATCAATTTGCGAAAAACAAAGTTTGGGGATTAGTACCACCTCCTGAAGGTAAGAATGTCATTGACACTAAATGGGTGTTCAGGAACAAAATGGATGAAGAAGGTGTGGTAATAAGGAACAAAGCAAGATTGGTTGCCAAAGGATATTGTCAACAAGAAGGCATCGACTATGATGAGACATTTGCACCTGTAGCTAGGCTGGAGGCCATCAGGATTTTCTTAGCCTTTGCAGCACACTCAGACTTAAGGTGTATCAAATGGATGTGAAAAGTGCTTTTCTCAATGGTGATCTTGCTGAAGAAGTTTATGTATCCCAACCTCCTGGCTTTGGGAATGAAGACTTCCCAGACTTTGTGTATAGACTGCTCAAGGCACTATATGGACTCAAACAGGCACCAAGAGCCTGGTAGGAAACTCTATCTCAATTTCTTCTTGAGCATCAATTCACCAGAGGTATAATTGATAAAACTCTATTCTTCAAGAAGCATGGAAATGATATCATCCTAGTTCAAATTTATGTGGATGATATCATCTTTGGCTCTTTAAATGAAAAACTATGTCAAAGGTTCTCTAAGTTGATGCAAAGCAAATATGAGATGAGTATGATGGGAGAGTTAACCTTCTTCCTAGGCCTGAAAGTACATCAAAGGGAGGATGGTATCTTCATAAATCAATCTAAGTATGTTAGAGATCTCTTAAAGAAATATGGTTTAGAAGATTCATCCCCAGCAAAAACTCCAATGTCCACTGCAATCAAGCTTGATGAAGATAAGAAGGGCAAAAGAGTCGACATCAAGGTCTATAGAGGAATGGTTGGATTATTACTCTATCTCACAGCTAGCAGGCCTGACATCATGTTTGCCACATGCCTTTGTGCAAGGTTACAATCTGATCCTAAGGAATCTCACACGATGGCTATCAAAAGAATCTTCAGGTATCTGAAAGGGACTCCTAATCTTGGGCTATGGTATCCAAAGGGCAATGGGTTCAACCTGGTTGGTTACACAGATTCTGATTATGCTGGATGCAGAATTGACAGGAAGAGCACCTCTGGAAGCTACCAATTCTTAGGTCAAAGGTTAGTGTCCTGGTTCAGTAAGAAACAACAATCCACAGCAACATCTACAGCTGAGGCTGAATATATTGTTGCTGGAAGCTGCTGTGCTCAATTGCTTTGGATTAGAAATCAACTCATGGATTATGGACTAGTGTTGGAACACATTCCCCTGATGTGTGACAATACCAGTGCAATATCCATTGTCGACAATCCTGTTAATCATTCTACTACAAAGCACATTGAGATAAGGTACCATTTCATTAGGGAACATGCTGCAAATGGTACTATATCAATCTCCTATGTTCCAACTGAGAAACAATTAGCTGACATATTTACTAAAACTCTAAATGAAGTTGTCTTCAATAGACTTGTGAGTGAAATTGGAATGCTCAATCCTTCATTTAGTTGTTCTAAGTAAGTATGCTAGTTCATTGGTGCAGCAGTAAATTTTCACTGTATTTAAATGCTCTATTCATATTGAGTGAAAATTAGCTGAGATATGATTTATAAATATTTCAGTATTTTACTGCATATTTTTCAAATCATACTTTTATGAGAAGTTATGAGCTTTTAAGACATCTCTACATAGGTAATTTTGAGAGTTCACGACTTAGTTCAAATAAAACAGACTTATATCGCAAACTGTTGAAATTGTGAGACTTCGCGATATAGTTCATTTCTTGATTTTGCGACATAGTTCATTTTATGACTTCGTGACCTAGAATAACTATATCAACAAGTCTCCATATTTAGCAGAATTTTGACTTAAATTAATTTCATTTCAGAATTTTGAGATAAGTCTGACAAATTGCTTGGAATTCCAAAAAGAGAGTTTTAGACAAGGTATTTATACTACATCGCAAAGTCTCCCCATACTTCTATCTTTAAGACTTTGCGACATAGTTCATTTCTGGACTATGCGATATACTTTGCAAGACTACGCGATATATGCTATTTTGAGACTTCACGACATCAAAATAGCCTATACAAATTCATAACTCCATATCGCAGTGTCTCTATCATATAAATACCTTTTACTGACCGTTCACAACTTTTCATCTTGTCTATTGCTCTCAATTCTCAAACCTAAAATCCAATTCTCTTCTATCTTCTTCACTCTCAATTTCAAATGGCACCCAAATCTCAAACAGCTTCTTCTTCAAACTCTTTAGTTATACCCAAAGAGACAAACCTTCTCACTATCCCCTCTGAGGCTAAAGCAAACCCCAGGTACAAGTGTTTTGTACGGTTCTTGAACACCTCCTACCTTCGCCAAGCCTTAACCATGAACCCCACACTGTATGTTGATGTACTGGAAGGATTCTGGAAAACAACTATGGTATCTACAATGTCAAGGGAGGATGGGACTTCGTTTCAGGAGATTACTTGCACTATTGGAGGCAAGCAGTTGCAGTTTGGGGAGAAAGAAATTAATGAAGCTTTGGGGTTCAAGGTTGAAGGTCATGATGCTGAATCCAATGACACTGAAATGGTGGCATTCATGGATCTAATCATGTATGCTGATGAGATAGACATGGCTAAGCTTAACAAGAATCATGTCAGAAGGGAGTGGTCATTTCTGTTTGACGCACTCCAGAAGGTGTTCCTGTGCAGGAAGACAGGATGGGACCACATCAGTCACATTGCTGTGAAGCTAGCCTACTCCTTAGCTCATAATCTGGAGATAAATGTAGGAGCCATCATGTGACGCCCCCGACCCCGGGATGACCTCAGAAACCCGACCCGGGGACGTCAACCAAACCAAACGCCTCAATATATGCTTACATACTCAAACTTTAATTAATAAACAAAAGATCTTACAACGTGATCAAGCCTTACGACAAAACGTTACAGCATATAATAAGTTCTTACACAACTTCGAAACATAAGTCTATTTCAAAAGTATTCTCCTTAGAGTACTACTCGCTTCCCGTCCAACATCGATAGTTCAGTTCATCACATTCTTATCTTTTCCTGAACATCCTTCTCCAAAATTCTTCCCTGTGGGAGTTAGTGAAATAAAAGAATGAGCTCACAGAGCCCAGCAAGCATATATTATACCATTTAACTGAGGTTTGCAATTTCACAAGTCGTTCATCACAATAAAATAATTTTCACAGAAATTGAATAAAAATGAGTATTCAAACACGATAAATTCACAAGTTCTACTAGTTGGGATCCCGGCCAGCTAAACAATTGGTTTAGCTTCACTTCCAATAAGGAAGCATCACAGTTCACAGTATCAATGTAAGAATACTCAATTTTCATCAAATATCAGCAATAAAGTCATCGATATTTCAAAATCACATTTCAACAGTAAAACAGTACAGTATATACTTACAGTACACCGCCCCTAATGTCTCTGATTCGTCGTTATCTCCAATAACATGTATCCCTTTCAAACCTTATTTATAAAAACATTCAACCAATCATAAATGTTTATCCTTATGTCTAAATATTAAAACAAATATGTAATCACATATTAGTTGAAAAATAAACTCTTCCACTTTTATTAGTTATTTTAACGCTATCACAATATCCAATTATAAAAACAATCCAAAACTTTCATATATATATATATATATATATATATATATATATATATATATTTTAATCAAACCTAATTCTCATGATATACTATCAGCTCATTTCCTACAAACATTCCACAATTTTTTTAAGCATGCTTTACAAATATTCCTCAAAATATAACCAAAAATATAACTTAATTATTCATCAACCAAACTTAAAATCTGACTTCACCAACAACTCCGAAAGATCAATTACTTAAACTTTCATGTTAAACACTTTTTCTAATTCCTTCATTTAAACCTCTTAATAAATTATAAACTAATAATATTAAGTCTAGCCAATAAGGGACTGCCACGTCATCATCTTCCCCAACATAAGTATTCAGCATTTTCTCTGTCCTCGCAACTACAATGGCTAAACTTTGACCGTGAATAACACTCTCATTTTTTATCCGATTCTTATGATTCAAGAGTCTATTCCAACTATTTTTTCGAGAGGATTCTAAATATGTAATTTGTTTGAGCATCAGACATCGAACAAACACTGGACGGATTGATTTACCGAAACCTATAACTTATAACTTGTATATTATGTTTACAAGAATATCTACTCAGATTAGCCGATCTATCATATACAGTGTATGAGCTGATAGAGAGACTAAGAATATACCTTTTGGTTAGGAGGACAGAAAATTAGCAATTGATTATAGTTTCTAAAAGTTGTAGTGTATGTCTTGGAGTTTTTATGATTCATTCTTTCAAATAATATATGTGTCATATAACTTGGACACTAATCCTATCTCACAGACATCCACGTGTGTGTCTAAATTGCCACCATCCTTCATTTCCTTGTGTCACGTTTCTCTCTTCTTTTTTTTTTTTTTTCTTTTTTCTTTTTTTTTTTTTTTTTGTACCCATTTTCACTCCATTCTTGCAAATCACAATTAAAGCCTTATGGTCCATATATTAAATTGGTCCAACACTAGTTTGGTTGTTCAAGAGCCCATAATAAATTAACTCAAATTTCTTTTCTTTCCTTTACTATTTATTTATTATTATTATTATTATTCAGGATATTACAAATGGAATTAGATCTACAAAAATTCATAAAGGCTATCATAGTCTTGCCTTTGATTTGATCATAAAATAACCTTAAAAACCAAATAAATTTATTGCCTCAAATCATTAACATTCATCCAATTGTCATTGGTTCTAAATTGAACTAAAAAGACTAAACTTGAATAAATTTCTCTCTTAAGGATAAAGTTAATACTTAGAGCAAGTCCAACAATGTCTTAGTTGGTTACTTATAAATATTATATAATAATGTGTCCTAGTGATTTAGAGACTTGATTTCTTGTAGGAACTCCAACAATATTGCTTATATCCATTCCCTATTGTTATTATAATAATATATTTGAAAAGAGAGAGAAAAAGAGTAGAAGAAAGAGAGAGAAATGAAATGTAGAAAAATGAGGGAAGTTAATTTTTTATTCTTGGAAATTGAATAGGTAATGGCTAGTGGTTACCTATTAATAGGTAATGAGGTGGATGTCCTAGTGATTTAGGTAACCACTAGGACATTGTTGGAGCACCATTTTTTGCTAGATTACTTATATTTGAGCTTAGGACATGATATAAGTAAGCTGTTGGACTTGCTCTTAATACTTATCTTTTTCAGAAATTCCTTAATGCTTAAGACGAAAGACTAACACTTAATACTTGAATAGGCCTTGACGGAAATTGCTAAGAATTTCCTTATATTTTTCATACCTCAAGTTGTCCCACCTCAATAAGATGTAAAACAAATCATCATCTATTCCCAATATAAAGGACTTGGAATCCAATATCTCTCATCTCACTATAAGTGACAACCTTGGTACAAACATGAGATTTGGAGGCAGGTTTTAATTAGAACTTAAAACTTAAACTTAGAATTAACCAGTATCAAAATATCAAATAGTATTAAACGATTTGGAAGCATTCTCCCTTATCCCACATCGATGGAAACGTGGTACCATTATTACATATTGATAACCTTTCTATGAAATAAACACTAAATCAAACTCTATGGGCCTTCCTCACATAAGCTCATTAAAATTTAGAAAAAAAAGCATGTTCCAAATCCCATTCATCGATTTATTGTCCTAAATTTAAAATTAGATAGAAATTTAATCAGAAAGTACACATTAAAGTACTCAAATATAATAACTTTATAACAAAACATGAGTCAGAGTATTACACATCATTCTCAAGGAATTGGCTCAAAGGCTAGGCAAGACTGTTCATGGACGAGGTAATGAGATCTTTTACCCTCGCTTTCTTCAATGCATTTTAAATTATCTTGATCATAATGTACATGAATTAGATGGTATAGATCAAACAAAGATGGCTTATTCCAAGTCCATGTCCAAAGTTCTATTTGGTTCATTGGACACAAGGAATCAAGTGGATGTGATTCTGAGTGTGACTAAGCATATGCAAGACACATTCACATCCTATCCACTTGATGAGCCCATATATCATGAACTTTCCTGGAAAGGGAAGGCTAAGACTGAAGGAGCTTCAAAGTCTAACCCAAGCCTTCCTATCCCATCCAGTGACCCTCCTGCAAACACTACCTTAGAAATTAGGGAGCCAAGTGCACCAGTCTCTCAAAAGATTGGTGTTACTAAAAAGAAGACCAAGAAGAGAACCCTTGCTATAATTGATGAGACTGTAGATTTAGGAAGTGAGGAACCTGAGTCACAGCTCACTAGACAAAAGAAGAAATCCAAAACTCTAGCTACCACTGAATCCTCCCAACAAGATTCAGATGTGCAAACAGGGGTACACCTATTACTGTCAATGTCCTCTCAACGGGGCATTGGTATTGAAAAGAGTAGTCTCCCCACTACAACCTATATAGAGTCAGCACGGGGTCAAGAACTCACTCTTGACTCAGGTGGAAATAAGGGTGATCAATCACTGAGTGGAGAGCACATCAACTTTGAAACTCCTCCTATTTCTCAGGGGGAGTTGCCAAAATCAAGTCTAAACTCCTCTTCTCTTCCAGATTCTACATCTAAAATTTCTTCATTACAGGAAAGTCATTCACATGACAATTCTGCTCTTGATCATTCACAATTTGAATCTGTGATTGAGCCCATTTCAAGTGACATGGTGCTTGACACTGTGCTCACCACCCAGGACCCACATTTAGTTGGTCAGGAAATGCATGTTGGGGCATATTCCAATGACACCAACACAAACACAGAGGATTCAACAGTCCTTACTGGAGACTCCGTGCCAACTTCTCCAATCCTTAGGGATTTGGACATGCCTTCACAGGCACATAGAGATGATGTTGTACCTCATCCCATTTCAATGGAGACAGTATCAGGCTCTACAGTCATTCCAAGAATCTTTCTCCTACAGCAGTTTTTGAAGCAGTGAATGAAATGTACAAGAATCAGCTAAAGGCTCTGCATTATCTTGGGAATGGTCCTCAATCAGAGATTTCTACTATCAAGGAGGAAACAGACAAATCTTTGACACAGCTCAGGAACTCCTATCTCTCTTATTTTCCCAAGGTAGATGGCATCCTCAAGGAAGTGCAGAAAACTGCTAATAATGTCACAAAGATGGACTTCACTCTAGCCTTGGCCACAGACAATCTCAAGAAACTTGCTACCAAGCTAGATAATCAAGTGCAGTCCAACATAACCTCCAACTCAATGCTCACAGTAATGTGGAAAAACCAGTATGGTGACAAGATGGTGGATGAAGTTCCCATTTCCAACATCTCCAAATTTGATTTCTCCAAGATCAAAGACCAGTCTCTCAATTCTTTCAGGTCTGAGCAACTCTTCTCCAAAGTTGATAGATTGGAAAGAGAGGTAGCTGAGCTCAAATCAGACAACCAAGGTCTCTCTCATACCTTGGGGCTCCTCAATGCTAAGCTGGATGACCAAAACAATGCCACTTCTAATATCTTTCTAGTTCAGCATCAAATGATGACAACTATGATGAAAAGCATGAACCTTCCTATTCCTGGAGAAGCTAAAGACATCTTGTCTGATCCCAAGCCTAAGGGGGAGAAAGGAAAGGAAGAGACTATTCTGGAAAAGACAGGGGGAGCTCCTACCAAGCAAAAGCTTAAAGGGAAAATCATATCAGAAAAGGAGCTCAAGCCAATCACCCTTCCTACTGTTTCTGTCACCAGTTTAGCTGGCCAGAAAAGTAGTGTGACTACAACTTTCTATCCTGGTATAATGCCCAGTGATGTCTCTGCTCCTCTCATCTCATCAAAAGCTCAGCCTGTCAAAGTAAATATCGTCACTGAGGCCAAGCTACAGGAAGTTGCCAATTCAAACATCTATCATGATGTGGCCTTTCTGGAGTTTCTGAAAGCCATCAACATCAGTGTTCAAGGTGATACTCAGATCTACAGGGAAAAGCTTCAGGAAAACATCAAGTACTTTACTGTGGTAGTCAGGAAAATCAAGGATGCTTATCTAAGAGAAATTGTCATCGTATCTAAAGAAAATGACCTATGACATTTGTCTTTTGAAACTCTAGAGAAGCTGAGATTTACTGAACTAGACACCATAATGAAGCTAATAGAGAAAACTTGTGAGAACAACAGGATTCTGTATGAGGACTTGAAGAAGGACCTATACTCTAGATTGCCTGAAGTCATCACAAATCCAAGAACAGTTATTTTCCAAGGTCTCACCAGGGCAAACACCATTGATCAATTAATCATCCCTGGTCAGCTGAACATGAAGAACAAGGACAAAATCAACAATGTGCTCCAAATGTTGAGAGCTAAGAGGGGATTCAGGACTGCTGAAGAGATAGAAATTATCCAAATTCTTCAATCATTTTTGATACATGGAAGAATACCTGAATCACTCAAGGAAAAGAAAACTCAAAAAGATGACAAAGATGATGATGAAGACAAGAGCTACAGGAGAAGGAGTCAGTCTAGGAGTGATAAGGATGGAGTAAGTGAGAGCAGCAAGGGCAAAACTCCCAAGAAATCTAAAGATGCTGAAGATGACACGAAAGACCCTAAAGGAAAGAAGGAGACAGTAAAGAAGAGAAGTAGAAATCAGCAAGTCAAGGACATTGCTAGCAGTACCTTAACCACAACACAAGACTCTAAGTCTAGGGCGGGTACTGTTAGTAATGATCCTCCAAAATCAATATCCATGACTTCTGAAACTGATTTGCCACTGGAGAAAGGTAAAGCCACAAAAGAAAAATCAAGAAGCTCTTCCACAAAGTCATAGCTAGTGGAGTGTTACAGTGGATGAAGGGAAAAGGATTGAAGCTACTTCCAAATGATGTGGCACTGAAGACAAAATCTCCTTGTTCCAGAAAACTATCTCAAGTGAAGCACATGAAGATCAAGAGTGTAGCCAAAAGAACAAGGATAACAAAGAAGAATGGGGTGATCACAAATGTAGTTGGGATTAATGTTCTTCCTCTGGATGAAGACTATGATGAAGATGCCATAGAATTTCTGAGAGCTCAAAGAATCTTTGAACTCAAAGTGAAGCAAAATCATCTAGAAATCAAATACACTGATGGAAGAGAAAGAGAAATGAAGCAAGGGAGCTAGCAGTAATTTCCTCAATATGAGCTTGAAAGAACAAATGCACTGCTGAACTTTGAAGAAAAGGAAGAAAGGTTGTGGAAGATAGAGATTGCCAGATTCTTGAAGATGCACTCAGATTACAAAGAAAACCTAAGAAAGCAAAATGAAGAGAAGAACATTCAGAAGGAAAAAGAGATGGCTGATATGGAAGAAAGGGCTAAAGAGTTGAGGAAGAAAGGGCTGTGTAGAGTGAAACAAAATCCCTATGTTGTGGAGTACAAAAATAAATATGGAGGAAAAAGCAAGATAAGGATGGAGTTTGTAGAATCCTATGTGGAAAGTGCCCTTAGAGTTGTAATTGATGATTTAGAAGACTCTCCTCTGATAGAAGAACTAATTGCAAGAGATGAAATTCAAGCAACCATTTCAGATATGAAGAGAAAGGAAGAAGTGAGAAAGAAGAAGGTTTATGATGACTATCTTGAGAAGCAAATGGAAACTGAAGTTGTTGAGAAACAAAGATAATTTGTAAGCTTTCACTTTCAGTATGTTATCAAATCTCTGTTCATAATGTTCATCTATTGTTCTCTCTAATATTTAATTCCTTTTATGTAAGTTAGGCTTGTTATCAGACATGAAATTGTGCCTAAGTTTCTTACTCACAATTTGGGGGAGATTGTTAGGCTCAAGGCATGTCTGAACACCACTATTAGCAAGCCTACTCATTGTGACTATGTCACTCTACATGACCTAATGAATTCCTTCACTAGGATATAGTATAGGTCTCTATTGTACTTGTCTTGTTTTCATGTACTTAGCTTTATCTTGAATGCCCAAAGTTATAATGAGCTTAGTAAGCTTCTTGCAATCTAGAATGTACATAGGCCATGGAATAATTATCCTGGTAGAAGTTCAGAAATGTTCATGTAGCAGGATGGAGATGAATAAGGCCCTGAAGAAATAAGTTGCAGAAGTTTTTCTAAGTCCCTATACCGTGAAGTCAAAATAAAGCTATGTCGTGAAGTCTAAAATATCCATGTCGTGAAGTACTGAGATCGCATAGTCCTAAATGAACTATGTCATGAAGTCTTCATTACTCATATCATGAAGTGTTGATACAGCAAAGTCAAAATGTACTGGATCGTGAAGTCCTCACAAGGCCTAGATCGCGAAGTCCTCAAAAAGGCTATGTCGCGAAGTCCTCAAAAAGCCTAGATCGCGAAGTCCACAAAAAGGCTATGTCGCGAAGTCCTCAAAAAGCCTAGATCGCGAAGTCCTCAATAAGGCTATGTCGCGAAGTCTTCAAAGGCTATGTCGCGAAGTCTTCAAAGGATATATCGTGAAGTCAGGAAAATGCTGGAGTTCACGATATCAACACTTAGCCGTTTATAACAAGACTAATCAAGGTACAAAACCAAAATTCAAAGGAGACAAATACTGAAGCATCTGTTCTGGTAAGGTGGTCCAAAGAACAGATGGCAAATCTACAGCAAAACCTGGAGAGAAAGACAAGAGACAAGAAGCTACAGAAACAGGAAAGACTCCGAAAAGCAAGTGGTCCTTCCTGACACAGTTAACTTCTTATGGCAGGACAAGTTGGACTTACAGTGAGGGGTAACTGTGTAAATAGGTGTGTGCACTAGTTTGTATAGGTTATATATCTCTTGCACACCCTATTGTTAGATGTAAGAGAGTAACACATAGAAATATTCAAGCACTCTCTTCTCTGTAAGCAAAGCAAGAAAACATTGTTCTTGTTTAGAAACCATAATTTCCTTTGTGAAATTTTGGAAGCTGTAGTATTTAATTTACTTAATACAAAGTAGATTAAAGTGATTTTGTGTGTTCTGTTATTTTCATTCCGCATTTTATTTAACACAATCTCTTACAACATTTTAGTTTCAAGAAATCAAAAATTATTGAAACTATCCATTCACCCCCCCCCCCCTTCTGTCTAGTTTCTTAGTATCATTCATAACTAACACACTCTCACTCAGGGAATGTTTACTCGTGAACTACTTCATGACAGTGGCATTACTGTTTTCAAACATGTTGCCACTCCACTCCCTCTTTCTCTTAAGCTTTCTGCAGATTCAGGTGTATTACTATCTGACCCTTCTTATTATCGTTGCCTCTTGGGAAAACCTAATTTTCTTACACATACTCGGCCAGATTTATCATATATTGTCCAGACTTTGAGCCAGTTCATGCAATCTCCTTGCTAGCCTCATTTGCAAGCCTTATGCCACACACTCAATTATCTACATTCTACTGTTGGCTAAGGGATTCTTCTGCAAGCTAATTATCAGCTAACCTTGCAGGCGTTTTCTGATTCTGATTGGGCCTCTTGCCCAAATACCCGTCGGTCTGTTACTGGTTACCTGGTATTGCTTGGTAATTCTCCTATTAGCTGGAAGTCCAAGAAACAGTCCACTGTTTCTCGTTCTTCTTCTGAGGCGGAATATCGCGCCATGGCTGTTGCAGCATCTGAAATCACTTGGCTTGTGCGTCTTCTTACTGAATTAGGTATTGACAACCTTCAACCTATTCAACTCAAGTGTGATAATCAATCTGCTATTTACATTGCGAAAAATCCAGTTTTTCATGAGCGGGCTAAGCACATTGCTATTGATTGTTATTTTACTAGTGAGAAGGTTCTCGATGACTTGATTGAACTGTCCTATCTTCCTACGTCCTCTCAACCTGCTGATATTTTAACTAAGGTTCTTCCTTCTCCTCATTTCAACGATCTCACATCCAAGCTAGGGATGGTTCTTCCCCTCTCTAGCTTGCGAGGGGGTATTGAACATGACACTGGTAGTACAGCGGGAGCTTCCACATCAACAGACTAATCCACATCAGCTCAAGTGATTGACACAGTGATGCGAAAGTTTGTTAGAGTTTGTTAGCAGGAGCTTCCACATCAACAGACTAATCCACATCAGCTCAAGTGATTGACATAGTGATGCGAAAGTTTGTTAGAGTTTGTTAGAGATTATTTTCTTTTATTAGTTTGTATATTTATTGTCTCTGTAACTAAGAAAAACTCTCTGAACTCTCTCTCTTACTATCAATATCTCTCTTTTTCATTCTCTCTAAGATGATGTATTAATACCGGAGATGAATGCACAGTTTGTGATGAACTATTTCAACTACTATTTTGATATTGTTCTATACTGATTGTTAATCTTCATTGCGCACCAGATAAAAATTATAAACATGATAGCTAATGAGCACTCACGCCATAGACCCTGTCTCAAAGGTGTAGCACATTTCTTAGGCACCAAATATGTGCATTTGTGGCAATAATAGTCTATAGCATCTCTGAATCAGTTTGTGGCCGATGGCACACCTGAGCTTAAAATAACTATGAATTTCCAGAATAGAGTAGATGAGATTGAGAAGGTGATGGTGATAAGTAAGAGCTGGAATAAGATATAGCGAAAATGCAGAGCTCTTCTGGATCCAAATCCAAAATTCACAGGGGTTGCATGAAAAGGAAGACTCCCCAGCTTCCTCTCCACACAAATCATATTTAAACAAGTCTTCTCTGGCTTCAAAAGAAATTTTATTTCTAATGTTAAAATTAAAAGAAAATTTGAAAATAATATTTCTAATGTTTCATTTTTACAATATAAAATGAAAATTTTGTAACATAGAGTGCAACTTTAATTAGACTTTTTATAAAATTTATTTTATTTTAAAAATTGATTTGTGTTACAACCTTCCAAAGAGGACTTGTAACCTGAATCTAATATTAAATGTAACTTCAAATATAACTGAGATTTGTAAAATTTGCAAAATCAGATTTTAAAAGATAAGATTTTGAAAATTGTATATTTGACAACTTTTTTTTCAAAAATATCATTTTTCCTAAAGTAAACAAATCATATTTTTGGAAAGATCCATAAAATAATTAAGAACAAAATTTCATTTTAAGTCTTGGAAAGTTCAAGTATTTCACAAGTGAGACAAGTTACTAGAGCCGGGTAAAAACTATAATATGAAGAAACATGAGGATGAAAACCAGTGTTGTTGGAGACAACCTTGCACCTTTTTAACTTCAAATAAGAAGATTAATGTGGTTTCAAAGGCATCTTTTGAGATCCCTAACTACTAATAGCTAAATGAAGAACAAGCATAAAATGATGTCATACCAATATTTTTTGTGTTCTTGTTGCTGACTACAGAGAATTTGTGCAACACAAGTTACGTATCTTAAAAACTTTTACATATCTAAAAAACTTGGAAAAATTTACTATATATAGTACAGTCGAGCAGAAATAGAAACCTTCATATTCTCCTAATATTATAGGGCTACCCTAGAGCTTTATGGTTCACCATATTGGCTTTCAGAGCTGATATGCGAAGAACACTGAAGAGAAAATCCATCAATGATGCAGGACAGACAAGAGAGAACGTATTATCCCTCCACCTCCTATGAGGCTTCTTGTTGATGTACGTGAGAGTCAATTGGCGCTAAGTACTGATTCATCTATTTGACATCCTTCTGCATCTTATTAACCTTGCAATCTAAGCTTAAGTTTTTAATATGTCTGGGCACTACAACATACTCCAATAGTTGGATAACTTAGCAGCTTCTCAATTTGGACCATGAAATCCATATCGATTTTACTGCAAATACTGGTTGGTGATCTGTCTCACAAAGGTAAATAATTGCTTGGATTGTATACACCTGGAACAACATCAGAACATGCAAGTAAGCAGGCATGCATCAAAAGAGAAAAAGAAGTGCAGAAAACGTAACATTCAACTGACGAAGGTTCCGTAAGATTTATCGACCTAAGATTTGTTGAAAGGTTCAAAGATCTAAAACCATATTGACATGTCATCGATAAAAGTAATTGAGCAATATTTACAATTTTCGCTAGGATTGTCACATACATGTATGATCAAATGATCCTATATACCACAAAAGTTTTTCTTAGTAGTATGTGATTTTTGACCCCATTTATATGCAGCAGATCAACCATGCCTGGGCTACATATATGTTGACAGGTCGTAGATTTCAAAAACCGGCTCTCGTCCAGAAATATAACAAGGTCCATATTAAATGTTCTCTATTTATGGCTACTATTTTTCAAAATCAAACTATAGATAAAGTTCAAGCTTAAAGCGGTTCTATCACTATATTTGTCTAACTTTTTTACAGATTTTCAGTACATCTTGGAAACGGTTGACTTGCGAATTCGGAAAAGTACTTACACGTAGGCAGCTGCTAAATGTAATATCTCTAAGCATGTCTGTAAAGCAACTTCTCAAGGCATTACAAGCTCTGCAACAATATACGATTAAAACATCTGCCAATAGTGAATATGGCAAAAGCAGAGCCAAAACAAAAAGAATCCACAAGCATAACATTTCACAGTAGTAATTTATAAAGTACATCATGTAATTTACCTTGAGTCATCTGATAGCTGCAAATAGCACCGAATAATATGCTTCAGCAGCCGTGATGATGGTTGTGCTGCCAGTGCAGGAACCATGTAATACACCCAATTGTTCTGTTGATAGTGTTCCCTTGCCTCTAAAGTACATAAAGGAAAGAACAAAAAAAACAGAATTAGAATAGCATTTAGGAGACACTAGACTGTTTTAGATAATGCAGTCCCCATCTCCATTGCACGCAAGCACATAGGTCAGGGGTTCACTTCCTCACCCCACCTCCCCATGTATAAATATATATAAATTACTAAAAAAACATGCACGCATTTACCTTTAAGGAACAACATTCTTCTATCTGGGTGGGAGGCTACACACTGCAAAATAATAATCCATAAGTGATGACCTAGAATAGATGATATGACAAACTGAAACACAAACCAAGTACATTTTATCAAACAAAAACTAGTAACGCTTGGGGAACTTAACAATCCAAATGTCGAATGATGCGGTCTTAGCAAAATTCCTTGATGTTAACTTCCTACCTCTAATCATATTGACATTATGACTTCATTACACAGTTTGCTAAGTGGCTATTTAGATAGCTATAAAACTAAGTTTGAGCAGCAATCAGCCTCGTCTACACTACCTCAATTTTTTATTTAAATGGTTAAATGCAGTTTCTAGACGACAAAGGCCTACATCACCCACTGTTATCATGTAAAAGACAAAGTTGTAGTAAGTACTATATTATGTATTCTAGGCTCTAGCTATCATTCCATAAGTGAAAAACATGCACATATTTACCTTTAAGGAACAACATTCTTGTATCTGGGTGGGAGGCTACACTCTGCAAAATAATAATCCATAAGTGATGAACTAGAATAGATGATATAACAAACTGAAATACAAACTGTTGTGAGAGAAATTTGGTACAACACAATTGAGAGAATCTCTCTGGAATATTCGCAGAACGCGACCTTGATTATCGGAAGGAGCTGTAGGTTCGCAGCGTAAAACCTGTAGCTCGAAGTAAGTACAGAATGAAAGAAGTATGTCTCCGGGGGCTGAGTTGACAAAACCACCGAGTGAAAAGGGCAGTGTAAATCCTACACGGCCGGCCGAATTCACCGGAATAAGTATCACCGAGGGTACACGAGCCTTGTACGTGTAGAGTGTGAAAGTCCGAATCCTTTAGTCAAGTGACTACATATCCTATGTATAGGAATCAAGCCCCATGTAGTTCTATTAGTTTTATACTTCTCCATCCTTGCGAATTCCACCACTCTAAGATAATCCATCTCAGAGTTATAGTCGAATTATACACCTGCAGCTGAGCTTTCCAGTGTCCTAGTCCATGTCCATCACTAAGTCCTACAAAACCTCATGTATTTAATGTATATCCGAAACCATCAATATGAGTCCTATACCGATTATATTTACTCCATCCAGCGTGTTTAATCAGATTTAGAAGTCCTTTTATAAGTACAAATCCGTGCCCCTAAAGTATAGGTAGCTGAATCCTTGTCCTACTAGTATTCTGCCTTCCTGAGGTCCCAACAACTCGTCACCTGAGACCAGTCTCGATGTTCAGACCACCTGAACCTCAATGCCCGTTTCCTGAAACTCCACACCTTGAACCTAGCTTAGCACCCTGCACCTATCAGGGTACCCTGCACCTAAACCAGGGCGTCTTAAACCTGTACCTCGGTACCCTTAACCTGCACCTTAGTACATACAATACTAACCCAATACATCCTTACTGGACCTTAACAAGTATGGGCCTTAAATTGAGCCCATGTGAGATTTAGGGCACAACAACTACCCCCCGGTTCCTTGCAGTATTGAATACAAGAGGAACCAAAACCTTCAACTCACAAGTTCTAAACCATATAAATTCAAAACAAACCATGCTTCCCATTCTCGAAACCTCTAAGCTCTTGTGAGAAAAGAACCCTATACGTGAAACAAGAGATTCAGATAAAACCAGCATTTATTTTACCCTTCAACAAATAACCCTGAACCTGAGTTTCAGCTATAGGTGCGCAACTGAGCCCCATTCTCCCGAATGAGCCCTTTAATCTCCTCCGGTATTCTCCAAAAATTAGTTCTGTATTATAATCTAATTATAATATAAACCTCAACTTATTTCCACCTTATCTTCTTAACAAAATTTCAAATTCAAATTAATGAATAGTTAACCCTTTGCATTCCTCCTAGAAATCTGAACCATTCATGAACCTTTTATATTTTCGAAATTCTTTTTTTTTAAACCGATCAGGGGACGCCACCTGGTGTGTCTATTCCCATCCAAGCGTGCCTTTAAAACCACGCCCTTCCATCTTTTATTTTCTTTTTTATTTCCCAACACACCTTCTTCAGTTTTCACTTTCTTCCTCCTAACAAGAAGCTCCAAGGCGGTCTGTATCTCCAGCGATTCCCAGATTTCCTTTGATTTTCCTCCTGCAACACCTCATAAGGTATGAATCTGCCACCATCCTTTACTTTTAACCCTTATTTGTTGTTGCATGCCGCATTTGAATGTGCTCGTCCTGTATATATATGCATACATATGTTCACACATAATTGTATATGCACACCCACACACTCATATCATCTGTTCAGTCAAATTGAAGTCCAGAATGCCATGCATTCGCTTTCTCTGTGAACCATAGCCACACGATGTTACTCTTTGTGTTACCATGTTAATCAAATAGAAACTGTTAAACCCCTATTGCTTATATCTTTTTCCTTGCCATAAATCGCTTACAATACCATGTCTGCTCATCTTTCCTGACGATCTTTGCTTACATGGGTAATTGATGATATATGCCATATATATCCTGAAATATTAACGCCGATATGCCATCATGCAGAAGGATTTAACGTTAATGATTGAAACCCTTTCCTGTAGTTTTAGGTTTTAATTTCTTCATACTAAGAACTCTCCCTAGGTGAAGACCTCCATGGACCTCTATCTGACCTTTAGGCGCAGAAACATCCTTGAAACTGACAGCCCCCCAAATCTTCGGAATTATTCGGGTCACCACATGTTCGACCCAAATCCCCTGTGATATCTTGTAAAGAACCCCGATGGAAAACCCTTGTAAACACTATGGTTTATCTATCCTCCTGCTTCCCTGATTTAGAAGCAACCTGTGAGCCGTTAACTCACCCTGCTCCATCTTTTGCTGATGTCAGGGAGTTCAACTGCGGCAAGCTCGCAGCAATCATCTGCTCAGGAGGTAAAGAACTGTATTGACCTCCTAGATTCTGGCGACTCGTTAACCAGAACTCCTTTTCCAAAAATGCCCACTATTAAGCCAGTCAGTACCAGAACCCGTTCCAAGGTTAAGGTGTCAATTCGTGAAACAACTATTTCATCAGTTCGCAACAACCTCTTTCCTCATAAAACCAAAGATTTACAACCAGAAACTACTAATCCATTATCCTCTAAGAACCACCCAATCTTAGAAATCAAAACCTTGCCACTCTCCAAATATTATTCCCTCGAAGAGGAGGTTTCATCTGCTAACCCTGGAACCCCTGAATCTAGCTCTGAGGTTGAAGTAGAGACCTTAGTAGACGAAGAAGCCCCTTCCGAATCCCATGGCCTTATCCCAGCTTGTGAGGACCTTGACACCACAATGAATGCCAACAGACTAAAGCTCCTTCTCCAGAAACATCAGCCCAACTGTCGCTTGGTGATACCTTCCCCTGGGGAGAGGTGTCACCGTTTTGACAACTTTGAACCAGACCAACATCTACCCTGTGCCGTTTTTCAGCTACTTTTTTCAGAATGGGTTTATCCATCCCTCTACATCCTTTTATTTATGATATTATTTCTTACTAAGATATTGCCCCGCTTCAAATGACTCCGAATTCCTATCGAATGGCAATGTGCATGTTCATCCTTTATGACCAACAATTTGAGAAAAAGATGTCCGCCCGTGAGTTGGGTTTCTTTTATCAACTTAAGCAAACAGGAAAAAACTCTGGCTTCTTCTACCTCTCTGCCTGGGGCATCCATGATGGCCAGTGCATCAAGGGAAATAGGAAGGGGATGACCGACTGGTTACCCCAATTTTTGTATTGTTATGATTGTCCAGCCTACAGAACTGAGTTTAACAGAAATCTTAGTAAGTATCTTGCACGTAACCCAAGTGTTTCTTGTTTCTGAATAATTTAGGTAATGAGGTCTAACCCATACTTAAACCTTGTATAGAGATTCCAAGTAAGACATCTCTTAAGGGTCACTCCTTGGAAAGAGCCCAAGAAGCTCTGAAACTATCAGCAGCACTAGGAGATGGTGCTAGTCTGCTGACAAGCCAGAACCTAATTAAATGTGGTTTCACATCGAATGGGAGAACCATGAACTTGCTCTCAATGGAGGGCTCTGAAGCTGGAGCCTCCAACAGATTAGGTTTCCTTTTGCATCCTTACATTTTGTTGCTTTTTATGTGCATTCATGCCATGCTCGTGTCATATCTGTATATATTTGATTGTTCATTCGATAATCCTTTGACCTCTTTTGCAGATATGGCTTCTGGTGTGCCATCCTTTGTTAACAAATCAATTAGCTACGACGATCTCTTTGGTGATGAAGAGAAAGATCTTGTTCCCATTGAAGCTACTCACATTTCCCGAGTGAAATCAACCGCTGCATCTCAGGATAAGTCCACCACCTCCTCAAAAAGAAAACTGCCATCAACTGCTATTGTTGACTCTGCTAAAGGTTTAGGTTCTCGTTTCAGTAAAAAAGCCAAGCCCTCTACTCCTGGAGCTTCTGGTGAAGGTTTGAACCCCTTGATTCATAAGTTTTTTACCATAACTGGCAACCAGATCCCGGAAGAAGTAATCACTGAGTGGGATAAAATGAGCCTATCCGAAGCTGCTAAGGCTATCACCTGGTGTGAAGCTCAAAGCTTTTTTCACACCTTGAAACGAGGTGAAGAAATTGTGGCAGCGGCACGGGGTGACCAACGGCTATCTGAAGAGTTGAAGCAACTAAAGAATTCCCTCAAAGAAAGTGAAATCGAAAGGAAGAAATTAGCTGACGCCAGTAAGAAGCTTAAGGCTTCCGAGGCTAGGCTCCTGAAAGAACGAAACCAGTTGAATACCTCCATAATCAACCTTGATGCTGAGAAAGACGCTCTACAGGCTTCCTACACCAAGAAGTTTGGTGAATTCAAGAAAAAGTTGGACTCCCTCAATACCACTATTGCCCTGGAGAGGTCTACCCGGGAAGCCGCCAAGTGGGAGAAGTTCGAAGCCGGATATAGCCGTGGGGTGAACGATTACATCGAATCTACATATGACCATTTCCCAACTTTGGACTGGACTTTGCTCGGTGATGATGCTGTGAAGTTGGTGGAAGATATCAAGAAGAAGGAAGCTGCTGCGGTGATGGACCAGGAGAAGGCTATTCAACCCGAACCTGAAGCTGGAGTGCAGGTTGCAACAGATGATTCCAATCCTGACGTTCGCGGGGAAGACACGGGATTGGTTGATCCAACTCCTGACCAGGATGCTCTAGCGGTGTCTCCTGACAACCTTGCGCCATGACCACCATTTCTAATCATTAGCACCTTTTCTTTTGAGAACATTTCACACCCTTTGAAGGGTTAACATTTATGGTTTTTGATAACATTTCCGGCGTTCGCGCCGTGGGTTCCCAACATTTGGATGAGGGTGCGGGTACCTCAGAATACCTCGCAAGATGTAACCTTTAACTTTGGTTTTCATCTTTTTAAATTTTATCATACTTTATTTTCTTCATGCCTGAAATCCATGTTTAGATTTGCCATGCTATTTTATGTGGATGATCATTAGGTTACCATATTGAGTCCAAACGCAAGTAGCTATAGCTTCATGCGACATCCCAGGTGTGCCGGTCAAACCTGTCCTGCATCATCAGATAACTAATATTCCTATACTGGTGAATAGTTATGTGCCAATCCCAGAATATCCATACCACGTAGGTATCCAATTGAGTCTATACCATGAGACCACACCTTTCATAAAGCTTGTCTACACATATATTTGCATTATTGTATTCACAGCCTTGAAGCTCTCCCGAGCTTTCTTCTACCTTTTGACCAGAGATACAAGCCATATACGATAAGAGTTATTCCTACCAACATTATTCTAATGATATAATGTGTAAGTAAGCCATCCTTGCACCCAATATCCTTAGGTATTTAGTCCATATTCCATGGATTTAAAATATCCATAAGCCATTTTATCCAATGCCTTAGAAGAAAAAACAATTATCCATATGTATCCCTACCTAGGGTAATGTGTCGTTAAATTCCATGTGTTTCATAAAAATCCCTATGAAGCTTAATCAATATTACAGCTTAAGGGGTCATTAGCCTTGAACCTCCCTAGTGCAGTTTTGACCTTTTTCTATGCTTCATCTTGCAATTGTGCAAGGAGTTTAATCCAGAATGTGGCCTGCGTTTGGCTCCCACACCTTACCATGATACTCATGCCTGGTGTCCCTAGGGCTTATATGAGTTGATACGTTTATATATTTATCCATAAATATTAACCTTTACCCCATAATCCATGAGTGTGAACCTTTACCTCATAATCCATGAGTGTGAATTTCCAACCCAATAAAATCTATTCCAATAGTATTAAATCCAATCCAATAATATCAAATCCAATCCAATAATATTAAATCCAATAATATTAAACTCAATCCAATAATATCAAATCCAATCCAATAATATTAAATCCAATCCAATAATATTAAATCCAATAATATTAAACCCAATCCAATAATATCAAATCCAATCCAATAATATTAAATCCAATCCAATACTATTAAATCCAATCCAATAATATTAAATCCAATAATATTAAACCCAATCCAATAATATTAAATCCAATTAATAAATTTTCGAAATTTAGTAATTTCAACCTGTACATAGCATATCCACTACCCCCAGTTCTTTATCATATAATCATTTATGGTGAAGAACTAAACAGAGATAATCATGCATTGAATCTTTGTCCACATGTAAATCTTATAGCAAGCACATAAAGAATAACGAAGCATTCAAGTAAGAACTGCCATATAAACCAGAAATAGAGGTTTCATTAAAATTGTAAAATTTGTCAAAAGACATCCAATAGGTAGGGTATGCATACACTACCCCCCGAGTGCTCAGAGAACAAGTGAAAATGTCTTACTATGAACCTGAAACAAAGTGTTTTGAAGCCGAGCCAAACAAATGTAAAGCTGAGACCAAAAACTATGAAGCTATACCTAAGCATGACAGTTGCAACTAATAAACCGCCTTTATTATTCCTATGCCTGAAAGAGGCCTACAGAAATAGTACCTGATGATTTACTGGTAATATTTCTTAAGATGTTCACCATTCCATGCCCTTGGAATGAGCTTTCCATCCAGATCCGTGAGATGGTAGGTACCTTCCCAAAGGACAGCTTTTATGAGGTAAGGACCCTCCCAATTCGCACCGAATACACCATGACCATGAACCTTCATGTTGGGCATCATCCTCCTTAAAACCAAATCGCCCACCTTCAATGGACGAGCGCGAACCTTGCTGTCGAAGTACTTCTGAGTACGTTGCTGATATGCAGCTAGCTTTAGCTGTGCCGTGGCTCGAACCTCCTCTACCAAGTCCAAGTACAATCGATGATTGACCTCATTATTCCCAGGATCATAGTTATCCCTTCTGAATGATCCAGCCCCAATTTCCACGGGTACCATCGCTTCACAACCATAGGTTAAGGTGAAGGGTGACTCTCCTGTAGTGGTTCGCGGTGTTGTGTTGTATGACCATAAAACCATAGGGAGTTCTTCAGGCCAACACCCCTTGCTTTCTTCCAGTTTAGTTTTCAAAGTATGCTTAATAATCTTATTGACAGCCTCCGTTTGCCCATTACTTTGAGGGTGGTAAACTGCTGTGAAGCCCTTCTGAATCCCAAGGTCATCACACAGCTTTCGCAACTCTTTGCTATCGAATTGCTTTCCATTATCTGAAATTAGCTTGTAAGGAACTCCGAACCTGCAAACAATTGCTCTGAACACAAATTCCTTTATTTTCGCAGTTGTTATCGTAGCCAGAGGTTCAGCTTCAGCCCACTTGGTAAAGTAATCTACAGCCACCACAGCATATTTCACTCCCCCTTTACCTTTAGGCAGCTCTCCAATCAAGTCAATTCCCCACACAGCGAAAGGCAAAGGGCTGGTGAGAGGTTTCAACGGAACAGCTGGAGTGCTATTGAAGTTTGCAAACCTTTGACAAAGATCACATGCCTGCGTGAACCTATGAGCGTCCTTTTGAATCGTGGGCCAATAATATCCTTGACAGAGTATTTTATGTGCCAAAGAGGTTCCACCCGAATGATTGCCACAAATTCCTTCATGATGTACTCGCACTCATCACCTGATATGCACCTCAGAAGCGGTTTATTAAATCCTCTTTTGTATAAAGAACCATCGTAGATAACATACCTGGCAGCTTGGTATCTTATTCTCCTAGCTTCCTCCTTTCTTTCTGGAACAATCCCCTTTGTGATGTAATTCATAATGGGTGTTGTCCACAATGCCTCAATCGCAGGTTCCAAGTTCATAACCTCGAGGATAACCCCTAACATAATAGCTTCCCTTTGTGAACCCAACTTTGCAAGCGCATCAGCATCAGTGTTTTGTGTCCTTGGGATTTGTTCAAGGTTCACTTCCTTGAACCTGCTAATCAGCTCTTGAGAGTACCTCATATAAAGGTCAGTACGAGGACCTCTAGCCTGGAATCCTCCTCGAATATGCCACACAACCAACATAGAGTCACTGAAGACAGTCAGGTTTTCCACCCTCATTTCCAAAGCAAGCTTCAAACCGGCTATTAGGGCTTCATACTCTGCATCATTGTTTGTTGCGTTAAAAGCGAAGTGAATGGAGCTTTGAAGCTTGTGACCCTCCGGGCTGATAAGAACAATACCAGCTCCTGCTCCATTTCCATTTACTGCTCCATCTACGTAGAGTGTCCACCATGGTGAGCAGTTTTCAACCGTCTCTTCAGGGGCTGTAGGTTCAGTTATGCACTCATCGCCCTTAACCTCGAATGATGGAGGGAATTCCAGCAGAAAATTTGCCAACACCTGTCCTTTTATAGCCGTCCTCAGCTTGTACTCAATATCAAACTGACCCAACTCCACAGCCCATTTCATAAGCCTACCTGAAGCTTCAGGTTTATGCAAAACCTGTCTTAAAGGGAATGAGGTACGTACCTCGATTTGATGTGCCTGAAAATAAGGCCGAAGCTTCCTTGAAGCTAAGATTAAAGAGTAAGCCAGTTTTTCCATATTTGAATATCTTGTTTCGGCGTCCAGCAACCTTTTACTTACGTAATAAACCGGGTGTTGAACCTGCAGCTCCTCCCGAACTAGTACGGCACTGATAGAATATTCTGAAACTGCCAAGTATAATATGAGGACCTCCCCATCAAGAGGTTTAGACAGCAATGGGGGGCTACCTAACTGTTCCTTTATTTTTGTGAAAGCTGCTTCACATTCCGGGCTCCATTCAAAGTTCTTCCCTTTCTTGATTGCTGCAAAGAATTCCCTATATTTATCCGAAGATTTAGATACAAACCTGTTTAGAGCTGCAATTCTACCAGTAAGACTCTGAACCTCCTTTATGTTACGAGGAGACCGCATCTCGACTAAAGCTTTAATCTTGGCATGGTTTGCTTCAATTCCCCGATGATTGACAATGAAGCCTAGAAACTTTCCTGATTCCACGCCGAAAACACATTTCTGAGGGTTGAGCTTCATTCTGAACCTTCGTAGTATGTTGAACATTTCTGATAGGTGTAACACATGGTTAGCTGCAGCTTTAGATTTGACCAGCATGTCATCAACATAGACTTCCATAGTTTTCCCTATCTAATCTTTGAACATCTTATTAACCAGCCTTTGGTAGGTAGCTCCAGCATTCAACAATCCAAAAGGCAAGCCAATATAACAGTATAAACCTCTATCTGTGATGAAGGATGTATGCTTCTGATCAGGTTCATACATGGGGATCTGATTATATCCCGAGTAAGCATCCATGAAGCTTAAAAGAGCATGCCCAGCTGTAGCATCAACCAGTTGATCAATCCACGGAAGTGGGAAGCTGTCCTTAGGGCATGCCTTATTCAAATCTGTAAAATCCACACATGTTCGCCATTTTCCGTTAGGCTTCTTGACAAGAACTGGGTTTGCTAACCAATCCGGGTAGAATGATTCTCTCACCAGTTTGGCTTCTAGTAACATGTCAACCTCTTCTTTGAGGGCTAAAGCTCTCTCACCACTTATTGCCCTTCGTTTTTGTCTCACAGCAACCCTTTCGGGGTCAATGTTGAGGTGATGACACATCACCCTGGGATCAATCCCCACCATGTCAGAGTGACACCAAGCGAAAACATCTAGGTTATCTTTCAGGAAACGAGTCAATGCTTCCCTAGCTTCAGGTTCCAACTGCTTTCCAATTTTTAGTTCCTTGGAGGGGTCGGTTGCATCCACTGGGATTGACAAAGTGTCACCAGCAGCACCTGTTGTCTCCCTAGCCTCAGGCATCCGGGGATCTAAGTCAACCTTCACGTGAACCTCCGTATCCATTCATTTGGGCTGTAAAGGAACCTTGGGAAAGCTTTCCACATGGCCGTCCTCGAAGTCACTATCATTTACCTCTTCAACAATACCTTTGATAAAATGTTCACCGTCTTCTACAAGTTTTGGTGGGGGTGCCTCCAGCATCCGTACCTCATTCTGGGTATCTACCCCCGAAGAAAAGACAATATCCGTGGAGCTCTCTTCACCTGGATGTTTTATAATCATAATCACATTGCACAAATTATGTACCTGCTGTGAGGGTTCATTCTTTGTTGATGCCTCTTGGTACCTATAGCAATTATCCATGGTGCCTCCGTCAACCAACAATAAATGCTTTGAAGCCTGCTCAGCAGTGCGCAGGGCCTTACTATAACATTCCCTTGAGTCCACTTGACAACCTTTTAGACATCCAATTCCGTTAGGAGTAGGAAACTTCATGGAGAGATGGTAGATAGAGGTTACCACTCTCATTTCCTTCAAGAGGGGTCTGCCAACGATATAATTATATGATATGTCTTCATTCACAACCATGAATTCTGTCACCTGCGTAGCTCTCATAGGTTCAGCCCCCAACACAACAGGAAGCTTTACCCTACCCAAAACTTGTACTGGTCCACCAGTAAATCCGTATAAGTCATTGTAAGCAGGGGACATCTCCTTGTCTGCGAGTCCCATCTTTTGATAAGTGTCATAAGCTAGTATGTTGCAAGAACTTCCATTATCCACCAAGACTCGATGCACATTGAGCCCTCCAATTGTGATAGTCACCACCAATGCGTCGTTGTGGGGGTGATGCACATGCCTTGCATCGTCTTCAGTGAAGGTGATGTCAGCAGCTTCACCTCTAAACAGCTTCGGGGGCTTGTCTGCCAAATGATAAACATTTGTGAGAGGGTTTCCTCTAGCCTCACGTGCATAATTCTTCATTGCATTCCTGCTGAAACCTCTAATGTACGGTCCGCCAATGATCGTGTGGATACTACCAGCCCTGGTAGCTCGCTCAGGTGCAGACTTCTCTTCATCTCTCTTGGACCTATCATCTTTGTATTTTTTCGCCTCCTGGGCCACAAATTCCGTGAGGAAACCTTTCCTAATTAGGTCCTCAATATGATCTTTGAGGTGTCGGCAGTCGGCCGTCTCATGCCCATTAGCATCATGGAAAGCACAATATCTAGCCAAATCTTTTCTTCCGGGAGGTCCCGTCCTGGAGGGTTTCCTGAACATCCCCGACTTATCACCAACTTCAAATATGTGTTCCACAGGTGCTGCCAAAGGGGTGTACTCCGAGTACCTCCTACTACCCTTAGATGACGGATATTTGTACTCTACTGTCCTCTTTGAACCTGTGGTGTTTACTGACAGAGGTGCGGTCTTCGCCTCCTTGCTGATATCCCGACCCTCTGCTGAAGCTGTGTTATAGGTTTTCCGCTTGCTGTAGTTTCTTTCCTTCTGGCTGTACGACCTATTCCTCTTATTCCTGTTCCAATCTCGTGAAGCATTATCCTTCTGCAAATTCTCCCAAGGATTGTTCCACGACTTTATGCCTTTCTGCCTTGGCGTAGAAGTCAGCCAAGGTAGTAGGTTCCTTACTCTGCAGCTCTTTCCAGAATTGGAGGGAAGCCTCTTGAACCACTGATGAGCACTATCCCTTAGAGTTGCAGCCAGTAATCGACATTTTGTGCGATCCTTGATTTGATAGACTTCCATCTCCGTGTTGAAACGGCTAAGAAACTCTACAGGGTCCGTGGTCCCATTGAATTTCAAGTATCCCACTCCCCTGTAGCTACGGGGTAAGGGCGAATCACGCACCTTCTTAGTGAAAGGTGATCCCACCGCCAACCCTGACTGGGGACCTTTTTCTGCCATAATCTTCTCGAGGACCTTCCTGAGGTCCTCCTCCTTGTATTTTCCATCACCTTCAGCTGACTCAGAGGTGTCATCAGTGTCACCCCCATCGTTGGAGCTCCCATCAGAACTGTCATCATCTTTATAGGACGAGCCTGAGCTATGTTCATCTTCAGGTTTAGAGTGGGACTTATCCTTGTGACTCTTTGACGCCTTAGACAGTGATTTCTCACTTTGTACCTTCTTGGGACCCTTCTGTTTCGCCTCTAGGAGTTTAAGCCTTAAATCCTTATTCGTTAGATTTTTTCCCATTCGGTCGAATACAGTGATACTCCTTGTAGCCGAAAGTTCAGGGTCCTCCTTATCTTTGGGTTCAGCTTCAGAGTTCCAGTCCGGATTACTCTGATCAGTTTCGACGTCAGAAAAAGTCTTATTGGTTTTTTCCTTCTCAGGTCCTTCCTCCTCACTGCCAAAATCCAGCCGAGTAGGTGTAACCTTTGAAGCTTTCGGACGTTTTTCCGAGGACCTCTGCTTTTTTCGCCATTTTTTCATCTTTTCAGACTTCTTCTCCAAGGAATCCACCCTTTCGCCAATCTTCTTGAGATGGTCGAAAATATCCTTGTTTGTAACCTCGCCATGAGGACCTGTTCCACGATCTTCTTCACCGTTAGTTGGTGTTTGCGTATTTCCGGAATCATCCGACATCTTTTCTCTCTCAAGATTTCTGATGGAGTTCCCCTCCTTCTAGCGCCACTTATGTTGTGAGAGAAATTTGGTACAACACAATTGAGAGTATCTCGCTGGAATATTCGCAGAACGCGTCCTTGATTATCGGACGGAGCTGTAGGTTCGCAGCGTAAAACCTGTAGCTCGAAGTAAGTACAGAATGAAAGAAGTATGTCTTTGGGGGCTGAGTTGACAAAACCACCGAGTGAAAAGGGCAGTGTAAATCCTACACGGCCGGCCGAATTCACCGGAATAAGTATCACCGAGGGTACACGAGCCTTGTACGTGTAGAGTGTGAAAGTCTGAATCCTTTAGTCAAGTGCCTACATATCCTATTTATAGGAATCAAGCCCCATGTCGTTCTATTAGGTTTATACTTCTCCATCCTTGCGAATTCCACCACTCTAAGATAATCCATCTCAGAGTTATAGTCGAATTATACACCTGCAGCTGAGCTTTCCAGTGTCCTAGTCCATGTCCATCACTAAGTCCTACAAAACCTCATGTATTTAATGTATATCCGAAACCATCAATATAAGTCCTATACCGATTATATTTACTCCATCCAGCGTGTTTAATCAGATTTAGAAGTCCTTTTATAAGTACAAATCTGTGCCCCTAAAGTATAGGTAGCTGAATCCTTGTCCTACTAGTATTCTGCCTTCCTGAGGTCCCAACTACTCGTCACCTGAGACCAGTCTCGAGGTTCAGACCACCTGAACCTCAATGCCCGTTTCCTGAAACTCCACACCTTGAACCTAGCTTAGCACCCTGCACCTATCAGGGTACCCTGCAACTAAACCAGCGCATCCTAAACCTGTACCTCGGTACCCTTAACCTGCACCTTAGTACATACAATAATAACCCAATACATCCTTACTGGACCTTTAACAAGTATGGGCCTTAAATTGAGCCCATGTGAGATTTAGGGCACAACACAAACCAAGTACATTGTATCAAACGAAAACTAGCAATGGAAATTTATGTATCTAGGGGAGCTTAACCATCCGAATGTCGAATGATGTGGTTTACCAAAATCCCTTGATGTTAACTTCCTACCTCTAATCATATTGACATTATGACATCATGACACAGTTTGTAAGTGGCTATTTAGATAGCTATAAAACTAAGTTTGAGCAGCAATCAACCTTGTCTACACTACCTCAATTTCTTATTTAAATGGTCAAATGCAGTTTCTAGATGTCAAAGGCCTTTATCACCCACTGTTATCATGTAAAAGACAATATAACACGACTATAACTATTTCCTGTGCATGGGCAGAGACCATCATTTAAAGCTTGCACATCTTCTATACACATTTTTGGTATAAGTGCAGTGCATTCTTCTACAGCATAATGGCAACGAATGAAATTTATATTGACCATAGGAAGTAGGTAAAATAGAAAGATATATTATTTGCTTCTTGATGTATAACTGCAAGATCACTTGGGTTACTAATAGCAATAAGTGAAAGAAAATAAAAAACAGATGATAAATATAACAACTAATACACATTTACCCTTTTGTTTTTTGTAGGCCATCTCAATCAGTTTACTCATTGCGGCCTGTTCCAGCTTCCTGCACACAAACCTAACTATTTTTATCTGTGAAAAAAACCATGACAGCATAATCAATACTAAGGTTGATCACATGGATACCTTTACTCAGCATGCTTCCCTTGTTGAATGAAGTCATACATTTTTCTAATGTATTTCTTCTTTTTCTGTTCCTGTATGTTTGTAACTGTTTTAGAAACTAAAAAATGCAGACAATAGACTACAAAATTAAGAAAAACTAATTACATTAGGCATATGCAACAAGTCCATGTATCTTTATGTAACCAACTTGTCATGTAAAAGTGAAACCATTAATAGATACATGACCAACTTGTCACTAGGGCACCAATGACCCCATGACAAAGGCATCAACTAAGGCAACACTCCCCATGAAAAAGGTCAAGGGTTCACTTTCTCACCCCACCTCCCCTTGTATAATTATATATAAAATACTAGAAACAATGCAGGTATTTACCTTCGAGGAACAACATTCTTGAATCTGGGTGGGAGGGTACACACTGAAAAATCATAATCCGTAAGTTATGACATGGAATAGATGATATTACAAACTGAAATACAAACCCAGTACATTTAATCAAACAAAAACAACTAGTAATGGAAATTTATGTATCTAGGGGAACTTAACCATCCAAATGTCGAATGATGTGTTCTTAGCAAAATCCTTTGATGTCTGGTCCATCCTCAGCAATTATACAGACTTAAAGATATAATAGCAAGAAGAGATGTCTAGTCCATCCTCAGTAATTATACAGACTTTTAGATTTCATAGCAAGAAGAGACAGCTAGATGTTCAATTTTTAAATTTGGTGGTCCACTGCTTTTAATATATAAGTGTCAATATAATAATTTTGCAACCTCATGCCTGATACGAAATATATGATTATTTGATAATATGAACCACAGTAACAAAATTAGGAAGAAAGGGAGCAACTATAACAGGATGGGGTAATAACTTAATCACAAAAGGTGCAGCTATCTAAATAAAACTTTCAATGTTTGATGGATAGTCAATCTTTTTGCAAAAAACGAAAAAACAAATCGCTACTATAAAATGAAAAAACTTGACTAAAGACAGTCATAAAGCTGGAAATGAAATGACTCCGCAGTGACTAATGATAAGAGTAACAACAGTTATATGTAAGAATATTTTGCAATAAATATGTAAGAGAAGAAAAGGAGAATACTTGGAGAAGAGTAAGCGCATTGCTCTGTTTGGTCTCTGTGTCACGAAGGTGATTATTGCTTGTATTTCCTAGCATAGTATCAGAAAACGTGTTTATAAGCAGGCATGCCACTGAAATAGGGAAGTGTTCAGAACGGACCAAAATGCACTTCTATGAATAAAAGTGAATAATGCATATGTTACTGTGATGGGAGATTAAAGACATCCATATTAACTAAGTTATAACATAATCAATTTATATCCACTAACAGTTTTATTATTAATTGAAATTTTGTGAATAATTCCTAATTTGCATTATACGGTCAATTCTTAATCAGTTTGTCTATTCCTCATCATAGAAATTCTTAATTTTTCCCGACATTCTTACAGATGTTTAGTACATCTTGGTAACCGTTGACTTGCGAGTTCTGAGAAGTACTTACACGTAGGCAGCTACTAAACGTAATATCTCTAAGCATATCTGGAAAGCAACTTCTCAAGGCATTACAAGCTCTGCAACAATATACGATTAAAACATCTGCCAATAGTGCCAAAACAAAAAGAATCCACAAGCATAATATTTTACAGTTGTGATTTATAAGGTACATCATGTAATTTACCTTGTGTCATCTGATAGCTGCAAATAGCACCGAATAATATGCTTCAGCAGCCGAATAATATTTCACCGTGTTTTATTACTAGTGTTCCCTTGCCTCTAAAGTATATAAAGGAAAGAACAATAAAGGCAGAATTAGAATAGCATTTAGGAGACACTGAACTGTTCTACATAATGCAGTCCCCATCTCCATTGCACGCAAGCACATATTCAATTCCTCATCCCACCTCCCCATGTATAAATATATTTAAATTACTAAATAAACATGCACGAATTTACCTTTAAGGAACAACATTCTTGTATCTGGGTGGGAGGCTACACACTGCAAAATAATAATCCATAAGTGATGAACTGGAATAGATGATATAACAAACTGAAATACAAACCAAGTACATTGTATCAAACGAAAACTAGCAATGGAAATTTATGTATCTAGGGGAACTTAACCATCCAAATGTCGAATGATGTGGTTTACCAAAATCCCTTGATGTTAACTTCCTACCTCTAATCATATTGACATTATGACATATCAATCCTAGAATAAAATCCAAGTAACATACCCAAAACAATATTGTCATATTCAAATTACTAATTTACATATCAATATGATATAATTTAATTACAAAGTCGTGAGTAATTTGAGATCTTAACGATCAACTACTGATTTGACCGGTACTCACATATGCTTTGTTTATTCGATTTCATAAATATTTAAGACACTAGTTTTTTTTACCAAAGTATTGTAAGTTATAATTACGATAATTACGATTATTTAGAAGTGGTGATATGAGATTGATAATTACGATTATTTAAAAAATGAACAACAAATTGGCGTAAAATATGAGTCAAAAGTCTTCGCCAGAAACTGATCACAGTGTCAAGGTTTGAAAAGTTGAGATAGGGAAGTGTGGTCCAGAGATTTTCCCATCTTTTTGATAAAACGCATGTCTGAACCACGTACTTTGCTTCCATGAACGAGAAGATGTGAAAAATAAGATCATCTGAAAGTTTACTTATTCTATCTTCATCGTCTCCCCCCATTTTTCTTCAGAGAAAGACCCTACACTACCCTAGTCCATGGCTAGTATTTAAAACACCTTCAGTTAATTCCAGACGACTCTTGGTATCCTCAGAAAACAAAGAGATTTACTCGTGATGACTTCGGGTATACTCCTGAAAATTTATACTCTTTTTTTACATCCGGTTTTTAGGGATATTTAATTTTATGTTCTTTTTTGAAATTTTAAATTCATTTATACATTTTTCTTGAATTTTTTTATATATTTTAAATTACATGGAAAGAAATTAAAATATCAAGTAATTCGATTTTGAAGGAGTATGGAGGACAGAAACTCAATAAAAGGCTAACGGAAAAAAGTAATTATATACTATTATATAATAAGAGTAAGAGAGTTTATAAAGGAGTACTATCAAAGGTTAAGTGAGATAATAATAATTAGATGAGCGTAGCAAAAAATAATAATAATAATTAGATGATAACAAAATATTAGTATAAGTCAAGAATTTGATTCCTGTTATGGATTAAAAAACGTAGTTGTGAATTTAATGCTAAGGTTTAATGAGCTTCGAGCTTTAATGGCTGCACTTGTGTTTCGAGACTAAATCGGTCCTCACAAGATACCTATGTATCTCAATTCGTTATTGAGAATCAAGACAAAGACGTAGTTCTGATTGTAGGATCAGGTCCTTTATATAGGCGTCTGGAGCCTTGTATTTATGGTACGTTTAGGAGTCTTAGCTAATAAGTCTCCTTTTTGATATTGGGTAAACATTGTATTTCTTGCAGGATAAGTCTTTTCCTTGCTGATAAAGGCTATGACTCATTAATTGGGATTCTGGATCCTTCTTTGACTAATTTACCATATTTCAGACTCTTTTCATGAGCTGTATATTTCCCTTATTTATTAATTACGAAATTAACAAATAATCAGGGTTTTGGGCCTTAATTACGGGGCCTTTCCAACGAATCAGTAATTATATTTCTATAATTACTTTTCTCACCATATCATTTGCTCCCCAACTTCTGGGAAAATCTCCTCGGGGTTTTCGTAGAAGTTATAGCGTGTTTTTCCCCAAAATTTTCTATTTTTAGGGTATTTTCGACCTCAAAATAGGTCATTTTCGACCAGGAATTAGGTCATTTTCGACCAGAAATTCGACCAGGAATTAGGTCTTTTTCGACCAGGAATTCGACCAGGAATTAGGTCTTTTTCGACCAGGAATTCGACCTCAAACAGCTGTGAGGTCGAAGCTTTCGACCAGGAATTCCAAGTCTTTTTCGACCTCGTCTGTTCGACCTCGATTTCAATATATCTTCGACCTCGAGTCTTTGACCTCGAGTATTCGACCTCGAAATCGTGCTTTTTCGACCTCAATCGGTTGTGAGGTCGAAGCTTTCGACCTCGATTTACAGGCCATTTTCGATCTCGTGGCTTCGACCTCGAAGTCGTGTTTTTTCGACCAGGATTTTCTACCGTGGTCATTTACTCTTTTGACCTCATTTTGGTCCCAGGTCGATGGTTACGACCTCGATGTATAGGTCATTTTCGACCTCGGTCATTCGACCTCGTTCCAGCCTTTTTCGACCAGGATTTTCGGCCATTCGACCTCGATCTCTAGGTCATTTTCGACCTCATTCTGGCGTGAGGTCGAACGTTTAGACCTCGTTTTTTAGGCCATTTTCGATCTCAATCTTTCGACCTTGAACCCTTCTATTTTCGACCTCACTTTAGTGTGAGGTCGAGGGGTTCGAGCTTGATTTATAGTGTATTTTCGATCTCAATCAATCGACTTCGATCTAGGGTATTTTCGACCTCGAATTTCCAATTTTTTGACTTATTTTTGGTGCGAAGTCGATGGATACGACCTCAATTCCTCGTGTATTTTCGACTTCGAGCCTTCGATGTCATTCTAAGGTTTTTTCGACCTCAATTTCATTATTTTTCGACTATATTTGGGAGCGAGGTCGTTGGATTCGACCTCGTTTTCCCATATGTTTTTGACCTTGGTCGTACGACTTCGATTTAATGTCTTTTCGACCTCAAATCTTTTATCCTTGTCTTTGCCTTGGTTTCATTCCAAATTTCATTCTTTCTTGGGCCTTAACTAGCCCAATTTTTAATTGGACTTAAATTATTCCAGCTTTGGGCCTTATTGGGCCCTATTGTTTGGGCTTCGAATTTGCCTGAGACCCAAATTATTTGGGCTTTAATTTCTATAATCCATAAATGGATTTGTGGGCCTTAACTGGCTATAGACGGTTGCCCTTCCTTAACCGGTTGGGTCCAGTCACTTCGATTATAAAAGAGTGGGATTTCCACTTTATTCTTCACTTCATACTTTCAACTTTCCAAAAATTTCTCTTTAGCCTTCTTAGCCTTTCTCTCTTTTTATTCCGTAGTAAGGTGATTTCCGGCGAAGTTTCCGGGGCTATTTTCCTGATTTTCTGGGTTCAATCTTCATCCATTGAAGATTTTCTGGGTTCAATCTTCATCCCTTGAAGATTTTCTGGGTTCAATCTTCATCCCTTGAAGATTTTCTGGATTCTAGTTTGAAGTTTTGAAGATTTGAAGATTTTTCTGGGATTTCTCCTTGAAGATTTAAAGCTTTTCTGAGAATTTCTTTGAAGATTTGAAGATGTCTGACCGTACTGCTCAACGTCTCCAGAAAATGAATCAAGCGTCTAAGAGAGGTATCACCATTCGTTCTTCTCATATGTCTCTTCAAGATATGATTTTAGAACGTAGTGATGAATACCCTTCTGTTTCGCACTTAGATTCATTTGATTGTAGCAATAAATTCCATGAAATCGACTTGATTAGGGACTATAATAAGATGTATAGGATTAAGTCCCCTTATAGGTTAGTCCCAGCCGGCCCAGGGGACCGTTCCTGCCATTAGCGTCCTGATGCTCTATGCATTTATAAGGATGCCATTGTTGTGGGACTCAGGTTTCCCTTCCATGAGTTCATTCCCAGGCTTTTGGCTGATGTTGGGATTAACCCTTGCCAACTTCCACCAAACGCCTGGAGAATCATTATGTGTTTCATTGTTCTTTGCTTGAAGAACAATTTTCCTCTTTCTGTTGCCTTATTTAGAAAAATATTCCAATTTAAAAATAGCTCTGCCATTACTTTGGGTTGGGTTTATATCAACCATCGTCCTTCCACTCCTCCCATTTTTCATCCAAAATCCATCCCCGATAATAACCCAAGATGGAAAAATGAATTTATGTATTTAGTTTGGGAAAGAGGGGATTGGGGTACCCTTTTCCGCAGATCTTTCAGTATGGTCTCGGATGGTAGTCCCAGTAATATAATTCTGAAAGATGAGGAGGCCCATGCCTATGCCGAGCTCACAAAAGATGATTATGCTACAACGGCTTGGGTGCTCCTGGATGAGTTCTAGCTTAAGTCATTGGGACTTTCAAACGTTTCTGATAAGGGTAATTCTCACCTCATATTTTCCTTTATTTATTTAAGATTATCTTATACCAGCTGTTTTTTTCCTTGTGTTTTTTGCAGCTGCGATCTTTATTAATAAGACCAACGAGCCCCAAGATGGAGAAACAGCAAGGATGAAAAGGGCTCGCTTGGGAGTGAAAGATCCTCGTGCTGCCAGTGTCCCGACCTTTATAAGGCCTCATGTGGACCTTACTGATGAAGCTGAGAGTCCTTCTTCAGCCAAAAGTTCAGTTTGGCGCTCCAACTGGGGTCTCAGGAAGAAAGACACCGTAGTGGGGGTGTCTAAGCACGCTGTGGAATGGTCCTATCATTCCTTGACTCCTTGTGATTACAATGATTTCGTTTCCAACTCCACTTTGGAGGGTGTGAAGCATGCAGGCTCTCAGGCTATTGTTGCTGTAAGTTGTTTTCTTCCTTTTTTCTTTGTAGTTTTAACATGTTTCAAGTTTCTATCTTGTATTGACTTGTAACTTGTTTGTAGGCTAATGCCAACTTCCAAGGGGCTATCTTTCAAGCCAAGGCTTGGCTCTCATCTTCCGAGGCCAACCAAGGCAAGTTTGAGAAGTCCCGAGAGGAGGTGGGCTCGCTGAAGGCCACACTGGCTAGGAGGGAGAAGGAGTTAGCCGACTCCCAGGCTGAGCTGGTTTCTTTGAGGAAGGGCAAGGATGACTTTATCGATGAGTACCTTAACTCCCAGGAGTACAAGGACTTGATTGATAAGCATGACGAGCTCCTCTTCCCAGTTCAGTACACTAAGGGATGGGATGGCGCTCTTGCTGTTGTTTTGGAGAAGATGCCTGGATCTCTCACCATTTCTGACTTTCTGAGACCTCATGCTCCTACTCTTTTGGAGTTGGCTTTGGCCGGAGAGGACGACATGGAGGAGGATGACAGGATCTTAAACCTAGATCATTCTTCTCCACCTGGTCAGACTGCCGGGGCTGATTCTGCTACCACTCACTCTGGTTCTGCTTCAGAGGAAGAGGAGGAGGAGGAGGAGGAGGCCGTCGACAAGGCAGCTTAGATGATGTAGTTTTTCTTTTGTAGTTTTATTTATGGCCTTTCATGGCTTGTACTGTACTTTCAGCCTACGGGCTTAACTTTTATTTAAGCTTTTGTTCAGCCTTTTTACATTCTTGACTTTGCATGCTTATTTAACATGTCTATCAGAATGCATTGCGTATATAATGAAAACATAAGAATATGGAATTCATAACTTTGGAAATGGGTTCAACCCTTACATAATACTCAAGTTTAAAAACTTGGGTTGGTTTTATCAAACCTTATTTCTAGTAGTGAGTCCACTTAGGAAACACCTTAAACATAATAAACTTTCAAATTAGAGGCATGCCAAGTCATTGGCACCTCATGCCCTTCAAGGGTTTCTAGTTTGTAGGAGCCTCGACCAAACACGTTCTTAACGCGATATGGTCCTTCCCAATTTGGGGCCAACTTGCCTTTTTGTCCAACTCCGGATGCCTCAATCTTTCGAAGAACCAAGTCTCCTTGTCGAAAGAACCTTTATTTAACCCTTAGGTTGTAGTAGAAAGATGCCCTCTATTGATGTTCAACTATCTTGGCGTTTGCCTCATCTCTAACTTCGTCAATTAGATCTAAAGCTAGCCTCAAGCCTTCTTCATTTTCTTTTGGCTCATAAGCCTCAACTCTTGGAGACGTGTGAGTAATCTCCACTAGAACCACTGCCTCTGCCCCATATGCCAACAGGAAGGGGGTAGCTCCAGTGGTGACTTTACAAGTAGTACGATATGCCTATAGTATGAGGAGCAATTCGTCTACCCAAGTGTTTCTGGAGCGCTCAACTCTTTTCTTCAGTCCATCCAGGATTATTCGATTTGCAACCTCAGCTTGCCCATTTGTTTGTGGATGGGCAACAGAAGTGAAGTGCAACTTGATATCATTCTCATCACAATACTTCTTGAATTCATCATTGTTGAATTGAGTTCCATTGTCCGTAACCAGGACTCGTGGAATTCCATACCTGCATATCACATTCTCCCAGAAGAAATGCATCACTTGCTTGGTGGTTATCTTGGCTAAAGGTTTAGCCTCAATCCACTTGGTGAAGTAGTCGATTGCTACTATCAAGAACTTTTTTTGAGCACTTGCCATTGGAAATGGCCCGAGTATATCCATTCCTCACATGGCAAAGGGGATTGGTGAGTTAATGGATGTCATCATCTCTGGTGGTTGTCTAATCACTGGTGCATGTTTTTGGCACCGTTCACACTTCTTCACGTAGATTTTAGCATCAGCAAGCATGCTTGGCCAATAGAAACCTAGAAGAGTGACTTTGTGAGCAAGGGCTCTGCCCCCCAAGTGTTGTCCATAAATTCCTTCATGTACTTCCCTTAGGGCCAATTCTGCCTCTTGGGGTGGTCTCAAGCATTTCAGATAAGGAATGATGAAAGATTTCTTGTATAAGATTCCCTCAATCAGGTCATACCTTAGAGCCCTCACATACAGCTTTCGTGCTTCTGAAGTGTCGTTGGGTAACCACCCAGTTTCCAGATGAGCTTTGATGGGATCTATCCAACAACTAGCAACATCAATAGGTGCTACCAACTTTCAATTGATGCTTGGGGTCTTCAAGACTTGGAAGTATACACTTTCAGCGTAGTTTTCAATTTCAGAAGAAGCAAACTTAGATAATGCATCAGCCTTTATGTTCTCTTCCCTTGGAATATGTTCCACATAGCATTCATCGAACCGAGTCATGATGGCCTTGACAAGTTTGAAGTACTTGGCCATGACTTCATCTCTAGCCTCAAATTCCCCATTTACTTGGGAAACCACTAGCCTCGAATCTCCACATACTTTCAGAGTTTTAACTCTCAAGGCTCCAGCCAGCCCTAAGCCAGCTATCAGAGCTTCATACTCAGCCTCATTGTTTGTCGTTGGGAAGTCAAGTTTTAGTGCATACTCTATGAGGAATCCATCAGGACTTTGTAGCACTAAACCGGCTCCACTTGATTTTGTTTTTGATGCTCCGTCAAAATAGAACACCCAATATTCTTTGAAATCCATCTCTTGATCTTTCTCGTCCTCCACTATTACTTCCTGCCCTCCGACTTCTTGGTTGTCAATGGTGCATTCAACCATGAAGTCAGCAAGTGCCTGAGCTTTTATGGCCGTTCGAGGCTTATACTTGATGTCGAATTCGCCCAATTCAATAGCCCATTTGATCAACCTTCCACTAACTTGAGGGCTATGCAAGATGTTTCTCAGAGGTTGATCAGCCAAGACCTCTATCTTGTGAGCCTGGAAGTACGGGCATAGCTTTCTTGAGGCCATTATCAAGGCTAAGGCAAACTTCTCAATCGTTGAGTAGTTTATTTCTGCCCTATGTAGAATCTTACTTACATAGTAGATGGGTTTCTGAACCTTCAATTCTTCTTTTACCAAAACGGTTCCAAGGGCTGTGCTAGAAACCGCCAAGTACAAATAGAGAATTTCCCCTGGCTTGGGCTTTTCCAACAGTGGTGCCTCAGCCATGTATTTCTTCAGGGCCTCAAAGGCTTCTTGGCTCTCCGTTTTCCATTCAAAAAATTTCACGTTCTTGAGTGCTTTAAAAAAAGATAAGCACTTCTCTCCTGACTTAGAGATAAATCTTCCCAATGTTGCCACTCTTCCCGTTAGTTTTTGGACATCCTTGACAGTCTTTGGTGGTTCCATGTCTAGAATTGCTTTGATTTTGTCGGGATTAGCCTCGATTCCTCTCTTGGAAACCATCAGACCTAAAAACTTTCCCGAGCCTACACCAAAGGCACACTTAGCTGGATTCAACATCATCTTGTGGTGCCTTAGCACTTCAAATGCCTCTCGGAGGTGCTCTATGTGATCGGCCTTATCGAGGCTCTTGACTAACATGTCATCTATGTAGACCTCCATGGTTTTTCAAATTAGGTGTCCAAAAATTTTGTTCACCAACCTTTGGTAGGTTGCCCCTGCATTATTAAGTCCAAATGTCATGACTAGATAACAGAAAACACCAAAGTCAGTGATGAATGATACCTTAGAGACGTCATCCTTGTGCATCTTAATTTGATTGTATCCACTGAAGCCATCCATGAAGCTGAGCATCTCGTGTCCAGCTGTAGCATCTATTAATGCATCAATCCTTGGTAAGGGAAAACAATCCTTAGGACATGCATCATTCAAGTCAGTGAAGTCCACACACATTCTCCATTTTCCATTGGCCTTTTTGACCATCATGGGGTTAGCCAACCATTCTGGGAATTGTATCTCTTCAATGAATCCGGCCTCCAGAAGCTTTTCCACTTCTTGTTTAATGGCCTCTTGCCTTTCTGGAGCAAAATTTCTCTTCTTTTGTTTCACCGTCTTTCTTTCAGGATCCACATTCAACTTGTGGGTTATCAGTTGGGGATCAATCCCCGGCATGTCAGCCGATGTCCAAGCAAAAACTTCATTGTTCTCTTGAAGAAAAGATATGAGCTTGCTTTTCAATGGCTCAGGTAGTAGTGCCCCGACATAAATCACCTTCTCCGGTTCACCAGGGACTAAGGGAATGGGGATTAAATCCTCAGCCGGTTTCCCTCTTTGGTCCTCATTGTCACTAGTATCCATGTCTTCAATTGGGAGAACTTTCCCCCCGACTCCATCGGGCCTCAAAACTGGCTACATAAGAACTTCTAGCCATCTTTTGGTCTCCTCGTTTTTCACCAATCCCATTCCTCGTTGGGAACTTGATTTTCAGATGATAAGATGAGGCAACGGCCTTGAACGCATGAAGACCAGTCCTTCCAAGGATCGCGTTGTAGGTTGAAGTCGCCTTTCTAACTATGAAGTTCAACATATGAGTAGACGTAGTCGACCCTTGCCCCATTGTCATTGGGAGTTGGATAGTGCCTTCCACCTTTGATTCCACTTCATTGAATCCATATATGGGCATATTCGAGGGTGTCAACTGAGAGTCAGTGTAGCCCATCTTGATGAAAGCATCGTGAAACAAGATATCCACTGAAGCTCCATTGTCGACCAAAACTCTCTTGGTTTCAGAATTTCCTATCACAGGAACGATGACTAAGGGATCATCGTGGGGAAACTTCACTCCCTCCAGGTCTGAATCATCAAAACCTATCGATACTTCTGTTCGAGCACGCTTCGGTGCTTCTCCAACCACGGTCATTACTTCTCGAGCATAAGCCTTTCTTGAGTTTCGGGAGGACCCAACAGCAGTTGGCCCTCCGAATATCATGTTGATGACTGGCCCTCGGGGCTTAGGGTTACGATCTTGGTCGTTGTCCCTTCTGTCATAATCCTTCCTTTCATAATTTCCTCTTTGACTTCCTTGATTTCCATCCTTGGTGAATTTGCTGAGTTTTCCTCTTCGTATCAGAAATTCGATCTCATCTTTCAATTGCCTACAATCGTCGGTGTCATGACCGACTTCTTTGTGGAACCGACAGAACTGATTTTGGTTCCGTTTGGACATGTCAGCCCTCATTGGCTTTGGCCATTTGAGATCTCCTTCCTTAGCTATCTCCATCAGAATTTGACTCCTGGCAGTGTTCAATCTTGCATACTCCGTAAATTTTGGCACAAAATTGCTTCTCTTAGGTGGAGAATCAGAGTCCTTTGATGTTCTAGGAAACTTTTCCTTGACGTCGTACTCCTGAACATCCTTTCTTTTCTTTGAGTTTCCACTACCTCCAGCAGTGGGTTCGTACTTTCTCATGCTTTCTTCAGCCTTGATGTACTTTCCGGCTCTATCTTGGAGCTTCGGCATGCTCTCGGGTGGATGTTTAGCTAATGACCTTTTGAAGTGGTCGTCAGTAGTTCCTTGTTGCAGGGCTATCATAGCCACTCTGTCCTCTAAGTCCGGGACTTTCAAAGCCTCCTGGGTGAATCGATTGATGTAGTCCCTTAGGGCTTCATTCTTTCCTTGCTGGATTGCCATGAGTGATGCAGAGCTTTTCTCATGCACCCTTCCACTAATGAACTGATTGATAAAAGCTCTGCTTAGTTCCTTGAAAGACCCAATTGAGTTGGGAGGAAGACGGCTATACCAGCGTTGGGCCATGCCTTCCAAGGTTTGTGGAAAAGCCCTACACTTGACCGCATCGTTGGTTGGTTGCAACAGCAGTGCATTGGAGAAGGTCCTTACATGATTTGCGGGATCCCCCGTTCCATCATAAGCCTTGATCGTTGGCATCTTGAATTTACTGGATATGGTGGCTTTCATGATGTCTTGAGTAAACGGTGGTGTAGGATCATCAGGATCTCCTAGGGGCAACAAAACACTAGGATCACCCCTTGGGGCTTCAGCCCTCTTGGTTCTTCTCGGTGTCGGGTCCAGGTTGATTATCGGGACTCTTCCAGTTGCTCGGCCTTGAGATTTGGCGGCCTCTTCTTCTGCAAGGAGTTTCTTGAGTCTTGCAGTCTCTGCCTCATGGGCTGCAATTTTCTCTTTAGTAGTTTGGGGTTGTTCCCGATTTGTTTGGGAAGAACGTTTCCTCCTTGGGGAGACATCCCTCTCTTCTTCAGATGTGTAATTCTCGTCCTCAGTATAGGGACCCGAGTAATCTTGAATCAAAGGGGTTCGTCGAGTTTGTTGATTTTGGGGTCCCAGACCTTGTATATAAGGGGGGACATAAGCTTCATGGTAGATGGGGTTAAGACCACTACCGCCCGCCATGGGTCGAGGGGGCATACCATAGTTTGGCATCCCCAAAGTTTGAGCAGCGTATTGGGGGAGATCAGTAGTATGGAGTTGAAGACCACTTGGGGCATTCATGAGCAGCGGGGAGGTCGTGATCGGTTGCTGGTGAACGGTCTCTTGTGGATTAGATCCATGAATGACCATCTGCAGGGGATTCGTCCCTTCAACCGAAATCAGGATTTCCGGTCCTTGAGTGTTGGTGGGGATATTCGCCCCTTGAGTGCCAGTAGTCGGCGGTGGTTGATTTCCGTGAGTATCAGCCTCAGAGGTGATAGGGCGATCCTCATGAGTTTGAGTATCCCGAGCTGTTCTTCGTGTGTTTGCCATGGTTGATGTTGTCTTCCCACAGACGACGCCAAATGTTATGGATTAAAAAACGTAGTTGTGAATTTAATTCTAAGGTTTAATGAGCTTCAAGCTTTAATGGCTGCACTTGTGTTTCGAGACTAAATCGGTCCTCACAAGATGCCTACATATCTCAATTCGTTATTGAGAATCAAGCCAAAGACGTAGTTCTGATTGTAGGATCAGGTCCTTTATATAGGCGTCTGGAGCCTTGTATTTATGGTACGTTTAGGAGTCTTAGCTAATAAGTCTCCTTTTTGATATTGGATAAACATTGTATTTCTTGCAGGATAAGTCTTTTCCTTGTTGATAAAGGCTATGACTCATTAATTGGGATTCTGGATCCTTCTTTGACTAATTTACCATATTTCGGACTCTTTTCATGAGCTGTATATTTCCCTTATTTATTAATTACGAAATTAACAAATAATCAGGGTTTTGGGCCTTAATTACGGGGCCTTTCCAACGAATCATTAATTATATTTCTATAATTACTTTTATGACCATATCAATTCCTATCAATAACATATTAAATATTAACAATCATCAAATATATTAAATAATATCTCAGTTTCTCCTATTATTTAACAAGTGCCTGCGTTGTAGTTCTCGGCTTCATTCTTTCTCGGAAGGCTATGTATATGAACATGGAATCAGACTACCGTTACACATAGGTAAGGTTAATATCTATATGATTTAGCAAAAATAAAAAAAGGTTAACGGTCCTATGAGATATTTGGTAAGGTTAAAAGGATATTGAAAAAATAAAAACAATTAAAATTATTATTAATATAGATAAAATGCTATTATATCCCATATTGCATATATGATAAACATTCAAAATTTTAATTGCTAGGACCACAAAAGGAATAAAGAATTTTGGTCTAGGATCACAAAAATAATATGAACCATTAAATATTTTAAAATAAATATATAAAAACCATTGAACCAAATATAAATAAAAATTTCATATAAATTTTAATTTGTAAATTATATTTTAAAATTCTAGGGTTTGAACCCAATCAACTACGCATATATACAAAATCAATATTTATAGTATTAGCTCTAAATTATATTCTTATATATATTTATAGCATTATATATAATAAGCGTAAGAGCGATCTTATCCAAAACTTTGGTAGTCTGGTTCCCGTAAGACCATTGTACGACCAAATTAATAAGGATCGTTAGATCTTAAATAGATATGTTATTCCCTAACAATGTAATCACAAGATTGTAGGGGGGGTGTTGAATACAATCCTTTCAATTTCCAGTTCTTTTTGCAGACAAAGATAATCTTAGAACAAAAATATGAAATTCCAGTAAACAAATAACACAAGAATTAAAAATTCAGGTGGATTGATTGTTTCACTTGAGAAATTTTATTTGAAGAAATCTTTGTGATGTTTAGAAGTAAACACACAGCTGCAATTACAATGGTTTTGCTTCAACAATTTACAAAGGAATATTGCTTTAGCTCTAAAAATTGAAACTAATTTCTTAAACTCAAAAACATTGCTACACTTGGTTATATATCCCAAGTTTACAAGCTAATTTGAACTACATAAAAGTATACAGTGGGTAAAGTCCAAAAGTTTGTTTTTTCACTCTAAGTCCAATGGTCCTTGCAATGATTTTTCTTTTAGCTCATTGTCCTTGTTGAATCATCTCTATTGACTAGATGGAAATATAATGCTTCCTTTTCTTCAGGGTTTCCCAAAATGCTGGTTTCCATGTTCTTTCTGTTCCATCAACCCACGTGACTTGTCAGAAGTGTCCCTTTCACAATTTCAATTGCTAATAATTGAACTCGCATCAATTGAGGTTAAACTTCTAGTATCCGTTGAAAGTGTTGTGGCTGCATCCGTTGAAAGCTGAATGACTATCCGTTGAAATACAACTTCACTTATGTAAAATTACAAGGCACAGAGTATTTACAATTACCCTCTATATTCTACATATTTGTTGAAAGTCAACATGACTTATTCAGCCTACACTATTACACTTCAACTGCTAGTACTTAAACAAAAAGAGTATGTTACATTTAGACTTGTCAATCGATAAGATACATTTCAACGGATACTGAATACGCATGCTATCCGTTGAAAGTTACATTTTGACTTATACAATTTTCACAAGGCAGACTTGTTAATCATCAAGAAACAACATATTTCCTAGCAAGATAGATAAGAATTGTCCGATCTAATATTAAAATGTGTATTTGATTAATAGTAGAATTATATTTAAATACTTAAAAGTGTTTTTTGATGATTTAAACCAAATATAATTGGATTTTCTATATTAAATAGAATTCTTTATGTAAAAATTCGTAACTCTCTTTTATTTTTAATTTATGGATAGTTCCAGTTAGATAACAATTGTTAAACCAAATATTGAGATATTGATTCATATTAATTACAATATTAAAAGATTCTCAATATAATGCTCATGTATGCCTAATACCATGGCTAACAATAATACACGTGAATTCTATGTTATAACAGACGTAGGGGAAGTCCTGTATATGAATTTATGTTACAAATTTTACGTTATAAATTACAATTAAAACGACTTAAATAATTAGTATTTATTCCCATTTTACACCCCGTAACACATATTGTCGTTGAAAATGCACAAATATGAAGGTCATTTGTTTTTTGAAAAACATTATATATTATAGATTGATAATAAAACGGGAATCCAAAAGAAACCCGGCTCGAACGAGCAAGTTCACGCTTGAGAAATCCAAGCAAAGTTCATCAGGATAAACATTACATCAAACAAAACATCAGTAAAAGAAAAAATTAACAAACATCATTAAATATCTGAATCAGGCACGACGGCCTCATCATCCAGCTTCACTACGGTAGCCCCTTTAAGTCCTCCCCTTTGTTGAGCTCCAGCAGAGACCCATGCGCTCTCTCTACCATCAGTAGACTCAATCCCGCTAACCAGAACTTCACCCGGGACCTGTCCATCATCCCTTAAGTCATCGAACAAAGGATCCACCCTTTTTCGCTTAAGATCGGCATGTACTACACCCTGCTTATCCTGAATATGAGATTTAGAACCACCAGTTCCTACTCCACTAGTTTCATCATCTGCTTCCACACTAATTTCTCTAGTTCCCTTAACAATGCACTGAGTGGTCTTCGATGTGTCAACATCCATCACCTGAGTATCAACCAACGGATCCTCCAACAGAGCCTCCAACTTTCCAGAACAGGAACGAAAAACACCAGCCCCAACAGACTGGGAAGAACCTAACTCATCTCTTGTGGACCAATCCACCAAATAGTCCAGCTCTGAATCACTATGAAACTCCACATTCTCAAGTAAAGGATCCTCTGCATCACTATCAGAGTGGAAACGTGGTCACGATACCCACTATCACCAGAGTCCTCCAAAATCAGTTTGAAATCAAGGGGTTCCTGACCCACATCCACAGAATCTGTGCACAACAGCTACCAGCAGCAATATACTCTGCTTCTGCTGTGGATGTGGAAATTGATTTTTGTTTCTTGCTGTACCAAGAAACTAGTCTGTCACCTAAAAATTGACAGCTTCCACTTGTGCTCTTTCTGTCAATCTTACAACCTGCAAAGTCTGCATCAGAGTAACCAATTAGCTTAAACTCTGATTCTCTAGGATACCACAAACCCAAGGTTATGGTTCCTTTGAGATATTTGAAAATTCTCTTCACAGCTGTTAGATGAGGCTCTCTGGGATCTGCTTGGAATCTTGCACAAAGACAGGTTTGCATACATGATGTATGGTCTACTTGCAGTTAGATAAAGAAGAGACCATATCATGCCTCTGTAGTTTGTCATATCTACTGAAGTTCCTGTGTCTTTGTCTAGCTTGGTTGCAGTTGCCATAGGAGTTGTTGCAGATGAACTATCAAGCATACCAAATTTTTTGAGAAGATTTCTGGTATATTTTGCTTGATTGATAAAAATCCCATCATCTGTTTGCTTTACCTGCAATCCTAGAAAATAACTAAGCTCTCCCATCATGCTCATTTGGTACCTGGACTGCATAAGCTTGGCAAATTTCTTACAGAGTTTATCATTAGTAGATCCAAAGATTATATCATCCACATAGATTTGAACTAAAAGCAAATCATTACCAGAATTGAAATAGAACAAGGTTTTATCAATTTTACCTCTAGTGAACCCACTTTCTAAAAGAAATTGAGCCAGAGTTTCATACCATGCTCTAGGTGCTTTCTTTAGTCCATAAAGTGCTTTGTCAAGCCTGTAGACATAATCTGGATGCTTGGGATCCACAAATCCTGGTGGTTGTTCAACAAACACTTCTTCTTCAAGTTTCCCATTGAGAAAAGCACTTTTCACATCCATCTGAAAGACTTTAAACTTCTTGTGAGCAGCATATGCTAGAAAAATTCTTATGGCTTCCAACCTTGCAACTGGAGCAAAGGTTTCATCATAGTCAATTCCTTCCTGTTGTGAATATCCTTTTGCCACAAGTCTAGCTTTGTTCCTTGTAATTACTCCCTCACTGTCAGTCTTGTTTCTGAAAACCCACTTTGTACCAACAACAGATCTGTTCTTGGGTCTTGGTACAAGTGTCCATACTTCATTTCTTTCAAACTCATTCAATTCATCCTGCATTGCTGTTATCCAGTTAGCATCTTGAAGAGCTTCGTCCACTTTCTTAGGCTCTGTTTGAGATAAGAATGCATGAAACAGACATTCATTTGTTGTAGCACTTCTTGTTTTCACACTTGCATCTGGATCTCCAATAATTAGATCAGGTGTATGAGTCTGTGTCCACTTTCTTGCTGTAGGTAAGTGCCTTCTTTCATCATTATTGGATTCTCCCCCTTGATCCATGCTTTCCTGATTTTCTTGTTGACCATCTGTATTCTCTGAGGCTCCCCCTGAATTGGACTGCTCAGTGTTTGAACTGTCAGAGTTTGAGCCAGAGTTTGTGTTAGATTCTTCAGCTGACTCACTTTTAGAATGTGAGTCATCATCTTGAGATGTTCCTGAAGTATCTTCATTCTCCCCCTCAACTGGTTCTCTATTTTGTTCTGTCAGAGAAACTTCCTCAGTGTTTACCAGTAGAGGTTCAGAGTATGCTTCAACGGAGTTTGTTGGATTGGCTTCATCAGAGTTTACGTCATCAGAGTTTAGATCTTCATTTTCAAAGCGTAGTTGATCATGATTTTCTTCATCTTCAAGTCCAGTTATTTTCTTGTCATCAAATGACACATGTATAGATTCCATGATCACTTTAGTTCTCAGATTGTAGACTCTGAATGCTTTAGTCGACAGTGGATAGCCAACAAAAATTCCTTCATCAGCTTTTAATTCAAACTTGGTCAACTGTTCAAGATGAGTTTTCAACACAAAGCATTTGCACCCAAAAATATGAAAATATTTCAGGTTTGGTTTCTTTTTCTTCACCATCTCATATGGTGTTTTCCCATGTCTGTTGATCAGTGTAGCATTTTGAGTAAAACAAGCAGTTTGAACAGCTTCTGCCCAAAAATAAGTTGGCAATTTTGCTTCATCAAGCATGGTTCTGGCAGCTTCGATTAAAGTTCTGTTCTTTCTTTCAACTACAACATTCTGTTGTGGAGTCCCTGGTGCAGAAAATTCTTGCTTCACTCCTCTTTCTTTGAAAAATTCTTCCATTGTTGCATTTCTGAATTCAGTATCATTATCACTTCTGATAATTTTCACTTTATACTGTGATCCTTTATCCAGTAGCTTTACATGTTCCATCAGAGTTAAGGCAGTTTCATCCTTCTTTGCTAGAAAATACACCCAGGTATATCTAGTGTACTCATCAACAATGACTAAGGCATATTTCTTTCTGCCAAGAGACATTACATTTACTGGACCAAATAGATCAACATGAAGAAGATGATAAGGATCCACAACTGAAGATTCAGATTTACTCTTGAATGATGACTTCCTTTGCTTGGCCTTTTGACAAGAATCACACAGACCATCTAAGCTGAGTATAGATTTTGGAAGTCCCCTTACAAGATCTTTTCGAATTAGCTCATTGATGTTGTTCAAATTTAGATGAGAGAGCTTCTTATGCCATTTCCAACTCTCTTCATTAGACATCTTTGCAGACAGACACACATCTTTTCCTTCAGAGTTTGTTACCAAACTTGCTTCATAGATATTATTACGTCTGTGTCCAACTAGAACAACTTTCCTTGTAGATTTGCTAACAACCTCACAGTATTCAGGTTGAAAATCTACATGATAACCTCTGTCACAGATTTGACTCACAGATAGCAAGTCATGCTTGAGTCCTGGAACATGAGCTACATTTGTGATGATGACACTTCCAAGATTGATATTGCCATATCCCAGAGTACGTCCTATGTTGCCATCTCCATAGGAAACTTTTGGGCCAGCCTTCTCCTCATAATTTGATAGCAGGGCTTTATTTCCAGTCATGTGCCCTGAACATCCACTGTCCAAGACTAGGGTGCTTTCCCTTATGCCCTGCAATCACAAACAATTACTGAGAGTTAGTTTTAAGGATCCAGACTTGCTTGAATCCTTTTGCTTTCTTAACATTTTTAGCTTTTGCAGCGGAATTCTTATCAACAGAGTTTAAGCTAACATTATCAGAGTTTACACTTGCAGAATCAACTTTAACCCATTTCAAATTGGGCTTCACCTCATAATAGTTATGATAAATAGCATGATAATTCTTGCAAGTATAAATAGAATGTCAAGTACTCCCACAGTGAGTGCATAAAGTCTGTGGTCTAACCCTAACATAATCATTCTTAACTCCAGACTTGGAGGGTAAAGAATTAATGTCTTTGTTCTTCCTGCAGAAACTTGCAAGATGGTTAGTACTACCACAATTATGACATGTTTTTTTAGGAGCATCAGTGATAGGCAAATGATTATTACTTCTATTAATGCCTACTTTTCCATTTCTGTTCTTCCTGGACACTTTCTGTTTTTCAACAGACTTTACCTCTTTGAGCTTATACTTGAATTGTTTCTCTGTCATTAAACCAACATTAACCTGTTTAACACAAGTTTTTACTGGTTCTTCCTTAACAGTTTCTTTTTCAAGTACAGAGTTTAGCTTACTGGTTTCAGGAACAAATTTCATAGGCGGAAGATGTGTTCTAACTTTAACTTTATCTTTAAACCTAAGTTCATCTTCCTCACAGTAAACTAACCCAACTGTATCTGTTTGAAATACTTGATGTGTGTCTTTTCCAGAGTTTGTCCAGGTTTTAATTACCTTCCTCTCTTTTTCCAATTCAGATTCTAGTTGCCTAAATTTCTTAAGCAACTCATGTTCAACATAAACAGCATCATCTCTTTCCTTTTGAACTTGTTGCATGTTGACAAGTTCTTCTTCAAGAAATTTATTTCTCTCTCTAAGCTTTAGATTCTCAGATTTAATTCTTTCATTTTCTAAAGTCTGATCTCTGTAACTAACATGTATGCTTTTAAGATAAATTCTCAATTCAGATACATTATCAGTATCATAAGCATAAGTTGTTAGGGGTACCTTGTTTTCAGATGATTCAGATTCATCTTTAACAGTTGCCATGAGAGCATAGTTGACATCCTCATCTGAGTCTGAAGTGTCTGCCCAGTCTCTTCCTTTAGTGATGAGTGCTTTTTTAGATTTTCTTTTCTTGCACTCTGGAGCATAGTGACCCATCTCTTTACACTTGTAGCACTGGATCTCAGACTTGTCTTTCTTCCCAGATTTGGTATCCCTTCCTTCAGACTTTCTGAAACTCTTCCTTTCAGAGTTTGAATCTCTCCTAGAGAATCTCTTTCCTTTCTTGAAGTGCTTGAAACCCATCTTCTTGAAAGTCTTCACCATCAAAGCAGCCATTTGCATCATCTGTTCTTCATCATCCTCGGATTCAGATGATTCAACAGTGTTTGAGTCATCATCAGTGTTTGATGACTCAGTTTCAGAGTTTATGACCAAAGCCTTTCCCTTAGCTTTCTTCTTTGATGTCTCTTTCTTAAGAAGTTTTTCTTCAACTTTGAGAGCAACAGATTTTGTCTTTTTACCAGATCTTCTGTTTCTTTGTTCTATCTCAAGTTCATGAGTTTTAAGCAACCCATAGATTTCATCAAGATCTGCCTCTGCAAGATCATAATTATCTCTTATTGTTGTTGCCTTTAAATCCCATCTTTCAGGTAGAGATAGAAGAAACTTGAGATTTGACTCTTCAAGATCATATTCTTTATCAACCAGAGACAAATCATTCAACAGTTTACAGAATCTGTCATATGTCTCAGTCAAAGTTTCATCAGGTCTCGAGTCAAAGTGTTCATACTCCTGTGTAAGTATAGTCTTCCTGTTCTTATTTATAGTACTTGTTCCTTGACATCTGACTTCTAAAGCATCCCAAATTTCTTTGGCAGTTTTACAACCAATAACTCTGTTAGACATGACATTATCTATGGCACTATAGAGAAGATGTCTAACTTTTGCATCCTTTGCAATTGATGAGATGTCCTCAGGAGTCATATCTTTCTTTTCCTTTGGAACAGTCTTTTGTTCTTGACCAGCAACAATAGGAGACAGTTTAGTTGGTTTATGAGGACCATCATAGATTCTATCAAGGTATTCTGGATCCGTGGCTTCCAGAAACATGGTCATCTTTACCTTCCATATTGGATACTCCGCTGGTCTGAGAATTGGAACCCTAATCGTCTCGTATCGACTCATAGAAGTTGGTTGAACCTTCTCGGGATTAGAACCTGCTTGAATGTTTTCAGCCATGATTATACTTGTGTTTGGATCAAATAACTGTATATATTAAACAACCTTGGCTCTGATACCAATTGTTAGGCCGATTACACAATATATAATCAAATATACGTATGAGAATAACAATAAGAACACTGTTTATGAATAATAAACTGTATGGAATTAATAACTCCTCTCTCGGTGATGTAAAATATCACAGAGAGCTGCTAGGTTACAAGAATAATGTTTCACGTATTCGCATCCCTTTTAGGGTTAACCTATCTGTGTTTTTATAGTACATACAATCTTCTAATTGATATTCCTATAAATCAGCTATACAATTAATATCAATCTAGAATTGCTTCTGTATTCTGTTCCGTTTCCTTAGCCATCTCGATATCTCTTTTTCTTCTTTCCATTTTCAAAGAATATCGCTTCTAGAATCTTCATTGAATAACACCGACAGCTTAAGTAAACTCTGACTGTCAGAGTTTAACAAACTCTGACCAGTCTTCCAGCTAAACTCTGATAGTATCATGATACTTTAAACACTGATAAACAAACATCAGCAATTATATCTAACAATATCTGAAGCAAAATTAGCTGACGGAATGCTGCTCAAAAGTAAAGTAGAACAGTAAAGTAGAACTTCTCACGATGAAGCAGCTTGAACTTGTTTGACAACAACAAAGGAAAAATCTAAACCAGTGACAGAACACTCAACCTGGCAGTACAACTTGTGTCGTTCAAAAATGACGTGAGACGGGTAAGAGTGTATGCATACAAACCCCCAGCAAAGGCAATTGCTGGAATGACTAAAATACTAAGCAGAGCTAGCTTCCATGCGGACACAAAACCAACTACCAATCCCGCAAAAAATGTTGAAATATAATGGATGAAATTTCCCACCTAATTTTTTTAGCCACACCAACAACAACAAGATACAACACATCAGACTTGTTTCCTATAAAATTACAGTAAGCAATTATGTTTAATCCAGTAACAGTGGTTCTAAAGATCACTTGTGCCAGTTTTCGAGATTTGCTAATTTATGCAATGAGGGTGTGTGTGCACACAGTTCCAATACACATAATCATATTAAGTGCATATCTTTTCAGAAAATATCAGCAAAAGAATTATATACCTTTTCACTGATAGCATCTTGGACAAGAAGAGTATCCGTGGAGATGCTAAAAACAATATCAGCACTTGTTGAATCTGTGTCAAAAAAACCAACATCCTGTTTCAACACTGCCTCCAAATACTTCTTCGAGCATGATTTGCAATAATAAATTTGATAATTAATCAATAAAACCCTATGTTTGATAAATTAAAAGAAATTAAATAGATTAAAATAGAACAAATGGAGAAAATTTACCTGATAAATAGAACTGAGGGTTGTAATTGAGATGAGAGAAAAAAGGGGTGTGGGGATTTCAAAGCAGATACAAGATGTGTGTGTATGTAATTGAGTTGATGTGTTTTCATCATCAACTCTCTGATCATCCCATCTTTACACACATAATCTTGTAGAATGTACAAGCCCTAATGAACCGAAGAAGACATGAATAAGCCCTAATTTATTCTAATTGAACATGTAGAGAATGTTATTGAACCCATACAAAATACGCCCTAATTTTTTGTGAAGAGAGAAAGAGAATCGAAGAAGTTTTGAGAGAGAGAGAGTTGAGAGTGAGAGAGAGAGAGTTGAGAGCGAGAGAGAAAGAGAGAGATAATCTGAGAGTGAAAATATTTGGACAAAATAATTGACCCGCCTAAGCATGGTTGTAGATTTCAGAAATCGGAACAAATCGGTTGAGGTACCGTATAATGATTTATCGGCAAATCGGGGATTTATCGGAATGATAAATCGGAACAAAAATCGGATAAATTGTAATATTTTAAATATATTTAATATATTAGCCTTATATATAATATAATAAACCATTTAAAAATAATTCATAGCGATATATCGGATTTCAAAAATCGAATCGGTCAAATATTTTTAAACGATAAATCGACGATTTATCGGCGATTTTTAAAAAATCGGACGATTTTTAGAACACTGCGCCTAAGTGAAAATATTTGGACAAAAAAACCCGCTTAGACAAATTGATTGGGCCCGCCTATTTAACACTAAAAAAGCATAGTTATTGCTCATATATGGCGTAGTGACAATAGGGAATATCCAATAATTGGCACAATTATGTCCTATCTGAACCACACGCCAACAGGAGCCTGGCACATGTCACCACAATTTTCACCTGGACACATGTGACCCATCAACATCATCCAGGTGTCCCACCTACCTAGGATCCAACGCTCATGATTGCAGGTACACCCTGAACCCAAATTCGGGGTTATAAATAGCCCAAGAAGGAAAGGTTTAAAGGGACATTCTCTTTTACACACTCTCTCTCTACACAACCTATTGACACACCCTCCACATTTAGATATCTCTATAATCTTATCTTCTCTTCCAAAGTCCAGTCTTATTCTCACGCCGGAGGCGCCGACAGGGTCCAAACCCCCCTCCGGTGTTGTTTTACAGACACCCACCAGCAGCAACACTGCATCCAGGCGTGGGAACGGCAGGAAGGACTAGATCGGATTCTGGAGTTATCATGAACCATTTTGTTTTGCACGTATTTTAACACGTTCGGAAAAAATATATATATAAATAATATATTTTCAATATTTTTGTTTTGTATAAAAATATATGATTTATATTTTAATATGAAACAAAATGGGACGGAGGGAGTATGTTTTGACTATATCAGGGTTAAATTACTAACTTCAATTAATTCTTTACACTTTGTTTTTTGGGATGTCTCTCCCAATTTTTTATATTTCTTAATTTTTCAAAAATAGTAAACTTTTACACTATAAAAATCAACTACTTCCAATAATTTTCTCCATTATATTCACTTTATACATTAAATATTGATTGATTCCACCACTAAACTTATTTTTTCTACTTTTTTCCCTACTTTATTAGTTTTTTTAACATCCGTGTGTCCAACCCAAATATAAACAAATGAGTGAGACGAAGAAAGTATCTTATAATACAAAATAATTATTGATTATTTCAAAAAAATATTAAAAATATTTTCTAATTAATTGTAAATATTTGTGATCAAAATTCAATTGATTTGACCACAAACGAATCACAATAATGCACATGAGATGAGTGAGAGGAAATTCGAAATTAAAAGAAAAGAAATTAGGCAACAAAAAGGAAGAGATGACGAAAGGTTTAGAAGCCAAATATCCAAACTAGAACCCTACATACAAAGAGAGATGGTTACATAGTTTTAGATGGAACAAAACAGCCCACTGAACCCAACCCAACCCTCACTCACTCTCTGGGCCCCACAAACGTGATTAGCAGAGTAGTAAACAAAGATTCTATACTTACATTTCTTATCTCTATCTATATATATAACCAACTCCCCTCTTCAATTTCTTTTCACATTTGCCTCTTCTCTTCTCAACACCTTCTAAAAAAATACAATGCTCGGAACCCTAGTTTCTCCCTCGGCGAATCTCGCTTCTCCGGAGCCGGAATATCCATCTCCGACTCTTCAATTTCACTGCCGCGCCGGATCAACCGCTGCACGGCGTCTCTCCACGCCGTCGCCGATCCTGAACCTTCCGTATCGTCGATTAGGAGGCCGTTGAGTCTCTACGATGTTCTCGGAGTGAATCGAAATGCGTCGCCGGTGGAGATTAAGTCGGCGTATCGGAGCTTAGCGAAGCTTTATCATCCGGATTCATCGGACGGTGGAGATTTCATTCAGATTCATAAAGCGTATTCGACGCTCTCTGATCCGTCGGCGAGAGCTCTTTACGATCTCTCGCAGCGGGCCAGAGATCGCCGGCAGCTACGGTACGCGGTGGTGAGTGATAATTAGAAAGGATATTACACGTCTAGACGATGGGGAACGGATCAGTGCTGGTAGATGACATAAAATTAGGCCGAAAGTGACTCACGTTCCAATTCCGACTGACCTCGAAGCTGTTATTATAAATACTTTTTTTAAGTTTCGAGATTTTTGAGATTTTGGTTCGCATTTCAGCCTCGAACGAACTTAATAGTTGTAAATTTTATGTTTTGAAGTTTTTTGCATTTTATATATCGGATTAGTTGGATTTAGTTTAGCTCTAAATGCCGATCCGTTAGCAGTAATAGCAATAGTAGGGGTATGAAGTAAATATAATATCTTGCTTTGGAAAATGAGTGTCCTCTATATTTTATGGTGTTGCAAACTTGCAATGAGCTTAAGCGATAAAGAACTTCAAATTTTGAATTCGATTTGTCATTTCAATATTTGGATTCGATTTTGTGCATATACTATAATTATAAAAAATGGATATTATTATAAAAGCTCATAAAGACATAAACTATGAACTCGATCTAAAAGAAAAAAATAGGATTTTTTTCATAAATATATAATTTTAGAATTATTTTTGTAAAAATACTATATTTTGAAAAAATGTTTTATGTATTATTTTAGAAAGTATTTAAAAAATACAGTATACAATTTTTGTCACCATATTTGCTATCATTGTTATAAAAAGCGGGAATTGGAGTTAATCGGTGAAGGCACCGTATAGGGATTAATTCGGTAATCAGGAATTAATCGGAATGATTAATGGAAATAAATTTAATAATATTTTTTATATACAGTTATATTCATATATATATAATTGTTTCGTTATTTTAACTAAACATATGTTATTATTATATATTTATGCAAATATGTCAAAAATATTATATAAATTTAATAAATAAAATTTTGAAGGTTTAATTTTTTAATTAAAGATCAATTTTAGAGGAAAAATTAAGAGAATTTACGATTTTGGCATCTAAAATTATAATTACATGTACAAAAATAATGTTTTTTCCTATAATTTAATCAAGTTTCTACATTTTAAATTTTTAATTATTTTTTTAAATTTTAAATATTTTTTTAATAATTATCTTGATTTTTGACCGATTAATCCGATTTTTGACCGTTTTTATGAAAAAATGATTAATTGACCGATTTTCACTTAATCAGTTCGGTGACACACCGTCTACAGATTAATTGGCGATTAATCGGATTAATCGCCGAATTTTAGAACATTGTTTGCAACCGATATTAACCAAAATCAATCACAAGTATAATTTTAAAATATTAATCATATTTAATTGTATAATATTTTTATTTAATAAGTGGACCTAATTAAACCAAATACAAACTCAAATACAGCAAAAACAAACTTGAATGTAACTAAAATTAGCTTAAATTATTTTTCAGAAAAACCCAAAAATATGTTGTTTCGATTGTATATTGTATTTTCGTCAAATATTTTCAGAAGATGATAAAATTATTAAAAACTTGAACAAATTAAAATTGTTGATAATTTGTCAAAAAAAAATGATGAAAACGAAAGTTCGGTGTAGCAAATAAAGTTGAATATAAGCGGGGTGTTTTCCAAAATACGAAAACCAATCTTTACAATCTAATCTTTTGTGTTACTCTATATTGACTTAATGTTCAATCTTGTGTCCACAGCCTACAACACCTTTTTTAATTTGCAGAAATAAAATTTAAAAAATAACGAGACCATGGTCTAGTTTATACCGCTCATTACTGAATATTTTATATGTGCTAACTTGGTACAGATGTCGCCTAAAATTTAAAATTTATTCGAAAACAAAAAATTTTCTAATATTTTATTAATTACATAAATTTCAATCATCTGATCCAAAGATTTGGGTTACAACAACTATAAACTATTTTATTTAGAAGAATACGACGGAAAAGTTAAATTCAAAAGAGATGGTTTAAGTGGAAGGTTAACAATGAAAACTGAAAAGGAAATTGAGGATTAAAAATCGATGAAATAAGATTTAGAAATTCATAAAATTAAATAACTAATCCAAATAGTAAAACTACATGAAACTGAGATTTCAATTCGCATTAATTGATCTGATTAATCATGGAGCAAGAATTGCCTTACTTTAAATTAAGGAACATAATGTAACAGTTTCTTATGGACAACCGGTTGTCGGTATAAATCAGCAGATTAAAAAAATAAAATAAATTAGCAAGTTTCAAAAAAAAAAAAAAAAATAGCAAAGAAATCGGTTGTCGGCATATTTCCTGTTTACTCGTGACGTTAAAAACAAAAAGATATTGGCGGGGAGACATTCCTCTCCCACTAACCACACTTTCCCTGTGTTATATTAAAACATTTATTTTTAGACGGGTCAGTCGCAATTATTTTGACTTATATATTAAATAATTCATTCATTCTAAATACTTTTCTTTTGTAATAACTATAATTTTTAATATAACGTCAAATTTATAATACTCATTACCTATATAATGTGCCCGTATATGGAACCCATTTTATGTATTCTTTTAGGGGTTGTTTGGTTCAGGTCATTCTGGTATCAGTATGAGTTTCGTTCATAACAGATTCATACCAACTGTTTGGTTGAGCATTTTTAAATTCTGATACACATACTTGAAACCTTTCTGGAATCAAATTTGATACCTTAGGGGTTAGGTGGGTTTGATGGAGGGGTGTGATGTATCAAATTCAATTTTTTTATTTTATTTTTATAATAAAAATAATACATACCCAACCCAATACACATATGTTAAATATGATGTTTAATCTTGAATAGATTGTACTTAGGTTTTGAAAAAATTGATTTTACTTTTTAAAAAAAAAAATCATACTAATAAATAATATCTTATAAAAATATTATAATTATTTAATTGGTTAATTTAAAATTTACTAATCACGTATTTTTTTATATCACTTATAATGTACACTTACACATTATATAAAAATGAGTTATTAATTATATTTTAAATTAAAAAAATTCATCACAGTACTGAACCAAACACATGATATCAAAAACGATACTTCAGCCCCATACTTAACCCGATTCCTGATCCCAAACTCATACCGTCTTTTGAACCAAACGATCCCTTAGTCTCTTGGCCCAGATTTTGGATAGAAGTTTCATTGTAAAAGGTCATTTTAAATTAGTAAAAGAAAGATGAATTAATTGATAAATGTTTATCTTTTACTTCAAGTGATGATAACTTATTTTTAAGTGTTATCCACAATTTACTTAGAAAAAGCAGCACAATGTTTCATATACTTAACATTTATGCAATGTCTCATTTGGTTATTAATTACTAATTATACAAGTAATTGATACAACAAGGTATTCAACTTCTGTTTTAAAAGTAATCCAGAACTTGAAAACTCCTCATAAGGACAACTATAAGTAACAACAAAAAAGGTAACAACAAAAACCAAGAAATAAGAGGGCGAACAGTCTAAAGACCTGCCAAAAGATCGAAACATAAAATAATTGATTATGAACCCACCCCAACTTCACATATCTCAGGCATAGACTCCCCCTTGCAACAAGGCAAGCAGATTTAATAATAACTCTAGTAAGTTGACCACTCATGTTTTATAGAAGTACCTTCCTTTGTTGTTGCATTAATACCTATTTAGTAATAACCAGATAACATGTACTTCTTAGCTGAAGCTGCAAATGTCAGATTAGCTTAAACAGTTACAAAACATTGCTATAAAGTGTCTTCTATCAAAGACCATCTTAAACTGAAAATGAAATGAACACCTCAAACAATCGAAACTAAAATTCACATATATGATGCAACCTTCTATCTGTCTTCAGCTTTCTCGACCATAAACAGATCCCAACGATAATTACTCCAAAATTAATATAAGATAACTTAATGACGACTTTATAATTAAATTATGTCATACTGATATGTAAAATGTGTTATTTGAATATGACAACATTGTTGTTAATAGTATTGGTATGTCACTTATTCGCTAATAGTATAATTATTATATAATGTTCGTTTAACTTCAGAATTAGTAATGTTATAATTATTAACATTTTCCTAGCTAGCTAATATTTCCTTGTAAACAAATATCAAGGATCGTAAATCATACAATATATGATGTCCACATCTACAACGTGTATAACAAAATATCTGAAGTATGATTGTACTCTATCTATCAATGATATTATTATTATCATTAACCTTTATTTAAGTGTTTTTATATATTTAACAATTTTTTATACTAAATATCCAAATAAGAGATTTATACAATAACATTGTATGAAGTGTGTAACACTTATGTATGTATTAAGGGCAACAAATAAAGTATTTTTTTTAAAAATCAACGCTTTTGATATAGACAACGGTTTAGCTAAACAAAACGTTGTAACGTAAATAATCACGCAAGGATTTTATAAAACGAAACCATTGTCTATATCATACAACGGTTTAACAACATAAACAATTGTTACAGAGATTATTCAACAACGAACGGATCAAAACGAAAACCCTTGTGTATATTATACAACGTTTTTTGGACCAAAACCATTGTTACGTCTTACAACTTACAACACTTTGTTAAACAAAAACCATTTTCTTATACTTTTATAAAATCGAATAAACAAAACATACGTGAGTCCCGACTCGCATATATAAAATTAATATAAGACAACTTAATGACGACTTTATAATTAAATTATGTCATACTGATATGTAAAATGTGTTATTTGAATATGACAACATTGTTGTTAATAGTATTGGTATGTCACTTATTCGCTAATAGTATAGTTATTATATAATGTTCGTTTAACTTCAGAATTAGTAATGTTATAATTATTAACATTTTCCTAGCTAGCTAATATTTCTTTGTAAACAAATATCAAGGATCGTAAATCATACAATATATGATGTCCACATCTACAACGTGTATAACAAAATATCTGAAGTATGATTGTACTCTATCTATCAATGATATTATTATTATCATTAACCTTTATTTAAGTGTTTTTATATATTTAACAATTTTTTATACTAAATATCCAAATAAGAGATTTATACAATAACATTGTATGAAGTGTGTAACACTTATGTATGTATTAAGGGCAACAAATAAAGTATTTTTTTTAAAAATCAACGCTTTTGATATAGACAACGGTTTAGCTAAACAAAACGTTGTAACGTAAATAATCACGCAAGGATTTTATAAAACGAAACCATTGTCTATAGCATACAACGGTTTAACAACATAAACAATTGTTACAGAGATTATTAAACAACGAACGGATCAAAACGAAAACCCTTGTGTATATTATACAAATATACAACGGGTTTTTGGAACAAAATCATTGTTAAGTCTTAAAACTTACAACACTTTGTTAAACAAAAACCATTGTTTTATACTTTTATAAATTGAATAAATAAAACAAAGTTAGTCAACATCCTAATATATAAAAATTATTATCCAATAATTTACTCACAATTTTATAATAAAATTATATCAAATTTACACAACGGTTTTTTTGCAACATTGTCTTACGTTTATTCACACAATACGACTAAGACAACCGTTGTCTCAATCTAACAACGGTTAAATTAAAACATTGTCTTAATATTATTTAGACAAGAGTTAAAAAAACTGTTGTCTAAACCCATTCATTTGCGTCGTCTATATCCACTATTTTTCACTTTATTAGACAACGGTTCGTAAACCGTTGTAATGTAGTGGATTAGACAATACTTTTTCGAGCCAAAAAATAACCTGTCATCTGTTAATTTTAGGCAACACTTTTTCGGCCATCCGTTGTCTGAAAGGTGTCGTCTGATTCAGTTTTTCTTGTAGTGAATAAATAATCCTACAAAAACAAATACAGTGATATCATAAATCACCTAAACCAAAAGCCTAATCCATCAAGCCACATGTATTTTCGACTGCAACATGCAATACAAATCGCAAAACATCACATAAATCGCATGCAGAAGAATAAAAAAAATCTATCATATAAACCCTAACACCTCCTCACAAACATAAATATCATCCAGATGCAACAACATCACTGTCCAAAAAACTAAATTAAAACCTACATTACACTCACCAAAATCACACGCAAACTAACAAAAAAAATACATACAAATCTTAAAAAAACAACAAAAAAAAGGATAAAAAAGTGTCAGCATCTTCTTCCTCTTCGTTATCATACCCAAATTCTAATAGCTCTAGGCCAGAATTAATCCATTGCCGAAGTGGAAGGAACCCTGTGATATTTTCCTTCATTGTTTCTTTCACCTACCAAATGTCTTTTTTTTTTGTGTGCCAAATTTCACTTTCCAAATGTTCACCCAAACACAGAGCATGTTAACTGTGACTTCACAGTATGTTTACTGGCAATCCATGTATTCCTCTCGTGGCTCTTAACTGTGAAATACAAATTCGGACTTAGTGGAGCCATTGTTTCTACAATTTTGGCATTTTGGATCCTAAATATAGGTCAACTTGTTTATATATTTGGTGGATGGTCCCCAGAAACATGAAAGGTTTTCTCCATGTTATGCTTTGGTAGTTCTAATTCACCCTTTTGCAACTTATTTCACTTGTAATTGCTTAAGTTTTGATTATCAGAATTAACAAGCAAACCAGGTAACGTTCTTGGGGCTTTCCCTGTTCTTTTCCAGAAATCGTTTTTTGACCTTCACCAGCATATTGCATAGTGTTTAGTTGCATTTGTATCGTTTCAGAGGTCTTACATGTGGAGCTTAAAATGTACCCAGACTAGTGCATGATGAGCAAATATGATGTTGTACTGTTTAGAGAAATTACAAGCCATAATCACGGATTTTCATTTTACTAAAAACTCTAGGTGTTGAATTGTTAACTATGATTACTTTTGCAACCTTGAACTCTGGTAAAACACGATACTAGTTCTTTTAACACGAAACATGAAAAATGACAGGGTACATTTCTTATAAAAAAACGATTTCAACACAACAGCAAAGATAAAACTACCATAAAACAAGGAGACAAGCTGAAAAGGTCTAGAATCAAATATGCCTAGCCAATACGCTTTCCTTGGCCGTTTTAATAAACGGAGCTTTTTCAGAAGCACTCATTTCTGTCCATTCTTTGTGTCCAGCAAGCTCCATGTCGTGAAATGGGTCATTTGTGCCAGTTGGTGTGATGTTTGGGACTGGATATCGTTTATAATAGTCCTTCATGAAAACACACCAACCATCAAAATCTAGTAGTCGGGACCGGGATTTCGAACGGTAATCAGCATTCTTTCTAGTCTTTTTCCTTGTTTGCTTGCTTGCTCTCTCAACTTTCTTGGTATCAGTGGCAGTCTTGGTATCAGTTTTCGACATTGATCTGTTCTGCACCATGGTTATTCCCTGCAATACCAAGGTTTGAGGTTTAATTCCAGTTTCAGTTTGTATAAAACCCTAACAGTGTAAATTCCTAATCCAATTTGTAAATTATATTTAAAAGGATACTGCATATATAAGAGATTACAGATATATAAATGATAGCAATAAGAACGAATATGGAGAGAGAGAGAGAGAGAGAGAGAGTACATTCTTTATAAAAAAACGATGTCAACACAACAGCAAAGATAAAACTACCATAAACAGGTTTTAACAAGGAAACAAGCTGAAAAGGTCTAGAATCTATGCCTAACCATGTTTTCCATGGCCGTTTTAATAAACGGAGCTTTTTCAGAAGCACTCATTTGTCTCCATTCTGCCTGTCCAGCAAAGTCCAGGGCATCAACTGGGTGAACTGTGTCAGTTGGTGTGATTTTTGGGACTGGATGTCGTTTGATATAGTCCAGCATGAAAAGACATAAACCGTTATAATCTATTAGTCGGGATCGGGGTTTCGAACAGTAATCAGCATTCTTTCTAGCCTTTTTCCTTGTTTGCTTGCTTGCTCTCTCAACTTTCTTGGTATCAGTGGCAGTCTTGGTATTAGTTTTCGACATTGATCTGCTCTGCACCATGGTTATTTCCTGCAATACCAAGGTTTGAGGTTTAATTCCAGTTTCAGTTTGTATCAAACCCTAAATGGGTAAATCCCTAATCCAATTTGTAAATTATATTTAAAAGGATACAGAATATATAAGAGATTAGAGATATATAAATGATAGCAATAAGAACGTATATGGAGAGAGAGAGAGAGAGAGAGAGAGAGAGAGACGGTATCAGTCTTGGTATCAGTTTTCAACATTGATCTGGTCTTCACCATCGTTAATTCCTGCAATACAAGGTTTAATTCCAGTTTCAGTTTGTATCAAACCCTAAATGGGTAAATCCCTAATCCAATTTGTAAATTATATTTAAAAGGATACAGAATATATAAGAGATTAGAGATATATAAATGATAGCAATAAGAACGTATATGGAGAGAGAGAGAGAGAGAGAGAGAGAGGGAGGGAGAGAGAGGGAGAGAGAGAGACGGTATCAGTCTTGGTATCAGTTTTCAACATTGATCTGGTCTTCACCATCGTTAATTCCTGCAATACAAGGTTTAATTCCAGTTTCAGTTTGTATCAAACCCTAAATTGGTAAATCCCTAATCCAATTTGAAAATTGTATTTTAAAAGCATACTGCATAAAATTTAGAAATTAGAGATATGTAAATGATAGCAATAAACTAGTTATAGAATCAATTGTAAAGATGATGTTATGATTTGTAATTGGTGTCAATTAGCAAGTGTTGTACAGATCTGTGCATCTATACATGTTATTAAAATGGCTAAAAAAGAGAGAGGTTCAGAAGTTACCAGAGAGAGACCTTAGCGTTTGGATGGGGAGGAGGCTCTCGTGAATAATTGGAAGCGCTTTCTAGTTATCTTTTCAAATTAAAGCCCCTCGCCTCATATTCTATTTTTATAACTTTATCAATGATTTATTTTGTTATAATTTTTTTTATTCGTGAATTCAAAATTTGAAATTATCCTATTTGTCACCACCTCAACTTATAATTATTGTTCCAACTTCCCAATTATAGGAATCAGCATTAATTGATAGATAAAAATATCTTATAATGATAAATCGAATAATTGATAATTAATTAAATTGTTTAACTAGAAAGAAACTAATTTAATAGTTAAAAATATATAATTTTATTTTAATAGATCTAGAATTACGAGAAGTCTGAATTTCATGGAGATATTTTAGGAATTTCTCTTAGTCGTTTGTAAGCGATTATCTATTATATAATATGTATAGTAAATATATTGGAGCTCTTAAACAAACAAACTGATTTGATCTAGTAAAACTCTTTTCCTAAATTATACGAGTTTGGTTTTATGAAAACTCTATCTTTTATTCAAACATTCCTATATATTCGTTTTACTTATTCAAACTCAAGGTTTATGTTTTAAACACTCTCTTATCTTTCTAAACCTTCTATCTAACATATACATCAATGTTAAATAATACAATCTTAACAGATTTGATCGTTTGAATTGGATTCAAACGTTGTAAATCGTTGGAAATCGTTGGGTTAGTTTTCAACGTTTAAATATATAAGGTTTCTTTTGTAATTCCCGTGTCTTCTTAATCATTCACGGAAATTCGGGCATTTGTTTAATATTTATATTATTTTAATAATATGTTGAATATTATTATATTGATTACTATATATATATATTTTTCAAAATTTAAATTTCAACTTATATTTTAAAATAAATAATTTCATATTAATATTTAATTCTAACATATAATATGTTGTTTCTAATGAACCGCCCTCCCTTTAAAAATGTTTTCTCCCAACAAACCATTCTATCGTTATTATCAAATTTAACAAATAACACATTAATCTACTAAGTAGCATGATTTTCAATTTTGTTTTATATTTTGGACATATAATAGTTAAAAAGATTTACCTTTTATAGTCTTGAAGATGAGTTTTTAAAATTTTCTCTTTGAGGAATTTCAGACAATAACCTACATTCAATAACAATGAGATGAAATGTACCACATTAAAGGACCGGAGTAAATCCGGAAAAAACATGAATCAAAATAATAGAAAAACTAAAATATATGGTGTAAAATCTCCACCTTATAGTCTAAAGTAGGGTCTGAAGAGAGCAGATTCGTGTGAATCAGAATTGATATGTGCAAAATATCATCATACATGCATCCAATTTCTTGCTTTGATGATAATCAAAATCAAGAATAAGTGAGAAAAAAATCGGGTATGAAAAATAAATATTCTAAAAGTAACACAAATATGAGCTCGATGAAACAAAGAGCATAAACTTTTGGACTCTAAAATTTTGTTTATATAATCGTCAGGTTCATAATAAAAGAAAGTTGACATATTCTTGAATTTTATAATTTCTTTATATAGATTATAAAATTTAATTAAGTTTATCATTATAGGATATAGATATAGTCAATTGATTGTAAAATTTGATTAAATAAATTTTGAGTACTTGTCTTTTATAAATATTACCTTTTCTACAAATTAGAAATTAAAAAAAGAAAGTTTAATTTTTAATATTTAAAATAGAGGTGCTCTACAAAAAAAAAAGAAAAGATTCGGACGATCTGAAAGCTCTCGTGTATCCTCCTTTATATAATATAAGTATATTTACTTTCCTACATTAGTAAATATTTTAAAATCAAGAATATTAAAATTGTATATTTAGTTTCCTCCAGTAGTAAATATTTTAAAGATAATTGAGATTTTTTCAAATATTTAATATTATTATTTCAAAAATTTGAGAAAATTAAAAAAATATAACGAAGCGTTTTGAGAGCCGTCACCTCACCGTTCTCGTCTTCTCCTTTTAGTCGACTAAGTCGCGCTTCGCAGAGGTCCTATTACATTTTACAAAAAAAAACTTAATTATAATTTATTTACGAAAAGAATCTTGCAAAAGCATATCCATAATATCTCATTAATTAGTAAACACCTTATTTTATAATTAATTAAATATATATAGACAATTAGATAAGTTATTTACATATATTTTTATACCAATTTTGTATCATATTTGATTAGGCCAATGTCCGTTGTAATAAATAAATATATGTATATATAATAAACTGATAATATACAATAATAAAAATTTAATTATCTTCCTACTTCTCAAACTTGAGCAAACTTGAGCCATCTGTGGTATCACAAAAGTACTAAATAAATAGGGTAATGATATTGTTATGGATTAAAAAACGTGTTTTGTGAATTAAATGCTAGGGTTTGTGAGCGTTCAAGCTTTAATGGCTGCTCTTGTGTTTCAAGACTAAATCGGTCCTCACAAGATGCCTACGTATCTCTGCTGTATAGAGAATCAAGCCAATAAAACGTAGTTCTAGAATGAAGGACGAGGGTCCTTATATAGGCGTCGGGAGCCTTGTATTTAGAGTATGTTTAGGAGACTTAATGGATAAGTCTCGTTATTGATAACTAATAAGGAGTGTTTTTCTTGGCAGACAAGTATTATCCTCATCTGATAAGTGCTGTGACTCATCATAATATTTGATTGGGATTCTGGATCCTTCTATGAAGATATTATCATATTTGGACTCTTTTATGAGTTGTATATTTTCCTTTATTTATTAATTACGAAATTAATAAATAATTAGGGTTTCGGGCCTTTTGTCGGGCCTATTTCTTGGACCAAACTAGGTCTAATTAATATATCATTAATTATTTCTAGGGTTATATTTCAGCCCATATCATTTGCCCCCCAACTTCTGGGAAAATACCCTTGGGATTTTTGTAGAAGTTATCGCATTTTTTCCTGAATTTTTTCATTTTTCAGAGCATTTTCGACCAGGATTTTAGGTCATTTTCGACCAGAAATTCGACCAGGACTGGGGTGAGGTCGAACGTTTCGACCAGGAATTTTAGTACAAATTCGACCAGGATTTTTCGACCTCACTCAGTATAATTTCGACCTCAGTTTTGTAGTCGTTTTCGACTAGGAAGTGGGGTGAGGTCGAACACGTCGACCTCGATTTTCAGTGCAAATTCGACCTCAAATCTGCGACTTCGAGCCTTTGTATTTTCGACCTCAAATCTTCGACTTCAAGCCTTTGTATTTTCGACCTCAAATCTTCGACTTCAAGCCTTATTTCGATCAGAAGGTGAGATGAGGTCGAACATGTCGACCTCAATTTTTAATGAAATTTCGAGCAGGATTTTTCGATCTCAACTTTAGTATAGCTTCGAACTCATTCCTTAGTCATTCTTCGACCAGGATTTTCGAACAGGACTCAAATCATTTTCGAACTCAAATCTGGTTTGGGATTTCGACCTCAAGTGGGATGAGGTCGAACCCTTCGACCAGAATTTTTAGTTCAATTTTGACTTCGTTTTTTCGAGCTCAAACCCAATCTATTTCGACCTCAATTTATCGTGAGATCGAATGGTTCGATTTCATTTTTCAATTCATTTTCGAACTCAATTTTTTGAGCTCAACTTAGAGTTTATTTCCAACTTAATTATGAGTTAGAATATTTCCAGCCTTTTAACTTATTGTTGGGCCTTCACTTTTTGAGCTTTTGACCTCAAAATATTTTGGGCCCAATTTCTTATTGGGCCTCGAATTCTCTTAGGTTCAATTCCTGGGCCCTTACTTTTATTTGGGCCTTGGGCCTTGAGAAGTTTTGGGTCTTGATTTCCTCTAGTCTCAATTTTCTGTTGGAATCCATTTGTACTGGGCCTTGATCTTTATTGGGCCTAACTCTTTGGGCCTTAATTCAAGCAGCCCAAAGAATAATTATGGGCCTTGACCGGCTGTGACCGGTTGATCTTCCCTTTTACCGGTTAGTCAACCGGTCAATAATTTTCTATAAAAGAGTGAACCTTCCCTTTTCACTTTCACTTCTCATTTCTCACTTTTCGCTTTCCAAATCTTTTCTTAGTAATTCTCCTTCAGTTTCTGGGTTTAATCTTCATACGTTGAAGATTCTCTGGGTTTCTGGGTTTGCATTGAAGATTTTCTGGAATTCTGGGTTTGCATTGAAGATTTTCTGGGTTCTATCTTCAACTATTGAAGATTTTCTGGAATTTCTTTGAATTTCTGGGCTTTCACCTTCATCCCTTGAAGGTTTTCTGAGTTTTTGGTGAAGATTATCTGCATATTCTTTGAAGATTTGAAGATGGCTGATCGTTCTGCTCAACGTTTGCAGAAAATGAATCAAGCGTCAAAAAGAGGTATCACTATTCGTTCTTCTACTATGTCTTTACAAGATATGATTCTAGAACGTAGTGATGAGTATCCCTCTTGTTAATCCCAAATGACCTAATAGAATTGTAGAAGGGGGGGGGGGGGTTGAATACAATTTTGATATTTCTTAAACTAAAAACAACATACAAATTAAAACTGAACTTATAAAATAAAAACCACAAGCAGATTAATAATTTCAGTTGGATTGTTTGATGATCCAACTGAAGTGATTTTTATTGCGGAAATAATCTGTGATACAAATGTACACAGCTGCTCAGTTACAAGATTGTAGAGAAGTATGCTCTCAAAGATAGCTAATACAATCTATTTGTTTTTCTTCTCTCTTACTTCTAAAGTAACTGCTACACTTGGTTATATAAACCCAAGTTTACAATTCTACGTTTGGCTAAAACTAAAGAATAATAGTAGTAACCATTAGTAGCTTGCTTTTAATTCCTTTTGTCCAATGGTCCTTGGAGATCTTTGCTTTTGTCTTCATGCTCATTATAATCATTCCCAAGAGCCTTATTGGAAATTGGAATGTTTCCTTATTTCCAGTAACCATTTTGATGGCTTCCAATGCAAAGTACACTTCCATATCTCCTTTTAGATCTGTTCAGTAAACTGTCACTATCAATTTGTCAACTGTTCAAAAAGCAATATTGATTCGTTGATAGCAGGGAGATGTGTTTCGTTGATAGCTTTATTCTTCATTCCGTTGATGGTGTTTCCCTTGTTTCGTTGATGAGTAAACTCCATACCGTTGACAGAGTAATCTTCATACCGTTGACATGTCTTCACTTAGGCAAAATTACAAGGCATAACATATTTACAATTAACCAACCTATTTTGCCTATCTAGTACTTAGTCAACATGACTTAGAAAACCTATCTAAAACACATAACAGAATGCCTATCATACTGTGAAGTATTGTACAATGCAATTGCTACAACACTCATTTCGTTGATGAGCTTCCTGTCAACGAAACACTGCAAAGCATGCCATTTCGTTGACAGCTACAAAAATGACTTTACACAAATTCTACTAAGTGTTTTATGTTTATCATCAAGAGCAACATATTCCTAACAATCTCCCCCAATTTATGACTGATAGAATAACAGCCATAAATCAAGAGACTTGATGATAACAAAAACACTCAGATACATTATAAATTACACAAGTAGAAAATGCATTAAGCTTCATAATATTTTGAACAAAATACAAGACTTACAAGACTAATGCCCAGAAATGCTCCTCTAGACTGAGCAAATGATTCATCTTTGTCTTCTTTGTGGCATAGTCTTCTTCCCTCTCTTAGAGTTGTTTTCCTCAATCTGAACCTGTAGCCTTCTGTAAAAGATCTTCTCTTCTTCATCTTGATCACCAAGCATGGATTGCATAAACTTTAGAGTTTGATTAGATGCCTTATCCAGCTGGTCTTCCATCCTGAAGAATCTTCTGCAGTTGTCCTTGTCCTTAAATTCCATCATCCAGTAAGGTTGAAGATGGATCTTCTTTCCTGTTGAGGGCACTCTAAGCATCCTGGGAAGAGCCTCAGGCTTGTTCCATCTAGCCTTTATTTGACATATTTTGGAGACCACCTCAGACTTGGCAGTTTTGGTGAAGCCAAAATCCTTCTTCAAGCATCTGAACACTGTGAGTAGTGTTTGGTAGTCTTCTCCTAAAATTCTGTAGAGAGGCCACACTTGTTCTCTACCACCCTTGAATATGAAGACCAATCTTTCAGGCAGCTTTTGAGAAGCTGCAATGCCCCTTACTTCCACTAGGTTGTCTAAATCAAGATGTAAGCTAGATTCTTCCCTGATGTCAGCAATGTACATGCAGTCCTCTAGATTTGCAGGGGGTTTCTGAGGTTGTGGCTTTCTCACAAATGTTGGCTTTGCCTTGACAGCCCTTTTCTTTGACTTTGTTGGATGATCCTTTTCAAGTAAGAACCTTGGAAAACAGGCTTCATCAAATTCAATTGGCTCCTCTTTTGGCATGATTGGTTGATCATGAAAGTTGACAGGATGTGCAGGATCACATGCCAATTTTTGATCAACAGGAATTTGATGTGCACTTGTTGTGGAAGAGGCTTGAGCATTGTCCTGAGAATCCTCTTTATCAAAATCCAGATTCCTTTTGGCTCTAGCCTTTGGTTGCCTTACACTCTTCCTTGCTCTTTCAGCTTCCTTAGCTCCATCCTTGGCATTTTCCTCCTGTAAGGTTTCTTCATCTTCAAGTGCCTGAGAAACTGCCAATGCTTGCATTGCTGCTCTTTCAGATTCCTCAGCTTTGGCCTTAGCAAAGTTTGGGTGACCAACCCAAATGCAGATTTCCTTGCCGTCCCTGTAGATGATGGCCCTTTGATTCCTTATGCTTGGATGATTGCTTTCCTTGCTCTCAATGATCAGCTTCCCTAGGACTTTGAACTCATCTGGCTTTGGTGGAGGATAAAATATCCTTTCAATGTTCTTGCCTTTGGGTTTGATAGGTGACATTGGAGATATCCCTCTTGCATCCACATTCCTTAAGCATGAAGATTGACCTTTCTCATTCCTTGAATCTTGAAGAATTCCATGCTGAAGGGGCTCTATTGCATAAGAGCTCTTGAACTGTGGCTCCATTTGCACTGTCACCATTGCATTTGTTGATGGTGGTATAGAAGTAGCTTGTACAGTTGATGCCTTTGTAGTGCCAGCTAGCTTCTTGACCTTTGCTTCAATATTTGACCAGTGATCCTTAATCTGTTCTGCAAGTTTCATCCTCATAGAGGCTTCCTGGATCAGGTCAATACTGTCCTTTTTCTTCTTTGCAAACTCCCCCATTGCTAATGGCTCTTCTGGTAAGGAGATGGCTGGGACCAAGACCTTTGTGATTTGTATATCAAGCTCCTTAGGTTTCTCCCCCTTTTTGTTAGCATCAAGTGAGATGATAGGGATCCCTTGAGCTGCCAGAAGCTGGGTGAGTATCTGAGTTTGCTTCTCCTGTTCCTTCTGCATGTGACTAAGTGTAGCCTCAACTTTGTCCACTCTAGAGGAGAGAGTTTTCAAAGATGAAGACACTTCAGGTTCCTTGGTGAAAAACCTTGACATCTTGGAGACAGTGTGAAGAGGAAGCTTTTCATCTAGCCTCCTGTCAGTAGCAGCCCTAAGGTTGCTAATTGAATCCTTGATTTCTGTAGCCTCAATCCTTGTCTGCAACATTTGTAGCCTTTGAATTTCCAGAGAATCCATTATGGCTTTGTAGAATTTCTTGTCCCTTTCTCCTGCAGACTCATGAGCTAGATACGCCTCATTGTACTGCCTTGTGATAGCAGCATCCAAATTGCATCTACCATGCATATCCTGAGAAAGCCAGTTTGGTGTAGGAGGCACCACAGAAGTCCCAGTCTGTGTAGTAGTGGCCACCTGTAGATTGTCACCAAAGCTGTCCTCATCATCAGAAAAATCAAAGTCTCCACTTTCTGCAGCTCCTGGAGGTAGATTGGTCAAGGCATCCTTTGCTCTTTGCATTGATGCAGTAGTATGAATTAAGTTGAGTGACCTTTCTGCCTCCACATTGCCCTGTTGAGCCATAACTTGATAGGCTGGCACAGGATGAGTAAAGGTCTCAGGATCCAGGGAAATACTATCCAGAGTTTGTTGATAATGCTCTTAGAAAGTAAGTTCCCTTTCTCCCTCACTGACCTCCATTAACTCACTAGCAATGGCTGCTTCCATCCTTATTGCTCCTGTAGTCCCTTCTCTCTCTCCACTCTTTTCTTGCATCATGGGCTCCCCATGGCTCACACCTCTCACACCCTCACCTTCACCTTCTAAGGTGGTACTCTCAAACTCTCCTTTTGCCTGGCTGGAAGAAATAGCCAGCCCCTCACTCTTATGCTCTCCTTTTGCCTGGCTGCAAGCCAGCCTCTCAATTTCACTCCCTCTCAAACCTAAAAGTGTCTCAACTACCACCAGGTCATCTGCACTAGTTGTGGAAACAACTTGATTTTCAATAAGATGTGTAGAATGGCCTATCAACGGAATGGTAGTTTGAACTGTCAACGGTATGGATACCGTTGATGGAGAAACACTTGTCAACGAAAGAGGCTGTTTCGTTGATGAAGTCAATAAAGCACTTTGAGAAAGTGAAATTACAGTAGAATCTGTGGTGATTGATTTTAGAGATTGGTCCACAGATTCTCTTGCAACTTCAGAAAAATTTGGTTGATGGCCCAACAAATCACTTAATAAGTGATGACCATCAGGTTCAGAGTGGGGCTTCTCCAAGATAAGAGTTGGAGAATCAGGAATAGATGTATGGATCATGTCCACATCTAAAGATTGAGTTGGTGAATTTGATGGAGATAAATCAAGATTGATGTTTAGAGAATGGGACTGTAACCCCAGAGTAATAATAGGGGTTACATCAAACTGAATTTGAGAAACTGGAAGGGTTGCTTCCAGTGTGTGTGCACCCTGTGTACCCTTGGATTTATGCTTCACTCTCCTTTGGTATTGGGAAAATGTAGTCTGTGGGCTTGAAGTGTCCCTTACCCTCTTGGACTGTGCTCTTGGAGGAGAGCTTGTTCCAATAATCACATCCTTTTGGGAGGATGCAATTAGACTTGTGTTTAAATCCATTTTACTCATTGTGCCTTGTTGGGAAGACACAATGGGGCTTGGCTGGGACACACTATCCTGTCCTTCCTTATTCTTGGGTTTCTTTGATGTTCACCCCTTCCCTCACCTCTCACAACTCCTGACACACTCCCCTTGGGTTGTGAAGTATTTTTTGCAACAGGTGCCTGTTGAGAAGCACCTGAGGTTGGCTTTGAGGATTTCTTGGATTTGGGTTTTGCTGCTTGGGCAGGAGCCTGTTGGGACACAGCTACAGACTCCATAGCAACAATGGAAGGTGAAACAATAGAAGTATTAACTACACTAACAGGGTTAGAAGAAGTTACCTCTATGATGGGCAGATACACCACTGGGACATCACCATTGTGGTTAAGTCTCAGAATGTCTGTCAAAACCCTCTTCTCTTGCACAAAGCACTCAAACCTGGAAACAGGGTTAGAGATAACTAATGGTGCTGGACTAACATGGTTAGCCAACATCATCAGAAACCTAGCATAATAGATATTCTTTTTCCTATTTGCCTTATCACCCAACTTAGCACCAATTTCATACATAAGTTGGGTGCTAAAGTTATAATACCTATCATTTAGCAGCATGGTTAAGAGAATCAACATAGAATTAGTTAATGCATCAAAATTACTAATCTTTCCAGAAAAGACTTTAATGAATGCATCAGCTAAGTAACTGTATTCTCTAACCAAACCTCTCCTAATTATCTTACCCAAATTATCAGTAGGCAAAGAGTAGTTTATGGAATTTAGCATGTTAACCATTTCAGTGAATGTAGGCAAAGCATTACAGTTATTTTCAGGAATATGTAGACATGCTTGCAATACATCAGAATTAACTATGTACTCATTACCTTGGAGAGTGAATTGTAGTGTGCAGTTTGTTCCACTATACTCACATGAGGTCCAAATCTCCTCGATTATCTCATTGTAGAGTGGTGTAGAGTGAAACATTGCATAGCTCAACTTGCAATTCTTCATGAAATCCATCATTTTGAAGAAGAGTCTGTTCGGGTTTTCCTTAACAACAAAAGGGATGGAGTTGTTCTTGTCATAGATGAACCCTCCAGCCGACATAAGCTTGACTATGGGTGCCATTGTTGAGTGAAGAAAAGCTTCGAACTGAATTGCTTGTTAGAGAGAAGAAGAAAGAAAAGCCTTTGGAATTTTTGAGAATAGGTGAAAAGAATTAAAGAAAATAAAATTTCTTAAATACTCCCCCAAAAATTCTCAGAAAATGAGTCCAATAATAAATGTAAATTACTGGATTGGATTAAAAATATAACTGTTACTCTTAAAGTATTACCATGATTTATACTTACAGGGGTGTATGCATAGATCGTGGTAAAAGACGTGTCAAAATTTCAACGGTTCAGATTAAAAGCGCTTTATATCAACGAATCAGAATTGGGCGTTTAGGGTCCCGTCCATTTCGTTGATAAAGCTTCGTTTCGTTGATATAAAAGAACTATCAACGAAACACCCAGAAAAGTGCTAAGACTGTCAACGAAATGGTGCATTCCGTTGGCATAGTGATTTTGACTTAGACAAAATTTTACTTTTTCCTGAGAAAATTAATTCACAGAAAAACATAGCAAATTTCTGGCTGCATTTTAACTTGCAAATATCTCAAAAATAATTAAGAGAAATTTAGCATACCTAGCTCACTTACTAATCTTGAGAATGTTGATTCATCAAGTGGCTTGGTAAAGATGTCTGCAAGTTGTTGTTCACTTGGAACAAAATGTAACTCCACAGTACCATTCATAACATGTTCTCTAATGAAATGGTACTTGATGTCAATGTGCTTGGTCCTTGAATGCTGCACTGGATTCTCAGTAATGGCAATGGCACTAGTGTTGTTAGGAATATGTTGTTCTTGATGATAAACATAAAACACTTAGTAGAATTTGTGTAAAGTCATTTTGTAACTATCAACGAAACAGCATGCTTTGCAGTGTTTCGTTGACAGGTAGCTCATCAACGAAATGAGTGCTGTAGCAATTGCATTGTACAATACTTCAATTTGATAGGCATTTTGTTGTATGTATTAGATAGGTTTTCTAAGTCTTGTTGACTAAGTATAAGATAGGCAAAATAGGTTGGTGAATTGTAAATGTATTAAGCCATGTAATTTTGCCTAAGTGAAGACATGTCAACGGTATGAAGAATACTCTATCAACGGTATGAAGACTAGTCTGTCAACGGAATGAAGACTACTCTATCAACGAAACAAGGAATACACTATCAACGAAATGAAGAATAAAGCTATCAACGAAACACATCTCCAGACTATCAACGAATCACTATTGCTTTATCAATAATTGATAAAGTGATAGTGACAGTTTACTGAACAGATCTAAAGGAGATATGGAAGTGTACTTTGCATTGGAAGCCATCAAAATGGTTACTGGAAATAAGGAAACATTCCAATTTCCAATAAGGCTCTTGGGAATGATTATAATATGCAAGAAGTCAAAAGCAAAGATTTCAAGGGACCATTGGACAAAGAGAATGAAAAGCAAGCTACTGATGGTTACTAATATTGTACTTTAGTTTAGCCAAACGTAGTGTTGTAAACTTGGGTTATATAACCAAGTGTAGCGGTTACTTTAGAAAGGAAAGAGAAGAAAAACAAGTAGTTTGTATTAGCTATCTTTGAGAGCACTTCTTCTCTACAACCTTGTAACTGAGCAGCTGTGTACTTTTGTATCACAGATTATTTCCGCAATAAAAATCACTTCAGTTGGATCATCAAACAATCCAACTGAAATTATTAATCTGCTTGTGGTTTTTATTTTATAAGTTCAGTTTTAATTTCTAAGTTGTTTTTAGTTTTAAGAAATATCAAAATTGTATTTAACCCCCCCTTCTACAATTCTGTTAGGTCATTTGGGATTAACAATTGGTATCAGAGCGAGCTTCTAACATACAAGAAGTTTAAAGATCAAGACCAAAAACAGAAACCATGGTGAAGAAGGATGCAGGTGTGAAGATACCAGTTCTTGATAAGGACAATTACTTTCACTGGAAAGTAAAGATGCATTTACATCTCATGTCTATGGATGAGAGGTATGTAGACTGCATTGAGAAAGGTCCACACGTTCCCATGAAGTTTGCATCTAGGATTGGAGTACCAGATGATGCTCCTGATGTAGAAATTCCAAAACTTGTCTCAGAATGGACTGTTGAAGATATTGCAGAAATCCACAAAGACAAAAGAACCATGAACATTCTGTTTAATGGTTTGGATCAAGAGATGTTTGACAATGTCATAAACTGTACAACCTCCAAGGAAGTATGGGATACAGTTAGAACACTCTGTGAAGGAACTGAGCAAGTAAGGGAGAACAAAATGCAGCTCCTTATACAACAATATGAGCATTTTCATTTTAAAGCTGGTGAAACCCTAAATGACACGTTTAGTAGGTTTCAAAAGCTTTTGAATGGGTTAAAGTTGTATGGGAGGATCTATCAAACCAAGGATTCAAACCTTAAATTTCTTAGAGCTCTTCCAAAAGAATGGAAGCCTATGACTGTTTCTCTCAGAAACACTCAAGAGTACAAAGATTACACTCTTGAAAGGCTTTATGGAACCTTGAAGACATATGAGTTGGAAATGGAGCAAGATGAAGAAATTGAAAAGGTACAGAAGAAAGGTGGATCTATTGCATTGGTTGCATCTGAAAACCAACTGGATGTTGACAACAAAGAAGCTGCTAAAGCCACAACTAGTCAAGCTAGTTGTAGAAGTGAGGTTAGCAAAGGTAAAGGCAAGATGACAGAAGAATCAGAACCAGCCAACTTGGATGACTTAGATGAGATTGATGAGCACATTGCTTTTCTGTCAAGAAAATTTTCTAAGTTCAAATTCAAGAGGAACTCAGAAGCAAGGCCACCAAGGAAAGATTTTCAACCAAGCAAAAACAATTGGATTGAAAAGTCTAAAGCCAAATGTTTCAATTGTGGAATACTTGGTCACTTTGCTGGGGACTGCAGAAAGCCCAGGGTTGAGAAGGGCAACAGGAATTTTGAGCCTGTTGATTATAAAAAGAAATACTTTGAACTTCTCAAGCAAAAAGAAAAGGCTTTCATGTCTCAGGAGTATGATTGGGCTGGTAATGGTGAAGATTCTGATGATGATGTTGAGTATGTCAACTTGGCTCTTATGGCTAACAATCATGAGCAGGAAGCAAGCTCCTCAAGCAACCAGGTAACAATTACTAATCTTTCTGAGCTTTCTAAAGAGGAATGCGATAGTGCAGTAAATGAAATGTCTACTGTGCTATATAATTTGCGTGTTACTCTTAAATCACTTACCAAAGAGAATTCAAGAATAAAAGAGACTAATCTGCTCTTAAGTGATAGGAATGCAATGTTAGAAGCACAGCTCATTGAATTTGAGAAAATGAGGTGTGTTAGTAGGGATGCTAAGAAGGAACTTGAGAACGTGTTAAAGAGAGAAGAAATTCTTAAGACACAACTTGAAATAGAACAAAACGTGATTGCTAAATGGAAAGATGCCAGGAATGTTGCCAACAACATCATTAATGTTCAAGGTATGGAATCTTTCTGTGAACAATCATGGAAAAAGAATAAGGAGAAGCTAGGGTATGTTGGTGAAACCTTAGAATCAGAATCTGAGTCAACAAACAACAATGATCATGTGTTGAAGGTTGATATGTCAACGGAATGCCCCATTTCGTTGACAGATGAACCATCAACGAATCAGGATGTTTCGTTGACAGAGAAACAAAAAGAGAAACTCACTAGACTTAATGACAAGTATGGTCCTGTCACCAAGAACTTTGTTCAAGGTGAGTCTAGTAAATCTAAGAAAGTTGAGAAGCCTGTTGAGAAAGCTAATGTAGGTCACTTGTCTAATAAGCAATTAAAAGACAAGGTGGAGAAAGTTCAAGATGAGGCTAAGGGCAATAAAAAGAATAACAGGAATGGCAAAGTAGGGATTAACAAACACAACAATTACACACCTGATAAATATGCTCCTAGAAAGACATGTGTCAATTGTGGTAGTGTTAATCATTTATCTACTAACTGCAAATCTGTTAAGAAAACTGCCAATGTGAAAATGCCCAAGCCCACAATGAATGCTTCTGTGCCTACAATGCCTGTTATGCCTAACATGTTTGCTCCATATGCACAATTTCAGAATCCATATGCTAGCATGCCATTTGTGCCTAATCCATACATGAATATGTTTAGTATGCCACAAATGCCATGGAATATGAATAGCATGATTGTTCCTCCAACTATGCATGCTGTGAATGAAAATGTGAGCAACCTTCAGAAATCAACACCAAAGGTGAAAAATGATAAGAAAGGAAAAGCAAAGGCTAACAAAACAGGACCCAAGGAAACTTGGGTACCAAAATCAACTTGATCTGATTTTATTGTGTGCAGGGAGACAAAAGGAATCTTTGGTACTTGGATAGTGGTTGTTCAAGACACATGACTGGTGATTCTACCCTGCTCACAGAGTTTCAGGAAAGAGCTGGCCCTTGTATTGCTTTTGGAGATGACAGCAAAGGCTACACAAAGGGATATGGCTTGATTTCAAAAGAGAATGTCATAATAGATGAGGTTGCATTGGTGGATGGTCTTAAGCACAATTTGCTTAGTATCAGCCAACTTTGTGACAAAGGATTTTTAGTTACTTTTTCAAGAGAAGCCTGTGTTGTTTCTAAGGTAGGAAACAACAATGTGGTCATGACTGGATTCAGAAGAGGAAATGTGTACATTGCTGATTTCAGTAGCACAAGTTCAGACACCATCACTTGTCTTTTCAGCAAGGCAAGCAAGGATGAAAGTTGGCTATGGCACAAGAAATTATCCCATCTGAATTTTAAAGTTATGAATGATTTGGTGAGGAAAGATCTTGCAAGAGGGATTCCTCAAGTGGAATTCTCCAAGGATGGTTTGTGTGATGCCTGTCAAAAGGGAAAACAGAAGAAGGCATCATTCAAAAGCAAGACAGAGTCATCACTTGTCCAGCAGCTTGAATTACTTCATATGGACCTATTTGGCCCTGTAAATGTTATGTCCATCTCAAAGAAGAAATACTGTCTTGTGATTGTTGATGATTTTTCTAGATTTACATGGACTTTCTTTTTGCACTCCAAGGATGAGGCAAGTGAAATCATTATCAATCACATCAAGATGGTAAGCAATCATCCTGATTTCAAAGTAAGAAGGATTAGGAGTGACAATGGGACAGAATTCAAGAATTCAAGCATGAAGGTGTTCTGTGAAGAAAATGGTATTTTGCATGAGTTTTCAGCAGCAAGAACACCACAGCAAAATGGTGTAGTTGAAAGGAAAAACAGAACACTAATTGAAGCTGCAAGGACAATGCTAGATGAATCAAAGTTACCTACTTATTTTTGGGCTGAGGCAGTTAACACAGCTTGCTTTACTCAAAATATTTCTTTGATTAATCAGGCCAAAGGAATGACCCCTTATCAGCTACTCAAAAGAAAGAAGCCACTATTGGATTTTCTTCATGTCTTTGGATGCAAGTGCTTTGTTCTGAGAAATCAAGCTGAGCATTTGGGGAAATTTGAAGCAAAGGCAGATGAAGCAATATTTGTGGGATATGCAGCAGGGAAATCTTACAGAGTCTATAATCTCAGAACCAACATTGTTATGGAATCTGTACATGTTGTTTTTGATGATCTCAAAATTCAAGGTCTCTGTGATGAAGGTTTCCATGAAAGTCCTTCTTTTGAGAATGGGGAAGAAGACCAAGTGAATCATGAAAAGGCTATTGAGAAACAGCCTAAAGTTGTTGTATCTAGCACAGATGAAAGCAGCAGTGAAGATGAAATTGCTGCATTGAGATTGAAAAGAATAGCTGCTAGTAGACCAAATGGTCGTTTCGTTGACAGTCAGAATGAGTGTTTCGTTGACAGTCAGAATGAGCGTTTCGTTGACAGTCAAAATGGTCATACCGTTGACAGTCAAAAGAATGCTTCTAGAAGTGATCATTTAGGGACAACAAACTCAGGGGGAGTTTCTCAAGGACAAATATCCAATCAAGGCAATCATGATCATGAAGCTACGTCTTCAAGAGCAAATCTACCTCCCTCAAGAAAATGGACTAAAGATCATCCCTTTGAACTCATTATAGGTGATGTTTCTTCAAAAGTCCAAACTAGAAGAGCAACTCATGAAGAATGTCTATATAGTAGCTTTCTGTCTCAAGAAGAGCCAAAGAAAGTTGAGGATGCACTTCTAGATCCAGATTGGGTTTTAGCTATGCAAGAGGAGCTAAACCAATTTGAGAGGAACAATGTTTGGAAGCTGGTGCCCAAGCCTAGAGACAGGAGTGTCATAGGAACAAAATGGGTGTTCAGAAACAAGATGGATGAAAATGGCATAGTCACAAGGAACAAAGCTAGATTGGTTGCAAAAGGCTATTCACAGGAAGGGGGAATTGATTTTGATGAAACATTTGCTCCTGTTGCAAGACTAGAAGCAATAAGAATTTTCCTTGCCTATGCAGCCCATGCCAATTTCAAAGTCTTTCAAATGGATGTTGTAACACCCCCAGACCCGGGGTCAGGAATCTGGGTTGTCACGCTCCATCAATGATACAATACCTCTTATTATTTACAACATTTCTAATAATATAATTCCAAAAGACCCCAATCACTTACACACACACACACAAGTTATAGCCTTGGAAAATGAGCAACAGTAAATGACATTTGTTATTACAAATCAAATGTACTATCCAGGATCCCATCTATTATTTACAACCTCTACCAGAAGTTACAATAATAGAACTCAAAATTCTATACAAGGTTTAATACTACAAACCTATACAAAATAGTTCTCCCTATTACAGTCTATAACTATTCTGCTCACACTGGCAGTATCCATCCTGCTGGGCTAACTCAGGGGTGGTCACTCCATCCCCTTGGGCTCGTACACGAGGTGAAACGGCAATGTTTTCTCCATGCTGAAAGAAATAATAAGCAAGAATGAGCTAATAGTGCTCAGCAAGAAATCTATCCAAGTTTAAATCTTTAAACCTTTCAGGTAGATAATCCATATAGGATCCTTGTTTAAAACTACTAGGGTTTATCCCCAAAATAGTATATCGTTCAAATACCGTATGATTTATAATCATACCCAAATACTTTTCTTAAATCCTTTAGAAATCCTTGGTATCAATATACTGAACCAAGATTCAAAACATATCTTTTAAATAGATATCCAGTAATGGGATCAAGGCTTAAAAGTCCTTATCCCTAGATTCAAAATACTATACAGTTCGACATACTGTATATCTTAAATATCTTTTCAACATATATATACTCACATATCTACATAGATATCTCATACTGTTCAAAATACTGTAGAATATCAGTAATGAACACCTTCTATTAAAAGAAGTAAAAATGAGCATTATAGCTCGACAACCAGATATAACAGCTTAATCATATAGGTAAGCTTATATCAAAAAGGAAACCTCATTCGTATATAGAATGATATATTTATTTCTCTTTTCGTCAAAATATGCCATACAGTACGACTACTGTATGAGGAACATCATTACTCATCACTGTCACATTATCAGTAACTCAGCGCCTAGGCTTTTGTTACAATGTGCAGTTCAACTCCGATTGGAGGGGAGGGAATATATTGGAACCACGATACACGGTGATCAGCCGTTATATCGTAACGTAACTTTTCTACTAGTAGAAGGACGACTTCCTGTTCGGTTATCACCCTGACCGCATACGGGCCATTGTGCTAAGAGATCACTACCTCGGCGCTTGTTTCATCACCGGGCAAGCCTTAGCACGCAAGAGATCACTACCTCGGCGCCTGTTTCATCACCGGGCAAGCCTTGCTAATTCTGGCACTACCCCGGCACCTATTTCATTGCCGTGTAAGCCCTTCCAATTCCCATGATGAAAAATATTTAGTGAAACGGAAATCGGAATTTAATTCCATTTTTCCCCCGAGTACAATACTCGTCAAACTTTGTAACCTTACAGGATACCTTACTCCAGAGTGATAGAAGGGAGTAAGTCAAAAGTGGGTTGACATTAGTCAACCAGACTACAGTGTATTTGGAAATTATGACCAGGGAGTTTATTAAAATATCAGAGTCAGCGAATGTGAAATACTTTACTTAAATGGGGAACCCATCCCCTAGTTATACATATTTATAGAAGAACAGTAGCAATAAAATTCTGTCCTTGAATCTTTGAACTAGATTCCCAGTTTTCGATTCGCTAGCAATTACTAACCTTATTTAATTATTCTTATTTATCTCAAGATAATAATTGGGAATCTCAATTTCAAAATATCCTTTCTGAAATCAGAAAGTTATATACTTATATAAATATTGGAACCTTTAGTCATATAATAAGGTTCTAAGATTTTAAATCGTATTTGGAATATTTAATAATTCCCAAATAATAATTTTAAATTATATTATACAATGTCAAATCCCCTAAGCGAATATTTAAAATATTATTCGCCTAGTTAAGAAATCCTCGAATAATAAGTGTTGACTTATTATTCCATATCAAACACTTAAGTGAATATTCAAGTAATATTCACTTAATAAAATAATATTCAATTTATAAATATTGAATTATTATTCAATATTAAATACCTAAGTGAATAATTAAAATAATATTCACTTAATAAAATCATATTCAGATAATGAATAGGGAATTATTATTCCATATATTAAATCCCTAAGTGAATATTCAAAAATTAATACTCACTTAAGTAACTCATACTCAACTAACAAATATTGAATTATTATTCAATATTAAATACTTAAGTGAATATTTAAAATAATATTCACTTAATAAAATAATCTTTAAATAAGGGATATTGAATTTTTATTCAATATTAAACATTTAAGTGAATAATTAGAATAGTATTCACGTTATTAAATAGTATTCAAATAATATTCATTGAATTATTATTCAATATTAACTTAAGTGAATATTTTAAAGTAATATTCACTTTATACCAACAATATTCAATAATACATATTGAATCAATAATCAATATAAAAACTTAAGTGAATATTTAAAAATAATATTCACTTATACCAATAATATTCAAATAATATTATTTATAATATTATTCAAATATCTCGCATTAAACATCCAAATACATAGATATTGGATTATTTAATAATCTTTAAAAGTACAACTGTCTCTGGAATCTTCCAGCTTTGGACAGTAATTTAATTAAAATAACAATCGACTCCCGGTCTAAGTTTTAAAACCATTATACAAGCACTCTATACTTTAGAGTCTTTAACTATTACTTTGGTTTATATCTAGTATTTATCTAGCATATAAACATTTCATCTTATACCGCCTTTTAAAGCGAAAACAGTTCTACTACGTTTCTCAGCATATATACAATATCATAACATATATCACAACAGCATGATCTCATGGCATAGGGTTTGAAAACTTGCATGCATCTATCATATGCATATATCACATTTCATTATTTTTAATACCATCACATCTATATATGATGTGAGGTTTGAAAGCATGCATGATAGCATATATTTTACAGTTTGAAAGCATGCCTCTATCATATGCATATTATCAGAATATCATGTTTTAAGGTACAGCATGGGAAGAGAAAACTTGCCTCGGGTCCTTGGTCGTTACGGGTTTGAGAACTTGCCGGGAAATCTATAAACAAGAAATACCCGATCAGTCTCCTGGCTTAATCATGTAAAGTGCATTTAACTTAAGCACTTAACGTTCTATTAACGAACATCAATAGACTCGCTCTTGGTCATCTATAACCTCGTAACATTACGTAAACTTCTAAGTCAAAAGCTTGGGTGAAAACCTATTCACGAATCCCAAGTATTTATCCTTTACCATTTCCTTGTTTTAAGTCATCCCCCTTAGGGACATTCTACTCGCGCAACTTTCGTTCGCGTATTTTTATAAAATCACTAACTCGTATTCTCCACTCGAACCCTTCTAGACTTTCTTTCCTTATTGTACATACTAGTACCCATTTTAATATCTCAATCAAATTCACATTTTAAAGGGCTTGATCCCTAACTCAAAGTTCATACAATGAACTATCTCGTTACGCGAAATCGCTTTTACTAAAACGGACGCTATTCCTAAACCGTAAATCGAAACGATACGATTCTTTCGCTAAAATCATCTAGGAAACAGAGCCTACATGCTCATGACAAGAAACCTCAAGTTTATGCTCTGTATCTTGGCCGTGGTCTCTGTCTAAAATACCTAAGTGAAATTCGACATGGTAACGACGCTTATGCGTACTTCCCGTGTTTTTTTAAACACTCAACCATACAACAATCCATTACCAATCCAACCACCAATCAATCTCAAGTTTACACTACCATTTAACTGATCAAATGAGGTCATCCTCTATTCACAAGTTTGATCCACAAATTATCCACCAATCATGCTTAATATCATGCATACATGCTATATACTAACATGGATTCAATCTAATACTTATAACTTAAAAGATCAATCAAAACTCTTAGAAAGAAAGAAGTTTATACCTTCCTTGGATGCTAACAAAGGCTATGTATGGTTGATATATCCTCTCTTGCACCTTAACTATGTTAAACAAACCTAAGATCATCAAAACAAAACAAGAATCTAAGAGGTTACTATTCATAGCACTATTCATCATCAACTTTGAATCAAATTTTGATCATGTTATGATCCATGGATGAAGCTAAGATTAGAGATCTACCTTGGATATTGGAAGGGGGTGATTTAGAGCCCAAGATCAAGAATTATGGATGAGTGGAAGTATGAGCAAAATTTTTAAGCCCTTTGTTGAAGAAGAATAGCCGAATGCTATGTTCTTCCTTGATGCAACTTTTCTTTCTTTTCTTTTCTTTTGTTTCTTTTCTTTAATTTTGTTTTAATTACCCTAATTACATGGCTGATCTTTTGTGTGGTTAAAAACATGGCTAGGTCATCAATGACAAGGCAAAAGAAACTTGTGGTGTGGGTGAAAGTGGTGACAAGGTGGTGATTCATCACCTTGTCATCACCTTGTCATGCCTATGTCATCAACTTGCATCATGCTTATGTCATCTTTTGCATCCTCAATTCTTTTATATATTGCACTTGATGATCTCATAAAATACTCCTCCTTCTGTTAGGGTTAAATCCATAATTTATTTCGCTTTCGTCTCGCGACGGTTTCCAGTGGTTCTAAGGACGTTTCCCTGTACTTAAAACTAGGGTACTTCCTCTATCCTTCAATTACCTTTGTCTAATACATATTCTTAGGTTTCTCAACTTGGTTTAAAGTATGACTATGGATTTCTCATTCCACATACTTTCTCAAAACGATCAAATCAATACTTCAGTGGTTGTCCAGTGAATAGTGATTTAAAACTCGAATGGGAATCGTCTGATTCTGATTGCATTTGCATTCACTCATTTTCCTTAAACATCAATAATATGACTTCGAAACATTCATTGCATGTCACCTACATAGGGTGGTCCGAAAAACTTTTCCCGCAGGAATTTTACTATTCATCAGTGGAATTTACTATTCATCAAAAATTTTTAACTAAGTCCAAAATTTGGGGTTATTACAGTCTCCCCTACTTAAAAGGATTCCGTCCCGGAATCTAAGAAAACAGCCGAGGTCACTCTTTCAATATAGAATCCCCAGTTTCCAGGTTGACTCTTCAACCCACCGGTTCATTACAACATTTACTCATTCCGGTCTGTGTTATCTACCGGACGCTCTATATAAGCCAATTCTGGTTGTATTCTTATACACCCATTTTCTATCAACATCCGACTACTCTCGCAATCGGTGGTACAACGCTTACCGTAACTTTGGTTCTCTGATATGTTTATTCCGGTCGGTCCGTCGGTTTGCGGATCCTACGTAGTGCTCGCATTCAAACTCGTTGCCAAACATGTTTGGAAAACTCCTCCCGAATCGAGAGTTTAATCATTGGTCCTTATCTGACACGATGGTGACTGGAACTCCACGTCACCCAATTATCTATTTCGCAACTTTTCGATTAAAGATCTTTTACTAAAACAACATATGAGTAGACCCATTTGATTCATCAATTATAGCTCAATTGACGTCATAGTCCAACTCGATTCTTGTTGATCCTATCACAGAATCCATTATAGTAAAATTACATTCCTAATCAGGAATCTCTACTAACTGTGATAGTCAACCAGGTCCTTGTTCTGACTTCATTTTCTGACCTATCCAATATTCGTTTGCCAATCGATAAACCCTTTTATTTATCCGGCCACTTATAACATTTCCTTAACTTTTCTTTACCTTTACTTGTCATTCGTTCTTGACATAACTTGGTTTCCTACAGCAATTCCAGTTGCATTGCAACCTCAAATAGTCTCTTAATACCGTTTCCGGTTATCTCAACCTCAATTTCCATTTTCTCAAATCCTTCGATTAACTTATCCGACGATGTCATCATCTTAGGTCACTTTTTCCTACTAAGGCACTGGCCACCATATTGGCCCTTCCTGGGTGGTAAGGAATCCCACCATCATAATCCTTGATTAGCTTTAGTTATCTCTTCTGTTCCCATGTTAAGTTCTTCCTGGGAAAGCGTATCTAATGCTCTTATGATTGAGTAATTCTCGCACTTCTTTCCATACAAGTAGTGCCTCCAAAACTATAAAGCGACAACTATCGCTGCCCATTCTAAGTTAAGCGTAGGGTATCTAAATTCATATTCCTTTAACTGTCTGGATTCATACACAATTTCCTCCCCGTGCTGCATGAGCACACACTCTAATCCTTTATACTATGCGTCGTTATAGACGATACAATCTCCCTTCCCGTCTGGCAGTACCAGCACAGGACAGTGACTAGTTTCTTATTAACTTCCCGGAAGCTTTTCTCACATTTCTCGATCCATTCAACTTTTCAGTCTTTCGAATAAGTCTGGTCAGTGGTGTTGCTATTATAGCAAAATCTTGTACACATCTCCGGTAATATCCGGCTAAATCCACAAAATTACTCACCTTGGTTGGCGTGGTTGGTCTTTCCCAGTTCGAGACAACTTTTACTTAGTAGGGACAACCAGTACTCCTTTACTGTTGACCACATGTCCTAAAATTGTACTTCCTTTAGCCAAAACTCGCACTTTGAGAACTTGGCATATAACTTTTCTTTCCTCAGTGCTTCTGACACTATCCTCAAATGTTCTGCATTTTCTTCCTCGGTCTTTGAGGTAAACTAAATCATTGTCGATGTCACTATGACACATTTATCCAAATACTTCTTGAAGAGTCTATTCAGCACGCCCGTGAAGGCTGCAAGGGCATTCGTCAGCCCAAACGATATTACTAAAACTCGTAGTGTCCAATCTTGGTGCGAACGCAGTCTTGGGTACGTTCTCAGGTTTAAAATTCAACTGGTGGAATACAGTTCTCAAATCAATTTTCGAGAGTTTAACGGCTTCATGCAGTCGATCGATCAAATCACCGATCCTTGGCAGGGGTATTCATTCTTAACAATTAGCCTATTCAGCTTTCGATAGATTATGTACCGCCTCATGCTGTCGTCCCTTTTTCTTCACCAATTAACACTGGCGCATCCCACAGTGACGTACTTGGTCTCATCATTCCTTTCTCTAATAATTTCTACAATTGAGCGACTAATTTCCTCATCTCGACGGGAGTTAGTCGGTACGGGGCCTTCGATACCGGCGCCGTTCTCGGAGCTAATTCTGTAGCAACTTTATTTTTCTGCCGGGTGATAACCCCGGAAGATCTTCTGGAAATGCATCCTCGAATTTGCTGCCGACAGGGATATTCTGTACCCTAGGTACTTCCCGTTTCGTATTTGTCACGGTCGTTAAACAAGGTTCACATCCTTCGAGATCAATCGTTTTCTCGTCCGACAATCTGAATTCTTACCTTCTTGCTTTCTCAATCTATTCGCGTTTTATACCCTATTTTCTTTATGTCCATCACTTTCTCGTCCACTTTGATTCAGTTCTAACACAGTCGTTTCTTTAACCAAGGTAACATAATCAGTCGTTTCAAACGTTTCGTTATTCGGAATTCGCATCATGCGAAACAAACCTTGGCAATTTTCCGTAAACTTCGATTCATAACTTATTGGACTCATTTGTTTTAGCTCTCAGCTTCAACATTCTCTTTTTCCAAATATTAAGGAAAATACTTGCGTGGTACCAAGAATTCTTTCAAGCAACTGAATGCTTTATATATATAAACAATAGCTTTCTAAAAATTCTCGCTGAGGGGGCGACCTGGTTAGGTCTCAATCAAATTATCGTTTGAAAATCTTCCCACCATACTTCACTGCATACAAATGCATCGTGAATTCACTTATATAATTTCGACCGAAAGTTGAACTTAGTGATACAATAACTAGTTCAGTTCAATAAACATTAACAACTAGCCGAACAAAATTTGCTAGTTTGATTAGTTCGGGATGCAGCATCTAGCTAGGATGATTCGCTAGATTTTCATCATATCATTATAATTTCACTAGTTAGAACAATTAACTTGTAAGTCGCAATGGCACATACAATTTGCCAGTTTCAATTTGATAGCACAAAATCTCGACATCGTAGTCGAAGCAAGAAAGAAAACAAAATTTTGACTACTCGGGTAATGAATTGCAAGGAAAAGTAAATAAGTTGGGACGAACAAGGTAATGATAACCTTTGAATAGAATATAAGGTTTAAATAGATGGTTCTCAGTATTGGAACAACCAATAACCTCTCATCAACATTTCTTATTAGGGAAACGGTCCACCCAACGGTGTCTCCGTACATGAACTTTGCCAATTTCTCCAAATAGAATTAAATTCAGAATATCAATATCAAATTGATATCCTTTCTACGATTTCAACGTCAGATGTACAAATCTCATCTTAAATAGAGAGAAGAATTCTCGAGTAGTCTCTGAAATATATATCATCTATGTTTTAAACACATAGGTTACATATTTATGAACTCAACTGAGGAGTCCAAGTATGAGAAAAAAAATCGAATATCGAAATAATCGTTAAGGAATATTCGTCAAATAATTAAGGAAGCATTATTTGAACATTCCTTAGATAATTTAAAGAATAAAGAATAAAATATAGACCTAGAAGGATAGATGAATAATGGTTCCCTCTTCCGGTCATCCTAGGGCACGAACAAAGTGCTCCGATGAGTAATGGTAAGTTAACTCCGCGTATTTAAACCTCAAGGTAATGAGAGGAGAAAATAAAGAAATAAAATGAATATAGCAAGTGTTGGTTGCATCCCAAGTTTGAAGTAGGAACTCGAAAGGTTACCTGTCATGAACTATTCAAGGTAACACAGGCATGAACAATTTTAGATTGAGTCGTGCACCAGCAAGTAGATACCAAAAAGTCAATGGTCCTCATAATTTCTAGCATCACCCGTATGAGGATGATCTTATCTTTCTGCCTTCGTGGCTTAGGGTACTAACCAACGGTACCTCAAAATCGTACAAGTCCTTAGACAGGTCGGGAGTTCGAACATATTCGCCATTCCCCGATAATCGTCCAGCGATTGGGCCTCCTACGGCCGCATCAACACATCCTCAAAAGATGGAGGTCGATTAACGTATATGTAATTTCTTAACACTAGTCGTATCGAACGAATCCAAACCCAGGCCAACATAGGTCTCCTCCCTCGTAGGTCCTGAGATTGTCGCATAGCTTGTCGCAACTATACGTGTCTTCATTAGAATCACGCTATCCTTTCTTCACATCTTTGACTTCCGAGTTGAGCCATCATGGCCTATCGTACGAAGTATACTCGCGATGCGATTTAACACGTTCGTCTCACGATAACGTTCTGGTACTATATGTACGCCAAAAGTCTTCCTCCTAGGTAACAAAATACCCATTGATGGAAAAGACACCAACTCTGGTGGAATCGTCGTTCCCAAGGCTTGGACCTCATACACAAGATAATGCCTTAACTAGTCCACGCAATTTAGTAAATCGGATCGCGTAAAGGACTGTAAACGTCTTACTCTTCTCACGTGCTGCCTTCTCGTGGCAACTACGATAAACTACAACCACTTAGGTTCTTACTAAGTCAAGTTATCTATTGGTATTGGCCATTTCGACCTTACCTCAACTGTGACCGAGACTTTGCTCCGCGTCTTATCTTAATCCCCTTGATAATCCGGGTACAATTCTAAACATTCCTCTCATCATTCCGATGATCTTTAACGATCCTATCGGTCCTCTGATAAGTTCCCAACTGAACTCTTTGGTCTTATCATTCTCAACGGCACTACCTCTGGTAGTCCACTTAACGAACTCTATATGAGTCCTCAGGTCATTCTCTCACTTATAACTCTTAACACTCTCATTTCCAAGTTTATAACTTAACGCTCTGATACCATTTCTGTAACACCCCCAGACCCGGGGTCAGGAATCTGGGTTGTCACGCTCCATCAATGATACAATACCTCTTATTATTTACAACATTTCTAATAATATAATTCCAAAAGACCCCAATCACTTACACACACACACACAAGTTATAGCCTTGGAAAATGAGCAACAGTAAATGACATTTGTTATTACAAATCAAATGTACTATCCAGGATCCCATCTATTATTTACAACCTCTACCAGAAGTTACAATAATAGAACTCAAAATTCTATACAAGGTTTAATACTACAAACCTATACAAAATAGTTCTCCCTATTACAGTCTATAACTATTCTGCTCACACTGGCAGTATCCATCCTGCTGGGCTAACTCAGGGGTGGTCACTCCATCCCCTTGGGCTCGTACACGAGGTGAAACGGCAATGTTTTCTCCATGCTGAAAGAAATAATAAGCAAGAATGAGCTAATAGTGCTCAGCAAGAAATCTATCCAAGTTTAAATCTTTAAACCTTTCAGGTAGATAATCCATATAGGATCCTTGTTTAAAACTACTAGGGTTTATCCCCAAAATAGTATATCGTTCAAATACCGTATGATTTATAATCATACCCAAATACTTTTCGTAAATCCTTTAGAAATCCTTGGTATCAATATACTGAACCAAGATTCAAAACATATCTTTTAAATAGATATCCAGTAATGGGATCAAGGCTTAAAAGTCCTTATCCCTAGATTCAAAATACTATACAGTTCGACATACTGTATATCTTAAATATCTTTTCAACATATATATACTCACATATCTACATAGATATCTCATACTGTTCAAAATACTGTAGAATATCAGTAATGAACACCTTCTATTAAAAGAAGTAAAAATGAGCATTATAGCTCGACAATCAGATATAACAGCTTAATCATATAGGTAAGCTTATATCAAAAAGGAAACCTCATTCGTATATAGAATGATATATTTATTTCTCTTTTCGTCAAAATATGCCATACAGTACGACTACTGTATGAGGAACATCATTACTCATCACTGTCACATTATCAGTAACTCAGCGCCTAGGCTTTTGTTACAATGTGCAGTTCAACTCCGATTGGAGGGGAGGGAATATATTGGAACCACGATACACGGTGATCAGCCGTTATATCGTAACGTAACTTTTCTACTAGTAGAAGGACGACTTCCTGTTCGGTTATCACCCTGACCGCATACGGGCCATTGTGCTAAGAGATCACTACCTCGGCGCTTGTTTCATCACCGGGCAAGCCTTAGCACGCAAGAGATCACTACCTCGGCGCCTGTTTCATCACCGGGCAAGCCTTGCTAATTCTGGCACTACCCCGGCACCTATTTCATTGCCGTGTAAGCCCTTCCAATTCCCATGATGAAAAATATTTAGTGAAACGGAAATCGGAATTTAATTCCATTTTTCCCCCGAGTACAATACTCGTCAAACTTTGTAACCTTACAGGATACCTTACTCCAGAGTGATAGAAGGGAGTAAGTCAAAAGTGGGTTGACATTAGTCAACCAGACTACAGTGTATTTGGAAATTATGACCAGGGAGTTTATTAAAATATCAGAGTCAGCGAATGTGAAATACTTTACTTAAATGGGGAACCCATCCCCTAGTTATACATATTTATAGAAGAACAGTAGCAATAAAATTCTGTCCTTGAATCTTTGAACTAGATTCCCAGTTTTCGATTCGCTAGCAATTACTAACCTTATTTAATTATTCTTATTTATCTCAAGATAATAATTGGGAATCTCAATTTCAAAATATCCTTTCTGAAATCAGAAAGTTATATACTTATATAAATATTGGAACCTTTAGTCATATAATAAGGTTCTAAGATTTTAAATCGTATTTGGAATATTTAATAATTCCCAAATAATAATTTTAAATTATATTATACAATGTCAAATCCCCTAAGCGAATATTTAAAATATTATTCGCCTAGTTAAGAAATCCTCGAATAATAAGTGTTGACTTATTATTCCATATCAAACACTTAAGTGAATATTCAAGTAATATTCACTTAATAAAATAATATTCAATTTATAAATATTGAATTATTATTCAATATTAAATACCTAAGTGAATAATTAAAATAATATTCACTTAATAAAATAATATTCAGATAATGAATAGGGAATTATTATTCCATATATTAAATCCCTAAGTGAATATTCAAAAATTAATACTCACTTAAGTAACTCATACTCAACTAACAAATATTGAATTATTATTCAATATTAAATACTTAAGTGAATATTTAAAATAATATTCACTTAATAAAATAATCTTTAAATAAGGGATATTGAATTTTTATTCAATATTAAACATTTAAGTGAATAATTAGAATAGTATTCACGTTATTAAATAGTATTCAAATAATATTCATTGAATTATTATTCAATATTAACTTAAGTGAATATTTTAAAGTAATATTCACTTTATACCAACAATATTCAATAATACATATTGAATCAATAATCAATATAAAAACTTAAGTGAATATTTAAAAATAATATTCACTTATACCAATAATATTCAAATAATATTATTTATAATATTATTCAAATATCTCGCATTAAACATCCAAATACATAGATATTGGATTATTTAATAATCTTTAAAAGTACAACTGTCTCTGGAATCTTCCAGTTTTGGACAGTAATTTAATTAAAATAACAATCGACTCCCGGTCTAAGTTTTAAAACTATTATACAAGCACTCTATACTTTAGAGTCTTTAACTATTACTTTGGTTTATATCTAGTATTTATCTAGCATATAAACATTTCATCTTATACCGCCTTTTAAAGCGAAAACAGTTCTACTACGTTTCTCAGCATATATACAATATCATAACATATATCACAACATATATCACAACAGCATGATCTCATGGCATAGGGTTTGAAAACTTGCATGCATCTATCATATGCATATATCACATTTCATTATTTTTAATACCATCACATCTATATATGATGTGAGGTTTGAAAGCATGCATGATAGCATATATTTTACAGTTTGAAAGCATGCCTCTATCATATGCATATTATCAGAATATCATGTTTTAAGGTACAGCATGGGAAGAGAAAACTTGCCTCGGGTCCTTGGTCGTTACGGGTTTGAGAACTTGCCGGGAAATCTATAAACAAGAAATACCCGATCAGTCTCCTGGCTTAATCATGTAAAGTGCATTTAACTTAAGCACTTAACGTTCTATTAACGAACATCAATAGACTCGCTCTTGGTCATCTATAACCTCGTAACATTACGTAAACTTCTAAGTCAAAAGCTTGGGTGAAAACCTATTCACGAATCCCAAGTATTTATCCTTTACCATTTCCTTGTTTTAAGTCATCCCCCTTAGGGACATTCTACTCGCGCAACTTTCGTTCGCGTATTTTTATAAAATCACTAACTCGTATTCTCCACTCGAACCCTTCTAGACTTTCTTTCCTTATTGTACATACTAGTACCCATTTTAATATCTCAATCAAATTCACATTTTAAAGGGCTTGATCCCTAACTCAAAGTTCATACAATGAACTATCTCGTTACGCGAAATCGCTTTTACTAAAACGGACGCTATTCCTAAACCGTAAATCGAAACGATACGATTCTTTCGCTAAAATCATCTAGGAAACAGAGCCTACATGCTCATGACAAGAAACCTCAAGTTTATGCTCTGTATCTTGGCCGTGGTCTCTGTCTAAAATACCTAAGTGAAATTCGACATGGTAACGACGCTTATGCGTACTTCCCGTGTTTTTTTAAACACTCAACCATACAACAATCCATTACCAATCCAACCACCAATCAATCTCAAGTTTACACTACCATTTAACTGATCAAATGAGGTCATCCTCTATTCACAAGTTTGATCCACAAATTATCCACCAATCATGCTTAATATCATGCATACATGCTATATACTAACATGGATTCAATCTAATACTTATAACTTAAAAGATCAATCAAAACTCTTAGAAAGAAAGAAGTTTATACCTTCCTTGGATGCTAACAAAGGCTATGTATGGTTGATATATCCTCTCTTGCACCTTAACTATGTTAAACAAACCTAAGATCATCAAAACAAAACAAGAATCTAAGAGGTTACTATTCATAGCACTATTCATCATCAACTTTGAATCAAATTTTGATCATGTTATGATCCATGGATGAAGCTAAGATTAGAGATCTACCTTGGATATTGGAAGGGGGTGATTTAGAGCCCAAGATCAAGAATTATGGATGAGTGGAAGTATGAGCAAAATTTTTAAGCCCTTTGTTGAAGAAGAATAGCCGAATGCTATGTTCTTCCTTGATGCAACTTTTCTTTCTTTTCTTTTCTTTTGTTTCTTTTCTTTACTTTTGTTTTAATTACCCTAATTACATGGCTGATCTTTTGTGTGGTTAAAAACATGGCTAGGTCATCAATGACAAGGCAAAAGAAACTTGTGGTGTGGGTGAAAGTGGTGACAAGGTGGTGATTCATCACCTTGTCATCACCTTGTCATGCCTATGTCATCAACTTGCATCATGCTTATGTCATCTTTTGCATCCTCAATTCTTTTATATATTGCACTTGATGATCTCATAAAATACTCCTCCTTCTGTTAGGGTTAAATCCATAATTTATTTCGCTTTCGTCTCGCGACGGTTTCCAGTGGTTCTAAGGACGTTTCCCTGTACTTAAAACTAGGGTACTTCCTCTATCCTTCCATTACCTTTGTCTAATACATATTCTTAGGTTTCTCAACTTGGTTTAAAGTATGACTATGGATTTCTCATTCCACATACTTTCTCAAAACGATCAAATCAATACTTCAGTGGTTGTCTAGTGAATAGTGATTTAAAACTCGAATGGGAATCGTCTGATTCTGATTGCATTTGCATTCACTCATTTTCCTTATACATCAATAATATGACTTCGAAACATTCATTGCATGTCACCTACATAGGGTGGTCTGAAAAACTTTTCCCGCAGGAATTTTACTATTCATCAGTGGAATTTACTATTCATCAAAAATTTTTAACTAAGTCCAAAATTTGGGGTTATTACAGATGTGAAGAGTGCTTTTCTGAATGGGGAATTGGAAGAGGAGGTGTATGTAAGTCAGCCTCCTGGTTTTGAAGATGATGACTTTCCAGACCATGTGTATTTCCTTCTCAAAGCACTCTATGGTTTGAAGCAAGCACCTAGAGCCTGGTATGACACACTATCACAGTTCCTCCTTGAGAATCACTTCACTAGAGGTACTGTAGATAAAACTCTATTTCATAGAATTGTGAATGGCTCTACTATACTTGTTCAAATTTATGTAGATGACATAATTTTTGGGTCTACAGATGAAAAACTTTGTCAAACGTTTGCCAAGCTTATGCAAAGTAAATATGAAATGAGCATGATGGGAGAATTAACTTATTTTCTTGGTCTCCAAGTGAAACAAGTTAAAGAAGGCATTTTCATTAGTCAAACTAAATATATTCATGATTTGTTAAAGAAGTTTAACCTAATGGAATGCTCTCCTGCCAAAACTCCCATGCCTACTGCCACCAAACTTGAATTAAATACTAAGGAAAAATCTGTGGACATTTCAAGTTACAGAGGCATGGTAGGCTCACTTTTATATTTAACAGCTTGTAGACCTGATATTATGTTTGCTACATGTCTATGTGCTAGATTTCAGGCTGATCCTAGAGAATCCCATTTAGTTGCTATTAAAAGGATTTTCAGATATCTCAAAGGAACACCAAACCTTGGCATTTGGTATCCTAGAGAATCTGGTTTTGAACTAATTGGTTATTCAGATGCAGATTTTGCAGGATGTAAAATTGACAGGAAAAGTACAACTGGAACCTGTCAATTCCTAGGAAACAAGCTTGTGTCATGGTTCAGCAAGAAACAAAACTCAGTTTCCACCTCCACAGCTGAGGCTGAGTATATTGCAGCTGGAAGTTGTTGTGCACAGATTTTGTGGATGAAAAATCAACTACTTGATTATGGATTAAGAGTTGAGAAAATTCCTATTTTCTGTGACAACACTAGTGCTATTGCCATTACTGAGAATCCAGTGCAGCATTCAAGGACCAAGCACATTGACATCAAGTACCATTTCATTAGGGAACATGTTATGAATGGTACTGTGGAGTTACATTTTGTTCCAAGTGAACAACAACTTGCAGACATCTTTACCAAGCCACTTGATGAATCAACATTCTCAAGATTAGTAAGTGAGCTAGGTATGCTAAATTTCTCTTAATTATTTTGAGATTTTTGCAAGTTAAAATGCAGCCAGAAATTTACTAGGTTTTTCTGAGAATTAATTTTCTAAGGAAAAAGTGAAATTTTGTCTAAGTCAAAATTACTATGTCAACGAAACGCACCATTTCGTTGACAGCCTTAGTACTTTTCTGGGCGTTTCGTTGATAGTACCTTTTTATCAACGAAACACAGCTTTATCAACGAAACAGATGGGACATTAAAACGCCTTTAATCTGATTCGTTGATATCGCGCTTTTAATCTGAACCGTTGAAATTTGCACGTCTTTTACCACGATCTATGCATACACCCCTGTAAGTATAAATCATGGTAACTCTTTATTTGTAACGGTTATATTTTTTAAGCCAATCCAGTAATTTACAAGAATTGTTGGACTTAGTTTTTGAGAATTTTTGGGGGAGTATTTAAGGAATTTTATTTTCTTTAATTCTTTTCTACCTGTTCTCAAAAATTTCAAAGTTTTTTTTATCTTCTTCTCTCTAACAAGCAATTCAGTTCGAAGCTTTCCTTTAATCAACAATGGCACCCATAGTCAAGCTTATGTCTGCTGGAGGGTTCATCTACGAGAAGAACAACTCCATCCCCTTTGTTGTCAAGGAAAATCCGAACAGATTCTTCTTCAAAATGATGGATTTTATGAAGAATTGCAAGTTGAGTTATGCAATGTTTCACTCTGTACCACTCTACAATGAGATAATTGAGGAGATTTGGACCTCATGTGAGTATAGTGGAACAAACTGCTCACTCCAATTCACTCTTAAAGGTAATGAGTATATAGTCAATTCTGATGTATTGCAAGCATGTCTACATATTCCTGAAAATAATTGTAATGCCTTGCCTACATATACTGAAATGATTACCATGCTAAATTCTATAAACTACTCATTGCCTACTGATAACTTGGGTAAAATAATTAGGAGAGGTTTGGTTAGGGAATACAGTTACTTAGCTGATGCATTCATTAAAGTCTTTTCTGGAAAGATTAGTAATTTTGATGCATTAACTAATTCTATGTTAATTCTATTTACCATGCTCCTTACTGATAGATATTATAACTTTAGCACCCAACTTATGTATGAAATTGGTGCTAAGTTGGGTGACAAAGCAAATAGGAAGAAAAATATCTATTATGCTAGGTTTCTGATGATGTTGGCTAACCATGTTAGTCCAGCACCATTAGTTATCTCTAACCCTGTTTCCAGGTTTGAGTGTTTTGTGCAAGAGAAGAGGGTCCTGACAGATATACTGAGACTTAACCACAATGGTGATGTCCCAGTGGTGTATCTGCCCATCATTGAGGTAACTACATCTAACCCTATTAGTGTAATTGTTACTTCTATTGTTTCACCCACCCATGTTGCCATGGAGTCTGTAGCAGTGTCCCAACAGGCTCCTGCCCCAGCAACAAAATCTAAAAGTAAGAAATCTTCAAAGCCAACCTCAGGTGCTTCTCAAAAGGCACCTGTTGCAAAAACTACTTCTCAACCAAAGGGGAGTGTTTCTGGAGTTGTGAGAGGTGAGGGAAGGGGTGAAAATCAAAGAAATCCCAAGGATAAGGAAGGAGAGGATAGAGTGTCCCAGCCTAGCCCCATTGTGTCTTCCCAACAAGGCACAATGAGTAACATGGATTTAAACACAAGTCTAATTGCATCCTCCCAAAAGGATGTGATTATTGAAACAAGCTCTCCTCCAAGAGCACAGTCCAAGAGGGTAAGGGACACATCAAGCCCACAGTCTACATTTTCCCAATACCAAAGGAGAGTGAAGTAAAAATCCAAGGGTACACAGGGTGCACACACACTGGAAGCAACACTTCCAGTTTCTCAAATTCAGTTTGATGTAACCCCTATCATTACTCTGGGGTTACAGTCCCATTTTCTAAACATTAATCTTGAATTATCTCCACCAAATTCACCAACTCAATCATTAGATGTGGACATGATCCATACATCTATTCCCGATTCTCCAACTCTTATCTTGGAGAAGCCCCACTCTGAAGTTGATGGTCATCACTTATTAAGTGATTTGTTGGGCCAACAACCAATTTTTTCTGAAGTTGCAGGAGGATCTGTGGACCCCAATCTCAAATCAATCACCACAGATTCAATTGTAATTTCACTTTCTCAAAATACTTCTTTGACTTCATCAACGAAACAGCTTATTTCGTTGACAAGTGTTTCTCCATCAACGGTATCCATACCGTTGACAGTTCAACCTACCATTTCGTTGATAGGTCATTCTACACCATTCTTTGAAAATCAAGTTGTTTCCACAACTAGTGTTGATGACCTGGTGGTAGTTGAGACACTTTTAGGATTGCGAGGGAGTGAAAATGAGAGGCTGGCTTGCAGCCAGGCAAAAGGAGAGAATGAGAGTGAGAGGCTGGCTATTTCTTCCAGCCAGGCAAAAGGAGAGATTGAGAGTACCACCTTAGTAGGTGAAGGTGAGGGTGTGAGAGGTGTGAGCCATGGGGAGCCCATGATGCAAGAACATAGTGGAGAGAGAGAAGGGACTACAGGAGCAGCAAGGATGGAAGCAGCCATTGCTAGTGAGTTAATGGAGGTCAGTGAGGGAGAAAGGGAACTTACTTTCCAAGAGCATTATCAACAAGCCTTGGATAGTATTTCCCTGGATCCTGAGACCTTTACTCATCCTGTGTCAGCCTATCAAGTTTTGGCTCAACAGGGCAATGTGGAGGCAGAAAGGTCACTACAACTAATTCATACAACTGCATCAATGCAAAGAGCAAAGGATGCCTTGACCAATCTATCTCCAGGAGCTGCAGACTTTGATTTTTCTGATGATGAGGACAACTTTGGTGACAATCAGGTGGCCACTACTGCACAGACTGGGAATTCTGTGGTGCCTCCTACACCAAACTGGCTTTCTCAGGATATGCATGGAAGATGCACTCTAGATGCTGCTATCACAAGGCAGTACAATGAGGCATATCTAGCTCATGAGTCTGCAAATGCAAGGGACAAGAAATTCTACAAGGCCATCATGAATTCCCTTGAAGTTCAAAGGCTACAGATGTTGCAGACAAGGATTGAAGCTACACAGATCAAAGACTCAATTAGCAACCTCAAGGATGCTAATTACAGGAGGCTAGATGAAAAGCTTCCTCTTCTCACTGTGTCCAGGATGAACAGGTTTTTCTCTAAAGAATCTGAAGTGGATTCCTCCTTGAAGACTCTCTCTTCTAGAGTGGACAAGGTGGAAGCTACTTTATCTCAGATGCAAAAGGAACAGGAGAAGCAAACACAACTTTTGGCCCAGCTAGTGGCAGCTCCAGGACTCCCAGCCATCTCTTCTGATGATAACAAAAAAGGGGAGAAATCTAAGGAGCTAGACATTCAGATCACAAAGGTTATGGTCCCAGCCATTTCCCTACCAAAGGAGCCATTAGCAATGGGGGAGCTTGGAAAGAAGCAAAAGGATGGTATTGACCTTATACAGGAAGCTTCTATGAGGATGAGACTTGCAGAACAAATTCAAGAACATTGGTCCAACATAGAAGCAAAGATCAAGAAGATTGCTGGAACTACAAAGGACTCAAATCCATCAACGGAACAGCCATCAACGAATGCTATGGTATTAGTGTCAACGGAATGGGAGCCACAGATAAATTCTTTCTATCACCAAGAACCCCTTCTACATGGAGTAACTCAAGGTCCAAGGAAGGAAAGAGGACAAACTTCATGCATTAGGGATGTGGAACAAGCTACAATTCAAAGAAGCCTATCTCCCAAGTCCCCTGCTAAACCAAAGGGCAAAAACATAGCAAGGACTTTCTACCCTGCACCTTATCCAGATGAGCACAAGCTTCTTGGTATACTCATCACAAAAAGCAAGGAAAGCAATGATTATGAGATAAGGAAGCAAAGGGCAATTGTCTACAGAAATGGTCAACAAATCTGTGTTTGGGCTGGTCATCCAAACTTTGCTGAAGCCAAGGCTGAGGAATCAGAAAGAGCAGCTATGCAAGCTCTTGCAGTAGCTCAAGCTCTTGATGAAGAAGAAAGGAAGCAAAAGGAAAGCACTAGAAAGAAAAGGAGTACAAAGAAGAGCACAAGGCAAACCAAAGAGAGAGCTAGGAGAAACATAGCTTTTGAGAATGCTGATTCTCAGAGGACTGCATCAGACTCTTCTATACCTATTGCACCTCCAACAATTGCTGATCCAGTTTTTGAGGTAAAGTTAGCCTGTGATCCTGATCATTCTGTCAATTTTCACAATCAGCCAATTGAGCCAAAGGAAGAGCCAATTGAGTTTGATGAGGCCAACTTTCCAAAATTTCTTTTTGAAATGGATCCAAAGAAGAAATCTAAGCAAAGGGCTACAAAGGCTAAGCCAATTCTAGTAAGGAGACCTCAAACTGAAAGACCTCCTACCAACCCAGAAGACTTCATCTACATTGCTGATATCAGGGAGGAGTCTGACCTACATATCAATCTTGATGACCTAGTTGAAGTGAGAGGAATTGCAGCTTCTTACAAACTACCAGAGAGATTGGTGTTTGTCTACAAGGGTGGGAGAGAACAGGTTTGGCCTCTACATAGAATTCTGGGAGAAGACTATCAGACACTGCTGTCTGTGTTTAAATGCATGAAGAAAGATTTTGGTTTTACCAAAACAGCTAAGTCTGAAGTTGTTTCCAAAATTTGCCAAATCAAAGCAAGCTGGAACAAGCCTGGTGCACTTCCCAGAGTATTGAAGGTCCCTCAAACAGGAAAGATAATTCATCTCCAACCTTTTTGGATGATGGAATTCAGAGATAAGGACAACTGCAGAAGATTCTTCAGAATAGAAGACCAACTGGAAAAGGCATCCAATGAAACTCTAAGATTAATGCAATCCAAGTTGGGGAATCAAGATGAAGAAGAGAAGATTTTCTACAGAAGACTTCAAGCTCAGATTGAGGAGAACAATGCAAGAAAAGGGAAGAAAACAAGACCACAGAGGCAAAGATGAAAAATCTGCTCAAACTAAGAGGAGCAACTCTGTGCACTTGTTTTGTAAGATTTTCTACTTTGTATTTCAATTAAATTCAATGAAGCTTAATGCATCTTCTACTTTTGTAATGTATAATGTATCTGAGTGTTTTTGTTATCATCAAGTCTCTTGATTTATGGCTGTTATTCTATCAGTCATAAATTGGGGGAGATTGTTAGGAATATGTTGTTCTTGATGATAAACATAAAACACTTAGTAGAATTTGTGTAAAGTCATTTTGTAACTATCAACGAAACAACATGCTTTGCAGTGTTTCGTTGACAGGTAGCTCATCAACGAAATGAGTGCTGTAGCAATTGCATTGTACAATACTTCAATTTGATAGGCATTTTGTTGTATGTATTAGATAGGTTTTCTAAGTCTTGTTGACTAAGTATAAGATAGGCAAAATAGGTTGGTGAATTGTAAATGTATTAAGCCATGTAATTTTGCCTAAGTGAAGACATGTCAACGGTATGAAGAATACTCTATCAACGGTATGAAGACTAGTCTGTCAACGGAATGAAGACTACTCTATCAACGAAACAAGGAATACACTATCAACGAAATGAAGAATAAAGCTATCAACGAAACACATCTCCAGACTATCAACGAATCACTATTGCTTTATCAATAATTGATAAAGTGATAGTGACAGTTTACTGAACAGATCTAAAGGAGATATGGAAGTGTACTTTGCATTGGAAGCCATCAAAATGGTTACTGGAAATAAGGAAACATTCCAATTTCCAATAAGGCTCTTGGGAATGATTATAATATGCAAGAAGTCAAAAGCAAAGATTTCAAGGGACCATTGGACAAAGAGAACGAAAAGCAAGCTACTGATGGTTACTAATATTGTACTTTAGTTTAGCCAAACGCAGTGTTGTAAACTTGGGTTATATAACCAAGTGTAGCAGTTACTTTAGAAAGGAAAGAGAAGAAAAACAAGTAGTTTGTATTAGCTATCTTTGAGAGCACTTCTTCTCTACAACCTTGTAACTGAGTAGCTGTGTACTTTTGTATCACAGATTATTTCCGCAATAAAAATCACTTCAGTTGGATCATCAAACAATCCAACTGAAATTATTAATCTGCTTGTGGTTTTTATTTTATAAGTTCAGTTTTAATTTCTAAGTTGTTTTTAGTTTTAAGAAATATCAAAATTGTATTCAACCCCCCCTTCTACAATTCTGTTAGGTCATTTGGGATTAACAAGTGTTGTCACAGAAAATAAGAATTTTCTCAACTCTTAATCCATAATCAAGTAGTTGATTTTTCATCCATAAAATCTGTGCACAACAACTTCCAGCTGCAATATACTCAGCCTCAGCTGTGGAGGTGGAAACTGAGTTTTGTTTCTTGCTGAACCATGACACAAGCTTGTTTCCTAGGAATTGACAAGTTCCAGTTGTACTTTTCCTGTCAATTTTACATCCTGCAAAATCTGCATCTGAATAACCATTTAGTTCAAAACCAGATTCTCTAGGGTACCAAATGCCAAGGTTTGGTGTTCCTTTGAGATATCTGAAAATCCTTTTAATAGCAACTAAATGGGATTCCCTAGGATCAGCCTGAAATCTAGCACATAGACATGTAGCAAACATAATATCAGGTCTACTAGCTGTTAAATATAAAAGTGAGCCTACCATGCCTCTGTAACTTGAAATGTCCACAGATTTTTCCTTAGTATTCAATTCAAGTTTGGTGGCAGTAGGCATGGGAGTTTTGGCAGGAGAGCATTCCATTAGGTTAAACTTCTTTAGTAAATCATGAATATATTTTGTTTGACTAATGAAAATGACTTCATTAACTTGCTTTACTTGAAGACCAAGAAAGTAAGTTAATTCTCCCATCATGCTCATTTCATATCTACTTTGCATAAGCTTGGCAAACTTTTGACAAAGATTCACATCTGTAGACCCAAAGATTATGTCATCTACATAAATTTGAACAAGTAAAGTAGAGCCATTTACAACCCTGTGAAAAAGAGTTTTATCTACAGTACCTTTAGTGAAATGATTCTCAAGGAGGAACTGTGAAAGTGTGTCATACCAGGCTCTAGGTGCTTGTTTCAAACCATAGAGTGCTTTGAGAAGGAAGTACACATAGTCTGGAAAATCATCATCTTCAAAACCAGGAGGTTGACTCACATACACCTCCTCTTCCAATTCCCCATTCAGAAAAGCACTCTTCACATCCATTTGATAGACTTTGAAATTGGCATGGGCTGCATAGGCTAGGAAAATTCTTATTGCTTCTAGTCTTGCAACAGGAGCAAAGGTTTCATCAAAATCAATTCCCTCTTCCTGTGAATAGACTTTTGCAACCAGTCTAGCTTTGTTCCTTGTGACTATGCCATTTTCATCCATCTTGTTTCTGAACACCCACTTTGTGCCTATAACACTCCTGTCCTTAGGCCTGGGCACCAGCTTCCAAACATTGTTTCTCTCAAATTGGTTTAGCTCTTCTTGCATGGCTAAAACCCAATCTGGATCTAGAAGTGCATCCTCAACTTTATTTGGCTCATCTTGAGACAGAAAGCTACTATATAGACATTCTTCTTAAGTTGCTCTTCTAGTTTGGACTTTTGAAGAAACATCACCTATAATAAGTTCAAAGGGATGATCTTTAGTCCATTTCCTTGAGGGGGGTAGATTTGCTCTTGAAGACGTAGCTTCATGATCATGATTGCCTTGATTGGATATTTGTCCTTGAGAAACTCCCCCTGAGTTTGTTGTCCCTAATTGATCACTTCTAGAAGCATTCCTGTGACTGTCAACGGTATGACCATTTTGGCTGTCAACGAAACGCTCATTCTGACTGTCAACGAATCCACCATCATGACTGTCAACGAAATGACCATTTGGTCTGCTAGCAGCTATCCTTTTTAATCTTAATGCAGCAATTTCATCTTCACTGCTGCTTTCATCTGTGCTAGATACAACAACTTTAGGCTGTTTCTCAGTAGCCTTATCATGATTCACTTGATTTCCTTCCTCATTTTCAAAAGAAAGACTTTCATGGAAAACTTCATCACAGAGACCTTGTATTTTGAGATCATCAAAAACAACATGTACAAATTCCATAACAATGTTGATTCTGAGATTATAGACTCTGTAAGCTTTCCCTGCTGCATATCCCACAAATATTGCTTCATCTGCCTTTGCTTCAAATTTCCCCAAATGCTCAGCTTGATTTCTCAGAACAAAGCACTTGCATCCAAAGACATGAAGAAAATCCAATAGTGGCTTCTTTATTTTGAGTAGCTGATAAGGGGTCATTCCTTTGGCCTGATTAATCAAAGAAATATTTTGAGTAAAGCAAGCTGTGTTAACTGCCTCAGCCCAAAAATAAGTAGGTAACTTTGATTCATCTAGCATTGTCCTTGCAGCTTCAATAAGTGTTGTGTTTTTCCTTTCAACTACACCATTTTGCTGTGGTGTTCTTGCTGCTGAAAACTCATGCAAAATACCATTTTCTTCACAGAACACCTTCATGCTTGAATTCTTGAATTATGTCCCATTGTCACTCCTAATCCTTCTTACTTTGAAATCAGGATGATTGCTTACCATCTTGATGTGATTGATAATGATTTCACTTGCCTCATCTTCGGAGTGCAAAAAGAAAGTCCATGTAAATCTAGAAAAATCATCAACAATCACAAGACAGTATTTCTTCTTTGAGATGGACATAACATTTACAGGGCCAAATAGGTCCATATGAAGCAATTCAAGCTGCTGGACAATTGATGACTCTGTCTTGCTTTTGAATGATGCCTTCTTCTGTTTTCCCTTTTGACAGGCATCACACAAACCATCCTTGGAGAATTCCACTTGAGGAATTCCTCTTGCAAGATCTTTCCTCACCAAATCATTCATAACTTTGAAATTCAGATGAGACAATTTCTTGTGCCATAGCCAACTTTCATCCTTGCTTGCCTTGCTGAAAAGACAAGTGATGGTGTCTGAACTCGTGCTACTGAAATCAGCAATGTACACATTTCCTCTTCTGAATCCAGTCATGACCACATTGTTGTTTCTGTTAGGCCGAATACACAATATATAATCAAGTATGTATGAGAATAAAAATCAAGAACACAGTTTATGAATCAATAAAACTGTAATTATATTAACAGCTTCTCTCTTTATGATGTTAAAGAATCACAAAGAGCTACTAGGTTACAAGAATAATATATTCAATGTTCGCATCCCTTCTAGGGATAACCTATCTGTGTTTATATAGTACACAGTTACACAATCCTTATCTAATTGATACTCCTATAAATTAGCTATACAAATATTATCAATTAAGGATTGCTTCGGTCTTTTATTCCGTTTCCTTAGCTGTATCAATATATTCTGCTTCTTTCCATCTTCAGAATATATTGCTTCTAGAATCTTTATCTTTGCACCGACAGCTAAGTCAACTATCACCACGTCAATCTTTATCAAACTTTGACTGGCTTCAGTAAACTCTTCACCTAGTCAGACTTTAGCAAACTCTGACTAGCTTCTAGATAAACTCTGATGTGTACCTGTTACTTAAACACTGATGAACAAACGTCAGCAATTATATCTAACAATCTTCCCCAACTTGTGCATAATAAAAATGTACAAGTTAAACAGATAATTGATGATGTCAAAACATATAACAAATGCAGTGTTTAACATACGTCAGAGTTTAATTTTAAAACAGAGTTTAAATTTAACTTAGAACAGAAAACATAAAAACTTACAGTCAGACTTTACTTAATCTCTTGAATATCAGGCACTGTCCTGATATAATCTGACAGTAGTTTCTTCTCAGCTCTATTCAGTTCAGCAATCATATTCTTCTTCAGCTCCTTCATTTCTGGTTCATCTTCACCAATTTGATAGATGGCAGCCCTCAAAGAATAGATGCTGTTTTTGTTCATTTCATTGCCAAGTCTGATATAAAAAGGTTTATCAGACTCTAGATTGAACTCAAGAACCTTTTTATTTAGTGCAGTCCTGAACTTAGCACTATTCCTTTTCATTTCCACTAACTTTCCATGTGCATCTCTGTATTTAGGAATATATGCACTTGATACTCCAGCTCCACTTAAAACTTTGGATTTCATCATCCTTTCCTTCAAAACTCGAGCAGCATCATAAGTACTTCTATTCTTCACTTCAAGTAGATATAGAACATACTCTAGCTCTTCCCAGAGTTTTAACTAAATATCAGATTCACTAACTCTATACACTCTGCCATCAGCCATAAAATATAACAAGAATTCCTTTCTGATTCCTTTGTGAAAAATCATCTGTACAGACTCTAGTTTGTCAAGGCCTTCTTGAGTAACCCCAACACCAGGTGCTGCCAGAGAAGTATGATCTAAAGGACTTGTATTTATTCTCTTTTCTCTATGTGAACCCAAACCAGATCTATCAAATGACTCTTTTCCCATAACTGTTCTGGTTTGAAGAATGTTCACTTGGCTTGGCTTCAGAGTTTCTTCTGTGGTTTGTTTTCTGAACATACTTTGAAGTTGTGTGGATTGTAACTTAGTTTGTACAACTTGAGCAGTGTCAGAGGTTGTCACAACTTTTTCAGAAATATCAACTTGAGCCTTGTCAGAGGTTGATTTATTTTGAGCAGATTCAACTTGAGCAATGTCAGAGGTTGAATTATCTTTTTTCTCTAGGTTAGGCTCTTCAATCATTATGCCTTTACCTTTTTCAGAGTTTGAACTAACAGGCCTCCTTGAGTACTGTAAACTCTGATCAGAGTTTACATTCTCTTTAATAACAATTCCTTGTTCTTTTCTCCTTGGAGCCTTAGTACTCTTCTGTTTGTAGATTCCAGCTTCAAGATTCTTCTTGTGTTCCTCAGCAAGCATTTGCTCTTCAGCCTGGATATCTTCAATTGTAACATCTTTGCCATGTTCTGCCATAAACAGCTTAGCAGCAATCTCTTCATCAGTAGTTGGATTAGCTGAAACAGCTAAACTCTTGAGTTGTGAAGAAGATTGACCACCATAGTTTATTCTCTTTCCAGCATTTTTCTGAGCATCAGAGTTTGACCTCCTCCTTTGCCCTTGAACATTCCTTGTCCTTGGATTGTTATCTTTTGCACCACCATCAGTAGTGTCATCTTTCCGAGTCAGAGTTTGAGAGCTCTTGCATTTGTCTTGAGATACTCTCTCCCCCTTTTTGACATCATCAGACATCAAAACGGATGTGAGCAATTCAATAGAATTTGCAATTTCATCCAACTTAGTTGACATTTTGACTTGATTTTCTTCAACCTTGGACAGCCTGGAATCAAAAACCTTCTGATCTTTACACAAGGAAATATATAATGATTTATCCTTTTTCTGTGTAAGCTCCCTTGTAGCTAGATCATTCCTTAATCTTTCAATCACCTTGTCAGAATCATCAAAACGATGGTGTAATGATTTGATTTGAACAATTGTTGCTTTGAGATGACTGAGAAGTTCAGAATTTGTAATCTCTTTTGATGACTTGGTGACAAATTCTGCAGCTCTTTCATTGGAAAAGATAGTATCCTTGCTTGACCAATTTGAGAAGTACATATCTTGATAATACTCAGTAGTAGCTCTATTAACTTCTCTTTCATCCTCAGAGTTTGCTTGAATATCAGAGAGCTCTACTTGTATATCAGGATTGGAATGAGCAGGACTAGCTTCAGCATTGTCATCCTCTGCTGCATTCTTTGTAGGAACATTTTCATCAGTAGTCTCAAAAGTTCTCTGTGCAGCTTCAACAATAACTTCCTCTGCAACAGATTCTGGAATCTCAGAGTTTGTAGTATGCAGTAACTCTGTTTCTTTTGTTACAATCTCAACAACAGATTGTTGTAGAGCTTCAAGTAAAACATCCTCAGAGTTTGTAACAAACTCTGCTTCAATAGAAACATCCTCTGTTGCATCCTTGTCAGCAACAGCAGGATTTGCAGCAACAGTTTCTATAGCATTAGCAGCTAAAGTCTGATCGACTTCCTCACCTTTCTCAACTTCAAAAGTAAGTATCTCTGTGTGAGAAGCCATAGATTCTTCAAGTACAACAGTATCTTGATCATCTTCCAAACCCTCTGTGAAATGTTCAGAGTTTAAAGAGAGGTTTGCTTCAACTTCCATATAAAATCCTTGTGGCTCTGTAGCCTCTTCATCTGCAATCTCATCATGTGCTCTATCCTCTGTGGGCATAGGAGCTTCATTTGCAGCTTCCTCAACTACATCATCAGACTTTGATGTAGGAGCTTCCTCTTGAAGAACAGTCTCCATAAAAACTCTGTCCTCAGGAACAGTTTCATCTTCTGGAATCTCAAGATCATCAACAACAATATTCTCAGCACCAAACAAATGTGCTGCTACCAATCTTCTTTTTCTCTGATGAAGAGTTTCTTCATCAGTTTCAGTCTCTTCATCAATAGCATCAGACTTTGCCCTATTGGCTCTTCTTTTCTTCAATCTTCTTTTCTGAGGCATATCACCAGCATTAGATGCCCCAGCTTCAGTGTTTATCCTCACAGACTTAACAGCCCTAACTTTAGATTTCTTTGACCTCTGTGGTTGAGACACAGAAGGTCCAGCTTCAGTGTTTAAGACTTGTTGTTGTTGTAAGTTGACCATGAATTGTTGCACAGATTCAGGCAACATTAAGACACCAACATCTCCTTTCTTATTGTCCTTGTTAATGAGATCAGAGAATATGCGTTTATGCAGTTTAAATGAGAGGATAACATCATCCTCTAAAATCTCAACATTAGGGCAGCAAAAATTGAATATTAACTGACAAAATCTAGAGAAATAAACAACATTTCTATTCTCAAGCATCTTCTCACCAATATTATTTAAAACTAATCTAGCAACATCAAAATGACTGCCATAGAGAAGAGAATACCCGATCTGTAGACTATCCGTGGGAATCGCATCCCAATTGGTGCACTTCTTTCCAAAAGCCCGAGTTATGCAATCGAAAAAGAAGCTCCACTCCTTGCGCAAAAGTGGCCGTTTGAGTTGACCTATCTTTGACAAAGGTCCAGAGTATCCTATCTCTCTCATCATCCTGACTAACTCAGAGTCTCCAACTGAGATTGTGAATGCATTGAAATCTTCAAGACCCAAAGCATCACGAACAGTAGTAGGAGTAACAGTAAATTCATCTCCTTGAAACTCAAAAATGATAGATGGAGAACCAGTCTCTCCTCCATTATCATAAGTACCTGTCTGCCAAAAAGTCCTTATTTGAGGCGCAGACAGCTTCAAAGGTGCAGTGAGAGCAGTGCCGATATCAGAGTTTGACAAGAAACTCTGAATCAAATGAAACGCCTCCGGTGCGTTCTCATTTGCTAAAGGAGCTGAGTAGTTGTTTGGGACAAATTCTAATCCAGAAGCAGTAAACATTGTTGTAGCCATTAGAACAGTTTAGTAGAAAACAAACAGAGAATAGATTATAGTGTATGCCGTGAAAGTGTTTGAGACAATGTGTGTGAGTAAAAGCTTATGAAAAGTTAAGGTGTGGAAAAGAGTGAACCGTTTATGTGTAGTATATTTAAATAATAACTGTGAAGATTAAAACCCAAACGTTTTAATCATTACTACACACAGCAGGCATCCTTGAAAAGTGTGTGAGTGGGACATGTGTCAAACGTGTATACACTGACAGCTGTATGTAACAACTTTCAATACACACGCGCAGTAAAAATAGCCATAATTACTGCATTTCACATTATTCAAAATACTTAATCTCTCTCTCCTCTGTTTAATACAAATATGAACCGTTTGTTATCATACTCTTTTTCAATTTTCAAAACAAATGTCTTTTTCTCAAAATTATAAAATGTCTGAAACAAAGAAATCATTTTAACCATCAGAGATTAAAACAAAGTTACCTCGACATATTTCACACAATACATCAGTGTTTACCATTTGTCCTTCTTTGTCAATAAACTCTTTTCTCAAACTGTACAGGTGTGAATAATTGTGTGTGCAATAGCAGAGTTTACTGAATATAAATATTTAGACCATCTCAAAGTGCATAAAATCCACAAACTAAAGCAGTAAAAACTGGTTGCCTAAACTCTCATGAAAAATATAAAATCTGATTTTATATCTAAACTCTGTATACTGATATCCTTTCATTTGGATATATCTTTTATTTTTCACCCCCTTTATATATATATATATATATATATATATATATATATATATTTTTTTTTTTTATTATTATTTTTTTCCAGTAATCAGTGGTTGGCACTAGTCACCAAAAATCAAAGATTTTAGCCCTTATTTCATACAATAAGTTCCTGGATCTTCCTAGGCACAACATGATCTCAAAGGAATTTGTGCTCTGTTTGGCATCTTTTGATTTGAGGGTGAATTATTTGCAATTAAGAATCAGAGTTTAGACTTTTCATCAGTAAATATAATTAACTTATGAGAGAAAATGAAAACAGCTAATACAAACTCAGTGTATAGAATCAATAAACTAAGAGATGCTATAAATATAGAGACAGTATCATGCTGTGTTAACTTACTGCACATATTTGAGATCAGAATCTATATAACTCTTAAGGATTCATAATTACTTACTGAGAATTATGCTTCATACAAATTTCTTCATTGGTCCATGTGTTTCAGACATACATCATAATCAGAGTTTAACATCAGACTTTAACCAATAGAGTATGACTGTCAGAGTATGACTAACAGAGTTTACTTATCAGAGTTTAACATGCTGGTACAACTAACAGTTAACATATATGCAAAGAATCATGAGCATAAAAATCAAACTTGTATAGTTTTTTAGTCTAACCCGTATCTCTAGTCAGAACCAGAGATCATTCCAAGTTCATTTACCAATCTTGTAAAAGTAGCTTCACTCAAAGGTTTGGTGAAGATATCTGCAAGTTGTTGGTCTGTAGACACAAAATGAAGCTCAATGTTTCCTTCTTCCACATGTTCTCTGATAAAATGATACCTTATGCTGATGTGCTTGGTCATGGAGTGCTGTACTGGATTACCTGTCATAGCAATAGCACTTTGATTATCACAGTAAATAGGTATTTTAGAGTACCTTAATCCATAATCCAGCAACTGATTCTTCATCCATAAAATCTGTGCACAACAGCTACCAGCATCTATATACTCTGCTTCTGCTGTGGATGTGGAAATCGATTTCTGTTTCTTGCTGTACCAAGAAACTAATCTGTCACCTAAAAATTGACAGCTTCCACTTGTGCTTTTTCTGTCTATCTTACAGCCTGCAAAATCTGCATCAGAGTATCCAATTAGCTTAAACTCTGATTCTCTAGGATACCACAAACCCAAGGTTATGGTGCCTTTGAGATATTTGAAAATCCTTTTTACAGCTGTTAGATGAGGCTCTCTGGGATCTGCTTGAAATCTTGCACAAAGACATGTTGCATACATGATATCAGGTCTACTTGCAATAAGATACAGTAAAGACCCTATCATTCCTCCGTAATTTGTCATATCTACTGAGGCTCCTGTGTCTTTGTCTAGCTTTGTTGCAGTAGCCATGGGAGTTGTAGCAGATGAACTATCAAGCATACAAAATTTCTTGAGTAGATTTCTGGTATATTTTGCTTGATTGATAAAAATACCATCATCTGTTTGCTTGACTTGTAAGCCTAGAAAATAACTAAGCTCTCCCATCATGCTCATTTGATATCTTGACTGCATAAGCTTTGCAAATTTCTTACAGAGTTTGTCATTAGTAGATCCAAAAATTATGTCATCCACATAGATTTGAACTAACAGCAAATCATCACCAGTATTGAAATAGAACAAAGTCTTGTCAATTGTACCTCTAGTGAACCCACTTTCTAAAAGAAATTGAGCCAGAGTTTCATACCATGCTCTAGGTGCTTGCTTTAGTCCATATAATGCCTTATCAAGCCTGTAGACATAATCTGGATGTTTGGGATCTACAAACCCTGGTGGTTGTTCAACAAACACTTCTTCTTCAAGTTTCCCATTGAGAAAAGCACTTTTCATATCCATCTGAAAGACTTTAAACTTCTTGTGTGCAGCATAGGCCAGAAAAATCCTTATTGCCTCCAATCTTGCAACTGGAGCAAAGGTTTCATCATAGTCAATTCCTTCCTGTTGAGAATAGCCTTTTTCCACAAGTCTAGCCTTGTTCCTTGTAATCACACCTTCACTATCAGTCTTGTTTCTGAAAACCCACTTTGTACCTACAATTGATCTATTCTTTGGTCTAGGTACAAGTGTCCAGACTTCATTTCTTTCAAATTCATTTAACTCTTCTTGCATTGCTGTAATCCAATTAGCATCTTGAAGAGCTTCCTCCACTTTCTTTGGTTCTGTTTGAGACAAGAAAGCATGATACAGACACTCATTATATGTTGCACTTCTAGTTCTCACACTAGCATCAGGATCTCCAATTATGAGATCAGGTGTGTGTGCCTGTGTCCACTTTCTTGCTGTTGGTAAGTGGTTTCTTGCATCATTATTGGATCCTCCCTCTTGATCCATGCTCTCCTGATTCATATGTTGACTTTCTGTAGCATCTGAGGCTCCCCCTGAATTGGATGGCTCAGAGTTTGAACTGTCAGAGTTTGAATCAGTTTCCTCAACTGACTCACTTGCTGTGTCTTGTTGAGCTTCTTCACGCTCCCCCTCAACTGGTTCTCTATTTTGTTCAATTTGAGAATTTCCAGTTTCTCCAGTATTTACCAGTAGAGGTTCAGAGTATGCTTCGTCAGAGTTTGTCAGACTTGCTTCATCAGAGTTTACATCATCAGAGAATAAACCTTCATTTTCAAAACATAGTTGATCATATTCATTTTCATCTTCAAGTCCAATTATTTTCTTGTCATCAAATGACACATGTATGGATTCCATGATCACTTTAGTTCTCAGATTGTAGACTCTGAATGCTTTTGTTGACAATGGATAACCAACAAAGATTCCTTCATCAGCTTTTAACTCGAACTTAGTCAACTGTTCAGGATGAGTCTTCAACACAAAGCATTTGCATCCAAATATATGAAAATATTTCAAATTTGGCTTCTTATTTTTCACCATCTCATATGGTGTTTTCCCATGCTTGTTGATTAGTGTAGAATTTTGAGTAAAACAAGCAGTTTGAACAGCTTCTGCCCAGAAATAAGTTGGTAATTTTGCTTCTTCAAGCATAGTTCTGGCTGCTTCAATTAAAGTTCTGTTCTTTCTTTCAACTACACCATTTTGCTGTGGAGTTCCAGGTGCAGAAAATTCTTGTTTCACTCCTCTTTCCTTGTAGAAAGCTTCCATGATTGAGTTTCTGAATTCAGTTCCATTATCACTCCTTATAATTTTGACTTTGTGCTGTGATCCTTTGTCCAGTAGATTTATATGATCCATCAGAGTTTGAGCAATTTCATCCTTCTTTGATAAGAAATACACCCATGTATATCTAGTATATTCATCAACAATTACTAGAGCATATTTCTTTCTGCCCATAGACATCACATTTACTGGTCCAAAGAGATCAACATGTAGAAGATGATAATGTTCCACTACTGAAGATTCAGATTTGCTCTTGAAAGATGACTTCCTTTGCTTGGCCTTTTGACAAGAATCACATAGACCATCTAGACTGAGTATTGATTTTGGGAGTCCCCTTACAAGATCCTTTCTTATTAGCTCATTAATGTTGTTCAAATTGAGATGAGAGAGCTTCTTATGCCAATTCCAACTCTCTTCATTTGACATTCTTGCAGTCAGACACACTGTTTTTCCATCAGAGTTTGTTACCAAACTTGCTTCATAAATGTTGTTGCGCCTGTGTCCAACTAGAACAACTTTTCCAGTAGATTTATTGATAACTTCACAGTATTCACTATGAAAATCTACATGGTTTCCTCTGTCACAGATTTGACTCACAGATAGCAGATTATGCTTGAGTCCTGAGACTAGAGCTACATCTTTGATGATGACACTTCCAAGATTAATATTGCCATATCCCAGAGTGTGTCCTATGTTGCCATCTCCATAGGAAACTTTTGGGCCAGCCTTCTCCTGAAAGTCTGATAGCAGGGCTTTATTTCCAGTCATATGTCCTGAGCATCCACTGTCCAAGATAAGGGTGCTCTCTTTTATGCCCTGCAATCACAAACAAACACTAAGTGTTAGTTTTAAGGACCCAGACTTGCTTGGATCCTTTGGCTTTCTTAACAGTGTTAGCTTTTGCAGCAGAATTACTATCAACAGAGTTTAAACTAACATTGTCAGACTTTACACTTGCAGAGTTTGCTCTAACCCACTTCAGATTGGGTTTTAGCTCATAATAGTTGTGATAAATAGCATGATAACTCTTACAAGTATAAATAGAATGCCAAGTGCTCCCACAGTGTGTGCATAAAGTCTGTGGTTTAACTCTTACATAATCATTATTTACTCCTGATGTAGAAGGTAAAGAGTTAATATGTTTGTTCTTATTGCAAAATCTAGCAAGATGATTAGAACTACCACAACTATAACATGTTTTTCTTGGAGCACCAGCAGTAGGCAAATGATTATTTCTATTATTTATGCCTATCTTTCCATTCCTATTTTTCTTGGACCCTTTTGGTTTCATAGCAGACTTTACCTCTTTGAGCTTATGATTGAACTGTTTTCCTGTCATCAAGCCAACATTAACCTGTTTTTCACAAGTTTTTACTGGCTTTCTAACAGCTTCTAATTCCATAAGACTTTCTGTTATAATGTTTTCCTGTTTTTCACAGGTTTCATCTGATTCCATATCAGCTTCTCTTACTACAACAGATTTTAACATAGAAGTTTCTGGAACAAATTTCACAGGTTTAAGTTGTGGTTTGACCTTAACTTTGTCTTTAAACCTAAGTTCATCATTTTCACAATAGCCTAAACCTACAGAATCTGTCTGAAACACTTGATGAGTGTCTCTTCCAGAGTTTGTCCAAGTCTTGATTATTTTTCTTTCTTTTTCTAGATCAGATTCTAGCTGCTTATATCTCTTAGTCAATTCCTGTTCAACATAAACAGCATCATCTCTTTCTTTTTGAATCTGCTTCATATTTTCAAGTTCTCCTTCAAGAAACTTGTTTCTATCTTTAAGACTAAGATTCTCAGATTTGATTCTCTCATTCTCTAAAGTCTGATCCCTATAACTAACATGTACGCTTTTCAGATATACTCTTAACTCAGATATATTATCAGTATCATAAGCATAAGTAGTTAGGGGTACCTTATTTTCAGATGATTCAGTCTCATCTTTGACAGTTGCCATAAGAGCATAATTCACTCCATCATCAGAGTCTGAAGTATCTGCCCAGTCTTTGCCTTTGGAGATAAGTGCTTTCTCAGATTTTCCTTTCTTGCACTCTGGGGCATAGTGACCCATCTCCTTACACTTGTAGCACTGAATTTCAGATTTATCCTTCTTGCCAGACTTGGTATCCCTTCCATCAGACTTTCTAAAATTTTTCCTTTCAGAGTTTGAGTCTTTCCTTGAGAATCTCTTTCCCTTCTTGAAGTTCCTGAATCCCATCTTCTTGAAGGTCTTCACCATCAATGCAGCCATTTGCATCATCTGTTCTTCATCATCCTCAGAGTCAGAAGCTTCATCAGAGTTTGAGTCATCATCAGAGTTTGATGACTCACTCTCAGATTTAATGACTAAAGCCTTTCCCTTGGCTTTCTTTCTTGATGATTCCTTCTTGATGGGCTTCTCCACAACTTTGAGAGCAACATATTTTGTCTTCTTACTCAATCTTCTATTCCTTTGTTCTATCTCCAGTTCATGAGTTTTCAACAACCCATAGATCTCATCTAGTTCTGTATCAGCAAGTTCATAATTATCTCTTATTGTGGTTGCTTTTAAATCCCACTTTTCAGGTAGAGATAACAGAAACTTGAGATTAGACTCTTCAATATCATATTCTTTATCAACTAGAGATAGATCATTCAACAGTTTACAAAATCTGTCATAAGTCTCAGTCAGAGTTTCACCAGATCTTGAATCAAAGTGTTCATACTCCTGTGTGAGTATGGTCCTCCTATTCTTCTTGATAGCACCTGTTCCTTGGCATCTGACTTCTAGAGCATCCCATATCTCTTTGGCAGTCTTGCAGCCAATTACTCTATTAGACATCACATTATCTAATGCACTGTGAAGAAGATGTCTAACCTTTGCATCCTTAGCAATTGATGAGATGTCTTCAGGAGTAAAGTCCTTCTTTTCCTTTGGGATAAGCTTCTGTTCTTCATCAGCAATAACAGTAGACAATTTCGTTGGCTTATGAGGACCATTGTAAATTCTGTCAAGATATTCTGGATCTGTGGCTTCCAGAAACATAGTCATCTTGACCTTCCATACAGGATATCTACTGGCCTGAGAATTGGAACCCTGATTGTTTCATATCGACTCACAGAATTAGGTTTAACCTGTTCACCCTTGGGAGGAGCTTGATTTTCTTCAGACATGATTAATACTGTGTTTGAATCGTAAAACTGTATATATTAAACAGCCTTGGCTCTGATACCAATTGTTAGGCCGAATACACAATATATAATCAAGTATGTATGAGAATAACAATCAAGAACACAGTTTATGAATCAATAAAACTGTAATTATATTAACAGCTTCTCTCTTTATGATGTTAAAGAATCACAAAGAGCTACTAGGTTACAAGAATAATATATTCAATGTTCGCATCCCTTCTAGGGATAACCTATCTGTGTTTATATAGTACACAGTTACACAATCCTTATCTAATTGATACTCCTATAAATTAGCTATACAAATATTATCAATTAAGGATTGCTTCGGTCTTCTATTCCGTTTCCTTAGCTGTATCAATATATTCTGCTTCTTTCCATCTTCAGAATATATTGCTTCTAGAATCTTTATCTTTGCACCGACAGCTAAGTCAACTATCACCACGTCAATCTTTATCAAACTTTGACTGGCTTCAGTAAACTCTTCACCTAGTCAGACTTTAGCAAACTCTGACTAGCTTCTAGATAAACTCTGATGTGTACCTGTTACTTAAACACTGATGAACAAACGTCAGCAATTATATCTAACAGTTTCCTACCTTAGAAACAACACAGGCTTCTTTTGAAAAAGTAACTAAAAATCCTTTGTCACAAAGTTGGCTGATACTAAGCAAATTGTGCTTAAGACCATCCACCAATGCAACCTCATCTATGATGAGATTCTCTTTTGAAATCAAGCCATATCCCTTAGTGTAGCCTTTGCTGTCATCTCCAAAAGCAATACAAGGGCCAGCTCTTTCCTGAAACTCTGTGAGCAGGGTAGAATCACCAGTCATGTGTCTTGAACAACCACTATCCAAGTACCAAAGATTCCTTTTGCCTCCCTGCACACAATGAAACCAAATCAAGTTGATTTTGGTACCCAAGTTTCCTTGGGTCCTGTCTTGTTAGCCTTTGCTTTCCCTTTTGAACCATTTTTCACCTTGGGCTCAGATTGATTTAAATCAATCTTTACCCTTGGTGTTGATATCTGAGAATTGCTCACACTTTCATTCACAGCATGCATAGTTGGAGGAACAATCATGTTATTCATATTCCATGGCATTTGTGGCATATTAAACATATTCATGTATGGATTAGGCACAAATGGCATGCTAGCATATGGATTATGAAATTGTGCATATGGAGCAAACATGTTAGGCATAACAGGCATTGTAGGCATGGAACTGTTCATTGCAGGCTTGGGCATTTTCACATTAGCAGTTTTCTTAACAGATTTGCAGTTAGTAGATAAATGATTAACACTTCCACAATTGACACATGTCTTTCTAGGTGCATATTTATCAGGTGTGTAATTGTTGTGTTTGTTAATTCCTACTTTGCCATTCCTGTTATTCTTTTTATTTCCCTTAGCCTCAACCTGAACTTTCTCTAACTTGTCCTTCAATTGCTTGTTAGACAAGTTACCTACATTAGCTCTCTCAACAGGCTTCTCAACTTTCTTTGATTTACTAGACTCACCTTGAACAAAGTTCTTGGTGACAGGACCATACTTGTTATTAAGTCTAGTGAGTTCATCCTTTCTTTTCTCTGTCAACGAAACAGCCTGATCGGTTGATGGTTCATCTGTCAACGAAACATTGCATTCCGTTGACATATCAACCTTCAACAAATGATCATTGTTGTTTGTTGACTCAATTTCTGATTCTAAGGTTTCACCAACATACCCTAGCTTCTCCTTGTTCTTTTTCCATGATTGTTCACAGAAAGATTCCATACCTTGAACATTAATGATGTTGGTGGCAACATTCCTGGCATCTTTCCATTTTGCAATCACACTCTGTTCTATTTCAAGTTGTGTTTTAAGAATTTCTTCCCTTTCTAACACGTTCTCAAGTTCCTTCTTAGCATCCCTACTAACACACCTCATTTTCTCAAATTCAATGAGCTGTGCTTCTAACATTACATTCCTATCACTTAAGAGCAAATTAGTCTCTTTTATTTTAGAATTCTCTTTGGTAAGTGATTTAAGAGTAACACGCAAGTTATATAATACAGTAGACATTTCATTTACTGCACTATCGCATTCCTCTTTAGAAAGCTCAGAAAGATTAGTAATTGTTACCTGGTTGCTTGAGGAGCTTGCTTCCTGCTCATGATTGTTATCCATAAGAGCCAAGTTGACATACTCAACATCATCATCAGAATCTTCACCATTACCAGCCCAATCATACTCCTGAGACATGAAAGCCTTTTCTTTTTGTTTGAGAAGTTCAAAGTATTTCTTTTTATAATCAACAGGCTCAAATTTCCTGTTGCCCTTCTCAACCTTGGGCTTTCTGCAGTCCCCAGCAAAGTGACCAAGCATTCCACAGTTGAAACATTTAGACTTAGACTTTTCAATCCAGTTAGACTTGTTAGGTTGAAAGTCTCTCCTTGGTGGCCTTGCTTCTGAGTTTCTCTTGAACTTGAACTTAGAGAATTTTCTTGACAGAAAAGTAATGTGTTCATCAATCTCATCTAAGTCATCCAAGTTGGCTGGTTCTGGTTCTTCTTCTTATGTCATCTTGCCTTTACCTTTGCTAACATCACTCCTACAACTAGCTCGACTAGTTGTGGTCTTTGCAGCTTCTTCATTGTCATCTTTCAGTTGGTTCACAGATGCAATCAATGCAATGGATCCACCTTTCTTCTGTACCTTTTCAATTTCTTCATCTTGCTCCATTTCCAACTCATATGTCTTCAAGGTTCCATAAAGCCTTTCAAGAGTGTAGTCTTTGTACTCTTGAGTGTTTCTGAGAGAAACGGTCATAGGCTTCCATTCTTTTGGAAGAGCTCTAAGAAATTTAAGGTTTGAATCCTTGGTTTGATAGATCCTCCCATACAACTTTAATCCATTCAAAAGCTTTTGAAACCTACTAAACGTGTCATTTAGGGTTTCACCAGCTTTAAAATGAAAATGCTCATATTGTTTGTATAAGGAGCTGCATTTTGTTTTCCCTTACTTGCTCAGTTCCTTCACAGAGAGTTCTAACAGTATCCCATACTTCTTTGGAGGTTGTACAGTTTATGACATTGTCAAACATCTCTTGCTCCAAACCATTAAACAGAATGTTCATGGTTCTTTTGTCTTTGTGGATTTCTGCAATATCTTCAACAGTCCATTCTGAGACAAGTTTTGGAATTTCTACATCAAGAGCATCATCTGGCACTCCAATTCTAGATGCAAATTTCATGGGAACGTGTGGACCTTTCTCAATGCAGTCTACATACCTCTCATCCATAGACATGAGATGTAAATGCATCTTTACTTTCCAGTGAAAGTAATTGTCCTTATCAAGAACTGGTATCTTCACACCTGCATCCTTCTTCACCATGGTTTCTGTTTTTTTGGTCTTGATCTTTAAACTTCTTGTATGTTAGAAGCTTGCTCTGATACCAATTGTTAATCCCAAATGACCTAACAGAATTGTAGAAGGGGGGGGGGTTGAATACAATTTTGATATTTCTTAAACTAAAAACAACATACAAATTAAAACTGAACTTATAAAATAAAAACCACAAGCAGATTAATAATTTCAGTTGGATTGTTTGATGATCCAACTGAAGTGATTTTTATTGCGGAAATAATCTGTGATACAAATGTACACAGCTGCTCAGTTACAAGATTGTAGAGAAGTATGCTCTCAAAGATAGCTAATACAATCTATTTGTTTTTCTTCTCTCTTACTTCTAAAGTAACTGCTACACTTGGTTATATAAACCCAAGTTTACAATTCTACGTTTGGCTAAAACTAAAGAATAATAGTAGTAACCATTAGTAGCTTGCTTTTCATTCCTTTTGTCCAATGGTCCTTGGAGATCTTTGCTTTTGTCTTCATGCTCATTATAATCATTCCCAAGAGCCTTATTGGAAATTGGAATGTTTCCTTATTTCCAGTAACCATTTTGATGGCTTCCAATGCAAAGTACACTTTCATATCTCCTTTTAGATCTGTTCAGTAAACTGTCACTATCACCTTTGTCAACTGTTCAAAAAGCAATATTGATTCGTTGATAGCAGGGAGATGTGTTTCGTTGATAGCTTTATTCTTCATTCCGTTGATGGTGTTTCCCTTGTTTCGTTGATGAGTAAACTCCATACCGTTGACAGAGTAATCTTCATACCGTTGACATGTCTTCACTTAGGCAAAATTACAAGGCATAACATATTTACAATTAACCAACCTATTTTGCCTATCTAGTACTTAGTCAACATGACTTAGAAAACCTATCTAAAACACATAACAGAATGCCTATCATACTGTGAAGTATTGTACAATGCAATTGCTACAACACTCATTTCGTTGATGAGCTTCCTGTCAACGAAACACTGCAAAGCATGCCATTTCGTTGACAGCTACAAAAATGACTTTACACAAATTCTACTAAGTGTTTTATGTTTATCATCAAGAGCAACATATTCCTAACACCTCTGTATCGCATTTAGATTCCTTCAACCATAGCAATAGATTTCATGATGCTGATAAAATTGCTGATTATAAAAATATGTATAAAATTAGGCCACCTTATAGGTTAGTCCCAGCTGGTCTTGGGGATCGTTCCTGCCATTGGCGCCCAAATGCTCTCTGCATTTATAAGGGGGTCCTTGCTGCAGGAGTTCGATTCCCATTTCATCCTTTCATTCCTCAACTTTTTGCCGACGTAGGAATTAACCCCTGTCAGCTACCTCCAAATGCTTGGAGGTTGATTATGTGTTTCATTGTTTTGTGTCTAAAAAACAAATTCCCCCTTTCTGTTGCTCTTTTTAGAAAGATCTTTCAATTTAAGAATAGTTCTTCCAATACCTTGGGTTGGGCGTACATTAGTCACCGTTCTTCGACACCCCCCATTTTCCATCCAAAATCCATCCCTGACAATAACCCCAAGTGGAAGGATGAGTTTATGTACTTGATGTGGGATGAAGGGGATTGGGGCACCCTTTTTCAGAGCTCGTTCAGTAGAGTGTCAGATGGTAGCCCAGATGACATAGTCCTGACTGAAGAGGAGGCTCATGCTTATGCCGAACTCATCAAGGATGATTATGCCACCATGGCTTGGGAGCTCCTGGACGAGTTTGTACTTAAGTCTTTGAAACTTTCAAAAGTTTCTGATCAGGGTAATTCCCTTTCTTCTATTTTCTTGTATTTGTATTAAGATTGCCTTATACCGATTTTGTTTTCCTTGATTTTTGTTTGCAGCTGCGGAGTTCATTAACAAGCAAAATGAGCCGGAAGGTGGGGAGACTGCCAGAATCAAGAGGGCTTGTTTGAAGGACCCCAGGCTGGCCGCTAAAGGCCCTGCTATTCTGAGGCCTCATGTAGCCGAGGTTGAAGAAGTCGAGGGCTCTTCCTCAGTTAAGAGCTCAGTTTGGCGCCCCAACTGGGGGATTAGGAAGAAGGACACCATAGTAGGGGTGGCCGCGCATGCCATTGAGTGGTCACACCACTCTTTGACTCCTTGTGACTATAAGGATTTTGTGGCCAACTCCTCAATTGAGGGGGCAGAAAGTGCGGGCTCTCAAGCCTTTGCTGCAGTAAGTCATTAATCTCTTTTTCTTCCCATAGTCCTTAGTATGTTTTTCAAGTTATCATCCTAACTTATAATTTGTTCGCAGGCCAACGCTAGCTTTCAAGGAGCCTTATTCCAAGCCAAAGCTTGGTGTGCATCCTCGGAGGCCAACAAGGCTAAGTTTGATAAGGCCCAGCTAGAGGTGGGTTCTCTTAGGGCTTCCTTGGACCAAAGGGAGAAGGAGCTGATTGATGCTCAAGCGGAGCTGGTAGAGCTCAGGAAGGGAAATGAGCGCCATATTGATGAGTACCTTGACTCTGACGAGTACAAGGGTTTGATTACTCAACACGATGATCTCCTCTTTCCTGTCCAGTACACTAAAGGATGGGATGAGGCATTGGCTGAAGTTTCGAGGAGACTCCCTGGATCCCTCACTATTTCTGACTTTCCCAGCCCCCATGCTCCTACTCGTTTGGAGATGGCCTTGGCTGGAGAAGGCGACATGGATGAGGATGACAGGATTCTCAATCCTGAACATGCCTCTCATCCTGGCGAAGAGTCTGAGGAATCCAGCTCTAGTGAGGAAGAAGAGTCTGCGAAAGGGGAGGATTCTGGAGAGGAGTCCGAGGAGGAGTCTAGCTCTGCATAATTTTCAATTTCAGAAGAGGCAAACTTAGACAAGGCATCAGCCTTCACGTTTTCCTCCCTCGGAACGTGCTCCACATAGCATTCATCGAACTGAGTCATGATGGCTTTGACAAGTTTCAGATACTTAGCCATGACTTCATCTCTGGCTTCGAACTCTCCATTTACTTGAGAAACAACTAACCTTGAGTCTCCACAGACTTTTAGAGTTTTGACCCTCAGGGCTCCAGCCAGCCCTAAGCCAGCAATCAAAGCTTCGTACTCAGCTTCATTGTTTGTCGTTGGGAAGTCAAGTTTTAGTGCATACTCTATTATGAATCCATCAGGACTTTGTAGCACCGAACCTGCTCCACTGGATTTTGTTTTTGATGCCCCATCAAAATAGAGCACCCAACATTCTTTGGACACCAACTCTTCATCTTTGTTGTCTTCCACTACTACTTCCTGCCCCCCGACTTCTTGGTTGTCAATGGTACATTCAACCATGAAGTCAGCGAGTGCTTGAGCCTTTATGGCCGTACGAGGCTTATACTTGATATCAAATTCCCCCAACTCAATAGCCCATTTGATCAATCTTCCACTAACTTGAGAGCTGTGCAGAATGTTCCTTAGGGGTTGATTAGTCAAAACTTCTATCTTGTGCGCCTGGAAATATGGACGTAGCTTTCTTGAGGCCATTATCAAGGCCAAGGCAAACTTCTCTATGGTAGAGTAGTTTATTTCTACCCCATGCAGAATCTTACTCACATAGTAGATGGGTTTCTGAACCTTCAATTCTTCCTTTACCAAAACAGCTCCAAGGGCAGTGTCAGAGACTGCCAAATACAGATAGAGAATTTCTCCTGGCTTTGGTTTTGCCAATAGTGGTGCTTCAGCCATGTATTTCTTCAGGGCCTCAAAGGCTTCTTGGCTTTCAGGTGTCCACTCGAAATTTTTCACATTTTTGAGTGCCTTGAAGAAAGGTAAGCACTTTTCTCCTGACTTGGAGATGAACCTTCCCAAAGCTGCAACTCTTCCTGTCAATTTCTGCACATCCTTAACAGACTTGGGTGGTTCCATGTCTAGAATTGCCTTGATCTTGTCGGGGTTAGCCTCGATTCCTCTCTTGGAGACCATCAGGCCTAAAAACTTTCCTGAGCCAACCCCAAAGGCACACTTTGCTGGATTTAACATCATCTTGTGGTGCCTCAGCACTTCAAACGCTTCTTGAAGATGTTTTATATGGTCTGCCTTGTCGAGGCTCTTGACTAGCATGTCATCCACATAAACTTCCATTGTTTTACCAATCAATGGTTCAAAAATCTTGTTCACCAATCTTTGGTATGTTGCCCCTGCATTCTTAAGTCCAAATGCCATGACTAAATAACAGAAAACACCAAAGTCGGTGATGAATGATACATTGGAGATGTCGTCCTTGTGCATCTTAATTTGGTTGTATCCACTGAAGCCATCCATGAAACTTAGCATCTCATGCCCAGCAGTGGCATCTATCAAAGCATCAATCCTCGGTAAGGGAAAACAATCCTTAGGACATGCGTCATTCAAGCCGGTGAAGTCCACACACATTCTCCACTTTCCATTAGCCTTCTTGACCATCACTGGGTTAGCCAACCATTCAGGAAACTGAATTTCTTCAATGAAGCCTGCTTCCAAGAGTTTTTCTACTTCCTGCTTGATGGCTTCTTGCCTTTCCGGAGCAAAATTTCTTTTCTTTTGTTTCACTGTCTTCCTTTCAGGATCTACATTCAATTTGTGGGTTATCAATTGGGGATCAATCCCTGGCATATCGGCTGCTGTCCAAGCAAATACATCATTATTTTCTTGGAGAAAGGATGTCAACTTGCTTTTCATAGATTCAGGTAGTAGAGCTCCAATGTAGGTGACCTTGTCTAGTTCTTCTGGAATCAAGGGGATGGGAACAAGATCCTCAGCTGGCTTTCCTCTTCTTTCTTCATCATTTCTGATGTCTATGTCTTCAATTGGGAGAACTTGCCCCCCAACTCCATCAGGCCTCAACGCGGCTACATAACAGTTTCTAGCCATTTTCTGATCACCTTTCTCTTCGCCAATTCCATTCCTGGTAGGGAACTTGATCTTCAAATGATAAGATGAGGCAACAGCCTTGAATGCATGAAGACCCGTTCTTCCCAAAATTGCATTATAGGTTGAAGTCGCTTTGATAACTATGAAGTTCAGCATTTGAGTAGACGTCTTTGAACCTTGCCCCATTGTCATAGGGAGTTGAATCGTGCCTTCTACCTTCGATTCCACTCCATTGAACCCATATATGGGCATGTTTGAGGGTGTTAGCTGAGAATCAGTGTAACCCATCTTGATGAAAGCATCATGGAATAAGATGTCCACTGAAGCTCTATTGTCAATAAGAACTCTCTTCGTTTCAGAGTTACCTATCACAGGTACTATGACCAGAGGGTCATCGTGGGGAAATTTCACTCCCTCAAGATCAGAATCATCAAAATTCAAAGATACTTCAGTCTTGGCACGCTTTGGTGCTTCTCCAACCACAGTCATCACCTCACGGGCATAAGCTTTTCTCGAGTTTCTGGAAGGTCCGGCAGCAGTTAGCCCTCCAAATATCATATTGATGACAGGCCCTCGGGGCTTTGAATTTCGGTCTTGATCATTGTCCCGTCTATCATAATCTTTCCTTTCATAATTCCCTCTCTGGCTTCCTTGATTTCCATCCTTGGTAAACTTACCAAGCTTTCCTCTTCGAATCAAGAACTCAATTTCATCTTTCAGTTGCCTGCAGTCATCTGTCTCGTGGCCAACTTCTTTGTGAAACCGGCAGTATTGGTTTTGATTTCTTTTTGACACATCGGCCCTCATAGGCTTCGGCCACTTAAGGTCTTCTTCCTTTGCAATCTCCATCAGAATTTGGCTCCTAGGAGCATTCAATCTTGCATATTCCGTAAACTTAGGCCCAAAATTGTTCTTCTTGGGTGGTGAATCAGAATCCTTTGATGTCCTAGGATACTTCTCCCTTGCATCATATTCTGGAGTATCCTTTCTCTTCTTTGAATTTCCATTGCCAATAGCAACGGGTTCATACTTTCTCATGCTCTCCTCAGCCTTGATGTATTTTCCAGCTCTATCTTGTAGTGACAACATGTTTTCAGGGGGATGTTTAGCCAAAGACCTCCTGAAGTGGTCATCGGTAGTTCCTTGCTGTAGGGCTATCATAGCCACCTTATCTTCCAAATCTGGGACTTTTATAGCCTCCTTAGTAAATCTACTCAAGTATTCTCTCAACGTTTCATTCCTGCCTTGTCGAATCCCCATAAGAGAGGCAGAACTTTTCTCATGTATCTTCCCACTAACAAACTGATTGATGAATGCCTTACTCAGCTCTTTGAAGGATCCAATAGAATTGGGCGGAAGGCGACTGTACCAACGTTGAGCCATGCCCGCCAAGGTTTGTGGAAACGCCCTACACTTTACAGCGTCATTGGCAGGCTGCAACAGTAGTGCATTTGAGAAGGTTCTTACATGATTTGCGGGATCTCCCGTTCTATCATAAGCTTTGATGGTTGGCATTTTAAACTTTCTGGATATAGTGGCCTTCATTATCTCTTGAATGAAGGGTGGTGTAGGATCGTCAGGATCTCCTAGGGGTAACAATACAGCAGGATCTCCTCTTGGGGTTTCAACCCTTCTGGATCTCGGAGGAGTAGGATCCAGATTAATTATCGGAGTCTTCCCGGCTGCTCTTGCAGCCTCTTCTTCCTCTAACTTCTTTTTGAGTTTTGCAACCTCTGCCTCATGGGCTGCAATCTTTTCCTGAGTGGTTTGCTCCTTGTTTGCAGAACGTCTCCTTCGCGGGGGATAGTCATCATCAGTATTGTAATTTTCATCCTCAGTGTAAGGACCAGAGAAATCGTCTCGAAACATCTGACGAGTTTGGGTTTGACGGTTTTGGGGTCCCAAACCTTGTACGTAAGGGGGCACATAAGCCTCATGGTGCACTATATTAGTGCCACTACTGCCCACCGGGGGTCGAGGGGGCCTGCCCTGGTTAGGCATCCCAAGAGTCTGATTCACATATTGAGGGAGATCAGTGGTATGAACTTGGAGGTTGTGTGGTGCATTCATAAGCAGGGGATTAGTCGTGACTGGCTGCTGGTGAGATGTTTCTTGAGGGACAGATCCGTGGACAACTATCGTCCCATCAAACGTAATTGGGACCTCGGGTCCTTCAGTGGTCTTGACGGGAACATTCTCCCCTTGAGCGCCAGTGGTTGGGTTCCTTGAGCACCGGCCTCGGAGGCGATAGGAGTTCCTTCAGAAGTTTGATTTGTTCTTCGTGTGATTGCCATGGTTGATGTTGTCTTCCCACAGACGGCGCCAAATGTTATGGATTAAAAAACGTGCTTTGTGAATTAAATGCTAGGGTTTGTGAGCGTTCAATCTTTAATGGCTGCTCTTGTGTTTCGAGACTAAATCGGTCCTCACAAGATGCCTACGTATCTCTGCTGTATAGAGAATCAAGCCAATAAAACGTAGTTCTAGAATGAAGGACGAGGGTCCTTATATAGGCGTCGAGAGCCTTGTATTTAGAGTATGTTTAGGAGACTTAATGGATAAGTCTCGTTATTGATAACTAATAAGGAGTGTTTTGCTTGGCAGGCAAGTATTATCCTCATCTGATAAGTGCTGTGACTCATCATAATATTTGATTGGGATTCTGGATCCTTCTATGAAGATATTATCATATTTGGACTCTTTTATGAGCTGTATATTTTCCTTTATTTATTAATTACGAAATTAATAAATAATTAGGGTTTCGGGCCTTTTGTCGGGCCTATTTCTTGGACCAAACTAGGTCTAATTAATATATCATTAATTATTTCTAGGGTTATATTTCAGCCCATATCAGATATATGTACACTCTAAAATTATAATTGCACACACCCTGAATTATATTTTGACTAAACTATCCTCAATATTTTGACCAAATGAATAAGGATAGCTAGATCTTATATAGATAGATGAGAATTGTTAGATCTAAAATCAAAAATTGTATTTAATTCATAGTAGAATTATATTTAAATAATAAGAAGTGTATATTGATAATTTAAACTAAATATAAATAATTTTTCTATATTGAATAGAATTCTCTATGTGAAAATTCGTAACTCTATTTTCTCTTCAATTTATGGATAGTTCCATTTAGATAATAATTATTAAACCATTATTAAATTAAAGATAATTTTGTTAGTTTCGTGTGAACTGTAAAATTGTTAAAATCCGATTGTGAAAACTTAAGAGCGGGCTATAGGCAAGTGCATCAAGGGAGTGGATTGTGAAATATCCCATGGTTTCAACTCTCGGGCCAAAAATATTATCTTACTAAACGATTTGCTACAAAAGTTTTTTTATCTGCGAGAGTGAGTAACGTAACAATAACTTGACTTTTATTATCGCTATACCCAGAAACTCCAGAAGCCAAACATGCCTCGTTTATTTGATGCAAAACTTAGTCAAAAAGAACCATGTAAAGATTTCTCCTATGAACCCTAAGGTTTGCAAGCAAAAACTACATGCAGAAGATAAACATATGTCAATAAACAAATCGAATTGACTTTTAGATCAAGTTCTTTTTTAGTGGAGAAAATATTAGTATCATATTTATTTTGAAATAAGTATCCTAAAGAGTAAAAAAGAGAAAAAAAAAACTAGCACCACGCCTCTGTGTAAACAAACCCAATTCCTCCAATCAAATTGATCTGCTCAACCAGAAATCTAGGACTAGCCAAACTAGGAGTAGATCCATCAGTAACTAAATAGTCATGTTAACATACATATAAGCTTGCAATGGACAATTTCTGCCCCGAAGTTCCTTTGGCTAACCTGTATAAGAACCTTGATTGCCTGCAAGTAGACAGTAAGAAATATCCATCACTACGACTTTATACATTCTTCATTTGCAAAGAAAATGAAGATTACCAATAAATCAATTGCACATAATACTATTTGGATATTCATAGCACAAAACTAAAGTATAATATAGAACAATTTCTCTCCCATGTAGGCCCCTAACCGATAAGTATCAGAGGTCTTGGATTCTGTTTTAGTTTTGACATCTAAAGGGATAAGAAGTATTTTTGTTGCAACACCAAAGATAGGATTCAGATCCCGCAACCACACATATGTATGTTGTCTCATATCCAACACAGGTATGAGTACAGAAAATAGTGAAGAGAATGGGTAACAGAATTCAGAAATAAGTGTAATACACAATCATAACAATGCAACATGCAGTATCTCATTAGGGTGATCTAGCAACATGTGATGCATCGTATAACGACCTGTGCAATAATATTCTTCTGAATTGTAATTCTTAGATAAATAATAGCCAAAAAACATTGAGCTGAGAATGAACAAACTTGTAATGTCTCTGCAGAAGAAGTAGAATCATAATTAAGCTTCCTAAATCACAAAGAGGAGCATACTTAAAGAAAGGGTAAAGTAAAGTATGCAAACACTCTTTTCTACAACAAAAATAGATAAATAAAAAAACTTGAGGGAGTTTAACAAAAAAAAAATTCGTATTGAAACAATCACGTTTTCTTTCTCCGTATCAAAACAATAGAATATCTATGGTTGCATTGTAGTATTTCCTTAGTCTAACTTACACTATAGTTTAAAAAATATATATTTTCCCCTCAACTGCTTCCTTTTATCTAATCATAAATATCTTATAACCCTGTTTTAAGAAATTTACTTCGTATATTAATAATCACAATTAACAAAAAAGAGGAAGTCTAAACCACCGAAATAATTATCAGCATATTTACTAAAGGAATATAGTTCCATAAAACAATGAAAAGGATGGCTTTCTCTTATGTCAAGACCCGCTAATCTGCGATTTTGCCTCTATTGCAGACAAAATAAAGTAAGCAGCTAAGAGCAGAAGCCCATATATATATTCTTTCTTTTCTTGCATTTGAGATAAGAAGGTAAGTTTAGGAAGTATAGGGTAAGAAAATACATGAAATCAAGATTACAATTAGAAAATACCGAAAAAGATTTGAGGACGCTATCCTTAAAACAGATAAGCGCCTTCCGTATGGTGCTCGAAGGTGTGTTGTGGCTTCCGTCTCCCAGGATACAACGAATTGAGGCGATCTTAAGCACTAGAGATCCGCCTCCTACGAACCGAACAAACACCGCAACTATCTCACCGAAACTGAACCTATAGCTCTAAGAGGAATGCAAGGAATACTATGAAAAACTTGTAGTTTTTTTTTGTGTATCAAAGAATGATGCATGAGTCTCCTTATATAGGAGTACAAAATATATAACTTATTAGTACATTAACTTTGTAATCTACACCATAATGATCAAATAACATATTCTCACATTATTATAGGAGTTACAAAATCAATACCCATGAGTTACAAATCAAATAAAATAAAGTGCAATTTATTTTTTATTCAAAAATTGTCCAACAATCCCCCACATGAATAAAAAATGAAATTGCAAATTGACTCTTTGACACGGAGATAGAAGCGCACGATAGAAACCAGCATAGGATTGGTAGGCGTTACCCCTTGAACCTTCCCTTGTAAGAACATATTTACATTTCTAGAATTTTAGTAGTCACGTTGACCTTGAACTGCCTTTTTGTATTGTGAAATGATGATACATCCCCCATTGGAGTCTTTCCCTATATTTGTTCAGTTCTCACTGTTAAGCCCATTTTGGTCATGAGCTTTAGCCTGGTTCTGTGAGTTTTTCCCAGAATTAGCCCCCACAATTCCTTCTTGAAGCGACCCCACTTCACTCACATAGGTGATCTCTTAAACAATACAAAAATATTATTTGTTCGACATATCGACAAATAAGGATCATTAAAAGCATAGCTTAGCCTTATCCAAATTTTATCACTGTTTTTAATCATAGGAATGGACCCAGGAGTAAAACTCCCACAGTGATCTCACTAAGTCTTTACAATTAGGTTGTCCCATTGAACTAAGATCTTGGAACTCCAGTCAACAAGGTTGGGTTTCCTTTGCACCTACTTTTATTATGGGCTTTAGTCTCATTCCTTTCGATGATTTCTCAACTAACTCTCTTGTTAACCCTTTGGTTAGTGGATCCACAATGTTATCTTTTGACCTGATATAGTCAATAGTGATAACTCCAGTTGAGAGTAGTTGTCTAACGGAATTGTGTCGCCGACGAATATGCCTCGACATTCCATTATATAGTACACGCTCCCAATTGCTGCAGTATTGTCACAATGTATACAAATTGGCGGCACTGGCATCTCCCATCTAGGAATATCCTCTAAAAATTGGCATAACCGTTCAGCTTGTTCGCCCGCTTTATCCAAAACAACAAACTCAGCTTCCATGGTAGATTTGGTCACTACCGTTTGTTTCGAGGATTTCCACGAGATCGCTCCACCTGCTAGCGTAAATACATATCCGCTTGTGGACTTCGATCCTTGTACACCATTAATCCAGTTTGAATCGCTATACCCTTCAAGTACAGTAGGATATCTCGAGTAATGCAACCCATGATCACGCGGATACCTTAAGTACCTAAGCATTTTAGTTATCGCTTTCCAGTGATCCACACCCGGATTACTCGTGTATCGGCTTAGCTTACTAACAGTAAAGGCAATGTCTGGTTGTGTACAATTCATTAAGTACATCAGACTTCCTATTACTTTAACATATTCTCCTTGAGAAACACCTTCACCTTTATTTTTAGATAGATGTAAAGTCGTATCAAAAGGGGTTCTTGACACACTAGAATCATCTTTACTAAACTTCTCAAGGATTTTATCAACATAATGTGACTGGTTCAGTACAAGTCCATTTGATGTTCTTTGGATCTTTATCCCTAGAATCACATCAGCTATAAGCCCATATCTTTCAGGTGGAACCTTGAATGTAATATGTCTTTGGTAGATTTCACCATTTTATCATTACTACCAATGATGAGCGTGTCATTAACATAAAGACACATGATCACGTATCCCTCTATTATATCTTTGACATATATACATTTGTCACATTCGTTGATTTTAAATCCATTTAACAATATCACACTGTCAAATTTCTGATGCCAGTCTTGAGGCGCTTGTTTTAAGCCATAAATTGAGTTAACTAATTTACAAACTTTATGTTCCAATCCTGGAACCACAAAGCCCTCAGGTTGTCTAATGTAGATTTTTTCATGTAAATCTCCATTAAGAAAGGTCATTTTTACGTCCATTTGATGTACTTTAAGGTTTCGCAATGCTGCAATAGCAATGATCATACTTATGGATGCCATTCTCGTCACCGGAGAATACGTATCGAAATAATCGACGCCTTTGTTTTGATAAAAACCTTGAATAACAAGCCGGGCTTTATATTTATCAACGGATCCATCTGTTTTCATTTTCCTAGTGAAATCCATTTAGATCCTAGTGGTTTACAACCCGGAGGAAGATCCACTAATTCCCAAGTATGATTCTGCATAATAGAATCAACTTCACTTTTAATGGCCTCTTTCCAAAAAGGACCATCCGGACAATGCACAACTTCTGAATAAGACTGTGGTTCATTTTCGAGCAAGTATGTTAGAAAATCCGGCCCGAAGAATTTTTCAACTCTAGCTCTTTTGCTTCGACGAGGTGCATCCTCAGTTTCAAGTTCAACCGTATTTTCTGGTTCCTCGTCATCACTATATTCATTTTCAGAATAAATTTCATGCATCCGTTTCAATGAACTTGAACTTTTTATGGACTTACGAGGAAATACATGTTCAAAAAATGAAGCATTTCTCGATTCCATTATTGTATTCTTGGGTATGTCAGGGATTTTTTACTCATGCACAAGAAACCTATATGTCGTACTATTAGGAACATAACCGATAAAAATGCAATCCACTATTTTTGGACCGATTTTCACCCTCTTTGGTTCTGGTACAAGAACCTTCGCAAGGCACCCCCACACTCGTAAGAATTTATAGGAAGACTTCTTCCTTTTCCATAATTCATAGGGAGTCATCTTTTGATTTTTCCGGGTTATCCTATTCAAAAGATAGTTTGCTGACAAGACACCATCTCCCCACATATTTGTAGGCAACCCTGAACTTAGCAACATTGCATTGCTCATTTCTTTCAAGGTCCTATTTTTACGCTCATCAATCCCATTTGATTGAGGCGAATACGGTGCAGTGACTTCGTGAATAATTCCATGTTTTGCACAGAATTCACCAAACGGTGTTACATATTCACCACCTCGGTCACTTCTTATAACTTTTATTTTTTCCTTAAGTTGAGTTTCAACTTCATTTTTATAGAGCTCAAACTTCTCTATAGTTTCATCTTTGCTTTTCAGCAAATAGACATAACAAAATCTTGTACTATCATCCACAAAAGTGACAAAGTACTTATAACCATCCCTTGTTTGATTTGATTTTTAATCACACACATCACTGTGAATCAAATCCAAGGGTTTTGTATGTCTTTCAATTGTTTGAAACGATGATCTTGTTAATTTTGCCTCCACACAAATTTCATATTTGTGTTTCGAACTAATTTGGAATGTGGGTATATGGTTCAAGTTAATTAATTTATGCATTGTTTCATAATTAATATGACCTAGTCTACCATGCCACAAATTGGAAGACTCAAGCAAGTAAGCAGAAGAATTATTCTTATTAATACTCTTCATAGTCATTACATTGAGCTTAAAAAGCCCATCAGTTACATAACCTTTTCCCACAAACATTCCACTATTTGACAAAATTAGCTTATCAGATTCAAACACCATGCGAAATCCATGTTGATTCAACAACGAGCCAGAAACCAAGTTCCTTCGGATCTCCGGCACATAGAACACATCATTCAGAGTCAGCTCCTTGCCAGATATCATCTTCAAGACAAACTTTCCTTTTCCAAGGAATTCAGATGTTGCAGAGTTTCCCATGAAAAGCTTCTCTCCAATCTCAGTTGGGGAGAAGGTGTGGAACAACTCCTTGCTCGAGCATATGTTCCTAGTAGCACCAGTGTCAATCCACCATTCTTTCGGGTTAGAGCTGATCAGGTTCACTTCAGAAACCATAGCAGAGAGACTGATTTCAGATATATCTTGAGCCACATCATCTACCAAGTGGGCCTCATGCTTCTTTCTCTCCGGTAGTCTGTACTCAGTTGACTTGTAACTAATCTTGTCACATTTGAAGCACTTTCCTTGAAATTTCTTCTTAGAAACTCCACCCTTAGGTCCAAAGTTGGGCCTCTTGTCTGGTTTCCCCTTCTTGAACTTGGAGTTCTTCTTAGCCTCCACAACATTAGCACTAGAGGAAGAGACATACCGATTTTTGTTATCTTCCTCAATTCGGAGTCTCAAGACAAGGTCTTGCACTGTCATCCCCTTTCACTTATGCTTCAAATAATTCTTGAAGTCCTTCCAACCAGGGGACAATTTCTCAATAATAACGGTTACTTGGAAGGCTTCATTCATGGGCATACCCTCAGATTCCATGTCATGCATTATCATCTGAAGGTCTTGAACTTGACTAACCGCCTTCTTAGAATCCACCATCATAAACTCAAGAAGTCGGGCCACTATAAATTTCTTAGTACCCGCATTCTCGGTTCTATACTTTCTGTCGAGTGAGTCCCACAAAGCTTTGGATGTCTTTAGCACACTATACACTTTGTACAGTGAATCACTCAAACAGTTCATAATATAATTTCTACACAAGAAATCAGAGTGGTTCCAAGCTTGAGTTGCACTAACAAGCTCAACATCATACTCATTGTCTTTCAGCTTAGGTGCATCCTCGGTCAAGAACCTCACAAGGTTTAAGGTGGTCAAGTAGAACAACATCTTTTGTTGCCACCTCTTGAAATTCAGCCCACTGAATTTCTCCAGTTTTTCCGCGTGAGCGGTTACCGGTACAACCGTATTAGGCACCACAAGGTCACCGTTTTGGGCACTGCCTCAACAGTTACTCGCCTATCACCATCACCAGACAAGTTAGCTCCGTCAACTCCCGACATTTCTGAAATCAAGATTACAATAACAAATTAACATACTTGCACACCTAATTAACACGATGCACGCGAGCAAAACACATAAGCACATCAAAAGTTAACAGCCAGAAACTCATAAATATGATACATGCATTGTACCACCACTCCATTCATGATAAAAAGTTAATCGAAAGGCATGAATATAATCGTAATCTTAACAGGGGGCAATTAACAAAAAAATATCGGGATCATGGCAACAAAAAAAGAATAATATATAGTCCACAAAATTTTAGTAAACTTCTGACAGAGAAATTAAAGACATGCTTATATATGAATCCACTAAACACCACCAATTGAAACTTTACTCATTAATAAGAAAAACAAAACAGATTTACGCACATGTAAATATTTATATATACAAAACCGTTACATACATATTAATATATTTATTTTTTATTTTATAAAAAAACTGATAACATAAAATCATATATGTCCACACAAGAATATATTAATGACCAGGCATTTAAATACTTGTAAATAAAAGTTGTTACAAAATTAATGGCAACAGACATAGTGCATGTTAAAATTTCATTTACAAAAGCAAGTGATAAAATTATGATACGGTTCAAAAACCTATCCAAACAGGTTAATAGGCTACTGTTACAAATCATGCAATAAAAGCTATACATTATGATCATAAAAAATTGGTACCTCCTGTAAAAAAAAAATTAAACTACTATAATATTGCAGACACCAAACAACAGGCTTTAAGCTGATTCTTCACCAATAAACACCTTAAACCATGTCACGAGAATAAGATTTGAAAAATAAATCAGTCATCTAAGAAAAATGACAAGATATGGACCTTAATAAAAATCAACAATGAACACCGGAGGACATAAAAGTTTTAATCCAAAAACCATAGCACCAAGCAGGCAAGCACATGCAGAGTCCATATTAAATCTATTAAAACTCACAAAACCAATCAACAACATGGTGCTCCAAAAATCGGTGTCAAAAAATTGAATCTCTGGCATGGCATGAACAAATAGATGGACAAATTAAATAAAACCAATATAACCATAAAAAGCAGGCCTGAACTCATCTATAAAATTAATGAACCTGTCGTAACTAACCAAATACACAAGTATCACCTACCAATATTAACATAAATATACAAAAAGCATATTAAAACAAAGTGATATCCATAAATTGACCAACATGTCACTGAACATTGTCTATTGCTAGATAAATCAATGAACAAGAAGAAATAAGCATGGAAAATATTTACTCTACAAAGGAGGAACATGCTCTTTAATATAAAATATACATGTCTGCTGGTACTACCACATGCAGAGCTAAGAAAAGAAAAAACCATCAAACAAATAAATATACAGAGGGTCAGAGGCCATGCTAATTTATGGACTCATGTCAGGGAAACTGAACATGCATAAACGATTAAATAAAGACAATGCCACAGCGGCAAAACCACTATACTCCCGAAATAAAATCTAAACAAATCAGTTTATGGACTAAACCAATTCACACGAATTAAGTTATCTGTTTTAAGCTTGTAGGAAGTATAGAGTAAGAAAATACATGAAATCAAGATTACAATTAAAAAATACCGAAAAAGATTCGAGGCACGTGAAAACCACGCTATCCTTAAAACATATAAGCCCCTTCCATATGGTGCTCAAAGGTGTGTTGTGGCTTCCGTTTCCCAGGATACAACGAATCGAGGTGATCTTAAGCACCAGAGATCCGCCTTTTACGAACCGAACAAACACCGCAACTATCTCACCGAAACTGAACCTATAGCTCTAAGAGGAATGCAAGGAATACTATGAAAAGGTTGTAGTTTTTTTTTGTGTATCAAAGAATGATGCATGAGTCTCCTTATATAGGAGTACAAAATATGTAACTTATTAGTACATTAAATTTGTAACCTACACCATAATGATCAAATAACATATTCTCACATTATTATAGGAGTTACAAAATCAATACCCATGAGTTACAAATCAAATAAAATAAAGTACAATTTATTTTTTATTCAAAAATTGTCCAAGAGTAAGACGCCTTCAGACAAAGAAATGAGCAACATGCCTCAGAACAAAATGATTAATCTTTTATCACTGCAATTAGCACCTTATTCTAGGAGCTCTATCATGAAAAGTTTAAGACCAAAATTAGTATGACTCCATTGAAAATAAAAGGCATAAATAACTTTAAAAGTTCATTCCTCCCAGGGTTTGAACCTTTCACGAGCTAGCTGGAAGTGTACATCATAGATATGTCCACAGGTTTCATACTCACGAATTTTGAAGTTTGCATGCTTTTGGCCTAAAATGCAATGTCAAGTGTCCAACACGAGCATGGAGATTAAAATATAAAGTCATAATAATAGAGCTGATGAGTATATGATCTATTCCCATGACACAACATACAGCTACCGTGTAAGATATATTGTGTGATTAAAAGTAGATTTAATAGACATACTTAAACAAAGTCAGACATAAATGTTTAGAAAGATCAGGACATGGTGACCAGCTGACTACAGTTTTCAGATGCCATTACATTCAAGTAAAATAGTATATACTCCACTGTCAAAGATGTACATTCACTTTAAAGTCCTAAAGTTGCATTAAATGCTTAAAATGAGCAGACTGGCAAGTCATCCTTAGGAAGTATTTAGGAATACTTGATAGCCTTGTGTATGATACATACAATTGAATAATTTATGATTGAACTTGGACTTGATCTTAATGTATTCTCTCCTTGGGTATAAGTAGAAAATTATATCATATTAAAAAGTTTAGATTATTTAGTGGGGGACTCGGGGCGGGGGCAATGACTTATCTAGAGCAGAGGATGAATGATCCAAAACAAGAAGAACTAGACATACCCTTGTTCTAAATTTTAGAGGTAGTTATGTGCTTCTGGAGTGGATTACATATTAAGGTATGTCGGTATAAGGATCCTATTCTTTAATGTATCACGCATAGTTCCGAGATAGTCAATATGTTCCAAGGCTAGTAATACTTTTCATCTTTCCCACTTTTAGGAATAGAGGTCATTCATGTAAATTATTTCGTTATTTTTGTAAGCAGGCTTTCCCTAGCAATAATAATCACTGAGGTGTTGCTTCTTGCTTGGTTTTGGTAGTGATTTTTTAGCTCTTCGCCATATTTTATTCGTAGAATGTACATGTCTCCCTTTTTCTGATATACAATTAAAATAAAATAACATAACAGGTTCTGTTGCAATATTCCAAATTCTTGCTATGCGGAGAACTAGTGACATAGACCTGGTACCTGAATGACATGAAGTAGAAGCTCATATAAAATACCCAAAATCCAAGACTCAAACTTATCAGCCGCCGAGAAGTTTCCTTTCTTAGAATAGTCTGACTTCACTGTTCCCATTGTGCAATGATCGGCAAGCCGTGCCACTCTGTCAAGATGGTTTCTGGGAATATTCTTCTTCTATTGTGGAATCATCGTCTGCTACCAACAGCTCCAACAACTGGGCGTGAACCCCAAGATTTAAAAGCAAATCCAAAGCACGAGATTTTTGTTAGAAAATGGAGTTTTGGATCATATGTAATTATATGTTCTTGATATTATTTCCGGATTTTAACGATTGGAAATTGTTCCTTGTTAGGGGGACTTAAATTTTCATATATGGATCTAAGTAATTTTCTTAGTGGAATCCATATAGAAATAGAGATAAAGTTAGTAGCTTGAAAGAGCTTGGATTGAGAATGTGTATTTGTCCCAATTGAAATAAATAAAGGGGGTTGTTGGCTTTATATAGTATCACACACATGGGTAGTATACAACTACTAAGGTGTGTGATAGTGCATGGTGTTGGTATGTGCTTCACGCGCACACACACACACACACACACGCGCGCGCCGCCGCCCGCCTCGCCACGCCACGCACCGCACCGGGTCGGGTCGAAGGGCGATTTGGGCGAATGTCTCGGCGTCTCGCGTACGCGAGTTATCAGTAAACTCTGATGGAGTTGGTTTATCAGTATTTAACTAGTAAACTCTGATAGAGTTGGTTGACTAGTAAACTCTGATGGACAACAAGTTAAAATCTGATGACCAGTAAACTCTGATGGACATCAGAAACTAAACTCTGATGGACAACAGAAACTGATATGAACCTGGACATGATTTGATGGATAAGTTTAAAATAAATATTAAACTGATATGTGGTTTAAATTTGATATGTAACTGTTACGATTTATTTAATTTAAAATCGTCAGTTTTGATTTTTTATTAAATGTAAATCGGCAGTTTCATCTCTAAATTAATTGGAGGTGTTGCAGTTACATTTTCTGATATTAAAGAGGGTGGTATCAGTTACACTTAGCCTCTACTATAAATAGAGAGCTAAGTTGCTGATTGGGAAAACACACCACACCTTACATTCTCTGTTTACTTCTTCTCTCCCATCAATATCTGTTCGAAATTATAATTTTTTGTGGTTTAATCTGGCGACTGAGGTGCCTGTCGAAGTTGAGCAATTGGAGTTACTGTGAACCTGTTGCTCGGAGCTGTTTTATCCTGGAGGAGGTGTTGCAAGCATCCCAACACAGTAAGTGGGGGCAATTATCTTTTCAAGAGCAGTCAGGACTTCTAGCAAGGACTGACGACTCAGCTGTTCAGAGTTAAACTCTGTTGAACACTTTTATGGCTATGGCTACTGGTACACTTTTCTTATTTTCTTTATTTATACAGTCTCTGATATGCATGTTATTTACCTTCATGTTTTGTTTCGTTAATTGTGGTCTTGGCCTGGACTTGTTAAATAATTTATATAACTGCCTCTATGTTGCTGTTATTGTAAAGATTTCCAACATTCTTGAAAAGATAATTTGTTATATATTATTTAGCATAATGGTTAACGAGAGTGGAGTTCCTGCTAGTGGTAGTTCTAGTGCATCTGTTGGGGTCATTGATTGGACCACTTACAATTTTCCACAACCCGTAGAATTAACTGGCTTGCCAGAGAAATTCAATGGAGGCATCGGCTTTTCTCGTTGGCAGAAAAGGATGAAGTTGTGGTTGACTGTAAAGGGTTTGTGGCCTGTTGTGGAATATGAGAAGCCGGTTGTGAATCAAGAAAAGGCTGACACAGTTAAGGCTTTTGCAAAGTGGTCTGAGAAGGATGGGGTGGCTAGGGCGGCTATTTTGGCTGCTCTAACGAACACCTTGTTTGATGTTTACTCATCAGATGACTACTCTGCAAAACTCTTATGGGAAAAGCTGGACCAGACGCATAATACTGACTCACAAGGTCTGGAAAAGTATTCTGTGGCTAGGTTCCTTGAATTCAAACTGGTGGACAATAAGTCCATGACTGAGCAAGTGCATGAATTCGAGATGATAGTGCATGCTTTGAAGGAGTCCGGGATGGACCTCCCTGAAAAGTTCAAGGTTATGAGTGTAATTGAAAAACTCCCAAAATCTTGGGAAGAGTTCGCACTCTCCCTGAAAAGACAGAAAGGAGAGATCACTTGGACCAACCTTATGCTGGACATCTCGGTGCAAGAACAACACAAGTCCAAACAGGGACATGTGATGCCAACTGAGCACGGAAGCTCGAAGGTAAATATGGCGACTGTAGGAAATAAGAGGAAGGCTGTCGCTAAGAAGGGTAATAGTAATAAGCCTAAGAATGACAAGGACAAGGCCAAGAAACCAAAGGCAAACAAACCATGTTGGTCTTGTGGGCAGGTTGGGCACTGGAGTAAGGACTGTCCTACAAAGAAAGCAAAGAAAACCGAGGTGGTAGCGCAAGCGAATGCTGTACTTGGAACCACAAGTGGGCCTGTAGTGAACATGGTTGTTGGTGAGGCTTTGGCTTCTGAAACCAACGAAAACCGGTATGTGACCTACAACCCTGTACTATTTTCCACTTATCTGTCAAATGAATGGTTGATTGATACTGGAGCTAATGTGCATATTTGTGCTGATATTAGTTTGTTTGTATCTTATCAACAGAGTCATAGCTTGACAGTGACGATGGGGAATGCGAGTGCCGCTCAAGTTCATGGAGTGGGAGACGTGGACCTGAAGTTTCCTTCGGGGCGTATTCTATCTCTGACAAGAGTGCATCATGTTCCCGACATGCGTAGAAATATAATAAGTGGAAGCCGTTTAGTTACAAATGGTTTTGAAATTTCCTTAAGATGTAATAAAGTAGTTCTTATTCACACTGGTACTTTCTTTGGCAAGGGTTACTTGTCAAATGGTTTATTTGTAATAAATGCTGAGCCTGTTTTGGGCACTTCCTTTAATGAAATTACTCCTTCTGTTAACTGTGTAGAATCATCCAACTTATGGCATGCTAGACTTGGTCACTTAAATTTTGGTGCTCTTAAAAATATGATGAACTTAGAGTTGATTCCAAAACATACCATAGAAAAGAATTCTAAATGTCAAGTATGTGTGTCTGCTAAACAAATAAGGAAACCTTTTCATAATATTGTTAGGGATTCAGACTTTTTAGATTTAGTCCACACTGATATTTGTGAATTTGGTGGTATGTTAACTAAGGACCATTTTAGATACTTCATTACTTTTATAGATGATAGTAGTAGATACTGTTATGTTTATTTACTTAGACATAAGGATGAAGCACTTAGCAAATTCATGATTTATAAAACTGAAATAGAGAAACAAACTGGTAAGGTACTTAAAAGGTTGAGATCAGATAGAGGTGGTGAGTATACGAGTAACTCCTTTAATGAATTTTGCGCAAGCAATGGAATAGTTCATGAAGTTACTCCACCATACACACCTGAGTCTAATGGGGTCGCTGAGCGAAAGAACAGAACGTTCAAAGATATGATTAACAGTATGCTTATTAACTCTGGGTTGCCTAAATACATGTGGGGAGAGGCTCTGAATACGGCTTGCCATATTCTGAACAGAGTCCCTCTGAAACACATGGATAAGACACCTTATGAGTTATTGAAAGGCAAGAGGACTAGTCTCAAATATCTTCGAGTGTGGGGGTGCCTTGCAAAGGTACTTGTCCCTGAACACAAGAGGAAGAAACTAGGTCCGAAGACGGTTGATTGTATCTTTCTGGGCTATCTTGAAACCACTACAGCTATGAGATTTTTGGTAATAAAATCTGACATAGATGGTATAGTGGTTAACACGATAGTTGAATTTCGTGATGCTACATTCTTTGAGGATGTCTACTGTTGGGATTTATGGGTGATAGCATAGAAGCAACTTAACTTTAAATGTACTTAATTTCTAATTAAGTAGAACATACTGTCACAGCCAAAGTATGTTCTTGTAATCAGTATGTAATGTTATTCTAGCTGTGTAATTTGATAGAAGTTCACTCATGTGTTCAAGCCTCAAAGAATGCATTTTAGATGACAGCATGAATAAAGATTACTGTCCTAGAGTTGTGACAGTAAGATTACAAGAAGACAGAATGTTGTTGGTCAAGACAGCATATTCACTCTAACAGCAACATTGGCGGAAGACTACGCGACAGCAACTATTGCCCTAGACAGCAAGTTTGGAATCCTCGACAACAACTATTGCGGGAACTCATACTGTCACCAAAAGAACATTCCTGTGACAGCAAGCTTTGCGGCAAAAGTAACTGTCTCAATAAAGATCCTTGTTCTAGGTATCTTTCTCAGTCAAATCCCGTGACAGTCTCAATGTTCAAGAAACAGGCGTGTTGCAGCATCCCTAAGCTGCACCAAGTCTGCAAGACTACGACAGAAGCTTCAAGCACTACAAAACAAAAGCGAATCAATTCAAGAGCAAGGTCAAGTCTGTATATGCTGAATTGTTTTAGCTGGAAATAGAATGAATCTAGGTTGCTTTATTTGCAATGTATATCTGACATGTTAGCAATTTAGGAAAGTCACATGTGTAAGGCAATTTGTAAGAAGCTGCCACTTGACAGTGACAGCAGCTTTACAAACCCGTGACTGATAGTGATAGGATTAGTCTTATACCTACTATCAATTCATTCTAGAATAGTATCAAAGACAAGTAAGTGTCTTAGAGAAAACAGAAGCTCGAGAATTCTTTCTTGAGGTTGAAGCAACACTTTGCAAAATAAATAAAACATTTATTTTGTGAATCTTGTTCTTACTGCATACTGTTCGTGATTGCATACATTGCTGATAACGTTTAATCTTGATTTTAGTTGTTGAAATTTAGATTGAATTTTATCAGTATTGCATTCATCCCCCCCTTCTGCAATACACAAGGACCAACAACTGGTATCAGAGCTATCAGATTAACATACATATCTGAGATCCCGAAGAAAATGCAGAAATCAAACAGTATCAAGATCCCAGCTTTTGATAAAGAGAACTACAGCATCTGGAAAAGAAAGATCTTGTTATTTATCAAAGCTGCGAATCCACTGTATCCAGGCATCCTCGAGAATGGTCCCTTCATACCAAGGAAGGAAGTTGAAGCCACAACAGTAAATGGTGAAATCATTCCTGCACATTGGGTTCCCAAAGATCCCTCAGAATTTTTGGAACCTGAGAAGGAGAAAATGGTGCTAGATGATCACCTGCAACTCATCTTGCTCGATTCTCTCACGTTGGATAAAGCCATGTGTGGAAGTGTAATAAGCTGCACATCAGCCAAGGAGATGTGGATGAGGTTAGCCTTACTTTGTGAAGGAAGTGAAGAAGTTAAGGGCAACCAAAGGCAAATACTGATATCTCAATATGAGGCATTCATGGCCAAGCCTGGTGAAGACTTAACTTCCATGTTCGAAAGGTTCAGTAAGCTCTTAACTGAACTACAGATACATGGCAAGTACTATGACAGAAAAGAATTGAATGTCAAGTTCCTGCTCACACTACCTGATCACCTTGAACACAAGACAACAGCCATACGAGAAGGAAGAGATCTCAACACTATAACCTTTGAGACACTTTATGGTATTCTGAAATCTTATGAACTTGAACTCTTTCAAAAGAGAGCCATACAAAGTGGAACAAGGAACAAGATGGCCAATATGTCAAGTGCCCTAGTAGCACATGTGCCAAGGATCACACAGCCAGGTGAAGTACTACAAATCACACAACCAACTCCTGCACAAACCTTGAAGATAGAAGAGGTGGTTGAAGATGATGAGAAAGTAGTACTACAGCTCAAGGATGTGGAAGATGAAGACTTCTATACAATAGAAGAACTGGAAAGCATGGACAATCCTACTATGGCTTACATGGCCAAAAAGTTCAAGAACTTCAGGTTCAAGAAGGATAGGTCATACAAGCCCCAAGGACAAGCATCCAAGTTCATCAAGGGGAGTTCATCAAAGGCTGTTGTGGGAAGCTCAACCAAAGGAGGATACAAGACTGGATTTGTGGATAGATCAAAGTTCAAATGTTACAACTGTGGAGAACCTGGTCATTTTGCTACAGAATGCAAGAGGCCCAAGCAGGTTCAAAGATATGAGAAAGGAACTGGTGGATACTCCAAGAAGAATCAAGGTAGAGCCTATGTGGCTGAAGGAAAGTGCTGGGATGACTCTGATGATGAAGAAGAAGAAGAATATGTAAACCTAGCTCTCATGGCTAGTACTGATGAAGCAGCATCCACCTCTTCAAGTCAGGTACCCTCACTTGTCTTACTTGATATGTCCATTGATGAGTACAAGAAAACCATTAAAGACTTAAGTGCTGAAATGTTCAATGTCCATACTAGCTTATCTGCTGCTAATGAGGAAATCACTAGGCTGGGTAAGCTAAATGAAACACTACAGTCTGAAAATGATTCTCTAGTTCTCAAAACCAGTTCACTAGGCTCTTTAGCTCAAGAGAATGCTAAACTTAAAAATGAATTAAAATGTGCTAAAGAGATTGAGGAATTCCTGAGAAAAGAGATTACTGAAAATGAGTTTAAGATTAAAGCTTATAGAAACTCATCTAAGATAGTTCAGGATTACAATGATAAGCATACAGAAAATCAGTCTGTTGGTATAGGTTTTTCATATGATAGAAGACCTGGAAAGGAAACTGTGATTCAAGATTGTCCTGGAAATGCTGCTGTCAAACCCACCATTCTCAAGAAAGTTAAAACTCCTATTTTCAAAGCTGCTGAAATTGAGTTTGATGAAGAAGCCATGCTCATCAAACAAGAAATTCTTGATGAGAATGAAGGTACTGACAGCACATCCAAAGATGGAAAGGATACTGTCACAACCCCCAAGACAGTAAACTTACCAAGCAATCAGACAGCAAGTTCAAAAGATGCTGTCACTATTGGCAAGGCAGGATCTTCCAAAGATACTGTCAAGAATGATTCCAAGACAGTAACTTTCAAACCTTCTGCCAAGACAGTAGGAATAAAAGATACTGTCAAGGAAAGTTCGACAACAACTTCTGAACATAATGTCAATCCAGTAACTCCCAAGTCTAAGAACAGGAATGGTAAGGTAGGTGTCAATAAAGGAAATGGACACACAAATGTTGGAGGTGCCTCTAGAAAACTATGCAATAACTGTGGATCTACACATCATTTAACACATGTTTGTAAGAAACCATTTGAGAGTAAAATGAATGCTACTGAACTCAATGGTAACTTACACAGAACCCCCCTTATGCATAGAACCATGAGTGTATGTAATAACATTGATTGTATGCCATGCAAAATCACTGCCATGAGTACATGCTTTAACTTACCTGTTCACTCTACTGAAAAATGCTCATACTTGAACACTGTTGAGACTTCTGAGCCAGCTGGCAACAGCAAAAAGGCTACATCCACTAAGAAAAGGACCAAGTCCAATTCTAAACCTAAGTGGGTGAAAAGAGAAGTCAAACATGAAATCTTTGATAATGTTTGTGATGTTGTAACTGAAAGAAACTCAGGAAACACTGAAACTGCAGGACCCAACAAAGATTGGGTACCATATGCAACTTAGAAACATTCTGTTTTGCAGGGAAAGAAGAAAAATCAAGTCATGTGGATCATTGACAGTGGCTGCTCAAGACACATGACAGGTGATATTGCCCTGCTATCACATTATGTTGAGAAAGCTGGCCCAATCATAACCTTTGGAGACAACAGCAAAGGTTACACAGTGGGATATGGCTGTCTGGAAATTGGAAATGTTGTCATTGAAGACATTGCTCTTGTGGATGGATTGAAGCACAATCTACACAGTGTCAGTCAATTCAGTGATAGAGGATTCAAGGTTGACTTTGACATGATGGTGTGCAACATTTATCACAAGAAGGATGGAAGCCTCTCTTTAAAAGGGGTCAGAAAAGGGAGCTTGTTTGTTGCTGACTTAAACTCAACAAAGAAGGATAAGGTTTACTGTTTTTACAGTAAAGCTACTGTTGGTGACAGTATGCTTTGGCACAGGAAGCTCTCACACCTCAACTTCAAGACAATGAACATTTTGATGAAGAAGGAGCTAGTGAGAGGTTTGCCCCAACAGGAATTCTGTCAAGAAGGACTGTGTGAAGATTGTCAAATGGGCAAACTAAGGAGATCTGTGCACAAATCCAAGCACCTGAACACCAACACAGAAGCACTCAAGTTAATTCACATGGATCTTTTTGGACCAGTCAATGTACCATATATGGGCAGAAAAAGATATGCCTTAGTAATGGTGGATGATTACTCAAGGTACACTTGGGTGAAATTTCTTGAATCCAAAGATGAAGCAGCTCAAGTGATTATTGATCAAGTCAGAGTCCTTGATAGAACTCCAAACTCAAAAGTCCAAATCTTGAGGAGTGACAATGGTACAGAATTCAGAAATGCCACACTTGGAAATTTCTGTAAAGATGAAGGAATTGTACAACAATTCTCTGCTGCAAGGACTCCACAGCAGAATGGAGTTGTAGAAAGAAAGAACAGGACTCTCATTGAAGCAGCTAGAACTATGTTGCATGATGCCAAACTGCCAACATATTTCTGGGCTGAAGCTATCAACACAGCTTGTTATACTCAGAACAGAACCATGATTAACAAAACTCATGCAAGCACTCCTTACTGTCTGCTAACTGGAAAGAAACCTACTGTCAAATATTTTCATGTGTTTGGAAGCAAATGCTTTATGATGAAGGACAATCATGAGAAGAAAGGTAAATTTGACACCAAGGCATTTGAAGGACTATTCATGGGTTACAGCACAGAAAGGACTGCCTACAGAGTTTATGTTATGGAACACAGGATTATTGAAGAAAGTGTTAATGTCACATTTGATGAAACCAAGTTTCCAGGACTGCATGAAGAAGGAAAGATGCAGACATTCAGATTTGAAAATCAAGGATACTTGGAAGTTGAGGAAATTGTGAATGAAGAACCCAGCTTCACTCAAATTGTTGAAGCTGACAAAGATGCTGTCAACACCACTAATGTCAACCAAACTCCAGCTCAATCACACACCATATCATCTAATATTCAGAACAATGATGACTCTGGAGATAATGAAGAACATGGTGAAGACAATGGAATTGGTGAGCACTCAACTCAACAAATTGAAGCAAATGTTCCTGGTCAATCTAGCAGCTTGCCCAGAAACACCAAGTGGAACAAGGATCACACAAATGACCTTATCATTGGTGATCCCAATTCTGGAGTAAGGACAAGGAACAATGTCTCTGCTGACAGCATGTTTTCATGCTTCCTGTCTCAAATGGAACCCAAGACAACTGATGAAGCATTGTTGGATTCTGACTGGGTGATAGCCATGCAAGAAGAGCTAAATCAGTTTGAAAGAAACAATGTATGGAAATTGGTTCCAAGGCCTAAGGGAAAGTCAGTCATTGAGACCAAGTGGGTTTTCAGAAACAAGCTTGATGAAAATGGACTAGTGACAAGGAACAAAGCAAGGCTAGTAGCTAAAGGTTACTGTCAACAGGAAGGAATAGATTATGATGAGACATTTGCTCCTGTTGCAAGACTTGAAGCTATAAGAATCTTTCTAGCTTATGCTGCACACTGCAACTTCAGAGTATTTCAGATGGATGTTAAAAGTGCCTTTCTAAATGGAGAGCTGGAAGAAGAAGTGTATGTGGAACAGCCCCCAGGGTTTGAGGATGCTGAAATGTACAATTTTGTGTACAAACTCTTCAAAGCTTTGTATGGACTGAAGCAAGCACCCAGGGCATGGTATGATACACTTTCCACCTTTCTTTTGGAAAACCAGTTTACCAGAGGAATTGTGGACAAAACACTTTTCTACAAGCATCATGGCAAGGACATCATTCTAGTACAAATCTATGTGGATGATATCATTTTTGGTTCTTCAAATGAGAAGCTGTGTGAGAAGTTTTCCTCTCTCATGAGTAACAAATATGAGATGAGTATGATGGGAGAATTGTCATTCTTTCTGGGATTACAAATTCTTCAACAATCTGATGGAATCTTCATTTGTCAAGCTAAATACATCAAGGAACTTCTCAAAAAGTTCAACTTGGAAGATTCATCACCTGCAAAGACACCAATGTCCACAACCACAAGTCTGGATCTTGACCCTAAGGGAAAGAAAGTTGCCTCAAGCACCTATAGAGGCATGGTAGGATCTCTCCTATACCTAACAGCTAACAGACCTGACATCATGTTTGCTACATGTCTCTGTGCAAGGTTTCAAAGTGATCCAAAAGAGTCACACCTAGTAGCCATCAAGAGAATCTTTAGATACTTAAAAGGTACTCCTAACCTAGGCCTTTGGTATCCTAAGAACACTGGATTTAACCTAGTTGGCTACTCAGACTCAGACTATGCTGGATGCAAGATTGACAGAAAGAGTACTACTGGTAGCTGTCAATTTCTTGGTGGAAGATTGGTCTCATGGTTTAGCAAGAAGCAGCATTCTGTCTCAACCTCAACTGCAGAAGCTGAGTATATTGCTGCAGGCAGTTGCTGTGCACAAATTTTATGGATGAAGAGTCAACTTCTGGATTATGGTCTAGTGTTAAGAGACATTCCTATCTATTGTGACAACACTAGTGCCATAGCCATCTCTGACAATCCAGTTCAACACTCTAGGACAAAGCACATTGATATAAGACATCACTTTATCAGAGAGCATGTTGAACAAGGAACTGTGAAGCTGATCTATGTCCCAACTGACAAGCAACTAGCTGACATCTTCACTAAGCCATTGGATGAAGCAACCTTCAACAGGTTGGTAAGTGAATTGGGAATGCTGAATCTGGTATGTTAACTTACTAAGGTTTCTAAATTTTCAATATGAAGCTCATGACATCATCTTCAAACCTGCTGTCAAGAGGAGTTACTGTCTACTTGGTCTTTGTCTTTATGTGACAGCATGTATTGATTTGACTAGTCATGTCTGTATTTTGTGCCAGTCTCATACTTTTAGACTTTGTATGACATTAATATGGTAAATTGCTTAGTTTGAGAGATAAATGTCTGTTCCATTAGACTTTCACACCTTTATGCATTAACCTGTTGGATTAAAGAGGACATGACCATTAATTACTTCTGTGGTAGTTGTATGGGTACTCTAACTGTTGACCATTAGACTTTAATCCTTAGACGGTTTCACCTATAAATTAACCTTAGGTTTCACCAGTCTGCTCTCAGTTTTAAAGTAAATAATGGAAAACAAAGTAGGGATTGAGGTTGGGCTAAAGAAGTGTGATAGTGAACCATACAATGAAAAGATCGAGGAACTCTTCGAGGAGCTGTTGGATGCCCTCGATGAGGTAGATAAGGAAAAGGAACAGGCAGAAGAAACCAAGGCTGAGGCAGAAGAGAAGGAACTTCAGGCACTTCTCAAGGAAGAAGGTCGCTCTGAAGAAGAGATTAAGGAAGAGATGTTAGGACTAGTTAATAAAATCATAGAATAATGTACTCATTGCTATGATTGAATGATTTTATTAATAAGAATAATGTTTTTTTTGCTGATTGAGTGTTATCGAGTTTTTATGATTGATTTATCTGTATTAACTGGATAATATCTGTGCTCAGAAATTACATTGCTAAATCCATATTCTGTTAATTCTAGGTTAAGTGTATGAATACAGAATTCTATTAAGTTCCTGACAGAAACAATTTTCCATCAAAGTTACTGTCGCTAAGAAGGATACTGTCTTGTGCGTCTTGACAGCAACCTTCTTGACAGCAGGCAAATACATTCTGTCAAGACTTTTAAAGGATACTGTCATTCAAATGCTTAATGGTGACAGCATGTTTTTGCGCAATAGTTGCTGTCGCGCAAAACCTACTGTCACCACCACTTATCACTGACAGATTGTTTCTAGCGCACAGGTTACTGTCATCAATAGTGGACCGTTGGATTTGGATATTCACCCCACGACTGACAGTGAATAACGGGCAGTAACTTACGTGTATTAAGAGTGGGTTAAGACATGTTCTTTAAGTCCACTTTTTGTGCAAACGTTTGAGATACCTATTTTTATTCCCCAGTTACTCAGACATATCACTCTCATCAAACTCAAGGCAAACTACTTTTCTTCAAGCAAAAAGCTACTTTCTTACTTTCTTCTTCTCTTGAAACCTCCATGGCTCCCAAACAGTCTCTCTCTCAAACAAACTTTGCTGGCATCTTTTCCCACAATGATGCTGGTGAAGGGTTCAAAGGACTCGTGTTTTTCCTAAACAAGTCCTATCTTGGCACTGCCATTACCTCTACACCCATTCTTGACCTGGACAGGATTGAGGCGTTTTGGCAGACTGCAGTTGCTCAGACAGAGGGTGAAAACCCAGGTATTCAATTCACAATTAATGGGCAACAGTACACTCTCACAGCTGAGGTCATCAACACTGCCCTTGGAATTACACTTCAAGCTGGCCGGAACTTTTCTCCACTTGCTAATGATGACACTCTAAAGAAGCTCTTCTTGAAGGTTGGGTATGCAGGCCCCATTCTTGAAGAGGGAACAACCAAATGGTACCCGTCTGGTGAAATGGATAGGAAGTATCTGAGAAAGGAGTGGAGTATGGTATTTGATGTTATGGTCAAGGTGTTCTCTACCAAGTCTACAGGCTGGAATGGGATACCCTCCTACATCAAGAAACTGACACATTCCCTTGTCCATGGATACAAAGTGAATGTTGGAGCTCTTCTCATGGCACACCTAAGGGCTGCCATAGGTAAGAAGGTATCAATCTACCCTCGCTTTATTATGATGTGTATCAACTCATTTTGTGATTTTAATGAAACTGCCCCTCGTTTAGAGGTTTGCTCTGTTTTGAAAAAGAACACACACACACTATTATCATCACAAAATCTCAATGCACACATTCCACTCTGTTTCACTCAGCACATGGTTGATCAAGTGTCCAACCTTGATTGTCCATTACCTTCTGGTTATGATTCCTTTACCCTTGAGAATGAAACTGAATTAGACCCAAATTCAGTTAACCCACATTCCACACCATACACTCAGCCTAGGCCCTCTAGACTTCCCAAAGCCCAAAGAGAGGCCTTGCAAGAATCCAGAAAAAGATCCTTGGAAACTGGTGTTGGTGGTAGCTCTGTTAGTCATGAGGGAGACACTGCACCTAGTGCAGCAAATAAGGAAGGTAGTCAAACAGATCCCCCAGTGGTTCCCCCTGAGCCTAAGAAGAAGAGAGCTAGGAGGACCAAAACCACTGTAAGCCAAGCTGCAGTTTCCCAACAAACTGTAGTTACTGAAAGGGAATCAAACACCTCCCTAGATGTGCCTTCTCAACAAGGTGCATCTATTGAAATTGGCCTGTCTCCCAAGGCACCCTGTACAGAGTCTACACAAACTCATGGTTCACAACCTGAGACAACCCCACTTGAGGAAACACACAGTGAGTTAGGGCACAGTGAGGATTTCTCTGCTCCTATTGATGATTCACATGTTTCTCCTGTGAATCAGCCCCCACTCTCTACTACACTTTCATCTTCTTCCTTCCCTACACATTCTTTTGTTTCTTCTCCACAACCTAGAGAAGGGGACAGTCCCAACCCTTCAGGTTTTGATCATCCATCTCCTATCATGGATGAGCCCCCATCTAGTGGTCCACAAGAACCCATTTCTCAAAGTGAAATGGATACCACTCCTCCAAACACTGAGCAAGGGCAAAGTGGTATTCTGTCAGAAAATGAAACAGCCAACACTTTGTCTGAACTCCAAGGAGCATCTTACCTTCAGGAAGATGCTGTCACAGCCTCTGTTGCTGTCACAGGCACTGGGAATGCTACTGTCCTGGACACAGCTGCTGTCATAGGTGGAGAGAAAGATACTGTCACTACAGAACCTACTGTCACTCCACCTCCCAAACCTGCTGTCCAGACCCCAACTGACAGTAACATTTCTACTCAAGATGCTGTCAAATCCTCCCAGCCTGATTTTGATGCTGTACTTGTTGAGGATGCCTCTGATGATGACCTACCTCTTGCCAAACTCCTAAAGGTACATTCTAAATCTTCTCCTTCCCTGCATGTTAGTACTGCTCATACCCATGCATCTAGGTTGAGTGAGGGTGTGCAAAAGAAAAGAGAGATAAAAGAAAAGAGAGGTGAGCATAAAAATGAGAGGCAGCCAAATGAGCTGGCAAAAGGAGAGGGACTTGAGCATGTCCAGAGAGATATTGAGGGAGCCCACACTATTCAGGCACTAGGCCTTGAGAGTCAAAATGTGAGGGGTGATGAGATCACTCAAAAACACCCTGAGAGTGTGAGAACCCCCATAGCCTCCAGGCCCCTATCTTTTCCTTCCCCTCCAAGAAGGTTAAGATATGGTGGCCCCTCTGCTACTTTTGGTAACATGATTGCAGTTCTTGAAGGACAGTGTGCTACTTTGAACTCCAAATTGGATTCTCTCTCTCAACTGGTGGTTGATGGCTTTGCTGCTACTCAACTCTCCATTCAGTTCCTTACTGACCTTGTAGCTGCCAACTCAACTAAGGGGGAGAAGGTAGCAAGATCAGAATCACTTCCTATTCAGGAATCAGGTGGAACTCAGGGGGAGCAAGTATCTGTGAAGCCCAAAGGGGGAGCAAAGCAAGTTTCAGGAGTTAAAAGGAAAGCAAGGACTGAGGGGGAGCAAGCCAAACCAAGCTATGACCAACCAAAGGATAAAGCTGAAGACCTGGTTGAAGCTGAATTGGATGGTGAACAGGTGTTGATGTCAAAGGCAACTCAAGAGGCAATGCAAAAAAGACCTGCATCTAGACACCCAATCTTGCCTCCTGTGGTGATTAGAGAACCTACTCAAGAAACCTCTCTACAGAAGAAATGGAGAGATATGGAGGAACAAAACAATCTTGGGAAAGGTAAAGGGAAACTGCCTGAATCCATTCAGAAGGGAATTTTATGGTCAGATGGCACTGAATTTGATCAAGAAGAATCCAATGTTCTGATGGTGGATTACAGGGAGAGCACATTACACAACCATGACAGTGAATTTAGCAGTATGGTGGAAGAAGCAATGAATGCTCCAAGCAACCGTCCAACCAACACCACAACACTGCTAAAGGGTCAAATCACTAGTGTCAGTGTAATGGTGAATGATGAGAAAAGATGGGCTGTAAGTATTTATCTTACTTCTGGCATATCTTATTTCATCACAATGCAGTTATTGCAGAGTCTGCCAGCAAAGGTGTTAGCTGCTGTAAGGGGAAAGATCAAGGCAACTCAAACACCATTCAATGAAATATTGGATATGCAAATCCAGAACCTGATCACACAGAAGCTACCTGAAGTCTACTCAAATCCACCAAGTGTTTTCTACAGATCCAAAACTAAGGATGGCATAAGGAGGAACAACTTCATGAATTTGGTCAGCCCATCCAGAATGGAAACCAAGTCAATTCTGAATGTACTAGATGGAATACTCAGTTCAAATGCCAATCCAGGAAGAGTTCATGCTGTTCAAGAGATCTACAAAATGCTGGTGTTGAGAGACAAGGCACTGGGAGCTAGAGTGAAGGAGCTAATCACTAGAGCCAATGCCAAAAGAAATGATCAAGGTGGAAGCTGTCTCTATAACATTCCTCCTCATGATGATGATGATGATGATGATGATGAAGATGGTAAGGATGGAGGTGATAAAGCTTCTGGAAATGCTGGTGGAAGTAATTCTGGGAATACTGGTATTCAATCTCAGAATGAAGACAATGAAGAAACTCCTAGCCAGGAACAGAAAGATGCTGGTGCAACAGATGAAGAGGAGTCAAGAATACTGGAAGCTTTGGAGGCAAGCATTCTTAGATGTGCTATTGACTGCATAAATGCAGAAAAAGATGCTGTCACCAAAGGTACTGTCGACAAGGATACTGTCTTGAAAGATGCTGTCGATAAAGGTACTGTCAAGGAAGGTTCTGTCAAGGATGAAGCCAAAGCTACTGTCAAGCCCAAAAGACTGGAAGCTAAAGCAAAAGCCTGGTTCTCTAGACAGAAACCTACAGGAAAGCACAAGTACTCAGGAAAGGAAAAGGCCACTGGATTTGGCAGAAATCTTAAGAAGCCAATTCAATCAATTTCTCCCAACAGTCTTAAAGTTCAACAGATGCAATCTTGGGAAATCAAGAGTGTTGAGGTTAAATTGGATGCAAATCAAGAGGCCACTGAGTACATTCTGTGATGGGAAGAATCAAGATCTGTCAAGGTAGATAAGGACTTCAACATGGTGTCCACATCAACCAGAGGCAGTACATCAACCATAGATAAAAGGAGAATTGACTTCTTCTACCTGGAAAGAATGGTAGAATTTCTGGAGAGCTATGATAATGTTCCAAAGTCTGTCATGGAACATATTCTGGAATATCAGGCTAATAGGGATGCTGAATTCTATCAGAAATTTGGCTACAATTTTGCAGATTTTGATGATGCTGATATTCTTACTGATCTCCTAGCCTCTCCTATACCATATCACTGGTACTATGAGTTTGCTGATTTACCCACAGAAGAAGGGCAAACCCAACCAAGTCAGGAAGGGCAACCCAAGCCAAGCACAAGATCTGAGCCTTCTCAATCTTCTCAATATCAGTCAGAACTTGATAAGAAGGAAGCTGAACTCCTGGAAAAATGCAAGACTATCAACAAGACAGAAAGTGAAGCTCCAGATTATCAAACATGTATGCTGGAAAATCCCTTAAGGATGATGTACCTCAGAGAAGAAATCTATGTTTGCAGCTTGCACAAGCTAAAGACAACCATTCTGAAGGATTTGCTGTACATGGTAGCTGGATCAATTCATCCCTTGGAGCAGATTTGTTCTGATGAGATAGAGAAATTGTTGGAAGGGAGAAAAGGAGAAGATTCAAAGCTGGACAAGCAAAGGAGGAAGTCACTCAATTCTTATCCTGGAAATAGGTTCAAGCTCATCAATGAAGAACTTCACTTCAGAAGTTATCCATATGACCAAGAGCAATGGTTGAATCTCAGGGATGCTAGTTCTCTTCTCTCTCCCACTATCAAGAAGCTCATTGAGGAAATAGAAGATGCTGCAGTTACTGCTGCTGAAATATCTCTTGTAGAAGGTCTAAGAGGCTGCTTGGAAGAAGCTCTCAAAAGAGAGGATGTAGCAAGACAGAAGAGGAAATATCAAGCTAAGTAAAAATTCTTAATCCATTCTGATCTTGTTAGTTAAGTTGTCAGCACATATTGTAAATTTGTTGTTATTGTCCATAAAAACAAATTGGGGGAGATTGTTGGGATTTATGGGTGATAGCATAGAAGCAACTTAACTTTAAATGTACTTAATTTCTAATTAAGTAGAACATAGTGTCACAGCCAAAGTATGTTCTTGTAATCAGTATGTAATGTTATTCTAGCTGTGTAATTTGATAGAAGTTCACTCATGTGTTCAAGCCTCAAAGAATGCATTTTAGATGACAGCATGAATAAAGATTACTGTCCTAGAGTTGTGACAGTAAGATTACAAGAAGACAGAATGTTGTTGGTCAAGACATCATATTCACTCTGACAGCAACATTGGCGGAAGACTACGCGACAGCAACTATTGCCCTAGACAGCAAGTTTGGAATCCTCGACAGCAACTATTGCGGGAACTCATACTGTCACCAAAAGAACATTCCTGTGACAGCAAGCTTTGCGGCAAAAGTAACTGTCTCAATAAAGATCCTTGTTCTAGGTATCTTTCTCAGTCAAATCCCGTGACAGTCTCAATGTTCAAGAAACAGGCGTGTTGCAGCATCCCTAAGCTGCACCAAGTCTGCAAGACTACGACAGAAGCTTCAAGCACTACAAAACAAAAGCGAATCAATTCAAGAGCAAGGTCAAGTCTGTATATGCTGAATTGTTTTAGCTGGAAATAGAATGAATCTAGGTTGCTTTATTTGCAATGTATATCTGACATGTTAGCAATTTAGGAAAGTCACATGTGTAAGGCAATTTGTAAGAAGCTGCCACTTGACAGTGACAGCAGCTTTACAAACCCGTGACTGATAGTGATAGGATTAGTCTTATACCTACTATCAATTCATTCTAGAATAGTATCAAAGACAAGTAAGTGTCTTAGAGAAAACAGAAGCTCGAGAATTCTTTCTTGAGGTTGAAGCAACACTTTGCAAAATAAATAAAACATTTATTTTGTGAATCTTGTTCTTACTGCATACTGTTTGTGATTGCATACATTGCTAATAACGTTTAATCTTGATTTTAGTTGTTGAAATTTAGATTGAATTTTATCAGTATTGCATTCATCCCCCCCCCTTCTGCAATACACAAGGACCAACATCTACCCTATGAAGACTGGTATACCTCAAGGTACTTCTGAGGAAGATCTCACTCACACATCAAGTTCTATTCCTGATCATGTGGAAAAGATGACAAATGTGGGGGTGGAACCTGGTAGTAGCTCTACTCTTATGGAGAAAGAGGAACCTAGGAGGAGTAAGCGTGCAAAGGTAGTCAAGGACTTTGGAAGTGATTTCATCACTTACAATGTCGAGGACGAACCTTTAACTTTCCGACAGGCTATGGACTCCTCGGAGTCTAGGCACTGGAAGGGCGCTGTAAAGAGTGAAATTGACTCTATTGTTTCTAACGGAACATGGGAGTTAGTTGATCTCCCTCCTGGGTGTTCTACCATTGGGTGCAAGTGGATCTTTAAAAGGAAGTTGAACCCTGATGGCTCAATAGAGAAGTACAAGGCTAGACTGGTGGCTAAGGGTTTTAAGCAAATGGAAGGAATTGATTTCTTTGATACATACTCTCCTGTTGCCAAAATGATAACAATCCGAATGCTTGTAGCATTGGCTTCCGTACATGGTCTGATCATCCATCAAATGGATGTAAAGACAGCTTTTCTTCATGGTGAACTTGAAGAAGAGATTTATATGGATCAGCCTGAGGGGTTTGTTGCATCTGGCAACGAAAGGAAAGTATGTAAGTTAATCAAATCTATTTATGGCTTAAGACAAGGTCCCAGGGACTGGCACAAGAAGTTCGATGAAACGATTGTGACATTCAGTTTTGTTAGTAATGATAGCGATAAGTGTGTCTACTCAAAAGTTAAAGGTAGTGAATGTGTCGTATTATGCTTATATGTGGATGACATACTACTGTTTGGAACCAATATTGAAATTATTAACGAGACAAAGGATTTCTTGAAAAGGCACTTTGAGATGAAGGATATGGGCGAAGCTAGCGTGATTCTTGGTATCAAGCTGACTCAGTCAGCTGATGGAATAACCCTATCGCAATCTCATTATATAGAGAAATCTATACTTGAGAAATATGGTTATTCACAATGTAGAATCGCTAGTACACCCTATGATCCTAAAGTTGCCCTTGTCAAGAATAGTTCAGGAGTCCCTGAGTCTCAGTTAAGGTATTCTCAGATTATTGGGAGCTTGCAGTATCTTGCTAACTGTACTAGACCAGATATATCATATTCTGTGTCTAAGCTATCTAGATATACGAGTTGTCCGAACAGAACTCATTGGGATGCTCTTGATAGAGTGCTTAGATATCTGAAAGGCACAATGTACCTTGGATTACACTATAGGAGATTTCCTGGTGTACTTGAGGGGTATAGTGATGCAAGTTGGATAGCTAAGAAGTCTGGTTCCAATGGAGTGACTGGATACGTGTTCACCCTAGGGGGTGGAGCAATATCCTGGAAGTCGACAAAACAGACTATAGTAACTCGGTCTACTTTTGAGGCTGAGTTGTGTGCACTTGATGCCACTGGGACGGAGGCTGAATGGTTACACGGACTGATGTCCGTGATACCTATAGTAAGCAGACCGCTTCCTGCTATTGCTATTCATTGTGATAGTCGAACAACTATCGACAAGATTAGCAGTAAAAAGTACAATGCTAAAACAAAGAGACACATCCAAGTTAGACTTAAGTCTATAAGGGGATTAGTGTCTGATAGGATTATAGCTGTAGAGTTTATTGGGACTCAGGAAAATATAGCTGATCCTTTGACTAAAGGACTGGAACCTGCAGTGGTCCTTAAGTCTAGGTTGGGGATGGGACTGACAACCCATCACGACTCATCAACAGTGGGAACCCAATACACATGAGAGGAGATCCCTCGAAGTGAATTCAATGTGGTAATAACAAGCTGTAAGGATGAGTTGGTAGTACCTTGAGACATAAATGATACTTAGTATCTGAGTCTATCCCCTGTGAACCTATAAGGTACTGAAACTGCTGAATAGTAAGAGTTTAAGAACTCTGAATGGGGTCAAGTCATTTGACGAGATGGTTGTAGTACATCTCTGGAGATGCCCAACTAAGTGAATGTGATTGTGAGGTCGCAATTAGAGGAAAGGGTTATTCCTTGAAGCATTCGACGAACAGGATCGAGACAAGACCATTAATGTCTCAAAGCCGTAGATAGGCACCATAGCCTTTGACTTGTCGTCGTCTATGGAGAATGGTTACACCTAAACGGATTAAGATTCAAGGTGAAACATTCCATCTGAATCCGGTAGCCATCGAAGTAGGGGACTAAGGAGGGTTCAAACCCGTAAGGGTACCGACTCTGAAAAACAAGTCATGATGAGAAACCTGATTGCATTTCTGTATGGATTTGTGGGGGATTGTTAGAAAATGGAGTTTTGGATCATATGTAATTATATGTTCTTGATATTATTTCCGGATTTTAACGATTGGAAATTGTTCCTTGTTAGGGGGACTTAAATTTTCATATATGGATCTAAGTAATTTTCTTAGTGGAATCCATATAGAAATAGAGATAAAGTTAGTAGCTTGAAAGAGCTTGGATTGAGAATGTGTATTTGTCCCACATTGAAATAAATAAAGGGGGTTGTTGGCTTTATATAGTATCACACACATGGGTAGTATACAACTACTAAGGTGTGTGATAGTGCATGGTGTTGGTATGTGCTTCACGCGCACACACACACACACACACGCGCGCGCCGCCGCCCGCCTCGCCACGCCACGCACCGCACCGCACCGCACCGCACCGCACCGGGTCGGGTCGAAGGGCGATTTGGGCGAATGTCTCGGCGTCTCGCGTACGCGAGTTATCAGTAAACTCTGATGGAGTTGGTTTATCAGTATTTAACTAGTAAACTCTGATAGAGTTGGTTGACTAGTAAACTCTGATGGACAACAAGTTAAAATCTGATGACCAGTAAACTCTGATGGACATCAGAAACTAAACTCTGATGGACAACAGAAACTGATATGAACCTGGACATGATTTGATGGATAAGTTTAAAATAAATATTAAAACTGATATGTGGTTTAAATTTGATATGTAACTGTTACGATTTATTTAATTTAAAATCGTCAGTTTTGATTTTTTATTAAATGTAAATCGGCAGTTTCATCTCTAAATTAATTGGAGGTGTTGCAGTTACATTTTCTGATATTAAAGAGGGTGGTATCAGTTACACTTAGCCTCTACTATAAATAGAGAGCTAAGTTGCTGATTGGGAAAACACACCACACCTTACATTCTCTGTTTACTTCTTCTCTCCCATCAATATCTGTTCGAAATTATAATTTTTTGTGGTTTAATCTGGCGACTGAGGTGCCTGTCGAAGTTGAGCAATTGGAGTTACTGTGAACCTGTTGCTCGGAGCTGTTTTATCCTGGAGGAGGTGTTGCAAGCATCCCAACACAGTAAGTGGGGGCAATTATCTTTTCAAGAGCAGTCAGGACTTCTAGCAAGGACTGACGACTCAGCTGTTCAGAGTTAAACTCTGTTGAACACTTTTATGGCTATGGCTACTGGTACACTTTTCTTATTTTCTTTATTTATACAGTCTCTGATATGCATGTTATTTACCTTCATGTTTTGTTTCGTTAATTGTGGTCTTGGCCTGGACTTGTTAAATAATTTATATAACTGCTTCTATGTTGCTGTTATTGTAAAGATTTCAAACAATTTTGAGGTTAATCTAGATGTACTAAGCATTTCCTGAACATATAATTCATATTACAGACATAATAATCTTTAAATGTTAATGACACCTAGTTAAATATATATAAACATATATTCTTAAATGATTTATATATAACAATATGACAGTGAGAAAGTTTTACAACCTCAAGTTTGATAGAGTCAGCGGAGCAGCTGATGCGGAATCCATAATGTACCTACAAAACTATGTAGTCTGACAATCTTGTACAATCGATGTGAAGCAATTTATTAAGAAAAAACAAAAATATACCAAATCAATATACAACATAACATTCTCACCATGTGCCTAGCACATCTAAGAACATTTTGAGGTGTTCCAAGCATAGTACGTAAAAAACTTAAATCCGCTTCTTCTAGGGTTTTCTTGCTATCTAACAGCTCCTCCATTCTCTAAGAGAAAACGCATAACATGTGTTATAATTAACTAGGGAATTTTTGTCCGCGCTACGCGCGCTCTAAAAATTATAATATTTTTTAAAATTTTAATTTTTACGTATTTTTGTTATTCATGATATTGACATCGAGCAATTTATATTCATATATATAAATATATGATTAATGTTGACCTACGTTTAGCATGCTATAAGGCATCTTAAAAAATTAGTTTGATAATAATTTAATTTAAATTTTAAAACAAAGAATAAATATATATTAAATAGTTATTATATTTTAATCATTAAAATATAATATATTTTATGGAACTCCTCTCGCGATTTGTGTGCTTATACAATCAATATTTTAATAAATATTTAAAAACTAACTAAAAAATCTTATATATAGAAATGAAACGTATAGTGTACAATTAAATATGTTATATGTATCGGTGTAATATAATATTACATCCACTTTTAAAATTTTTGATATTAAATACTATTGGTGAATATTGTAGGTGTAATGCAATTATACATCTTCCTTTAATAATTTCTATATTAATTATTATCACTGTTCTATTTTAAATATACCTTGGGAATAAATTCAGTTACATCGACAAAAACTTGATCTTAATTGTTTTACACATTTTATGATTATTACGTTAAAAAATTATATATGAAGTAATCAATTTATTATTATTTTCAAATTTCAAATGTATCAAGATATTTATATAGTAAAACGATCTCTAGTACTTTTTCCATTAAGTTTTGAGGAATCCTCGATAAAAGCATCCTCAGCATAAAAGGTAGTAGAAGGATCAGGTTGCTGATTTGAAGGACCAGGTTGTCCAGTTTGTTGGTTTCTTAGCATAGTCCAGATTGACTGTACTCCGTCACTTTGGTTTTCCAAGAAATCCATAATCTGCTTATTCATCTCATTCATAGAAGCTAGCGTTAGGTCAATGTTATCCAATCTTGAGTTGGTAGTCTTTTCCATATGATCCATCCTCTTGTTCAGCTTAGACTCCACTCTTGAAAGTGTGTTCATTGCATCTTTTACCCGCGCTTGACCATCCCGGATAATCAGAACGTCTTCTCTCAAAGCTTCCTGTCCATACGACAATGCAAATACTTCATTCATGAATCCATCTTTTAATTCCTTGACGTCTGTCCTTAACTCGACCAGTTCTTCCATTTCTTCCTTCTTCAAGGAGTCCACTGCCTGCTTAGTACCTGTTATAGTGCCAGATGCACTGCCAATGACCCTGAATGTTCTTCTAGAATCAGCTGCAGCCAAGTCAACCTTCTCTTGAATAGTCTTTAAAGAAGCATTGCCTTGACTAGAGGAGATCCCTTGGTCAAAGGAAGGTCTCAGTGGAACCTTGAATAATGGATTTCCTTCTTTATCACGAACTGTCATCTCCTTGAGGGTGGATTGAACATATACCTCTCGTTCTGTTGGTAATAGCAAATCATCAATTTGTGGAAGGGTTAGGGTGTCACTCCTCACATTTGGCTTTGGGTGTACACTCAGCGTTTCTGTCAGTGTTTTACTCATTTTACCTTTCCCACTCAGACCAGGTGTAAGTGTTTTTGTTTCACTCAATCCCTTTTTGCTAGTTGTACCTGCAGAAGAAAACACCGTAGCCGTCCTTAAGGAGGTCACCGGTGGTGCAATGGGGCTTCGCAAGTCCCCGTCCTTGGTTAAACCAAGTTGCTGATCATCCGTAGATGATGTATCCTTTATAGGATCTAGAGTTTGAATCTCTAGGAGGTTAGAATCAGGCTCTATTAACAGCAGAGATCCTGAAGCTTCCTCAATAGTCTGTGAAGACTTTACCTCAGTTAACTCTTCAATAGTAATTGATTCATTGTCACCGAGTTGCCGATCTGCACCTACGTCAGACCCTTTACCCGCAGGATCCAGACATGTTCCATCTGGGGAGGTAGACAATGACCCTTTAGATTGTGCATTTAGGTCAAAGCCTTCTCTCGACGTCTGTGAAGACTCTTGGTTCTTAAAACCTTCAACCAGTGAACCTGACCGTAATATGGTCGGAACACCAGTTGCTTCCGTCAATGCTTCCGTCAATTCTTCCTTACTTGATTGAGCTAAGGGTTCAGATATAGCTTTTGTTAGCATTGCCCAATCAAAATCAGAAAAATCTGTGAAGGGTTCTTTGGATGAAAGAAATGAATTATCAATAGTTGCCTCAGTTTATGTTCTTCTCCTTTTAGAGGTAGGCAAAGCTGCTGTTGAAGGGCGTGTCTCCTTATGTGGTGCTACTTTCGCACTATCTCCCTCTACACTCATGGATGTTTGTATACTGAGTATAGGAGGGGAAGGAGGTTCATTTATGTTTTCATTTGGCTCGTCCAAAGGCTCTTCGATCGTGGTTAGAGATTGTGGGTTTGCAACCTCCTGGTCAGGAATGGCCACTGAGGGCTCTGGATCAACATCCATTGGTTCATGTGCCATTTCAGGTTGAGGTGGAGGAATATTAACTTCTATTACCTGTTCCCCTGGGGGTAGAAGTGGTAGGGGCACCGTTCTTAGATATTATGTGAGAACAGTGGGTACCCCTAGAAGATAGTTGTTCTTCCTTATAAGAGCGGTTAAGGCATTGCTCTTCATTCTCATGCACTCCTGTGTGTCTTCACCTTCAAATGTGTCCCGATCATCGTCTGTTAACACATCATTGAGAATTAGTTGTAGGAACCTAGGATAGAAACAAAGCACATCGTCCATGCCTGTTCTGTCATCCAGTGGTCCCATGCACAGAATCACTTGATCAATCACTAACTTTCTAATGTTTATATGCCTATTGTTAGCAATGGCAAACCCTATTTTCTGAAGAAATAAGGGAATACCATGCAGATTTGTAAGCTTAGCAGTAAAAACATGGATAAGTGTATGAAAGAAGAAATTACATGGCTTAGTCAAATAATGCTTCAGAAACTCTCCCACCAAGAAGTTAGGTTGTTGACTTCTAATGAGAGTGAAGAAGGCATGTATTTCTTCAGTTGTGGGATCAGGAACAAGGTTTTCTGTTGGAAATTGTAAAACCCTATTAAAATCATGTTCCGTCACCCTTATTGTTCTGCCGCCAGGCACAATAAAACTGAATGCACTAATACCATTCGCAGATGTGTCAGTGGCTGTAGTGTACAATGCAGTCAATTGATCAATACAAAGAACTACAGGAGTACTCAAAGAATATGCCACCAACGATCGTGTGTTCAGAAATTCTGTCCATGCACGAAATTGTAAATTCGTAATGGCTTGCAGATTCTGAAACGAGACATGATTAGTTTTGGTAATAATAAATTCTCCGGCCATTGTCTTTTCACACTTTCCAGAAAATTTAAATCTTAAACCAAAACTAAATTTACTAATTAAATTTAATTAATTATCACTAATTAATCAAACTTAAACAAAATTACCCCTTTCTTTTTGAAATACACAACTTCGAACAAATGACTTAAGAACCCTAAATGTTAACTTTAGAATATCCAATTAAAACTCAAAAGAATTCAATTGATAAACCAATTAAATCCTATGAAGAACACAGTTAACAGAAACTAGGCCTAGAAACGTCACTTCGATGGTTTCTTGTAAACACAAGAACTGAGAGCCTCAAATGACTACTAACACAAAAGATTTCACTGTTTAATGAAATTACTGTGGTAATTTGTCAGATTTCTCGGTTAAAAATCAAGAAACTGTCGAAGAATGTTCTCGATGTGTATATATGTTTTGTAAGTATGTAAACGGCTTCTTGTATTTTTCTTAGATCTGTAAAACTGAGAAAGAAAAAAAACAAGGCAATGTTTTATACTTATGAAATTGCAGGGGCAAAAATGTCATTTGATTATTCGATAGATTTTAAAGTAACTGTCGATGGATTTCTAAGAGGGGTAAAAAGGTCAATTCACCCTTCGATAGTTTTCAAAAACTATCGAAGTTGAAAGAAAAAGAAGTTTAACAGACCTTTTTTCAGAAAACCATCGAAGCATTTAGGATTTAAACACAAAACCTATCGAAGTATATTTGAAAACTATCGAGAATTTGGATATTAAATTATATAAATTCCTTTCGATATATTTTCAATCCATTTCAAAAAACTATCGAGAATTTGTTTTCGATAGTTTTTCTTTTCCTTTTCAAAAAACTATCGAATTTATGTTCGATGGTTTTTATTTAGTACTAAGAAAAACTATCAAACTTCCTAAAAATCGATATTTTTTGCTTCTTTTCAAATTTTAAAACCTGTTCATGTTCTAAAATTCAAAATTTTTGTATTTCCTGTCAAGTTTTATTTTGAATAAATCTTTTAAAATTTATCAAAACCAATTGTTAACAGAAAATTCACAATTTTCTGTTAATAAAATCGACTAAATATCATTAAATGATATTAACCAATTAAAATCCAATAAATTATGTTGCATTAATCTACAATGTTAAAAACAAAGTAAATTAATTCAAATTAAATAAATGCTTAAATATTTAGAACAAATATTAGCACCTAGATAATTTTTAGAATTAATAACCAATTAAATGCCAGAATATATGTCATCCATAATTATGACATAAAATTAGTACAATAATCCTAACTACGAGAATTGCTCCAGAAAATAAATTCACGAGTCCGAAGGATATAGAAATTCTTAAACTCATGTATTCACTAGGACTATCTGCAGTTACTGACTTCTAATCAAAATCAATTAGAAAGATTTAACATCCCAAGTTCACCAACCAGCTTTGAAAAAGTTGATTCATCAAGCGGTTTAGTAAAGATGTCTGCAGTTTGTTCCTCTATGGGTACAAAATGTAACTACACAGTTCCGTTCATGACATGCTCTCGGATAAAATGATACCTGATGTCGATGTGCTTCGTCCTCGAGTGTTGCACTGGGTTGTTAGAGATTGCTATGACACTTGTGTTGTCGCAAAATATAGGAATCTTTGTCAACAAAAGCCCATAGTCACGGAGTTGGTTTCTCATCCACAAGATCTGAGCACAGCATCTACCAGCAGCAATGTATTCAGCCTCAACTGTTGATGTGGACACTGAATACTGCTTCTTGCTATACCAGGAAACTAACCTTCTTCCAAGAAACTGACAGCTTCCTGAAGTACTCTTCCGATCAATCTTACAACCTGCAAAATCAGAGTCTGTGTATCCAATAAGATCAAATCATGTATCTTTAGGGTACCAGATTCCAAGATTTGGAGTCCCCTTAAGATATCTAAATATTCGCTTAACAGATATTAGATGAGATTCTTTAGGATCAGACTGAAACCTAGCACACAAGCATGTTGCAAACATTATATCTAGTCTACTTGCAGTGAGATAAAGTAATGAGCCTATCATACCTCTGTAGCCTGTGATGTCAACCTTCTTACCAGTTTCATCTTTATCAAGCTTAGTGGCAGTTGGCATAAAAGTCTTTGCTGTAGATGAGTCTTCCATTTGATACTTCTTCAGAAGATCTTTAATGTACTTGGACTGACAAATGAATATACCATCTTGTCTTTGGTATACTTGCAGTCCAAGAAGAATGACAATTCACCCATCATGCTCATTTCATACCGACTCTGCATTAACTTAGCAAATCTCTTGCATAGATCATCATTAGTAGAACCAAATATTATGTCATCAACATATACTTGCACCAATATCAAATCATTTTTGTGCTTTTTGTAAAAGAGAGTCTTGTCTACAACACCTCTTGTAAAATCATTTTCAAGTAAGAATTCAGAGAGAGTGTCATACCATGTCCTTGGAGCTTGTTTGAGTCCATAGAGAGCTTTGAATAGAAAGTACACAAAGTCTGCCAGTTTTTAATCCTCAAAACCTGGAGGTTGTTCCACATACACTTCTTCTTCTAACTCCCCGTTCAGAAAAACACTCTTCACATCCATCTGATATACCTTGTAATTGGAATGTGCTGCGAATGCCAGAAACATTCTGATGGCCTCAAGTCTTGCTACTGGTGCATAGGTTTCATCATAATCTATTCCCTCTTCTTGAGAGTAACCTTTAGCAACCAGTCTGGATTTGTTTCTCGTTACAATGCCATCTTTGTCCAACTTATTTCTGAATACCCATCTTGTTCCAATAACAGATTTTCCCTTAGGTCTGGGTACCAGCTTCCAAACTTTCTGCCTTTCAAACTGATTGAGTTCCTCTTGCATAGCAATCACCCAATCTGGATCATCTAGAGCATATTCAACTTTCTTAGGTTCTGTTTCTGAAAGAAACCCAGAATAGTGACATTCATTTTGTGATGTTCTCCTAGTTCTCACTCCTGTGTCCGGATCACCAATGATCAAGTGAAAGGGATGATCTCTATTCCATACCCTTTGTCTTGGCATATGCGATCTTGATGATTCTCCTTGTTCTAGATGTTGTGGAGTGTGACTAGATGATCCTTCTCCTGCTCCCCCTGAGTTGTTGACGGTATGATCTGTTGACCCTGTTGATTGACTAGTGGATCGAGTAGTAGTTTGAGTATGTCCACCACTATCACCACTTGGTCCAGAATCATTATCATCATGATTATTATTAATAATTGTAACAACTTCAGGTTCTTCTTAATTGTCAGAGAGATCTCCTGATAAATTTTCAAATATCAAGGATTCAGAGTTCTCTCTTGTTTGCAGGCCTGGTCTTTTGGTGTCGTCAAATGTTACATTAAAGCTTTCCAACACCTTCTTATCTTCAATCACATATACCCTGAAAGCCTTAGATTCCAGAGAATGGCCCAGAAAAATGCCTTCACCTGATTTGGCATCAAACTTGCCAAGATGTTCTCCATCTTTAAGTACAAAACACTTTGCACCAAACACATGAAAGTACTTCAGTGTTGGTTTCTTGTTGGCCATTAACTCATACGGAGTCTTTTCATGATCTTTGTTGATCAGGGTTCGATTCTGAGTGTAGCAAGCTGTGTTCACTGCTTCAGCCCAAAAGTAAGTGGGAAGTTTTGCTTCATTCAACATGGTCTTTGCTGCTTCAACCAAGGTCCTGTTCTTCCTTTCCACTACTCCATTCTGTTGAGGAGTTCTTGGTGCTGAAAACTGTCTTGATATTCCTTTCTCTGAGCAGAAATCATTAAGAACTGCATTCTTGAATTCAGTTCCATTGTCTGATCTGATTGTCCGCACAGGTAGCTTAGCTTCCACTTCTATCTTCTTGATGTGATCAATGATTAGTTTTGTTGCTTCATCCTTTGATTGTATGAACAACACCCACGTGTACTTGGAGTAGTCATCCACCATCACCAATGCATATCTTTTTCTTGAAAGTGACATAACATTGACTGGACCAAATAAATCCATATGAATCAGTTGTAATGGTTCAGCAATGCTTGTCATTCCTTTGCTTCCATGTGATGCTTTCTTCGACTTCCCTTTTTCACATGCTTCACATAGTCCCACCTGATTGAATTCCATCAGGGGCAACCCTCTCACTAACTCTCTCTTTACCAAAGAGTTCATAGTTTTGAAGTTCAGATGTGAAAGCTTCTTGTGCCATAACCAACTTTGTTCTAAAGAAGCCTTTCCATAGAAACATGTAATTGTTCCTTCAATGGTAGAACTTAAGTCAGCTATGAACAAATTTCCTTTTCTTACTCCCAGTAGAGCAAGCTTCACATCCTTCCTGTTTAAGATCAAGCATTTGTCTTTTTTGAAATCCACATTGTATCCTTTGTCACAGAACTGACTGATACTTAGCAGATTGTGCTTTAATCCTTCCACAAGAGAGATGTTTTCAACAATGACATTTCCAATCTTCAGATTACCATATCCCGTAGTGAATCCCTTGTCGTCATCTCCAAAGGTAACTATTGGGCCGGTCTTCTTAACCACATCTGTCAGCAGGGACTCTTCTCCTGTCATATGTCTGGAATAGCCACTATCCAGTATCCATATCACATTTGCACTTTGTACCTTGCCCTGTAATCACAGATCGATTAAGCGGACTTTGGTACCCAAACATGTTTGGGTCCGTAAGGTTTAGGGGCTTTAATAGGAGTAACATTTAATTCTGTCTTAACACCTTTTCCTTTCATGTTAACTGTGGGATTTTCATTGTTAGTGCTACCCGATGCATTCATTAACTTAAAATAAGCATGCATGATATTGTATGAACATAGTAAGCACTCTTTCTTTCCACAGGGTTCATGAAGTTCAGGCATGTCAGACATGTTATGTAATCCAGAAGTGACAGCAGTTTCTACTTTAACCTTTTTACATGCATGTGTAAGGTGATTAGCAGAATTACAAGTAGCACACAACTTCCTAGATGCAATGGGAGATGTATTAACAATATTCTGATTAACTACATTCAGCTTCCCATTCCTGTTTTTCTTGTTCTTTCTAACCTTGCTGCCTATCTCAGTTTTAGGTTTTTCTTTAATCACTGACTTCCTAGGCAACTCAGTTGACTCTTCCTTTTCTTTCCTTACATCCTCCTCAAGCAATTCTTGTGTTATGACTAAGTCTCCTTCTTCAAAAAGTCCTGACATAGGCTTAACAAAAACTGGACAGCTCACATTCTTGAGAACGTGTGGAATGTTCTTCTTGACAGGTTTAGGTGTCTGAGGAAATTCCAAAACTTTCTTTCCAGCTTTCTTGCTATAGTCTAGACCTATTACAGTCATCTTCCCTATGGTCTGATTATCAATTATTTCCTTTTGAATCAGGGCGGAGTTCTTATAAGCGTTCAGTTTCAACTCTAGGTCAGAAATCTGCTTCCTCAGGATAGTCTCTATCTCTTCATTACACTTGACCTTGTTGTCTAAGTACTCAATCCTCTGTTTCAGACTTTCTATTGTGACACTTACAAGCTCTAGTTCTTGATTTCTAGATTCTAAATCCTTAACCTTTTGAACTAGTTTAGCATTTTCAATTTCAGATGCTAGCATGCTTGTGTGTACATTAAACAATTCAACACTTAAGTCTTGCACAGTTTTCTTGAACTCAGAATTAGACATGTCAACTGTAGTTAGGATAGGTACCTGTGATGATTGAGGTGATTCCTCTGAAGAGTCTGCCATCAGGGCCATGTTCACATACTCTTGCTCTTCATCCGAATCAGTATCATCCCAGCTTTTACCCTCAGCTATATAAGCTCTCCCTTTCTGCTTTCCAGATGAGTTTTTCAGTTGTTGTTTCAACCTAGCATTTTCTTTCTTCAACTCATCATAAGAATCCTTTCTATCATAACCACCTTTCTTGTCTCTTGCTTGACGAGGCTTCTGGAATTCAGTAGCAAAATGTCCTATCTCATTGCAGTTGTAGCATCTTGACTTGCTTCTATCAATCATGCCTGTCTTGTAACCTCCCTTAGTTCATGTACTTGGTGAATAATTGCTTTTCTGAAATCTGTTGGTTGGTCCCCTGAACTTGTACTTAGGGTTTCTTTTGAAACGAATGTGGCTAAACTTTGCAGCTAAGTACGCCATGGTTTTGTCTTCCATTTTCTCAAGCTCTTCTAGGGTGTAGTAGACACTTTCATCAACACCCAGATTTGCAGAATCCATTTCAGCTTCTATTATCACCTCCTTTCTAGCTCTAGGGATCCGAACCCGAACTTCAGAAGTTGTTGGTTCATCCACTACAAGTGCGGCTGATCTTGCGAGTGCAATACTCTAGTTGTCCACTGTCCCTTGTCCGTAGATTATTACTCTCTGTTCCTGTTCCATCTCATAAGTCTTCAACTTGCCATAGATCATCTCTAATGACATCTTTGTGAAGTCTATTCTTTCCCTTATGGATGATGACTTATGTTCTACATGGTGGGGCAGCATCATCATGAACTTCCTGTTTGATTCTCTCAGAGGATAGGTCTTTCCTTTCATTGCCAATTCATTCAGAAGCTTAGTATACTTCTCAAAGAGCTGAGTTATACTTTCTCCTGGTTGAGACCTAAATGACTCATACTGAGAAGTCAGGATGTCCAATCTGTTTTCCTGCACGTCTTCAGTTCCTTCCATTATTAGATTGATGGTATCCCACATGTGCTTCCCGCTTGTACAGCTCATTATCTGATAGCTCATCTCTTTGTTTGCGGAGTCTGTCAATATAAGCATCAGACCTGTATCTAATCTAATCAATTCTTTATATGTATCAGTGTACTCAGATAATTCCTTAGGAATAGAACTTCTAGGAACTCTAGTACCATCTGGAGTTGTAGATTCTTCAATTGATTTCATTGGTACAAATGGTCCATTCTCCAGTATGCCAAGATACAAAGGATTTGATACCTTTATAAATAATAGCATTTTCATTTTCCATAGATCAAAGTCATCTTTTGTAAATGGGGGCACCTTGATACCTGCTATTGTCTTTGGAGCACTCATGGTAGAAAATTTCAAATTGTTTAAAATTCAAGAAATTCCAATCAAATGAAAAATTTTGAAAGTTAAAAAATTTGCTTCAAATTTTCAAGCTATGTTTGATTTTGGTCTCATTCACCGGATCTGATTTGTACGTCAATCAAGTAGCTTTGATACCAATTGTTAGGTCCAAAGTATCGTAGAAGGGGGGGTTGAATACGATACTCACAAATTCTTCGATTTCGTTCACGGATAATTCTTTGTGATATAGTTCAAAATCAAATACTCCAAATCAAAACAAGAGTCGGGGAATATATCGTTTTATAAATATAAACCACGAAGGGTGCTACAAATTCTAATCCGTAGGATTAGCTACAATGAGTTCAGGTTAAACACAATCACTACAATAATAGAATTCTGAGCTATATTAAATTCTCTGTAAATTTCTCTGTCAAGAACTCTTTCCTCGTAAATGATCTTTCTGTGTTCTGCCTTAACCGAAGAAGAACACTTCTTCAAACTCTATTTATAGTCTTGATTTGAAAAACCATCGAACCAAAATAATTGGTTTATTCCTGGCCGTTGGATCTTCATCAACTGATCAACAAAGCATTACTTTCCACCTGCCCCATTTGAGAAAACCATCGAATGAATTAAATCAATTTACCATTCGATAGTTTTTAATTCAAAACTATCGAATGTCAAATTGATTCTAAATGATTTTCTGAGAATAACTTTTTATATCATTCGATAGTTTTCTAAATAGAAAAACTATCGAATCATTTCCTTGTCTTTTATCCTTTAATAAATCTTCTGAGCTCCAGGGTGTTTCAGTTTTAGACTGTATCAATTTCTTCTGAGACGATAAAACAACTTGATCTTTTTAAGTGATGTCACCTAGTGCAACTGGTCTGGTTCACAGATGAATAACATTTGATCAATTCTTCTTTTATGTCTTCAATTCAGTGCTGCTGATAAGTCATTTGTTGATCTGGTTGCTTCTTCAATCAAATCACTGGAATCCCGTGGTACTAACCCTAAATCATTCACATACTTCTGTCGTCTTGAAAGTCTTGTTTCTTTTGTTGTCACTGAGGCTTGAACATTTTCATGAACTTCTTTCCGTGACCTGTTTACGGACTTCAAGAATACATAACGTATTTTGATTTTTTGAGTTTACCTTATCTTCTTTAATTCTGGATTTCTGTGCTTCTGTTAATATTATTGTTTGTCTTGTCCTTTGTTGAGTAGTGCCCATCTTTTTGGGATGTTAGTGTGTTATGTTTTGATGTTTTTGTGTGGCTTGTTATGGGTTTTGGTATTTTTTCTGAGAAGGATTTATATCGTATTTTGGGTGATCTATAAGGCTTGCATCAAATTTGGGATGGTGGTGAATACCGCAAGAGCTCACATTTCACAACAAAAAATTGTTCATATTTTGGGGGCATTTGTTGCTTCAATATCAGTCGATGTAACTGATAGTTCCAAACATTGGGCTACAGATGGTGCTTATGTGAAGGTCAATTGGATTGTTCGAGATGTCATTGTAATACTTTTTAGATTAAAGAATTTGGATATTCTATGTGTTAAGCGATCTGAAAACAAAACGACTATTTGTTTAGCTTGTTTTTTGTTTCACAATCAGGTTGTAATTGACATTTCAAGAGTTTGTCCCGGCTGGGTTTCAGTATTTTAATGAATTCTTCCATTTATGTCAAAAAAAAAGTAGTGTTTTTACCCGAAAACACCACTTGAAGTAGCATTTTTAATATAAAACCCAACTTAAATCAGCGTTTTTAGTGTCAAAACACCAGTTCATCTAGCGTTTTATTGAAAACAATACTTAAAGTTGCATTTTGTGAAAACAATACTTTATCTTGCGTTTTACTGTGCTATTTGGGGCCATTTTTCTCAATTGTGCTATTTGGGGCATTAAACTTATAATATGTGTCATTAAGGGCCAACACCCGTAATATCCAAATTTATGATTAGCAGCAGGTTTATTTTAGTATATTATAATTATTTTCTTAGATAATAATAGTTTTCTAAATAATAACATGTATTGTTTCTAACTAATAATATAAAATTTTAATGTAAATATGTTGTTAACGGAATTCAGACCTGGGTCTTTAAAAAGGTAATTTAAATATTCACTAAAATCTCGTTAAATTAATACTCGATACCACGATAAATTAATATTTTAAATGCAGATTTTTGTTCCCAACGTAATAGCGACGGTTTAAATTTAACCTCGATTAAATAATAATCTTGATAAATTAATAGAATTTTCAGTCCTAACGATATTAATATATAGAGGTTTTACTGTAGAATATTCCTTACAATAGTTCAACGGTTCTCATTAATAGTTAATTTATTTTATATGTTCTTTTTGACTTTTATTGACCAAAATTTAATGAAATATTAAAAATTATTTAATTATTATTATTATAGAAAACTGAAAGTTACATTTAAAAATAGATTAATTATATTGTTCAATGATATAACTTTTTTTTTATTTTTCTCAATTATATAATACATATAAATTTCAGTTAAAGTTTGGTTTATTTAACCCTGTCATATATAGATGTATAGCGGGACGAAAGGATAGTACACGTAGATATGACTTCTATCAGGAGCATAAACCGAAATGAAACTGAAACCGATAAAAACTGTACCGATAAAAACCGAGCCAAATTAAAATTGAAAAACCGAACCGTTACAAGTGGTTAGGTTTCGGTTTTTGAATTAAACCGAATCAAAAAAAATCGAACCGAACCGGTTTTTATTATATATTATAATTTTAATATATATTAATATATATTACATAAAGTTTTGAAATATTACATAAAGTTTTGCTAAATTTATAGAATTGTTTGAAACTGCAAACACATTCATTAACATGAAACTCTCAAATGCCAGAATGCATGTCAGTTTTGCATTTCGAGAAACTTAGTAAAATCACTCTAGCAACACAACAGCACAAAACATCTTACAGATATAGAATATACTATGGCTTTTCTTACAGTCCCACAAGAAGACTGATCACTGACGGCTAAAAATAAACGACCTTATCGTATACGGGAGATCACATACAGATATACATGTTGAGGTATTTTACTTACGCAATGAGAAGAGCATCGTCTTCCTTTCCATGGAAACCGGCATGAGGAAAATTGAATATGATGCGGTCGAACTTGCGTGCCTGAAGACCACTATCATAAAACATAATTTACCATAAAGATATGATCATAACAATGAAGAACCCTGATCAAAGGCTCACAACAACATCAAAAACTATTCGATAGCAAATGATGAATAAATAAATAAAATACCGTAGGAGTCGAGAGAGGTGGCAACAATGTTGAGAGGAAAGGCAAAAGACAGAGCCAAACAAGTAGAAAAAGAAAAGTCACCTTCACCCACCGGTAGTATTTCATGAGACGACGAGTAATACTTTACCCACTTTTCTTTTTCATCTTCCGCCATTGCACACACAAAATGCCGTTCACTGACTTTTGGAATGCAAATTTCTAAAGTTTATCCAGTTCTGATTCACCCTTTACGTACTCCTCTCATATCCTAAAAATATTGTCATTTACGAGGGAGAATATATAACGTTTCGTTTGTCACAAAAACACAAAAAATGAGGTTGTATCATTTAACCTTTGACTAGAATTAGATACAGTGATGACTATAAAAACTTTAATAAAATGTTTCTTATACTATTTTTTAGGGTCAACAAAAATGTTTCCAATATATGAATAAGTGTTCTTGCAACCTGTGAAAGTATGAGCATATTCTTTTTTTTTATTATTATTTTACAAAAATACTGACTTTTTAAAAAAAAAACTTGCAGCATAAACATTACAGAAAAATGAAGTTATCACTTTATCTTATCAACAACAAGAAAAAGAATATTTAAGTTACATTTTCTAGTTTTGATAATCATTCATTTAAGCAGGCTCAAGGTGATTACATTATACACAATCAAGTAAGTGGCAAAAGACAGGATTTATTCTGAAACATTCCAAAACATAAGATCAGTCTTCTGTAAAATTTACACTACAACAAATAGGGGCATTTACGACGAAAATTTTGCATTGATTCCGTCGTAAATGCCACACATTTGAATACAGAGAGAGAGAGAGCCTGGAATCAAACTTCTAAATTAGGACTACACCTTTGGTACTAAGATGAATAAATTGACAATAGTGAAGAATGATTTAAAAAACATAGATGGAGATGATTTGACTAACTTCTAAATTGACTTAGCTTCGGTATTAATCGAAAAAATCAGCTCTGTTTACGAAGAAGGAAGACGGAGATGTAGTAGAATTAGGGCTCGTCGGGTGTAAAATTGGGGATCTCGGTTTTGGTTTGAGGGAGTAATAATAAAGGACACTGTTGTGTTTTCTATTCATTTTTTCTTATTTATTTAACGCCTCTTTATCATTAATGGAGGGGGAAGTTTCCGCCCATATATTCAGTTTCTTCAAATTTTTTAAAATTACTTTTTAAAATGTTCATAATTTAAAATTATACAAAAATCATGTTTCCTTATCTTATAGTAGTACTCCATTATTAATAATAATTTTTTGTATATTTATACGTAAAAAATAATTTAAAATTTGTATTAAATTATATATTAATTTAAAATATATTATTAAAATATCTCACTTAAAAGATGCGGCACAATCAGGTGTTTTTATTTTGGGATTATTTTTTTCCAACACTAGAAAGAGTACCTTTTAACATCTGTACGGTTGGATCGTCGAAAAAATCATTTAAAAAAATTATTCAGTGAATCTCATAAGCGTCTTGTTCCCAAAAACAGCACTGTTACAACGTTTCTAAAAAGATGCGGTACAATCGGGTCTTTTTATTTTGTCATTATTTTTTCCCAACACTATAATGAGCGCCTATTAACATCCGTACGGTTGAATCGTCGAAGAAATCATTTTTAAAAATTATTCAATGAATCTGACATGCGTCCCAGACCTTTTCTTACAACGTTTCTCAAAATATGCGGCATAACCGGACCTTTTTATTTTATGATTATTTTTTCCCAACACTAGAATAAGTGCCTATTAATATCCGTATGGTTGGATCATCGAATAAATCATTTAAAAAAATTATTCAGTGAATCTAAAACGCGTCTCATTCCTCGAAGCAGTATTGACTTCTATAATCTTAAACAAAATTAATTTAATTTTTTTAAATTTTATTGAAAATATCACTCAAATATATAGATCTGGTCATCCATATGATTGGATCGTCGAGAAATATTTTTACAAAATATTGAAACACCAATTTGGAACTTAATATTAGTAAGGAATAATAGTCAAATCACTCGTTGACTGCTATAATCTCAAACCAAATAAATTTATTTTCTTCTGAAACTTTTGAAATATCACTCAAATATATAGATCTTGACATCCGTATGGTTGGATCGTTGATAAATGTTTTTGAAAAATTGGAATACCAATCCGGGACTAAACACTAGTTACGAGTACCAGTCAAATCACTAGTTGTCAAATCACTAGTTGACTGCTACAACCTCAAACCAAATTATTATTATTATTTCTAAATTTTTTGAAATATCACGCAAATATATAGATCTTGGCATCCATACGGTTAGATCATCGAGAAATATTTTTTAAAATATTTGAAACACCTATCCAAAACTTAACATTAGCAAGGTGTAATAATTAAATCAGTCGTTGACTGCTATAATCTCAAACCAAATAAATTTTTTATCACTCAAATATATAGATCTTGCATCCATATGGTTAGATCGTTGAGAAATATTTTTTAAAAAATCGGAATACCAATCCGGAAGAGTCGTAACCAAATCACTAGTAAACTACTATAATCTAAAAGCAAATTAATTTATTTTTTCTGAAACTTTTGAAATATCACTCAAATATATAGATTTTGACATCGGTACGGTGGGAACTTCGAGAAATATTTTTTTAAAAAATTGGAACACCAATCTGGAATTTAACATTATTAAGGATTAACGGTCAAAACTCTTGTTGACTGCTATTATCTCAAACCAAATTAATTTATATTTTTCTAAATTTTTGAAATATAACTCAAGTATATAAATATTGACATTCATACGGTTGGATCATTGAAAAAAAATTTCAAAAAAAAAAAAATTAAACACCAAAATTGACTTGCTAACTTACGATGAAATCTGTCGTAGAATGTCAAAAAATTTGGAAAAGTTGAATTTGCCGCCAAACGTTTTGGTAAAAAGTTGAATTTACCGTCGTGATAACTTACGACGGAATCTGTCGTAAGTTCCATTTTCGTCGTATATTCACTCCTGAACGACGTCGTTTTCTCCTAGGGGAAAATTATTTATTTTATAATTAAATCTAAATTGGGTAAAAACGACATTTTATTTTGTTAGGTCCTGATATGTTTGTAGAAGGGGGGTTGAATACAAACAGTACCGTTTTATCGAATTTGTCCTTTTAAAGATTTAACAATTCAAGAACAAATAAGTGCGGAAATAAAAGAAACAAGATTCAAGTTAAATATAATTAATATTAAACTTGAAGGGTGTTACAAATGGTACTGAGTACAAGATTGAATCTCAAATAAATTAAAACAAATCTAGAATAAATTCGACATGAATTTATCTATTTTTGTAATAAAATGATTTAACAATATTTGATAATTTGAGATTCGTTCTAGGGATAACAATCCGCTAGATAGTCAAAGCAATACAAGTAATCAACTTCTAGTGGTTTGGATTTAACAATACAAACTAGAATTAATTGCTTGAGAAGAAATGAATTTAAATGTCTTCTTCTTGCTTGAGAGAGAAAAATGACTGCTGTGTTTGATGATATTACAATTCTCCTGTTCTGCTTGTTTTTGGCCGCCTCTTAAAACAAAATATCTTTGTCTTGTATGACCTGAAAGAAATGCCTTGTATGACCTGAAATCATTTCAACAACTCTCGGTAGAACCTCCAGAAAATCACTTGTATGACCTGAGACATACTTTCTAATTTTCGGTAGAACCTCCAAAGTACATTGTATGACCTCAAGTACTTTCACGAACTCTCAATAGAACCTGCACAGTAGCCTTGTTTGACCTGATCAAGTAGAACTCGGTATGACCTAAACAAGAAACATGTATGACCTATTTTAATTAGGTCATACCGTGTTTTTCATTTTGTTTAACATAGGTCATACTAGTATTAGAACAGGTCATACTAGTATTAAGATTACTTTCTTTTAATTAATTTTAGTTGACTTAAATTCTAAATTAAATTAATTCTTTTCTGGAATTAATTTAATAAATAATTCAAACAACTAAATTAATTAATTTAATAAATAAATTAATTCTGAAAGAATTAATTTATTAATTAAATTGATTAATCATTTAATTAATTAGAAGAGAATAACTTAAAAACAAAGTATCTCTCTCTCTTCTGAACACCACTGAAAATAGATGAATTAATTCCACTGATTGATGTCGTCATTCGATGCACTGTCTGGTTTCATGAATAACTGACTTCAATGAAAATTCATCATCTTTAAACCATTTAAAGCTGTGGCTTCTTTTCTCTAGCTCTGACTGAACTTTGTATCCTGTACTCCTTCCGTCACTAACTGGAAATCTCTGTCACTGTAGTAAATCCACTTCCTTGAATACTTCACTGAGGCTTGATCAATAAATTGAACTTCTTTCAATGTAGAATAACTTCAAGTCTGTAGATGACTTTAATACTCCATTCTCTTGACAGATAAAACTCTCTGAGATTTCTGTGACCTTTAATCTAATATTTACTTATTACATTCTGGTTTAAGTTGAGTAGAATCCTCGAACTACAAATAGGCTATAACATATGCCTTTCAATCTCCCCCTATTTGTTTGTTAGAGAATAACAACCAAATACCTAGAGGATCACTCAACTAAAACCAAGAAAAAGATAAGACTCTAAAGCCTAAGTAAATACTAGAAAGTTCTGGATCAAATATGACATTTCCATATTTCACCAGTATAGATAAATACAAGACAGATGTTCCTCTAGACTGAACATATGATAACATTGAACCTGTCTTGATTTACCTAAGCTCTATACAAACTCCCCAGAAACTCCTCCTTTTCCTTTTATATCTTTTTCATCTCCCCTTTTTACTAGCTTCAACTTCTTCCCCTTAGAAAAAGAAACTTCTACCCAAACTTCTGTAGAAACTTGTCTAGAAACTTCTCCCCCTTAGTTGAGGAATCCTCTACAGATTTAACAACCAATAGTATCTTAAGCCAGTAGGAGTTGAGATAGTTGATGGAGTTGATCTTGGAAGTAACTTTGTCTTCAAGATTTCCTTGAGCAGTCCCAGCTGATTGTTGACAGAGGTGGAAGAAGAAGACCGTTCAACCACTTGTGCTTGTAAAATTTCTGTATCAGCCTGGGTTATGAATAGATGTTCCTGTAGATCAGCTATGTGAGCTAACTACATTGCAGTGTATGTGTCTGTGTGTGCACTCACTTGAATTTCTCTTGTAAGTGTATCACTCATCTCACGTGCATGTGTTTCACTCAGTGTTTGACTTTTATCACTCAACATTAGCTGTCTGTTTGCTCCTTTTTGATCAGTACCTGCATTCAAACTCACCCTAGCCTCTTCAAGAGAGGTCAGTGATGGTGCAATGGGAGTTCGCAAATCCCGATCCTCAATCATGTCTATCAAATCACTTGGATTTGAAATCTGAATTGCTTCAGTGATAGACTGACCAAGTTGCCTTCCACTTTCTCCAGATAAATCTGCGAGTGGAAAATCCCTTAGGGAGCCAGAGATGTTCCCTCTGGGAGGGGAGAAAATGATTCTATTTGAGTTGGCAAAGAATCAGAATTTCCCTCAGATGCCTGTGAAGGCACTTCTACCGTAACAATGGTAGGCACTGTAACCAGTTGCAGGTGCTCTGCTTTCACTGTGTCCTGAGTTTCATCTAATGAAATTGTTTTCTCCCATTGTGAGTAATGAGAGTGTGCTTGACTCAGTACAAAGTGCCATGGCCCTATGGCGAATTTCAATAGATTCATCCTGTTGATAGAATGTCTCTAGATACAGTTCATTGGCCATTTCAAAGTCCATATCCTATTGAGAGGATACAGATGGGCTGACAGATGCCTCAGTATATGTTGAATTACTTTAGAGGAGGCAGAGCTGTGGGATCACTCACTGTTTCAATCAAAATACTTCTTTATTTAACATTGATTTCTATTCAGGCTGAGAGTTCAAGAAGGTTGTAGACTCATTGTTTGGCTCTAAGACCTGGGATAGAGATTGTGGATCTACATTCCCTTGGTCAACCCTAACAACCACTTGGGTTCAGCAACAGTAAAAGAAGTGGATTGAGAGATAGAAAGTAATACCTGATTTGGATTTGGCACTAACTTTCCAGCTAAGCAAGAGCTAGATCAAAAATAATATATACAATATATTTATACAAATAACTAAGATAAATAGAAAAATAAAATATAATACATAATAATAATAAACTAAAATAATATTTACAGGAAACTATTTACATGCAATAATTTGAATAAAAATAGAATGCAGAAATTATTTACATGCAATAATTTGAATAAAAATAGAATGCAGAAATTATTTACATGCAATAAACTGAATTAAAATGCAATGCAGAAATTAATTAAATGCATTGTTTACAAAAGATGACAAAACTGAATAAAACAAAAAAAACAGAATTGTACATCAGTATGACCTTGAAAGAGGTCATACCGAAAATCAATATGACCTGGGAGAAGGTCATACCGAGATTATCAACAAAATAAAAACTGAATAAACAAAAATTCAATATGACCTGGGATAAGAGGTCATACCGAGAATATTTTCAAGAAAATATAAACAGAAATGAAAAACAAACGAATATGACCAAGCCAGAGGGTCATACCGAGTTATATTTACAGGAATTTTAATAGAAAAAGAAAAATTATGCCAATATGACCTAACTACAAGGTCATACCGAGCTAAATAGTAACAGGAGCAGCAACAACAGAAACTATTCACATAAAAGTCTAAAAACAGCAAAAACCTACTGCATAACAATTAACAAAAACACAAAACTACTATAAACCTGCATAAAAATCTGAACAAAAATATTCACAGTCTGAAAATAATTTAAATGAATCTAAATAAATATATTTTCAATAAAAATACATTTCTCCATTGAAAATGAGAAAAATATTTTTAAAGAAAATAAATTATTCAGAATATTTAAATTAACAAGCTTTATACAATAAATAAGAATTGGCACATTCTATCATTTAATATCAGCAAAAGACAATGATTTAAAAAGAACAAACTTGACAGAGATATTGTTAATCACTAAGACTGTTTAACATACCCAATTTACCAACTAACTTGATAAATGTGGATTTGTCAACAGATTTAGTGAATATATCTGCAGTCTGTTCTTCTGTGGGTACAAAGTGTAACTCCACAGTACCATTCATGACATGCTCTCGGATAAAATGATACCTGATGTCAATATGCTTGGTCTCTTGTGATTATGCCATCTTCATCTAGCTTGTTTCTGAATACCCATTTTGTACCAACTACTTTCATGTACTTTGACCTGGGTACCAGCTTCCAGACTTGCTGTTGTTCAAATTGATTGAGTTCATCTTGCATAGCAATCACCCAATCTGGATCAGTCAGTGCTCCCTCAATTTTCTTTGGTTCCATTTCAGAAAGAAACCCTGAATAATAACATTCATTTTGAGTAGCACTTCTAGTTCTTACTCCAACACTTTGAGTTTCACTTTATTGTTGTGAGTGACTAGTTGATCCTTCATCTGCTCCCCCTGAGTTGTTGCTTAATTGCCTTGATGATTCTTCTCCAGTGTTGGTGGTATCTCCATTGTTACCAGTGTTTCCACCACCATCACCATGATCATTATCATCATTGTTATTATCATCACCAGCAATAACTTCAGGTGGGGCTTCATCATTTGATTCTGAGCCTGGCAAGTTATCAAACTTCAGCTTCTCAGATGAATCTTCTTTTTGGATATTAGGGAGGTTGGAGACATCAAATGTAACATTGATGTCCTCATTGACTGATAACATTTCTTGATTTCAAACAGGCCATATCCTCAGTTATACCCTTGCTGTTATCTCCAAAGGTAAGCACTGGGCCAGCTTTCTCAACCACATCTGATAGCAGGGCTCTATCTCCGGTCATATGCCTTGAACTGCCACTGTCAAGAATCCACATAACACGGTTTACCTGTAAAACTCCCTGCACTACCAGATTGATTAGACCTTCTTCGGAGCCCAAAACTGATTGGGTCCGGCATACTTAAAGAACTGGCCTTTGTCAGGCAAAACAACATTTCTAACTTCAACTACTTCAACCTCTTTCACATAAGAGCTTTTCCATTTATAGCCAGCCTTAAAACATTTCTGATTAGGCTTGGGAATAAATGAATCCACTCTAGTCTTAGGAGGATTAGTAGTCTTGGTTTTAACATGCTTCTTATTATTAACATGTTGACGTGGAGCAGTCTTATCATCAGATACATGCTTACTATTAAAATAAGCATACATAACATTAAAAGCACAAGACATGCAATTACTCACACCACATGCTTTATGAGAAGAATTAATAGCAGGCATGTTATTACTACAGTTGTTTTGATTCAACAAATGGATATCTGATTTAGTCTTTTTAGTTGGAACAACTTTGACTGGAATATCAGATATACACTTCTTGGACTGTTCAGCTTCCAAGGCCATATCTTCTTCACGAATCTCTTCAGCAATGATCATAGAGTTCTCATTCATAGGATCTGCTATGGATTCCTTACAGAAGGGTGTTTTAATACCCTTAAGTATATAAGGAACAACCTTTCCTTCTTCTCTGACTCTACAAGGTGTGTTAATACCAAGCAATCCAATAGCCTCATTATAATCATAACCTATACTGACATGATTACCAATAGCTTGTTGATTGAAAATTTCTTTAGCCGTCTTACAAGAGTTGTAATAGGCATTAGCTTTGGTCTTAAGCTCACTAATCTGATCTTTGAGAATGGTTTCTAGTTGTTGATACAATTTAACCCTTTTCTCAAGAACTGCTACTTGTTTAGTGAGTTCATCTTGATTATTATGCACTAGTTTTAAATCTTTTATTTCTTTTTCAAGATTAGTGTTTAAAAGATTTATTCTATCATTTTCAGTGCGTGCACAACTTAAAGTATCACCAAGATGACGAATCATTTCAGCATCAGTAAATTTTACCTCAGACATGTCTGGTGAAGATAACATGGAATCAAAGAGTTTGCCTCCTTTTGCCACAAGTGCAAGATTTCCAACTTCTTCATCTTCACTGTCTGTATCATCCCAGCTCTTCCCTTGAGCAACAAAAGCCTTCCCATTCTTATTCATATTGCTAGAATCACATGAGTTCCTTGTCACTTGCCTTGGCTTTTTACATTCAGTAGCAAAGTGACCCAACTCATTACAATTGTAGCATCTGATTGAGCTCCTCTCCACGGTTCCAGTTTTGTAGCCACCCCTTGTGCCACTTGAAGATGAGGAATCACCTCTCTGAAACCTGGGCCTGAACTTAAGATTGGGATTCCTCTTGAATCTAAACTTCCCAAACTTCCTGAATATCAAGGCCAAATCACCATCTTCCAGCTGATCAAGTTCCTCTAAAGAATAGAAGTCACCACCAGATTGATCAATGGATGTTAATCCATATTCAACATCAATAACATTCATGTTAGAACTGGAAGGTTGAACAGCCTTCACTTCCAGTTTCTGTGGGACTTCAGTAGTCAATGCAGTAGAAGTACTAACTATTCTCCCAGTTCCATACAGCTCATCCTGTTGAATCTGCTCCAGCTCATAGGTCTTCAGAACACCATACAGTCTTTCCAAAGAAATCTCTGAAAGATCTCTTGCTTCTCTAATGGCAGATATTCTGTGTTCCAAATGACGTGGAAGTGTAAGTAGGAACTTCTTATTAATTTCCTTGATAGTGTAGCGCTTCCCATTGAGATTCAGATCATTAATCAATTTGTTGTATCTCTCAAAAACCTCAGAGATACCTTCACCAGGGTCTGATCTGAAATGCTCATATTTAGAGGTGAGAATTTCCAGCTTATTCTCTCTAACTTCTTCTGTCCCCTCATTGATTATCTCTATGGTATCCCAAATGTGTTTGGCAGTATCACAATTTAGGACATGGTTATGCATGATAGGATCAAGACAATCAACAAGGATCAGCTGTAGACAGGGATCCAAGGTAACATCCTCTTTTTCACCAGGAGTGAAATCCTTGGGATCTTTAGGGTACGTCCTAGCAGCCCTAGTAACAACGTCACCCTCTTTTAATTCTTCCTCAATAATCATAGGAAGTTTTGGTCCATTCTTCAGCACCTCAATGTATTTAGGATTAGCCACTCTAAGAAATAGTAGCATCTTCTTCTTCCACATTGAATAATGCTCCTTGCTGAACATTGGGATTTTCACTGTACCCACTTTCTGTGTAGTAGACATCTTTTGAGATTTTTAGAATAATAAAAATTTCAGAGTTGAAAAAATCTCAAAACAATTGGATCTTTGATTTGTATATCAATCAAAAGGCTCTGATGCCAATTGTTAGGTCCTGATATGTTTGTAGAAGGGGGGTTGAATACAAACAGTACCGTTTTATCGAATTTGTCCTTTTAAAGATTTAACAATTCAAGAACAAATAAGTGCGGAAATAAAAGAAACAAGATTCAAGTTAAATATAATTAATATTAAACTTGAAGGGTGTTACAAATGGTACTGAGTACAAGATTGAATCTCAAATAAATTAAAACAAATCTAGAATAAATTCGACATGAATTTATCTATTTTTGTAATAAAATGATTTAACAATATTTGATAATTTGAGATTCGTTCTAGGGATAACAATCCGCTAGATAGTCAAAGCAATACAAGTAATCAACTTCTAGTGGTTTGGATTTAACAATACAAACTAGAATTAATTGCTTGAGAAGAAATGAATTTAAATGTCTTCTTCTTGCTTGAGAGAGAAAAATGACTGCTGTGTTTGATGATATTACAATTCTCCTGTTCTGCTTGTTTTTGGCCGCCTCTTAAAACAAAATATCTTTGTCTTGTATGACCTGAAAGAAATGCCTTGTATGACCTGAAATCATTTCAACAACTCTCGGTAGAACCTCCAGAAAATCACTTGTATGACCTGAGACATACTTTCTAATTTTCGGTAGAACCTCCAAAGTACATTGTATGACCTCAAGTACTTTCACGAACTCTCAATAGAACCTGCACAGTAGCCTTGTTTGACCTGATCAAGTAGAACTCGGTATGACCTAAACAAGAAACATGTATGACCTATTTTAATTAGGTCATACCGTGTTTTTCATTTTGTTTAACATAGGTCATACTAGTATTAGAACAGGTCATACTAGTATTAAGATTACTTTCTTTTAATTAATTTTAGTTGACTTAAATTCTAAATTAAATTAATTCTTTTCTGGAATTAATTTAATAAATAATTCAAACAACTAAATTAATTAATTTAATAAATAAATTAATTCTGAAAGAATTAATTTATTAATTAAATTGATTAATCATTTAATTAATTAGAAGAGAATAACTTAAAAACAAAGTATCTCTCTCTCTTCTGAACACCACTGAAAATAGATGAATTAATTCCACTGATTGATGTCGTCATTCGATGCACTGTCTGGTTTCATGAATAACTGACTTCAATGAAAATTCATCATCTTTAAACCATTTAAAGCTGTGGCTTCTTTTCTCTAGCTCTGACTGAACTTTGTATCCTGTACTCCTTCCGTCACTAACTGGAAATCTCTGTCACTGTAGTAAATCCACTTCCTTGAATACTTCACTGAGGCTTGATCAATAAATTGAACTTCTTTCAATGTAGAATAACTTCAAGTCTGTAGATGACTTTAATACTCCATTCTCTTGACAGATAAAACTCTCTGAGATTTCTGTGACCTTTAATCTAATATTTACTTATTACATTCTGGTTTAAGTTGAGTAGAATCCTCGAACTACAAATAGGCTATAACATATGCCTTTCATATTTGGTGCGCCGATTTCCTTTTTTTAATTAGTTACGACAAAAATTTATTTTCCGTCGTAAGTTCAGCCTTAAACGACATCGTTTTCTTCTAGGAAAAAAATATGTAATTTACAATTAAATATAATTTCTAAAAAATAAAAAAATAATAAAAAAATATGTAATTTACATCGTTAACTTACGACGGAAATGAAAATTCCTCGTAAGATAAAAACGGCGTCGTTTTATGTGGCGCGATGATTTCGCCCTTTAATTTGGTTGGTGCCAAATTTTAATATTAAAATAATGAACTTGCGACGAAATTATTTTTCCGTCGTAAGTACTTACGACGGTTTTTTGTTTTCGTCGTAAGTACGGTGCGCCCAACATTCCGTCGTAAGATTTGCGTCGTAATTGCCCTGATTTGTTGTAGTGTTAGTACATTAAACGAAGTTCTAGCCTCTACTAGATATCAAATGTGTACTCTAGGGTTGTCAACAAATACATCCTCATAACTCCACAATCCCATCCAGTCCTTCCTCGTCATAGTCTCATTTTTGTCGTAATCATTCTAAGAAAAGTGAGACAACTTTTGGTATTATAGGTTATACCTAGCTTCTTTACATCACTCATTTCCTCGGAAGGTTGCCAGGAAAGTTTTGAGGACGTCAATCTGGTAAAAGCCAATTGTTGGAACTATCTGCTTTGGCTGCTGTTTATCAATATCTATAATATTATTTATTTATTAAATTAAAATGAAAATGAAAATATTAAAATGCATTTAGCAAATGAAAAAGAAGAAAATTTTAAAATTTCATTAGTTTAGTTTCTGATTGATCATTTCATTTTCATTTCTAAAACACCATCATATAGTCAAGCAATCCATGCATTTTTGGAACACCATAGAATAGTCAAGCAAGTCATATCGCTAGGTACACAATCCATGCAAGTCACATTGATGGGTACACAACTTATGATGGCCTCTGACTAGTAATCTCTAAAAAACTTTTTAAATTAAAAGTAAAATAGATTTCAATCATCATTTTTAGTTTATTTTCCTGAGTCTACAATGTAATCTCTAATACAAAACCCAGAGAATCAGGTGAAAGACTCTGTTTATATGAATCAAACAACCCGACCAGAACAAATTTAGGCTCTCACTATATTTATAGCTTACACAAGTGGTAGAGGAACAAACTAGCAATGGTTTCTGATCAGCAAAATTTTCATCAACTAGAAATCCATTTCTCGTCTCCTAGTTTCAGCAAATAAGGGCTATTAACAAGTCAAGAGCTATTAATCTTTTCATACATATACCAAATGGCAATTGATAAACATAGGATTAATATTTGGACATCAGATGCAAACATGCAATTGATACCAAAACCAAAAAGTTAGCAAACATAGCCAAAACGTTAGGCTTCTAGCTCCTTATACCAAAAAAAGAAAATTCTAATCCTTGTTTTGTTCCTCATTTATCAGCAAAGACTGGCAAGCTGCTCCTTGCTCTTCACCTGAAATGTCCACTTCGGCTAGTGCTGGGAAAGTCATACTCTATGGTCAATTGTCTGCTCACTTGTCCTTCTGGTCTTCCAACAAAATGCTTGCGAAGCTGTTCCAGTATATATCGATAATCACTTAAGGTTCTTCTCGGATCTCCAGCCATATATCTCTCATAACCAACATTCAAAGCTTCCTCAAGAAAATAAGACGAATTATGATCAGGACTTTTTAATGCTTTTGCAACATGTTCAAAGTACGGACTGAAAATCCTTGAGCACTCCAAATAAATGTGGTCAATAAGTGGTGATCCCATACGCTCAGGGATGCCACTCATGTGCAGATCAAATCTAGATGGAGGGTGCCTGAATGTGAGATAATTTCCTTGCTGATGAGCATGTAGAGGAGTCTGAAGGAGTTCACGAGGTTGCCTCAATTCAAGATCGTTTCTTTGCTGATAAGCAGATAAAGGTGCTTGAAGGCGTTCACAAGGTTGCCTGTGTTGGAGATAGTTTCCCTGCTGATAAGCATATATACAAGCCTGAAGCAGATCACGAGGTTGCCTGTGTTCCAAATAGTTTCCTTGCTGAAAAGCACGTGGAGGAGTTTGAAGGAGTTCTCGAGATCTTCCACAGTGTATATTTAGTGTTGGGTTGTCATTCATTAAAAGAACAAGATCTGATGGGGGCTGTCTAAACTCATATGGGCTTGGCTGTTGTGGCACAAACTTAAGAGCTTTTGCAAGGTTCTGAGATTTTTTCACCTTCCGTTTCACTTTAATTGCCTTTGCATTTTGAGAGAGAGTAAATTTGTAGGTAGAACAATCGCCCAAGAGGAAGCAGTCATCACATCTTTTACCAGAACCTCTCTTGTTTTCATAACCCAGATAGTCTTCTTTCTTGAAAGCAACACACTCCATTAGTACCAACTACCAAAGAACTTTCATTAGCAAGTTTCTCCAGATTCCAGTGGCAATATGGAACTGAGGTTTTGTGATTTACGTGTATTTCACCATCTGGTCGTATAACATACCACATGCATTCTGGAAGAAGTCATCAAGTAGTCTCTTGTGCATCCTACATTTATGACTAAAAGTGGTTAATCAAAATTGCAAAAGACAACATTCAGAACCATGGATTGACCAATCATCAAAACCAGAAAAGCTGAACCTATATGCAGGACCAGAATGTACCAGATAATTCTACTTATGAATCGAACAGCCAATTTTAAAAAGGATCAACAATATACTACTACCATGAAACGACTTTTCAGGTATCACAAAAAAAAATTACACAATATTTATGCTATAAACAAGCTTTGAGTAGTAAAATACATTACATTTAGTCTTTAATTGCACTAGTTGACTTCATGGAAACAAATTCGTCATCACTCATACACAAATACATTTATGCCATAAACCGTTACCTGTCTTCAAAAAATTAATTAAATTTGCACATAAGATTTGCTAGACAGAGTTGTTTAGAATTAAAAACATAAATCTAATGATGCATAAACATGAAACTCCTCTTAAAGGCAAAATTGATATTTAAGGTGTACAATTTTGCATGTCAAGAAACTCAGGCAAATCCCTCTAGAAAATAATATCAGAACCTTCCATCTGTTCTTGACATAGTTCTCAGAATGAATAAAATATAGAATACGAGGAATTCTTTCGTGATTTTATAATTATTACCTTCAGGCTTCAGAATAATAGATCATGTGCTGCGTCCATGGATACAAAATGAATCACAACAAGTTCATGTCATCTTAAACTTTCCATAAAGTTGAAGCATAAATGACAGTCTGTATTTAGCAACAAATAAAAAAGGAAAAAAAAAAAAAGCTTCATCTGCATACACCTTTCGCATTCTGGGACATCTATATACAAGTATATGACCAAGTGCTGATGTTGCCTTTGGTTCTCATTCAATTATTGTTAATATAGAAATAAAGGATGAAAAGGTCCTGAAGGATAAGAGGAGATGAAAGGAAAGATACAAAAAGGAGGAAGATCCTACTGGAATCAATGATCAAATGAGTGCCCTGACTAATTTTTAAACTTTTAGAATGTGCAAAACCATCTGATAAGTCCTACAGAAACATTGACAAGTTGTGTTTAAGTGAACCCCCATTTCATTTTTAAAAAAAGGATCTCGCCAGCACCAGTTAACAACAGTCTTTCATCCTTGGTTCTGATTTGTGATTATGACTATACATAACACAACAGCCTCGAAAGGCATATAAATATAAAATATATGACTTATCTTACTGTCCTGCGAAATGGCTGTTCATTGACGGCTGAAAATATAGACCTTGTTAATCATGGGGAATTACATACAGGTCTGAGTACTTACCCAATGAGAAGGCTATTGTCTTCCTTTCCGTAGAAACCTGCATGAGGAAAATTAAAGATGATCTGATCGAACTTCCGTATGCTGAGATTACTATGGAACTTCATTTTCGTAGCATCGACTTCATGCAAATGCGAAGCACCCAACTTGTCCAGAATTGATAAGTTTGATTTACCATTCTTGTATTTCTTGATGACATCATCTAGTAAAAATAAATCATAGATTACTATAATGATAATGATTGCAAGCCGACTAGTCTACTACAACAATGAAGAAGTACAGTTAAAGGCTCACAGCTTCAGTTGAGTTGTACATAGCCAACAAAGGGGCTAAAACATATTAAGCTTCTACGGGAAAAAAAAATACCAAGAACCTAAGATATGTGAACTTTGTATAGCAAAAAGACACAAAAACTTGGTAAATAAGATTTGTCAACTTATTGAAAAAAGCCCAATATGCTGATCATACCAGTACTGCTGATCATATGCTAACCAAATCATATAAATAAGTCCCCCAATATGAAAAACTATATAGAGCAGTCCTAATCCAAACCCCACCACAAAACTTGAGTTACAAAACACACACCCAGTATCAATTACAACAACTTCCACCTATGATCTTACACATACACATACATAAATAAGTACTAGAATAAAAACCCAAGAATCATAACAGAATGCATAAACAAAAAAAGGGTTTATATTAAAATACCATAGGAGTCGAGAGAAGAAGCAACAATGTTAGAAGCAGAGCCAAAAGACTGAGCTAAGCATGTTGAGAATGAGAAATCTCCTTCACCCACCAATAATATTTCATGTAATGATGAATAATATTTTACCCACTTGTCTTCTACTTGTTCAAGTTCTTGTTCGTTGTCTATTTGTTTATCTTTTTTGTTTGCTTTTTTCTCATCAGCCATTGCAGAGACTAGTGTGGGAGAAGCCATTGCAAATCAAATTTTAAAAAATGGGAATTTTGATCGCTTCTTCAATTATTTCATCTCATAGTGTCTCTAGATATTTAAGGCTTACTTTACTTTTTATGTAATCATAGTGTCTTTAGATCAAAAGATTTTTTATATCACGTATTATTTTATAAGTTACTTTAGATGATGAGTATAATTTCTATTTTTCTTACTTCTAACAAATATAAATGGGTTTTTTTATTCGTCCCGTCGATCTTGCTCTGTTCTCACACTTCATTCGGGGCGGGAATTTGAGAAATTATTCGTGTTCGGGACACAGGAACAAAGAGAAGTATTAAAAAAACTCCGGGATTGGTGGTAGGAACGGAGAGAATTCAAGATTGGGAACTTGATTGATAATGAAAACACTTTTTCGTTGGAACACAATAGTATAATCAAAATTTGGGTATCTCTGTTACTTATAACAACTTCATATGAGAATTTTGTCCGTCCCGTCGATCTTGCTATGTTCTCCACCCCATTCAGGACGGGAATTTGAGAAATTATTCGTATTCAGGGTTGCAGGAACAGAGAGAAGTATAAAAACAACTCGGGGATTGGTGGCGGGAATGGAGAGAAGTATAATAAAATTATTCTGGGGATCGGGAACTTTATTGATAAGGAAAACTCTTTTTCGTTGCAAAACATTAGTACAAAGTCAAATTTTGGTTAGTACGATATATCTAAATTAATTGGTTTCATTCCAAACTCGTGTTCGATTCGCTGCAACTACATAATTATATAAGTTAGTTATTTATTTAATTTCAATTCTTTGATTTTACCAAATATTTGATTCTTACTATCGACATAATTAAATAATATTTATTTATTATAGACTTTCATATTAATTTTATGTTAAATTCTCTGCAAGTACATATTTAAATAAAACTTATTAATTATTTTTATTTTCAATATTTTAAATTTCTTTTTTAGTAATTTAATTTGTATTCTTGATCCGTGCTTCGCATGAATTATCGACTAGTTTTCCTAAGAAGAATTTATCGATACGAGCATAGCATTACTCTTTTTCTTATTTTCCTCCTCAAGTATCGCTTTCTTATTTTTAATATTTCTCCACAAATGTTACTACTGATTTCACCTATGATCGTTTTTCACCTATTCCCTCTTGCAAAGCTCTATAACCTCGAAGTAACCTCTTCGGATCATAGTCCAATTCTGTTGATTCCTGAAGTGAGTGTGAAGATGGTCAGGAAACGTAGATTCAGGTTCGAAAATGCATGGCACTGAGCCCATTTGTAGACAAATAGTTCTGGACAGTTGGGAATAAGGTGGAAGGGAGAGCATTCAACATAAGGTACAAATGTGTGGTGATAAACTAGAGCAGTGGGGCAAAGAAGTGACTAGTAAATTCAGTAGCCGTATCAAGAGCTATAAGATGGAGTTAAGAAAACGGAGAAGAAGGACGGATGTTGTTTCGATTGAAAAATATAAGGAGTTTAAGAGGAAGCTGTTTCTTATATTAAAACAAAAAGAAATATTCTGGCGCCAACGATCGAAGCAAATCTGGCTTCATTCAGGTGATAGAAATAGCAAAAAATTTCATGATGCGGCAAGTGCTAGAAGGAGAAGTAATCAAATTTATAAATTGAAGAATGGAGACGGGGATTGGGTTGAATGAGAAGGAGGTCTAGAAGAGCATATAATAGAGCATTTTAATCACTTATTTACTGCAACTCAATCGAATTGGAAAGAGGTGATTGAGTGCAACGAGAGTTTAGTAAATGTGGAACAAAACACAGAGTTATTGAGGCAAGTTACAGAGGAAGAAGTGAAATATGCGTTGTTTCAAATGAACCAGGATAAATCTCCGGGACCAGATGGGATGACCCCAGCCTTTTATCAAAAACATTGGTGTATTGTGGGGAACGATATAGTCCAGATGGTGAGAAAGTTTTTTTCGGAAGGGACTCTACCAAATGGGCTGAATGAAACAAATATTGTGCTCATTCCAAAGAAGAAATACTCGGTAAGTGTGGGCGATTTACGTCCTATATCGCTATGCAATGTATTGGTGAAAATCATTACTAAAGTATTGGCGAATAGAATGAAATACATTCTTGATGGTGTAGTGTCAGAGTGTCAAAGTGCTTTCATCCCTGGTAGGCTCATCATGGACAATGTCATGGTAGATTATGAAATGACGCACTATCTAAAACGGAAACGCAGAGGTCGAGAAGGTAATATGGCTATCAAAATTGACATGAGTAAAGCTTATGATAGAATTGAATGGGATTTTTTTAGAGAGATTTTGTGTAAATTTGGTTTTCATGACTGGTGGGTTCATCTAATATTGCAATGCGTGAGCTCTGTTTCATATCAGGCCATTCATGGTGTTAGAGAGATGGGGCCAATAGTTCCAAGTCGTGGTCTCCGCCAAGGGGACCCTCTATCTCCGTAATTATTTATTATGTGCGCAGAAGGTCTATCAGCTTTACTTAGGAAGTTTGAAAGACAAAGCTTGATTCATGGGGTTAAAATTTGTCGTCAAGCTCCTAGTATAAGCCATATGTTTTTTTGCAGATGATAGTTATCTGTTTTGTAAGGCGAATGAGAATGAAGCTATGAGAATGGTTGACTTGCTACAGATTTTTGAGGAGGCTTCTGGTCAAAGAGTCAATGTTTCCAAGTCGTCGGTTTTCTTTAGTACGAATGTTTCTCATGATTGTAGGAATAGTATCTGCCACATTTTGCAGATGAATGAAGCTGATGGGAACAGTACTTATTTAGGTCTTCCAAGTTTAGTAGGGCGTGTTATTCCCAGACAATGAATCAAGATTGTAGAAGGGGGGGGGGTTGAATACAATCTTTAAAATTTCTCTTGATTCTTGATAATGAAGATATGAAATTAAAAACAAGAACAGAAAAAAAAAAAAGATAACACAAGAATTAAAAATTTAGGTGGATTGTTTTTGTCCACCTGAGAGATTTTATTTGAAGAAATCTCTGTGATGTTTCTGAATAAATACACAGAATCTCCGTTGACAACATCTTGATCACATCCGTAGACGGTTAGTACTGTTATCTGTAGACAATACATTTTCCACATCCATTGAAGGCTAATTAAGCTATCCGTTGACAGTTAATTTCACTTATGCAAAATTACAAGGCATAAACTATTTACAATTAGCCTCCCTATTCTACATATCTATTAATAGTCAACATGACTTATTCAGCCTAACAAGATTACTTCAACTTCAACATCAGAAATACAAAAGCATGTTACATTGAGTCTTATCCGTAGATAAGCTACCTATCAACGGATACTACAAAAACATACTATCCGTTGATGGCTACATTTTACTTGTACAATTTTTACTAAGTTAATTTAGTTATCATCAAGAAACAACATAGTTCCTAATAGGGCGGAACAAGTCAAGTGTTCTTGGGTTTCTGAAGGACAGAGTTAAAAATAGGGTTCAGTCATGGAAGGAAAGATGGGTTTCGCAGGCTGGGAGGGAAGTTTTAATTAAAAATGTAGCCCAGGCGCTTCCAACGTACGCTATGAGTGTTTTCATGTTACCCTTGGAGATCACTAAGGACTTTGAGCGAAGTCTGACAAGGTATTGGTGGGGCGGAAGTTCAAATTCAAGGTCGGGGATACATTGGATGAACTGGGACAGAATGAGCAAGCATAAAACATCTGGTGGCTTAGGGGTTAAATATTTTCATGATTTTAATCTAGATTTATTGGGAAAACAAGGTTGGAGGCTTATCACTAGACCTCAGAGTTTGGTAAGCAAGGTTTATAAGGCTCGGTATTTCCCAGGTGTGCATTTTTTTGAGGTGAATTTGGGAAACAATCCTAGCTTTATCTGGAGAAGTATATGGGAGGCAAAGGATGTAGTTCGAGCTGGTTCGAGGTGGAGGGTGGGATAAGGGGAAAAAGTTATGGTAAGGGGGCAACCATGGTTACAAGATGATGTTAATCCTTATATTACTGGTGACTTGCAAGGGTTGGAGAACATCACAGTCTCAGCCCTAATGACTGTTGGGGAAAGGAAATGGGATAAAGATATAGTGGTGGATTTATTTGATGCTAGGGACCAACAGTGCATTCTAAACACGGTTATTGGGGATTTTAATGAGGATGATTGTTTTTACTGGAGTCAGGAAAACAGTGGGGAATATTCGGTCAAAAGTGCATATCAGATGATTCGGTCTCAAAAATGGGTATGGCAAAGCTCGGATAATAGGAGCATATGGAAAGTGTTATGGCGGATTAAAGCTCCTCCAAAAGTTTTGAATATGGTTTGGCATGCTCTCTCAAATTGTCTGCCCACGAAAGTTAATATGTATGCAAAGTTTATCCCTGTAACAACCACATGTCCTATCTGTAATAGGGAGTACGAATCTATTCTTCATGTTCTAGTGGATTACCCATTTGTGACTGGTTGTTGGGGAAAGAGGGACAGGGGATATCAAGGTGTGGAGGTTGATAGCTTTGCTGCTTGATTAAACTTAATGTTTAATCGAACGAAGAAGGAGGATCATGCTGAAATAGTTACCCTTTGCTGGTCCATCTGGAATGCTAGGAATAAGTTGGTCTGGAATGATAAGAGGTCTTTGGTGGATGGTGTTGTGACGTCGATGAAGCAGTATCTTGCATAATGGAGTAATGCCCAAAAAAGTACAACTAAAGCTCTATATCAGTTTGTGGAACAGGATGATGGAGCACATTACTGGGTAAGGCCAAAAAATGATGCAGTCAAGATAACAGTCGATGCCGCAACCTTTGTTGAAAGCTCTTCTTATGGCATTGGCATGTTGGCGAGAAATGCGACATGAGAGGTGCTCTTTGGAAGGTCAGATCTATATCAGGGAAATGTTCGTCCTGAGTTTGCAGAGGAAATAGCAATAAAGGAAGCTTTAAGCTAGATTAAGTCGCATGGATGGAAGGAGGCCATTCTTGAATCTGATTGCTTAGTTGTCGTTCAAGCAATTAAAACTGTTGTTACTATGGTTTCTCCTTTTGGGTAGATAGTAGGGGAGTGTCGAAAGATGCTCAAAGAATTTAACATTGAGTTGTTTTATATTAGACGATCGGCTAATGCGACTGCTCACTTCATAGCAAGAGAGTCGAGTTCATTCCCCGGTCGAGTGTTTGATGGGAGGTCTGTTCCTATCAATTTGAAAACTATTTTGTTAAGTGATCTTCATGATTAATACAAATTCCATTTTGTCAAAAAAAATGGTTTTCACCAAGTAAAATGCCAAAGGGCCGAGAGCATTCTAATCCACTCCATCTCCTCATCTTCTTATCTATATTTTTTTTAATAAAAGCAGAAACTCACTCTTAATGGTATGTTATGTCATGTCATATATACCGTAGTATACATATTATTTTTATCTTAATTATTTTAATTTAATTATCTTGATATAATTAATATAATTCTAAATAAATATAATAAGATTTATTATTAAATTAAAAATCTATACTTACTCTTTATTAAAAGCAGAACATCTCTTAATAGTATGACAGTATAGTTATTATCTTAATATAATTAACATAATTCTAAATTAATATAATACGATTTATTATTTAATTAAAAGTTAATCTTTATTACTTTATTAAAATCAAAAACCCACTCTTAATAATATATTATGCCATATACAGCTGTAAACATAGAATTATTATATTAATATAATTAACATAATTCTAAATTAAAATAGATAAGATTTATTATGAAATCAAAATCAGATATCCAACTCAATGTTATGATATGTTATGTATACCGCCATACACAACTCAATTTCTTTTATATCACCTATTATTTTATAAGTTACTTTTGATTAGTACAATTCCTTTCTCTCTTACTTCTAACAATTACAGATGAGTATTTTATCCGTCCCGTCGATCTTGCTCTGTTCTCATGCTTCATTTGGGACGAAAATTTGAGAAATTATTCATGTTTAGGACACAGGAACAAAGTGAAGTATAAAAATAACTCGGGGATTGGTGGCGGGAACGGAGAGAATTCGGGATTGGGAACTTCATTGATAAGGAAAACACTTTTTCGTTGGAACATAATAGTACAGTGCCAAATTTGGGTATCTCTCTTATTTCTAACAACTATATATGGGTATTTTGTCAGGGCAGGAACATAGAGGAACATAGAGAAGTATAAAAACAACTCGGGAATTGGTGGCGGGAATGGAGAGAAGTATAATAAAATAATTCGGGGGATCGAGAACTTTATTGATAAGGAAAACTCTTTTTTGTTGCAAAACATTAGTACAAAGTCAAATTTTGGTTAGTACGATATATCTAAATTAAATGGTTTCATTCCAAACTCGTGTTCGATTCGCTGCAACTACATAATTATATAAGTTAGTTATTTATTTAATTTCAATTTTTTGATTTTACCAAATATTTGATTCTTACTTTCGACATAATTAAATAATATTTATTTATTATAGACTTTCATATTAATTTCATGTTAAATTCTATGCAAGTACATATTTAAATAAAACTTATTAATTATTTTTATTCTCAATATTTAAAAAAAATTTAGTAATTTAATTTTTATTCTTGATCTGTGCTCGCATGGGTTCGGCTAGTTTTACTAAAATGAATAATTTTTTTAATTTATTCTCAATAATTTATTTATCATCAAAAAAATTACTAGAACTCAGTTCTCATTTATATTTCAATATTTTTATTAGTACTTTTTTTCTCTCCTTAGGTTTAAAATTTTAACTACTAATTATCGTTTTATCATTTTTCTTCATTTTTTTCTTAGTTAAATATAAAAAGTGAATAGAATATGAGATGGGGGATGACTTACTCTCTCAACTCCTTTTACAAGTTTACTACAAACTAATATTTTAATAAAAATACTAGTAAAATATAAAATGGGGATGAAGCAAGTCCCCAAATTTGAAGACTCATTTTTTAATCTAAATTTTTTTCTAAAATAGGAAATCAGATATAGGTCATTTCAAAATACAAGGATGGAAAAGGAAACGGAGCCCTATATGAGTGGCAGAGAAAACCCACACAGAGTGGAGACACCTTGCGCGTGAAGAATTAAGGTGAATGCACAAATGACAAACAAACGGGAATATATAGTCAAATACTCTTACGGTCAAAATGTAGATAACCTGATTCTTTTGAATAATATTTATGAAGGCAGTTGATAATAGTACAAATTAAGCCCAGGATTATAGTCTGGATAGCAAAAAAACAAGCAGTTGACAGCAATACCAAATAGTTAGAGCAAAATGTTAATGACATAACCAAACAGCTAAGCTCTAGTTCCTTGTACCATACAAGGATAGCCTGAATATGTACTCTTCTACTGTCCCCTGCCTGCACACTTGCCATGCCTTGCCACGATGCCCCGCCTCTTACCAATAAAGTCTATAATCCAGAAACTTTGTATAATCACTCCGAGTTCTGCTCGGATCTTTGGCCACAAATTTTTTGTAACCAAACTCCAGAGCTTCATTCAGAAAAAATGAGTTATGATCAGGACTTTCTAAAGCTTCTCTTACATGTTTCAGGTACCCACCGAATATGAAATAGCTCTCAAATATTACCGACATAAAAGTCTCATCTGTCAATGTACCACCATCTGACAGTGGACGTCTAAACTCAAATGGGTTCTGAGGTCTCTTCATTATCTGAGCCACCCAAGCATCATATGAGAAACTAAATTTAAAGGTGCAGCAATTACCCAAGGGGAAACTCTGATCACATCTTGAACTAGAACCTCGCTTGTTCTCGTAACCAGGGTAGTCTTCTTTCTGTTAGACAATATTGTTAGACAATCTGTGCAAATATACAGAAACGTGTTTGTGCAAATATAATAAACGAAGGAGACAGAAGGAAAACGTAGGATACAGTTTATAATCCGAGTCCAGTGCGTAACTGTCTCCTTAAAGCGTATTTGCCCCTCACCGTATGTTCGGAACAATAGCCTCCCAGGATAAAACGGATTTCCGATGCAGCTATGCAGCACCTTCAGCGAACCGGAACAAATACTGAAACTATCACCGACAGGAAGTAGTTAAAAATATAAAGATACATAATTTGCTTCTTGATGTATAACAACAAGATTCCTAAAATTCAATATCACTTGGGTTACTAATAGCAATAAGTGAAAGAAAAAAAAAGATAATAAAAATAAAACCACTAATAGACATTTACCCTTTGTTTTTTGTAGGCCATCTCAATCAATTTACTCATTGCGGCCTGTTCCAACTTCCTGCACACAAACCTAACTGTTTTAATCTGTGAAAAAAACCATGATAGCATAATCGATACTAAGGTTAATCACATGGATACCTCTTCTCAGCTTGCTTTCCTTGTTGAATGAAGTCGTATATTTTTCTAATGTATTTCTTCTTTTTCTGTTCCTGTATGTTTGTAACTAAATTAGAAACTAAGAAACACTACATAATTAAGAAAAACTAATTACATAATTCCTCAGGTCAAATTACTAGCAAAAACATTCTAGGCATAAGCAACAAGTCCATGTATCTTTATGTAACCAACTTCTCATGTAAAAGTGAAACCATTAATACAAAGATGACCAACTTGTCACTAGGGCACCAATGACCCCATGACAAAGGAATCAGCAAAGGCAGCACTCCCCAGGACAAAGGTCACTGGTTCACTTCCTCACCCCGCCTTGTATAAATATATATAAAATACTAAAAACAAAGCAGGTATTTACCTTTGAGGAACGACATTCTTGAATCTGGGCGGGAGGGTATGCACTGCAAAATAATAATCCTTAAGTGATGACATGGAATAGATGATATTACAAACTGAAATACAAACCAAGTACATTTTATCAAACAAAAACAACTAGTAATGGAAATCTATGAATCTAGGGGAACTTAACCATCCGAATGTCGAATGATGTGTTCTTAGCAAAATCCTTTGATTTCTGGTCCATCCTAGCAATTAGTCAGACTTAAAGATATAATAGCAAGAAGAGATGGCTGGTCCATCCTCAGTAATTATACAGACTTCCAGATTTCATAGCAAAAAGAGATAGCTGCATGTTCAGTTTTTAAATTTGGTGGTCCACTGCTTTTAAAATATAAGGGTCAGTAGAATAATTTTGCAACCTCATGCTTGAGGCTGATACAAATTATATGATTATTTGACATTATGAACCACAGTAACAAAATTAGGAAGAAAGGGAGCAACTATAACAGGATGGGGTAATAACTTAATCACAAAAGGTGCAGCTATCTAAATAAAACTTTTAATGTTTGATGGATAGTCGATCTTTTTGCACAAAACCAAAAAACAAATCTCTACTACAAAATGAAAAAACTTGACTAAAGACAGTCATAAAGCCGGAAATGAAATGACTCCGCAGTGACTAATGATAAGAGTAACAACAGTTATATGTAAGAATATTTTGCAATAAATATGTAAGAGGAGAAAAGGAGAATACTTGGAGAAGAGTAAGCGCATTGCTCTGTTTGGTTGGTGCTCTGTGTCACGAAGGTGATTATTTCTTGTATTTCCTAGCATAGTATCAGAAAACGTGTTCATAAGCAGGCATGCCACTGAAATAGGGAAGTGTTCAGAACGGAACAAAATGCACTTCTATGAATAAAAGTGAATAATGCATATGTTACTATGATAGGGGATTAAAGACATCCATATTAACTAAGCTATAACATAATCAATTTATATCCGCTAACAGTTTTATTATTAATTGAAATTTTGTGAATAATTCCTAATTTGCATTATACGGTCAATTCTTAATCAGTTTGTCTATTCCTCATCATAGAAATTTTGTAAAAGAGCAAGAAGTTTCCCATGAGAATAAGAAAAAGTTATAGCCTACATGCTCATGCAAAAGAATTAAAATTTACAAATATATACCTGAATTTGCAACTTCAGCCTCCCAACATAGTCCTAGAGTCCATATGAAAAAAGTCATCTTCCTTTTTAACAAGAAGTTAACTAACATAGATTGCTTTCTTTGTCTTGCAATCCTCCTGCCATTTTCCATTTGCAATTTTCATTAAAGGGACTAATAAGTATCATAGAGAAATGTTGAATGATGCAGAATTGAGAACAATAGATGATACTAATTTAATAAAAGAACCTATATCCTTAAACACATGTTGTACAGGACTACAGGGGCAATGTTGACTAAAAATGTTGTACATTTTGATTTTGATTTTGTTATTGTTAAAGGCGCGCTTGTGCTTGAAGTGACCCAAAACAGGGTCAAGGTCGAAGCACATCATACACAGAGTGTGACTGCGTTAAGAACGCAATGCGCCATATGACAAATATATGCACTTTACTAAATAGATCGGCAGATTTTTATGCATTACTAAAATAAGGGAGACCCATTCTTGATGTGTCCAATTCTGTTACATTTCTTGAAATGCATTATCATAAAAGAAACAGTCAATTTTCATCCTCCAAACACATTTGTTCTGTATTTAGATTCTGAAATTTGAGAAACTCAGTGAATTTTCTCAAAATTTTGTTTAGATTCTACAATTGAATGGTAAACAAATACTTGAATGGTAAACAAATACTATGTAATTGGTAGATAAGGGTGGCAATATCAATACAAATTGTGGTTTTTGAAATCGAAACCGAATATTGTGGTTGCGGTTTTAACTTTTTGAAACGAAAGATATATGGTTCAAAAAATCGAATCGGGACCTTGAAACCCGATCTGATTTGTAATCCGATTAACTAAGAAAAACCAGAAAGTGACATAAAACTGACTTTACCCGAAGTGACCTGTTATTACAATTTCACTTCAATTTCAAATGATTTTAGATTAACCCGAAATTGAACCGTTTATAAATACGAACCTGGTACCCGAAACTCCGCCTCTAATAATATATTCTTGTTATACTAACAAAACTAAATAATTATACACAACTCAATAATGATGAAATGCTCGATAAAGATACATATGCACATGGAGTATTATTACCTGTTAGATTTGCAGAAGGGATTAGGACTGTTGGATTTGCAGAAGGGATTAGGACTGTTGGATTTGCAGGACTCTGAAACCTCGTACTGCAGATGCTCAAACCCAGGCTATACTGTTTTCTAATTTATAGGATGCTCGGGCTCTCAGAAGAACAATGCTATTGGATATAAGTGGAATTATGGATAATATCTTTTTGGATTTTAAAGATTAACGTATATTTGATTTGGATTTTAAATAATTTATTAAAATCCGGAAATATTTGTATTTGGCTCCTAAGAGGCCGTTTTGAAATGAGCCAACTTGAAAAATACAATTATATGAGATATTTAACTGGAATTTTGGATAATATTTTTGAATTTTAAAGATTTACATATATTTAATTTAAATTTTAAATAATTTATAAAAATCTGAAAATATTTGAGTTGGATCTAAAAATGTTATTTTAAAATGGTCCAACTTGCAAAATACAATGCTCTTAGTATTCAACCGAGACTGAAGATAATATTTTTGAATTTTAAAGATTCGCGTATATTTGATTTAGATTTTAAATAATTTATCAAAAGCTGGTAATATTTGAGTTGGGCTCTCAAAATGTCATTTTGAACGGGTCAACTTGCAAAATACAATTATATGAGATATTCAACTGGAATTGTGGATAATATTTTTGAATTTTAAAGATTTACATATATTTGATTTAGATTTTAAATAATTTATTAAAATCTGGAAATATTTGAGTTCGCTCTCAAAAAGGCCATTGAGAATTGGGCCAACTTGGAAAATATAATGCTATGAGATATGAGATTGTGGATAATATTTTTGAATTTTAAAAATTTACGTATATTTGATTTAGATTTTAAATAATTTATCAAAATCTGAAAATATTTGAGTTGGGTACTTAAAAGGCCACTTTGAAATGGGTCAAGTTGCCAAATACAATGCTTTGAGATATTCAATTAGGATTGTGGATAATATTTTTGGTTTTTAAAATTTTACGTATATTTGATTTAGATTTTAAATATTTTATCAAAATCTAAAAATATTTAAGTTGGGCTCTTAAAAGGCCACTTTGAAAAAGAAAATGTCCAAAATAACCACATTTAGGGACACATGGTCCTAAATACCCATATTCTATATAATGGCCTTATATACCCTCTTAGCACGTGACACGAAATGTTGCATTTGTTTAATGATGTTGATCACGAAATAAGGTATCAAGCGTTGACTTCATACTAATCTTCCAGTGATAGTCGTCGGCTCGTTGCAATGAAATGCTAGTAGCTAGCTCGCTCAATGTTATACTATAAATAATCATCACATAGGACTTTTCACGTCATGTGTTAGTGGTGCGGGATCTAGTGTGAGTTTTTAGTCTCTCCTTATCTATCAAATTGGTTGATAGTGAGTCTTGGTTTAGTGTGGGACCCAGCTAGCCAAAAAATTGAAGTGGATGGGTTCTTATTATTATTAAATGCCAGTAGAAAAGGTCATTGAAGTTGTATATATATAAAAATTCTAAATTCAGTTAACGAGTAAGTTGTGAGTTTCATTATTCTGTGTATTGGAGCATGTAGCGAGCAGAAACTTTGTGGTACACTATGTTCAAATTGTCATTTGTGCAAGTGTTGAGCAGGAGGAGCACATATTCTTTGAAAATTCCCACATTGGCCAAAGTGGAAGGCAAGGCAAGGGACTCACATTATATTATTTAGCAACACTTCGTTAAAAAAGTTTGGAATGTAAGTGTAACTAGCATCCCACAAGATTAAAACTAAAGGAAAGTGATTTTCTGGATAGACCTTAAAAGTATGTAGTTCCAAATTTTGTGTGTAGATTACTTTATATTTATATTTCACACATCGAGTAATATATAAAAAACACGTGGAATCTCTATATAACTTTCGAAAAATATTTCAGAAGATTGGATTTCTCCAAGTGATTCTGAAAGTTTCAGAAGTCCCACGTGAAGGGTAGGGATATAACATTGTTATATATAATATAAGATTATAAGTTTAGCTTGTTTATGTTTTCAAGTCAAAATCAATTAAAAAGTTTTTAAGAAAAGCAGCGTATCAAGCATTAATGCGTCATTCTAGTTACCGTATATAGTTGATACGGTGTTCAGTACGACGTGTCTAAACTATCATGGTTCACACAACAACGTGTCGGCCTAATGCTAAACACGACCTAACATATCCGACTAATGCTGATCACAAACTACAGTATTAAAGAGGCATTTAGGGCCATAGTTGCAGGTTGAGGTATTTTGGACATTGTTATTTTAAAATTGGGTAGACCAGGCCATCACCCACTTTGAAATGGGCCAAGTTGCCGAGTACAATGCTCTGAGATATTTAACTGGGTTGTCGATAATTTTTTTGGATTTTATAAATTCACGTATATTTGATTTAGATTTTAAATAATTTATCAAAATCTGAAAATATTTGAGTTGGACTCTCAAAAGGCCATTCAGAAATGGGGCAAACTTGCAAAATATAATGCTATAAGCTATATAATTCATATTGTGGATAATGTTTTTGATTTTTAAAAATTCAAGTATATTTGATTTAGGTTTAAAATAATATATTTTGCAAAATAAAATGTTTTGGGATATTTAATTAGAATTGTGGATAATATTTTGGATTTTAAAAAGTTAGGAGTATTTAATTTGGATTTTACATAATTCGTGAAAATTTTAAAATATTCAATCAAATTCTAAAAAGTTTTTCAAAATTTCAAAATATTAAATCAAAATTTTAATTTTTTTTAAATCCGGTTGTATTCATTTAAATTTTAATTAATTTTTTAAAATCTAATGGTGAATTTTAAGATTACCTCAAATTTTATAAAATGATGAATCTAGATGAATTTTGTAGTGATTTTTTTTTGAAATTCGACAAAAAATTATAAGATCTTAAAGGATTTATTTGATATACATTTTTTTTTATTTTTTTTATAAGAGATATATTTTCATAAGAATACGAAGTCCTCAGAAAAAAAATCATTCAAGAAAATTTATCATCTAACAGAAATGTGTGCAAAAAATATTTCTTGAAATCTAAGGCAATAAAACTTTAACATATATATATATATAATATTAATTATAATAGTCTTCCAAATAATTCAACATTTTACGTAAAATTAAAATTATTCATAATTGTTAACCACTCCAGAGTTCCATTTACAGTGGTTCAATATTAATATTTTGTAAATAGAATCACCATACAATAGTTACATTTTTTTGGGATTTCCGGGAACAAGTCATTTCCCCTTTGTTCAAATTATTCCCCGTCCCATCTGATATGATGAATGCTCCTCCTTGGGTCACTTTGCATTATGTTCTCTTTACACAAGGATAGGGACAATGTTCTGTTAGGTCCAAAGTATCGTAGAAGAGGGGGTTGAATACGATACTCACAAATTATTCGATTTCGTTTGGAGATAATTTTTTGTGTTCTTGTCCGAAATCAAATTAACCAAATCGAAAAAACGAGTCGGGGAATATATCATTTTATAAATATAAACCACAAAGGGTGCTACAATTCTAATCCATCGGATTAGCTTCAATGAGTTCAGGTTACAATAATCAATACAATTGATAAAATTTAAGGCACTAGTAATTACTCTTGTAAAATTCTCAAGCTCTTAAATTCTTTCCGTATTAATCTTCTGCAACTGATGAACTAATGAAAACAGTGTCTTCAATTCATACATTGTAGACTTTAGGAAAAACCATCGAAGGCCTAGAAGAAATCTTGGTCGTCCATTTCCTCACCAACCTCTGACAAAACATGAATACAATTCACCTACTCATTGAATAAAAATCTATCGAAGACAAGTTTTTCTTTTCTTTCGATAGATTTAAATAAAATCTATCGAAAATAATACTTTGTTCCTTTGAAACTAGTTCGACAGTTTTATAAATAAAACTGTCAAACTTAATCATTTTATCCACTTTGATGGTTTCTATTACAAAAACTGTCGAATTGGTTTTTCACTACTTCGATAGTTTTTCTCAAAACCTTGCTTTCTCTTTCGATAGTTTTTCATAAAGGAAAACTATCGAATGTCTTTACTTGCATTTTGACCCTTGAAGATTCTTTCTTTTTGCAGTAAGCATATTGCACTTCAATTTAACCTAAACATACCTTAACAATTTCTTTTAACTTCCAGGATGTTTCAGGTCTAACTTAAATCAATTTCTTCTGAGACGATAAACATGTTGATCTTCTTAGTGCTGACAACTGGTGCAACTGGTCTAGTTCACAGATGACTAACACTGATCAAAACCTCTATGTCTTCAATTCAATACAATTGACAAGCCTTTTGCCGTCTAGGTTGCTTCATTATAAAATCACTGAAATCCTTTGGTACTGACTTTGTATCATTCGAATACTTCTGTAGTCTTGATTCTTTATTTGTCACTGAGGCCTGAACAAATTAATGAACTTCTTTCCGTGACCTATTTACGGACTTCAAGAACACATACCATATTTTGATTTTTTGAGTTTACCATTCTTCTGTTCTTTTGGATTCCTGTGCTTCAGTTAATATTATAGTTTGTCTTGTTCCTGTGTTGAGTTGTAGTACTCTGTTACATATTATGTTACATTATGCTTTACATGTTCTTCACATATACAGGACCATGTCAATATTAAGTTGCTGACTATGGGTAGGAAATGGTAACGAGATTGCAAGGAACATATATATGTTTATGGAACTAAGGCCACGTTTGGCATTGTTGTTGCAGACAGCAACAATAGCTTTTTTCTGAAAAGCATGTAAAAAAGTGTTTGGTAAAATTCAAAAGTTACTTTTCTGAAAAGCGCTTTTGGCTGAAAAACCGCCTTTAGAGAAAATAGGCCCCCCCATGCTTTTGTAAAAAGCTGCTTTTCAGCTTTTGCGGGAAGCAACTACTGGTTTCAACATCAAACCTCACCAAAAACATTAACGTTTAATATTATACCCCAAAACATGCACATATCAAAAACATTACCAAAAAGTTATCTGATTTTCACAACATCACTTATTTTAACAGCACTTTTTTCAACAGCACAACAATTTTTAATAGCAATCCCAAACAGAACCTACATGGTAGGAAACACTTTATAAAATTCTGACAATCGATTGGCCCAAGTAAGTTTGATCGGGATTGAAGGACTATTACAAAAAATTGGTAAATTTTCAATCATTTGTTAGTTCATCATATATGTACTAGATTTTCATCTAGTAAAAAGGTACGCATTCTTAAACTTTAGAATTTTGTTACAATTATTTTACGCGTTTATGTGTTGTTTGTGTATTGTATTTTATTGATGGTACTATATTCGTGTTTTACACATATACACACACAAGCTGGAGGTCTTTCTGGAAACAGTCTCTTCATTCTTTCTAATGAGGGCAAGGCTGCGTACATCATACACTCCCCAGACCCTGCTTTATGCGGGATATACTGGGTAAGTTTGGTTGGTTGGTAATATATTTTAAAATTCGAATTAAACATAAACCATATTTTGAAGTTTTTATTGGTTTAGATAGATCAATGTGCTATGTGGACTGTTACAACGTATTGCGTAAAATTCACAATATACTCATTAATTATAATTAATCTATGTCAATTTATAATATTAATAATTTTTTGTAATCTACATGTTATTTTATTTTTAAATCATAAAAAATAAAATTATTGGGACATTGAAGTTATGAGTATTTTTATTTTTGAAGGAATGCAAGAGAAAAGCATCAACTACACAATCGGTAAATCTACTAAAACAATAGCACAAGCACACAGAGGAACATCCTCAATCCAAGAATCAGAACTAAATCTATTGACACTGTATTTATCAATCTCTTGAGCTACCTTACTTGTAGACCTCGGAGAATAAAAAAACTTCGAACAATACTCGAAGATATCATGAATGATAATATGCAAATCAACGAAATTTGATATTCTATTCTTTAAACACTCCCACAAGATTTGATGCAATCAGAAGACAACCAAAAATTACGACAACCAAGCTTCTTAGCCATACTTAAACCACATCTTAACGTCATTGATTTGGTCATTTAAACTGAAAAATCTTCATTACAGTATCTAGCCTGAGCTCTTAGAACCCTTCTGAAGGGTTTCAAGCAAATAAACGCAGCGGAAAAACACGAAAAATAAACAAAAAATCGAAACTCTCCTTTACCATAAAACGCTTTAAGAATTCATTAATGGAAGATTCATGGAGTTCCAAAACTTGTGCAATCACCATGTATCCCGCTCACGCGATCTACGCTCCACGGTATCCACGCGAACCGTTGTACTCGAAGGATTGATGTGTACGAGCGCCAGAAAACCGTTTTTCTCTCTATCTTCTTTCTTTCTCTTAAGAGTGGCTAAGGTTTTATAAAACATGTATATACTTATTAAATCATCCCATAAAGAGATTATATACAGTGTAGAATAAGTTTTCTTATTATTATCCAACTAATGTAACAGCCCGTGTAATGCACGGGCCTGCATAGATTTCGTTAATAATTTTGTTGCATGAAAGATAGTCGAGATTAATTGATTAATATGAGGATTATGTAGTTGTAAGTTTGAGAGTATAATATGAAAAATGTTATTTGTGCATAATGAGAAGTAAGAAACTTTGTTGATAAATAGTGTAACTACTTTGAATCATGAATGTAGCAGTGCCAAGGTTTTTAGTCTTGTTAATATATTAATTAAATATTTTTCGCTGAATTTGTTCATCTAAATGAAATAATTTTATAATTAAAAATAAAGTAAATGATGATACTGTATTTATAATTTGTCTTATATTTTTACACTAATTTATAATATTATGTATTGTTTTCATGAATCCAATATTTTGCAAATTTTATTAAATTTCGTAATATTTAACTAATATCTATGTGATGAAATCCGCATGATTATTTTTATCGATGTAAGTATGACTACACAATTTTAATGACATGTGCATCTATATAATATCCAATCACCTATTTTTTGATTTCACTTTTTATAGTGGTTTCATCTTATAATGACGTAAGTAAATGTTTTAACTCAATCATTACATATAATTGAAAGCCTAAATTTCAAAATTTCATTTTTAACACAAATTCAATATATATATATATGAAATTCATGTATTTTGTTCTATTACATAAAAGGCATATGCATTGGCCTATCTGTAAACATCGAGGATTCAACTCAACGTAAACAATAATGTAATAAGTAAATAATAATTCAATTGTCACGGGAATCTCAGAAGATAACATCAGTCAAAATAATGAAGATAAAGTCAATCTACAGACTTGAAGTAATTCTACATTAAAAGAAGTTCATTTATTTGATCAAGCCTCAGTGAAGTATTCAAGAAAGTGGATCTATTAAAATGACAGAGATTTCAACAGTGTGACAGCAAGTGTACATATTACAGAGTTTATTAAAGGGAAAAGAAAAAAGATCACAACTTAAAGTTAAAAGATGAAGAACCGTCATTGTAGTTAGTGACTCATGAACTAGACAGTACATCGAGTGTCAACAACATACAGTGGAAGTTCGTCATTAATCTCAGTGGTTTAAGAATTGTTTCTGCTATCAAGGAAGTATATTAATTCTCTTTTAATTAATTAATTCAATTAATTAATTTATTCAATAAATTAATTTATTCAATAAATTAATTCAAAAAGAATTAATTTATTCCTTAAAGTAATTATAAGATTAATTAAATTAGAATTAGTATTGAACTGAAATGACTATGAAAATATGTATGGGTATGACTATCAAGGATAGTCATACTGAATGTCGTGCCAGGCATATTGACAGTCATGCTAAGCCTCTATGACTAAGGACATGAACTGGAATGACTATCTCAGGTAGTCATACCGAGAGTCATTGCAGTTCAAGTGGATAGTCATTGCAGGTTAGTAGTAGTCACCCCGATAGTCATTGCAAGCCTTTGTGATAGTCATGCCAAGTCAGTTGGACAATCATGCCAAGTCTTTTTGATAGTCATTTTAATTCAACAAAGGAGGCGTACAAATATCAAAAGAAGACAGAAAGTAGTTATACATGATATAAAGATAGAAAGCACAGAAAGTAACATCTATTATTCTACTCTTAACTGAACAACCAACTGCTGAGCTTCAAGATCATCAAGCAATTAATTTCTAGTTGTTAATGTTATATCCAAACCACTAGAAGTTATTTACTTTTACTTGTGTGACTATCTAGCGGATCATAATCCCTAGAATTTATCTCCAACTACTTCTTAATATTCAATCTTTTTATTACAAAAATAGATAAATTCATGTTGAATTTATTCTAGATTTGTTATTAGTTTGAGATTAAAACCTTGTAATCCGTACTGTATTTGCAACACCCTTCAAGTTTAATATAATTTATATTTAACTTGAATTTTATTTCATTTCATTCCGCATTTATTTGTTCTTGGATTGTTAAATCACGAACCGAACAAATTCGATAAAATGGTACAGTTTGTATTCAACCCCCCTTCTACAAACATATCAGGACCTAACAATTGATATCAAAGCTAATTGATTGACGCACATATCAAGATCCTTAATTTTGTGATTTATCAAGAACGTTCAAATTTTTATTTTTATAAAAATTCAAGATGACTACTGAAAAAGTTGGAGCCGTCAAAATTCCCATGTTTAGTAAAGAACACTATCCAATGTGGAAGAAGAAGATGTTCTTATTTCTTCAAGTGGCAAATCCAAAGTATCTTGGTGTATTGAAGAACGGACCAAAAATTCATTTGGTTGTTGAAGAAGAGCATATTGAGAATAATGTTGTTACTGAAGTTTCTAGGATGTATCCCAAAGACCCAAAAGACTATACAGCTGATGAAAAGGAAGTTGCTTCTCTGGATGCACACTTACAGTTAATTCTGGTTGATTGTCTAGATCCAATCATGCACAATCATGTTTTAAATTGTGTAGATGCTAAACACATTTGGGATATGATTGAGATAATCAATGAAGGGACAGAAGAAGTCATAGAAAATAAAATGGAAATTATTACCTCTTCATATGAACACTTCAGATCTAATCCGGGTGAAGGAATCTCTGATGTTTTTTAGAGATACAACAAATTGATCAATGATCTGAATCTTCATGAAAAGCATTACACCATCAAAGAGATAAACAAGAAATTCCTTCTTACACTTCCATCTCATCTGGAGCATAGGATTTTAGCCATTAGAGAAGCAAGGGACTTAGGTGAGATTTCACTGGAAAGACTCTATGGTGTTTTGAAAACCTATGAACTGGAACAGATTCAACAAAAGGAAATCTACGGGACAGGTAAAGTGGCCAGTACGTCTACTGAACTGGTGGCAGAAGTTCCACAAAAACTAGAAGAGAAGGTTGTTCAACCTTCCAGTTCTGACAAGGATGTTACTGTAGCTGAATATGGATTTACATCCACAAGTCAATCTGATGGTGACTTTTATTCCATGGAAGAACTTGAACAGTTGGAAGATGAATCAATGGCAGTGATAGTGAAGAAGTTTGAGAACTTCAGATTCAGAAAAAAAATCCTAATCTTAAGTTGAAACCCAGATTCCAGAGAGGTAGTTCTTCGTCCTCAAATAGCACAAAGGGTGGCTATAAAACTGGAACAGTGGACATAAGCACAATTAAATGCTTTAATTTTAATGAGTTGGGACACTTTGCTACTGAATGCAAAAAGCCAAGACAAGCAAAGAGGAACTCATATGATTCAAGTAAGAAGAACAAGACTGGGAAAGCTTATCTTGCTGAAGGCAAAAGTTGGGATGATACCGATAGTGATGAGGAAGATGGAGAAGATGGAAATCTAACACTCATGGCAAAAGAAGGCAACACTTCATCTCCTAAGTCTGAGGTAAAGTTCACTAACTCTGAAATGATTTTATCATCTTAGTAGTAAATTATCTTGTGCACGTAGGGAAAATGATAGAATAATTCTTCAGAACACTTCTCTTGAAAAGGAATTTAAATAATTGACACTATTGCATGTTAATCAAGATGAACTTACTAAGAAGGTAGCTTTTCTTGAGCATAGAGTTAATTGTTATAAATAGTTAGAAACCATTCTTAAAGATAAGATCACTGAACTTGAGACAAAGGTTAGAGCTTACTATAATTCTTGCAAAACAGCTAAAAAGATTTTCAACAAGCAAGCTATTAGTCAAAATGTTGGTATAGGTTTTGGCTATAACGAGGCTGTTGGAATGTTAGGCATTAATACCCCTAATAGAGTTAGTACTGAAGAAAGGGGTATACCACATGTGTTTAAGGGTATTAAAGACCCTCTCTTTAAAGAATCTATAGCAGAACCTTTGATTGAATCTTCTATCATCATTCAAGAAGAGATGCGTACTGAGGACATTGCCAATGGGATTGTCCAATCCAAAAAGTGTGTGCCTAAGAGTTCTATCAAAGTTGTTCATACAACGGAGACACAAATAGACACTCATAAGTTGGAACAAAACAACATGTCTAACATGCATAACATGTCTAGTGTAGATTTATCTCATAAAGCATATGGTGTTGCGAATTGCATGTCTTGTGCTTTTAATGTAATGTATGTTTATTTTAATAGCATCCATCAAATGATAAGACTGCTACCATATGCTCAAGATTTTGTACTTTTATTAAACTTAGGCAAGAGATCATAAAAGTTATAGTACAAATCATGATATTCTGCACATGTATAAATAGAATGCCATTTACTACCACAATGAAAACAGGACTTCTGTGGTTTATAAAATACTGATCTACTCCTAACATCAGACCTAGGAATTTCAGTAATTTTCTTTTTACTCTTCTTGCACTCAATTGCAAGATGATTAGAGTTCCCACAGATAAAACAACATTTTCTAGGTGCATTTGGGATATACTTATAACCATTTTCCTTATTTATCCCAACTTTACCATTTCTGTTTCTTTTGACAGTAGCTTCCTTTTTCTTATCTGTAACCTCACAGATTTTGTCCTTGAGTTGTTTCTGAGACAGTAAACCTACATTCTTGGTAGCTTTACTCAAGACAGGTTTAGACTTAATAATTTTAACACTTTGACCTGAAGTAGATCCCTTTTCAAAAGTTGAATTGGAATCCTTACCAAAAACAAAATTAACAGGAGTAATATTCGATTTGGTCTTGTTTATAACATGTCTATAGGTCTTTGGTTTGACTGTCTCATCAATAACAATTTTCTCTTTCAATTTTTGATCATCATCTGACATATACCTTAGACACTCTTTCCAATTCTTAGAGGTATTAATCTCATGAAATTTTCTACCAGAGTCTATCCAGGTTCTGATTTTCTCATTAGCATATTCAAGTTCCTTTTCCAGAGAAGTACATTTAAATTTTATCTCTAAGTACATGTGTTTAGCATTATCACATTCTTTCTGTACTTCTTGAATATAAGAAAATTCAGCTTCTAGATGCTCATTCCTTTTCCTAAGTTCAGACATCTCAGATATAATTCAAGCATTTTCAGCAGTTTGACTTCTAAAGCTAATATGCAATGACTTTAGAAAACGTCTTAACTCAAAAGCATTTGAAAGGCATATGTTTTAGCCTATTTGTTTACATCGAGGATTCAACTCAACTTAAACAAGTTTGTAATAAGTAAGTAATAATTCAATTGTCACAGTCACAGGAATCTCAGAAAATCATATCTATCAGAAGAATACAGATTAAAGTCATCCTACAGATTTGAAGATGTACTACATTGAAAGAAGTTCAATTATTTGTTCAAGCCTCAGTGAAGTCTTCAAAGAAGTGGATTTATTAAAGTGACAGAGGTTTCAGATTTGTGACAGCAAATGTACAGGTTACAAAGATTGATCAACAGTCAAAAGCAGACAATGGACCACAGCTTAAAGTCAAGATGAAGAACAGACATTGAAGTTAGTCATTTATGAACCAGACAGTGCATCAAATGACAACCTCAGACAATGGATATTCTTCATCAAGTTTCAAGTGGTTCAAGAATTGGTTTTACTATGTTATAAGAATTTACATTCTCTTTTAAGTTAATTATTAATTTATTTATTAAGTTAATTCTTCTGAATTAATTTGACAAATAAATTAAGTAATTAATTTATTGAATAAATTAAATTCTTCAGAATTTAATTTATGAAATAAATTAATTATCAGAATTAATTTAAATTATAATTAGAATTAATTTAGAATTTCTTAATTAAAATGAACTGGAATGACTATCCAGGATAGTCATCCCGATAGTCATTCCAAGTCTATTTATATTAAAAATGTACTGGAATGACTATCAAGGGATAGTCATCCCGATAGTCATCCTAGTACATTTCTAGAAATTCTAATTTAATTTATGTAAATTCTCATAGTCATTCCAGTTCTTTTGATAGTCATTCCAGGCTTAAAAATAGTGTTCAAGACTATTTTGATAGTCATTCCTAGTGGAATGAAAAGCAAACACGTGCAGTTTTAATCAAGTGGATTTCTACAAAAGCTAAAGACTAGACAGAAGCATTTTGATCATCAACATCATATAAAAAAGAAAAGCTCCTGTGAAGAAACTTTCAAGAACTGCCGATTCATTTCTTTTACAGTGAATTAATTCTAGATTTATTCTGTTAAATCCAAACCACTAGAATTCATTTACTAGTACTGCTTTGACTATCTAGCGGATTTTTATCCCTAGAACGTATCTCAAATTATCTAATATTGTTATATCTTTTTATTACAAAAATAGATAAATTCATGTCGAATTTATTCTAGATTTGTTTTAATTAGTTTGAGATTCAATCTTGTAATCAGTACCTCATTTGTAACACCTTTCAAGTTTAATATTAGTTATATTTAACTTGAATTATGTTTCATTTAATTCCGCCATAATTTGTTCTTAAATTGTTTTATTCTAATCAGAACAAATTCGATAAAACAGTATAGTTTGTATTCAACCCCCCTTCTACAAACTTTTCAGGACCTAACAATTGGCATCAGAGCCTTTTGATTGATATACAAATCAAAGATCCAATTGTTTTGAGATTTTTTTCTTAAACTCTGAAATTTTTATTATTCCTAAAAATCTCAAAAGATGTCTACTACACAGAAAGTGGGTACAGTCAAAATCCCAATGTTCAACAAGGAGCATTATCCAATGTGCAAGAAGAAAATGCTCCTATTTCTAAAGGTTGCAAATCCTAAATACATTGATGTGCTGAAGAATGGTCCCAAAGTCCCTATGATTATTGAGGGAGAATTGATTGAGAATAATGTTGTTACTAGGGCTGCTAGAATGTACCCTAAAGATCCCAAGGATTACACTCCTGATGAGAAAGAGGATGTTACCTTGGATTCCTGTCTACAGTTGATCCTTGTTGATTGTCTTGATCCTATCATGCATAATCATGTCCTAAACTGTGATACTGCCAAACACATTTGGGAAACCATAGAGATAATCAATGAGGGGACAGAGGAAGTTAGAGATAATAAGCTGGAAATTCTCACCTCTCAATATGAACATTTCAGATCAAACCCTGGTGAAGGTATCTCTGAGGTTTTTGAGAGATACAACAAATTAATCAATGATCTGAATCTCAATGGGAAGCGCTATACTATCAAGGAAATTAACAAGAAGTTCCTACTTACACTTCCACGTCATTTGGAGCACAAAATATATGCCATTAGAGAAGCAAGAGATCTGGGAGAGATTGCTTTGGAAAGACTGTATGGTGTTCTGAAGACCTATGAGCTGGAGCAGATTCAACAGGATGACTTATATGGAACTGGGAAGATAGTTAGTACTTCTACTGCATTGGCTGCTGAAGTCCCATAGAAACTGGAAGTGAAGGCTGTTCAACCTTCCAGATCTAACATGAATGTTATTGATGCTGAATATGGATTAACATCCATTGATCAATCTGGTGGTGACTTCTATTCTTTAGAGGAACTTGATCAGCTGGAGGATGGTGATTTGGCTTTGATAGTCAGGAAGTTTGGGAAGTTCAGATTCAAGAGGAATCCCAATCTTAAGTTCAGGCCCAGATTTCAGAGAGGTGGATCTTCCTCTTCAAGTAGCACAAGGGGTGGCTACAAAACTGGAACTGTGGATAGGAGCACAATCAGATGCTACAATTGCAATGAGTTGGGTCACTTTGCTACTGAATGCAGAAAGCCAAAGAAAGTGACAAGAAACACATTTGATTCTAGCAAGAAGAACAAGATTGGGAAAGCTTATGTTGCTGAAGGAAAGAGTTGGGATGACACTAACAGTGATGAAGAAGCAGGTGAGATTGGGAACCTTGCTTTAGTGGCTAAAGAGGCAAGCACTTCATCTTCATACATGTCAGAGGTAAAGTTCACTGACACTGAAATGATTCGTCATCTTAGTGGTACTATTTCTTGTGCACGCACTGAAAATGATAGAATAATTCTTTTGAACACAGCTCTTAAACAGGAGATAAAAGAATTAAAACTAGTGCATGTTAATCAAGATGAACTTACTGAGAAAATAGCATTTCTTGAGAATAGGGTTAAATGTTATATTCAACTGGAAACCATTCTTAAAGAAAAGATTAGTGAGCTTAATACTAAAGCAAATGCTTACTATAATTCCTGCAAGACTGCTAAAGAGATTTTCAACCAACAAGCTATTGGTAATCATGTTAGTATAGGTTATGGTTATAATGAGGCTGTTGGATTGCTAGGCATTAATACCCCTAATAGAGTCAGTGCTGAAGAAAGGGGTATTCCATATGTGCTGAAGGGTATTGAAACACCCTTCTTTAGAGAGTCCCAGGCAGAACCTCTGAATGAACACTCTATCATCATTGCAGAGGAGATTCGTGAAGAAGATCTTGCTTTGAAAGTTGAACAGTCCAACAAGTGCATATCTGATAAACCAGTCAAAGTTGTTGCAACTAAAAAGGCTAAATCAGATGTCCATAAGTTGGATCAAAACAACTGTAGTACTAACATGCCTACTGTTAATTCTTCTCATAAAGCATGTGGTGTGATTAATTGCATGTCTTGTGCTTTCAATGTTATGTATGCTTATTTTAATAGTAAGTATGTATCTAGTGATAAGACTGCTCCACGTCAACATGTTAATAATAAGAAGCATGTTAAAGCTAAGACTACTAGTCCTCCTAAGACTAGAGTGGATTCATTTATCCCTAAGCCTACTCAGAAATGTGTTAAGGCTGGCTATAAATGGAAACGCTCTTTTGTGAAAGAGGTTGAAGTAGTTTTAGTTAAAAATGTTGTTTTGCCTGACAAAGGCCAGTTCTTTAAGTATGCCGGACCCAATCAAGTTTGGGCTCCGAGGAAGGACTAATCAATTTGATATTGCAGGGAGTTAAACAGGTAAACCGTGTTATGTGGATTCTTGACAGTGGATGTTCAAGGCATATGACCGGAGATAGAGCCCTGCTATCAGATTTGGTTGAGAAAGCTGGCCCAGTAGTTACCTTTGGAGATAACAGCAAGGGTATTACTAAAGGATATGGTTGTTTGAAGTTTGGAAATGTTATCATTGAAGATGTTTCATTTGTGGAAGGTCTGAGGTTCAATCTTCTCAGCATCAGTCATTTCTGTGACAGAGGATATGCTGTTTCCCTTGAAAGAGAGAAGTGTCAGATCCTTCACAAGAAGAATGGAAAGCCTACTCTTCAAGGAGTAAGGAAAGGTGACTTGTTCATAGCTGATCTGCACTCAGGATCCCAAGATGAAGTTAATTGTTTTTATGCTAAAGCTTCATCAGATGAAAGTTGGCTATGGCACAAGAAGATGTCTCACCTTAACTTCAAAACCATGAACTCTTTAGTCAAGAGGGAATTGGTTAGAGGTTTGCCTCAGATGGAATTTACACAGGAAGGACTGTGTGAGGCATGTCAGAAAGGAAAGTCAAAGAAAGCTTCTCACAAGGGCACTGACACATCATCAATAACTGAACCACTTCAGCTACTGCACATGGATTTGTTTGGTCCAGTTAATGTGATGTCCATGTCAAAGAAACAATATGCACTTGTGATTGTTGATGACTTTTCAAAATATACTTGGGTTTTATTCCTACATTCCAAGGATGAGACCCCACACCTGGTGATTGACCATGTAAAGTTGATTGAGCTTGATTCTAGATTCCCTGTTAGAGCCATAAGGTCAGATAATGGTACTGAATTCAAGAATGCAATTCTAAATGACTTTTGTGCTGATAAAGGAATAACAAGACAATATTCTGCCCCTAGAACTCCTCAACAAAATGGAGTAGTGGAAAGAAAGAATCGTACATTGATTGAAGCTGCTAGGACTATGTTAAGTGAGTCCAAACTTCCAACGTACTTTTGGGCTGAAACAGCAAATACAGCTTGTTATACTCAGAATCGAACTTTAATCAACAAGGACTTAATGAAGACTCCTTATGAGATCATGAACAACAAGAAACCAACTGTCAAGTACTTTCATGTATTTGGAGCAAAATGCTTTGTGCTTATAGATGACAATGTGAAACTTGGCAAGTTTGATGCAAAGGCACAAGAAGCTATTTTTGTTGGTTATTCCAGAAGATCTTACAGAGTCTATTTGGTTGATAGTCATACAGTAAAGGAAAGTGTCAATGTTACTTTTGATGACACTAAGTTCCCTAATATCCAAAAATAAGATTCATCTGAGAAGCTGAAGTTTGATAACTTGCCAGACTCAGAATCAGATGATGTAGCCCCACCTGAAGTTATTGCTGGTAATGATAATAACAATGATGATAATGATCATGGTGGTGGTGGTGGAAACACTGGTAACAATGGAGATACCACCAACACTGGAGAAAGATCATCAAGGAAATCAAGCAACAACTCAGGGGGAGCAAATGAAGGATCATCTAGTCACTCACAACATCAAAGTGAATTTCAAGGCGAATCATCAAGATCAAATCTTCCAAGACAGATTGTATGGAATAGAGCTCATCCTTTTGAGTTGATCATTGGTGATCCAGGTGTTGGAGTTAAAACTAGAAGTGCAACTCAGAATGAATGTCATTATTCAGCATTTCTATCTGAAATGGAGCCAAAGAAAACTGAGGAAGCACTGACTGATCCAGATTGGGTGATTGCTATGCAAGATGAACTCAATCAGTTTGAACAACAGCAAGTCTGGAAGCTGGTACCCAGGCCAAAGAACAAGAAAGTAGTTGGTACTAAATGGGTATACAGGAACAAGCTAGATGAGGATGGCATTGTTACAAGGAATAAGGCAAGACTGGTTGCACAAGGGTATTCACAAGCTGAAGGCATTGATTATGATGAAACCTATGCACCAGTGGCTAGACTTGAGGCCATCAGGATGTTCTTAGCATTTGCAGCTTACTCCAATTTTAAAGTCTATCAAATGGATGTTAAGAGTGCATTCCTGAATGGTGAGCTTGATGAAGAAGTTTATGTGGAACAGCCCCCTGGCTTTGAAAATCAGGAGCTGCTGGAGTTTGTGTACTTTCTCTTCAAGGCTATCTATGGTCTCAAACAAGCCCCAAGAAAATGGTATGACACTCTCTCTGGTTTTCTTTTAGAAAATGGTTTTGTTAGAGGTATCATAGACAAAACTCTTTTTTCAAAGAAACACAAAAGTGATATGATATTAGTCCAAGTCTATGTGGATGACATCATATTTGGGTCTACTAATGATGATCTCTGTAAGAGATTTGCTAAGCTAATTGTTAGGAATATGTTGTTCTTGATGATAAACATAAAACACTTAGTAGAATTTGTGTAAAGTCATTTTGTAGCTGTCAACGAAATGGCATGCTTTGCAGCATTCCGTTGACAGGAAGCTCATCAACGAAATGAGTGATGTAACAATTGCACTGTACAATACTTCTAGCTTGATATGCATTTCGTTGTAGACATTGGATAGGTTTTCTAAGTCATGTTGACTAAGTACTAGATAGGCAAAATAGGTTGGTTAATTGTAAATATATTATGCCTTGTAATTTTGCCTAAGTGAAGACATGTCAACGGTATGAAGATTACTCTGTCAACGGTATGGAGTTTACTCATCAACGAAACGAAGATTACTCATCAACGAAACGAAGAATAAAGCTATCAACGAAACACACCTTACTGCTATCAACGAATCATTATCACTTTTCTGAATAGTTGACAAAGTGATAGTGACAGTTTTCTGACAGATCAAAAGGAGATGTGGAAGTGTACTTTGCATTGGAAACCATTAAAATGGACATGGGGAATAAGGAAACATTCCAATTTCCAATCTGGTTATTGAGTGGGATCACTATAAGACTGAAGACAGAAGACAAAGATCTCCAAGGACCATTAGACAAAAGGGATGAAAAGCAAGCTATTGACGGTTACCTTTAGTGTAGCCAAAAATAGCTTTGTAAACTTGGGAATATATATAAAACCAAGTGTAGCAGTTAAAATAGATGTAAGAGAAGAAAAACAAATAGATTGTATTAGCTATCTTTGAGAGCATACTTCTCTACATTCCTGTAACTGAGCAGCTGTGTACTTTTTGTATCACAGATTATTTCCGCAATAAAAATCACTTCAGTTGGATCATCAAACAATCCAACTGAAATTATTAAGTGCTTGTGGTTTTTATTTTATAAGTTCAGTTTTAATTTGTAAGTTATTTTTAAGTTTGAGAAATATCAAGAATTGTATTCAACCCCCCCCCCTTCTACAATTCTGTTAGGTCATTTGGGATTAACAATTGGTATCAGAGCAAGCTTCTAACAAACAAGAAGTTTAAAGATCAAGACCAAAACAGTAACCATGGTGAAGAAGGATGCAGGTGTAAAGATACCAGTTCTTGATAAGGACAATTACTTTAACTGGAAAGTAAAGATGCATTTACATCTCATGTCTATGGATGAGAGGTATGTAGACTGCATTGAGAAAGGTCCACACGTTCCCATGAAGTTCGCATCTAGAGTTGGATTTCCAGATGATGCTCCTGATGTAGAGATTCCAAAACCTGTCTCAGAATGGACTATTGAAGATATTGCAGAAATCCATAAAGATAAAAGAACCATGAACATTCTGTTTAATGGTTTGGAGCAAGAGATGTTTGACAATGTCATAAACTGTACAACCTCCAAAGAAGTCTGGGACACTGTTAGAACTCTCTGTGAAGGAACTGAGCAAGTTAGGGAAAACAAAATGCAGCTCCTTATACAACAATATGAGCATTTTCATTTTAAAGCTGGTGAAACACTAAATGATACGTTTAGTAGGTTTCAAAAGCTTTTGAATGGATTAAAGTTGTATGGGAGGATCTATCAAACCAAGGATTCAAACCTTAAATTTCTTAGAGCTCTTCCAAAAGAATGGAAGTCTATGACTGTTTCTCTCAGAAACACTCAAGAGTACAAAGACTACACTCTTGAAAGCCTTTATGGAACCTTAAAGACATATGAGTTGGAAATGGAGTAAGATGAAGAAATTGAAAAGGTACAGAAGAAAGGTGGATCTATTGCATTGATAGCATCTGTGAACCAACTGGAAGATGACAATAAAGAAGCTACAAAGGCCACAACTAGTCGAGCTAGTTGTAGGAGTAATGTTAGCAATGGTAAAGGCAAGATGACAGAAGAAGAAGAACCAGAACCAGCCAACTTGGATGACTTAGATGAGATTGATGAACACATTGCTTTTCTGTCAAGGAAATTCTCTAAGTTCAAGTTCAAGAGAAACTCAGAAGCAAGGCCACCAAGGAAAGACTTTCAACCTAGAAAAAATAACTGGATTGAAAAGTCTAAATCTAAATGTTTCAATTGTGGAATGCTTGGTCACTTTGCTGGAGACTGCAGAAAGCCCAAGGTTGAGAAGGGCAACAGGAAATTTGAGCCTGTTGATTATAAAAAGAAATACTTTGAACTTCTCAAGCAAAAAGAAAAGGCTTTCATGTCTCAGGAGTATGATTGGGTTGGTAATGGTGAAGATTCTGATGATGATGTTGAGTATGTCAACTTGGCTCTTATGGCTAACAATCATGAGCAGGAAGCAAGCTCCTCAAGCAACCAGGTAACACTTACTAATCTTTCTGAGCTTTCTAAAGAGGAATGTGATAGTGCAGTAAATGAAATGTCTACTGTACTATATAATTTACGTGTTACTCTTAAATCACTTACCAAAGAGAATTCAAGAATAAAAGAGACTAATTTGCTCTTAAGTGATAGGAATGCAATGTTAGAAGCACAGCTCATTGATTTTGAGAAAATGAGGTGTGTTAGTAGGGATGCTAAGAAGGAACTTGAGAACGTGTTAGAAAGGGAAGAAATTCTTAAAACACAACTTGAAATAGAACAAAGTGTGATTGCAAAATGGAAAGATGCCAGGAATGTTGCTAACAACATCATTAATGTTCAAGGTATGGAATCTTTCTGTGAACAATCATGGAAAAAGAACAAAAAAAGCTAGGGTATGTTGGTGAAACCTTAGAATCAGAAACAGAGTCAACAAACAACAATGATCATTTGTTGAAGGTTGATATGTCAACGGAATGCAATGTTCCGTTGACAGATGAACCATCAACCGATCAGGCTGTTTCGTTGACAGAGAAAAGAAAAGATGAACTCACTAGACTTAATAACAAGTATGGTCCTGTCACCAAGAACTTTGTTCAAGATGAGTCTAGTAAATCAAAGAAAGTTGAGAAGCCTGTTGAGAGAGCTAATGTAGGTCACTTGTCTAACAAGCAATTGAAAGACAAGTTAGAGAAAGTTCAAGTTGAGGCTAAGGGAAATAAAAAGAATAACAGGAATGGAAAAGTAGGGATTAACAAACACAACAATTACACACCTGATAAATATGCTCCTAGAAAGACATGTGTCAATTGTGGAAGTGTTAGTCATTTATCTACTAACTGCAAATCTGTTAAGAAGACTGCTAATGTGAAAATGCCCAAGTCTGAAATGAATAGTTCTATGCCTACAATGCCTGTTATGCCTAACATGTTTGCTCCATATGCACAATTTCAAAAATCCATATGCCAGCATGTCATTTGTGCCTAATCCATACATGAGTATGTTTAATGTGCCACAAATGCCATGGAATGTGAATAACATGTTTGTTCCTCCAACTATGCATGCTGTGAATGAAAATGTGAGCAACCCTCAGAAATCAACACCAAAGGTGAAGATTGATTTAAATCAATCTGAGCCCAAGGTGAAAAATGATATAAAAGGAAAAGCAAAGGCTAACAAAACAAGACCCAAGGTAACTTGGGTACCAAAATCAACTTGATTTGATTTTATTGTGTGCAGGGAGACAAAAGGAATCTTTGGTACTTGGATAGTGGTTGTTCAAGACACGTGACTGGTGATTCTACCCTGCTCACAGAGTTTCAGGAAAGAGCTGGCCCTTGTATTGCTTTTGGAGATGACAACAAAGGCTACACTAAGGGATATGGCTTAATTTCAAAAGAGAATGTCATCATAGATGAGGTTGCATTGGTGGATGGTCTTAAGCACAATCTGCTTAGTATCAGCCAACTTTGTGACAAAGGATTTTTAGTTACTTTTTCTAAAGAAGCCTGTGTTGTTTCTAAAGGAGGAAACAACAATGTGGTAATGACTGGATTCAGAAGAGGAAATGTGTACATTGTTGACTTTAGTAGCACAAGTCCAGACACCATCACTTGTCTCTTCAGCAAGGCAAGCAAGGATGAAAGTTGGCTATGGCACAAGAAATTATCTCATCTGAATTTTAAGGTTATGAATGATTTGGTGAGGAAAGATCTTGCTAGAGGAATTCCACAAGTGGAATTCTCCAAGGATGGTTTGTGTGATGCCTGTCAAAAAGGGAAACAAAAGAAGGCATCATTCAAAAGCAAGACAGAGTCATCAATTGTCCATCAGCTTGAGTTGCTTCATATGGATCTGTTTGGCCCTGTAAATGTCATGTCTATCTCAAAGAAGAAATACTGTCTTGTGATTGTTGATGATTTTTCTAGATTTTCATGGACCTTCTTTTTGCACTCCAAAGATGAGGCAAGTGAAATCATTATCAATCACATCAAGATGGTATCATTATCAATCACATCAAGATGGTAAACAATCATCCTGATTTCAAAGTAAGAAGGATTAGGAGTGACAATGGGACAGAATTCAAGAATTCAAGCATGAAGGTGTTCTGTGAAGAAAATGGTATTTTGCATGAGTTTCCAGCAACAAGGACACCACAGCAAAATGGTGTAGTTGAAAGGAAAAACAGAACACTTATTGAAGCTGCAAGGACAATGCTAGATGAATCAAAGTTACCAACTTATTTTTGGGCTGAGGCAGTTAACACAGCTTGCTTTACTAAAAATATTTCTTTGATTAATCAGGCCAAGGGAATGACCCCTTATCAACTACTCAAAAGAAAGAAGCCACTATTGAATTTTCTTCATGTCTTTGGATGCAGGTGCTTTGTTCTGAGAAATCAAGCTGAGCATTTGGGGAAATTTGAAGCAAAGGCAGATGAAGCAATATTTGTGGGATATGCAGCAGGGAAAGCTTACAGAGTCTATAATCTCAGAACCAACATTGTTATGGAATCTGTACATGTTGTTTTTGATGATCTCAAAATTCAAGGTCTCTGTGATGAAGGTTTCCATGAAAGTCTTTCTTTTGAGAATGAGGAAGGAGATCAAGTGAATCATGTTAAGGCTACTGAGAAACAGCCTAAAGTTGTTGTATCTAGCACAGATGAAAGCAGCAGTGAAGATGAAATTGCTGCATTAAGATTGAAAAGAATAGCTGCTAGTAGACCAAATGGTCATTTCGGTGATAGTCATGGTGATGGATTCGTTGACAGTCAAAATGAGCATTTCGTTGACAGCCAAATTGGTCATACCGTTGACAATCAAAGAAATGCTTCCAGAAGTGATCAATTAGGGACAACAAACTCAGGGGGAGTTTCTCAAGGACAATTATCCAATGAAGGCAATCATGATCATGAAGCTACCTCGTCAAGAGCAAATCTACCTCCCTCAAGGAAATGGACTAAAGATCATCCCTTTGAACTTATTATAGGTGATGTTTCTTCAAAAGTCCAAACTAGAAGAGCAACTCAAGAGGAATGTCTATACAGTAGCTTTCTGTCTCAAGATGAGCCAAAGAAAGTTGAGGATGCACTTCTAGATCCAGATTGGGTTTTAGCTATGCAAGAGGAGCTAAACCAATTTGAGAGGAACAAAGTTTGGAAGCTGGTGCCCAAACCTAAGGACAGGAGTGTCATAGGCACAAAATGGGTGTTCAGAAACAAGATGGATGAAAATGGCATAGTCACAAGGAACAAAGCTAGATTGGTTGCAAAAGGCTATTCACGGGAAGAGGGAATTGATTTTGATGAAACCTTTGCTCCTGTTGCAAGACTAGAAGCAATAAGGATTTTCCTAGCCTATGCAGCCCATGCCAATTTCAAAGTCTATCAAATGGATGTGAAGAGTGCTTTTCTGAATGGGGAATTGGAAGAGGAGGTGTATGTAAGTCAACCTCCTGGTTTTGAAGACGATGATTTTCCAGAATATTTATACTTCCTCCTCAAAGCACTCTATGGTTTGAAACAAGCACCTAGAGCCTGGTATGACACACTTTCACAGTTTCTCCTTGAGAATTTCTTCACTAGAGGTACTGTAGATAAAACTCTGTTTCACAGGGTTGTGAATGGCTCTACTATACTTGTTCAAATTTATGTAGATGACATAATCTTTGGGTCTACAGATGTGAAACTTTGTCAAAAGTTTGCCAAGCTTATGCAAAGTAAATATGAAATGAGCATGATGGGAGAATTAACTTACTTTCTTGGTCTTCAAGTGAAGCAAGTTAATGAAGGCATTTTCATTAGTCAAACAAAATATATTCATGATTTATTAAAGAAATTTGACTTAATGGAATGCTCTCCTGCCAAAACTCCCATGCCTACTGCCACCAAACTTGAATTGAATACTAAGGAAAAATCTGTGGAAATTTCAAGTTACAGAGGCATGGTAGGCTCACTTTTATATTTAACAGCTAGTAGACCTGATATTATGTTTGCTACATGTCTATGTGCTAGATTTCAGGCTGATCCTAGGGAATCCCATTTAGTTGCTATTAAAAGAATTTTCAGATATCTCAAAGGAACACCAAACCTTGGCATTTGGTATCCTAGAGAATCTGGATTTGAACTAATTGGTTATTCAGATGCAGATTATGCAGGATGTAAAATTGACAGGAAAAGCACAACTGGCACCTGTCAATTCTTAGGGAACAAGCTTGTCTCATGGTTCAGCAAGAAACAAAACTCAGTTTCTACCTCCACGGCTGAGGCTGAGTATATTGCAGCTGGAAGTTGTTGTGCACAGATTTTATGGATGAAAAATCAACTACTTGATTATGGATTAAGAGTTGAGAAAATTCCTATTTTTTGTGACAACACTAGTGCCATTGCCATTACTGAGAATCCAGTGCAGCATTCAAGGACCAAGCACATTGACATCAAGTACCATTTCATTAGAGAACATGTTATGAATGGTACTGTGGAGTTACATTTTGTTCCAAGTGAACAACAACTTGCAGACATTTTTACCAAGCCACTTGATGAATCAACATTCTCAAGACTAGTAAGTGAGCTAGGTATGTTAAATTTCTCCTAATTATTTTTGAGGATTTTGCAAGTTGCGATGTAGCCAGAAATTTGCTATGTTTTTCTATGAATTAATTTTCTCAGGAAAAAGTGCAATTTTGTCTAAGTCAAAATTACTATGTCAACGAAACGCACCATTTCGTTGACAGTCTTAGCATTTTTCTGGGTGTTTCGTTGATAGCTCTTTTATATCAACGAAACGCAGCTTTATCAACGAAATAAACGGGACTTTAACCGCCCAATCCTGATTCGTTGATATAGCGCAGTTAATCTGAACCGTTAAAATTTGACACGTCTTTTACCACGATTTATACATACACCCCTGTAAGTATAAATCATGGTAATACTTTAAAAGTAACGGTCAATTTTTTTTTTAAGCCAATCCAGTAATTTACATTGATTATTGGACTTAATTTCTGAGAATTTTTGGGGGAGTATTTAAGAAATTCTATTTTCTTTAATTCTTTTTTACCTGTTCTCAAAAATTCCAAAGGCTTTTCTTTCTTCTTCTCTCTAACAAGCAATTCAGTTCGAAGCTTTTCTTCACTCAACAATGGCACCAATAGTCAAGCTTATGTCTGCTGGAGGATTTATCTATGAGAAGAACAACTCCATCCCTTTTGTTGTCAAGGAAAGCCCGAACAACATCTTTTTCAAAATGATGGATTTCATGAAGAATTGCAAGTTGAGCTATGCAATGTTTCACTCTACACCACTCTACAATGAGATAATCGAGGAGATTTGGACCTCATGTGAGTATAGTGGGACAAATTGCACTTTGCAATTCACCATCCAAGGTAATGAGTATATAGTTAACTTTGATGTATTGCAAGCATGTCTACATATTCCTGAAAATAACTGTAATGCTTTGCCTACATATACTGAAATGATTAACATGCTAAATTCTATAAACTACTCTTTGCCTACTGATAATTTGGGTAAGATTATTAGGAGAGGTTTGGTTAAAGAATACAGTTACTTAGCTGATGCATTCATTAAGGTCTTCTCTGGAAAGATTAGCAATTTTGATGCATTAACTAATTCTATGTTGATTCTCTTAACCATGCTTCTAACTGATAGATATTACAACTTTAGCACTCAACTTATGTATGAAATTGGTGCTAAGTTGGGTGATAAGGCTAATAGGAAAAAGAATATCTATTATGCTAGGTTTCTGATGATGTTGGCTAATCATGTTAGTCCAGCACCATTAGTTATCTCTAACCCTATTTCCAGGTTCGAGTGTTTTGTGCAAGAGAAGAGGGTTTTGACAGATATACTGAGACTTAACCACAATGGTGATGTCCCAGTGGTGTATCTGCCCATCATTGAGGTAACTTCTTCTAACCCTGTTAGTATAGTTGTTACTTCTATTGTTTCACCTACCAATGTTGCTATGGAGTCTGTAGCTGTGTCCCAACAGGCTCCTGCCCAAGCAGCAAAACCTAAATCTAAGAAATCCTCAAAGCCAACCTCAGGCGCTTCTCAAAAGGCACATGTTGCAAAAACTACTTCACAACCAAAGGGGAGTGATTCTGGAGTTGTGAGAGGTGAGGGAAGGGGTGAAAATCAAAGAAACCCCAAGAATAAGGAAGGAAAGGATAGTGTGTCCCAGCCATGCCCCATTGTGTCTTCCCAACAAGGAATAATGAGTAAAATGGATTTAAACACAAGTCTAGTTGCATCCTCCCAAAAGGATGTGATTATTGAAACAAGCTCTCCTCCAAGAGCACACTCCAAGAGGGTAAGGGACACTTCAAGCCCACAGTCTACATTTTCCCAATACCAAAGGAGAGTGAAGCAAAAAATCCAAGGGTACACAGGGTGCACACACTCTGGAAGCAACACTTCCAGTTTCACAAATTCAGTTTGATGTAACCCCAATTATTACTCTGGGGTTACAGTCCCATTCTCTAAACATCAACCTTGAACCATCCCCACCAAATTCACCAACTCAGTCTTTAGATGTGGACATGATCCATACATCTATTCCTGATTCTCCAACTCTTATCTTGGAGAAGCCCCACTCTGAAGCTGGTGGTCATCACTTGTTAAGTGATCTGTTGGGCCATCAACTAATTTTTCCTGAAGCTGCAAGAGGATCTGTGGACCCCAATCTCACATCAATCACCACAGATTCGATTGTAATTTCACTTTCTCAAAATGCTTTATTGACTTCGTCAACGGAACAGCCTCTTTCGTTGACAAGTGTTTCTCCATCAACGGTATTCATCCCGTTGACAGTTCAAACTACCATTCCGTTGATAGGTCATTCTACACCCCTTATTGAAGATCAAGTTGTTTCCACAACTAGTGTAGATGACCTGGTGGTAGTTGAGACACTTTTAGGTTTGAGAGAGAGTGAAACTGAGAGGCTGGCTTGCAGCCAGGCAAAAGGAGAGAATGAGACTGAGAGGCTGGCTATTTCTTCCAGCTAGGCAAAAGGAGAGATTGAGAGTACCATCTTAGTACGTGAAGGTGAGGGTGTGAGAGGTGTGAGCCATGGGGAGCCCATGATGAAAGAAAAGAGTGGAGAGAGAGAAGGGACTACAGGAGTCATAAAGGAGGAAGCAGCCATTGCTAGTGAGTTAATGGGGGCCAGTGAGGGAGAAAGGGAACTTACTTTCCAAGAGAATTATCAACAAACTCTGGATAGTATTTCCCTGGATCCTGAGACCTTTACTCATCCTGTGCCAGCCTATCAGGTTATGGCTCAACAGGGCAATGTGGAGGCAAAGCGGTCACTAAACCTAATTCATACAACTGCATCAATGCAAAGAGCAAAGGATGCCTTGACCAATCTATCTCCAGCAGCTGCAGCAAGTGGAGACTTTGACTTTTCTGATGATGAGGACAACTTTGGTGACAATCTACAGGTGGCCACTACTTCACAGACTGGGACTTCTGTGGTGCCTCCTAGACCAAACTGGCTTTCTCAGGATATGCAAGGAAGATGCACTCTAGATGCTGCTATCACAAGGCAGTACAATAAGGCATATCTAGCTCATGAGTCTGCAAATGCAAGGGACAAGAAATTCTACAAGGCCATCATGGATTCACTGGAAATCCACAGGCTACAGATGTTGCAGACAAGGATTGAAGCTACAGAAATCAAGGATTCCATTAGCAACCTCAGGGATGCTACTGACAAGAGGCTAGATGAAAAGCTTCCTCTTCTAACTGTGTCCAAAATGAACAGGTTTTTCTCCAAGGAACCTGAAGTGTACTCGTCTTTGAAGACTCTTTCCTCTAGAGTGGACAAAGTTGAGGCTACACTTTCTCACATGCAAAAGGAACAGGAGAAGCAAACTTAGCTACTCACCCAGCTTTTGGCAGCTCAAGGACTCCCTCTCATCTCACTTGATGATAACAAAAAGGGGGAGAAATCTAAGGAGCTAGAGAAATCTAAAGAGCTTGATATACAAATCACAAAGGTTTTGGTCCCAGCCATTTCCTTACCAAATGAGCCACTAGCAATGGGGGAGCTTGGACAGAAGAAAAAGGATGGCATTGACCTAATTCAGGAAGCTTCTATGAGGATGAGACTTGCAGAACAGATCAAAGATCATTGGTCCAACATAGAAGCAAGAGTCAAGAGAATTGCTCGAACTGCAAAGAACTCAAATCCATCAACGGATCAACCATCAACGAATGCCATGGTTGTAACATCAACGAAATGGGAGCCACAGTTCAAGAGTTCTTATGTTATAGAACCCCTTCAACATGGAGTCCTTCAAGATTCAAGAAGTGAGAAAGGACAATCTTCATGCTTTAGGAATGTGGATGCAAGAGGGATATCTCCAATATCACCTGTCAAACCCAAGGGCAAGAACATTGCAAGGATATTTTATTCTCCACCAAAGCCAGATGAGTTCAAAGTCCTAGGGAAGCTGATCATGGAAAGCAAAGAGAGCAATCATCCAAGCATAAGGAACAAAAGGGCCATCATCTACAGGGATAGCAAAGAAATCTGCATTTGGGTTGGTCACCCAAATTTTGCTAAGGCCAAAGCTGAAGAATCTGAAAGGACAGCAATGCAAGCACTAGCAGTTTCTCAATCACTTGAAGATGAAGAAACCCTACAGGAATAAAAGGCTAATGATGAAGCTAAGAAAGCTGGAAAGGAAAGGAAGAGTGTAAGGCAGCCAAAGGCTAGAGCTAAAAGGAATCTGAACTTTGACAAAGATGATTCTCAGGACACTGCTCAAGACTCTTCCACAACAAGTGCACATCAAATTCCTGTTGATCTACCTCATGAAGGAAAGTTGGCCTGTGATCCTGCACATCCTGTCAACTTTCATGATCAACCAATTGTACCAAAAGAGGAGCCTCTTGAATTTGATGAGGCCTACTTTCCAAAGTTCCTATTTGAGAAGGATCAACCAATGAAGACAAATAAAAGGGTTGTCAAGGCAAAGCCAGTGTTTGTGAGAAAGCCACAACCTTAGAAACCCCCTGCAAATCCAGAGGACTGCATGTACATTGCTGACATCAGGGAAGAATCCAGTTTACATCTTGACTTAAACAACCTGGTGGAAGTAAGAGGCATTGCAGCTTCTCAAAAATTACCCGAGAGACTAGTTTTTACATTCAAGGGAGGTAGAGAACAAGTGTGGCCTCTCTATAGAATTTTAGGAGAAGACTATCAAACACTACTCTCAGTGTTTAGATGCTTGAAGAAGGACTTTGGCTTCACCAAAACAGCCAAGTCTGAGGTGGTCTCCAAAATCTGTCAGATAAAGGCTAGCTGGAACAAGCCTGAGGCTCTTCCCAGGATGCTTAGAGTGCCCTCAACAGGAAAGAAGATCCATCTTCAACCTTACTGGATGATGGAATTTAAGGACAAGGACAATTGCAGAAGATTCTTTAGGATGGAAGACCAGCTGGATAAGGCATCTAATCAAACTCTAAAGTTTATGCAATCCATGCTTGGTGATCAAGATGAAGAGGAGAAAATCTTTTACAGAAGGCTACAGGTCCAAATTGAGGAAAACAACTCTAAGAGAGGGAAGAAGACTATGCCACAAAGAAGACACAGATGAAACATTTGCTCAGACTAGAGGAGCACTTTTGGGCATTAGTCTTGTAAGTTGTATTTTGTCTAAAATATCATGAAGCTTAATGCATTTTCTACTTTTGTAGTTTATGATGTATCTGAGTGTTTTTGTTATCATCAAGTCTCTTGATTTATGACTGTTATTTTATCAGTCATAAATTGGGGAGATTGTTAGGAATATGTTGTTCTTGATGATAAACATAAAACACTTAGTAGAATTTGTGTAAAGTCATTTTGTAGTTGTCAACGAAATGGCATGCTTTGCAGCATTCCGTTGACAGGAAGCTCATCAACGAAATGAGTGATGTAGCAATTGCACTGTACAATACTTCTAGCTTGATATGCATTTCGTTGTAGATATTGGATAGGTTTTCTAAGTCATGTTGACTAAGTACTAGATAGGAAAAATAGGTTGGTTAATTGTAAATATATTATGCCTTGTAATTTTGCCTAAGTGAAGACATGTCAACAATATGAAGATTACTCTGTCAACGGTATGGAGTTTACTCATCAACGAAACGAAGATTACTCATCAACGAAACGAAGAATAAAGTTATCAACGAAACACACCTTACTGCTATCAACGAATCATTATCACTTTTCTGAATAGTTGACAAAGTGATAGTGACAGTTTTCTGACAGATCAAAAGGAGATGTGGAAGTGTACTTTGCATTGGAAACCATTAAAATGGACATGGGGAATAAGGAAACATTCCAATTTCCAATCTGGTTATTGAGTGGGATCACTATAAGACTGAAGACAGAAGACAAAGATCTCCAAGGACCATTGGACAAAAGGGATGAAAAGCAAGCTATTGACGGTTACCTTTAGTGTACTTTAGTGTAGCCAAAAATAGCTTTGTAAACTTGGGAATATATATATAACCCAGTGTAGCAGTTAAAATAGATGTAAGAGAAGAAAAACAAATAGATTGTATTAGCTATCTTTGAGAGCATACTTCTCTACATTCTTGTAACTGAGCAGCTGTGTACTTTTTGTATCACATATTATTCCCGCAATAAAAATCACTTCAGTTGGATCATCAAACAATCCAACTGAAATTATTAAGTGCTTGTGGTTTTTATTTTATAAGTTCAGTTTTAATTTGTAAGTTATTTTTAAGTTTGAGAAATATCAAGAATTGTATTCAACCCCCCCCCCCCCCCTCTACAATTCTGTTAGGTCATTTGGGATTAACACTAATGCAGAGTAAGTTTGAAATGAGTATGATGGGTGAGCTGAAGTTCTTTCTTGGATTGCAAGTAAGTCAAAGGTCAAATGGTATATTTATTTGTCAATCCAAGTATCTCAAAGAACTCCTCAAGAAATATCAAATGGAGGATTCAGCATCAACAAGGACTCCATCTTCAACAGCAATCAAACTTGGAGAGTTTAGGTTAATATTAATTCGTTTAAATTATTGTTTCTGCCTTTTATTTTAAGTACTTATATTTTTGTACTGGAATGACAATCGGTATGACTATCCCATAGTCATCCCGATAGTCATTCTAATTATATGCATTTTATTTTATTTTTTGTTTATTTTTCTCTGATTATTCTGTTAGTACTTAAAGTCATTCTCAGTTTTATACTGGAATGACTATCGGTATGACTACCCGGTAGTCATCCCGATAGTCATCCCAGGCTATTCTGAGTTTTGCCTATAAATACTAAACAGATTGTCATTTCTTCTCATTCTTTTCAAACTCTTGTTTTTACAAAGTTTCTTTTCTCTCTAGTTTGGTTCTTTATTCTCTAAAGTAAAGAACTGCTGTCATTTTTTTTCTTTTCTTGGATCGACATAAATTGATTTAATTAATTTCTGATATAATTCTTATTTCTTGGAATTTATTCCCTAAATTAGAATTAATCTAAAATTAACTCTATTAATTTGTGTTAAAATGGCCCAGCAATTTGAGACTGTTCTTACTAATTACCATGGCTATTTTGATCCCCTGAAATGTTCATTTGAACGTTTTAGGCCTTGGATCTCGTTTCTTAATCAACATTCTTGTGTTAACTATGCTATTTGTTCTAATGTTGATTTGAAAGTTGATCCTTTATATTTACTTTTCTCAACTGCTGTTGTCTCTGATGATTTCTCAACTATCTCTTTCAATATTCAGGACACACAGTACATTATCACTGAGGAAAATTTTTGTAATGCCTTGCAGTTTTCTCGGGATAATTTTGACAGACTTCCCACTGATGAAGAATTAACTAGGTTTTTCACCAGTATTCACTATCAAGGTCCCCTAAATATGACTAAATTACTTAAGGGGAATCTTGTGTGTGAATGGGATTTATTCTTTGATACCTTGGCTAAGGTCTTTGGCAATTGCACGAAAAATAACTTTCAGAATATTCCTTATCTTTTACAAGTTATTGGTTATGCAATTGTCTTCAACAAAAGACTCAATTTTGGCCACCTTCTACGGGAAATTGTTGCTAGGAGGGTGTTTAATTCTAGAAAGGAATTTGATCATGGTAGAAAGATTAAATGTTTTTATCCTCGCTTTCTATGACTTGTTCTTAATTCTTTACTTTCTAATGAGCATCAAGAACTGTTCAGGAATGGTCATTTTTTCATTTCTCCGACCACTGACAAAAAGTTCTATCAAAGATTGGAAACATCCTTCAGGTATAGCAATGTTCCTGTTATCATATCCAACTACATGACAAACTTCATCAACCTACCATCATTTGAACCACCAGTTCCCGACCTAAGGATAGTTACATCAGGTGGAACTGAAGAAGTCATACAACCACAGGTAAGGACTTCTATCCCTGGTTCTTCTGGTACTGTTTCTGAAACCCAAGAGGTTGATAGGGCTGACCAAGAGTTTGTAGAACCACAAACTCTATCCCCGGTCATAGAGCCAAACACCGAGTCATATCCAAATCAACCTGAACCTTATCTCTATACCAGAAACAGAAATAGTAGTGATGAAGAAACAATGAGTGATCCCGCAGCTCTATCTCCACCTCCTAAGAAAAGAAGAACATATAGGGAGATATCTGTAAGCCCGTCTGTATCCTCCCAACAGGATATGGATTTTGAAATGGCCAATACACAGTCTCTGGAGACATCCTCTCAACAGGGTGAATCTATTGAAGTTCGCCATAGGGCCATGGCATCTTGTAATGAGTCAAGCACACTCCCGTTACTCACAATGGGAGAAAACATAACTTTAGATGCAACTCAGGACACTTTGCTAGGAGAGCACTTAGGACATGAGACAGTGCCTACCATTGTAATGGTAGAAGTGCCTTCACAGGCATCTGAGGGAAAATTTGATTCTTTGCCAACACAAATAGAATCATTTTCTCCCCTCCCAGAGGGAACATCTCTGGCTCCCTTAAGGGATTTTCCACTCGCAGTTTTTACTGGAGAAAGTGGAAGGCAACCTATTGAATCCAACACTGAAGAAATTCAGTTTTAAATTCCAGATGATCTATTGGATTTCTCTAGGGATTGGGAATCGCGAACTCCCATTGCACCACCACTGACCTCTCAAGAAGGGGCTAGGGTGATTTTTCCTGCAGGTACATCAACTCCTAATATGGATAGACATATAGTGGTTAGATCTGAGAGACAAACACAGAGCGATACACAAGCATGTGATCAGAGTGAAACACCATCGAGAGAAATTGAGATGAGTGCAAACAATGACACATACACTGCTTCTTTATTGGCTCAAATAGCTGGTCTACAGAAACAACTTCAACAAACCCAGGCTGAAAAAGATATTCTCAAGGCACAAGTGGTTGAACGGTCTTCTTCTTCCACATCTGTAACTAATCAGTTGGGTACTATCAAGGATGAAATTGAAGGATTGAAGACTACTCTTATCCCCAGGATGAATGCTATTCAGGAATCCCAGGTGTTAGTGGCTTCAGAAATCTCTGAGATTATAACGTCAAATGCTGAGATAACAGAGAGTGTCAAGCAGATTGCTTCCATTTCAACTCGGGTGGACTACATTCAGGAGACTGTTGATGAAAATCAGTGGTTCAATGATGAAAGGTTTGCAAAGATTGAAGGAGGGATGCAGCATCTGAATGAAGGCATGAAGCATCTGTACAACATGATCAAAGATGCACATCAACCCAATGCTGAACAGAAGAAATTCTTTGATGGTGATGATGATGATGAGGATAATGATGGTAAGGATGAATGAGGAGATAAAGAAGGAGAAGGAAGAAGTAGGAAAGAGGATCCTAAAACTGATAAAGTTAAATCCAAAGAGGATTCCTCAACTAAGGGGGAGAATAAGGAGAAGGAGAAACAAGGAGGAGAAGGAGTGAGAGATCAAGGAGGTGAAGCTCAAGGTTCTGGTTCTGGAAAGGACAAAGGGAAGCAAAAGTTAACTTTTTCTGATGATGTCTACTATCAAGATGAACAGGGAGAGTTTGATGATATTGAATCTGAAGAAACCCCTGAAGATATCTTTGGTGAAGTGGAGGTTGAAGGAGAGGCTGATTTTGCTGACTGGGAAGATGAACCTGAAGTGGATCCTGCCTTTGAAGCTGAGCTGTTAAGACAGAAAGCTGATCTGAAGAGAATAGAGGAGGAGAATGCTAAAGTGTCTGACATCATCTCAAAGCATCTAGTTATCCAAAAAGCTGAACATCAAGAAAAGCAACGGATTCATGATATAAAGGTCAAGGACAGGAAGTTATTTGTGAGGCTGAAGCTTGGAGAAGAATGGGATAGAGCTAGAGAGATGTTCTCACATCCGACAAGGTCAGACAATGATGGAAAGTTCTTTAGCATGTTGGAAAGGTACAGAAAGGTCAATCCAGACAACACAATCTATATGAAAGCTCTTCATGCGGAGATTTCAAGAATTACTACTGGATATGACAGAGTCAGAGAGGAGTTGAAGATCTACATCTACACTCATAATGAGGGAACTTTCATAGTTTCTCTTAATCTTCTGGAAGGTAGAACTCTCTCTGAGCTTTGGGTTTTCATGACAAAGATTAAAAGGTCTTCACCTCTATGTGAGCTGTTGCATGATCAGCTTAGAGATTTTGCCATGAAAGCTAGTCCTCAAGTTGTGGATGTGCCATATGAAGTTAAATTTTATAAAGGAAGGGCACTTCAAACTTGTGGTGTGGATCCCATCTCTTTGAAAGATTATCCTGCCAAGCATCTTGTCTATATGGAGAACATGTTGAGGACAACAGGGTTTGCTACACAAGAAAAGACAGAAGTTGCTGATTTGATTCAAGACTATTGCATTGCCAATATCAAGAGATCTCATCAAATGAAGAATAGGCTGAAGAAAGTTACAACTCAACCTGTCAGACCAAGTGGCATTACTTCTGAATCTGATCGTGTTCTGGACAAGGATTTGCTTGAAGCTCTTGAAGAAGGAGAGATGATGGATCAAGAAATATGAAGAAGCTCTGTTCTGTAAATGTTAAATGTTTAGAGCTTAGGTGATTCAAGATAGGATCAATGTAAACACATGTTCAGTCTAGAGGAACATCTATCTTGTATTTATCTTTACTGTTTGAATCTGGAAAATGTTTAATGAAATCCAGAACTTTGTGTTATTATTTACTTAACTTTTAAAGTCTTATTTTTACTTGTTTAGTTAGTTGAGTTATCCTCTAAGTATTTGCTTGTTATTCTCTAACAAACAAATAGGGGGAGATTGAAAGGCATATGTTTTAGCCTATTTGTTTACATCGAGGATTCAACTCAACTTAAACAAGTTTGTAATAAGTAAGTAATAATTCAATTGTCACAGTCACAGGAATCTCAGAAGATCATATCTGTCAGAAGAATACAGATTAAAGTCATCCTACAGATTTGAAGATGTACTACATTGAAAGAAGTTCAATTATTTGTTCAAGACTCAGTGAAGTCTTCAAAGAAGTGGATTTATTAAAGTGACAGAGGTTTCAGATTTGAGACAGCAAATGTACAGGTTACAAAGATTGATCAACAGTCAAAAGCAGACAATGGACCACATCTTAAAGTCAAGATGAAGAACATACATTGAAGTTAGTCATTTATGAACCAGACAGTGCATCAAATGACAACCTCAGACAATGGATATTCTTCATCAAGTTTCAAGTGGTTCAAGAATTGGTTTTACTATGTTATAAGAATTTACATTCTCTTTTAAGTTAATTATTAATTTATTTATTAAGTTAATTCTTCTGAATTAATTTGACAAATAAATTAAGTAATTAATTTATTGAATAAATTAAATTCTTCAGAATTTAATTTATGAAATAAATTAATTATCAGAATTAATTTAAATTATAATTAGAATTAATTTAGAATTTCTTAATTAAAATGAACTGGAATGACTATCCAGGATAGTCATCCCGATAGTCATTCCAAGTCTATTTATATTAAAAATGTACTGGAATGACTATCAAGGGATAGTCATCCCGATAGTCATCCTAGTACATTTCTAGAAATTCTAATTTAATTTATGTAAATTCTCATAGTCATTCCAGTTCTTTTGATAGTCATTTCAGGCTTAAAAATAGTGTTCAAGACTATTTTGATAGTCATTCCTAGTGGAATGAAAAGCCATACACATGAAGTTTTAATCAAGTGGATTTCTACAAAAGCTAAAGATTAGACAGAAGCATTTTGATCATCAACATCATATCAAAAAGAAAAGCTCCTGTGAAGAAACTTTCAAGAACTGCCGATTCATTTCTTTTACAGTGAATTAATTCTAGATTTATTCTGTTAAATCCAAACCACTAGAATTCATTTGCTAGTACTGCTTTGACTATCTAGCGGATTTTTATCCCTAGAACGTATCTCAAATTATCAAATATTGTTATATCTTTTTATTACAAAAATAGATAAATTCATGTCGAATTTATTCTAGATTTGTTTTAATTAGTTTGAGATTCAATCTTGTAATCAGTACATCATTTGTAACACCTTTCAAGTTTAATATTAGTTATATTTAACTTGAATTCTGTTTCATTTAATTCCGCCATTATTTTTTCTTAAATTGTTTTATTCTAATCAGAACAAATTCGATAAAACGGTATAGTTTGTATTCAACCCCCCTTCTACAAACTTATCAGGACCTAACAGCATTATCAGAATCAAAATCAAAGACAGTACTTGATACCTTTTCATCAGGAGCAGCCGATTCATCAGTATTGGCCATTAGGGCATAGTTGACCACCTCAGTGTCAGATTCTGAGGAATGAGTCCATCCAATCCTTGCTTGATGTGATGAGTGCTTTAGTCTTCTTGCACTATGTAGCAAAGTGTCCCATACCATTACACTTGTAGCATCTAACCTTTGACTTGTCAAATTTGCTACTCTTGCTATCCTGTTTGTTATACTTTCCTTTGTCAGCATTGAAGGTCCGTTTCTGAAAGTTTCCTTGTCTTCTAGCTTTCTTGAACTTCATCTTTTTGAAGCCCCTAACTATCATAGCAACCATCTCTTCCATGTCTGAGTCAGTAGAATCATCATCAGTATTGGCATCAGGATTGCCATCAGTATCTGATGAATCATCAAGATCTGACTCCACCATTCTGGATTTTCTTCTGGAAACCTCCATAGCTTTTCCTTTTGATTTAGCCTCTGCGTTCAAAGCAATAGATTTTGCCTTGCTGCTCTTTTAATTCTTTCTCTGTTGAACTCAAGATCATGGGTTCTTAGCATCCCATAAACTTCATCAAGAGACACAGTGTTGAGATCATACTGATGTCTAATGATCGAAGTTTGAGTATCCCATTCCTCTGGTAAAGCTCTCAGGAATTTGGTATTTGAATCTTCAGGTTCATATTCCTTGCCAACTAAAGATAGATTGTTCAGAAGAGTCAGAAATCTGTCACACAGATCAGTTAGGCTCTCATCAGGTCTTGCATCGAATTGTTCATATTCTTGAATCAAAAGAGCCCTTCTGTTTTTCTTGACAGATTCAGATCCTTGGCATTGAACTTCCAAAGTATCCCAAATTTCTTTTGCAGACTTGCATGCAATCACCCTGTTAGACATGACAGCATCAAGACTATTGTGTAAGATATTCTTTATCTTTGGCTCCCTGAGTACATGAGTTTTTTCTTCTGGAGTCCATTCACTTTTTGCCTTGACCACATAATGTTCAGGTGCGGTATCTGTTCATCCAATTAATCTCGTAGGAATATATGGTCCATCACAAATCCTGTCCAGGTAGTCAGGATCCATAGCCTCCAGGTACATCAGCATCTTTACTCTCCATGTTGGATATTCAGATTTCTTCAGGATGGGAATCTTCATGATTTCATACTTTGTTATTGATTCATTCTTGTTTGTCGACATCTTTAGATCGTTTCTGATATAAAATTATATCAGTTTTCTCTGATACCAATTGTTGCCCAGTAATAATCTATTGTAGAAGGGGGGTTGAATATAATAGTATAAGATAATCGACTTTATTAAACACAAATATGAATAATAACAGTTTTATTGAATCTGTTATAAAACTGTTACAAAACTCTCTTAAGAAATTCTGTGCTCTTAAGAGCTTCAAGGTTACAAGATACTCGAGTGTGTGATTCGATATAAATCAAAAACCTAAACTGTGTTTATATACTACACAGCTTCTCTATCAAATTACAAGATAAGTCCTAATCAATTACAAAGATTGAAACATATCCTAACTTGACATCTTCTCTTCTACAAACCAGGAACCGACAAAACAAACTTCCTTCTTTAGCTAGACTCCATATATAACTTGAAGTAGAAATCCTGATCAGCTTCCGGTCCTGATTATCAATCCTGATCACAGTCCTGATATGAATTCTTATATCAATCCTGATATGAATCCTGATACTGACGATCATGCAATCCGGATGCGTATGCAATACTGATGACGTCAGCAATCCTGATCAGTTGAGTCTAGATCCTGACAATCATTGAATCCTGATCTAACAAACTTTTAATGTAATCAAAGTATATTAATTCTCGTATCTAAATATAATGATTTCAAGTCTAAGGATCATTACATCATTATCACTGTGAGAATTACTTATAACACTATTAATATGTAGAATCTCACGGCGGGTCATTCCAGTGTCATGTACTCTTACATGTACCTATGTTTTGACTTTAGTATCACCATACCTTTGACCAACGAGATGTGGTCATCAGTCAACAAACATACTGATCTCTATGCATTATTATTGTTCTTAAATAATAACACTCGACTAGGGATATTTACGAATAAAGATAGTATTCATATAATCTCATTTTCAAGTTACATACTTAAAGATATAGAATACGCATCATAATCTCAAGAACATTTATTATGCTAACATTTATAACGCAGTATATGAAGGCATAATAAATAAATAAATAAATAATCAATAAATCATAATTTCTAATAATAAAATATTTTTCCTAAAACATAAAAGTATTGTCTTTAGGGCACAAATACTGACACCTTCCCCTATAGTCTCTTGCAACGACTCCCAAACCACAACCATCTTTGCATTCAGGAACAACAACATCACAATTAATAACGGTGTGTTGGGACGCCAAACTTCATTACATTTACTTAACGTAACTTGGGATATCGAAGAGGAGAGCGAGATATTAGGAACAAGACTCAAACCCAATTCAATAAGATCTACAGCGGTAAGATAAACCATGCAAGTGCTTGTTGCATTGGTACCATAATACCCAACAAATTACAATAAATTCAAGATCTTTTCTAAGATGGAGTTATTATTATTTTTTAACAAGTACAAGAGTTATGTTCAAATGTACTTTTTTCAACAAAAAAGTGCGTTTTCATTAAAGAATTGTATCAAAGTACAAATACCATCCTTAGAGAAATTTATCATTTAATCGAAGATTATACAAATACATTTAATAATACTTTAACAAGTATAAGAGACGTTTAAACTTAAAAACTCTAAAAAGTCCTAATGTATTTTGGTGATGGCTCGAATTTGATGAATTTTTGATCTCTTACTAAAATGGTGTTAGTTTAGAATGAAATTTTTAATTAGTTGTGTAAAAGTTTATTTATAGAGTTGGGTTGGAAATTGTCTAAAATGTTCAAATTTGGATACATAACCTTCAATATTATAATATAATTTTAAATTAATTTATTATCCAGGCAATGCACAATTTTTTTTTAATTCATTATGTCATATACAAGTTTTGAAACTTGAAATTTTAAATCAACGTTTTCGATCTGTTTATTTTACGATTTTCCGATTCCTTCTTTATAGTACTATATGAAACTAACCAAAATTTGGGCATCCTCTATATTTTAAATACATGATATAATAATAATAATAATAATAATCAGTAATTAATATTAATATTAATATTTATTGGATATCAGTGCGATGCACATCTATTGTTTAAATTATATTTATTTTAATAAACATGTTATTATTGTGTTATAACTTTTTTCATATCTTGAAAACTAAAATATTTGACACATAAATCAATTAGAAAATTTAGTTAGATCATTAGTTTAACTCATATATGTTATTTCTATTGTAGTTTTAATATTATCTATGAAAAATAATTTTTTTTCTACTTATTTAACTAATAAATAAACATTTATTCTCTATAAAAAAGATTGAATTCCATCTATGTATCCTTGAATGCAATTTATAAAATAAAAATAATTTGTAACATATGATCATTAATAACATTAAAACATAAATTAGTATTGATTATAATCACTCATATTAACATTTTAAACTTAATTATATTTAACTATTTTTCCATAATAATTTTTATGTTTATTTTTTACAGCAATGACAGAAGAAATTAATAAATCAACGCAATTATATAAAAAATTAAAAATAATTGAGCTTATTAGCATGGTATTTATAAATACTTTTTTTGTCAAATTATATATGGAGAAAATGTCCTAAATAACTAATATTTAAACACTAGCTACCGAAAATATCACACATCGATTTTTGTGCCTTTTTTATCCAAGAGAATTCGCATGCAGGAAATGCATATATCCCACAAGACCCATCTACCCATCTCTACTAATTATTAAACTAACCATCTGTCTCTTTCTCTATCCCACATACAAAAACTTACATACATAAATACACACACACTCTTCCTCATCTTCAAATTCAAATATCTACACCTCCGTAACTCCAATAATACATATGATTTTGAAAATAAATTACCCATAATTGTTTCAACAAAAATGAGTAGCATCTTGCCCGACTTTTGTTCAACAAATTTCAGTTATGATATCTTGAAGTTTTGTTTGATTTGTGCTGAAAAAATAGAGGATAACAACTAGAATGATTCATAATTATTAGTATGTAATTGTATTATAATGATATTATTTCTTGTATGGTGTTGGTTTTTGAAATTGGGGTTTTGCGTATCTTTAATTAGATTAGGATTCGGGCTTTCCATAGATGATGGATAGGGTGGTTGTTGATCGGAAGGGTGGTGATTTTAAGTGTATCACCGACGGATCTTGTGTATGGGTGGCGGTGTATTAGTGTTTCTGCGTGTAGTACATACAGGTGTGTTTGGGTGTAGTGTATATTTGTGTGTGGAAGTATGTTTTTGGATTTCGGAAATCCGTGTGTTATATCAGGTGTGTAGTACATTGTTCTTGTGCATATAGCTAATCACGCATTCAACTGATACTTATATTTGAAGAATGTATAACACGCAAGTTGAATTTCGCATTCGAATGATGTGTATACATGAGAATCGCATTCACAGGATGTGTGTAGTTCATATGATTATGTCAAACAGACTAGTCAAAAAAGGCACACACATAGTTATCATTAGAGATGAGCATCAGGTCACTTCGAGGCCGGGCAGTGCTATCCCCGCCCCCGATCCCCGAATCCACCTCCATTCTCCGACCCCGCCCCGATCCCCGAACGGGGAGTAGTTTTTTCCCCGATCCCCGCCCCGAACGGGGAACAGGGATCCCCGCGGGTAATCAGGGATTTTCTTTTTTCTTTTTAAATAGAATTTATTTATTTTTGAATATATTTAGTAACAAAATTAAGTTGTTAAATAATGATATGTAGTACATGTTTTAAATTTAATCTTACATTTAAAAAATTAATCCGAATTAAAATATATTTACAATAATAGATAGAAGATATAATTAAATTATTGCAATTAATTTATATTTTATTATTAAAATTTTGAATTTAATACTAATAAAAATTTAAAATAAAAATACTACATATAAAATATACTCATTTTTAATAATTTAATTATATACATTTAAAAATATATATATTTTTACTTCTAAGATATGAAAATCGGGGTTCGGGATCGTTGCGGGGTCGGGGATTATGAAAATATTCTCTGTTCCCCGCCCCGAACCCGAAAAAAATTCCCGAATCCCCAATCCGAACGAGGCGGGGATCAGATCGAGCAGGGCGGGTGAAATGCCCATCCTTAGTTATCATGCGAATATATTACGCATTCAAAGCATGCACATACAAAGTGTTATTTTGGGCACAATTTCCGAGCATGAGTATTTTGGGCAAGCTTGCGGTCAAAACTAATATAATGGGCATTCACTTTAGATTGTATTTTTCTTCAAATTTAATTCTTGTTTAATTTATTTATTTAAATGAATTAAGTAGATATTTTAATAAATGAGTTCTCTTTGTATTTATTTTTTCTATAAATAATTTTAAATATATATATATATATATATATATATATATGATTTTATTTTCATATTAATATTTTTTTGATTTGATTAGATTATTATCGGGTAATTTGAAATATTTTATTAGAGTAATAAAGGATTCTTAAAACTAAAAAAAAATGAAAGAATAAATTATTAAAATGGAACTAAAATTTATTTTAATGTTTATATTAGTTTAGGTTTTGAATACAAAATATACTATTTGAACTCTATCTTGAGTTCTAAAAAACAAAATTGATCGATTTTACAGTTCACGACATAGTCTTTAATCTAATGAGAATTTAAAAATTCCTGAAAATTCAAGAAAAGAAATAGATATGAACCTTTATATTAAGAATTCTTTTTAATTTAGAAAATTTATTTAAATTTAAATTTAATGTGAATGAAATAACACACATCGTAGTTAGTATTTAAATACGATTCTACTAACAAGCACAAATACACTTTTTTTAATATTCGATACAACGATATTTATTTATTTATTTTAAAATCTAATTGCTCTTATTCGATTCATTTCGTGCTACGATATATTTCATGTTTGAGACTTGGCAGTCAAACCAAATAAGATTTTGTGAGTAGATTTACTATAAACCCTCACGAGACCTTACTCGTCCACTAGGGTTGCCTACGGGTTTAAAGGGCTTATTGCATATGCCAACTGCAACCGTGATCACCTAAGGAAGTGGTATTAGTTAGTTAGGATTTAGTATTTTTCTTTCTTCTTTGCCCGAGGACGTGCAAAATGCTAAGTGTGGGGATGTGATAAGTGTGTGTTTTATCTAAATATTGTCCCTATATTCAAGTTATTTTGTATTGATTTGGATTTTATTTAATAAATTATATTGTTTTATTGTAGATATCAAGGAATTTTAATAAAGGAAGACTTGGAGTTTAAAAGGAAAGAGTTGGAGATTAATTTAATTAAAATTCGGATTTTATGACCCACTTGCGCAGTTTACACTGTTTGGGCCATAACTGGAGTTCTATAAGTCCGATTCAGACGATTGAACAGCCCACAGAAAGATTATGAGAAGAGCTTTATTTTGGAAGTGGATTTGATATTAAAATCCTGCTGAGTCAGTCCAGAAACAGAGAACAACAGTCAGCTACGAATTCCTATTATTGGAATTCAATTCTGTTTGGGAAAATCTCCTTGTATTTGTATTAAATAATTAAAAACACTTTTATTATAGATATTATTAGATATAGATCAGACCTAATACAGGAGAAAAAGGGAGAGACACGAAAGGAAGAGAGAAGAAGCCGCACAAGGGAGGAGAAGAAGCTATCAACGAAGAAGGATTCAGCCATTGAAGACATTCAATTGGCTTTGTTTTCTCTAATCTTTTTATATCTCTTCATATGCATATGTGTTGGTTATCTTGAGATTGTTTTGAGATCTATATTATGAACTAATTGTATAAAGTTGGGATTTTTATGGAACCATAGCATGGGATTATTGGTGTTTTGTTAAAGAGTACTGTATGTAGTTATACGGTTTATTCATTCATGTGTTTTTCATGGTAATACTTGCTATTGTCTTATCAACTTTAGTGTGTTAATGAGTTAATTATAATATCGAGAGAGTTATAGTTAATTGACATAAAACTTGAATGGTGCATGCTTATATCTTTTGATTATAATATTGTTAAGGTATAGACATATTGTAACACCCCAGTCCCACAACGAGTATATTTGGGACTTCTGTTCAGTTTATAAGGCAAATACTACTACTAATTAGCACCAACAAATCATGATCTTTTGGGGGCCTGTGGTGGGCTAGTCGTTACCCAAGTTGGCTGCATTTGGGCCAGTAGGCTTAGGCTTATATTCGGACTCGGAATCGAGACTTGACCCGATTTTCGAAAAAGGCTCGGGATTTGACCCGGGTTGTCACATATGGTATCAGAGCCGACTCTCGAAATCTTGTCGAGGCAAGTTTCCGGAGGTGGGGACACAAAGACTGGTGGTATTATCCCAAAATGGACAGAGGTCCGGAGGTGGGGACACGAAGCCAGCCGGTATTATCCCACAATGGCTAGGGAGGAACGATCTTGGAAACCTATGGGCTATCCGTTCAGGCTTGACGATGACATCAAGAGTTTAAGTGGGGGAGTTTGTAACACCCCAGTCCCACATCGAGGAGATTTGGGACTTCTGTTCAGTTTATAAGGCAAAACACTACTACTAATTAGCACCAACAAATCATATGATCTTTTGGGGGCCTGTGGTGGGCTAGTCGTTACCCAAGTTGGCTGCATTTGGGCAAGTAGGCTTCGGCTTATATTCGGACTCGGAATCGAGACTTGACCCGATTTTCAAAAAAGGATCGGGATTTGACCCGGGTTGTCACACATATATTGTGACCATGAATAGCTTTGTGAATTGATGCTTAATTATATTCTGAGGAGTAAATTGACATAGACATATGTTAGTTTACCTGGTAGGAATTATACCATAGTGATTGTGAGAGAAACCTATGACCATGGAATTCTAGCTAGTGAACTGTGGAATTGTTATAGTGCTACGCAACTCTTTTACCGATTTTCACGTGTTAGGGGGAAGTAATTATCATGACTTATTTTCTCATATCTGAAAACTCTCTTTGCTAGTTTAGTTAGTTAATTTAGTTGTTAATTAATTAGTGTTAGTATAAAAACCAAAACTCAATTCTTGTGTTCTATAATCGAATTGTTAGATATTTGATTGTAATTAATACGAACAGACAGTCCTTGAGGAACGATATATGGTATTCACTACTATATTACTTGTTTGAGATTGTGTACACTTGCACATCTATATTTTACGCAACAAGTTTTTGGCGCCGCTGCCGGGGACTGTTATAGTATTTATTGTGAAGTTAATTATCTTGCAGTTTGGTTTGTTCTATGGTGCTTACATGGATAATTCTAGTTGTTTGTCAGGTTTAACAACATAGAGTTATGTATTTTCCACGAGCAATGGATATGGTCTATGAGGAAGAGTGTGTTGCACGAGATCAAGAATTTCTTTCTTTGTAGGCTAGATTGTCTTATTTGTCAGAGATGGTAAAGAATTTGAGCATGTGGATGAATCAACATATGTGGCAACCACCAAGTCCACCACGGAGCCGAGCTGATAATGTTTCGTGTGTGTATTGTTGCGGTGCTCATACATATGACTATTGTCCTTCCAATCCAGACTCTATTTGATTTGCTGGTAATAAAAATTGGAGTGACCCATATTCCAATTCTTGCAATCAGTCATGGAGTCAACCTCCGAATTATTCATGGATAAATGAAGAAGCTTATCTTGGAAGTTCATCAATGAATTCTAATTATCCATATTTTCAGCAACCTCAACCACAAGAGCATGATGAAGAAGATCAATACGGTTCTGTAAAAGCTTTGTTGAAGAAAGCTATCGATGTTGTCCAAAGTCAGACAAATTCGTTGATGAACTTAGGGAATCAAGTTGGGGATCTAATTGTTGAGATAAGAAATCAAACGCCAAGTTCTCTACCAAGTGGTACTGCAAATTATGAAGAAGTTCAGATAGAGCATTCTGAAGGTGTGTTTGCAGAAAGCGAAAAAGAGGTGGAGGTCTCTCAAACAACATCTGATCATGAAGGATATGTAGAGGACTCTTCAACAATATCTGTAAAGTATGTTCTAGTTTTTGATAAACTAGAGCAAAATTCTTATGACGATTCTTTGGAGCAGCCCATGATTCTAGATTTCGAACATGAAAATAATGAAGATGATAATCTAATTTTGTTGGAGGTTAATTCATAAGATGTAGAAACAATGCATTGTTTCGAGTCACTAAAAGTTCTGTCCAAAAAAATTAATCCTCCAGACGCATCAATGAAAGAACCACCTGATTTGGAATTGAAGTTAATGTCCTCTCATCCTCAAGAATTTTATTCCAGCTCATCTCCAATATATTTGATCATCATCTCAGCAGAGTTACCTCCAAACAAGAAAGAAAATTTATTCGAGGTTCTACAGAAGAGCAAGATAAGTATTGGATAGCCTATGTCGAATTTTCGTGATATTGCGTGCCCTTTGGACATTGTACTGGGTTCTTTTGAGCAACGAGGAAGGTTGACATCTCCAAATTCATCCATCATTATCTCAGCAGCAGATTTAGCTCCTGATAAAGAATTATTTTTGAAGGTTTTGAAAAAGCACAAGTCAGGCAGTGGATGGATAATTTCATATATTTGAGATAATATTTATTCTTTGGATATGAAAATATGGAGTGTGGGCAGTGATGAAAGAACTTTTGATGAGCATTGGAGGCTGAATCTTGTTATCAAGGACGTGGTTCCGAGAAAGATAATTAAATGGCCATATGGAGATGTGAAGTGGAATCTTGCACTACGTTGTTCAATTGTGAAGTAAATGGTTGGTTTCATGTCTAGCCATAGACTTTAAAGAAAGGCGCTTCTTGGGAGGCAACCCATGATTGTAGAACTAACTTTTTAACTGAAGTTTAAGAATGAAGCAGGAATTTTGGGGAAAAAAATTTGGAGTGAAAAAAAGAGAGTAAAAAAACAGTGATTTTTCATGGCCATGAGCGTATTTTTCATGGGCATGAATCAGTTTGTGAGGGGAATGAAGCGCTTCAGTAAATTTTTATGGGCATGAATTAATTTTCATGGCCATGATTTCTCTACAGTAACTTTTTATGGGCATGAATTAATTTTCATGGCCATGATTTGTCTCTGTAATGACACAAAGAAGGGTGCTGCATGGAGTTTCGAACACCTGATCTTTAGGCGCCTGGTGACTTAAAGTGCCACTTACAACCTCTATGACAACTTCTCGCTTGGGTTAATTATGGCAGCTGCTAATTTATAAATTGGAAAGGAGCAAAACAGCACTTCTTTCATATTTGTCGAGCCGCGCTCTATGCTCAAGCACTAGGGGAGTATTTCTAACCTTTCTTTGTATAATTTTTCACTTTTATTCTTTTTGTATTTCTTTTAGGATCTTTTTAGTTGTATATTTTTAATATATATTATTCATTGGGGACAATGAACCACTTAAGTGTGGGGAAGGATTTCCAACATTAAATAAATTAGAATTTTATTTTTATTTTTCTTATTTGTTAGATTTTTTTTAGGATAGTAAAAAAATAGAAAAACACAAAACAAAATAGAAAACTTAAAAAATTGATTGCCTTGTCAAAAAAGCATGTTAATAAGGATAAGTACACACCATGTAGACTTTTATTTTGCGATTGTCATGTATTTGTCTTCTTGGCGTAAAATACCTTATACATGATGATGTCTTGTATGTGCTTGCGAAAATTTAAAAACTTGAATGTGCTTCATTGTCAATTTTGATGAGTTTAGCATGCTATCAACGGCGAGATCTTGAGCCTTAATTTGTGATTGATACATCTTTTTATCAATCTATTTTTTTTGTGGTGAGTTATTCGTCATTGTACATGTTGCTCTAGAACTTGCTTTAAACCAAGTCGTGCGCATATTGATATTGTGTATTGTGTAAAAATGATAAAGGAACTAGGATTAACTGTATTCTCCTAAACAGTACCCTGAAAAATAATCCTTAGTGAGCCCCCTTGAGCCTATATCCTTTTTCTTCGTATATTACCATCAAAATTTTGAGCTTATTTATTTGTTCTTGTCTTGATTGACTAGTAGAGCATTGTGATATATACTTGAGATTGGTAAAATATTAAGTGTGGGGATATCTTTGTTAATGTGTGAATTTTGGTAGGATTTGAATTGGTTTGGCTACTTCTTGTCGGTGATATTTAAAATAAAATCACCAAGGTCAAAAAGAAAAGAAAAAAATAGAGAAAAAAGGGGAAATTAGAAAAAAAAAAGTGAAAAAAAAGATCACTCTATGGAAAGAAAAGCGAGTGTATGTTTATTGGTTCTTACAATGTGAAATTTACGGGTTTTATATCTGTATGTGGGATGATATCTCAAGATAGTTTCATGTTGAGTGCTTCAAGTGTATATAAACATTATGCTCTATTAGTTGTCATGTTTAGCCAACTGCGGCCTTTTCATTTTCCTACCCCTCACCTAAGCCTCATTACAACCCTTGACAAAGACCTTTTGATTTATACAAGCACGAAGTCTACAGATTTTGGTGGACAAACAAGCTTATGGTAGCACATGTGCATTTGATTGAACTTGAGTGATACAGTTGCACCTAAACACTTGTGTGATTTGAGTGTTTGTGAGGTTATTTTTCCATCTAAAGCATGCTATTATCTTGTTGATTGACACTTTGATGTTATTCATGATATATTTTAGTCTTTTAGACTATGTGCGCGTACTTGAATAGTTGTGTTGGTGTGTAAAGTTGAGGAATTGCATTATATGACATCTAAGCGCTATTACATGGTTAAGTTTGTATGTGTGGTGTGCTATGATATATTTCATGTTTGAGACTTGGCAGTCAAACCAAATAAGATTTTGTGGGTAGATTTACTATAAACCCTTACGAGACCTTACTCGTCCACTAGGGTTGCCTAGGGGTTTAAAGGGCTTATTGCATATGCCAACTGCAACCGTGATCACCTAAGGAAGTGGTATTAGTTAGTTAGGATTTAGTATTTTTCTTTCTTCTTTGCCCGAGGACGTGCAAAATGCTAAGTGTGGGGATGTGATAAGTGTGTGTTTCATCTAGATATTGTCCCTATATTCAAGTTATTTTGTATTGATTTGGATTTTATTTAATAAATTATATTGTTTTATTGTAGATATCAAGGAGTTTTAATAAAGGAAGACTTGGAGTTCAAAAGGAAAGAGTTGGAGATTAATTTAATTAAAATTCGGTTTTTATGACCCACTTGCGCAGTTCACACTGTTTGGGCCATAACTGGAGTTCTATAAGTCCGATTCAGACGATTCAACAGCCCACAGAAAACTTATGAGAAGAGCTTTATTTTGGAAGTGGCTTTGATATTAAAATCTAGATGAGTCAGTCCATAAACAGAGCCCAACAGTCAGCTACGAATTTCTATTATTGGAATTCAATTCTGTTTGGGAAAATCTCCTTGTATTTGTATTAAATAATTAAAAACACTTTTATTATAGATATTGGGGGCCTGTGGTGGCCGAGTCGTTACCCAAGTTGGCTGCATTTGGGCCAGTAGGCTTCGGCTTATATTCGGACTCGAAATCGAGACTTGACCCGGTTTTCGAAAAAGGCTCGGGATTTGACCCGGGTTGTCACACATATATTGTGACCATGCATAGCTTTGTGAATTGATGCTTAATTATATTCTGAGGAGTAAATTGACATAGACATATGTTAGTTTACCTGGTAGGAATTATACCATAGTGATTTCGAGAGAAACCTATGACCATGGAATTCTAGCTAGTGAACTGTGGAATATATTGTTATTGTGCTACGCAACTCTTTTACCGATTTTCACGTGTTAGGGGGAAGTATATTAATTATCCTGACTTATCTTCTCATATCTGAAAACTCTCTTTGCTATTTTAGTCAGTTAATTTAGTTGTTAATTAATTAGTGTTAGTATAAAAACCAAAACTCAATTCTTGTGTTCTATAATCGAATTGTTAGATATTTTATTGTAATTAATACGAACAGACAGTCCTTGAGGAACGATATCTGGTATTCACTACTATATTACTTGTTTGCGATTGTGTACACTTGCACATCTATATTTTACGCAACACTTAGCTAAAACAATAATATAAGATAAAATTTTAAATTAGTTTATTTATTACTTTAATATAAATTAGTTTCAAAAAAATATATATTATAAAGTAAACAAATAACAAACCAAATTAAATAAAAATTGTCAACTAATAGCTTGATGTTAAACAAATAAATACCATATAAAATTATCATAGTTATTCATGATAATAGAAAATGTTAGAATTACCCGGATGGATCACAAACATTCTCAATAGCAAATGTGTCAACACTGACATAGAACTCGTTCATTTGTCTACAAACTAATCAAAATAGAACTATGCATATCTTCATCTGATGATTAAGGTCCCTCTTCAAGAGAGTGAGAAATGATTTCCTGCTTATGCTCAAAGCTCTCTCCACTGATAAATTATGAAGTAGTCAGGTGTCCAAAAAGACCTCATCTTCTCACTCACGAGGATAGCACAAGATTAGCAGAAAACAAAGGAATTGTCGTAAGCACTGCTGGCCCCAACATGCTGAATACTGGAACAATCACTTGATTTCAAACTTACAGATTGAAAATAGAAAGCAAGAAAGACAAATGGCAGAACAACCCTAATCTTAGTAAGCGGATAAATGTAATACGGTGTTGTAGAAAGCGTATATAGTGGGTAAATGTGGCCAACATCCCACAGAATGGTAAATTGGTTATTATCTATTAAAAAAACAGGTGTTATTGTCATTCTTTCGAAGAAACATGAAGATTAAAACTGGTGCTATTGGAGAACTTTTTTTGCACCTTTTTAACTTCAAGTAGAAGATTACTGTGGTTTTAAAGGCATCATTGGAGATGCCCTAACTACTAACAGCTAAATGAAGAACAAGCATAATATGATGTCATACTGTTACAGTAAACTAAGACTGGATACTGTAAATTGAATAGCCAGAGAGACAGAGAGAGAGAGAGAGATTGTAGAGAGAGAGAGAGAGAGAGAGAGAATTCTGTATATATTTCTTGATATCTCAATAATGAATACAAGTTTGTTATATAAGATTGTTATTCAATCCTAACTAACTTTGGCGCCAAAACCTATTTTGTTGACTATTTGACTATTTTGACTAAGTACACCTTTGACTTTAACAATAGAATTCACAATTCTATATCATATCACTCCTCTTCAACAAGACTTGACCTCAAGTCGAACTCCAGGAAACACCCAGAATTCCACCAAAGTGCTCAGAGTTTAGGAAACTGGGGAAATTTAAGAACAAATTCTTCAGCATTTTCCCATGAAGTTTCTGTCAAGCCTTCCCATTGCACCAGATACTGAACCTGAGCTTTATTCTGAACCTTCACCATGCGTTTATCCAAAATGACTTGTGGTATTTTGCCAGAAGATACCAGTCTCCCCTCAACCCACCAATCAGGAATAGCAGATGCCACAGGTGGAGTTCCATAATACTTCTTCAATTGAGAAATATGAAAGACATTGTGAATTGCAGCTTGAGCAGGCAACTGCAATTTATAGGCCACCTGTCCAATGACAGCTGTGACTGGAAAAGGACCATAATACTTGTAAGCAAGCTTCTGATTTGATCTCCTCTGAAGAGACTGCTGTCTATAAGGTTGTAACTTCACCCAAACCCAATCCCCTACTACAAAAGCTCTATCAGTTCTGTGTTTGTCAGCTTGAATCTTCATCCTGGTCTGAGCTTGAGCTAAGTGGAATTTCACAGAATCAATCATAACCTCTCTTTGTTGCATGGACCTATCCACTTCCTTGTTAGTAGATTCTCCAGGCAAATATGGCAAGTGTAATGGAGGAGGTTGATTGTAGACAACCTCATAAGGAGTTAAACCAGTTGCTGAATGGTAATGGGTATTATACCACCATTCAGCTAATGAAAGCCAAAGACTCCATTCTTGTGGACAATCCCCACACATGCACCTTAAGTAAGTCTCCAGGCACCTATTAACAACCTCAGTCTGGCCATCCGTTTGAGGATGGTAAGCAGAAGATAACAGTAATTCTGTTCCATGTAAGGCAAACAAATGTTGCCAAAACTGGCTTAAGAAAATAGCATCTCTATCACTAACTATGGTTCTTGGCCATCCATGAAGCTTGAAAACAGAATCCAAATAACACTGGGCCACTTGTTTAGCAGTAAAAGGATGTGCCAAAGAAATAAAATGTGCATACTTACTAAACCTGTCCACCATTACCAGAATAACCTCTTTTCCTTGAGATTTGGGAAGACCAGTAATGAAGTCCATTGAGATGTCAATCCAAACCTCCTCAGGAATAGGCAAAGGTTGAAGCAGCCCTGGATATGCTTGAGTATCATACTTAGCACTCTGACAAACATTGCAATGTCTGACATAACTACTGACATCCTTAGACATTCCAGACCAATAGAACAACCTTTTAACTCTTTGATATGTAGCCTCTCTTCCCACATGACCCCCCTCAGGTGATCCATGTTGCCAAGCTATAAGTTTCCTTCTAAGTGAAAAATCAGTCCCAATCACTAGCTTTCCTTTCCTTCTCAACAAATCAACATCCCATTTGAAATGAACCACATCCACCCTATTCTTCAAATTATTGATGATTTGAAGTAATCCAGGATCCTGATTATAACTGTTGGCAATCTGTGAACATAAATCAGAATCCACCACTGAGAGTGCCAAACACATCACCTCTGAACCAGGTACTCTAGAAAGTGCATCAGCAGCTAAGTTTTCTTTACCTTGCTTATACTGAATATCATAGGTAAACCCCATCAGTTTAGATAACCAGAATTGTTGGAATGGTGTAGATATCTTTTGCTGTAACAACCATTTCAAGCTCTTCTGATCTGTCTTAATTAAAAATTGGCCCCCACTCAAATATTGTTCCCATTTCTGCACAGCACAAACAATAGCTAATAACTCTTTCTCATATACTGATAATTTCTGCCACCTTGGTCCTAATGTTTTACTAAAGAAACAGATAGGATGCCCTTCTTGCATAAGCACAGCTCCAATACCATCTTTAGAAGCATCTGTCTCTACTACAAATTGTTTAGAAAAATCAGGAACTGGAAGCACAGGTGCAGATGTAAGAGCTGTCTTTAAAGCATCAAATGCCCTTTGAGCTTTCTCATTCCAAATAAATTCTCCCTTTTTTAACAACACAGTCAACTCCTTACTAATCCAAGCAAAATTATGAACAAACTTCCTGTAATATCCAGCAAGTCCCAAAAAACTTCTCAAATCCTTAACATTCCTAGGAGTTGGCCAATTTTCAATAGCTTTAATTTTGTTAGGGTCAGTTTCCACCCCATTCTTGGAAATGAAATGGCCCAAATACTCAATCTTATTCAGGCCAAAATTACATTTACTAGCCTTGGCATACAGTTGATTGCTCTTCATTAATTCAAAAACCTCCTCCAAATGTAGCCAATGCTCCTCCTGTGACTTGCTGTAAACCAGAATGTCATCAAAAAAAATTAATACATGTTTCCTGAGTAAATGCTTAAAAATGTCATTCATCCAACCCTGGAAAGAAGCAGGAGCATTGGTAAGGCCAAATGGCATTACCAAGAACTCATAGTGCCCAGTGTGAGTTTTAAAAGCTGTCTTATAAACATCTTCTGGACACACTCTCATCTGATGATATCCTGATCTCAGATCCAGTTTGCTGAAAACAATAGCCCCAGCTAATTCATCAATTAACTCTTCCACTACTGGAATAGGAAACTTATCCTTAATAGTTTTTCTGTTCAAATCCCTGTAATCAATACACAATCTCCAAGTCCCATCCTTCTTACCTACCAAAACTACTGGAGAGGCAAAAGGACTGGAACTCTTCTGAATGATACCTCTATCCAACATTTCTTGTACACTTTGCTCAATAATGTCCCTTTGTTTGATAGGATACCTGTATGGTCTGATATTAACTGGCTTGGCATTGGGTTCCAAGGGAATTCTATGATCAAATACACCTCTAATAGGGGGTAACTCAGTAGGTTCCTCAAATACACATGCAAATTTGTGCTTCAAAATTTCTACCTCTTCAGGCCCATTTACCTGTACCTTGTTCAATTGGACAGCACTCCCCAACACTCTGTCAGGTTCAGGCTTAATTTCTCTTACTTGCAGAAAACACAGTTGAGAGGCATTGGTCATCATCTTATGTGTTACTGTACCCTTAAGTACTTTAAGTTTCTTTGGAGCCATTCCCTTTAACTTGACTGCCATGTCCTGTAAATTGAACTGCATTACCAGCTCCTTAAAATCCCAAGATACTGCACCCAATGTACTCAACCACTGAACTCCCAATACCATGTCACAACTACCCAATGATATCAACAACACATCAGCTTAAAATTGCACACCATTCAAGTTCCACACGAACTGTTTCACCATATGCTGACAGACAATATGATTTCCATCTGCTACTGTCACTGCCTGAGTATCAATTTTATGCATTGTCAACCCCATTTTCTTAGCCACCTCAATATCCAAAAAGTTGTGAGTGCTTCCTGAGTCTATTAAAATATACAATGGTTGGTTCTGTGCTACCCCTTTTACCCTCATTGTCTGAAAATTCTGGTTTCCAGTCAAAGCACTCACAGAAATACAAGGTTCCCCCACCCCATTTTCTTCCAATGCATTCTCTTTCAGCCACTCCTCTTCACACTCACATGGAATCTCTACAGTGAACAATTGAGGTTCCTTGAATTTACATTTATGCCCTCTTTCATACTTCTGATCACAATAGTAGCATAACCCTTTAGCAAGTTTTTCTGCTCTTACTTCTGCAGGAATATACTTAAATGGTCTTGAATTTTCCTTGGATATGCCCCCATTCAATGGTTTCATCTGAGGCGTAGGTAGCAAGGGTGGTTTATTGTTATTGACTACTGAAGCATTCTTGACTGTGGGATATACAGGAAAAATTGATTTAGGCTGCCTAGCAGAATTTGCCACTAAAACCTCTTCTTGCAATCTTGCATATCTAATAGCTTCTGTTATAGTTGTGGGCTTAAAAGCTCTCACAAAAGGCTTAATTGCTGGCTTAAGACCTCCCACAAAACTGTCAAGCATATAAGGAACAGGTAATCTATGATTCTGCTGGACTAACACTGATTTCACATTCTCAAATTCATCAATATAGTTTTCCAGTGAACCTGATTGATACAATTTGTTAAACTGTTCCACTATACTATCCCCCACTTCATCCCTAAACCTAGCATCCAAATCCATGATAAACTCACTCCAAGCTACATTTCTTTTTCCAGACAAATAATCAGAAACCCAAACCTCAGCCTTATCAACCATATATAGTGAAGCTAAATCAACTTTCTGTTCTTCAGGAATTTTACACAATCCAAAATACTTCTCACATTTCTTAATCCAATTTCGTGAACTAGAACCATCAAATTTAGGAAATTCTAGTTTAGGAGTATAGCCTAGAGATCTACAGGAATTAGTACCTGTATTTTGGGCGTTTTGTGACGTTGAAGCAGAGTTAGGGTTTTGCATCTCCATGATTATCTTCATCAGATCCTCCAATCGATGATGCTGTTCATCGATCTTCTTCTCCAAAACCTTCCAGTGATCGTCATTCGGCGTCACCGCCATAGTTGCTACCGTTGATTTTCTTGTTGCCGGCGCCAGATTAACTAAGCTATAATTGACCAGGAGAACAGCTCTGATACCATTGTTACAGTAAACTAAGACTGGATACTGTAAATTGAATAGCCAGAGAGAGAGAGAGAGAGATTGTAGAGAGAGAGAGAGAGAGAATTCTGTATATATTTCTTGATATCTCAATAATGAATACAAGTTTGTTATATAAGATTGTTATTCAATCCTAACTAACTTTGGCGCCAAAACCTATTTTGTTGACTATTTGACTATTTTGACTAAGTACACCTTTGACTTTAACAATAGAATTCACAATTCTATATCACATACCAATATTTTTGGTGTTCTAGTTGCTGACTACAGAGAATTTGTGCAACACAAGTTACGTATCTTAAAAACTTTTACATATCTAAAAAATTTGGAAAAATTTACTATATATAGTACAGTGAGCAGAATCAGAAACCTTCACATTCTCCTAATATTATAGGCTACCCTAGAGCTTTATGGTTCACGATATTGGCTGTAAGAGCTGATATGCGAAGAACACTGAAGAGAAAATCCATCAATGATGCAGGATAGACGAGAGAGAAGGTATTATCCCTCCACCTCCAATGAGGCTTCTTGTTGATGTATGTGAGAGTCAATTGGCGCTAAGTACTGATTCGTCTATTTGACATCCTTCTGCTCTTCTTTCCACTAAATATATACTGCATCTTATTAACCTCGTGATCTAAGCCTAAGTCTTTCATATGTGTGGGCAGTACAAGGTACTCCAATAGTTGGATAACTGATAGCAGCTTCTCAACTTGGACCAGGAAATCCATATCAATTTTACTGCAAATATTGGTTGGTGATCTTTGTCACAAAGGCAAACAATTTCTTGGATAGTATACACCTGGCACAACATCAGAACATGTAAGTAAGCAGGCAGGCATCAAAAGAGAAAAGGAAGTGCAGAAAACGTAACACTCAACTGACGAAAGTTCTGTAAGATTTATCGACCTGAGATTTATTGGAAGGTTCAAAGATCTAAAACCATATTCACATGTCATCAATAAAAGTAATTGAGCAATATTTACAATTTGCGCTAGGATTGTCACATATATGTATTATCAAATGATCTTATATACCACAAAAGCTTTTCTTAGTAGTATGTGATTTTTAACCCCATCCCGGGCTACCTATATGTTGACAGGTCGTAGATTTCAAAAACCGCCTCTCGTCCAGAAATATTACAAGTTCCATATTAAATATTCTATTTATGGTTACTATTTTTCAAAGTGGTTCTATTACTAATTTTGCCCGACATTCTTACAGATGTTTAGTACATCTAGGAAACCGTTGACTTGCGAGTTCTGAGAAGTACTTACACGTAGGCAGCTGCTAAACGTAATATCTCTAAGCATATCTGGAAAGCAACTTCTCAAGGCATTACAAGCTCTGCAACAATATACGATTAAAACATCTGCCAATAGTGCCAAAACAAAAAGAATCCACAAGCATAATATTTCACAGTAGTAATTTATAAGGTTCATCATGTAATTTACCTTGTGTCATCTGATAGCTGCAAATTGCACCGAATAATATGCTTCAGCAGCCGAATAATATTTCACCATATTTTATTACTAGTGTTCCCTTGCCTCTAAAGTATATAAAGGAAAGAACAAGAAAGGCAGAATTAGAATAGCATTTAGGAGACACTGAACTGTTCTACATAATGCAGTCCCCATCTCTATTGCACGCAAGCACATATTCAATTCCTCATCCCACCTCCCCATGTATAAATATATATAAATTACTAAATAAACATGCACATATTTACCTTTAAGGAACAACATTCTTGTATCTGGGTGGGAGTCTACACACTGCAAAATAATAATCCATAAGTGATGAACTGGAATAGATGATATAACAAACTGAAATACAAACCAAGTACATTGTATCAAACGAAAACTAGCAATGGAAATTTATGTATCTAGGGGAACTTAACCATCCCAATGTCGAATGATGTGGTTTACCAAAATCCCTTGATGTTAACTTCCTACCTCTAATCATATTGACATTATGACATCATGACACAGTTTGTAAGTGGCTATTTAGATAGCTATAAAACTAAGTTTGAGCAGAAATCAGCCTCGTCTACACTACCTCAATTTCTTATTTAAATGGTCAAATGCAGTTTCTAGATGTCAAAGGCCTTCATCACCCACTGTTATCATGTAAAAGACATAGTTTTAGTAAGTACAATATTATGTATTCTTGCTATCATTCCATTCTTTTTTACCTACATGATCTTCCCTCTAATGACTTCTAAATTATAACACGACTATAACTATTTCCTGTGCATGGGCAGAGACCATCATTTAAAGCTTGCATACTTCTATAGCATAATGGTAACGAATGAAATTCATATTGACCATAGAAAGTAGTTAAAATAGAAAGATACATAATTTGCTTCATGATGTATATAACAGCAAGATTCCTAAAATTCAATATCACTTGGGTTACTAATAGCAATAAGTGAAAGAAAAAAAAAGATAATAAAAATATAACCACTAATATACATTTACCCTTTGTTTTTTGTAGGCCATCTCAATCAGTTTACTCATTGCGGCCTGTTCCAGCTTCCTGCACATAAACCTAACTGTTTTAATCTGTGAAAAAAACCATGATAGCATAATCGATACTAAGGTTAATCACATGGATACCTTTTCTCAGCTTGCTTTCCTTGTTGAATGAAGTCATACATTTTTCTAATGTATTTCAACTTTTTCTGTTCCTGTATGTTTGTAACTAAATTAGAAACTAAGAAAAACTACATAATTAAGAAAAACTAATTACATAATTCCTCAGGTCTAATTACTAGCAAAAACGTTCTAGGCATAAGCAACAAGTCCATGTATGCTATGAGTTTAGCAAAAAAAAAAAAAAACAAGTCCATGTATCTTTATGTAACCAACTTCTCATGTAAAAGTGAAACCATTAATACAAAGATGACCAACTTGTCACTAGGGCACCAATGACCCCATGACAAAGGAATCAGCAAAGGCAGCACTCCCCAGGACAAAGGTCACTGGTTCACTTCCTCACCCCGCCTTGTATAAATATATATAAAATACTAAAAACAAAGCAGGTATTTACCTTTGAGGAACGACATTCTTGAATCTGGGCGGGAGGGTATGCACTGCAAAATAATAATCCTTAAGTGATGACATGGAATAGATGATATTACAAACTGAAATACAAACCAAGTACATTTTATCAAACAAAAACAACTAGTAATGGAAATCTATGAATCTAGGGGAACTTAACCATCCGAATGTCGAATGATGTGTTCTTAGCAAAATCCTTTGATTTCTGGTCCATCCTAGCAATTATTCAGATGGCTGGTCCATCCTCAGTAATTATACAGACTTCCAGATTTCATAGCAAAAAGAGATAGCTACATGTTCAGTTTTTAAATTTGGCGGTCCACTGCTTTTAAAATATAAGGGTCAGTAGAATAATTTTGCAACCTCATGCCTGATACGAATTATATGATTATTTGACATTATGAACCACAGTAACAAAATTAGGAAGAAAGGGAGCAACTATAACAGGATGGGGTAATAACTTAATCACAAAAGGTGCAGCAATCTAAATAAAACTTTTAATGTTTGATGGATAGTCGATCTTTTTGCACAAAACCAAAAAACAAATCTCTACTATAAAATGAAAAAACTTGACTAAAGACTGTCATAAAGCCGGAAATGAAATGACTCCGCAGTGACTAATGATAAGAGTAATATGTAAGAATATTTTGCAATAAATATGTAAGATAAGAAAAGGAGAATACTTGGAGAAGAGTAAGCGCATTGCTCTGTTTGGTTGGTGCTCTGTGTCACGAAGGTGATTATTGCTTGTATTTCCTAGCATAGTATCAGAAAACGTGTTCATAAGCAGGCATGCCACTGAAATAGGGAAGTGTTCAGAACGGAACAAAATACACTTCTACGAATAAAAGTGAATAATGCATATGTTACTGTGATAGGGGATTAAAGACATCCATATTAACTAAGTTATAACGTAATCAATTTATATCCACTAACAGTTTTATTATTAATTGAAATTTTGTGAATAATTCCTAATTTGCATTATACGGTCAATTCTTAATCAGTTTGTCTATTCCTCATCATAGAAATTTTGTAAAAGAGCAAGAAGTTTCCCATGAGAATAAGAAAAAGTTATAGCCTACATGCTCATCCAAAAGAATTAAAATTTACAAATATATACCTGAATTTGCAACATCAGCCTCCCAACATAGTCCTAGAGTCCATATGAAAAAAGTCATCTTCCTTTTTAACAAGAAGTTAACTAACATAGATTGCTTTCTTTGTCTTGCAATCCTCCTGCCATTTTGCATTTGCAATTTTCATTAAAGGGACCAATAAGTATCATAGAGAAAAGTTGAATGATGCAGAATTGAGAACAATAGATGATACTAATTTAATAAAAGAACCTATATCCTTAAACACATGTTGTACAGAACTACAGGGGGCAATGTTGACTAAAAATGTTGTATATTTTGATTTTGATTTTGTTATTGTTAAAGGCGCGCTTGTGCTTGAAGTGACCCAAAACAGGGTCCAGGTCCAAGCACATCATACACAGAGTGTGACTGCGTTAAGAACGCAATGCACGATATGACAAATATATGTACTTTACTAAATAGATCGGCAGATTTTTATGCATTACCAAAATAAGGGAGACCCGTTCTTGATGTGTCCAATTCTGTTACATTTCTTGAAATGCATTATCATAAAAGAAACAGTCAATTTTCATCCTCCAAACACATTTGTTCTGTATTTAGATTCTGAAATTTGAGAAACTTACAGTGAATTTTCTCAAAATTTTGTTCAGATTCTACAATTGAATGGTAAACAAATACTTGAATGGTAAACAAATACTATGTAATTGGTAGATAAGGGTGGCAATATCTATACAAATTGTGGTTTTTGAAATCGAAACCGAATATTGTGGTTGCGGTTTTAACTTTTTGAAACGAAAGATATATGGTTCAAAAAATCGAATCGGGCCCTTGAAACCCGATCTGATTTGTAATCCGATTAACTAAGAAAAACCAGAAAGTGACATAAAACTGAGTCAACCCGAAGTGACCTGTTATTACAATTTCAAATGATTTTAGATTAACCCGAAATTGACCCGTTTATAAATACGAACCTGGTACCCGAAACTCCACCTCTAATAATATATTCTTGTTATACTAACAAAACTAAATAATTATACACAACTCAATAATGACGAAATGCTCAATAAAGATACATATGCACATGGAGTATTATTACCTGTTAGATTTGCATAAGGGATGAGGACTGTTGGATTTGCAGAAGAGATGCGCAGAATAAAATGGTCTGAACTCTGAAACCTCGTACTGCAGATGCTGAAACCCAGGCTATATTGTTTTCTTATTTATAGGATGCTCGGGCTCTCAAAGAACAATGCTATTCGATATAAGTGGAATTATGGATAATATCTTTTTGGATTTTAAAGATTCACGTATATTTGATTTAGATTTTAAATAATTTATTAAAATCCGGAAATATTTGTGTTGGCTCCTAAAAAGCCGTTTTGAAATGAGCCAACTTGCAAAATACAATTATATGAGATATTATATAACTGGAATTTTGGATAATATTTTTGAATTTTAAAGATTTACATATATTTAATTTAAATTTTAAATAATTTATAAAAATCTGAAAATATTTGAGTTGGATCTAAAAATGTTATTTTAAAATGGGTCAACTTGCATTTTGCAAAGTTTTGATTACAAAATATGATCTATTTTGCCAAATTTAGATTGCAGAACGTATGTGATCTCCATGTCTACACAAAAAAGTGGTCTCCATAGAACTTAACTCTCAACTTGAATAATATTTTTGAATTTTAAAGATTCGCGTATATTTGATTTAGATTTTAAATAATTTATCAAAAACTGGTAAAATTTGAGCTAGGCTCTCAAAATGCCATTTTGAACGGGTCAACTTGCAAAATACAATTATATGAGATATTCAACTGGAATTGTGGATAATATTTTTGAATTTTAAAGATTCACATATATTTGATTTAGATTTTAAATGATTTATTAAAATCTGAAAATATTTGAGTTCGCTCTCAAAAAGGCCATTGAATGGGCCAACTTGGAAAATATAATGCTATGAGATATGGGATTGTGGATAATATTTTTGAATTTTAAAAGTTTACGTATATTTGATTTAGATTTTAAATAATTTATCAAAATATGAAAATATTTGAGTTGGGCACTTAAAAAGCCACTTTGAAATGGGTCAAGTTGCCAAATACAATGTTTTGAGATATTCAATTAGGATTGTGGATAATATTTTTGGTTTTTAAAATTTGACGTATATTTGATTTAGATTTTAAATATTTTATCAAAATCTAAAAATATTTGAGTTGGGCTCTTAAAAGGCCACTTTGAAAGAGAAAATGTCCAAAATAACCACATTTCGGGACACATGGTCCTAAATACCCATATTCTATATAATGGCCTTATATACCCTCTTAGCACGTGACACGAAATGCTGCATTTGTTTAATGATGTTGATCACGAAATAACGTATCAAGCGTTGACTTCATACTAATCTTCGAGTGATAGCCGTCGGCTCGTTGCAATGAAATGCTTGTAGCTAGCTCGCTCAATGTTATACTATAAATAATCATCACAGAGGACTTTTCACGTCATGTGTCAGCGATGTGGGATCTAGTGTGAGTTTTTAGTCTCTCCTTATGTATCAAATTGGTTGATAGTGAGTCTTGGTCTAGTATGGGACCGAGCTGGCCAAAAAGTTGAAGTGGATGGGTTCTTATTATTATTAAATCAGGTTAGAAAAGGTCATTGAAGTTGTATAAATAAAAAAATTCTAAATTCAGTTAATGAGTAAGTTGTGAGTTTCATTATTATGTGTACCGGAGCATGTACCGGAGCAGAAACTTTGTGGTACACTGTGTTCAAATTGTCATTTGTGCAAGTGTTGAGCAGGACCACGTATTCTTTGAAAAGTCCCACATTGGCCAAAGTGGAAGGCAAGACAAGGCAAGGGACTCACATTGCCCATACATAAGTTTAATGGGTCTTTGTATTTGAGTTAGTGGACATTTTATTTAGCAACACTTCATAAAAAAAGTTTCGAATGTAAGTGTAGCTAGCATCCCACAAGATTAAAACTAAAGGAAAGTGATTTTCTGGATAGACCTTAAAAGTACATAGTTCCAAATTTTGTGTGTAGATTACTTTATATTTATATTTCACACGTAGAGTAATATATAAAAAATACGTGGAATCTCTATATAACTTTCGAAAAATATTTCATAAGATTGGATTTCTCCAAGTGATTCTGAAAGTTTCATAAGTCCCACGTGACGTATACTGAAGGGTAGGGACATAACATTGTTTTATATTATATAAGATTATAAGTTTAGCTTGTTCATGTTTTCAAGTCAAAATCAGTTAAAAAGTTTTTAAGAAAAGCAGCGTATCAAGCATTAATGCGTCATTCTAGTTACCGTATATAGTTGATACGGTGATCAGTACGACGTGTCTAAACTATCACGATTCACACAACAACGTGTCGGCCTAATGCTGAACATGACCTAACATATCCGACTAATGCTGATCATGAACTGCAGTATTAAAGAGGCATTTAGGGTCATAGTTCCAGGTTGAGGTATTTTGGACATTGTTATTTTAAAATTGGGTAGATAAGGCCATCACCCACTTTGAAATGGGCCAAGTTTCCAAGTACAATGCTCTGAGATATTTAACTAGGTTGTCGATAAAATTTTTGGATTTTATAAATTCACGTATATTTGATTTAGATTTTAAATAATTTATCAAAATCTGAAAATATTTGAGTTGGACTCTCAAAAGGCCATTTTGAAATGGGGCAAACTTGCAAAATATAATGCTCTAAGATATTTAATTCATATTGTGGATAATATTTTTTATTTTTAAAAATTCAAGTATATCTGATTTAGGTTTAAAATAATATATTTTGCATTATGTTCTATTTACACAGGGATAGGGACAATGTTCTGTTAGGTCCAAAGTATCGTGGAGGGGGGGGGGGGGGGTTGAATACGATACTCACAAATTATTCGATTTCGTTTGCGGATAAGTTTTTGTGTTCTTGTCCGAAATCAAATTAACCAAATCAAAAAAACGAGTCGGGGAATATATCGTTTTATAAATATAAACCACGAAGGGTGCTACAATTCTAATCCGTAGGATTAGCTTCAATGAGTTCAGGTTACAATAATCAATACAATTGATAGAATTTAAGGCACTAGTAATTACTCTTGTAAAATTCTCAAGCTCTTAAATTCTTTCCGTATTAATCTTCTGTTACTTCAATAACTGATGAACTAATGAAGACAGTGTCTTCAATTCATATATTGTAGACTTTAGGAAAAACTATCGAAGGCCTAGAAGAAATCTTGGTCGTCCATTTCCTCACCAACCTCTGACAAAACATGAATACAATTCACCTGCTCCTTGAATAAAAATCTATCGAAGACAAGTTTTTCTTTTCTTTCGATAGATTTAAATAAAATCTATCGAAAATAATACTTTGTTCCTTTAAAACTAGTTCGACAGTTTTATAAATAAAACTGTCAAACTTAATCATTTTATCCACTTCGATGGTTTCTATTACAGAAACTGTCGAATTGGATTTTCACTACTTCGATAGTTTTTATCAAAACCTTGCTTTTTCTTTCGATATTTTTTCATAAAGGAAAACTATCGAATGTCTTTACTTGCATTTTGATCCTTGAAGATTCTTTCTTTTTGCAGTAAGTATATGCACTTCAATTTAACCTAAACATACCTTATCAATTTCTTTTAACTTCCAGGATGTTTCAGGTCTGACTTAAATCAATTTCTTCTGAGACGATAAACATGTTGATCTTCTTATTGCTGACAATTGGTGCAACTGGTCTAGTTCAGAGATGACTAACACTGATCAAAACCTCTATGTCTTCAATTCAATACAATTGACAAGTCCGTTGCCGTCTAAGTTGCTTCATTATAAAATCACTGAAATCCTATGGTACTGACTCTGTATCATTCAAATACTTCTATAGTCTTGATTCTTTATTTGTCACTGAGGCCTGAACATATTAATGAACTTCTTTCCGTGACCTGTTTACGGACTTCAAGAATACATACCATATTTTGATTTCTTGAGTTTACCATTTCTTCTGTTCTTTTGGATTCCTGTGCTTCGGTTAATATTATAGTTTGTCTTGTTCTTGTGTTGAGTTGTAGTTATCTCTCTTACATATTATGTTACATTATGCTTTACATGTTCTTCACACATACAGGAACATGTCAATATTAAGTTGTCGACTATGGGTAGGAAATGGTAACGAGATTGCAAGGAACATATATATGTTTATGGAACTAAGGCCCCGTTTGGCATTGTTGTTGTAGACAGCAACAATAGCTTTTTTTCTGAAAAGCATGTAAAAAAGTGTTTGGTAAAATTCAAAAGTTACTTTTCTGAAAAGTGTTTTTGGCTGAAAAACTGCTTTTAGAGAAAATAGGCCCCCCCCATGCTTTTGCAAAAAGCTGCTTTTCAGCTGTCGCGGGAAGCAACTACTGGTTTCAACATCAAACCTCACCAAAAACATTAACGTTTAATATTATACCCCAAAATATGCACATATCAAAAACATTACCAAACAGTTATCTGATTTTCACAACATCACTTATTTTAACAGCACTTTTTTCAATAGCACAACAATTTTTAACAGCAATCCCAAATAGAGCCTACATGGTAGGAAACACTTTATAAAATTCTGACAATCGATTGGCCCAAGTAAGTTTGATCGGGATTGAAGGACTTATACAAAAAATTGGTAGAATTTCAATTGATTTGTTAGTTCATCATATATGTATTAGATTTTCATCTATTAAAAAGGTACGCATTCTTAAACTTTAGAATTTTGTTACAATTATTTTACGCATTTATGTGTTGATTGTGTATTTTATTTTATTGATGGTACTATATTCGTGTTTTACACATGTACACACACACAAGCCGGGGGTCATTCTAGAAACAGTCTCTTCATTCTTTCGAATAAGGGCAAGGCTGCGTACATCATACACTCCCCAGACCCTGATTTATGCGGAATATACTGGGGAAGTTTGGTTGGTTGGTAATATATTTTAAAATTCGAATTAAACATAAACCATTAGTTTGAAGTTTTTATTGGTTTAGAAGGTTCATTGTGTTATGTGGACTGCTACAACGTATTGCGTAAAATTCACAATATACTCATTAATTATAATTAATTATAATTAGTCTTCATTATAGTATCTAGCCTGAGCTCTTAGAACCCTTCTGAAGGGTTTCAAGCACATAAACGCAGCGGAAAAACACGAAAAATAAACAAAAATCGAAACTCTCCGCAAGATCCATGCAAAAATAATAGATTTAATTCGGAGATTAGTATTTAACCATAAAACGCTTTCAAAATTCATTAATGGAAGATTCATGGAGTTCCAAAACTTGTGCACTCACCATGTATCCCGCTCACGCGATCTACACTCCACGGTATCCACGCGAACCGTTGTACTCGAAGGATTGATGTGTACTAGCACCAGAAAACCGTTTTTCTCTCTAGCTTCTTTTTTTCTCTTAAGAGCGGTTAGGGTTTTATAAAACATGTATATACTTATTAAATCATCCCATAAAGAGATTATATACAGTGTAGAATAAGAAAAGTGTTATTTGTGCATAATGAGAAGTAAGAAACTTTGTTGATAAATAGTGTAACTACTTTGAATCATGAATGTAGCAATACCAAGGTTTTTAGTCTTGTTAATATATTAATTAAATATTTTTTTCTAAATTTGTTCATGTAAATGAAATAATTTTATAATTAAAAATACAGTAAATGATGATACTGTTTTTTTAATTTGTCTTATATTTTTACACTAATTTATAATATTATGTACTGTTTTCATGAATCCAATATTTTGCAAATTTTATTAAATTTCGTAATATTTAACTAATATCTGTTGCCCAGTAAATAACAATTGTAGAAGGGGGGTTGAATACAATTGTATAAGATTCTCGACTTAATCAAGTATATAACACAAATATGAAAGAACAATAACAACTTTATTAAATCTGATATAAAACTGTTACAAACTCTCTCAAGAAATTCTGATGTTCTTGAGAGCTGCTAATATACACAAAATACTTGAGTGTATGATCGTTTATGTTCTCGTACATAAATCGAAACCTAAACTGTGTTTATATACTACACAACTTCTCTATCAACGATAAGTCCTAATCAATTACAAAGATTGAAACCTATCCATAATTGATAGCTACATTCTACAAACCAGGAACCGACAAAATAAACTTCCATGTTTAACTAGACTCCAAATATAACTCGAAGTAGGAATCCTGATCAGCTTCCAGTCCTGATGATCAAACCTGATCCCAGTCCTGATACGTATTCTGATCCTGACGACCATGCAATCCTGATGACGTCAGCAATCCTGATCAGTTGAGTCTAGCTCCTGACGATCATTGAATTCTGATCTAACAATCTCCCCCAATCTCATACTTTGTGAAATAAAGTATAGATTCCTAAGATTCAATGATGTCAAAAACATATATACAAAATGTACAAGTATCTGCAGAAACAACTTATCTGTTTAAATTCTTTGATAGACCAGATTCATCTTCAAGAAGTTGGATAACAAATTTTCTTCTTTTTCTTCAAGAATTTGAATCAGTCTTTCCTTAAGATTTCTGAGTTCTTCATCTTCCTCATTAATCTGGTAGATAGCTGCTCTGAGATTCAATATGGAGCTTCTCTGAAGACTATGCTCTTCAAGCAAAAGATAAGCAATTTCCTTCCCATCAGGATTGAGAGTAAGTTGAGTCATGCCAATAGTTACTTCTTTAACAGCAGTACCCCTTTGCATTTCGACATCATGACCTCTTTGATTTAAGTACATGGGAGTATAATTACCATTGAAATTACTGTTTCCATCCAATCTTCTTCTTATTGTTGACAAAATCATGTCACTCCACACTTTGCACATTTGATTCTTCAATCTCAAAAGATAATGAACATATTTCAGTTCCTGTGTAGTTTTCATCAGCAGATCTTGAATAGATAGAATCTTCAAACTACCATCTTTCATGAAGTACAGAAGCTTTTCTTTTTTGTCAAAACCATCATGACAATCTATAACTATATTAACAGCTAGCAAATTGTTCAAGTTTTCAGAAGTTAAAGTACCTCCAATTTCAGTTAAGGAGTAAGGAATAACATATGACATATTCAGATATTCAGCATCCCTGTGTCCAATACCTCCTCTTGAATTACTTGTCAATTGCTTCAGATTTGAAAAAATCTTTAACCAGAGTGCTTTTGATCTAACCATATCAGATAAATCAACAACACTTGAAGCACTTGTAATAATTCCTCCAGTCTGAAAATTGATAGGTGTATCACACCTCGGTGTACTTATGTGTTTCCACTTCTTATCTTTTTCCTTTTCAAAGGCATAGCTTCTTTCCAGTAAAGATTCTTGTCTGCTTGGGTTCCTCCAGTTTCTTTCATTTGAACATTTAAACCTTTGTTTATAGAGATTGAAATCTCTATTTGTTTTTCTTGTGATTTCTCTTCTTCTGGCTTCTTCTTCTTCATCTACTTCCTTGTTGTGAGAGTCAACCACAATAGATAAGATTATCAAATCAATCTCTTGCAGAATTTCAGAATCATCAGGATCTTGAATATTATTAGGAACAACATCAGGATTAGATTCTTCAATTTGATTTGTATTGCAGAGAGTTGATTTTCTTGATTTTCTTCTCAATCCAGGTTCTTCTTCGATATTTCCATCATCACCAAAAGTAGATCTGTCAGGAACTACTAGAGTTTGAATAGGTTCAGGAATTTCTTCAATTCTTAACCCTCTAGACCTCGTCTGTCTAGGTACTATTTGAGTTGAAGAACCTCTTCTACTTCTTCTAGCATCTCTCCTACCTCTGCTTCCTCTACCTCTAGTAGAAACAGAATAGCTTTCCATTATCTCTTTTTGTTGTCTCAAGAATTCTTCATTTGAGAGATCTGGATATTCTTCACTTGCTGTAGAGAGTGCTTTTCTGGCAAATAATTGTTGAACTCTTTTATCAGTATGATAAAGAGTAACAATTCTACCATCCTTTGTAGTAAACTTCTGGAATAAATTTGATGCATCTTCAGGATTATCAATAAAAATATCTTCATCACCTTCAGGAATTGTAGCAAGAGTATGTCCATGACCAGGTGTCAGGATTTTTTCTTCCGTCAGGATCTGAGATTGCACCAACGTTCTTACTATCTTAACTCCAGAATCAGAAACATGAGTTGACTGCGTTGTTTGACTTTGAGAAGTTTGAATTGTAGACTTTGTTAGGTCCAAAGTATCGTAGAAGGGGGGGGGGGGGGTTGAATACGATACTCACAAATAATTTAATTTCGTTCGCGGATTAATCTTTCAGTTCTATAACGAAATCAAACACACCAAACCAAATCAAGTTTCGGGGAATATATCTTTTTATAAATATAAACCTCGAGGGGTGCTACAATTTCTAATCCGTAGATTAGCTTCAATGAGTTTAAGGTTACACAAATACAAAACAATGATCAAGTTCTGAGCACTATTAATTTCTCTGATAATTTTCTCCGGCTCTTCTCTCTCTCAGTAATGTCTCTGTGTTGAAATCCTTAACTGAAGAAGACACTTTCTTCACTCTGTATTAACTGCAGACTTTGGTTTGAAAAACCATCGAACCAAACTTATAGAAACAATCCTGGTCGTTGGATCTTCTTCAACTTGAAAAACAAAGAATACTTTCCACCTGCTCCCAATTAAAAAAACCATCGAATGGTTTAAGAAACCATCGAATGAAACAAATCATTTTACCATTCGATAGTTTTTAAAACAAAACTATCGAATGCTAAATTGATTTACTTGTTTTTTAATTCAATCACCTTAAACTCTCATTCGATAGTTTTCTTAAAAGAAAAACTATCGAATTGATTTACTTGTCATTTGTCCTTTAGTAATAACTCCTGAGCTCCCGGGTGTTTAAGTAATAGACTGTATCAATTTGTTCTGAGACGATAAAACAACTTGATCTTCTTAGTGCCGTCAACTCGTGCAACTGGTCTGGTTCACAGATGAATAACACTTGATCAATTCTTCTTTTATGTCTTCAATTCAGTGCTGCTGATAAGTCCTTTGTCTTTCTGGTTGCTTCGTTTAAATCACTGGAATCCCGTGGTACTTAACCCTAAATCATTCACATACTTCTGTCGTCTTGAAAGTCTTGTTTCTTTTGCTGTCACTGAGGCTTGAACATTTTCATGAACTTCTTTCCGTGACCTGTTTACGGACTTCAAGAATACATAACGTATTTTGATTTTTTGAGTTTACCTTTTCTTCTTTGATTCTGGATTCCTGTGCTTCTGTTAATATTATTGTCTGTCTTGTCCTTTGTTGAGTTGTAGTTATCTCTTTTACATCTTATGTTACATTATGCTTTACAATCTCCCCCTATTTGATTGGATAGAGTTCGACAAGCAAATACTTCGAGGATAACTCAACTAACTAAGGAAACATTAAACTACTTAAAGTAAGACAGCGTAATAATATCAATGCATTCTGGATCAGATATATATACATTTCCAGATTTCATAAATCAAAGAACAATTAAACTTTATACAATGAAGTTGCTCCTCTAGTCTGAGCTGATAGTTCTTTTGTTCTTTGCTTCAATCTTCAGTCTATTCCAATCTCACCTTCTTCAATCATTGGATCGGAGTTAGCAGCTTGATAATCAATCACAGATAGATAGTGCAGTGGTTCTCCAGGTTTAAGGATTGCTCCTTGGATGTGTCTTCCAATATATTCAACCTCTTGACCCACTCCAGCCCATAACCATGCAATGTTAACATCTTTCTTGTTTAGCTTTGGCATGTTTGGCAGTCTGGTATGCACTTCCAATCCTCTTTCCACTCTTTTCCTATAGTAAGGAACATTCTCCATTAGAAATCTTCTAAGAGTGTCTGCTGCTTTGTCCTTCTCCATTGATGAGAATTCAGTGGATCTAAGATACTTCTCAACTGAGATTAGATAGTTGCTTGGGTAGTCTCTCAGTTTGTCCTCAGCCAAATAGCAGATTCTGAACAAGTCATTCGTCATGAATCTAACCATTGGAGGATCTTCAGTAATCTCTGGACTGACTTTCATCACGATCTCCTTAACGTGCTCACGGAGCAGTTCATTTAGCCTTGTAGTTCTTTGGATCTTGATGAGTATAGCCTGCAATTCTGTATATGTCCTCTGTTCTAAAAACTTAGTGGAAATCACAAATGTACCTTTCTCCAGAAAACTGATTAATAAGCTCCAGGCACCATTTGCTTTAACCCCAGCATTCAGACAGATTATAGAGCTTCTCAGTGCTTTAAAGTAAGTCTGATCTTCAAGATTAGCACTTCTGATGTCCTGAATAATAACTTCCACCTCAGCATTGTCGTTGACTTCTAATCCGTCTTCAACTCCGCAAAAGATTTTATAAGCCATTTCCCATTCAGTACCATCTTTCTTTGCCAGATCTATCATCTTCTTCTTCCTCACTTCATTATACACTTTCATTCTCTTTAGCTTTTCACTTCTCAGAATTGCTTGTTGTTTCTCTTTCTCAGCTTGCCTGGCATCTATTGCAGCTCTCTGAGCTCTTATTGCTTCCAAGGCAGCTTCTTCTTCAGGTGATAAAGAATTTGCTTCTTCCATATCATCATCCAAGATAGGATGTTCTATTGGCTCTGGATAATATGGCTCATGCTCCTCTTGAATAGGTTGCTCATGCATGACCTCAAATTCCTCTTCACTTTCCTTGTCTTCCTCTACAAGCTCCTCAATCCAGTACTGTCTGATTGGAATAGCCTCAACAGTCTGCCAAACTCCCCATTTATCCTTCACCCCTTATCCAACTTTCTCCCCCTTAGTTGAGGAATCCTCGATAAAAGCATCCTCAGCATAAAAGACATTAGAAGGATCAGATTCCTGATAGGAAGGACCAGGTTGTCCAGATTGTTGGTTCTTCAGCATACTCCATATAGACTGTACTCCGTCACCTTGATTCTCCAAGAAATCCATAAGCTGCTTATTAAATTCATTTATAGAAGCTAGCGACAGGTCAATGTTTTCCAATCTTGAGTTGGTAGTCTTTTCCATGTGATCCAGCCTCTTGTTTAGCTTAGACTCTACTCGTGAAAGGGTATTCATTGCATCTTTTACCCGCGCTTGACCATCCCGGATAACCAGAACGTCTTTTTTCAAAGCTTCATGTCCTTGAGACAGTGCAGTTACTTCATTCATGAATCCATCTTTAAGTTCCCTGACGTCCATCCTCAACTCGACTAGTTCTTCCATAGCTTCCTTCTTTAAGGAGTCCACTGCCTGCTTCGTACCTGTTATAGTGCCAGATGCACTGCCAATGACCCTGAATGTTCTTCTGGAATCAGCTGCAGCCAAGTCAACTTTCTCTTGAATAGACTTTAAAGAAACATTGGCTTGACTGGAGGAGATCCCTTGGTCAAAGGAAGGTCGCAGTGGAACCTTGAATAGTGGATTTCCTTCTTTGTCTCGAACTGTCATCTCCTTGAGGGAAGATTGAACTTGTAGCTCTCTTTCTGTTGGGAACAGCAGATCATCAATATTAGGTAGGGTTAGGGTGTCACTCCTCACATTTGGCTCTGGGTGTACACTCAACGTTTCTGTCGGTGTTTGAATCATTTTTCCTTTCCCACTCAGGCCAGGTGTAAGTGTTTTTGTTTCACTCAAATCCTTTGTGCTGATTGTACCTGCAGAAGAGATCACCGTAGCCGTCCTTAAGGAGGTCACTGGTGGTGCAATGGGGCTTCGCAAGTCCCCGTCCTTGGATAAACCAAGTTGCTGATCATCCTTAGATGATATATCCGTTGTAGGATCTAGAGTTTGAATCTCTAGGGGGTTAGAAACAGGCTCTTTTAACAGCAGAGATCCCGAATCTTCCCCGTGAGTCTGTAAAGACTTCACCTCAGTTGACTCCTCAATAGTAATTGATTCACTGTCAATGAGTTGCCGATCTGCACCTACGTCAGACCCTTTACCCGCAGGATCCAGATATGTTCCATCTGGGGAGGTAGACAATGACCTTTTAGATTGTGCATTTAGGTCAAAGCCTTCTCTCGACGTCTGTGAAGACCCTTGGTTCTTAGAACCTTCAACCAGTGAACCTGACCGTAATATGGTCGGAACACCAGTTGCTTCCGTCAATTCTTCCTTACTTGATTGAGCTATTGGTTCAGATATTGCTTTCGTTAGCGTAGCCCAATCAGCATCAGAAAAATCAGTAAAGGGCGCTTTGGATGAGAGAAATGAAGTATCAACAGTTGCCTCGGTTTCTGTTCTTCTCCTTTTAGAGGAAGGCAGAGCTGCTGTTGAAGGGTGTATCTCCTTATGTGGTGCTGCTTTGGCACTATCTCCCTCTACACTCATGGATGGTTCTTTAATGGGTATAGTAGGGGAAGGAGGTTCGTTTATGTTTTCATTTGGCTCTTCCAAAGGCTCTTCGACCGTGGTTAGAGATTGTGGGTTTGCAATCTCCTGGTCAGGAATGGCCACTGAGGGCTCTGGATCAACATCCATTGGTTCAGGTGCCATTACAGGTTCAGGTTATGGAATATTACCTTGAATTACCTGTTCCCCTGGGGGTAGAAGTGGTAGGGGCACCGTTCTTAGATATTCAGTGAGAACAGTGGGTACCCCTGGAAGATAGTTGTTCTTCCTTATCAGAGCGGTTATGGCATTGCTCTTCATCTTCATACACTCCTGGGTTGCTTCACCTTCAAAGATCTCCCGTTCATCATCTGTTAAGATATCATTGAGAATTAGCTGTAGGAACCTAGGATAGAAACATAGCACATCTTCATCTATGCCCGTTCTTTCATCCAGTGGTCCCATGCATATGATTACTTGATCAATCAGTAACCGTCCAATGTTAATATGCCTATTGTTCGCAATGGCAAACCCTATCTTTTGAAGGAATAAGGGAATACCATGCAGATTTGTTAGCTTGGCAGTAAAAACATGGATTAGGGTATGAAAGAAAAAGTTCCATGCTTTTGGCAAGTAATGCTTAAGGAACTCTCCCACAAAGAAGTTAGGTTGTTGACTTCTAATGAGATTGAAGAAAGCATGTATCTCCTCAGTCGTGGGATCCGGAACAAGGTTTTCTGTAGGAAAATGTAAGATTTGATTAAAATCATGTTCCGTCACCCTTATTGTTCTGCCCCCTGGCACAACAAAACTGAAGGACCTTACGTTATTCTCACTTGTATCCGTGGCGGTTGTGTACAACGCAGTCAATTGATCAATACAAAGGACCACGGGAGTACTCACAGCATATGCCACTAATGAACGTGTGTTCAAAAACTCTGCCCATGCACGAAACTGTAGGTTCGTTATGGATTGCAAGTTTTGAAACGAGACATGATTAGTCTTGGTAATAATAAATTCTCCAGCCATTTTAAAATTTCCAGAAAATTCAAATAAACCAAAACTATTTTTCCTTCTTAAATTTAATTAATTATTAATAATTAATCAAACTTATCACAAAATTCCTTAAAACTAAAATACCCCTTTTTCTTTGAAATACACAAGTTCGAACACACTCCAAAATTAGAACCCTAATTGTTAATATTAACAAATCAATTAGATCAGAAGAACTCAATTGTTTAAAAACAATCAAATTCCAAGAAGTGTACTGTTAACAATTTTCTTAGGTTCAAGAATTTGGTTCGATAGATTCTCCAATAGTTTGTACTAAAAACTTAAAATAATCAAGTTTTCACCGTCAAAAACGAATTAACAGTGAGAACCAGTAACTGTTTCAAGATTTTCTTGGTGAAAATGAAGAAACTATCGAATTGTTCTTGACTGTGTGTATGTATCTGTGTATATATAAAAGCCTTTCTTAGATCTGAGAATAGAAAAGTAAAAAAAAAAGTCTAAGGGGTTCTTATATACACTGTAAAACTCAGGGGCAAAATGGTCTTTTTACAGTTCGATAGATTTTAAATGTATGTTCGATGGTTTTCAGTTGGGGGTAAAACTGTCATCTTCCTTCGATAGTTTTTGGAAAACTATCGAAGTTCTTTGAAATACAGAATTTTAAAAGTTTTTCTGAAAACTATCGAACGTTATTCTTTGCAAAATAACAAAACTATCGAAGGGTCATTTGTGAGAAAAACTATCGAGAATTTCATTATTGAATTAATTAATTCACTTCGATAAATTTTTCTACTGATATTTAAAATACATCGAGAATTTAAATATTAATTAGGTAAATTCCTTCGATATATTTTAAATTAAATCTCAAAAACTATCGAGAAATGTTTTCGATAGTTTTTCTTTTCCTTTTCAAAAACTATCGAAAATAAATTTCGATAGAATTATCTATGTACTTGAAAAACTATCGAATTTCCTAAATTCGATATTTTTTGATGCTGTCTTCATTTTAAAACCTGTTCTTGTTTTAAAAATCAGAATTTTTATTTCCTGCCTAGTTTTAATTCTAATAAATCTTTTCAAATTTACCAAAATCAATTCTCAACAGAAAATTCACAATTTTCTTAGAATAAAATCAATTAAATATCATTGAGTGATATTAACCAATCAAAATCTAATCAATTATGCTGCATTAATCTACAATGTTAAAAACAAAGTAAATTAATTCAAATTAAATAAATGCTTGAATATTTAGAACAAATATTAGCACTTAAATAATTTTAGAATTAATAACCAATTAAATGCCAGAAGATATATCATCCATAATTATGACATAAAATTAGTACAATAATCCTAACTACGAGAATTGCTCCAGAAAATAAATTCACGAGTCCTAAGGATATAGCAATTCTTAAACTCATGTATTCACCAGGACTATCTGCAGTTACTGACTTCTAATCAAAATCAATTAGAAAGATTTAACATCCCAAGTTCACCAACCAGCTTATTGAAAGTGGATTCATCAAGCGGTTTAGTAAAGATGTCTGCAATTTGATCCTCTGTGGGTACAAAATGTAACTCCACAGTTCCATTCATGACATGCTCTCGGATAAAATGATACCTGATGTCGATGTGCTTCGTCCTCGAGTGTTGCACTGGGTTGTTTGAGATTGCTATGGCACTTGTGTTGTCACAAAATATTGGAATCTTTGTCAACAAAAGTCCATAGTCACGGAGTTGGTTTCTCATCCACAAGATCTGAGCACAACAGCTACCAGCAGCAATGTATTCAGCCTCAGCTGTTGATGTGGACACTGAATGCTGCTTCTTGCTATTCCAGGAAACTAACCTTCTTCCAAGAAACTGACAGCTTCCTGAAGTACTCTTCCGATCAATCTTACAACCTGCAAAATCAGAGTCTGTGTATCCAATAAGATCAAATCCTGTATCTTTAGGGTACCAAATTCCAAGATTTGGGGTCCCCTTAAGATATCTAAATATTCGCTTAACAGCTATTAGATGAGATTCTTTAGGATCAGACTGAAATCTAGCACACAAGCATGTTGCAAACATTATATCTGGTCTACTTGCAGTGAGATAAAGTAATGAGCCTATCATACCTCTGTAGCCTGTGATGTCAACCTTCTTACCAGTTTCATCCTTATCAAGCTTAGTGGCAGTTGGCATAGGAGTCTTTGCTGTAGATGAGTCTTCCATTTGATACTTCTTCAGAAGATCCTTGATGTACTTGGACTGACAAATGAATATACCATCTTGTTTTTGGTATACTTGCAGTCCAAGAAAGAATGACAATTCACCCATCATGCTCATTTCATAACGACTCTGCATTAACTTAGCAAATCTCTTGCATAGATCATCATTAGTAGAACCAAATATTATGTCATCCACATATACTTGCACCAATATCAAATCATTTTTATGCTTTTTGACAAAGAGAGTTTTGTCTACAACACCTCTTGTAAAATCATTTTCAAGTAAGAATTCAGAGAGAGTGTCATACCATGTCCTCGGAGCTTGTTTGAGTCCATAGAGAGCTTTGAATAGAAAGTACACAAAGTCTGCCAGTTTTGAATCCTCAAAACCTGGAGGTTGTTCCACATACACTTCTTCTTCTAACTCCCCGTTCAGAAAAGCACTCTTCACATCCATTTGATATACCTTGTAATTGGAATGTGCAGCAAATGCCAGAAACATTCTGATGGCCTCAAGTCTTGCTACTGGTGCATAGGTTTCATCATAATCTATACCCTCTTCTTGAGAGTAACCTTTAGCAACCAGTCTGGCTTTGTTTCTCGTTACAATGCCATCTTCGTCCAACTTATTTCTGAATACTCATCGTGTTCCAATAACAGATTTTCCCTTAGGTCTGGGTACCAGCTTCCAAACTTTCTGCCTTTCAAACTGATTGAGTTCTTCTTGCATAGCAATCACCCAATCTGGATCATCTAGAGCATCTTCAACTTTCTTAGGTTCTGTTTCTGAAAGAAACCCAGAATAGTGACATTCATTTTGTGATGTTCTCCTAGTTCTCACTCCTGTGTTCGGATCACCAATGATCAAGTGAAAGGGATGATCTCTATTCCATACCCTTTGTCTTGGCAGATGCGATCTTGATGATTCTCCTTGTTCTAGATGTTGTGGAGTGTGACTAGTTGATCCTTCTCCTGCTCCCCCTGAGTTGTTGACGGTTTGATCTGTTGATTCTGAAGACTGACTAGTGGATCCTGTATGTTGAGGATCTCCACTTTGGTCACCACTTTGTCCAGAATCATTATCATTATGATTATTATTAATGACTGTAACAACTTCAGGTACTTCTTCATTGTCAGAGAGATCTCCTGATAGATTTTCAAATACCAAGGATTCAGAGTTCTCTCCAGTTTGCAGGCCTGGTCTTTTGGTGTCGTCAAATGTTACATTAAAGCTTTCCAACACCTTCTTATCTTCAATCACATATACCCTGAAAGCCTTAGATTCCAGAGAATAGCCCAGAAAAATGCCTTCATCTGCTTTGGCATCAAACTTGCCAAGATGTTCTCCATCTTTAAGTACAAAGCACTTTGCACCAAACACATGAAAGTACTTCAGTGTTGGCTTCTTGTTGGCCATTAACTCATACGGAGTCTTTTCATGATCTTTGTTGATCAGGGTTCGATTTTGAGTGTAGCAAGCTGTATTCACTGCTTCAGCCCAAAAGTAAGTGGGAAGTTTTGATTCACTCAACATGGTCCTTGCTGCTTCAACCAAGGTCTTGTTCTTCCTTTCCACTACTTCATTCTGTTGAGGAGTTCTTGGTGCTGAAAACTGTCTTGATATTCCTTTTTCTGAGCAGAAATCATTAAGAACTGCATTCTTGAATTCAGTTCCATTGTCTGATCTGATTGTCCGCACAGGTAGCTTTGCTTCCACTTCTATCTTCTTGATGTGATCAATGATTAGTTGTGTTGCTTCATCCTTTGTTTGTATGAACAACACCCACGTGTACTTGGAGTAGTCGTCCACCATCACCAATGCATATCTATTCCTTGAAAGTGACATAACATTAACTGGACCAAATAAATCCATATGAATCAGCTGTAATGGTTCAGTAATGCTTGTCATTCCTTTGTTTCCATGTGATGCTTTCTTCGACTTCCCTTTTTCACATGCTTCACATAGTCCCTCCTGATTGAATTCCATCAGGGGCAACCCTCTCACTAACTCTCTCTTTACCAAAGAGTTCATAGTTTTGAAGTTCAAATGTGAGAGCTTCTTGTGCCATAGCCAACTTTGTTCTGAAGATGCCTTTGCATAGAAACATGTAACTTCTCCTTCACTGGTAGAACTTAAGTCAGCTATAAACAAATTCCCTTTTCTCACTCCCAGTAGAGTAAGCTTCTCATCCTTCCTGTTGGTGATCAAGCACTTGTCCTTTCTGAAATCTACATTGTAGCCTTTATCACAGAATTGACTGATACTTAGAAGATTGTGCTTTAATCCTTCAACAAGAGAGATGTTTTCAATGATGACATTTCCAGCTTTCAATTTACCATATCCCGTAGTGAATCCTTTGCTGTCATCTCCAAAGGTTACAATCGGGCCGGTCTTCTTAACCACCTCTGTAAGCAGGGACTCTTCACCTGTCATGTGTCTAGAACAGCCACTATCCAGAATCCACACAACTTTTGAGCTTTTAACCTTACCCTGCAATCACAGATTGATTAAGCGGACTTTGGTACCCAAAATTGTTTGGGTCCTGAAGGTTTAGATGATTTAACAGGAGTAACATTCAATTTAGTCTTACCCTGTTTGATATTCATAGTATCTGTGGATTTAACATTACTAGTGCTATTTCTACTATCATTCATCAACTTAAAATAAGCATGCATGATGTTGTACTTACATAGCAAACACTCTTTCTTCCCACAGGGCTCATGATTATCAGGCATGTCAAACATGTTATGCATTTCAGAAGCATTAGCAGTTTCTACTTTAACCTTTTTACATGCATGTGTAAGGTATCCAGCAGAATTACAAACGGAGCACAACTTCCTAGATGCAATGGGAGAAGATGGAACCAATTCCTGATTAACAATCTTCTTCCTCCCATTCCTGTTCTTTTTAACATTACTAACTAAGGAACCTACTTCAGTTTTAGGTAAATCAGGTTTAGGTAATTCATTTTTTACTGATTTCCTAGGCAAATTAGTCTTTACCTCTTTTTCCTTCAATAAATCCTCCTCAAGCAATTCTTGTCTAATGAAAAGGTCATCCTCATGAAAGAGTGGTGGAAACGGCTTAACAAAAACTGGACAATCAACATTCTTAAGAACATGTGGAGTATTCCTTTTGACAACTGAAGATGTCACAGGGAATTCCACAATCTTCTTACCAGCTTTCTTTTTATAGTCAAATCCTATAGCAGTTTTATTCTCTATGGCCTGAGTATCAATGATTTCCCTAGCCACTAGAGCGGAATTCTTAAAAGCATTCAGCTTCAAATCTAGATCTGAAATCTGCTTCCTGAGGATAGTCTCTATCTCATCATTACACTTGACCTTGTTCTCTAAGTACGCATTCTTTTGCTTAAGATCTTCTAATGTTACAGCTACAAGCTCTAGTTCTTCATTTTTAGATTCTAGCTTTTTAATCTTAAGAACTAGTTTAGCATTTTCCATTTCTGATGCTAGCATGCTTGTGTGTACATTAAACAATTCTACACTAAGATCTTGCACAGTTTTCTTGTACTCAGAGTTAGACATATCAATTGTAGTTAAGATAGGTACCTGAGATGATTGTGGTGATTCCTCTGAAGAGTCAGCCATTAGAGCAACATTTACATATTCATCCTCTTCATCCGAATCAGTATCATCCCAGTGCTTTCCCTCTGCTATATAAGCTTTCCCTTTCTGCTTTCCAGAGAATGCCTCCAATTGCTGTTTAAGCTTGGCATTCTCTTTCTTCAACTCATCATAAGAATCCTTCTTTCCATAGACATCTTTCATGTCTCTTGCTTGACGAGGCTTCCGGCATTCAGTGGCGAAATGCCCTAACTCATTACAGTTGTAGCATCTTGATTTGCTTCTATCAATCATGCCAGTCTTGTAGCCTCCCTTAAAGCCTGTACTAGGTGTATAATTGCTCTTCTGGAATATGTTGGTTGAGCCCTTGAACTTGTACTTAGGGTTTCTCTTGAAACGTATATGACTAAACTTTGCAGCTAAGTACGCCATGGTTTTGTCTTCCATTTGCTCAAACTCTTCTAGGGTGTAGTAATCACTTTCATCAACACCCAGATTCACAGAATCCATTTCTGCTTCTATTATCACCTCCTTTCCAGCTCTAGGGGTTTGAACCTGAATCTCAGAAGTTATTGGTTCATCCACTACAAGTGCTGCTGATCTCACAAGTGCTGCTGATCTCACAAGTGCATTGTGCTTGTTCTCCACTGTCCCTGATCCGTAGATTATCACCCTTTGTTCATGTTCCATCTCATAGGTCTTCAACTTGCCATAGATCATCTCTAATGACATCTTTGTGAAGTCAATTCTTTCCCTAATGGATGATGACTTGTGTTCTACATGATGGGGCAGCGTCATCATGAAGTTCCTGTTCGATTCTCTCAGAGGATAGGTCTTTCCTTTCATTGCCAATTCATTGAGGAGCTTAGTATACTTCTCAAAGACCTGAGTTATACTTTCTCCTGGCAGAGACCTAAACGCTTCATATTGAGAAGTCAGGATGTCCAATCTGTTTTCCTGAACGTCTTCAGTTCCTTCCATTATCAAATTAATGGTATCCCACATATGTTTCCCGCTTGTATAGTTCATCAACTGATAGCTCATTTCCTTGTCTGCGGAGTCCGCCAATATCAACATTAAACCGGTGTCCAATCGAATCAGTTCTTTGTCAGAATCTGTATATTCAGTAATATCCTTAGGTTGGGTGCCTTGAGGAATCCTGCTACCATCAGGAGCTGTAGATTCACTAACTGGTTTCATTGGTACAAACGGTCCATTCTCTAATATGCCAATATACAACGGGTTAGATGCCTTGATAAATAACAGCATCTTCATCTTCCACAAACCGAAATCATCTCTAGTAAACGGGGGAACTTTAATACCAGCGGTTGTCTTTGGAGCACTCATGGTTTCTGAAAATTTCAAATTGTTTAAAATTCAAGAAATTCCAATTAAATGAAAAATTTTGAAAGTTAAAAAAATTTGCTTCGAATTTTCACGCTACGTTTGATTTTGGTCTCATTCACCGGATCTGATTTTTATATCAATCAAGTAGCTCTGATACCAATTGTTAGGTCCAAAGTATCGTAGAAGGGGGGGGGTTGAATACGATACTCACAAATAATTTAATTTCGTTCGCGGATTAATCTTTCAGTTCTATAACGAAATCAAACACACCAAACCAAATCAAGTTTCGGGGAATATATCTTTTTATAAATATAAACCTCGAGGGGTGCTACAATTTCTAATCCGTAGATTAGCTTCAATGAGTTTAAGGTTACACAAATACAAAACAATGATCAAGTTCTGAGCACTATTAATTTCTCTGATAATTTTCTCCGGCTCTTCTCTCTCTCAGTAATGTCTCTGTGTTGAAATCCTTAACTGAAGAAGACACTTTCTTCACTCTGTATTAACTGCAGACTTTGGTTTGAAAAACCATCGAACCAAACTTGTAGAAACAATCCTGGTCGTTGGATCTTCTTCAACTTGAAAAACAAAGAATACTTTCCACCTGCTCCCAATTAAAAAAACCATCGAATGGTTTAAGAAACCATCGAATGAAACAAATCATTTTACCATTCGATAGTTTTTAAAACAAAACTATCGAATGCTAAATTGATTTACTTGTTTTTTAATTCAATCACCTTAAACTCTCATTCGATAGTTTTCTTAAAAGAAAAACTATCGAATTGATTTACTTGTCATTTGTCCTTTAGTAATAACTCCTGAGCTCCCGGGTGTTTAAGTAATAGACTGTATCAATTTGTTCTGAGACGATAAAACAACTTGATCTTCTTAGTGCCGTCAACTCGTGCAACTGGTCTGGTTCACAGATGAATAACACTTGATCAATTCTTCTTTTATGTCTTCAATTTAGTGCTGCTGATAAGTCCTTTGTCTTTCTGGTTGCTTCGTTTAAATCACTGGAATCCCGTGGTACTTAACCCTAAATCATTCACATACTTCTGTCGTCTTGAAAGTCTTGTTTCTTTTGCTGTCACTGAGGCTTGAACATTTTCATGAACTTCTTTCCGTGACTTGTTTACGGACTTCAAGAATACATAACGTATTTTGATTTTTTGAGTTTACCTTTTCTTCTTTGATTCTGGATTCCTGTGCTTCTGTTAATATTATTGTATGTCTTGTCCTTTGTTGAGTTGTAGTTATCTCTTTTACATCTTATGTTACATTATGCTGTACAATCTCCCCCTATTTGATTGGATAGAGTTCGACAAGCAAATACTTCGAGGATAACTCAACTAACTAAGGAAACATTAAACTACTTAAAGTAAGACAGCGTAATAATATCAATGCATTCTGCATCTTCACTTTGAGAAGATGGTTCTTGTGTAGCTGGAATGTTGATGTCTGCATTCTCCCTTTGAGAAAATGGTTCTTGTGTGACCATTCCACTAGCTAAGCCTTCACCCAAACTTTGATTGAGTGGTTCTTGTGTGGTTGGATCATCAGAAAGAGCTGCTGAACCACTTTGAGGTTCAGGTTCTTGTGGGCTTGATCCTTTCAGTTTCTTCTGTCTCTGATAGACTAACTCTTCTGCCTTCCTTAGCTTTTCCATTGGATGTTTTATCCCAAGATTGGAAGCAGCAGCACCATACTTCTCCCATGAAATATCAACATGTCTTTTTGTTAGAGAGTCCTGTGCTGGAGAGTCTGAAATAGTAACCACTTGACTTGGTGCAGTATCAGGAATACTAACATCAGGATTTTCTTGAGCAGTAGAAACTGATTCCTCATTCAGAATAGAAGTGTCATGTACATCAGTATCCTGCTTCTTTTCTAAAGGAATTTGATACCTGCCCTTAGTTAATCTTCGTTTCTTCTGTGGTGTGGACAATGAAACCACAGCTGCAGTAGCAGTATCAGCAACTTCCTTATTCACATTCATTATAGAGGATATAGGTAAGTCATCCTCTGAATCAGTCGCATCCCTGAGAACTAATTTTCTTTTAACAGAAACAGCCTCTACACCTTTTGCAGCTTTCTTCACCAGGACCCCTTGTACACCCCCTTGTTTCTTCTTTTTAGTGAGTGGTGTAGAGGAGAAATCCTTTGAACCTGATTGCCTTCCTGACACATCAGTTCTAGCTGACTTCTTTGATTTTTCAACTAAAGTCTTTTAAGAGACAATAGAGGTGGCAGGTGACTGTTTAGACTGTTTAGGATGAATGCTTGGGTTAGGAACAAGGTGTGAGTGGCCTTGCCCCATAGCATTAGAAATTAAACCATAACGAGTAGGCATTTTCCTATGTAAGAAAAACCTAACCTCATCAGGAATAAAAGCATTTCCTATGAAACCATTTGCCTTATCACTGTTGACTAAGGACTTAATATTATTCTCAGTAATTCTACAGATAGGTAGAACTACATCATTCTCAAAAACAACATTATGACACAAGTGATTAAAGATCAACTGTAAAAATCGAAGAAAATAGACAGAACCTAACTTATCTGATTTCCTATCACTTAAAGCTTTCAAGATAAACGACCCATAATCAAACACTGTAGAATGGATAAGAGAGTACCCAATTTTAAGAGATCCTGATGGAAGAGCATCAAAATTTGATGTCTTGTTCAGGAAACAGCGGCTGATCGTATCAAAGAAGAATTTACATTCCTTCTTAAGCTTTGTCCTAAAGAGATTGCCATATCTCTTTACTTCACCATTGTAGCCCAACTTAGTAACAAACTCAAAGAGAGTAGAGTCCGAAACATTAGCAGGAATAACATCACCAAGAACAGGTAAATGCAGGGCTTCCTCCACAATTACAGGAGTCACATAGTGAGTAATTCCATTATATTCAAAACTCATCAAGATGGTGTCAGAATACCCTTTGTCAAAAGTAACTGAGTTTCATACCTGCATTACAGACTTAAAAGAAACACTTGCAGGTTCTGTTAAAGCAAACTTCAATGGGCTTGAAGATAGAAAATCTTGAATTATATGAAACTCATTGGGTAAATCTTGATGATTTAGAATAGCCACAAAATTATTAGTGGCAAAAGTAACACCACTAATCACTGTTTGTTTGTTCATGAATGATGAAGACGCCATTGTAATTCTTAAAAAATCTTGAGAATTGATGTTTGAAAATAGTTAGGGTTCGTGAGCACAGAGAGAGATAGAAAATCGAAAAACTGATGATGAGAGAGTAATTAATGATTTAGAATAAGTAAAAGTATTTTGTTAGAACAAAACTTTACTCTCAATAACAGGTGGCAAGATATGATTTGTGCACAAATAATTAGTGGACAGATTACGTGTGTAATTTAAATGAAACTGCACCGCTTTTTATGTGTATGTATATGTATATCTATAACAGTGCAACACACGCGCTCATAAAATTGTCCTACTAAAACTCAACCGTCCATCAGCAGATACTGACGAAAAATTAGGCACAAATGAAGCAATGAAATACTGACCTGAACATCAGGATTGACCAGTTGACTTCCTGTCAGGATTGAGTCCTATCAGGAATAGATAAAAAATATATACCTTTCTGAATAACCATCAGGATTTGACAGTTATCAGGATTTCCTCTCTCTGTAGCTTTCCTCATTAATTCTCAAAGTTCATCCTTCCAAGTTCATTCACCAATTTATTGAAAGTAGCTTCAGGTAGTGGCTTGGTGAATATATCAGCTAGTTGTTGATCAGTAGGAACAAAGTAAAGTTCAATTGTTCCTTCCAGAACTTGTTCTCTTATGAAGTGATATCGAATACTGATGTGTTTAGTAAGAGAATGTTTTACTGGATTTCCTGTCATTGCAATAGCACTTTGGTTATCACAAAAAATAGGGATTTTTGAGTATGACAGGCCATAATCTAACAACTGATTTCTCATCCACATTATCTGAGCACAACAACTTCCTGCAGCAATGTACTCAGCTTCTGCAGTTGAAGTGGAAATGGATTTTTGCTTCTTACTGAACCATGAAACTAGTCTTCCACCCAAAAACTGACAACTTCCTGAAGTACTTTTCCTGTCTATTTTGCATCCTGCAAAATCAGCATCTGAATAACCACACAACCCAAAATCTGATTCCCTTGCATACCAAAGACCAAGTGAATGAGTGCCTTTGAGATATCTGAAAATTCTTTTGACTGCAATTAGATGGGGTTCTCTAGGTTTTGCTTGAAATCTTGCACGCAGACAGGTTGCAAACATGATATCTGGTCTACTTGCAGTGAGATATAATAAAGAGCCAATCATTCCTCTGTAGTGAGTTACATCTACCTCAGCACCTTGATCAGGATCAAGTTTGGTAGATGTAGCTATAGGAGTTGTAGCAGGAGAACTATCTTGCATGTTAAACCTTGTCAATAAATTCCTTGTATATTTAGACTGATTGATAAAAATCCCTTCATCAGTCTGTTTAACTTGAAGACCAAGAAAGTAACTCATTTCTCCCATTTGATAACTTGCATGTTATGAAGTCTGATACCATTTGATATCTTGACTGCATAAGCTTGGAAAACTTTTCACATAGCTTATTGTTTGTTGACCCAAAATGATATCATCAACATAAATCTGAACTAACAACAAGTCCTTACCATGATTCAAATAAAATAGAGTTTTATCAATAGCACCTCTTTTGAATCCACTTTCCAGTAAGAATAGAGCTAAGGTTTCATACCATGCTCTTGGAGCTTGCTTTAGTCCATAAAGTGCCTTATCCAATCTGTAGACATAATCTGGATATTTAGGATCAATGAAACCAGGAGGTTGCTCAACATAGACTTCTTCCTCCAGTTTTCCATTTAAGAAAGCACTTTTAACATCCATCTGGAAAACCTTGAATTTCTTATGTGCTGCATAAGCAAGAAATATCCTGATGGCTTCTAATCTTGCAACAGGAGCAAAAGTTTCATCATAGTCAATTCCCTCTTGTTGAGAATACCCCTTTGCAACTAGTCTAGCTTTGTTTCTGATTATTACTCCATCAGAATCAGTCTTGTTCTTGAAAATCCACTTTGTACCAACAATTGATCTATTCTTTGGTCTTGGTACCAGTTTCCAGACTTCATTTCTTTCAAATTCATTCAGTTCCTCTTGCATTGCAGTAACCAAATCAGCATCTTTAAGTGCAACTTCAACTTTCTTTGGCTCCTCCTTGGATAGAAAGTTATTGTATAGACATTCATTCTGAGTTGCACTTCTTGTTTGAACACCTACATCAGGATCTCCAATGATCAAATCAGGAGTATGACTTGCAGTCCATTTCCTTGCTGGTGGTAAATCAGTCCTTGAAGTAGATGCTCCCCCTGGATTGGTGTTATCTTGATTTGAAGAATTTGCTTGATTTGAAGCTCCCCCTGAATTATTGCTATCTCCTCCTGATAAGTTATCAGGATCATCACTTGAATCAGTATCTGAAGAATTCTGTCCTGATGATTGAGTGGACTTTGAACTTGTAGCAGAATGTTGTTGCTCCCCCTCAACATTAGCACTACTAGAAGTATCACTATTGATTGCATCATCAGTATTAGTACCATCAGTATATGGTGTGTCATCAGGATTTGGTGACCCATCAGGATCTGATGAATTGACAGCTTCTGATTCACTTTCTTCAGGTTCCTTGGTGGCTTCATTTTCAAAAATCAATCTATCATGAGAGTCTTCATTGATTCCAGTTATCTTCTTGTCATCAAAAGATACATGTATTGACTCCATGACAGTTCTTGTTCTCAAATTAAAAACTCTGAAGGCTCTTGATGGAGGATAGCCTATGAAAATTCCTTCATCAGCCTTTGTTTCAAATTTCCCTAGCTGTTCAGGATGAGTTCTGAGAACAAAACATTTACAGCCAAACACATGCAGATGCTTCAGACTTGGTTTCTTCTCCTTGAGTGACTGATAAGGAGTACTACCATGCCTGTTTATTAATGTGAGATTTTGAGTATAGCATGCTGTGTTGACTGCTTCTGCCCAGAAATATGTAGGTAATTTAGCTTCTTCCAACATAGTTCTGCCAGCTTCAATAAGAGTTCTATTTTTCCTTTCAACTACTCCATTTTTCTGGGGTGTGCCAGGAGCAGAGAATTGTTGAATGATTCCTTTGTATTTGCAGAACTCTTCCATTTTACCCTGCATCAGAATTCCAAAACACTAATTAGAATGTTTAGGAACCCACACTTGTTGGGTCCCTTTGTCATGCATTTTATTGACATTCACAGCAGAAGACTTTCTGACCTTAGCAGTCCTGACAGGATTTACTCCATCAGGATTTGCTTTGTCAGTATCAGTATTAACAAAAGCATGTTCCAACTTGACATTCTTAATGCTACCAGAGTTTGCACTATTTTTATCAACCTTAGGCAATGGATCATAAAAGTTATAGTACAACTCATGATAATCTTTACAAGTATAAATAGAATGCCATATACTACCACAATGAAAACAGGACTTCTGTGGTTTATAAAATACTGATCTATTCCTAACATCAGACTTAGAAATATCAGCAATCTTCTTCTTACTCTTCTTACAATCAATAGCAAGATGATTAGAGTTACCACAGTTAAAACAACACTTTCTAGGTGCATTTGGGATATATTTGTAACAATTCTCTTTATTGATCCCAACTTTACCATTCCTGTTTCTCTTAACAGTAGCTTCCTTTTTCTTATCTGTCACCTCACAGATTTTATCCTTAAGCTGTTTCTGAGACAATAGTCCTACATTCTTAGTGACTTTATTCATGACAGGTTTAGACTTTATAATTTTAATTCCTTGATTAGAGGTAGATCCCTTTTCAAAAGTATTATTGGAATCCTTACCAAAAACAAAATTAACAGGAGTAATCTTAGATTTGGTTGCATCTATAACTTGTCTATAGGTCTTTGGACTGACTGTCTCATCAATGACAATTTTCTCTTTCAATTTCTTATCCTCATCTGACTTATATCCTAGACATTCTTTCCAATTCTTAGAGGTATTAATCTCATGAAATTTCCTACCAGAGTCTGTCCAGGTTCTAATTTTCTCATTTGTATATTCAAGTTCCTTTTCAAGAGAAGTACATTTAGATTTCATCTCTAAGTACATGTGTTTAGCATTATCACATTCTTTTTGTACTTCTTGCATACGAGAAAATTCAGCTTCTAATATGTCATTCCTTTTTCTAAGTTCAGACATCTCAGATAAGATCCTAGTATTTTCAGCAGTTTGACTTCTAAAGCTAATATGTAATGACTTTAGAAAACGTCTTAACTCAGAAGCATTATCAGTATCAAAATCAAAGATAGTATTTAGTACCTTATCATCAGGAGCAGCTGTAACGCCCCCAAATCCGGGGTCAAAGGATTTGGTCGTCACACTGCACCTTTAATCCAAACAACCTGTTCACTATAAAATCAACACAATAATAATAATATCTGTGACCCCAACTCTACCAAGAATCTTTAAAGGTTATAGTGCTAGAAATAAGAATTCAAATTTCATTACAACAATCTTTCTTCTTTACAACCATTCTCTTTACACAAATTCTAATACACTAGCATAACTTCGATAAGAAGTATACCGGCAACTAATCTTATACAATATATTATTCAATAGAAAACATCTATATGCAAAACCTCTCACTAGCTCCAAATGCTCTGGATCAGAACATCTTTACGCTAATATCCTTCCCCATCTCTGATCAGCTACGCGGACAACTCTCGCCAATATACCTTCTTACTGGCAGGCTAAAATATATATAAAGAAAACAAGTATGAGCGAATGAATTTCTCAGCAAGCGCATTATCAAATATAATACGAAAGGTTTCCAAAATAAACTTTGGATTTTCAAATAACAAACTTTTGTTTTTAAACATTTGTAATCTTTAAAACTTCTCAAATCAAGTTTAGTAATTTATCACAATTTCTCATTCAGCTTCTCGCAACTGAATAGTTTAAAACACAAAAAAGGTTTATATTGGCCGTCATGGCGACCGAATCAACAATAACTACAATAGTATGTAGAAAATACGAATTGAGTATAACTCATATGTCTTTAAGACCATAGTTTGTATAAACTGCTAATTTTGTAGATAACAAATCTATTCACAACATTCTCTGAAACCAACAACTCTGGAAGGGTAGAATAATCAAGGAGTAAGAATGAGCCAATGCGCTCGGTCATGGAACAAAGAACGCACTTCAAGACTTCAACATGGTACCGACTGGATACGCAGTATGAATAAAACTCATCAGAATAGATATCTCACGACTACCAATGGAATCAAGAAAGTGGATTTCGACTATTTGGAATCCAAATGAATTAAGAGTAAGTGATCTCAGCAAGATTGAAACCACCATTTATTAATCAACAACCAACAACTTCGCGCAACGAATAAACCTGAATATCAGGTCATAACTCACAAGTACAAAACATATGGATGTAACTCATCCTAGAAATGAAAATTGATATTAGAATTGGATTTTTTTTAACATTTATCAAATCAAAGGTTGTGCTGCTGGCCAGCCACGCATCAACCCCGGACTTGCTTATAGCAAAGTCCTCTACTGGATCCTAGGCCAATCTGGGCCTTAATTTATTCCGACCATAAATATGGCCCGACCAATTACTGGTCCCATTTAAAAAAAACATTCCAATCCTATATTATATACGTCAGGTGTCAGAACAATTGACAACCTTACTTCGACAATCAGGTGTCGGAAGAATCGACAACCTTAATACAACAAACGCTAGAAAACTCACGTTCCAGGAAACAATTCAACTATGAAGAATCCATCAAGGAATAACAATATAATCTAGTATCGACGAGATCGACACAATATCGGGAGGTGCACATGAAAAGTGACAATATAATAAACATCGACGAGATCGATGTAACAACTGGGATATAATGAAGAATAAACAATGACATGCTCAACAAGATTAAGTCTGATATGAAACAGGCATTATGATATCAATAGAATTTGCAACAACTCAATATAGAATAGGGTTCAAAGAACAGACTCTAGATGGCCTCAACAGTTCAAATTATCACATTATGGAAGAATTAGTTAAGATTCAACAATCTGGTAAGTGACAAGAAAGTCAAGTTCAAGTTTAAGAAAAATTCAGGGTGAAGTTTATAAATGAAGAAAACAAGGGTTTATTAACTTTTGACAGAAATAGTTCAAGTCCTTCGAACATATACTTATAATAGATAAGCCTTGTATTTGAAGGAAGTAAACTAAATCATGCACAACATATATGAATTCGAATCAGGGAATGGATCAGATGATCGCATTAACAAGAAATGATAATAATACTTGCATGGATGCAAGATGGAAAATGGAATACTTGTAGAACAAGTACCACGACTTCGGAATTTAAAATAACATTTTCAACATAGGGTTCACAAGTTCCCACTCATCTAGGGTTGACAATATTCCAACCTAATATTTTAAAATCATGTCTTTTAAAAGAAAGCCTTAGTATACGGCCCATAATTATCTCTTTAAACTATCAATATAATAAGTATATCTTTCCAATCAACCATACAAATATGAATCTAAGTTTATAAAGTATAAAAGAATGCTCGTCAACTTACGAGTTTAAATAAAATACTTGCAGTTCAATGCAAAAGAATCATCATTAAATTTTTAGGAAAAAGTATGCCAATTGCATAATGATAATTCAAGAAATATCAATCAATTAATAAGCAAGGGTATAAACACTTGCCTCTGGTCCTTAGCTATTTCGTAACGCTGAAACAATACGATTCCCTCCTTATTCTGTCTTATCGCACGATTCTCTACTTCCGTCCTTCTTTGCTTTAACGCTCTTGCGAATACCACTAGTCTGCTTCTACCATTTTGAATCCACGTGCCAGCCTCGATAGTCAAACATGAGACGATACTTAGTCTTCAACGTATGATTTCACATTCCATAAACGATTGTAACTTAACTTCGATAATCTGACTCGTCTCGTCCAATAGCCTCTGTTTCATAGACAACCACATTTCAATTGATAGAATGATCACAACTAACTATACAAGTAATCCTCGTAACTCGCTTGACGAAACTCCCCATACTTATAAAAAGTCAACATCTAAGTCAATGGCCTCGTAAATCTCATTTTCTAATATTACCGACAAATTTCTATTCCAACTACCCCTCGTGATGATATTAGACACGACCAAATACTCAAACAAGTCTCAACACAATTTATTCGCATGCATGACTCAACAACAGATAATTCACATCATTTACATAACACATTTAAACAAGTACCCGGTTACGTATCGGACGTCCGGTATAATTTACGAGATTAAAACTCAGATACTAGCCCTAGTACGGGCATATATGGACTATAAAACACATTACACAACTCATACAAACCATATAGCACTTATAACTATTTTTAAAACATCACACGAAGCTTATTTGAATTTAAATAAGCCACAAACAATTTTTAAATCAAAAATCGGATTTTTAAATCCAATATAAGTATTTTAAATGCGAATAAATCAATTAATAAAATTAATTGACATTCATTAAATGCTCAAACTATTTTTAAATAAATAAACCAAGCCAGAAAATAATTAAACTTAATTTTAATTAATTAAATCTAATTAATTATTAATTATTAAGAATTAACTGATTAAAAGAATTAATCAATTAATTAAATTAATTAATTATTAATAAAAAATAATTAAAATAATTAAATTTAATCAATTTTTGAATTTAAATAAAATTTTATGAATTTATAAAATTTCTGAATATTAAAAAGTATTTTTAAATCAAAATATGATTTTTAGAATTTTTAAAACAGTTTTTGAATTATTAGAAAATAATAATTCCAGAAACACTATTCACACCAGAATTCATCAACAAAACAGATCAAACGGTGGCCTCACCAAGAACTTGCCGGAAAGCTGAAGAACAGCCGCCGGAATCTGCAAACAACCCAGATTCCGGCTGCCATTTCCGCCGCCGTCGAACTTCCGGTGAGCCCTCCTATACAGAAATCACTCCAAACGCACAGGTTTTACGGGGAAATCACAGGGGTCTACAAAGCACAACCAAAACTTAACTAAATCACACCAAAACATCACGAAACAATTCGGAATCGAGCCGATTCTTCGACGAATCCGGTCGGTCAGTTTTTCCGACCAACAACAAAACGAGCACCAACCTAAAAACCATATACATGAAACAATTACCCACTCTACGATCTATTCAATGGTGGAAGCACAATCGAGAACCGATCAATCAATCAAAAATTCGGCTGAAACTAAAACATTTTCCGGTGACTTCTATAATTTCCGATTTGGCCATTTTCGAACTCAAAAATTCACACAAAAATCATCAGTATGCTTCTCATGACATGTACAATCCAACCATGTACTCAATTAACAAGAACAATCAAGAACAAAGATTTCCCCAAATCAATAAATTCGAATTAAATAATTAAAAATCAAGAAATTCGAAATTCATACCCACACAAATGATGATGATGGATTCGGATGGAAGATGATGAGAGATTCATTTTTGTTACAAGGACATCGAAATCGGATTCCGATAACGCCTTCAAAATTGAGTTTGATTCTCAAGAACACGAAGAACACGTTTCAGGGGTTTTTAGATTTTTAACTGTAATTAAGCTTTATTATACGAAAAACAAAGTACGATTTGCCTTTTTATAATAAACGGAAAATAATACCCCAAACGACATTTTTGGATCGATATTGATCCGATGGATCGCTTTAAATACAATATAACAGAATATATGCTTTAAACCTTTAATAAAGCAGAATACACGTTTCACGAGACGATAAGCATCCATAAAGTACGGATAACTACAAGTATCGTTTAATACAAAATATACGAACCAAAATACCTCCATTACGAATATTTTCGAATACTTCTCACTTTAACGAATGAAATATTGGTACGAACGATATACCAATCTCCCGAATAATTTGGGAACGATTCAAATTTTCTTTTCAATAATTAAAATAAAATAAAATAGAATGACATCCTTTTCAAAATAATTTCTAATTCTCCACACATTTCACATAGCACCACAATATCACATATTCAATCATTTAACGAATAACTTAGCACGTTTAAACAGATAAATCATTTAATAACTCTTAATATGAAATTAAAATTTCATTTCACATCACATAATAACACGTAATTTTCCCGGATCTTACAGCAGCAGTTACATCAGCATTGACCATTAGAGCATAGTTGACTACCTGAGTATCAGATTCTGAGGAAGAGTCCATCCAATCCTTGCTTGATGTGATAAGTGCCTTTGTCTTCTTGCACTCAGAAGCAAAGTGACCCATACCATTACACTTGTAGCATCTAACCTTTGACTTGTCAAATTTGCTACCCTTATAACGACTCAGAAAAACGCTTGTACAGTATTGATATTTAATAATATTTGAGATCTATGATATGTGAATATTGTGTGAAAGGTGGATATTTGAAAATGTGACGATTAGATGTTTACTTGGTGAATGGTATTGATTAAAATATATGTGTATGCTTTTAATTGCATTTTATATGAATTTCTTATTAAAAATCAATTCTTTTTGACCTTCCGAAAATTTTATAAAATCATCAGAGATTCATTTTATTGTGAAATCTTTTTCACAACCTTTATTTTATATTCTATTATTTTCTAAAATTAGAGGAGGAATTTATTTTTGGGGTTAAGGATTTAAAACTGATTTTATGAGTTAAATGTCATTTATGTGATCAAAACTTTGAAAATTCATATCTAATTCAATTTTGATCATAAAAATATTTTTAAAATATGGGTGAGCTTGTAAATTCGTATTCTCTGTTTTAAAAATAAAATTTTGATTTTTAGATATTATTTTCATTTTATTTCGGATTTTAGAAATGCATTATATTGATTTTCTTTTATTAAAAATCAAATTTTGGAATTGTGGAATTACCAAAATACCCCTGGGGCTTTAAAACCCTTGTCACCGGTTCTTCTTCCCCATTTGCTCGACTCTCTCTTCTTTTTCTTTTCTCTTTTTCTCTCGGCTATCTCTCTCTCTCACTTTGTAAAATCTCCATCTCTCTTTTTCTCTCCATAAAATCGTTGGTTGTATGTATATATATATATATACATGTGCGATTGTATGTATAATATGGTTCGGTGATATTTTTGTGTGCAAGATCAGTTTTTCATGCAAGAGTTTTGGTGATTTTGATCTTAATTCATTACCGAATTCTTGCTTATTGATGATTTTGTGACTAATTGATTGTTTTAAATGGTTTATTGGTGAGGTTTGTTGAAGGAAACCCAAATTCCGGGCACCTCCAAACCATGTCGCCGTCGGCGATGAGCTCCGGCGAGCCGATGGGGACGATAATGATATCTTTGAGTCCGATTATTGTGTTAATAGCAATATTTAGTGAGTTATGGGTTGCATGTGAAGGAATTGTAATGCATGTGTGTATTTTGGATTTTCCCCTTTTGTAAAATTAGTTTGAAACTTGTTGGTATTGATGATTGATTATTAATCTCGAGTTTATGGTGATTACATGTTAAATTATTTGTGTTAAGTTTAGATAGTTCGGATTATATATGTTCGATATTGGATTTTAGATATTGGAGGTTTTGATTTGGGGATTTTTGTGAAATTCAAAGTATATGGATTGTTGATTAGTTAATTGTGGTATTTGGTAATTGCATGTATAGATTTTTGAGGACATGAGTTTAAATTGTAAAACCTTTTCAGCTAAGGAGGAGTTTTAGTTTTGATATTGGATGAATGGTTGTAGTAGAGATTATGTTTGTGGTTGGTTTTGTATAGATAAACATCATGTTGAGATTTCCAGAAACTGCCTGTTCTGTTTTGATTATTTGCGAATGGTTGCTGCCTGTTTTAGACAGAGAGTCTAGGATGTCACTGTTCTAATTAGAGTCTAGTTTGTGCATGCGCAAACCTTGTATCGATAGAGTTAACGAATAAAAAGTTATGATTGTTTTACTAAACGTTGCGCAGCAGGGAATTTTCTGTGCTTCAGTACCTAATTTAACCAGTTCATTTTTAATCTAAATGAATTGTTCTGAAGTTGAAACTTTTATGCTAAGTTGGATTAGTATTCAGTAAATAACCTGTCAAATGTGGTATTTGTTTGATTATTTTTGGATTTATGATAAATTTTTTGGTAAGGCATGCGCAGCATATTTTTCAGCTTTTGAGATGAAAACATTGTTTGTAAAGGTGTTAAGGATATGGTTAGCATTGGTCAAGTTGATTTAAATGAATAACCAAGTGTGGTATGATTTGAAAGATAGATTATATACATATGTATTAAAGGAGTATATTATGTGAACTTGAATGGCAATGTGCGCTTATGTGAGTTTTGTGCTTATCATATGGATAAGAGATTATAAGTGATATAAATATTATGTGTTTACGCGTTTAGGGAACGTGGGGTAGTTTAGAATAAGGATTAGAATTTTGAGAGGATCATTCTGAAATAGTATATACTCTTTTGTAGAGTTGCGAGACGGGGAACATAGAAATAAAGGCAAGGCGAAGGCAGAAATTCAGTGAGTACAGTTTGTTCTAAAAGCTACTTAAGAATCCAAAGAAGTAGAGCCTATAAATAAAGACCAAGGTGGAGAACCAATGATTTCTCATTACCCTTTTTGCTATTAAGGCAAGTAATACTAACTTGCTTTCGTATTTCGATTCCATTCTTTCATTTTGACAGATATGAATTGCTATCATGCTTTGATATACTTTTAATTCTGGAAACACATATTGTTCATTTGGTGAATTCCTTATTTCTGTTCATATACCTTGTTGGTTCATACACCATACTATGTTTAGTTCTTTCTTTGATCCTTTACACCCAAAAGTGAATATACCAGAACTCACATTTTAGTACATATCCAAAACATACCTATGACATTTACTTCTTGATTTCCCATTGATAGAAATCCAGATTGATTAAATTGAACTTACCTGATTCACAAAAGATTCTTCTATACAAACATTATAGACACAACACAAATGTTATATGAACCATATCTTGCTTGAACTTTTATCCAGATCTTACCCTTATCCTTTGATTATACTCACATTTTGATGCCTTTTTAACCTGAGATTCTATTGCATTAGATTTGAACTTGTACCTATGAATCACCCACTTACTTGAAATTTGAGAATACATGAACTTTCACTTTGACTCTATACAAATACTTATCTTTTGATTTAAAAGGATTTCTTTCATGAGAAAGGTTTTAAAAGAAAGGAATTTTCAAAAGTTATAATCATTTAAATTCCGATTTATGGTTTCCACGGATTCCTAAGATTGGAGGCGTAAGAGGCCGAGTGACGCCGGTCCAGCACTTTTAATTATAATGCAATGACTAGGGGTGGACTAGTCTACAGGCCAATGTGTGCCTAATGGGACCCAATACAAGGACCAGAGGGACTGTGTGTCCGGTATGGGGACTTTACGTGGCTGATCACCCGTATTGTCCGGTGCATTGTGAAAAATCTCCAAATTACTTATTGCTTTTCTTGAAATCATATATCTTTATAAGGAAATTGGTTTACCCTTTGAAATTGTATATTCATGTCATTGTTCTGATAATCCCTTGATATGGATTCTGCTATACCCATGACATACATATTGATATTGGAAACTGTTGCACAGTGGTTAACTATTTGGATATATTATTACTTGTTGAGCATTTGGCTCATTCTTTCCCCTGTTCTAACCCACAGTTAAAAGAGAAGATGGTACGCACTTTTCAGTCAGCTAGGAAGTCTTCCTATAGGGATTATTTTTGGGATGCCAGCTCAGGCAGGTGATGAAGACTTGTAGAAGGTGTTTTGTATAAGGGAATGTAGAACTTTTAAGACACAGTTGTAATAACTTTTGAGACTTTTATTATGTAATAAAATGAAGTAGATAGTTGATGTTTGTTTCATACCATTACCTGTTAAAGATCCAGGGTAAAGTTGGGGTCGCGTCTGCATGTTTATATTATTATTCACAGGTTTATAAGTATAGAGGTTGTAGTGACTCCCCAATCATGACCCCGGATTGGGAGGGCGTCACAACCCTTGCTGTCCTTTTTGATATACTTGTCTTTGTTTGCATTGAAGGCCTTTTTCTGAAAGTTGCCTTGTCTTCTACTCTTCCTGAACTTCATCCTCCTGAAGTTTCTGACAATCATAGCAACCATCTCTTCCATGTCTGAGTCAGAAGAATCATCATCAGTTGTGGCATCAGGATTGCCATCAGTATCGGATGAAGAGTCATCAGGATCTGACTCAACTATTCTTGATTTACTTCTAGAGACCTCCATAGTTTTTCCTTTTGATTTAGCCTCTGCTTTCAAAGCAATTGATTTTGCCTTGCTGCTTTTCTTGTTCTTTCTCTGTTGAACTTCAAGATCATGAGTTCTTAGCATCCCATAGACTTCATCAAGAGACACAGTGTTCAGATCATACTGTTGTCTAATGATCGAGGTCTGAGTGTCCCATTCTTCAGGTAAAGCTCTTAGAAACTTGGTGTTTGAATCTTCAGTTTCATATTCCTTGTCAACTAAAGATAAACTGTTCAATAGTGTCAGAAATCTATCATATAGATCAGTTAGGCTCTCATCAGGTCTTGCATCAAATTGTTCATATTCTTGAATCAAAAGAGCCCTTCTGTTTTTCTTGACAGATGCAGATCCCTGGCACTGAGTTTCCAAAGTATCCCAGATTTCTTTTGAAGACTTGTATACAATCACTCTGTTTGACATGACAGCATCAAGACTACTGTGCAAGATATTCTTTATCTTTTGTTCCCTGAGTACATGAGCTTTTTCTTCTGGAGTCCATTCACTTTTAGCCTTGACCACATAATGTTCAGGTACAGTATCTGTTCGTTCTACAATTCTTGTAGGAATATATTGTCCATCATGAATTATGTCCAGATAGTCAGGATCCATAGCCTCCAGGTACATCAGCATCTTTACCCTCCATGTTGGATATTCTGATTTCTTCAAGATGGGAATTTTCATGCTTTCATACTTGGTTGTCGACATCTTTTGATCGTATCTGATTCAGAATTAAATCAGTTTGCTCTGATACCAATTGTTGCCCAGTAAATAACAATTGTAGAAGGGGGGTTGAATACAATTGTATAAGATTCTCGACTTAATCAAGTATATAACACAAATATGAAAGAACAATAACAGCTTTATTAAATCTGATATGAAACTGTTACAAACTCTCTCAAGAAATTCTGATGTTCTTGAGGGCTGCTAATTTACACAAAATACTTGAGTGTATGATCGTTTATGTCCTCGTACATAAATCAAAACCTAAACTGTGTTTATATACTACACAGCTTCTCTATCAACGATAAGTCCTAATCAATTACAAAGATTGAAACCTATCCATAATTGATAGCTACATTCTACAAACCAGGAACCGACAAAATAAACTTCCATGTTTAACTAGACTCCAAATATAACTCGAAGTAGGAATCCTGATCAGCTTCCAGTCCTGATGATCAAACCTGATCCCAGTCCTGATATGTATTCTGATCCTGACGACCATGCAATCCTGATGACGTCAGCAATCCTGATCAGTTGAGTCTAGCTCCTGACGATCATTGAATTCTGATCTAACAATATCTATGCGATGAAATCCGCATGATTATTTTTATCGATGTAAGTATGACTACACAATTTTAATGACATGTGCATCTATATAATATCCAATCACCTATTTTTTGGTTTCACTTTTTATAGTGGTTTCGTCTTATAATGACGTAAGTAAATGTTTTAACTCAATCATTACATATAATTGAAAGCCTAAATTTCAAAATTTCATTTTTAACACAAATTCAAGATATATATATATATATATATATATATATATATATATATATATATATATATATATATCTGAAAATTCATGTATCTTGTTCTATTATATAAAAGGCATATGCATTGGCCTATTTGTAAACATCGAGGATTCGACTCAACTTAAACAAGAATGTAATAAGTAAATAATAATTCAATTGTCACAGGAATCTCAGAAGATAACATCAGTCAATAGAATGAAGATAAAGTCAATCTACAGACTTGAATTAATTCTACATTAAAAGAAGTTCATTTATTTGATCAAGCCTCAGTGAAATATTCAAGAAAGTAGATCTATTAAACTGACAGAGATTTCAACAGTGTGACAGCAAGTGTCCAGATTACAGAGTTTATTAAAGGGAAAAGAAAAAGGATCACAACTTAAAGTTAAAAGATGAAGAAGCGTCATTGCAGTTAATCACTCATGAACCAGACAGTACATCGAGTGTCAACAACATACAGTGGAAGTTCGTCATTAATCTCAGTGGTTAAAGAATTGTTTCAGCTATCAAGGAAGTATATTAATTCTCTTTTAATTAATTAATTCAATTAATGAATTTATTCAATAAATTAATTCAAAAAGAATTAATTTATTCAATAAATTAATTCAAAAAGAATTAATTTATTCCTTAAAGTAATTATAAGATTAATTAAATTAGAATTAGTATTGAACTGAAATGACTATTAAAATATGTATTGGTATGACTATCAAGGATAGTCATACCGAATGTCATGCCAGGCATATTGACAGTCATGCTAAGTGTCACATAGACGTGCGGAAGCACGAAATTTTTCACAAACTTGTTGCCTAGTGATGCGCCAACTCCCCAACCAAGAGCCTGGCCAGCAATGCGCAACTAACCTTTGTGCCTGCAAAGAAGGTTAGTGATAACCACAAGATAAACGAAGACAGAGTTACGGGAATCTCCCAACCTTTTTATTACTTCAACAAAAAAGGACTAACAACCTAGGCCTGCTGCCCACACGTCGGCACAGCTGCCCACTAATTGCTAGAATACAAGAAAGCCTAACTACAATGCTAGCTCTCTCTGTATATGCTCTCACTCTCTCTACAACTGTTTTCTGTGTATCTCAATGAATGCATGAGATTGAAGAAGCCCCTCTTTATATAGGCAGCTTTACGGGCTTTGGGCTAGGCTAAGCCCAACCCTACTTTCCATCTTTGCTTGAGATTTTCAAGATATCCTCAATCTTCTTGATTGCCTTTCCTTCAATAGAAGATCCACCATGATCGTATCTTTGATTCTGATAGACTTTCCTTTTCTGCAGAAGATTGCAATCCCTAATTGATTCTTCTTGAATGATCTCCAAAGATATGGTCTTATCCCAAATCTGATAAGCCCATTTACACCCTACACCTTGGCCCAAGTCTTTCATTTGCATCCTGCTCCAACCCTGGCCCAACTATAGAATTCTGGCCCAGCTTTGCCTCACTGTATTTGAACTAGCAGACTCTTCTCCCATGTCGCAGGTATGTCACGGAGACCCAATGCTTTGGGCTGGCCAGGCCCGTGCTTTGTCTCTAATCCCCTTGCGCCATGCTGCATGACTCTCCTAAGCCCAAGTGTGCCTCTGCTCAAGCCCACATTCTCTATGTCTGTGCCTGGTTGAATGCTTCATGCCTTAGACAAGCCCAATCCGTGTAAGTGCCTCAAATGCCCACTTCATCTCAATGCCTTAGTTTTTATGTCAAGCCCCATACTTGACCTCGCCTAGTGTTCATGCCCAAGACAGAATCGTGCCCCTCAAGCACGCCTTCGCCTCTACACCCAACACTAGGGCATGAAAATCTCTTAAGGGTCTAACAAACCACCCCCACTGAAAGAGCTCGATGTCCTCATCGAGGGGCGATCCAAATACTCCCGAATTTGATCTTCAAACTGCCACAAGGTCACATCTTTCTCCCAAGTAGCATCAGCTTCTTCCTCGCCTTCCCACTGAATTAGATAATCAGTCCTCCTGTTCTTTTTACTCATCCCTCGAGTGTTATGATCCAGAATTTTCTTTATCTTCTTCCCAAACTGTACCCTGACCACGGGAGGTGCTCTTTTCTTTTGCTTCCTCCCATCAAGCAGTAAGTCTGGATGGAACGGCTTCAAGAAACTCACATGAAAGGTAGGATGTACCTTCAATCTGTCGGGCAGCTTCAACCGGTAAGCCACAGTGCCCACCTTCTTCACTATCTCAAAGGGCCCGTCATACTTCTGAACTAACCCTTTGTGGATTTTTCTGGATTTTATCTTCTTCCAGATCTGTGGTGTCAACTTCAATAACACCTGGTCGCCGACCTCAAACTCTAAGGGACGACGCTTTATATCAGCGTACTTCTTCATCCTCCAAACAGCTTTCTCCAGACTAGCTTTGGCTTCATCGACCATCTCCTATCTACCAAACGCATACCTGTAAGCTGCGGGACAAGTACCACCTGATTTCTGAATTGCCACTTCGTTTGGGGTTCTTGGCTGAAACCCAAAAATCACCTCGAAGGGGCTCTTGCCAGTCGCCGAAGACTGCTGTAGGTTGCAGCAGAACTGTGCTACATCCATCAACTCTAGCCAATTTTTCTGACTAGCTGAAACATAGTGCCTGAGATACTCCTCCAGTAGCTGATTCATCCGCTCCGTCTGACCATCTGTTTGGGGATGATTTGCAGTAGAGAACTTTAACTCACTTCCCAAAAACCCAAACAATACTGTCCAGAACCGCCCTGTGAACCTGCTATCACGATCACTAATGATATCCTCTGGCAACCCAAAATGTTTCACCACATGCTGAAAGAATAGGCCAGCTGCTATCTCTGCTGTACACACCTTCGGCGCGGGAATGAACACAGCATACTTCGAAAACCGATCAACCACCACAAAGATTGACCCTTTTCCCTCCACCTGAGGCAACCCAAGAATAAAATCCATAGATACTGACTGCCACGGTTTCTCTGGAATAGGTAAAGGTTGTAGAAGCCCAGCTTCCTTCTTCCTTTCAGTCTTGTCAAGTTGGCACACCAAGCACGACTTGACAAATGCTTCAACGTCATCCATCATCTTCGGCCAATAGTAGGATCTACTCAGCAATGCGAGCATCCTCGCTACCCCCGGATGTCCTGCCCATTTAGCATCATGAGACTCTTTCAAGATTCGCTGCCGGAGAGTTCCCCCATGTGGAACATAGAGTCGGCTGCCTTTACAATATAGCAAACCGTTCTCCAACCAATACTTGCGAACCACCCCTGTCTTCACTTCCTCCACAAGTTTACCATACACAGCATCTGTCTTCGACTGCTTTTTGATCTCCTCTAGGAACTCAGTGTCCACCACTGTCATGGATGCCACAGATTCTTGCACCTTTCTGCTTAGTGCATCGGTTACCTGGTTTTGTGCTCCCGGCTTATGCAGCCATACAAAATCAAATTCTGCCAGAAATTCCTGCCAACGGGCCTGCTTTGGGGTTAGCTTCTTCTGAGTCTTGAAATAAGTGTTTGCCACATTGTTTGTGCAAACCACGAACTCCGCACCCAGCAAGTAATGCCTCCACACCTCTAAACAATGAACCACTGCAGTCATCTCTTTTTCATGAGTACTGTACCTCTGCTCAGCATCTCTTAGCTTTCGACTTTCATATGCCACCGGATGTCCCAACTGAACCAACACTCCACCAATGGCACGATCAGAAGCATCAGTGTGCACTTCAAATGGCACCCCAAAATCTGGAAGTTTGAGCACGGGCTCTGAAGCAACTGCAACTTTCAGCTCCTCAAACGCCATTTCACACTCATCATCCCATTCCCAAACATGATCCTTCTTTAGCAAATCTGTCAAGACATTTACTTTCTTCGAGTATCCCTGTATAAACTTGCGATAATAGTTAGCAAGACCAAGAAAAGATCTCAACTCAGCTACCTTCTTCGGGGCAGGCCAATCAATGATGGCCTCGACTTTCCTCTTGTCCATCTTCACCATTCCTTGGCTTATCACATGCCCTAGGAAATGGATCTCCTCCCTGCAAAACTCACACTTCTCCCTTTTGACATAAAGACTGTGTTCTCGCAGTTTAGTGAAAATGTACTTTAAGTGTTCTAAGTGAGCTTCAAGACTATCACTGTAGATCACAATATCATCTAAGTACACTACCACAAAACGGTCTAGGTACTCATATAGCACATCATTCATCAGATTACAGAATGTAGCAGGCGCATTTGTTAACCCAAATGGCAAAACTAGGAACTCATAAGACCCATACCTCGTTACACATGCGGTCTTAGGCTCATCCCCTGCAGCAATTCTGACTTGCCAATATCCCGACCTCAGATCCAGCTTCGTGAAGTACTTAGCTCTCGAGAGCCTGTCAAACAGCTCAACAATATTTGGAACAGGGTACTTATTTTTAATAGTTACCTTGTTCAAGGCCCGATAGTCTATACACATCCGCAATGACCCATCTGCCTTTTTCTGAAATAAGACCGGGGCACCATAAGGAGCTTTAGACGGTTGAATGAATCCGCTCTCCAACAACTCGTCCAACTGCTTTCTCAGTTCAGCCAACTCCATCGGTCCCATACGGTAGGGGGCTTGAGAAGGTGCCCGTGCACCCGGCTCGAGTTCAATCATGTGATCCACATCCCTTCTTGGCGGCAACTTCTTAGGCAACTCTGGGGGCATGACATCTTCAAACTCCTTGAGAGTAGGAACAACAGCATCAGGTATTTCTAACTGATCAGGCTTTTCCTCCACAAGAGCCGCTAGATAAGTCACTTCGCCATGCTTCAGCCCAGCTTCAACCTGCATAGCTGACAACATTCCCTCCCTTTTCTTTCCCAAGTCACGATCAAACACACCCTTCACAAAGCCAGGGTTGTTTTCCTCTCCAATCATCACCCCACCAAGATGTGGCATCACCGACGCCTTAGCTTTCCTTAAAAAGTCCATCCCCAATATAAGATCGAAGTCATCTAAAGGAACAGCCAAGAGAGTTACCCTTCCAGTCCATGGTCCCATTCTAAGCTCTGCCTCAGTTGATCCCTTGATCACTTGGGCCTCAGAATTTACCGCTTTCACCCGGCTGGTGCTTGCACCCAGAACCAAGCCGAGAGATTCCACACTCCTGTCAGCCACAAAATTATTAGTAGCTCCAGTATCTACCATAGCCATCACCTCATGACCATTTATCTCAACCTGCACATACAACAAACTAGATGACTTTACTGCCTCCTTTGTCTGTAGTGCATTGACCATCCTGAGCGGATTCACCCTCCTTGGTTCCTCTCCCTCTACCACGGTCATAGTATTCAGCTTCTCCCTCTTTGGACACTCTTTCATCATGTGAGGACCATCACAAATAAAGCACTTCAGCTGCTTCTTTGTTTGCCCACCACCATTCTTGGCTTTGCTAGATTCCTCATCTTGGGCCTTTTTCTTGCCTTTGAACTTCTGCCCCTTTTCTTTAGCCCCTTGGGTTTGTTTCCCCTTGCTATTAGAACTTGTTGCAAAGTCCACCAAGCCGTCTGCCGCTACAATAGCTGCTGTTAGGTCCTTGACATTCTGTCTTCTCAGCTCAGCCTGTGCCCATGGCTTCAACCCAGAAATGAAGTTGAACAACCTGTCCGCTTCTGCCATGTCACGAATGTCCAACAGATTAGAAGTGAATGCCTTTACATACTCTCGCACAGAACCCGTCTGCTTTATGTGCTTTAGCTTCTCCCTAGCCATCCACGCAGCATTATTGGGCAAGAATTGCTCCCTAAGCTCCTTCTTCATGACTTCCCAAGTCTGAATACCGGGTTTCCCTGTGCCATCAACATCCTCCATGCGAGTGCACCACCACAACTTAGCATCACCCGCAAGGAACATACTAGCCACAGTTACCTGTTCCACCTCTCCAATACGAGATGCTTTGAAGTATTGCTCCATGTCCCACAAGAAATTCTCCAATGCCTTGGCATCACGCCCTCCCTCAAACATCTTCGGGTCTGGCACTTTGAACTTTCTTGCCCCATCACTCGAGGTACCGCCACCGACAGCCACTGCCTTCCTTAGGATAGTCACTTCTTCATAGAGTTCTGAATGAGAAGTTTCCAACTGAACAACCCTTTCTTCATACTCACGCATGTGATTCTCCAAGATCAGCCTGATTTGATCAAGATCAGCCTTCATGTTCACACATTGGGTCTGCAATGGTTGAACATCGGTCGACTCCGGTATGCCAATCAACTCCTCAAGTCTAGCAACCTTCTCACTGAGTGTAGCAACTGTAGGACCAGCCATAATACTCTTTCGCCAACGGTGCTCTAAAAGTCACCAATCAAGCTCTGATACCAACTGTCACATAGACGTGCGGAAGCACGAAATTTTTCACAAACTTGTCGCCTAGTGATGCGCCAACTCCCCAACCAAGAGCCTGGCCAGCAATGCGCAACTAACCTTTGTGCCTGCAAAGAAGGTTAGTGATAACCACAAGATAAACGAAGACAGAGTTACGGGAATCTCCCAACCTTTTTATTACTTCAACAAAAAAGGACTAACAACCTAGGCCTGCTGCCCACACGTCGGCACAGCTGCCCACTAATTGCTAGAATACAAGAAAGCCTAACTACAATGCTAGCTCTCTCTGTATATGCTCTCACTCTCTCTACAACTGTTTTCTGTGTATCTCAATGAATGCATGAGATTGAAGAAGCCCCTCTTTATATAGGCAGCTTTACGGGCTTTGGGCTAGGCTAAGCCCAACCCTACTTTCCATCTTTGCTTGAGATTTTCAAGATATCCTCAATCTTCTTGATTGCCTTTCCTTCAATAGAAGATCCACCATGATCGTATCTTTGATTCTGATAGACTTTCCTTTTCTGCAGAAGATTGCAATCCCTAATTGATTCTTCTTGAATGATCTCCAAAGATATGGTCTTATCCCAAATCTGATAAGTCCATTTACACCCTACACCTTGGCCCAAGTCTTTCATTTGCATCCTGCTCCAACCCTGGCCCAACTATAGAATTCTGGCCCAGCTTTGCCTCACTGTATTTGAACTAGCAGACTCTTCTCCCATGTCGCAGGTATGTCACGGAGACCCAATGCTTTGGGCTGGCCAGGCCCGTGCTTTGTCTCTAATCCCCTTGCGCCATGCTGCATGACTCTCCTAAGCCCAAGTGTGCCTCTGCTCAAGCCCACATTCTCTATGTCTGTGCCTGGTTGAATGCTTCATGCCTTAGACAAGCCCAATCCGTGTAAGTGCCTCAAATGCCCACTTCATCTCAATGCCTTAGTTTTTATGTCAAGCCCCATACTTGACCTCGCCTAGTGTTCATGCCCAAGACAGAATCGTGCCCCTCAAGCACGCCTTCGCCTCTACACCCAACACTAGGGCATGAAAATCTCTTAAGGGTCTAACACTAAGCCTCTATGACTAAGGATATGAACTGGAATGACTATCTCAGGTAGTCATACCGAGAGTCATTGCAGTTCAAGTGGATAGTCATTACAGTTTAGTAGTAGTCACCCCGATAGTCATTGCAAGCCTTTGTGATAGTCATGCCAAGTCAGTTGGACAATCATGCCAAGTCTTTTTGATAGTCATCTAATTCAACAAAGGAGGCATACAAATATCAAAAGAAGACAGAAAGTAGTTGTACATGATATAAAGACAGAAAGCACATAAAGTAATATCCATTATTCTACTCTTAACTGAACAATCAACTGCTGAGCTTCAAGATCATCAAGCAATTAATTTCTAGCAGTTAATGTTATATCCAAACCACTAGAAGTTATTTACTTGTACTTGTGTGACTATCTAGCGGATCATAGTCCCTAGAATTTATCTCGAACTACTTCTTAATATTCGATCTAAGAAGGCAACACTTCATCTCCTAAGTCTGAGGTAAAGTTCACTAACTCTGAAATGATTTATCATCTTAGTAGTACATTATCTTGTGCACGTAGTGAAAATGATAGAATAATTCTTCAGAACACTTCTTTTGAAAAGGAAGTTAAAGAATTGAGACTAGTGCATGTTAATCAAGATGAACTTACTAAGAAGGTAGCTTTTCTTGAGAATAGAGTTAATTGTTATAAATAGTTAGAAACCATTCTTAAAGATAAGATCACTGAACTTGAGACAAAGGTTAGAGCTTACTATAATTCTTGAAAAACAGCTAAAAAGATTTTCAACAAGCAAGCTATTAGTCAAAATGTTGGTATAGGTTTTGGCTATAACGAGGTTGTTGGAATGTTAGGCATTAATTCCCCTAATATAGTTAGTATTGAAGAATGGGGTATACCACATGTGCTTAAGGGTGTTAAAGACCCTCTCGTTAAAGAATCTATAGCAGAACCTTTGATTGAATCTTCTATCATCATTCAAGAAGAGATGCGTACTTAGGACATTGCCAATGGAATTGTTCAATCCAAAAAGTGTGTGCCTAAGAGTTCTGTCAAAGTTGTTCATACAACGGAGACAAAATTAGACACTTATAAGTTGGAACAAAACAACATGTCTAACATGCATAACATGCGCAGTGTAGATTTATCTCATAAAGCATGTGGAGTTGCGAATTGCATGTCTTGTGCTTTTAATATAATGTATGTTTATTTTAATAGTAAGCATGCATCAAATGATAAGACTGCTACCCGTCAACATATTAATAATAAGAAGCATGCTAGATCCAAGACTGCTAGTCCTCCTAAAGTTAGAGTAGACACGTTTATACCTGAGCCTACTCAGAAATTTGTTAAGGCTGGCTATAAGTGGAAATGCACTTTTGTTAAGGAAGTTGAAGTGGTTAAAATGAAGAATGTTGTTTTGCCTAATAAAGGCCAGTTCTTTAAGTATGCCGGACCCAATCAAGTTTGGGTTCCGAAGAAGGTCTAATCAGTTTGATATTATAGGGTGTGGATCAGGTGAACCGAGTTGTGAGGATTCTGGACAGTGGATGTTCAAGGCATATGACCGGAGATAGAGCCCTGCTATCAAATGTGGTTAAGAAAGTTGGCCCAATGGTTACCTTTGGAGATAATAACAAAGGTATAATTGAAGGATATGGCAGTCTGGAAGCTGGAAATGTTATCATTGAGGATGTATCTGTTGTGGAAGGTATTAAGCACAATCTTCTCAACATCAGTCAATTCTGTGACAGAGGATATGATGTTTCGTTTGATAAGGAGAAGTGCCAGATCTTTTACAAGAAGAATGGAAAGCCTGCTCTTCAAGGAGTAAGGAAAGGAAACTTGTTCATAGCTGATTTGTATTCTGGATGCAAAGATGAAGTTAATTGTTTCTATGATAAAGCTTCGTCAGATGAAAGTTGGCTATGGCACAAGAAGATGTCTCACCTCAACTTCAAAACAATGAACTCCCTAGTTAAGAGGGAATTTATGAGAGGGTTGCCTCAAATGGAATTTACACAGGAAGGACTGTGTGAGGCATGTCAGAAAGGAAAGTCAAAGAAAGCATCCCACAATGGCACTTACACATCTTCAATAACTGAACCTCATCAGTTACTGCACATGGATTTGTTTGGTCCAGTTAATGTGATGTCTATGTCAAAGAAGCAATATGCTCTTCTGATCGTCGATGCCTATTCTAAATACACATGGGTTTTATTCCTACATTCCAAGGATGAAACTCCACATATGGTGATTGATCATGTGAAGTTGATTGAGTTGGATTCTAAGTTTCTAGTCAGAGCTATAAGGTCAGACAATGGAACTGAATTCAAAAATGCAGTTCTGAATGACTTCTGTGCAGACAAAGGAATAACAAGACAATACTAAGCCCCTAGAACTCCTCAACAAAATGGAGTGGTAGAAAGGAAGAATCGTACTTTGATTGAAGCTTCAAGGACAATGCTAAGTGAATCAAGACTTCTTATGTAATTTTGGGCTGAAGTTGTGAACATTGCTTGTTATACTCAGAATCGAACTTTAATCAACAAGGACTTAATGAAGACATCTTATGAGATCATGAATGACAAGAAACCAACCCTCAAATACTTTCATGTATTTGGAACTAAATGTTTTGTGCTTAAAGATGGAGATGTTCGACGTGGCAAGTTCGAGGCCAAAACATATGAAGCCATCTTTGTTGGTTACTCCAGAAGATCTTACAGGGTGTACATAATTGATAGTCACCAGGTGAAAGAAAGTGTCAATGTTACTTTTGATGACACTAAACTCCCAAGTATCCAAACAGAATATCCATCTGAGAAACTGAAGTTTGATAATTTTCCAGATTCAGAATCAGATGATGAGATTCCGCCTGAGATTGTTGCTGGTGATAACAATGACAATGATGATAATGATCATGGCGGTGGTGGTGAAAACACTGGTAACAATGGAGATACCACTAACACTGAGGAAGAATCACCAAGACAATCTAGCAACAACTCAGGGGGAGGAAATGAAGGGTCAACTAGTCATTCACAACACCATAATGAATGTCAAGGCGATATGCATTGATCTATTTGTAAACATCGAGGATTCGACTCAACTTAAACAAGAATGTAATAAGTAAATAATAATTCAATTGTCACAGGAATCTCAGAAGATAACATCAATCAAAAGAATGAAGATAACACTGCTATCAAGGAAGTATATTAATTCTCTTTTAATTAATTAATTCAATTAATTAATTTATTCAATAAATTAATTCAAAAAGAATAAATTTATTCCTTAAAGTAATTATAAGATTAATTAAATTAGAATTAGTATTGAACTGAAATGACTATGAAAATATGTACTGGTATGACTATCAAGGATAGTAGTACCGAATGTCATGCCAGGCATATTGACAGTCATGCTAAGCCTCTATGACTAAGGATATGAACTGGAATGACTATCTCAGGTAGTCATACCGATAGTCATTGCAGTTCAAGTGCATAGTCATTGCAGTTTAATAGTAGTCACCCTGATAGTCATTGTCAGCCTTTGTGATAGTTATGCCAAGTCAGTTGGACAGTCATGCCAAGTCTTTTTTATAGTCATTCTAATTCAACAAAGGAGGCGTACAAATATCAAAAGAAGATAGAAAGTAGTTGTACAGGATATAAAGACAGAAAGCACAGAAAGTAACATCCATCATTCTACAAACATATCAGGACCTAACAATTATATAATTTAATAAATTAATAGTACAGATTAATGAATTCTTAGTCAACTATAATCTATACAAAACTATAATAAGTAAAATGAGGTAAAATTTATAATTTGGTTCACACCTCATTTTGGTTATCTCTTTGAACTACAACTGATGGGTCTTTGAAGTCAATTTAATTAGAACAGTTGATGTAATACTAAAAGTTATGCTACACAAATGTCGAAGGTTCAAATATCACCAACATATTAAAATAAAAATTTATCATGAACAAATTAAAACTAACATTTCTTAAATTTGTTCTAAAAATATAAATAAAGGTAAAATTACATCAAACACGTGTTATTAATTTAATTTAATTATAAAATTTAAAATTTAAAATAAAATGAAATATTCAAATATAACTACTAAGTTTAAATTTAAATTTAGTATATAGTATATACTAATAAAAAATAATTTTCAATACTATTTTTTCTAAAAAAAATGTAAATATGATAACTTTTTAAATGATCAATGATTGTTCATCTATTCAAAAGTGAAAAATGGCCAAGATTTTGACCTCATAGACTTGTACGTGATTATACTATCTTTCAATACAAATATTGAATGACATTTGTAATAATAGAACTCACCCTTGTGCATATACAATGTTCTCAAGGCCCACAATCCCTATTTAGAATTTCATTTTATCAAAATGATTATATAAAACTATGCATCAGTCTAATGTATTCTATATAATTATATTATTATGAAATATTATACTTTTTTTAGCATCATTCAATAATTTTTTACATACAATTTGAAATTCTATTTTCAAAACTTGTAACTATCATTTTTCCCAAACTTTAATGTCTACTAATAGTCTGACTGATCATTATAAATAGTTAGACAATTTTAAAATGATATGATCATCGAAAATCATATCTAATTTTCATCTATTGTATATTAACCATGTTAACATTTTATTTAAAACCTATACCTACTTTAAAGTTCTCATCTTTTTAACATCAATTCAATTATATTTGTTCATTTTTAAATATTTACTTTTTTTAGTCCAAATTATACGTTTAAACCCCTCACAGTCTAATTGTTTGATCAATAAAAATCTCTAATTTAAGTCTCATATTTGACATTTAATACTTGAAAATTGATAGATAGTACATATGTGATGTAGTTATACATTATGTACGATTTTATTAATAAAATTTAGATCGCTTTTAAAACCAAATTCTATTTTTTTATTTCAATAATATATATATATATATATATATATATATATATAATATTTTTTTTATCCAGACTCAGTAAAATACTTAAATTCATGTATAATGTGGAACTTTAGCTTAAAGTTCTATTTTGCATGCTCATCATTTATCATGACAAGAAGAGTGTAGAGTTTTTATTTTTTATGTTAATCATTTACAATGACAGGAAATATTTTTCTAATCATACACTATGTAATATCCTATATTTTAAAACCTCATCCCGATTTTTAAAATAGACGTGGAAAAAGTGAAAAGAAATTGAAGGAAAAATGGGTAAATTAGAGATCTACCTACGTTAATAAAGATTGACATGTTATTTTAGAAAATATTAACAAATGAACTGTACATTCTGAAAAAAATTGCTAAGAAATAGATGTGACGATTAGAGTGTGTAGACATGATTATTGTATAATTTTATGCTAATTTTCTTAATTTAAAAATTATAAAAAATAACTAATAATGAGAGATATAACATATACAATTTCAATAGTATATTTTATGTATGAATAATTAATTTAATTCAAATAAAGTATAATAAAGATATATAATATAATATGAAAGTATGAATTATAAACAACATAACTAATATAAATTTAATCGCAATCATACAACGGTATTAAAAATTTGTAACGGTGATTAAATATATAGATATATAAAATTACGAAAATTATAAAAGAAAAACAAATTTATATAAATAATGCAAACCAATATTTTATTTACTCAAACATCAAAGTAAACAAAATATAACATAAAAGGAAAGAACGTGGGTTATCTAAATTTTTTTTGAAATAAACTCAAAAAAATACATGTAGCATAGTGGTTATGCCCATGGACATCTTGGAAGGAGGTTAGAGGTTCGATTCATGCAAATCGTTGGTCTCCACTTATCTCTATTTAAGGTCAACATGCAAATTCGGAACACTACACTAAGCATAGACCACTCACGAATCAAAGTTTGAATGTCACTTCACGTCCCCATGGCCTAGCCATCCATGTTTCACCCATTCTAAGTGGTATGGTGTGTCATGGTCACCCAATTAGGCCTTAACCCCCAATCCCTTGTGAAATAAGTCTTTAACCAGATTTTAATGTACAAGACCTAATTTGATAACACATGGTAAGTATTCACTCTCGCTCCAACTTACGAGTTTTATAACTCACTCCAAGGCCACATGCTAGATTAACTAGTTCTATCTAGGGTTGTACGTTCAATCCGCTCAACCGCATCAACATCGATAACCGCCCGCAACTGACCCGCACATTGCAGATAACTGCGAAACGCGAATGGTCGGAGATGAAGTTTTAGATAACCGCTAATTTGTGATTTGGTTGCGGATTCGACATTTTAAAAATCGCAAAAAGTCAAATTGCAACCGGCAACGCACATTATATAAATTAATATATTTTATTTAATATATACAAAATTATATATATAATTATATGTATATATATACAAAAATTTTGTATGTATTAAAATTCATAGTCAAGGTCTAAAGGCTCTAAACCAGGCCCAACCAAACAAAATTAATTAAAACCCTAATACAGTCGATGTAGTTCTTCTTTCTAGTCGCACTCATATAATTACAGAATTTGTTCATGTGTGAGTTGATCTGTTTTATTTTTGTTCGACTCGATTGTTTTTGTAGATGCCGTATGGTTTTTTATGATTGAATTAATTCCCCTAACAAAGTATTAAGTTAATTTAATTTTTTTGCAACTACTTTCTCGGTTGAAACGCCAATTTCAACCGCAAAAAAACAAAATTATGCGGGTGGACATGGTTCGTTTTTTTACATTAACGGTTTGGTTCCGGATGAAGATATTGAATAACCGAAAGTTGCGGTTTGGTTCAACTTTTACCCTTTATCCATGACTCAAACTCCCGTTTTATTGCCATTGATTTAACAAGTTATAAGGTGATCAGTCTTATATCCATTAATCCAATTTATTCTAGGCATGTTTTCCTAAGCTTCGACAAGTATTAATCAACGAATTTCATTTGATCTAAAAGATGGGTTTCATCTCAAACCCCATAAGTAAATTAGTTACTCATGGCAAAACAAACAAGCATCAAAATATAAAACATTGCATAAAACATGATTATATCTAAATCAATGAAAGTGATACTAGAACGATATTATTTTATTGACGAAACACTCCAAAATGGAGTAGCATCACACAAACCAAGAAGAAATAAAAACAATATTCTCCCACGAGAAGCAATAAAAAGGTACTAGTTATTTATGTCTACACTTTATGTAATAGAATTGAATGTCGTAGAATGTTTTCTTCGTGGACAAGGGCTAGGTATTTATAGCCTTGTCCCACAATCCAATCATATCAAAACAAATAAAGGCCAAATCAATAAGAATTAGAATTCTAGACAGACGCGGCTCGCGATGCCGCGAGGGAATGAATGGGCGCTCCGCGGCATCGTGAAACGCGTGTTGGGCAAATGCCTTGGTTGCTAGCCCAATAATTCTTCGTCTTTTTGTCCCGTTTTCAACTCAAAGTCATGCCTTGCTTCCTTCAATTAGCTCAAAACATGCATTGGATCTTTTTCCACCATTTCTGCTCCATTTCACCACCAAAATAGGTTTACGGGGAACTCGACTCTCTACCTAAAAATGTAAAATAAACATATAAAAATATAACAAAACTCGGGTCCATGCAACATATTTAAGCCGGAAAATAGAGCTACTAATGGTACAAAAATACCACTCATCAGCAACAATTTTAATATCTAATTAAAATTGCAAACAATGGGCGACATCTAGTAATACATCATTGTTACCCAAGTAATAATAATTAAATTGGTGATTCGATTAAGTCTTTCGTGAATAATGTTTCATGTAATATAATCCCTTTAACCTTGATATTATAGATTAAACTCGAGGCATGTTATGTGTCATTCTCTTCATAATTTAATCTTAGTTTTCTTGATCGATGAGTGGACTAATAAATCAAATCAACATTTGAGCACGACCGTGCATTTCATAGTCTCACTCAAACAAGAGGCCAATAATATTGCTCCTAAAATTAAGAGGGTTAAATCTCATCTAGATAATTCATATTTCTCATACGATTCTTAACCCAATATCCACTTTTATCATCACCCGGTCAAATATAACTTTTAATGTAATCAAAGTATATTAATTCTCGTATCTAAATATAATGATTTCAAGTCTAAGGAACATTACATCATTATCACTGTGAGAATTACTTATAACACTATTAACATGTAGAATCTCACGGCGGGTCATTCCAGTGTCATGTACTCTTACATGCACCTATGTTTTGACTTTAGTATCACCATATCTATGACCAACGAGATATGGTCATCAGTCAACAAACATACTGGTCTCTATGCATTATTATTGTCCTTAAATTATTATTGTCCTTATAGTATTCATATAATCTCATTTTCAAGTTACATACTTAAAGATATAGAATACGCATCATAATCCCAAGAACATTTATTATGCTAACATTTATAACGCAGTATATGAAGGCATAATAAATAAATAAATAATCAATAAATCATAATTTCTAATAATAAAATATTTTTCCTAAAACATAAAAGTATTGTCTCTAGGGCACAAATACTAACACCTTCCCCTATAGTCTCTTGCAACGACTCCCAAACCACAACCATCTTTGCATTCAGGAACAACAACATCACAATTAATAACGGTGTGTTAGGACGCTAAACTTCATTACATTTACTTAACATAACTTGGGATATCAGAGAGGAGAGCGAGATATTAGAAACAAGACTCAAACCCAATTCAATAAGATCTGCAGGGGTAAGATAAACCATGCAAGTGCTTGTTACATTGGTACCATAATACCCAACAAATTACAATAAATTCAAGATCTTATCTAAGATGGAGTTATTATTATTTTTTAACAAGTACAAGAGTAATGTTCAAATGTACTTTTTTCAACAAAAAAGTGTGTTTTCATTTAAGAATTGTATCATATTACAAATACCATCCTTAGAGAAATTTATCATTTAATCGAAGATTATACAAATACATTTAATAATACTTTAACAAGTATAAGAGAAGTTTAAACTTAAAATCTCTAAAAAGTCCTAATGTATTTTGGTGATGGCTCGAATTTGATGAATTTTTGATCTCTTACTAAAATGGTGTTAGTTTAGAATGAAATTTTTAATTAGTTGTGTAAAAGTTTATTTATAGAGTTGGGTTGGAAATTGTCTAAAATGTTCAATTGGCTGAATTTGGATACATAACCTTCAATATTCTAATAAAATTTTAAATTAATTTATTATCCAGGCAATGCACAATTTTTTTTTAATTCATTATGTCATTTACAAGTTTTGAAACTTGAAATTTTAAAGAAGTAATACACTAATTAAAATATAAAATATTCATTTTAAAAAAATTAACGTTTCTGATCTGTTTATTTTACGATTTTCTGATTCCTTCTTTATAGTACTATACGAAACTAACCAAAATTTGGGCATCCTTTATATTTTAAATACATGATATGATAATAATAATGATAATCAGTAATTAATATTAATATTTATTGGATATCATTGCGATGCACATCTATTGTTTAAATTATATTTATTTTAATAAACATGTTATTATTGTGTTATAACTTTTTTCATATCTTGAAAACTAAAATATTTGACACATAAATCAATTAGAAAATTTAGTTAGATCATTAGTTTAACTAAAATATGTTATTTCTATTGTAGTTTTAATACTATCTATGAAAAATAATTTTTTTTCTACTTATTTAACTAATAAATAAACATTTATTCTCTATAAAAAAATATTGAATTCCATCTATGTATCCTTGAATGCAATTTATAAACTAAAAATAATTTGTAACCTATGATCATTAATAACATTAAAACATAAACTAGTATTGATTATAATCACTCATAGTTACATTTTAAACTTAATTATATTTAACTCTTTTTCCATAATAATTTTTATGTTTATTTTTTTACACCAATGACGGAAGAAATTAATAAATCAACGCAATTATATAAAAATTAAAAACAAATTGAGCTTATTAGCATGGTATTTATAAATACTTTTTTTGTCGGATTATATATGGAGAAAATGTCCTAAATAACTAATATTTAAACACTAGCTGCTAATATAGGTTAGTGATCAAATACAAACCTTTTTTTTTCTCTCCCATCTCTCTCCGTTGTCGTAAATCACCACCGATGGTCACCCTCGCCGTGCGGTGGGGCTCCTCCCCCCTCGGATCCTTTGTCAAACTAAACCCAACACACACACACAAAATCAATAATCCAAAAATCCCTTCGTTCATAACATATATCCTAAATCTTTAATTTCTTGTCTTTTCTTAATAAAAATTGATTGTGTCGAATCTCCCCGGTTTCGTCGGAATCTTCTCGTTACAAGCTGTTTTCACATCTTAGTTGAAATCAATTAGATGTTTTCATATCTTAGTCAAAATCAATTTATCTATTGTTCGTCTTGAGTAAAACTCGGTTCTGTGTTTCTCTTTGTTCTTTCAAATCTGTTGCGGCCGTGCACTCCGTTTTCGTTACGTTTTAATTTGGTTTGGTTTGCGTTGAATCCGTTTTAGTGTGCCGAGTTTGAGTCTGTTTTCGGAGTTGTTTTCTCCTGAGTCCAGTATTTAATTTATTAGTATTATTATTATGTGGTTCAGTCAAGCTCTCTGATAATAAGAGTTTAGATGGTTTTGTCCATGTCAGTTGATTATGCTTTGAGTGTTCTGCGTATTGAGATCCAAGTCAGAGTGTTGATTATGAATTTTGGTTTGTTGGAGGAGTGTTTGTTGATTTATTCGGGTTGGTTTTAGTGTTGGCAGTTGAATTTTAAAGCCCTTAATTGAAACGTTTGATTTTCGTTTTATGGTTAGCTTTTAAACATTGATTTTGGTTGTTAGGTTTTATTAAAGCGACTTGATTATATTAGCTTGATTTTAGGCTTTTAAGACTCGCATTTTTATTTTGCTCTTTTTTGGTTATGATTTAGTTTTAACTTGATTTATGTGTTTTTAAAATTACTTTGCTCTGGATTCTTGTGAGTGTCTTGATGTAGTCATATATGGAGTACAATTTTGCAAAGTATTGGTTCTCTAATTTGATCTCAGATGTTCTCGTGCATTTTGATGTTATTTGTATCGTACTTAGTTGATTGTTTTAATCTAATAATTTAGTATATAATCATGATGTACATTCTTAGAGCATCTCCAACGGCAATAGCTAAAATGGTTGGCTACTGTGGTTGGCTATAATGATTATATAATTTTTTTGCTAAAGGTAAAGACATGTACTCCAATGGTGTTATTTAAATTTTTGTTAGGTAAAATTATACCCAAGGGGTTTGGTGATTCAACAAATATAGCCAATCATATTTGATTGGCTATATTTTTTTGCTAAGGGATATATGGTTGGAGTGCTCACACTTTTACATGATGTCTAAAAAATGACACATAGATGCCACATAATCATTTTAGCTAAGGATTTTATAGCATTGGAGATGCTCTTATGACTAACATTTTATGTGCCTTTGATCAATTTAGTTTTTTGAAGTTGATGTTTATCTTTTGCTTATTGTATGCATTTACTATGTGATTTAATTAATTTGACACATCATAGTAGCATGATTAGAGGCATCATAGTTTTATTTATTTATTACTAATTTTTAAATTTATCGATGTCGCTCTATTTATGGATAATTGATTTCCGAAATGTTTTTAAAAATTTCATCAATATTTGTGGCATAATTTTAGGTCCCTAATTAGTGCAAATTTCTTTTCTATTAATGAATAACAGTTATTATATTTTCTGTCTTTAAATAGTTTTATTAATTAGTTATAAGTTATTCCGTTAATTTTGGCAATTGCTTTGTAGGAGAAATATGAGTCTTACCTGATTTATCGTTGTCAATAATTTTGCCAACGATTTGTTTCTAATTATAAAGATTTTCATGTTTCTTATGTGTATTAATATAGATTCATTTAAGCATATTTTAGGGAATGTTGTTTTATTTAGGCACATTATAGTTGATTATGTTGTTCCATGATTTATGGTTTATTTTGTTCTTTTGATAAACAATTTGTACCTTTATTGGGGGCCATAAGTGATGGCATATTTGTGCCTTTAAGAGGTAATTTGTGTCATTTATGATGACCAGTAAACGTGTGTTATATTCTTTTAAGTTTAATGATGAGCATTTGAAATTTATTTTCTTATTAAAATTTATTCGCTAATTTTAATAAAGACTTAATTCATTTATTAATATATATGTATGTATATATAGGATTACTAAATAGGTTTTATTATAAGTATATATTGTTTTAACTTTTCGTAAATGATAAGTTTACATATATATATATTTATATATTTTATATGTTAGAGTTTTTAAATAACCTCTAATTTTAAAACTTTGAGTTAAGTTTTGAGTTAGATATCTAACCAAAGGGATTCCCTTTGGTTAGAAATGAGCCAATTTTGTGAGATTTCAAATTAAATTTCTTATTATTATTCTTATTTATTAGGTGATTCATTAACTTATTTTGTTGGGATTATTTGGTGAATTGCAGCTTCAAGAGTGACAAAAGAAGACTCAAGATTGACTTTCCTAATAAAGTAAATGAGCATCCAAGGTGCGGAGCAAAAAGAAAAAGAAAGGCTACGATAACAACATATGACAATGAAGAATCAGAAGCAACAAAGAAGCTCTAATCTATTTATTCAGTAAATTCTTTTGTAAAACGATGTATACATGTTCTTAGAGGGCACTCTTTTTCCCCCTTGAGATTTTTTCCCATAGGTTTTGCTCTTGTGGGTTTTAACGAGGCCTTTCTCCTATACTTTTGGGGTGTCAATACTTTGGTATGGTTTTTGTGGGTTTTTCCATTCAGACATTGAGGTGTTATTGTCTAAACTTCTGGGAGTACTTTCGTGCTTTCGGTTAGATGATAAACTTGATGGATGTGGGAAACTCGTTCCCTCCGGACTTTGTATTCATTCTTGGTACGAATATGTACATTTCTGACAAAAAAAACACTAGCTGCCGAAAATATCACACATCGATTTTAGTGCCTTTTTTATCCAAGAGAATTCGCATGCAGGAAATGCTTATATCCCACAAGACCCAACTACCCGTCTCTACTAATTATTAAACTAACCATCTGTCTCTTTCTCTATCCCACATACAAGAACTTACATACATACATACACACACACTCTTCCTCATCTTCAAATTCAAATATCTACACCTCCGTAACTCCAATAATACATATGATTTTGAAAATAAATTACCCATAATTGTTTCAACAAAAATGAGTAGCATCTTGCCCGGCTTTTGTTTAACAAATTTCAGTTATGATATCTTGAAGTTTTGTTTGATTTGTGCTGAAAAAATAGAGGATAGCAATTAGAATGATTCATAATTATTAGTATGTAATTGTATTATAATGATATTATTGCTTATATGGTGTTGGTTTCTGAAATTGGGGTTTTGCGTATCTTTAATTAGATTAGGATTCAGGCTTTCCATAGATGATGGATAGGGTGGTTGTTGATCGGAAGGGTGGTGATTTGAAGTGTATCGCCGGCGGATCTTGTGTATGGGTGGCGGTGTATTAGTGTTTCTGCGTGTAGTACATACAGGTGTGTTTGGATGTAGTGTATATTTGTGTGTGGAAGTATGTTTTCGGAAATCCACGTGTTATATCAGGTGTGTAGTACATTGCTCTTATGCATATAACTAATCACGCATTCAACCGATACATATATTTGAAGAAAGTATAACACGCAAGTTGAATTTCGCATTCGAATGATGTGTATACATGAGAATCGTATTCACAGGATGCGTGTAGTTCATATGATTATGTCAAACAGACTAGTCAAAAAAGTCACACACATAGTTATCATTAGGGATGGGCATCGGGTCACTTCGGGGCCGGGGAGTGATATCTGTAATAACCCCAAATTTTGTACTTATTTAAAAACCACTGATGAATAGTATTTTTTGTCGTTTAGAAAATTTTCAGACCAACCTATGTACGGGTCGGTATAATGAACTTTCGAAGTCGTATTAGTGATCTACTATGTAAATGAGTGAATGCAAAAGCTGTCAGAATCAGAAGAATAGGATTTTCTGTTTTCTCCGAAATTTCACCTATTAATGATGGATTAATCATTATTTAAATATATTTGAGGATTTTATATTATCAATTCCATGGATATGGATTTAGTAAAGGTATTAAGATATCAAGAACGTTTACAGTAAACTACTTCGATAGAACACTTAAGAAAACCCTGCGAACGTTCAACGAGATTAAGCGGTAACCGAACAACGTGACACTTATTGGATTAAACACAAACATGGAAGTAACATGTAACAAGATTAAATCAAGGAATGAAACATTAGCATCATCCATGTGAAATCAAACAAAGAACCAAGCAAGTGGATCAAGAAGATGCTTCTTTAATACATTTCCAACTTGACCTTTAAAGATGCTTCTTTAATACATTTCCAACTTGACCTTTGGCAAAAATGATACAAGCACACTACATCATCATTTCTATCACTTATCCAACCAGCCACCCACTTCACTTTATCAAGAAAATATCAAGGAAAATCCAAGAAAACTCTCCCCACCCCATTTCTTCAACATCCTGCCCAGCATGACCAAGGGAGGAGAACAAATTCATAACTTGAGATTTACTCATGATAAAATCGCCAAATTTGGACCATAGATTCCTCACTCCATACCCAAGGTACTTTCAGAATTTCATGGTCATCCAAGTAGTATAGAATGGTCAAATATTGGATCAAAGTTGAGGTATGAATAGTGATTTCGAAATACTAACTTGTGTTCTTGATTTTCTTTTGTAAGTTTAAGGCTTCTAAGTTTAATTCAAGGCTCAAGAAAGGATTGTAAGCTATTGTTAGTATGTTTGAGGCATCAATAAAGGTATACACTCTTTGAACCCTTACTTATAAATTGATTTATGTGATGAGTTTTGAGTTAGTTATGTTAGTATGGTTATAAGGATGGATGGTTGGTTTTGGTGGATGATTGTGGTTGTTTTGATGGATAAAATGAGTAGATGTTGGATTTGACTTTGGTAGTAAAGATGATGGCTTGGTTGAGATGATAAGTAGTTGATGATGATGATTTGGTTTGGTTGAATGATGTTTTGGTGTGGTTAAATATTGGGAATCATGTGTTTCTAACCGTCGTAATGGCAAAATTCCATTAGCCCTGTTTTGAACAAAGAACCCGAGACATTAGAATCATTTTAAGTGTAACCACTGGCCACCTTTAGCTAGAGCTTGTTTCATAGTTTGTTTTGGCGCGAAAATCATGTTAATCCGATTTACGTTTTAGGAGAAAAGTGAGTTTTAGTAAACGTCGTTCGGAGAACCAACCCATCTCTGGTCAGTTACTTTGAGGCCATGTTTGGACCACTTAAAAGCCATATTAAAATGTCAAACTTTGATGAATAATACTAGAGACAGTTAGGAAGACTCGAGAAAAGGATTCGTATTAAAAAGATTAATTTCCTATTTTATAAAAATGTCGGAAACGAAGCTACGCGACGACAAAACTTTCTGCACATCCACTGCCTTAACAGAGCATTCGGGAATTTGACCTCCCTGACCAGAAATACATTTTGAAATATTTTGTTCTAGACATTCTTTAGATCGTGCACGCGAAAACGGTGTGTCGATAGAGTTAGCGGTTAATGAGTTATGGGTGTTTTCGTGAAACGAGCGCGAATAGTAAAACTCCGTAGTTGACTCGACTTCTAAAATGCATTTCACCTATTTCGACTCATATTTTCAAATCAAGATATTTTTGATAAATATTAAAAATACTCAAGAAGCTCCTTGAGGTGGTTTCATATTTAATTATTAATTTTCTGATTTACTAAAAGTGTTAGAGTGTGAGTTGCGGAAAAGTGATTCTACGGAAAGTCAACTCTAGAGGTACTAATTTGACCATCCGTTTTGGCTAAATTAAAAGAGTGATTTCGAGTCGACTAAAACACAAAAATTGTTAAGGATTGTTAAGATAACGTATTGGTATGAAGAACGAGATTAGAAATGATGAGTAAACGGTATAGAAGATCGTAAGTTAAGTAGATCTGAGAGAGTGAAAGTCGGGTAAAATGAAGTTTACTTAGAATAAGTGAATTGTCAATCAAGTGACTAATTAAGGTTATGTATTGCCTTGGTAGAGGTTCCAGGACTAGAAGAGATGACATCCAGTTAGAGCTTGGACATCAGGCAAGTTTACTAACTCTCACTCTATTGTTCAGAGTAGGTATATTTTCAAATGCTTAATACTTGTTTATTCATATATATATATATATATATATATATATATATGCACTCTTTTGATCATAGTATCGTGACAGGTTTTCTAATCCTATGTTTTTATTATGAAAATATCTTTGGAGCATGTTTATGCAAGTTTACTTTCTCAAATACATATACCAATGATATATCATGTTGTGTTTACGGTTTTGATATCAAGTATAATTGTTCGATTTATATTATGAACTTTTTATGTTAAAGTTTTGATAAAGCATACCTCGTTAATAATGGTATCTTGAATTTAATATTCGGACGACGGTTCTAGGGATAGAGCGCGTTGGTCCAAAAAGTAGAGTTGACCGGGGAGCGGTATTTTGATTTGACGTATTTTAACTATGTAAACCCTAAAGGTTTTTCGGGAGATAGTATATGTACTTATGATTGTTTAATGAACTTCATTTATTAAAATATTCCAAAAACATTTATCTTGGATAAAATATATTATTTAAATATTTATTAAATATATTAAACGTTTCCAAAAATACTTCAAATATTATTTAAAAGATATCCAAGATGCTTCGAAAAGTGTAAACACGCGAACCTTCTCACTCGAAATCTTTTTGTGAAAACCCCCGGTCATGTTTTGCTCAAGAAGCGTTGTTTCCAAGTAAGTATCGGTCGACTGAGGTCGGACCTCCACTACTCGATTTTCTATTCAAAATGATTCTTGAAAGAAAAATAAAACAAGGGGACTCTGGAGGTGGCAAGATCGTCGACGGGCGATCCCGAGAGTGTAAGAGGCCGTTAGCCAGGCGGTCCATCAACTATTATTGGTCGAATGCGCCAGGATGAGTGCATATTGAGCGCCCATCCAGGGTGATCGTGAATGAAGCTTTCATCCCGGGGTAACTTATGAATGAAGTAATTGCCCTTCTACTAGTAGAGAAGACCCGCGGTGGATATGGTTGTGGCGACTGATCATCGTCACTTCATATCGTGTTTTCTGTTTTGGATAAGTCCCTTCCTTCTAGTTTGTAAAAATTCTGATTAACATTGTAACAAAGGCCAAGGTGCCGAGTTACCGATAGTGTGAATGATTCGATATTTCGAAGGCAATATTTAAAAAGGTGAAATGATTCTGGTTATTTATTGATGAAAGACAAACGGTAATTAAAAAAAACTGGTGAACTAGTGTTGTTCATCTAGCAGCATCTGGAACTGCGTACTTGTTGATTTCTAAAAATCGTGCTAAGTCACTGATAGTGTATTTCTAAATTACGAACTAAACTCGCTCATATGGTAGTATTCTAAACGTCATATTAAGTATGAATACTTTCAATGGAAAACTATGTACTACTTTTATATTGATGGAAGAACTTTATATTAGTGACTAGTTAACTTGCTGAGCATTCTTTCGCTCATTCTTGTTTTGTTAAAAATTATATTTTCAGTGAGACCATAGTCGGTCGTCCCGTATTGCGAGGAAAGGAATGTGGAAGATACTCCCTTGAGATAGTGCAGTTCAAGAAGGATACTGTATGAGTAAATTGGATAGGTTCAGTTATCCTTATTAAGTGTGTTTACAAAATGGGTTGTAATAATTCCATGTAGAGGTTGTAGTTAGTAGTGTGAGATCCTGGATAGTACATTTGGTTTGTAATAACTAATGTTACTGTATATCGTTTCTAAGACTATAACTTGTGCGAGTAAGAGATTGGGGTCTATGATGTTGTTTTGATTGGATCATTGAGTTAATACAGGTATTATATGATTGGATGGTGAGGTGACGACCTGGATCCCATACCCCGGATCTGGGGGCGTTACAGAAATGGTATCAGAGCGATAAGTTATAGTACTTAGAGACGAGAGTGTTAAGCGTTATGTCTAAGTAAGAGAATAACGTAAGGACTCATATGGAGTTCGTTATTGGAGTACCGAAGGTAGTACCATTGAGAGACTTAAGATTGGAATGTTTACTTGAGGTCGTATAGTAGGACTGATAGAATCTTTAGAGGTCATCAAGAGCATATTAGATAGAGGCGATATAGCCCATACTATTGGTTGACTTGACTGGAACGAAACTCGTTACTCGTAGTCCTTCATAGTTTGCCCTTGAGGAGGCGACATATGTGAGAACCAAGATGTTTAAACTTTTTATGCGATTAAGGTTACTTAGTTACCAGATTAATCAAAGGCATTTATTGTTTATGAGGTTTCAATTCCCCGCGAGCGATGACTCTACCAGAGATAGTGTCTACTACGCCATTGAGAATTTTGTGGCCCTCGAGAAAGATTGTGTATATATATCACGAGAACATTATCGTAAGACAAGTGGGCTAGACGACGTCACGAGTATGCTCGTGTGGTGGTCCATGATGATTCAACACAGCGATCAAGAACGTTGGGAATCGATGGTATGACATTAATGAAGTGCATACGGTTGCAACGAGAACTACGGTGATCTCAGAACCTACCGAGAGGAAGGCCCTTGAGTCTGGAATTGGATTCTTTCGATACAACTCTTATTAGAGACTACGTATATATTAAATGAGTAGACCTCCATCTTCGGTGGACATATCGATTCGACCGTGTAAGGCACGAATTTTGGATGACTATAGGGGAATGAAAAATATATTTACGAACCCCAATCAGTAAGTGTCTTGATATGAATTGAAGAGACTCATTAGTTAGTATCTTGTATTATGACGGTGAGGAGATGGAATCATCCTGAACCGGCGACGTAAGAGCTTCAAGGCGATCATGACTTATTTTGGCCTCTACTTGCGGGTGCATTACTCAATCTAAAATTGTTCACGTTCTGTGTTACCTTGAATAGTTTATGTCAGGTAACCCTTTTAACTTCCTACTTCAACTTGGGATGTAACCACCAACTGAATTACTTCATTTATTTATTTTTTTCTTCTCCTCTTATTACCTTTAAGGTTGAGTATGCGTATTTAAGCTACCATTTCTTATCGGAGTGCCTTGTTCGTGCTCCAGGATGACCAGAATAGGAAATCATTATTTGTCTAGCCTTCTGAATCTATATTTTAATTCCTATGAATGCAAGTTCTGAACCTTTTGACTGTGCTTCTACTTTTGATTCATAAAGGGTTCGTTGTGTCATATTTTGAAGATAAACTTGATACTCGTATTGCTATGTGTTCTTTCACTTTATTCATTATCAACCTTTGTGTTGACTCAAGGGTTGGAAACCACGTCTTTTATTCATGTCTTGAGGTACATCGTTCATACTCGAGAGGCGACCGAGAGGTAGTTGATGTTAACCTCCTTCGGCTCTTACACAACTTTTATTCAAGGAATGGTTATTAACATTCTTTAAATTTTCCAAGAATATTTATATAATTTTCTCTAATTATCTTGTTCATTCAAGGAATATTCAATTAATCTTTCCTTAACTATTTGATGAATATTCTTCAATGTTAGGCTCAAGACATGTCTGAACACCACTATTAACAAGCCTACACTTTGTGACTATGTCACATTACATGACCTAGTGAGTTCTATCACTGGGATGTAGTATAGGTCTCTAAATGTACTTGTCTTGTTCTCATGAACATTAGCTTGACCATGTATGCTCAAAGTTATAATGAGCTTAGTAAAGTTTCTTGCATCTAGATTGTAAATAGGCCATTGAATAATTATCCTGGTAGAAGTTCAGAAGTGTTCATACAGCAGGATAGAGATAAATAAGGCTATGAAGAAATAAGTTGCAGAAATTTGTCTAAGGCATTATATAGCAAAGTCAGAAGAAAGCTATGTCGTAAAGTCACCAATATCCATGTCGTGAAGTACTATATCGCATAGTCCATTTTGTACTATGTCGAGAAGTCCTCAAGACACATGTCGTGAAGTGTTGAAGTCAGCAAAGTCAAAGAAGCCTAGATCGTGAAGTCCTCAGAATCCCTATGTCGCATAGTCGTCAAATGACCTATGTCGCATAGTCTTCAAATGACCTATGTCGCATAGTCTTCAAATGACCTATGTCGCATAGTCTTCAAATGACCTATGTCACAAAGTCTTCAAAGGCTATATCGCGTAGTCCTCACAAGGGAGATCGCGAAGTCAGGAATAAAGTGGAGTTCACGATATCAACACTTAGCCGTTTACAACAAGACAAATCAAGGTACAGAATCAAGAATCAAAAGAGACAAATACTGAAGCATTTGTTCTGGCAAGGTGGTCCAAAGAACAGATGGCAAATCTACAGCTAAACTTGGAGAGAAAGATAAGAGACAAGCAGCTACAGAAACGGGAAAGACTCCGAAAAGCAGGTGGTCCTTCCTGACACAGTTAACGTCTTATGGCAGGACAAGTTGGACTTTCAGCAAGGGGTAACTGTGTAAAAATAGGAGTGTGCACTAGGTTGTAAAGGGCTTATATATATCATGCACATCCTATTGTAAGCTGTAGGAGAGATACACATAGTTTTGATCTTAAGTTCTTTTCTCTGTAAGCAAGCAAGTTCAAACTGTTCTTGTTTAGAAGCCAGAAATTCTATTGTGAATTTCTTGGAAAGCTGTAGTATTTAATTTGCTTATACAAAGTAGATTAAAGTGATTGTGTGTGTTATTTACTTTCTGCATATTACATATCATAATCATATACAGTCTGTTACTTAGTTTTCAAGAATCGAAAAATATATCAAACTATCCATTCACCCCCCCCCCCTCTGTCTAGTTTCTAGTAGTATTCATTTCTAACAAGTGGTATCAGAGCGTAGGCTGTTAACGTACAAACAGGAAAAGATCAAGAATGAGTTCACAGAAACTAGCAGTATCAAGATTCCTCCCTTTAACAAGGAGCACTACAGTTTATGGAAGAAGAAGATGTTGCTTTTCATCAAAGCTTCTAACCCCATGTATTTAGATATTCTAAAGCATGGTCCCTTCATTCCAATGATCGAGATTGGTGAAACAACCATTGGCACTGAGATTGTACCAGCAAAACATGTGCCCAAAGATCCCTCAAAATACACGGATCCTGAAAAGGAAAAAGTTGCACTGGATGGACATCTTCAACTTATCATTTGTGAATCTATGGACTTCAACATGTATGGCACTGTTGCTCATTGTACTAGTGCCAAGAAGATGTGGGATCTTATAGAAGTGCTCTGTGAAGGAACTACTGAAGTAAGAAAGAACAAGAAGCAGATTCTTGTTTCACAATATGAAGCCTTCATGGCTCAGCCAAAAGAGGGAATCACAGAAGTGTTTGAGAGATTCAACAAGCTGATAAACGAGCTCAAACTCTATGACAAACACTATGAAACAGAAGAGCTCAATATGAAGTTTTTACTAACTCTTCCAGATCACTTGGAACCAAGAATCTCTTCCCTTAAAGAAAGAGATCTAACAAAGATTGGTTTTGATGTGTTGTATGGTGTTTTAAAGACATATGAGTTAGAGCTGTTTCAAAAGAGATCTATTCAAGCAAAGCAAGGATTAGTGGCAAATACCTCCTGTGCACTTATTGCTGACAACCTAAGTCAAAGAATGGACTCTCTTAAAATCAGTCAGGTCAAGATTGAGGAACTGGAAGTTGAAGACACTGGTGATGAAACTCAGGTTGTGTATGATTTACCTGAAGAGGATGAGTTCTACAGTATAGATGAGCTGGACAAAATGGAAAACAAATCTTTTGCTTATATGGCTAGGAGGTATCCTAACATAAGGTTTAAAAGAAAGCAGCCATTTAGATCCAAGTTCAATAATGGAAACACTGGTGGATCTAGTGGCTCAAACACCTTCAATAAAGGAAAAGGGATTGCTGGTGCTGCTAAAGGTGGATACAAGACAGGAAATGTGGATAGGACCAAAATAAGGTGCTATAACTGCAATGAACTTGGGCATTTTGCCACTGAGTGTAAAAAGCCTAAACAAGTCAAGAAGGACAAAGCATACTTAGAGCTTGAAGCTAAGTATGAGGCTCTACTCAAGAAACAACAGGGCAAAGCTTTTATTGCTGAGGGAAAATGCTGGGATGACTCTGATGAAGAAGAAGAACAAGAGTACTCAAACTATGCCTTGATGGCATTTTCTGATGATGGTGATTCAAGTTAGGTACCTATTCTTACTTCTCTTGATATGACTCCCCTTCAATATAAGCATACTGTTGAAGATATGAGCACTGAGATGTTTAATATTCATACTAGCATGTTAGTAGCTAATGAAGAAATTGATAGACTAACTGCTAAGAATGTTGAGCTTACAGAAAAGAATGAGCAACTTGAGTTAATGGTTGTGAACCTGGATGGTTTGAAAAAGGAGGTTGAGTATCTTAAAAACAAAGTGATTTGTGCTGAGCAGATAGAGAAAGCCCTTAGGGAACAAATTGCTGAAACTGAACTGAAACTAAGAAGCTTCAAAAACTCCTCTGAACTTATTCAAACCTATCACAAGGAACACACTGAAGACTGCAAGGTTGGAGTTGGTTTTGACTATGAAAATGACAAAGGAAGGAAGAAGGTCAAGGGCAAAGGAAAGGAAACTTTTATAAACAAAAATGCCCCAACCATACTGTCAAGTGTTGAACAGCCCATCTTCAGAAAGAGTGCTGTTGAGTTTGATGAGGAACTACTGATCATCAAGCAACAGCTACTTGAAGAAGATGAGGCTGCTAAAAACACTTCTTCCTTTCCTGAACTTGTCAATCAGAAAGAGACCAAAGACAATCTTGTCAAGAGTCCTAAAGCAAAGAAAGAAGTTGTTAAGAAAAAGAAACAAAACAGAAATGGTAAAGTTGGTGTTAACAAGGGAAACAACTATGCTTATGTGCCAAATGCTCCCAGGAAACAATGTCAAAAATGCCTATATGTTAATCATTTGACTCATAAGTGTAGTAAGCCTGATATTGCTGAAGTTGACAACCTGAGTAACCAATCTGCCAGCATAAATTCTAGTCATGATTCTTTCTGTGGTAAGCCTAATTGCATGACATGCTATGTGACTGTGATTGCTAACTGTTTATCTCTAAAGCATAAACTTGATTCTGCATAATCTAGTGAATCACACACACACAGGCAAACTCACAGGACAGGATCCCCAATCAGGGTTGAGAGGGTGAAAACTTTATGTGAGCCTAAGAGTGTAAACTCCAAAGCCACAGAAAAAGTGAAGTCTCCTACTATGAGAAATGCAATTTATGACAAAAGAATTGTTAATCAAAATGTTTCTAAATCAACTGGACCCTACCAAGTGTGGGTACCAAAAACAACTTAGTCATTTTGTGAATGCAGGGCAACAGGAATAAAAGAGTCATATGGATCTTGGACAGTGGATGCTCAAGTCACATGACTGGTGATATAGCCCTGCTATCACATTTTGAGGAAAAGGCTGGCCCATCAGTAACCTTTGGAAATGACAACATTGGTTATACAATGGGATATGGCAGTGTTAAATCTGGAAATGTCATTATTGAAGATGTAGCATTTGTTGAAGGACTGAAGCATAATCTCTTGAGCATTGGACAATTTACCAACAGGGGTTTCAAAGTGGAATTTGATGAAGACCTTTGTTCAATCTCAAAAAGGGAAAGTGGTGAAGTTGTTCTAACTGGTGTGAAGAAAGGAAGCTTGTTTGTAGCCAATCTCAAGGCTGCAGATAAGGGAGAAGTCTGTTGTTTCTACACTAAAGCCACAAATGAGGAATTCTGGCTATGGCACAAGAAGCTGTCTCACTTGAATGTTCAGGCAATGAACTCTCTAACCAAGAGAGAACTTATCAGGGATTTTCCTGCCTTGGAGTTTGTGCAAGATGGAGCATGTGAAGCTTGTCAGAAAGGAAAAATTAAAAGATCCAGTCACAAGAACAAATTGCTCAATACAAATTCAAAACCTCTGCAGCTAATTCACATGGACTTATTTGGCCCTGTGAATGTAATGTCCCTCTCCAAAAAGAAATATGCTCTAGTGATGGTAGATGACTATTCAAGATATACTTGGGTGGAATTCCTATTCTCCAAGGATGAAGCACCCCAAGTCATAATAGAGCATATCAAGAGAGTTGATAAAGAAGCACAAAGCACTGGTTCCTCTGTAGTTGCTTTGAGAAGTGACAATGGGACTGAGTTCAGAAATTCAACATTGTATGAGTTTTGTAAAGATAAAGGAATTTCTCAACAATTCTCAGCTCCTAGAACACCTCAACAAAATGGAGTAGTTGAGAGAAAGAATAGAACTCTCATTGAAGCTGCAAGGATAATGCTGCTGGATGCAAAGCTACCCACTAGCTTTTGGGCTGATGCTGTTAACACAGCATGCTACGTGCAAAATAGAACATTAATCAATAAGAAGTCTGGCAAAACTCCTTACTCATTAATGACTGGAAAAAGAGCATCCTTCAAGCACCTGCAAGTGTTTGGAAGCAAGTGCTTTGTGATGAAAGATACCTCTGAGCATGTTGGAAAATTTGATGCTAAAGCATTTGAAGGTATCTTCATTGGATACTCTCTGGAAAGGACAGCATACAGAGTATTTGTACCTGAGAAACACAAAGTCATGGAAAGCATGGATGTTACCTTTGATGACAAGAAAACTCCTGGACTAAAAACAAGTGATCAAGACAGTGTGCCATTGAGATTTGAGAATCAAGGTTATCTTGAGGATTCTGAAAGTGAAGATGAACCCCCTGTTCAAACTGTTCTAGAGAATGAAATCCTCGAAGTTGACAATCTTCTTCAAACACCTGTGCAAGGGTTCACAAACACAGGGGGAGAAGAAGAGAATGCACCTATCAACCAAAATGAGTTTGGAACAGATCAAGGAAATGAACAGGGGCACACAAGGAAATGGGACAGAGCCCACACTAGGGATCAAATCATTGGAGATCCTAGTGAGGGAGTTAGAACAAGGAGGGCAACATTAAATACATGTCTGTATAGCTACTTTCTGTCACAAGAGGAACCTAAATTAATTGAAGAAGCTTTGAAGAATTCTGATTGGATTGTTGCCATGCAAGAAGAATTTAATCAATTTGAGAAAAACAAAGTATGGGAACTAGTACCTCCTCCAAAAGGAAAGAATGTTATTGACACCAAATGGGTGTTCAGAAACAAAATGGATGAAGAAGGAGTGGTAATTAGAAACAAAGCAAGGTTGGTTGCCAAAGGATATTGTCAGCAAGAAGGCATTGACTATGATGAGACATTTGCACCTGTAGCTAGACTGGAAGCCATCAGAATCTTCCTGGCTTTTGCAGCTCACTCAGATTTTAAAGTGTATCAAATGGATGTGAAAAGTGCATTTCTCAATGGTGATCTTGCTGAAGAAGTTTATGTGTCTCAACCACCTGGCTTTGAAAGTGAAGACTTCCCAAACTTTGTGTATAGATTGCTCAAGGCACTCTATGGACTCAAACAGGCACCAAGAGCCTGGTATGAGACTCTATCTCAATTTCTTCTTGAGCATCAATTCACCAGGGGTACAATTGACAAAACCCTATTCTTCAAGAAGCATGGAAACGATATCATTCTTGTTCAAATCTATGTGGATGATATCATCTTTGGCTCTTCAAATGAAAAACTCTGTGAAAGGTTTTCTAAGTTGATGCAAAGCAAATATGAGATGAGTATGATGGGAGAATTAACCTACTTTCTAGGTTTGCAAGTACATCAAAGGGAGGATGGCATCTTCATAAACCAATCAAAGTATGTCAAAGATCTTTGGAAGAAATATGGTTTAGAAGACTCATCCCCTGCAAAAACTCCCATGTCCACTGCAATCAAGCTTGATGAAGACAAGAAAGGCAAAAGAGTAGACATCAAGGTTTTTAGAGGCATGGTTGGATCACTACTCTATCTCACAGCTAGCAGGCCTGATATCATGTTTGCCACATGCCTTTGTGCAAGATTCCAGTCTGATCCCAAGGAATCTCACATGATGGCTATCAAAAGAATCTTCAAGTATCTAAAGGGGACTCCTAATCTTGGGCTATGGTATCCAAAGGGCACTGGGTTCAACCTGGTTGGTTACACAGATTCTGATTATGCTGGATGCAGAATTGACAGGAAGAGCACCTCTGGAAGCTGTCAATTCCTAGGTCAAAGGTTAGTGTCCTGGTTCAGTAAGAAACAACAGTCCACAGCAACATCCACAGCTGAGGCTGAATACATTGCTGCTGGAAGTTGCTGTGCTCAATTGCTTTGGATGAGAAATCAACTCATGGATTATGGGCTAGTGTTAGAACACATTCCACTAATGTGTGATAATACTAGTGCAATATCCATAGTTGCAAATCCTGTTAATCATTCTACTACAAAGCACATTGAGATCAGGTACCATTTCATTAGGGAACATGCTGTAAATGGTACCATAGAAGTCTCTTATGTTCCAACTGAGAAACAATTAGCTGACATATTTACTAAACCTCTGAATAAAGCAGTCTTCAACAGACTTGTGAGTGAAATTGGAATGCTTAATCCTTCATTTAGTTGCTCTAAGTAAGTATGCCAGTAAATTGTTGCAGCAGTAAATTTTCACTGTATTTAAATGCTCTATTCATATGGAGTGAAAATTAGCTGAGATATGATTTATAAATACTTCAGTATTTTACTGCAAATTTTTCAAAATCATTTGTTAGTAAAGTTGTGAGCTTTTGAGACATCTCGATATAGATGATTTTCAGAGTTCACGACACAGTTCAAATAAAACAGACTTATATCGCAAACTGTTGAGATTGTGAGACTTCGCGACATAGTTCATTTCATGAATTTGCGACATAGCTCATTTTAAGACTTCGCGACTTAGAATAACTATATCGACAAGTCTCCACATTTGACAGAATTTTGATTTAAATTTATTTTATTTCAAAATATGATAAAAGTCTGACAATTTGCTTGATATTCCTGAAAGAGAGCTTTAGACAGGGTATTTCTACTATATCGCAAAGTCTCCCCGATCCTTTCATCTTGAGGACTTTGCGACATAGTTCATTTCTGAGACTATGCGATATACTGTGCAAGACTTTGCGGTACAGGCCATTTTTGACTTCGCGATATACAAATAGACTGTACAAATTCATAACTCCATATCGCAGTGTCTCTATCATATAAATACCCTTTTCTAACCGTTCACAACTTTTCATCTTGTCTATTGCTCTCAAACTCTCCAACCTAAGCACAAATTCTCTACTCTCTTTTTCACTCTCTCTCTCGCAATGGCACCCAAATCTCAAACAGTATCATCCTCTATTCCTTTAACCATTCCCAAAGAAACCAATCTTCTCACCATTCCCTCTGAGGCTGAGGCTAACCCAAGGTACAAGTGTTTTGTACGGTTCTTGAACACTTCCTACCTGCGCCAAGCCCTAACCCTGAACCCTACCTTGTATGTCGATGTGTTGGAAGGATTCTGGAGAACGGCGTTGGTATCAACAATGGCTAGGGAAGATGGAACCTCATTCCAGGAGGTTAGTTGTTCAATTGGAGGCAAACACTTTCAGTTTGGTGAAAGGGAAATCAATGAAGCTTTGGGGTTCAAGGTGGAGGGTCATGACCAAGAAGCTACAGATGCTCAAATCATAGAATTCATGACCTTCATTCAGTATGCTGATGAGATAGATACTGGAAAGCTGAATAAGAAGTTTGTGAGAAGGGAGTGGTCATTTCTGTTTGACGCACTCCAGAAGGTGTTTCTCTGCAGGAAGACAGGATGGGACCATATCAGTCACATTGCTGTGAAGCTAGCCTACTCCTTGGCCAACAACCAGGAGATCAATGTGGGAGCCATAATTCTCAAAGAATTGGCTCAGAGGCTAGGTAGGACCATTCGTGGTAGAGGTAATGACATCTTTTACCCTCGTTTCCTTCAAGTTATTTTAAATTTTCTTGATGCAAATGTCCATCTATTGGAGGGTATAGATAACACTAAAATGGCTTATTCCAAGTCCATGTCCAAAGTACTATTTTGCTCATTGGACACAAGGAATCAAGTGGATGTGATTCTAAGTGTGACCAAGCATATGCAGGACACATTTGAGTCTTATCCACTTGATAAGCCCATATACCATGCACTTTCCTGGACAGGGGAGGCTGAGACTGGAGGAGCTACACAGTCTAACCCCAGCCTTCCCATCCCATCCAGTAACCCCACTGCAAACAGTACCATAGAAGTTAGGCAGCCAAGTGCATCAATCTCTCAAAAGATTGGTGTTACTAAAAAGAAGTCAAAGAAGAGAGCCCTAGAAGTGATAAATGAATCTGTAGAGATAGCTAGTGAGAATCCTGAGTCACCTCTCACCAGACAAAGTAAGAAATCCAAATCCAAACCTACCACTGGATCCTCCCAACAGGATTCAGATGTGGAAAAAGGGGTACACCTGTTACTGTCCATGGCCTCTCAACAGGTCATTGGCATTGAAAAGAGCAGCCTCCCTACTGCACCTTGTACAGAGTCTGCACAGGGTCAAGACCTCACTCTTGACCCTAGGAGTGATAAGGCTGATAATACACAGAGTGGAGAGCACATCACTGTTGAAACTCCTCCTATTTCTCAGGGGGAGTTGCCACAATCTAATCTAAACCCCACTTCTCTCTCAGATTCTTCCATAAAAATTTCTTCTGAACAAGAGAGTCATTCCAATGACAATCTTGCCTTTGATCAATCACAATTCTCTCCTGTGATTGAGCCAATTTCAAGTGACATGGTGCATGACACTATGCTCACCACCCAGGAACCACATCTAGTTGGTCAGGGAATGCATGCTGGGGCATATCCTAATGACACCAACACAAACATGGAGGATTCACCAGTTTTCACTGGAGACTCTATGTCAAATTCTCCCATCCTTAGGGATGTGGAACTGTCTTCACAGACAAACAGGGCTAATGTTGTAACACATCCCATTTCAATGGAGACAACATTAGACCCTACAGCCATTCCAAGGCTGGAGGAGACTCAAAACCTTACATCTCATGAAGTGCCTAGCACTAGCTCTCACTTGGCTCAGGCCACTATGTCAGAATGGCTGAAGCCTGTGCACCATGACAGGCCTTCAGGATCATCATCTGTGCCTTCCAAAATGACAGAAGAAGCCATATAAGATCTCCATGTGGCACAGATTGATGAGTTCTCAAAGATAGCTCAACATCTCCTCACCTCAAATCTCCCAAATGCTGATTATGAAGCCATTTTACTCTGCCACAAGGAGGATGTTGAAGCTCAGCAGGAGAAGATAGTGGATGCAGCTGAACCAGAGGGAAATGTGGATGCCTGGTTGGATGCTAAGAGGACTCTCAAGCTCAAGGATGCCCTAGCTTTTCTAAGGGAAGAGTACCTCACTTCTCTGGGCTCAAATGCAAAGGATCTTTCTCCTGCTGCCATCTATGATGCTGTTAATGAAGTCTACAGGAATCAATTAAAGGCTCTGCACTATCTTGGGAAAGGGCTTCAATCAGAGATTTCTTCAATCCATGAGGAGACAGACAGATCCCTCACTAAGCTCAGAAACTCATATCTCTCTGATTTTCCCAGGGTGGATGGCATCCTTAAAGAAATCCAGAAGACAAACTCTACTGTCAGCATGATGGACCTCTCTCTGGCCATGGTCACAGACAACATCAGGAAGCTGGCTACAACCCTGGAAAATCAAGTCAAGGCCAATATCAACTCCAATGCCATGCTGAATGTAATTTGGAAAAATCAATATGGTGACAAATTGGTGGATGAGGTCCCTCTGTCAAACATCTCCAAATTTGAATTTACCAAACTCAAGGATCAATCTCTCAATTCTTTCAAGTCTCAATAGCTATTCTCAAAGGTGGATGGTCTTGAAAGAGAAGTAGCCTCTCTGACAGATGAAAACAAGCAGCTTGCCAACTCTCTAAAACAGCTCAATGACAAACTGGATGCCCAAGGCAACAACACCTCCAATATCCTGCTGGTGCAACAACAGATGCTGACTTCAATGATGAAACAAATGGACCTGCCTATCCCTGGGGAAGCTCAAGACATCTTGTCTGATCCCAAGCCTAAGGGGGAGAAACAAAAGGAGGTCATTCTGAAACAGAAAGGGGGAGTACCTGCCAAGCAGCCAAAGCATAAGGGCAAGGGCAAACTCATTGAAGAAACCATAAAGCCAATCATTCTTCCCCCTGTAGAGGTCATAAGTGCAGAAGGTCAGAAGAGCACAATCTCAACCACCTACTATCCATCAACAATGCCTAAAGATATCTCAACTCCTCAACCTACTCAACCTACTCCCAATGCTAAACCTGTCAAAGCTGCAATTATCACAGAAGCCAAGCTACAGGAAGTTGCCAATTCAAACATCTATCATGATGAGGCCTTCCTGGAGTTTCTGAAAGCCATCTACAGTAGTGCTCAAGGAGATGCAAGGATGTACAGACAGAAGATCAAGGAAAGCATCAAGTATTTCACAGTGGCAGTAAGGAAAATCAAGGATGTCCATCTAAGAGAGATAATCATGGTGTGCAAGGACAACTACTTGTGGCACCTAGCTTTTCAAACTCTAGAGAAACTGAGATTTACTGAGCTGTCAATCATTCTGGATTTGATTGAAAAGCATGGGATGAACAATGAAAGTCTTTATAATGACTTGAAGATGGACCAGAATAAAAGATTGCCTGAGGTTATATCCAAGCCAAGGACAATAATTTACCAAAGCCTATCTCAAGACAGTAGTATTGACCAACTAGTAATTCCCTCAGACCTGTTAATGAAGAACAATGCAAAGATCAACCAGGTGCTGCAAATGCTGAGAGCTAAGAGAGGAGCTAGGACAGCTGAGGAACTAGAGATGATTCGAACTCTACAATCTTTTCTGATTCATGGAGTCATTCCTGAATCTGTCAAAGAAAAGAGCAAAAAGAAGGATGGGGAGGATGATGATGAGGAGAAAACCTATGAAAGGAGATCTCAGACAAGGAGAAATAAGGATGGACCTAGTGAGAGCAGCAAGAGCAAATATCCTAAGAAATCAAAAGATGCTGGTGATGACAAGAGGGACTCCAAAGGGACAAAAGAAACAACCAGGAAAACAAGAAGTGGAATTCAGCAAGTCAAGGACATTGCTAGCAGTACTTTAACCACAACACAAGACTCTAAGTCTAGGGTGGGTACTGTTAGTAATGATCCTCCAAATTCATTATCAAAGACTTCTGAACCTGAATTGCCACAGAAGAAAGAAGAAGCCACAAAAGAAACCTCAAAAAGACACTTCCACAAAGTCACAGCTAGTGGAGTGTTACAGTGGATGAAGGGAAAAGGAATGAAGCTTCTTCCAAGTGATGTGGCACTGAAGACTGATTCTCCTTGTTCCAGAAAGGTGTCTCTTGTGAAACATATGAAGATCAAGAGTGTACCCAGAAGGATAAGGATAACAAAGAAGACTGGAAAACTCACAAATGTTATTGGCATCAATGTGCTTCCACTAGATGAGGACTATGATGAAGATGCCCTAGCATTTTTGAGGGCTCAAAGGATCTTTGAAGTCAAAGTGAAGTTGAATCATCTAGAGATCAAGTACATTGATGGAAGAGAAAGAATAATGAAGCAAGGGGGATGGCAACATTTTGACACCTATGAGCAAGAAAGAATCAATGCCTTGTTAAATTTTGAAGAAAAGGAAGAAAGGTTGTGGAAAACAGAGATTGCCAGATTCATGAAAATGCACTCTGAATATAAAGAAAATCTAAAGAAGCTGAATGAAGAAAAGAGGTGTGAGAAAGAAAAGGAGATGGCTGAGATGGAAGAAAGAGCAAAGGAGCTAAGGAAGAAAGGGCTGTGCAAGGTAAAGCAAAATCCTTATACTGTTGAGTACAAAAATCATTATGGAGGAATAAGCAAGATAAGGATGGAGTTCATACATTCATATGTGGAAAGTGCCCTCAGAACAGCAGCTGAAGATCTAAAAGATTCTCCTCTCATTGAAGAACTGATTGCAAGGGATGAAATTTTACTGGCCATCTCTGAAATAAAGAAGAATGAAGAAATAAGGAAGAAGAAATTCTATGATGATTTCTTAGAGAAACAATTGGAAACTGAAGCTATGTAGCTCAAGGAGAATTTCTGTAAGACTAAATTTCCAAGTTGTTATCAAATTCTGTTCTTAACTTTATCTTCTTTATACTTGTTCTTTTTATGTTAGTTAGGCTTGCTACCATTTCTTATTGGAGTGCCTTGTTCGTGCTCCAGGATGACCAGAATAGGAAATCATTATTTGTCTAGCCTTCTGAATCTATATTTTAATTCCTATGAATGCAAGTTCTGAACCTTTTGACTGTGCTTCTACTTTTGATTCATAAAGGGTTCGTTGTGTCATATTTTGAAGATAAACTTGATACTCGTATTGCTATGTGTTCTTTCACTTTATTCATTATCAACCTTTGTGTTGACTCAAGGGTTGGAAACCACGTCTTTTATTCATGTCTTGAGGTACATCGTTCATACTCGAGAGGCGACCGAGAGGTAGTTGATGTTAACCTCCTTCGGCTCTTACACAACTTTTATTCAAGGAATGGTTATTAACATTCTTTAAATTTTCCAAGAATATTTATATAATTTTCTCTAATTATCTTGTTCATTCAAGGAATATTCAATTAATCTTTCCTTAACTATTTGATGAATATTCTTCAATGTTAGGCTCAAGACATGTCTGAACACCACTATTAACAAGCCTACACTTTGTGACTATGTCACATTACATGACCTAGTGAGTTCTATCACTGGGATGTAGTATAGGTCTCTAAATGTACTTGTCTTGTTCTCATGAACATTAGCTTGACCATGTATGCTCAAAGTTATAATGAGCTTAGTAAAGTTTCTTGCATCTAGATTGTAAATAGGCCATTGAATAATTATCCTGGTAGAAGTTCAGAAGTGTTCATGCAGCAGGATAGAGATAAATAAGGCTATGAAGAAATAAGTTGCAGAAATTTGTCTAAGGCATTATGTAACGCCTTAGAATTTTTGACTTGTAAATTATTATCAATATGTGAATACCATTAATTTTATATGTGTATGATAATTGTTTAATAGGCTCTTTGTGCTAATTTGAGTACCCTTAATTTTAAGAGCTATTTAAAATTATTTTATATTTATTGCTAGTAATAGCAATTGAGATTTTATTCTTGAAATTTTAGTTAGCAATGATGATCTTGGTATAATGTGATTTATGTGTAAGCTCATATTTTAGTCATACTTATTTGAGAAAAAAATAATTATTTGATATAGTCCTATAATTTGAAATTTCTTTATGTGCCATAATTGTTATGTGCTTAAAATGTGAATTATGTGCGTGGTGAATAATTAATTAATTATGAATGTGGTTTCTAAATTTTATTCAAGTGCTCTGAAAATTTATTTGGGTCATATAATATTTATATTAAATTTAGAGTATGCTAAATTATTTAATTAGTAGCATGAAATATTTCTTAGCATTATTTTTATTTTATTTTAGTGTTAAACTCATGATTTAAATTTTATAATCACTTTATTATTTTAAATACTTATTTTGAGGGATGCTACACCTTCTAGATTATTTATTTTCAGTGGGTAATTTATTTATTTATCTAGAGAATAGTAAATTTTTATTTAAAATTATTTTTGAGATAAAAAGACATTTTATTTGATTATTTCTATGTAAATGAAATTTTAATTATCTAATCTACAAAAGATATTTGTAGAATAATATTTCTACTTGATCTAGAAATGGGATTATGAATTTACATGTAAGCCCTTGATTTTTATCATGTTGGTATTTTATTCTATTGGACATTTTTGTCATTTGATAATTAAATAACTAAAAAGTGTTTACTTTTACATTAATTTAACTCCCCTATAAAAACCCCTACCCACCCCCATTTACTCCCCCACCCGTTCTCTCTTCTCCTTCTTCTTCTTTTCTTCTTCTTCTCTCCCCAACACCATTTCTCTCTCTTGTTCTTCATCTTCTACAAATTAAAACCTCCATAACTTGTGATTCTCTCATCCAAATTACAAGTGTGAGTAACCAAAACACTCCTCTCTCAAAGCTCTACAACCCTCTTGTACTAATTTCGAGTTTTAACATGTTTTCAAAATCTGAAATTTTCGGATTTAAGGGTCTTTATGCTTAAAGCTTACATGCAAAGGTTGATTGTGTGTATTTAGGGTCACTCTCGATGAAACCCATTGTTTTGGGCACATCCGAGAAGAAACCCGACCATGGCAATGATCCTTGTGAGCCATGGTCTTGATTCTTGTGTTTAAAAGTTGAACTCAAGTTCATTTAGTTGATGCATGTTACTAATTTTATGATCTAAGAGGATTTTGATTAAAGTTTGTTAGTGGGTTTGATTTTATATTTAGTATGTATGTTGTATGTGATGTAAGTAGTAAGGATTTGTAAGATTATAAGTTGCATGTTAGTTTAAAAGAAAGTATGATTTTATTTTGTTTATAAATGTTAGTTGCAATTAAAACATTTGTTGATTTAACTTTGGCTTGAAGTTGTATTGGTTGTGGTTTGAAGGATGGGAGTTAAGGTGGAAGGAGGAGAGGGGGAGAGAGAGGTCGAGAGAGAGGAGAAGGCCGAGAGAGAGAGAGAGGGAGAGGAAGGCCGAGAGAGAGAGAGAGAGGGAGAGGGAGGCCGAGAGAGAGAGAGAGAGAGAGAGAGAGAGAGAGAGAGAGAGAGAGAGAGAGAGAGAGAGAGAGAGAGAGAGATGAAGTTGGGAAGGAATAAATTGATTTCAAAACTTTGAGTTGGAAGTGTGATTTTCAAGATGTATTAATGAGTGTGTGTATTTTCAAAATTAATAGGTGTGAGTATTTTCAAAATGAATAGGTGTATATTTTCAAAATGAATAGGTGTATATTTTCAAAATGAATAGGTGTGTATTTTCAAAATGAATAGGTGTGTATATGTTCAAAATGTATTCTTAGGTGTGTGTGATTTAAAATTATAATTGTGATGTGAGTTCTTTTAAAACTAAGTTCTTGAAAATGTATTTACAAAGGAAGTGTGTCAATTTAGTAAAATGTATTTAGTATGAGTGTGTCTTGTTTTAGAAAAATTATTTCTTTTCGCGTAAGTATTTCTTTCAAAATATATGATGTGTGTGAGGGTGTGTGAGTATACTTGTTATGTGTGTGGTTGGTGTTAGTGTAAAGCCGAGAAAGAGGGAGTGAGGAGAGGGAGAAAGGCCGAGAGGCCGAGGAAGAGAGAAAAGAAAAGGAAGTAGAGCGGAGAAGATTGGTTGAGTTGGTGGTGTCGTATAGTAGTTTGTTAATTGATGATCTTAAATGGTATACATGGTCACTTCTATGCTAATTGTTTAGTTAAACTTTAACTGACATAGGTTGTCGTCAATTGAATAAGTATATATTATGTTGAATTACGTGGACGTCTTTAATTAGACCTTGTATTGCTTTAGCAATTAAGATTGGGTTTCGATTAGTTAAATCAAAGCTTAATCGTAAATTGGTTTAGGTGGTTGGTATAATTCTTGAGGTGCGTATACATGGCTTATGTGATTAAGTGTTAATGTTGTCCAAGAATGTAGATAGAGTTATTAAAGTACTTTGTTTTGAGACTTTTCCGTCATAAGATTGAGGAATGTCATGTGATGTCCTTAAGCGATATATGCTAAGTGACTACATGCTTAAATGTTAACTAAAGTTGTAAAGACACTATGTGCTTCTTGATTGTATATATATATAAGTGTATGAAATTGTATGACGATGGGGTAGAAGTATTTAGTAATACGTAAACAAAGCTGAGGTACTAAGTTATAAAGACTAAGACGATATTATACCTTTATATAGGTACAAGTAGGAGGCCAGGAAAGGAGCCCGTGTACGTAAAGTCAGAGTGGTGTGCAAGTTATTGAGTTAGTTTATCGGCTTTTGAGGCAAGTGTCTATTCCCTCCACTTATCTTTCAAGTGGTAGTTTTCTTAAATTATGATGCAAATGATACCTTTTGATTATGTTACAAGTATACGTATAACCTTTACTTATCCTTTACCATTATGATGCAATCGTTTGTTATACCATTGTACCCTTACACCTTGCTCTTTATTTACAAACTCTACATTTGATCCCTTATCTTCATGTAACTCGTATGATGCCATTACCATGTTCATATGATACCTTTACTTTGCACTATCCCCTGAACTTTCTTGTTAACCGTTAAATCCCTGATACGTACTTATTTCCTTGTTAACTTATTTACCATGCTTAATCGCACCTTTATCTTGACTTATACTTTGTTGACCTCTATTAACTTTTGAATACCCAAAGCTTACTTATTCCTTTGCTCACTTACTTACCATGCCTTTCAATTGTTCATTCTTTAAACCCTTGCAATAAAATATTGAAATTGCTTATACCCTGAAGTGAATATCGGAAATGTTGAAAGCCTATTGTTCATTAATCCCTTTGTTAAATTACTTATGAATGGAACAACCTTTGACCGTGGCGGCGGTCCTGGTTACTTATGTATGTATTTTATGGCCAATGTGTGCCTATGGATCCTGAATGTTAGGACCTTGTGAAAACATGGTCTGGAGCTTTACGTGGCTGATCACCCGTATAGCTCGTACCGTCTTATCGGAAGTTCCAATTCAATTGCTTAATCTTATTCTTTGAACAGAAATGTATATCTTGAAACTTGTTACCATGTTGAATACCATTTGATTATCATTTGATTACCAGTTGAGTACCATGTGATTTCCTATTGATTACCAATTGATTACCATTCGATTACTATTGAATTTCTAGTTGATGGATTTATCTAATGAAAACTGCTTACATTGATTTCACTTGCTGGGCAATTTTTGGCTCACTCTTGTTTTTATTATTCCCTAACCTTTCAGTTAGGAATGGAGTATGCCGTTTTCGAGTAACTGCTAAGAGGACCATGAGAAGGCTTGATTCGAGAATTTAGGCTCCATGTTGCCAGATAGATAGAATTCATGATTAGTTCTCACCAATGCTTAGATGGTGGCTTATGGTTTGTAATAAAACTGAATTAGATGTTGTAATAAACTTTGATATTTTAGATTCTTGTTTCATACCATAACCTGCGATCGATCCTTTGTTGAGGGGTCGTCTGTATAAATTATGTTTTATTCAGAGCGATAGTGGCACCAAATCCTGACCCCGGATTTGGGGCGTCACAGGTTGGTATCAGAGCTACAGGTTATTGGTCACTGAAACAAGAATAGGTAGAAGAGTCTAAGATAGGAAAAACAATGAGAAAACTCATATAGAGTTTAAGTTAGGATCTATGAATATAGTTTTGACCAATAGGATAGGTTCGCTCTAGAACTTAAGCTTCATAGGAAAGATAGGATTTGTAGATGTAGGTTACCTTTAGGATGAGTATTAGTAGAATTAAGATAACCCTTTACCGTTTAAGTATCTTCTTGGTTTATTATTGTGTGGTTACAGATAATGGCTGTTTTGAGAGTTAACCTTCAACTGAGATTCCTTTTCCTAAGCCAGAGTCGTCAATATCAGTATCAGTGCATGCACCCGACCAAGTGGAGATTTCCATTACCCCTTGGGTAAATTTATTTTCTTATAGTATAGCTGCATGTCAAGACAGAGTTATTTCTTACGTGTAGAATGAAAGGGATTGGAGATGGATGGAATATTGAACGAATTATGGATTATGTGTGGATGATTGAGTAAGTATTTGAGATATTGTTATATCAGGGCATAGTCCATTTTACGAATAGGTCATGCCGAATTTTCTGTAAAAATATTAACTTAAGTTACGCACTTCCATGTTATATCGTATTCCGACATATCGAGAGAGTATACGCTGGAACCATCTGAAGATCGGGTTACGGACGGGGCAACAAATTCGAAGCTGGAGGAGTCAATCGGAGAGTCAGAGCTACCAGTTTGGGAGACATCAGCTGCAGATCTTTACGTACTTTCCAGAATTTCATCTACGACTTCGGCTACATCGCGAACGCTATAGGAAGCACCGCGCAGAGTTCCGAACCAAGTTTAGTTAGAGTCGATTGAGAGTAGAAGCTCTAAGATAACGTCTAGAAAGACTTAGATAGATTCTTTGCGATTTGGTAATGATTTTACCCCCGTGATAGGGACATTCATCCAGAGGAGCGGCCAAAGTGTATATTCCTTCTTTATACAAGATTGCACAAGTTGATTTAATAGCGGGACATACCTATAAGCTCAGACTAGAAATTTACTTCCCTAAGAACTACCTACATGAGACAAGGCGTGATTACCTCCATTCGTTCGATGTAAGGATAAGTCTATTCACAACTAGTCATTGATTTTATTCAATTTACCTTTTTCAAAGATTCAATTTTTCACTTCTATTATTTTATTCTTTACAAAATACCTCTATTGTTCAGGGGCTACTTGATCCAATATTATATAAACTTTTATAACTTTTAAACCTTTCATATATTCCTCTTAAATTTTTGATCTTCCTTGTTGTAACTAAGATGAACAACCCTATATATATAGGGGATTCAGGGACTTTCTATCTGCATGATAGAAGTCCGGTGGGACGCCACTGGTTGTGTGTTTGTCATGGAAGTACTAAAGGTTGGCCACCTTCTGTACTGTGTTGTTTAAAGTGACAAATACAACCTGATACAGTTCGATGATCATCTTGATCTCTTAGTTAAATTCTTTTTATCAGAAATTCTTACTAAACATGCTGGTTATATTTCCATATTTGTTGACACCTTCGTATCTATTGGTTCATTTTGTCGGAAACTCTTACGACTCTTAGAGGTATCAAAGATTGGAAGTCGCAAAGGAGAAAATGACGGCATTCTGAGTGTTAAGTTGTACCTACATTGACTGGAAATTTGTTTTGATCGAGTTTGGGAAATTGTTTTAAAAAGAGGATTGAACGTCGAGTCAGATTGCTTATTAGACCTACAACACGATTACAAGGTTTATTATTACCGAGAATTTGGTATGGATAAGGAGAAGGTAACAAGGATATACCAAAACTAATCATGATGAAGTATGAAATAAAGTGATATTGGAGAGGCATTGGTTATTGTTTAATAGAGGACTGTTATTCTACTTGTTGGGCAAGTATATATATGAGTACCTGTTTATTCTATATTCCACTTTGAATGTGGTAGTTGGATTATTACAAGGTTTTGAACGTCTTGAGACCACATATTGGATGTAAACTTTAGAACTGAAGCAGGATAAGTTGAGCATAGCGTAATATGAAGCAAAGTTTATAGAGCTAGTCAGGTTTGTGTTCGAATATGTGAAAATCGATGAGAAGAGAGTTAAGAGACTCCAACATGAAGTAAGATCATGGATTAGGAGTAAAGTTATTGATTACAAACAAAAGAAGCTAGAAAAGGGAAGGTGGAGACACGGGAAGAAGACCAATAATGAAGGAATTTTCAGAACCGTTTCAATATAAGGCCTGAGTATCAGTCAAATAGGAATGCTGGATATAGAAGAATAGAAACTGGAAGTGATGGTCAAGGGAACCGTCCATTAGATTTGGATCAACAAAGACCTATGAGACCTCCGATACCAGAATGTAGAACTTGTGGAAATAAACAACTGGGATTTCGTAATAAGATCAATATAGTACGTTACAAGTGTAATCAGAGAGGACATTACGCCAATGAGCGCTATAAACCGAAGGCTAGAGTTACGTGTAACAAGCATGGAGAGGTGTGACTTTTCTTAAGAGATGGAAATCGTTAAGTCCAGTAAGCAAAATGCTAAGGATGAATGGACCACCATTTACTAAGCAACCAAGGACAAGAACCCTTAATATGACCATGAGCGATATAGTGAAAATAAGGATGTAGTTACATATACGTTTCAAATATATTACGGAAATGACAAAGTGTTAATTTATTTTGGATCTACCAAGTCTTTTACCTCTATAAAATTTGATCATAAACCGCGTTGTACGATTCAACTATTAAGTAAAGCTTTGACTATAGGAATATCTAATCAGGAGCGTATATCGATTCATCTAGTTTTTCCTCACTGTGAGATTGATATGACAGATCACCATTTTCTTAGGATTACTTGATTCCCGTCAAGTTAGGGAGATTTGATGTAAATTCTAAGAATGGATTGGTTAACAGAGTATGGGAAAATTGAAATAAAGTTTGTTGTAGACTTAGCACCCGGATTAGAACGAATTTTAAAGGCACCATATAGAATGGCACCAGTAGAAATGTAAAGGTTAGCAATTCAATTGCAAGATCTTAGGAAAAAGAGGATTTAAGTTGATTTTGTGTGTGTACATTTAAAATGTACTTTTGTGTGTTTTCAAAATACGATTTTAAAAGTATGTGTGAAATCTTTCATGAAGGTGTTGAGGTGTGGGTGTTGTTTAAAGAGAGTAGTAAGTTTTTATAAAGAAAGAATTTTCTTAAAGGTATACTTTTAGGTAGAAATCTAAAGATGGGATTTTGAGTGAGTAGGTAGGTGTACTTTCAAAATGTGTTTTTGGGTGTGTGTGTACTTTAAAATGTGATTTTGGTGTGAGTTGTTCAAAAACATGATTTTCTAAAGGTGTGAGTGTGTCATTCAAAAATAAGATTTTATGAGTATGATTTAAAATACGATTTAAAACTTTATGTGTGTGCGTATTCTTTTAAACGTGTTCTTTTCACAAATGTGACTTTGTGTGTGTGTGTCATTCAAAAACATAATCTTGTAAAAAGTGTGAGTGTGTTATTTCAAAATATGATTTTGTATGAGTAAGTGTTTCACCTGTTAGAGAGTTAAAACCGAACATCAGAGATTTAGTGGACTATTACAACCATTAGAAATTCCTGAATTTAAGAATGAACATCTCATGATGCCATTTGAGTTATGATCGACGGATTTACCAAGTTGGTACCTTTCTTTCCCATCAACGAGAAACTTTCATTAGATAAATTGGTTTATCGACTATAAGAGATAGTAGTGAGGCATATGATTCAAGTATTAAACGAATTCGACCAAGACCCGCAATTTTATTCAAGATTTTGGAGAAAGTTGTTGGCACGTTCAGAAACCAAGTTGAACATGTGTACCACGTATGGTCAAAGTTAATAGACTATTCAGACAATCGAAGACAAATTTAGAGTTTGTACGATGAATTTTGAAGACAATTGAGATGATCGGTTGACATTAGTGGAATTCTTTTACCGCAATAGCTATCACGCGAATATTGAAATGCCAGTTTATGAAGCCTTGTACGGAGAAAGATGTAGATCTTCAATAGGTTGAAAAGAAGTTGATAAATGCACAAGATTGGAACCAGAATTAATGTATCAGACCAAAGAACTATTGAGCTCATCCAAAAAGGATTAATAGCTACTCGGAATCGACGACTATAATATGAGGATTAAACCAGGGAAGGTATAGATTATAGAGTAAGAGAGTCAGTCATATTAAGTGTCACCATGGAAAACGGGATTTGGTAAGTAAGGAAAGCTTAGTCCAAAATTAGTTAGACCTTATAAGATATTGAAGTGTGTGGGTAAGATTGCGTATAAGCTAGCCTTATGCAACATATCCATAGTGTATTTCACGTGTCTATGCTTAAGACGTAGTATTTCGATTCTGACCATGTAATAGAATACGAGTTGATAGAGATTCAAACTTATTTGTACTATGTTGAGCAAACAGTAAAAATTGTAGATCAGAAAGAGAAAGTGCTTAGAAATAAAAGTAGTTATACTAGTAAGAGTTTTGTGGAGAAACCCCAAGGTTGAAGAATCAACTTGGGAGCTAGAAAATGAAATGTTAGAAAAGTACTCTCAGCTGTTTACGTAATAGATTCTGAGGACAGAATCCTTTTAAGGGGGGAAGGTTGTAACGCCTTAGAATTTTTGACTTGTAAATTATTATCAATATGTGAATACCATTAATTTTATATGTGTATGATAATTGTTTAATAGGCTCTTTGTGCTAATTTGAGTACCCTTAATTTTAAGAGCTATTTAAAATTATTTTATATTTATTGCTAGTAATAGCAATTGAGATTTTATTCTTGAAATTTTAGTTAGCAATGATGATCTTGGTATAATGTGATTTATGTGTAAGCTCATATTTTAGTCATACTTATTTGAGAAAAAAATAATTATTTGATATAGTCCTATAATTTGAAATTTCTTTATGTGCCATAATTGTTATGTGCTTAAAATGTGAATTATGTGCGTGGTGAATAATTAATTAATTATGAATGTGGTTTCTAAATTTTATTCAAGTGCTCTGAAAATTTATTTGGGTCATATAATATTTATATTAAATTTAGAGTATGCTAAATTATTTAATTAGTAGCATGAAATATTTCTTAGCATTATTTTTATTTTATTTTAGTGTTAAACTCATGATTTAAATTTTATAATCACTTTATTATTTTAAATACTTATTTTGAGGGATGCTACACCTTCTAGATTATTTATTTTCAGTGGGTAATTTATTTATTTATCTAGAGAATAGTAAATTTTTATTTAAAATTATTTTTGAGATAAAAAGACATTTTATTTGATTATTTCTATGTAAATGAAATTTTAATTATCTAATCTACAAAAGATATTTGTAGAATAATATTTCTACTTGATCTAGAAATGGGATTATGAATTTACATGTAAGCCCTTGATTTTTATCATGTTGGTATTTTATTCTATTGGACATTTTTGTCATTTGATAATTAAATAACTAAAAAGTGTTTACTTTTACATTAATTTAACTCCCCTATAAAAACCCCTACCCACCCCCATTTACTCCCCCACCCGTTCTCTCTTCTCCTTCTTCTTCTTTTCTTCTTCTTCTCTCCCCAACACCATTTCTCTCTCTTGTTCTTCATCTTCTACAAATTAAAACCTCCATAACTTGTGATTCTCTCATCCAAATTACAAGTGTGAGTAACCAAAACACTCCTCTCTCAAAGCTCTACAACCCTCTTGTACTAATTTCGAGTTTTAACATGTTTTCAAAATCTGAAATTTTCGGATTTAAGGGTCTTTATGCTTAAAGCTTACATGCAAAGGTTGATTGTGTGTATTTAGGGTCACTCTCGATGAAACCCATTGTTTTGGGCACATCCGAGAAGAAACCCGACCATGGCAATGATCCTTGTGAGCCATGGTCTTGATTCTTGTGTTTAAAAGTTGAACTCAAGTTCATTTAGTTGATGCATGTTACTAATTTTATGATCTAAGAGGATTTTGATTAAAGTTTGTTAGTGGGTTTGATTTTATATTTAGTATGTATGTTGTATGTGATGTAAGTAGTAAGGATTTGTAAGATTATAAGTTGCATGTTAGTTTAAAAGAAAGTATGATTTTATTTTGTTTATAAATGTTAGTTGCAATTAAAACATTTGTTGATTTAACTTTGGCTTGAAGTTGTATTGGTTGTGGTTTGAAGGATGGGAGTTAAGGTGGAAGGAGGAGAGGGGGAGAGAGAGGTCGAGAGAGAGGAGAAGGCCGAGAGAGAGAGAGAGGGAGAGGAAGGCCGAGAGAGAGAGAGAGGGAGAGGGAGGCCGAGAGAGAGAGAGAGAGAGAGAGAGAGAGAGAGAGAGAGAGAGAGAGAGAGAGAGAGAGAGAGAGAGAGAGAGAGAGAGAGATGAAGTTGGGAAGGAATAAATTGATTTCAAAACTTTGAGTTGGAAGTGTGATTTTCAAGATGTATTAATGAGTGTGTGTATTTTCAAAATTAATAGGTGTGAGTATTTTCAAAATGAATAGGTGTATATTTTCAAAATGAATAGGTGTATATTTTCAAAATGAATAGGTGTGTATTTTCAAAATGAATAGGTGTGTATATGTTCAAAATGTATTCTTAGGTGTGTGTGATTTAAAATTATAATTGTGATGTGAGTTCTTTTAAAACTAAGTTCTTGAAAATGTATTTACAAAGGAAGTGTGTCAATTTAGTAAAATGTATTTAGTATGAGTGTGTCTTGTTTTAGAAAAATTATTTCTTTTCGCGTAAGTATTTCTTTCAAAATATATGATGTGTGTGAGGGTGTGTGAGTATACTTGTTATGTGTGTGGTTGGTGTTAGTGTAAAGCCGAGAAAGAGGGAGTGAGGAGAGGGAGAAAGGCCGAGAGGCCGAGGAAGAGAGAAAAGAAAAGGAAGTAGAGCGGAGAAGATTGGTTGAGTTGGTGGTGTCGTATAGTAGTTTGTTAATTGATGATCTTAAATGGTATACATGGTCACTTCTATGCTAATTGTTTAGTTAAACTTTAACTGACATAGGTTGTCGTCAATTGAATAAGTATATATTATGTTGAATTACGTGGACGTCTTTAATTAGACCTTGTATTGCTTTAGCAATTAAGATTGGGTTTCGATTAGTTAAATCAAAGCTTAATCGTAAATTGGTTTAGGTGGTTGGTATAATTCTTGAGGTGCGTATACATGGCTTATGTGATTAAGTGTTAATGTTGTCCAAGAATGTAGATAGAGTTATTAAAGTACTTTGTTTTGAGACTTTTCCGTCATAAGATTGAGGAATGTCATGTGATGTCCTTAAGCGATATATGCTAAGTGACTACATGCTTAAATGTTAACTAAAGTTGTAAAGACACTATGTGCTTCTTGATTGTATATATATATAAGTGTATGAAATTGTATGACGATGGGGTAGAAGTATTTAGTAATACGTAAACAAAGCTGAGGTACTAAGTTATAAAGACTAAGACGATATTATACCTTTATATAGGTACAAGTAGGAGGCCAGGAAAGGAGCCCGTGTACGTAAAGTCAGAGTGGTGTGCAAGTTATTGAGTTAGTTTATCGGCTTTTGAGGCAAGTGTCTATTCCCTCCACTTATCTTTCAAGTGGTAGTTTTCTTAAATTATGATGCAAATGATACCTTTTGATTATGTTACAAGTATACGTATAACCTTTACTTATCCTTTACCATTATGATGCAATCGTTTGTTATACCATTGTACCCTTACACCTTGCTCTTTATTTACAAACTCTACATTTGATCCCTTATCTTCATGTAACTCGTATGATGCCATTACCATGTTCATATGATACCTTTACTTTGCACTATCCCCTGAACTTTCTTGTTAACCGTTAAATCCCTGATACGTACTTATTTCCTTGTTAACTTATTTACCATGCTTAATCGCACCTTTATCTTGACTTATACTTTGTTGACCTCTATTAACTTTTGAATACCCAAAGCTTACTTATTCCTTTGCTCACTTACTTACCATGCCTTTCAATTGTTCATTCTTTAAACCCTTGCAATAAAATATTGAAATTGCTTATACCCTGAAGTGAATATCGGAAATGTTGAAAGCCTATTGTTCATTAATCCCTTTGTTAAATTACTTATGAATGGAACAACCTTTGACCGTGGCGGCGGTCCTGGTTACTTATGTATGTATTTTATGGCCAATGTGTGCCTATGGATCCTGAATGTTAGGACCTTGTGAAAACATGGTCTGGAGCTTTACGTGGCTGATCACCCGTATAGCTCGTACCGTCTTATCGGAAGTTCCAATTCAATTGCTTAATCTTATTCTTTGAACAGAAATGTATATCTTGAAACTTGTTACCATGTTGAATACCATTTGATTATCATTTGATTACCAGTTGAGTACCATGTGATTTCCTATTGATTACCAATTGATTACCATTCGATTACTATTGAATTTCTAGTTGATGGATTTATCTAATGAAAACTGCTTACATTGATTTCACTTGCTGGGCAATTTTTGGCTCACTCTTGTTTTTATTATTCCCTAACCTTTCAGTTAGGAATGGAGTATGCCGTTTTCGAGTAACTGCTAAGAGGACCATGAGAAGGCTTGATTCGAGAATTTAGGCTCCATGTTGCCAGATAGATAGAATTCATGATTAGTTCTCACCAATGCTTAGATGGTGGCTTATGGTTTGTAATAAAACTGAATTAGATGTTGTAATAAACTTTGATATTTTAGATTCTTGTTTCATACCATAACCTGTGATCGATCCTTTGTTGAGGGGTCGTCTGTATAAATTATGTTTTATTCAGAGCGATAGTGGCACCAAATCCTGACCCCGGATTTGGGGCGTCACACATTATATAGCAAAGTCAGAAGAAAGCTATGTCGTAAAGTCACCAATATCCATGTCGTGAAGTACTATATCGCATAGTCCATTTTGTACTATGTCGAGAAGTCCTCAAGACACATGTCGTGAAGTGTTGAAGTCAGCAAAGTCAAAGAAGCCTAGATCGTGAAGTCCTCAGAATCCCTATGTCGCATAGTCGTCAAATGACCTATGTCGCATAGTCTTCAAATGACCTATGTCGCATAGTCTTCAAATGACCTATGTCGCATAGTCTTCAAATGACCTATGTCACAAAGTCTTCAAAGGCTATATCGCGTAGTCCTCACAAGGGAGATCGCGAAGTCAGGAATAAAGTGGAGTTCACGATATCAACACTTAGCCGTTTACAACAAGACAAATCAAGGTACAGAATCAAGAATCAAAAGAGACAAATACTGAAGCATTTGTTCTGGCAAGGTGGTCCAAAGAACAGATGGCAAATCTACAGCTAAACTTGGAGAGAAAGATAAGAGACAAGCAGCTACAGAAACGGGAAAGACTCCGAAAAGCAGGTGGTCCTTCCTGACACAGTTAACGTCTTATGGCAGGACAAGTTGGACTTTCAGCAAGGGGTAACTGTGTAAAAATAGGAGTGTGCACTAGGTTGTAAAGGGCTTATATATATCATGCACATCCTATTGTAAGCTGTAGGAGAGATACACATAGTTTTGATCTTAAGTTCTTTTCTCTGTAAGCAAGCAAGTTCAAACTGTTCTTGTTTAGAAGCCAGAAATTCTATTGTGAATTTCTTGGAAAGCTGTAGTATTTAATTTGCTTATACAAAGTAGATTAAAGTGATTGTGTGTGTTATTTACTTTCTGCATATTACATATCATAATCATATACAGTCTGTTACTTAGTTTTCAAGAATCGAAAAATATATCAAACTATCCATTCACCCCCCCCCCCCCTCTGTCTAGTTTCTAGTAGTATTCATTTCTAACATTCAATGATTATTTATATTCGATTCTTTCTTTCATACTTGGACCCCTCAGTTGAGTTCATAAATATTCAACTATTTGTTAAAACATGGATGACCTATTGTTCAGAGATTCCTCGCGAATTACTTTCTTTTATTATAAGATGAGATTTGTACATCGAACGTTCAAATCATCACAAGGATATCCATTTAATATTGGTATTCTAAATTCAATTCTATTAATGAATTTGATAAAGTATATGTACAAAGACCCCTTTGGGTGCACCGTTTCACTGCTGAGAAATATTTGATGGGAGGTTATCGATTGTTCCGATACCAGGAACTTTCTATTCAAAGCTTATATTCTATTCAAAGTTTATAATTACCTTATTCGTCCCAAACTTATTTACTCTTCTTTTCAATTCATTATCTGAGTAGTCAAAATTTTGTTTCTTTCTTTCTTTGGCTACGATGTCGAGATTGTGTACTAGTAGATTGAAACTGGCTAATTGTATATGCCATTATGAGTGACTAGTTAATTGTTCTAACTAGTTAAAATTTTAACGATATGATGAAAATCTAGCTAATCATCCTAGCTGGATGTTGCGTCCCAAACTAATCGAACTAGCAACTTTTGTTCAGCTAGTTGTTAATGTTTCTTGAGATGGACTAGTTATTGTTTCACTAAGTTCCACTTTCGGTCGAATTTATTTAAGTGAGTTCACAACACATTTTATATGTAGTGAATTATGATTATGAAATCCCCAAGGGATAAATTGATTGAGACCTAACAAGGTCGCCCACTCAACGAGAATTCTTACAAAGTTTTTAGTTTTTATAAAATATTATGTTGCTTGAAATATTCTTGGTACCATGCAAGTATTTTCCTAAGTATTGGAAAGATAAGTATGTTGATGTTTTAGAACAAAAACCAAAGTAGAGAAATGCGACAATTATGAATTGAGGTTTGCAGTAAGTATCAAGGTTGTTTCGTTTGTTGAGAATTCAGAATGACGTAGTATTCGAAATAACCAATGATGATACGTTGATTAAGAAATGACGTGGTAGAAAAATGAAGCTTAGCGAATAAGAAAGAAAGAATTATTGAGGAACATGAGTTGAGGACTATTGAGGGAGCCACATATGTGGAAATCATATGGAACCCTAGAAATAGAAATAGAATTAGCAAACTATGAAATTATCTTGGTGAACCTTGTTTGCCCGCAATGTAAAAGTGACGTTTTAATGCAGCAGTATGCGTTGATTTATTTTTCCTTCAAAAAGGGAGGATCCGATGAAATTTTGGAAATAAACTGATTGATCAAATACGATGTGCAAATTGATTGAGGAGATAAGAAGGTAAAATTTGGATTGCCCAGTAAGGGGGAGTTGTCCTTTAAGGACGAAAGTGAACTACGAAGTTTATTATGTTAGTACAAACAAAGAGATTGTTGCGGCAACAATGTGAAACTTATTGAGCACATGCAAATTGATACGAATAAGGAGATACCAAATATAAAGGACACCCATGTATTAACTGAATTCATTGACGTATTTTTTTATGATCTCCAGGAACTACCACCTGGTTGAGGTATGAAACTTATTGTTGATTTATTGCCAGGGTTTGCGTCAGTATTCGGGACCCATATCCATTGCCACTATTGAGATGAAAGAATTAGCTACTCGATTAAAGGAAATAAGACTCATTGTGTCACCTTGGAGTACACCAATTTTGTTTGCCAAGAGAAGAATGGCAGTATAAGACTGTACCTAGGTTACCAAGAGCTGAATGGACTAACCATAAGGATGTAATTTATTTTCAAAGACAGATTTGAGCATAGTGTATCACCAAATTAAGAATAAGCATGATGATGTGCTAAAGATGGCATTTTGCACCTATGTACATTATGAATTTTTAACGATGTAGTTTGGGTTGGCACGCGCCAACAACCTTTATGGATTTAAAGGATAAAGTTTCTGGACAAATTGATTGTTGTATTCATAGACGATATTTTGAAGTACCCATGGATTGAATGAATAGAGTTTAAAGGATTGAAGTAGAAGTTAGTAACAGTCCTGTTGTTAGAAATATCTTATGATAGAGGGGACTTTATGAATTATAGTTATGCGTCTAAGCAACTTAAGCAGCATAAGATAAGATATCCTACACCTGACTTGGAGTTAGCCGCGATTATGTTCGCACTGAAAATTTGGAGACTTTAACTTCATGGAGAAATGTGGATTTTTGTTTTTACCACAATAGCCTTTAGTATATCTTCACATAGAAATGAGTGACGCAAGGTAGAGATTATAGTTGGAACTGACCAAAGACTTTGAGTGTGAAATTCACTATCACCAAGAAAGGCCAATATGGTGACCGATACTATAGGTAGTAAAGAGAGATTAAATATGCTAATTTTTTTTTAACAAATGATATAAGGATTGGGAAGGAAGGAGCTTAAAGTGATTATTTTCAGAAAAAGAACGAGAGAAATTAATTGGAATTAGGATTCAGTCAGAATTGACTGAAAAGATAAAATTACATTAAAGGAAGAATATTAGAAAGGGAAAATGTTTTAAGGACAAGGAAGAGTAAAAGAGTTTGAGAGATGAGAAAGGAATGCAAAAATATGTTCACAGAGTGCAGATACCCAATATTTAAGAATTAAATGATGAGATCTTGCAATAAGTCTATAGTATAAGTATCATATTCACCCAAGGGTACAACGATGAATAGAAATTTAAGGAAATATTATTAGTGACCGAATTTGAGAAGTGATATTGGCAGTTGTTAAGTAAATGTTGGACACGCGGAAGATGGAAGCCAAACAACAGAAATCTAGTAGACCATTACGACCCATAGAGATTCCTGAAAGAGAATATGAGTTATGACAATGAAGTTCGTAGTAGAATTACCAAAGAACGATTCAAGAAATGACGATTAGTTGAGGGAAGCGCGTGGATTCCCTGTAATGATTATGACATGTAGAGATCCAAGATTGAATCCAAGATGCTGGAAGAGTTTTCAACAATGTTGACGATGAGATCAAGAATGAGCACTAATTATGGCCCGCATGCCAGCGAATCGAGAAAGTGAATGCCTAGACAATTAAAGTTATGTTATGTGCCTGTGCGTCAAATTTCTCGGAGCAGTGGGGAGTGATCACTTGTCGCTGATAGGATTTTCGTATAAAGGTAGTTACCGTGGGAACATAGGGATGTCGTCCCATGGAGCTTATCACGAAGAGAAGGATATCGAGAATCGCGCGAGTTTAACGAACAAAGAAGACGACGATGTTACTTCCGAATTCGAACGTGTCTATAATGTATTTCACGTGCCTATGATACGAAGATTCAACACGGGTGTTGGGAATGCGATAGAATATGAACGTATAGTAGTACGACCTTAATTGTCTTACATGGAACAACCGATAGAAACTATAGACCAGAAAGAGAACGCGTTGAAAGAACATAAGGTAGCACTAGTGAGAGTGCTGTGAGAGAACCAGAGGGTTGGAGGGTCAACCTGGGAACTGGAGATTTTGATCTCGGAAAGATACTTCAACTATTCCTTTAGATTCCGGGACGGAATCCTTTTAAGGAGGGGAGACTGTAATAACCCCAAATTTTGTACTTATTTAAAAACCACTGATGAATAGTATTTTTTGTCGTTTAGAAAATTTTCAGACCACCCTATGTACGGGTCGGTATAATGAACTTTCGAAGTCGTATTAGTGATCTACAATGTAAATGAGTGAATGCAGAAGCTGTCAGAATCAGAAGAATAGCATTTTCTGTTTTCTCCGAAATTTCACCTATTACTGATGGATTAATCATTATTTAAATATATTGGAGGATTTTATATTATCAATTCCATGGATATGGATTTAGTAAAGGTATTAAGATATCAAGAACGTTTACAATAAACTACTTCGATAGAACACTTAAGAAAACCCTGCGAACGTTCAACGAGATTAAGCGGTAACCGAACAACGTGACACTTATTGGATTAAACACAAACATGGAAGTAACATGTAACAAGATTAAATCAAGGAATGCAACATTAGCATCATCCATGTGAAATCAAACAAAGAACCAAGCAAGTGGATCAAGAAGATGCTTCTTTAATACATTTCCAACTTGACCTTTGAAGATGCTTCTTTAATACATTTCCAACTTGACCTTTGAAGATGCTTCTTTAATACATTTCCAACTTGACCTATGGCAAAAATGACACAAGCACACTACATCATCATTTCTATCACTTATCCAACCAGCCACCCACTTCACTTTATCAAGAAAATATCAAGGAAAAGCCAAGAAAACTCTCCCCACCCCATTTCTTCAACATCCTGCCCAGCATGACCAAGGGAGGAGAAACAATTCATAACTTGAGATTTACTCATGATACAATCGCCACATTTGGACCATAGATTTCTCACTCCATACCCAAGGTACGTTCAAAATTTCATGGCCATCCAAGTAGTATAGAATGGTCAAATATTGGATAAAAGTTGAGGTATGAATAGTGATTTCGAAATACTAACTTGTGTTCTTGATTTTCTTTTGTAAGTTTAAGGCTTCTAAGTTTAATTCAAGGCTCAAGCAAGGATTGTAAGCTATTGTTAGTATGTTTGAGGCATCAAGGAAGGTATACACTCTTTGAACCCTTACTTATAAATTGATTTATGTGATGAGTTTTGAGTTAGTTATGTTAGTATGGTTGATAAATTGATGCAGGCATTGTATTAAAATTATTTTTTTCATTTTTAAAATTTAAAATTTTATTTAAATCATACAATAAAATTTATCAATATATTAAAAGACAGTTTTATATTAAACACATAGTGCAATAAATTACGACATTTAACAATTAAATAATCAAAAAAATAAATTATAGATTCAAGTCGTAAATTTTATACATATACTCATAATGCCTCCACATTAAACGTGTTGGATCATGAATTGGTATTAGAAGTTTATATATAAAATAGATGATTCTATATGTATTAAACACGTAGTACATTCGATGATCAAAATCTCAAAATATATAGATATAATAAAGGATTTAATTATAATTAAAAATAAAAATTTGTTAATTAATATCCAAATTCTCGAAATATATAAATATAATATTTAATGGATTTAATTTTTTTTTAATATAACCAATTACCATCAGATTTTTCTAATTACAATAAATCATATTAATATTGCATAACTATCCTCACATCTCGGTGTAAGAACCTTATATTATAACCTTTAACAATTAAATAACTCAAAAATATAGATAATTGATTAAATTCGTAAAATTTACACAAATACTCATAATGTTACCTCATTAAGTGTGTTGGGTAAGGGAGTGATATTAAAATAGACGATTTTATATTAAACACATAGTACAATTATTGATTAAAATATCGAAATATAGTAAATATAATAAATGATTTAAATTCTAACTAAAAAAAATAATTAGTTCAAAAAAAAAACTAAAAAAAATCATTCTAATTTATAATATAATAATTTTTGAATTTTGATTGGTTAATCGTGTTGTATGGAGAGTCAACCCACCTTTAGTTAATAAAATTATTTAAGAAAAGTTTTAATGGATTTAAATTATAATTAAAAACAAAATAATTTTTGATTGTTGATTGAATATTTGCGTTGTATGGATAGGATTGAAATTCTAATAAAAATATTAATTTTTGAATTTTGATTAGTTTATCGTGTTATATGGATAGTCTAACCACCTTTGTTTAATAAAATTGTTTGAGGAAAGTTTTAATGAATTTAAATTCTAACTAAAAACAAACTAGTTTTTGAATGTTTATTTGGTAATCGCGTTGTATGGATAGTCTAACCACCCTTAATTAATAAAATTATATGAGAAAGTTTTTATGCATTTAAATTCTAATTGAAAATAAAATAACTTTGAATTTTGATTGGTTAATCGCGCTGTTTGGTTAGTCTAACCACCCTTGGTTAATAAAATTATATGAGGAAAGTTTTTAGGCTCTTGTGATTGATTTAAAATTTAGGATTAACATCTGACTGAACCTAAAATAATTCATATTTTCTGATTGGTTAACTGGATAGTGTGTGTTGTGGAATAAAAAATGTACTTGTGTATTTAATGTTAAGGTTTGGTGAGCTTCGAGCTTTTATGGCTGCACTCGTGCTTCCGGACTAAATCGGTCCTCACAAGATGCCTACGTATCTCAATTCGTTATTGAGAATTAAGCCAAAGACGTAGTTCTGATTGTAGGATCAGAGTCCTTATATAGGCGTCTGGAGCCTTGTATTTATGGTACGTTTAGGAGACTTAGCGAATAAGTCTCCTTATTGATGATGGATAAACATCGTATTTCTTGTTGGAGAAGTCGTTTCCTTGTAGATAAAGGTTATGACTCATTAATTGCCTTTGATTGGGATTCTGGATCCTTCTTTGACCAATTTTCTAAAATTTGGGCTCTTTTTATGAGCTGTATATTTTCCCTATTTATTAATCACGAATTTAATAAATAATCCGGGTTTTGGGCCTTAAATATCAAGCCTTTTCATTGGACAGTCAATTATATTTCTATAATTACTTTTCTATCCATATCATTTGCCCCCTAACTTCTGGGAAAATCTCCTTGGGGTTTTTGTAGAAGTTTTAACGCGTATTTCCTAAAAATATTCATTTTTAAGAGTATTTTCGACCTCAAATTAGGTCATTTTCGACCTGGAATTCGACCAGGAATCAATGTATTTTCGACCTGGAATTCGACCAGGAAACAGTTTATTTTCGACCTGGAATTCGACCAGGAAACAGTATATTTTCGACCTGGAATTTCGACCAGGAAACAGTATATTTTCGACCTGGAATTTCGAACTCAAACAGCTGTGAGGTCGAAGCTGTCGACCAGGAATTCCAGGTCTTTTTTGACCTCAACTGTTCGACCTCATTTCTAATATGTCTTCGACCTCGATTGGTTGTGAGGTCGAAGCTGTCGACTAGGAATTCCAATATATCTTCGACCTTGATTTTTCGACCTCGAGATCGTGCCTTTTCGACCTCGATTTCAGTCCCAGGTCGTTTGTTTCGACCTCGAATCATAGGTTCATTTCGACCTCATAGCTTCGACTTCAATTTAGCCATTTTTCGACCAAGATTCTATGATTTCCCGATTTTATTTTGGTACGAGGTCGTATAATACGACCTCGATTTCCAATGTATTTTCGATCTCACTTGTTCGATCTCAACCTCGTTTTCCTAGGTCAAAATAGACTTTATTCTCTGGGTCATTTTCGACCTCGTTCTTTCGACCTCGAATCCTTCTGTTTTTCGACCTCATTTTAGTGTGAGGTCGAGAGATATGAACTCGATTTATAGTGTATTTTCGATCTCAATCAATCGACTTCGATCTAGGGTCTTTTCGACCTTGTTTTTTCAATTTTTTGACTTGCTTTTGATGCGAAGTTGATGGATACGACCTCAATTTCGCGTGTATTTTCAACTTGGGTCGTGTGACCTCGATTTAGGGTCTTTTCGACCTCAAATCTTTAATTTTTCCGATTTATTTGTGAGTGAGGTCGTTGGATACGACCTCGTTTTCTCATATATTTTCGACCTTGGTCGTACGATTTGGAAATAAGGTTTTTTCGACCTTAGATTTTTCATTTTTGCCTTGGTTTTATTCCAAGATTTTTTCTTGGGCTTTAATTATCCCTATTGGGCTTAAATCTTTCCAGCCTTGGGCCTTAATGGGCCTTACTTGATTTGGGCTTCGATTTTGCCTGAGATTTAATTTATTTGGGCTTTTGCCTTTATAATCCATAAATGGATTTTATGGGCCTTAACTGGCTATGGACGGTTACTCTCCCTTAGCCGGTTGAGTTTCCAGTCACTTTGATTATTAAAGAGTGGGATTTCCACTTTATTCTTCACTTCACATCTTCAAATTTCCGAAAATTTCTCACTAGCTTTTCTCTCCATAGTAAGGCGATTTCCGATGAGTTTTTCACGGTGGTTTTCTTATTCTTCTGGGATCAATCTTCATCCCTTGAAGATTTCTGGGTTTTTAATCTTCATCCCTTGAAGATTTCTGGGTTTTCATCTTCATCCCTTGAAGATTTCTGGGTTTATTTGAAGTTTTTCTGGTAATTTCTTTGAAGATTTTTCTGGGATTTCTCCTTGAAGGTTTGAAGATGTCTGACAAAGCTGCTCAACGCCTTCAGAAAATGAATAAAGCTTCTAAGAGAGGTATCATCATTCGTTCTTCTCATATGTCACTTCAAGATATGATTTTAGAATGTAGTGATGAATATCCTTCTGTGTCCCACTTAGATTCTTTTGACTGTAGTAACAAATTTCATGAAATTGATAAAATTAGGGACTATAATAAGATGTATAGGATTAAGTCCCCCTATAGGTTAGTTCCAGCCGGCCCAGGGGACCGTTCTTGCCATTGGCGTCCTGATGCTTTATGCATTTATAAGGATGCCATTGTCGCGGGACTCGGGTTCCCTTTCCATGAGTTTATTCCCAGGCTTTTGGCTGATGTTGGGATTAACCCTTGCCAACTTCCTCCAAACGCCTGGAGAATCATTATATGTTTCATTGTTCTTTGTTTGAAGAACAATTTTCCTTTGTCTGTAGCTTTGTTTAGAAAAAAAATTCAGTTTAAGAATAGCTCAAACCTTTCTTTGGGTTGGGTTTATATCAACCAATGTCCTTCCACTCCCCCCATATTTCACCCCAAATCCATTCCAGATAATAACCCCAAATGGAAAGAAGAGTTTATGTATTTGATTTGGGAAGGAGGGGATTGGGGCACCCTTTTCCGTAGCTCCTTTAGTAGGGTTTCAGATGGTAGCCCTAGTGATATCATCCTGAATGATGAGGAGGCCCATGCATATGCTGAGCTCACAATGGATGATTATGCCACAATGGCTTGGGTGCTCCTGGACGAGTTCCAGCTTAAGTCCTTGGGACTTTCAAACGTTTCTGATAAGGGTAATTCTCACCTCATATTTTCCTTTGTTTATTTAAGATTATCTTATACCAACTGTTTCTTTCCTTGTGTTTTTTGCAGCTGCGGTCTTTATCAATAAGACCAACGAGCCCGAAGATGGGGAGACAGCAAGGATGAAGAGGGCACGTTTGGGAGGGAAGGACCCTCGTGCTTCCAGTGTTCCAGCTTTTATAAGGCCCCATGTGGACCTTACTGATGAGGCCGAGGGGCCTTCCTCGGCCAAGAGTGCAGTTTGGCGCCCCAACTGGGGTCTTAGGAAGAAGGACACTGTGGTGGGAGTGTCCAAGCATGTTGTGGAGTGGTCTTATCACTCTCTGACTCCTTTTGACTACAAGGATTTCGTTTCTAACTCCACTTTGAGGGTGTGGAGCATGCAGGCTCTCAGGCGATTGTTGCTGTAAGTTATTTTTCCCCTTTCTTTTCTTTGTAGTTTTAATATGTTTCAAGTTTCTATCTTGTATTGACTTGCAACTTGTTTGTAGGCTAATGCTAACTTCCAAGGGGCTATCTTTCAAGCCAAGGCTTGGCGCTCATCTTCTGAGGCCAACCAAGGCAAGTTAGAGAAGTCCCAGGAGGAGGTGGGCTCGCTGAAGGCCACACTGGCTAGGAAGGAGAAGGAGTTAGCCGACTCCCAGGCTGAGTTGGTGTCTTTGAGGAAGGGCAAGGATGACTTTATCGACGAGTACCTTGACTCCCAGGAGTACATGGACTTGATTGATAAGCATGACGAGCTCCTCTTCCCAGTTCAGTAGACTAAGGGATGGGACGGCGCTCTTGCTGCTGTTTTGGAGAGGATACCTGGATCTCTCACCATTTCTGATTTTCCAAGACCTTACCCTCCTACTTCTTCAGAGTTGGCTTTGGCTGGAGAGGACGACATGGAGGAAGATGACAGGATCCTTGACCTAGATCATACTTCTCCACCTGGTCAGGGCAGGGCTGATTCTGCTGCTACTCATTCTGAGGGAGGAGAGGAGGAGGAGGAGGACGTAGACAAGGCAGATTAGATGATGTTGTTTTACTTTTGTAGTTTTATTTATGGCCTTTCATGGCTTTGTACTTGTACTTTTCAGCCTTCGGGCTTTTATTCAACCTTATTTATATCTTGTGGCCATTCATGGCTTGTGTTGTTTTTTCTTGCTTCTTGAATGTTTGTCAACACTCATAGTAGATAAGCTTAAAACATGAAAATGCTGAATTTATTCATAACTTGAAAATGGGATCAACCCTTACATAGTACCCAAGTTTAAAACTTGGGTTGGTTTTATCAAACCTTATTTCTAGTAGTGAGTCCACTTAGGAAACACCTTAAACATAATAAACTTTCAAATTGGAGGCATGCCAAGTCCTTGGCACCTCTTGCCCTTCAAAGGTTTCTATCTTGTATGAGCCTCGACCAAATACGTTCTTGACGCGATATGGTCCTTCCCAATTTGGGGCTAACTTGCCTTTTTGTCCAACTCCGGATGCCTCGATCTTTCGGAGAACTAAGTCTCCTTGTCGAAAAAACCTTTCTTTAACCCTTAGGTTGTAGTAGAAAGATGCCTTCTTTTGATGTTCAACTATCTTGGCGTTTGCCTCATCTCTAACTTCATCAATTAGATCTAAGGCCAGCCTCAAGCCTTCTTCATTTGTTTCTGGCTCATAGGCCTCGACTCTTGGAGACGTGTGAGTAATCTCCACTGGAACCACTGCTTATGCCCCATATGCTAACAGAAAGGGGGTAGCTCCAGTGGTGACTTTACAAGTAGTTCGATATGCCCAAAGTATAGGGAGTAATTCGTCTACCCAAGTGTTTCTGGAGCGTTCAATTCTTTTCTTCAGTCCATCTAGGATAATTCGATTCGCAACTTCAGCTTGCCCGTTTGCTTGAGGATGGGCAACGGAAGTGAAGCGTAGTTGGATATCATTATCTTCACAATACTTCTTGAACTCATCATTGTTGAATTGAGTTCCATTGTCCGTAACCAAGATTCGGGGGATGCCATATCTGCATATTACACTTTCCCAGAAGAAGTGCAACACTTGTTTGGTGGTTATCTTGGCTAAGGGTTTGGCCTCAATCCACTTGGTGAAGTAGTCGATTGCTACTATTAAGAACTTTCTTTGCGCACTTGCCATTGGAAACGGCCCAAGTATATCCATTCCCCACATTGTAAATGGGATTGGTGACTTTATGGATGTCAACATCTCTGGTGGTCGCTTAACCAGTGGTGCATGTTTCTAGCACCGTTCACACTTCTTAACATAGTTTTTAGCATCAGCTAGCATGCTTGGCCAGTAGAAACCTAGACGGGTGATTTTATGGGCAAGGGCTCTGCCCCCCAAGTGCTGCCCACAAATTCCTTCATGTACTTCCTTTAGGGCCAATTCTGCCTCTTGAGGTCTTAAGCATTTCAGATAAGGGATGATGAAAGACTTCTTGTACAGAATTCCTTAAATCAGGGCATACCTTAGTGCTCTCACATATAGCTTTCTTGCTTCTGAAGTATCGTTGGGTAGCCACCCAGTTTCCAGATGAGCTTTGATTGGATCCATCCAACAACTAGCAACATCAATGGGTGCTACCAACTTTCCGTTGATGTTCGGGGTCTTCAAGACTTGGAAGTATACACTCCCTGCATAGTTTTCAATTTCTGAAGAAGCAAACTTAGACAAGGCATCAGCCTTCATGTTCTCTTCCCTCAGAATGTGCTCAACATAGCATTCGTCAAACTGAGTCATGATGGCCTTGACAAGTTTCAAGTACTTGGCCATGACTTCATCTCTGGCTTCAAACTCCCCATTTACTTGGGAAACCACTAGCCTCGAGTCTCCACATATTTTCAGAGTTTTGACTCTCAAGGCTCCAGCCAGCCCTAAGCCAGCTATCAGAGCTTCGTACTCAGCTTCGTTGTTTGTCGTTGGGAAGTCTAGTTTTAGTGTGTACTCTATGAGGAATCCATCAGGACTTTGCAGCACCAAACCAGCTCCACTTGATTTTGTTTTTGATGCTCCATCAAAATAGAGCACCCAACATTCTTTGATGACCATTTCTTTATCTTCCTTGTCTTCCAATGTTACTTCCTGCCCCCTGACTTCTTGGTTGTCAATGGTGCATTCAACCATGAAGTCAGCGAGTGCTTGAGCTTTAATGGTCGTTCGAGGCTTATACTTGATGTCAAATTCCCCCAATTCAATGGCCCATTTGATCAATCTTCCACTAACTTGAGGGTTGTGCAAGATGTTTCTCAGAGGTTGATTAGTCAATACCTCTATCTTGTGTGCCTGGAAGTATAGACGTAGTTTTCTTGAGGCCATTATCAAGGCTAAGGCAAACTTCTCAATCGTTGAGTAGTTTATTTCTGCCCCATGTAGGATCTTGCTCATGTAATAGATGGGTTTCTGAACCTTCAATTCTTCCTTTACCAAAACAGCTCCAAGGGCAGTGTTGGATACTGCCAAGTATATATAAAAAATCTCTCCTGGTTTTGGTTTGGCCAATAGTGGTGGCTCAGCCGTGTATTTCTTCAAGGCTTCAAAGGCCTCTTGGCTTTCAGCCGTCCATTCAAAGTCTTTTACCTTCTTAAGTGCTTTGAAGAAAGGTAAGCACTTCTCTCCGGACTTGGAGATGAATCTTCCTAATGCTGCTACTCTTCCCGTAAGCTTTTGGACTTCCTTGATAGTCCGCGGTGGTTCCATGTCTAGAATTGCTTTGATTTTGTCGGGATTAGCCTCGATTCCTCTCTTGGAAACCATCAAGCCTAAGAACTTTCACGAGCCTACACCAAAGGCACATTTAGCTGGATTCAACATCATTTTGTGGTGCCTTAGCACTTCAAATGCCTCTCGGAGGTGCTCAATGTGGTTGGCCTTATCGAGGCTCTTGACTAGCATGTCATCTACGTAGACCTCCATGGTTTTTCCAATTAGGTGTTCAAAAATTTTGTTCACCAACCTTTGGTATGTTGCCCCTGCATTCTTAAGTCCAAATGCCATGACTAGATAACAGAAAACACCAAAGTCAGTGATGAATGATACCTTGGAGATGTCATCTTTGTGCATCTTGATTTGGTTGTATCCGCTGAAGCCATCCATGAAACTTAGCATATCGTGCCCAGCTGTTGCATCTATTAGAGCATCAATCCTTGGTAAGGGAAAACAATCCTTAGGACATGCATCATTCAAGTCAGTGAAGTCCACACACATCCTCCATTTCCCATTGGCCTTCTTGACCATCACAGGGTTAGCCAACCATTCCGGGAATTGAATTTCCTTGATGAAACCGGCTTCCAAAAGCTTCTCTACTTCTTGTTTAATGGCTTCAAGCCTTTCTGAAGCAAAGCTTCTCTTCTTTTGTTTCACCGTTTTCCTTTCTGGATCCACATTCAATTTGTGAGTTATCAATTGGGGATCAATCCCTGGCATGTCGGCCGTTGTCCAAGCAAAAACGTCATTGTTATCTTGAAGAAAAGATGTGAGTTTGCCTTTCAACGGCTCGGGCAGTAGTGCCCCAATATAAGTCACCTTCTCTGGTTCACCTGGGACTAAGGGAATTGGGACCAAGTCCTCGGCTGGTTTCCCTCTTCTATCCTCATTGTCACTTGTATTCATGTCTTCAATGGGGAGAACCTGCCCCCCGATTCCATCAGGCCTTAACGCGGCTACATAACAACTTCTAGCCATCTTTTGGTCTCCCTGTTCTTCTCCAATCCCATTCCTTGTTGGGAACTTGATTTTCAGATGATAAGATGAGGCAACGGCCTTAAACGCATGAAGACCAGTCCTTCCAAGGATCGCGTTGTAGGTCGAATTTGCCTTTATGACTACAAAATTCAACATTTTGGTAGATGTATTCATTCCTTGTCCCATGGTCATTGGGAGTTGGATGGTGCCTTCCACCTTTGATTCTACTCCATTGAACCCATATATGGGCATGTTGGAGGGTGTCAGTTGAGAATCGGTATATCCCATTTTGATAAAAGCATCGTGGAACAAGATATCCACTGAAGCTCCATTGTCTACCAGGACTCTCTTTGCTTCGGAGTTGCCAATCACAGGTACGATGACAAGAGGATCATCGTGGGGGAACTTCACCCCTTCCAAGTCAGAATCATCAAAACCTATTGATACTTCTGTTTTGGCACGCTTCGGTGCTTCTCCAACCACAGTCATTACTTCTCGGGCATAAGCTTTCCTCGAGTTTCGGGAGGGACCGGCAGCGGTGGGTCCTCCGAATATCATATTAATGATTAGCCCTCGGGGCTTAGGGTTACGATCTTGGTCGTTATCCCTTCTGTCATAATCTTTCCTTTCATAATTGCCTCCATGGCTCCCTTGATTTCCATCCTTGGTGAATTTGCTGAGTTTTCCTCTCCGTATTATAAACTCAATTTCATCTTTCAGCTGCCTACAATCGTCGGTGTCATGACCAACTTCTTTGTGGAACCGGCAATATCGGTTTTGATTTCGTTTAGATAGGTCAGCCCTCATTGGTTTTGGCCACTTGATATCCTCATCCTTTGCAATCTCCATCAGAATTTGACTCCTGGGAGTATTCAATCTTGCATACTCTGTAAACTTTGGCCCAAAATTATTTCTCTTTGGTGGAGAATCAGATCTCTTTGACGTTCTAGAAAACTTTTCCTTAACATCATATTCTTGGGTTTCCTTCCTTTTCTTTGAGTTCCCATTACCACTGGTGGTGGGCTCGGGCTTTCTCATACTTCCTTCTGCCTTGATGTATTTGTCGGCTCTATCTTGGAGCATTAACATGCTTTCGGGTGGATGTTTTGCCAGTGATCTTCTAAAGTGATCATCGGTAGTTCCTTGTTGTAGGGCTATCATAGCCACTTTGTCTTCCAAGTCTGGGACTTTGAGAGCCTCTCTAGTGAATCGATCGATGAAGTCTCTCAAAGCTTCATTCTTTCCTTGCTGAATTGCCATGAGGGAAGCAGAGCTTTTCTCGTGCACTTTTCCACTTACAAATTGGTTGATGAAAGCCTTGCTTAATTCCTTGAAGGATCCAATAGAATTGGGAGGCAAACGGCTATACCAACGTTGTGTCATGCCTGTTAGGGTTTGTGGAAACGCCCGGCACTTAACCGCATCGTTGGTTGGCTGTAACAGTAGTGCGTTGGAGAAGGTTCTCACATTATTTGCGGGATCTTCTGTTCCATCATAAGCCTTAATCGTTGGCATCTTAAATTTCGTGGAGATGTTGGCTTTCATGATGTCTTGAGTAAAGGGCGGTGTTGGATCATCAGGATCTCCTAGGGGCAACAAAATAGTGGGATCACCCCTTGGGGCTTCAGCCCTCTTGCTTCTTCTAGGTGTTGGATCCAAGTTGATTATCGAGACTCCTCCCGTTCCCTGGTTTTGTGTCCTAGCAGCCTCTTCTCCGGCCAGTAGCTTTTTGAGTCTTGCAGTCTCGGCTTCAAGGGCCGCAAGTTTTTCCTTAGTAGTTTCTCGATTGGTTTGGGAGGAACGTCTCCTTCTTGGGGCTTCTTCCCTCTCATCTCCTGTTGAGTAATTCTCATCCTCGGTGTAGGGACCCGAGTAGTCTTGGATCAGAGGGGCTTGTCGAGTTTGTTGATTTTGGGGTCCCAAACCTTGAATATATTGGGGCACATAGGCTTCATGGTAGATGGGGTTTGCACCACTGCTGCCCACAGGGGGTCGAGGAGGCATACCATAGGTTGGCATACCGAGAGTTTGAGTTGTATACTGGGGGAGATCCATGGTGTGAAGTTGAAGGCCACGTGGGGCGTTTGCGAGTAGCGAAGATGTTGTGATTGGTTGCTGGTGAACGTTCTCTTGTGGATTCGGTCCATGAACGACCATTTGTAGGGGATTCGTCCCTTCAGCTGTAATTGGGACTTCCGGTCCTTGAGTGGTAGTGATGGGGATATCAGTCCCTTCAGCGCCAGTGATTGGCGGTGGTTGACTTCCATGAGCCTCCGTTGCAGAGGTGAGAGGGAGTCCATCAGAAGTTTGAGGATCGCGAATTGTTCTTCGTGTGTTTGTCATGGTTGATGTTGTCTTCCCACAGACGGCGCCAAATGTTGTGGAATAAAAAACGTACTTGTGTATTTAATGCTAAGGTTTGGTGAGTTTCGAGCTTTTATGGCTGCACTCGTGCTTCCGGACTAAATCGGTCCTCACAAGATGCCTACGTATCTCAATTCGTTATTGAGAATCAAGCCAAAGACGTAGTTCTGATTGTAGAATCAGAGTCCTTATATAGGCGTCTGGAGCCTTGTATTTATGGTACGTTTAGGAGACTTAGCGAATAAGTCTCCTTATTGATGATGGATAAACATCGTATTTCTTGTTGGAGAAGTCGTTTCCTTGTAGATAAAGGTTATGACTCATTAATTGCATTTGATTGGGATTCTGGATCCTTCTTTGACCAATTTTTCAAAATTTGGGCTCTTTTTATGAGCTGTATATTTTCCATATTTATTAATCACGAATTTAATAAATAATCCGGGTTTTGGGTCTTAAATATCAAGGCTTTCCATTGGACAATCAATTATATTTCTATAATTACTTTTCTATCTATATCAGTGTGGTAGACTCAGGTATTATAATAAAAAAAAAATTGTAAACAAAGTACTTTTATATGTAATTATATTTGATTTGCTAGTATGAATATAATTAAACATAAAAATAAATAATATATTATGAATGAGGCGGAGAAACAGAATTATGATAAGTTAAATAGTATCCGCTTACCATTTTTCAATATATAAGTTATAAGTGAGTCTGTTAAACACCCAAGTGAACCCTAAAAAGCTAATCCAGCCTTATTATGCCATTAAGTTGCTTAACAAATTTCCCAAACAGGCACTGTCTCTCAAGTCTCATGAATAAGCAAGCAAAGTCAAGCAAAATTCATTATAAATCAAATTAGTTAACGCTTAGAAATATATACTATGCAAGCTAAAATCAAGCAAAATTTGGGTCCAAATCAAAATATTCGATGTTTGGAAAGCACATAGACATAAATAAAATATCATGTGCACAACATTAAGATTGTTGCAGATTAAAGTTAAATCCAATCTCCAAAATTATATCATTATCTTCTTCGAAGACAAAAAATATGATGAATAATCACAAGCTAAGAGGTTTGATCGGAAGGCAAAAACACTGAATTAAGAAAGTAATCATTAAAGAAAAAATCGTCAATTAACAAAAGAACCCAATCTATTAACTTGTTGATATATTATGTGAACCCAATCTATTAATGGTATTGGCCCGTGATTATGAATTAGAAAAGAATCGATGGGTTATAAATGTGAGCTTGATTCCTATATAAAAATACCTACGAGAAAATATCTGAAATTCTTATCTATTTTTAAAGAACGGTGATATACGCACACTCTAAACTACACACTTATTTTTGTTTAGACTAAAATGCCCCCTATGCTCACTCATTTTTCTATCAATTTTTATTTTTTTCCACCACACTGTTCAGTAGCTCGTGCTATGGAATTTTTATAACTTAATTTCATTTCATATGATGATAATTAGAATTCTTATAATTTATATTCCACTTACTCTCTTAACTCACTTTTTGATTTTATATAATATATATATATATATATATATATATAATTATGATATTATGTGAAATAAGTTAAAATATAACAAAAAAAGAGTATTCTTCTTATATTATTATTTGTTTTCACTTTAGCTTAGCTAGTAAAAAAATTTAAAATTTTATTGACGAGAAAAATTAAATGTAACAAAAAAGTTACAGTGCCTTGATATAACATTAGAAAAAAAGAATTATAAAATTATTAGGGTTTATGATTTGGGTGTTAAAAAATGAAGCAATACATGAACCATATATTTAATAAAAGTATATTAGAATATAGCTAAATTGGATGATTATTATAAATTCAACTAAATTTTATATTATAAATTCAGGTATGAATATTCCAGTTACTAATCCGATTACCAATTCAATTTACATCAATATTAATATTTGAGTATTATATTTTGATAAACATAGGCAATGATATTGGTAACCGGTAAGTAGGTCCAAATTATATAGAGGTTGTGCATGAATAAATTTAAGATGGGCATATATTATAGCTCCAAATTAAATAAATATTTGCTAACAAGATTTATAACCTTTCATAGGACAGATCTGGCCAGCAAGTTAGATTCTACTGTCAAAACGTAATTGCAACAATTGGCAAGGCACATTAAGAGACTTTCTTTGACAACTTCCCAACAATACCAAGTACTTCAAGTCATCAACAAATTTTAGATAAAATATAAATTCCACAAGAAATAAAAGGAAATTGTAACACGCCAAACTGAGCAACAAATCCACTTCGCCTTTTCTATCTATACAAAGGAACAGCCCCAACAAAAACACTGAAGACATAACCAAACAAGGTAGCAGAGAATAGAGTTGCTGGTGCATGACTAACTCTCTATCACACTGATTTCTTCCAACTGTGGAGCATCCTACAAAACAAAGAATTCGGCAGGTAGCTTAAGAGATATTGACAATTACAAACGACAACTAACTAATACAACTTCCAAACAGGTTCTCTTTTACCTGCCATATCAACTGACATGTTTAAGAATACAAAACAAATTGAGCACTTGCTTACCATGTTTTCTTTGTTTTCTTCAAGTGGCTCCTCTACAACTGAAGAGTTCTTCAGGGTGGCTGTAAACACGAGTGCATTAGTGTATAGACCCATACAGTAAGAAATAGGATAAGGCCTAAGGGACAGTGTGTGTGAGTACCTTCTTTAGCAGCAGGCTTCTTTTCTTGCTTTTCGACTTTATGCTTCTCGGATTCCTTGCTTGGCTTCTGTTTTTTGTTTTGTGTTTTCTGGTCCACAGCAACTGAAGCAGATTTAGAACTTGTATTGCTCTTTGTCACCACCGAAGATCGGATCCTAGGTGCAGGGGTACTCTTCTTACAAGTATCTTTAACTGATGCTTGGACTTGAGCACTCCCAACAGGGTTTAAAGACTTTGGTTTTAGTTTACGAGTACCAGCAGTAGAAGAACTACGCACATCATCATCGGATGATTGAGTTCCCTCTCCAAGGGCATGAGAAATGGTTTCGGACACCTGCATCTGCTCAAAGCTCTCCCCTATATTGTAGCTGTCAAATAATTGCTTTGTTGTATCTTCAAATTCAGCAAGGTTATGTTTTCGAGCGTAGTTTTTCAGCTCTTCCTTCATTCGCTGAAGAGGCTACTCAAGGCAATTAAAACAACAAAACATAAAATGCGGTCATTGTCAATAGTCCAAAACACTAAAGCGCATCCTAGTTCAGTTTGATACTGTAAGCATTATATATCATTTCAGTAAAACCAATGAAGACCATCTAGAAAACTATGCAATGAAACTAGAAGTACATGCAGAATATAAATTAAAAAGTATCCAAAAAGCACTCATCTCCTTATTGTGGATATCACAACATAAGCAGAAAACAAAGGCAATGAACTATATACACTACCCCCCATCATCCTGAATCCTGGAACAATCACTTTATTAGAGCATTATACATTGACGTTTTTTTGTTAAACATTTATGCTTCTTGTTGTAGTTTATAGTTGAACTCACAATCAACACAACTTTTCAGATTTAACAAATGTGGACTGTACTTAAATATAGGCATAGGACATCAAATTATCATAATATGCAATCTAATGTACCTCACATCCTGCTTCAAAAGCAAGTTTGAAAAAAGCAAGGGAGATAGAATGCTTAGCAGAAGATTCGGAGAGCTTAATCTGATTAAGCCAATATGATGCTGAGGAGAGGATAGTGAACTTCTTTCTGTTTGATGATCTGGAAACATCAGAAATTGGAGTATCACTTTTTGCCTGAGTGACAGCAGACCTCTTTGACTTGACCTCAGAAATTGGGGTGATACTACCAACTGACTTTGGTGCAGGAGTGACAGTTGCCTTTATAGGTATAGAAAGCCTTCTGGCAGGCTTTGCAGACTTGCCTTTGCCTGATAGGTCAAGAACACTCATGCTTTGACTCACGCTTGATGGAGGTTTTCCCCTATATACATAAGTAGCTGATCAGTATTTGTAAGTATATGTAACAAATGTCAATGAAATTTGTCTCCGTTGAGAAGAAACGATAGGGTGGAAAAGGAAAACAAAGAGTACGAAACACAGTTTAGCATAAACATTCGGTCTCAACCAGTAAACTGGTGTTGCATTTGGTTGGAGGGAATGAAATGAAATTTGCACTATTTTGTATGTTAATGTTTATAATTTTCATTCATTCATCCCTCCATTTCATTCACAATATTTCAAATTAGAGCTCAATATAACAAATTTGGAGATCAATGCCCAATGTACCTCTACTCTTATTTCTTTGGCTGACTCTTATTGTTTTCACTCTTGTCTCCTAAATTCTTTCTTTCATCTTCGGTTTTCTCGGAATTATTAATTCATTTTTATACAACTAAAGAGAGCATATGACCTTCTCCTGCTGAATCTATGATTGAAAGCAATAATATTCAAAATGACAATCTTTAAATTTACAGAGTTACGGGAATACATATGAACATTATATATAGAAGGTGTCTGTTTCAACTTACAAACTTATCTAATATTCAACATCCATTTCAAGAGACAATTGAAATGAAGAATCCATCCGCCATGAAAGTAGTTTTTACCAACAATTTTGCATACAACAGTACTAAATACTGATCGCATAGAATTCATTCTAAATACTAAACAACAATTATTTTTATTCAATTTCACAAACACAATTCACTAAAATTACAAGTGCCTTTAATATAGTATAATTCAAACATAATCACATCTAACAGACAACTATATACACAATTCAATTGTTTCTACTTGGTCAGTTAAATTAGTCCGTACACAAATCTTCATAATCCGAATAAAGGAAGCAAATATAGAGAACTAAAGTAGTAATAAAAAGAGCGACAACCTCTTAGAAGCGGTGGAGACAGGGGGAGGTGACTTGACATCCTTGGATTTCGTTGCAGATCGAAGCGGATATCGCAGAAGCTTAGACGATGATCTCCCTGCACAATTAATCAGATCAACAATCAACAATTACATATAAAAAGTTGTGTCACATAATTGTCAAACTTAATAGATTACCAGAGACTGAAGATTGATCCTTAACAGAGTCTTCCATGAGTAGTTGAATAGAATGTTCGATGAGTTTTGTGTGTGTGTGTGTGTGTGTTTGTATAAAATAACAAAGGGAAAAGGGGAGGTTATCACGGGGGCATCTTGTTGACAGATGGGAGTGGGTCACCACCAACTCTTCTTTGGGCGGCAAAATTATTTGCTTTCGTTCTTTTCAAATTTTAATTTCCCACGCTCTTACATTTGTTTTTCCTATAATTTTGTATTTTTTAATACTAGATTATACACGCTTATTTTTTCAAAATTTATGATAATATTAGTTAAAGATGTTATCTTTAATTTAATGATAATTTTGTCATTATTATTTAATTAAAATTACATAATAGAAGAAAAAGTTGTGAATTTTTACCTTGACGACAATTCTATTCAACTTAGAAAATTTCCTCATATTTCATTTATATTATTAAAATTCACTTTTTAGTATTTTAAAATTAGATCTAACGATTTTTATTTATTTATTTCAAAATCAACGGTACCTAATGATTTAACAATACATGTATCAAAGTTTTAGATAAAATCTCGTGCACCACACTTTTTTTAATATATATATATATATATATATATATATATATATATATATATATATATACGTGTTATTGTTTCAGAGAGAACCATCTTATATAGAGAATCGGGGAAAACCATATATTCTATTATAGAATCTCATAAATAATTTTAATTTTTTTTACATAAAATATATAATCTGATTCTAACGGAGAATATTAGCATATACAAACTTTATAAAAAATTTAACATTTAAAATTTGAACAAAAACATTGATTTTAAATTTGATTCTGCTATAGAATCACTTTTGATTATTTGACTAATTTTCAATTATTTTTTTAAAAAAAGGTATTTAATTTCGTTTTTTGATTTAATAATTAAAATTTATAATCATATCTAATAAAAAAATGTGATAAAAATATGTATTATGAATATTTATGTAATGGTTCTCTCCCGGAGAAGTTCTCTCTAGAATGTCACCTTATATATATATATATTACTTGTCTTTATTTTTAATATTTTTATGTTATTAATTTTTAACAATTATTTATTAGATTTTAGACACTCAATTTAACTATTGAGTTATAAAAATCAGATTAGAACGTTTCACGATACACACGAAACTCAATTTAGTAATGGTTTAATAAATATTTCCCAATTAAAAATACCTTGAAACAAAAGATAAAAAAAAGTGACAAATGTTTACATTAATAATTCTTATTTGACTTAAAAAATTTATTTATATATGTTTTAAATTATGAAAGTACTCTTTTTAGTATTTTAAGATACTGACAACCAAATACACTTTTTAATATTACGTCCAACCGCTATTTTAAGATCAAACAAAATAATCTTTAATTTAGTGATGGTTTAACAATTTTTTTACAATTAAAATTATATCAAAACTAAAGATAGAACAAAGTGGAGTTCTATTCGATTTAGAAAATTTTCATGTATTTGGTTTAAATTGTCAAGATATATTTTTTAGTATATTTTTTAATGTAATTCAACTAACAACAAAATACATTTTCTCATATTCGATGTAACGATTCTCATCTATCTATTTAAAAATCTAACAATTCTCATCTATCTATTTAAAAATATAACAATCTTTATTATTTTGATATATAATATGAATTGAATATTAGTATTAATGGAACTGGTCTTTTTATTAAGTTATAATTATTTGAAATCCAATCATAATACTATTACTTCCACTTTTGATTTGTATTCTTTTTAGATAATAATTTCTATTTTTAGATGATATAATCTCAATCGGCTATTTTTAAAAATATTAGATTTAACGGTTGAGATTATTTTGACGGTATTGACGACCGATCAGAGTTTTGACTAAGATCTCATTTACGTTTATTATATACAAGTCTATAACCCGTGCAACGGGCACAGACGACTTTAATATTAATTTTGAAATTTACTTTTAAATTTTTTGAGATTTTAATACTTCTCAAAATGCTACCTTTTTAAAAATAATTAAAAGTACTACTTTAATACTTTAAATCTAAAAAAGTTTATAGATTTTATAATAGTTTATTAGCTTAATAAGCATGTCAGTAAAGATAACTGTCAAAATTATCAATATATTTTGTTGTAATATATATATATATATATATAAAAGGTTGTGTTTTTGAATTTTAAGTAAAATATAATTAAAAGAGTTTGTATTTATGTTATATATGTGAGAAAATTGAAAATCAAAACTTTCAATGTTTCGGCTATTATATAATAGTACATATAAATAGATTAAATAGAATAAATTACCAAAAATTGAAATCAAAACTTTCAATGTTTCGGCTATTATATCATATAGTATAGTATAATATAGTATAAATAGATACCGTCTGCGATAATTTTAGAAAAGTAGAAATTTTAGTTAAAAAATATAAAAAAGAATATACGCTTTAGCTAACAAAGTTAATCGGTTAATTATTAGTATTTATAATATTACTATTTTATGTTAGTAAATGAAATTACATGTGATATTTTTGAAAAATGTGAGATTTTACTTAGGAAAAATTTTAGTTAGAAAATATAAAAAATAATATACGCTTTGGGGAAAAAAAGCTAATCGGTTATTTATTAGTAATTATAAATATTATTATTTTATTTTATTAAAAAGAATTAACCGTGATATTTTTGCAAAATGAGTGGTTTTAGTTAGAAAAAATAGAAAATTAAAAAATTTAGTTAGAAAATATAAAAAAGAATATACATTTTTGCTAAAATAGGTAATTGGTTAGTTATCAACAATTATTATTTTATTATTTTATTTTAATAAATGAAACTGTCTGTGATATTTATGGAAAAGAAGAGGTTTTAGTAAGCAAAAATAAAAAACTTATATGTTTTAGTTAAAAAAATTAATTGTCCGTGATATTTTTGAAAAAGTAAGGTAATTTTTCAGAAAAAATAAAAAAATTAATATATTTTAGGTGTATTCTGGTAAAAAAAATATATTTTAGGTGTAAAAGGTAATTGGTTATAAATAGGTAATATTATTATTTAATAATATTTTTTATAAATAAGTAAGGGTAATTAAGTAAAAACACGAAGTACAATTAAGTAAAATCAATTAAGTAAAATCACAACATACCAAAAAATATTTAGTATTATATTCAATGACTATAATTAATTTAATTTAAAAGATATAACGGTTAGAGATTGGATGACCAAACACCAGACTACAAACCGAATACAACAACTTTTAATGTTTCGTCTTTAATATAATAGTATACATAGATAAATAAGGATTTAATTTAAGATTTATATATATTGACGCCACAACATCTAAAAAGATTACAAATTCAAAAAAAAAATGTCATCATTTATAATTTTGAATAGAACATTTTTTAAAACGGAAAAAGTGATAAAATCGGATATTACTTTCAATATCTTGATATAGACAATTATGAAAAGATAATATATTTTTTTAAATAATCTTAAAAAATTATTATAATAATTTTTATAATTAATTTGAAACGGACTCTTGTAATATAAAGAAGTAATATATAGGTTGAGATAAGAGTTCTACACAAAGTACAAACCCAAAATCAAATAATAAGCAAAAGATGATCTTACACGTGGGCCCAAATTGGACCAAACTTTGAAAAGGTTGCTCGTAGTTTCCAAATTCAAATTCGAAATAATTTGAAAAAAAATCAGTCGTTGGACGTGATTACCGGTTATAGAAAAGTTTAAAATACAGAATCCTATCTTAACAAGGATCGATTTTAGATCAGTTCACAGGTTTATTCTAGAATTTTTTGTGATTCGTCAATAATTTTGATATATTTGTTTGTGATATACACAAGTTAACAATAATTGTTGGCATAATTTGTTTTCAAAAATTCGATATAATTTTACATATGTATTCTTAATTAGTTAATAATGAATAACTCTCATGCAAATCACTTCGACCACAATGAAAATAACATGAAATCATGTCATATTATGGTTGATATTATAAAATCATGTCATATATATATTTATTCCAATATCTTTAATTTTTTTAAATTATATTCTTTTACTTTTTAAATAATATGTATCATTTAAAATAACATTTATATAAACAATAAGTATTAATTACAAAATAAATAATATATTTTTAATGAAGATGAGTAATTAATGTGCAAGTATATTAATATGTAATAATAGTAGAGAATTAATATGAAATAATTAAGGAATAATTAAGGAAGGGGTAATAACGTTATTTTCTAATTTAGAGGTTATAATTGTCATTTTACTATGATTTTTTTGTCTCACACAACCCCCTCATATTGCATATTGCAAGATGAAGAATAAATTGCAATTGTGTATCTGAATTTTCAGGTTAATGCACTTTGTGTAATTACGATTTGATATTTAGAAAAATACATATTGAAGTTCACAAAAGTTTTCAAAATGCATACATAAGAGGTCATCGTTTGGTTGACAGATACTTATGTGGGTATTTGAAATACATGGAAAATTAGAAATTACAAAGTTGTTTGGTTACATAAATCATGGGTATTAGAAATTACTTAAGAAGTGTAAATACTTATAAAACAGGAGAAGTTTCTTACTCAATAGCTATATACACATATATGTACACCTATATCTATATATGTGTGTATATATATATTATTACAAATACAAGTTGATGCATGTAAATCAAACAATATTTAACACTTTCCAGGTACTTATGGAAAATTAAAATTACTTTATGAATATTTTTTTTTTTTTTTTTGAAACAAAGAAGCGGTTTTCATTAAATCATCAAAGCATCTGACACAAGAGTCTCCAACAAACAAGATGGAGGAGACAAATTAATAACGAAGCTATTAAGCTCACAAGGATATTTAGCCAAAAGATGGGCTACCTTGTTTGCTTGCTTCCTAACAAAAACTAGCGAAACTCCTTCCCTACTATTGATCATATTATTACAATGTTGCACCAGGTGACCAATCTCCAGAAAGTTCAAACAATTTTTATTGATTGCATTGACACTGAGAAAAGAATAGCTTTCGATAATAGTAGGACCTGCTGGAAAGTCTTCAAGCCAAATCAGACCTTCAAGGATAGCTAATGTTTCTTCTTCTACAACTTGAACTGTCCCTGCGAAATTCCTCGTTTTTCCTGCAATAAACTGCCCCTTATCATCCCGTAGAACCAGTCCTACTGAGAATGAGTTCTGACCTTCTCTAACAGCTGCGTCAACATTCAACTTTCGATAGCCCACTCCTGGTTTAGCCCATCTCCGTCCTTGATGTTGCAGAATACATCCCTGAACCGAACCAGTTGCATTGCCTTTTTTGTTTGCATCACACCACTCCCTGATTTGTGTCAAGCTCCGGTTCATAGTCACTGTTGGAGACGTAAACTTGTTCTCAAAAATTCGTTTGTTCCTGGCGAACCACACACCCCAGATAACTGCAACTATTTTCCTTAAGTTCGCAGCTGTGTCATTATTCAACCTATCAAGCAACCAATCTGATACATATTCCACCTCTCTCATATCATACTCAAGACCCACTATTTCCCAACATTCTCGTGCAAAGCTACAATCGAAAAATAAGTGTGCCAAGTGTTCTATATCCCCTACACACATATTGCAAACAATCGGAACCCGCACTCCTCTATGTCTGGGCAAATTTCTAACCGGGACATTGTTACGACAAAACCTCCAGAGGAATATTTTGATCATTGGGGACATCCGGTCTCCAAATGTTACTCCATCCTTTGGACTGCTGCAACCCTAAATCACCAATATGATGTTTGTGCCACTGTTGATAACCCGTTTTCACTGTGTACTTACCATCACTTGAATGGCACCAGGCAACCCTATCTTTTGTACCACTATGAGGAATACGAGTAGTCAATATAGCATCTGAATCAACTTGGTTAAAGCACAATCTTACCTTCATTTCATCCCAGCTCTTCTTATCTTCACTAAAAAACTCATAGACTTTCGTGTTCTGCCCTACAATAGTACTCCTTTGATCAACACAGAAATCTTGTTTATTTCTCAACCATCTTTCAGTTTTAATACTTATTGACTGACCATCACCCAGAACCCATCTAAGACCAGTCTTTATTTCTTCCTTAGCTTCCCAAATACCTGACCACGTATAGCTAGATCCCCCTGTCCTACAAGCTTGAAGCAAATGACAGTCCGGATAGTATTTTGCTTTAAGCACTTTAGAAACTAACGCATTTGGTCTGGTAATTAAACTCCAACATTGTTTGCCTAGAAGAGCCAAGTTAAAACCATGTAAATCTCTGAACCCTAACCCCCCTTTAGTCTTTGACATGCTCATCTTCTCCCATGCTAGCCAGCGAATCGGCTTGCTCGAAGAAGAACTAGATTTCCACCAATAAGCATTCATAATTCTTTCAATCTCCTGGCACAATGTTTTAGGGATGAGAAAACAAGACATAGTGTAGGATGGTATCATTTGAGCGACACTCCTTAACATGACAGGTTTCCCTGCTCGAGATAGTAATTTAGAACTCCAGCCTTGTATTTTCTGAAAAACTCTATCCTTAAGGTACTTGAACACCGTCTTTCTTGACCTGCCAATTAAGGAGGGTAAACCAAGATACTTACTATCACTTATATCACTAAACACCCCCAACACCTGTTTAATTTCTTCTTGTTTATCCCTCTGAACATTAGCACTAAAAAAAACTGCAGATTTTTGATAATTAACTGCTTGACCAGAGAAAGATTCGTATGCATTCAACACCTCTTTGATTGCTTGCGACTCTGAAGATGTAGCTTTAAAAAATAAAAAGCTGTCATCCGTAAACAACAGATGAGTCACCGAAGGAGCCGAATGACTAATACAGCATCCCGAAATTCTTCCATTAGTTGCAACTGATTTTAAATCCAAAGACAATCCTTCTACGCAAATCAAAAATAGGTACGGGTACAACGGGTCCCCTTGTCGAAGCCCCCTTCCTGGAATGATTGGCCCAACCATAGAACCTTGAAATGATATTGAGTAAGACACTGTCATTACACACAACATTACCCAATTAATCTAGCTTCCAGAAAACCCATCAAGCACATTCTGCTTCGCAAATAATCCCACCTCACTCTTTCATAAGCCTTAGAAATGTCAAGCTTAAGAGCTACCTCCCCTTCTTGACCACCATTTTTGCATTTCATAAAATGTAGTAACTCAAAAGCTACTAAGACATTATCTGTAATATTCCTCTCTGGCACAAACGCTGATTGCTCCTCCGAAATTATAACTGGTAAAATCTTTTTCAGCCTATTGGATAAAACTTTTGCCACCACCTTGTAGAGTACGTTGCACAAAGCTATAGGCCTAAGATCTTTAATTTCCTCCACCTTTTCTTTCTTCGGGATTAACACCAATGTAGTGTCATTTACTGTGGCTGGAAATTTACATTCAAGCAACCATTCTTTGCAGCTCTGGAAGACTTCCATGCCAATCAACTTCCAAAAGTGTTGAAAAAAAGCCGGATTCAAACCATCTGGACCACTAGCCTTATCTGGATGCATACACTTTACTGCCTCAGTGAACTCCGCAAAGTCTAATTCAGCTGTTAACATCTCATTCTGCTCAGTTGTGATAACAACTTCATTGTTATATTCAGGAGTTTCCATTCTAACGTCAGCACCAGTTGCAGAAAAAACATTATTATAGTAGTCCTTCAACATGACGCAAAGTTGCTTATGATTAGTCACCAACGACCCATCATCTGCTTTCAGAGCTGTAATGAGACTAGACTTTTTCCTACACGAAGTCGATGCATGAAAAAATTTGGTATTGGAATCTCCCTCTTCCAGCCAAAAGGTTTTGGCCCGTTGTTTCCAATAGAGCTCCTCATGCAACAATAACTCATTCAATTTTTCCTTCTCATCAAAGTACATTTGGATACCATCATCATCTTCTCTATCTTTGAGCTGATCAATTACCTCCTTTTGTTTAATGACTTTATCTCTGAACTTATGGAAGAAAGTACGACCCCACTTCGCCATATAGTTCGAAACAGAAATGAGCTTTGGCAACAAATGTACAGCAGGGAGATTTTTCCAGCACCTCTCAACATCAGTATGAAAACTTTCCTCTTTTAACCAGGTATTTTTGAACTTGAACCGAAATTGCCTCTTTGACACCATAGTATTAATCAGCTCTAGTTTAATAGGCTCATGATCAGAAGTCACAGCATGCAAAACTGTTAGAGTACATAGTGGAAACATATGCCACCAGGACACAGTGGCAAAAGCCCTGTCTAGCCTCTCCCGAACCCAGTCTGTCGTTCCCTTACTTTTCTCCCAAGTGAAACCACCTCCTTTTAGATCAATTTCAGCTAAAGAACAGTCTTCAATAGCATTTTTGAAACCAGATAACAAACTTTGCGGGTGCGGATGTTTGATAAGTGGATTTTATATCTACTTGGAACGCTTCAAATCGGCTTAAATTGATTGTTTGTACTCAAGTACGTGGTGTTTTTAATGTGTTTTGTGTTAGATCGTGCAGAGTTGCATTGTTGGCAGAGTCGTGGAGCTAATTTGATTATGTGGTGGTGATTGAGCATTATTGTGGAAGTTGAGAAGTTTCGGGACTTGAGAGCGCGAAGAAAACTCATGAAAATGAGTTTTGAAGATTTCTGACAAAAGCTAAGCGCCCCCGCGCTTCATTCAAGCGCCCCCACGCCTGGAAGTTACTGTTTAAGCGCGCCCGCACTTGGTAAGGGCGCGCCCGCGCTTGCCACATGCTAAAGGAAGCCAATTTCTGTTTTAAAAAGGAAACCAGCGAAGACCAGTCAACCCTGAGACCTATATAAGCACTTGGTGGATGATTTCAGAGATATATATTGATATACATACATAGATAATCATCCACCGGCAAGGAGAACAAGGAGACGGCTGATTACGAAGTTCTAGTTTTCAACTTATCTTTGTATTCTTCTAATTAGGCGATACTTTGGATTCTCGTTTGTTTATTCATAAACCCTAGTACTTTTATTCAGTATTCATGACATATTTATTATCATGTTTTCATCAGATCCCATGATGACGAATGGTTCGATTATGAACTAATCGTTATCGTGGGATTCTAACGTATTTATCTATGGATTTTAGTAGTTAATTGTTTTAAAGATGTGTGTGTGACGGCTTATTGATATCCTAGTTTGGTTGTGCTTATTCTTTTTGGATGCGTAGCTAACATCTAAGTTGTTTGTTAATCTCTATTGATTGCGAAAGTGGATATAGAGGTTTAGAACTTGCCATGCTAGCATAGGTTTATGTATGTTTGTCATGCATGATTCGTAGGTGATTTTAACCATCTTACCTGCCCTATGTAATCTGAATGGATAACTTGCTCATTAAACCGTTATGTTTTCAAATCTTATAAACATATAGGGTCTAAGCATAATTGGTGTCTGCTTAACTTCTATCACTTTGTGGATGTTTGAGTGGTTTGGTATACGTATACTGAAAGGTAGCGTGTACTGATTTCGTGTTATCCGATTAGTTGTCACAACCGTCACATACATTGATTAAAGACAAAAGACTCTAGATGAAGTATTTAATGAAGTTAGGATCCCATGTTTTATTCTCATAAGTAATTCGACAGAAACTCATTAGTTAATTATAGACTTGGTAATTTGCTTAGTTAATTTAGTTAAACAAAACACAAAATTGATACTTGTCTTAGCATTGAACAATAGCCATACATTGTTGCATAAGTGCATAACTATAAAAACCTAAACCAGTCTCTGTGGGAACGAACTTGACTTATTCATATATTACTTGTGACCGCGTACGCTTGCGTGATTTAGTGCGAACAAGTTTTTGGCGCCGCTGCCGGGGACTCGGTTTTATATATAGTTTATGTGCTTGTCATCAGTGGTCGTTAACGTTCACTGACTCAGATTATTCTCTCATCAATCTTACTTTGTTTGGTGTGTTTCAGTTACTCTAGTGAGCGTGTATGCAAACACGTTCTCAATCTCATAAGGAATCACTTGAATTGAATCTAGTTATGGCAGAACCAGTAGCAGAAACGAAGGCTTTGAAGGACTATTCTCAGCCAAAGATCAATGACATTCAATCTAGCATTGTCAGGCCAGCCATTGCAGCTAATACATTTGAAATCAAGCCTGGCACGATTCAGATGGTGCAGAATTCAGTTCAGTTTGGGGGTGCTCCAACGGAAGATCCTAATATGCATATTAGGGATTTCATCGAGATATGTGACACCTTCAAGTTCAACGGAGTGTCGGAAGATGCTGTGAAGCTGAGACTTTTCCCATTTTCTCTGAGGGATAAGGCTAAAGGCTGGTTGCACTCTCTACCAGCAGGTTCTATTAATACATTGGAGGATCTTACTCAGAAATTTCTCACTAAATTCTTCCCTATGGCTAAAACAGCTGCGATCAGGAATGCTCTTACTCAGTTTGCTCAACATTCTGGAGAAACTTTATGTGAAGCTTGGGAGCGTTACAAGGAGATGCTGCGGAAGTGTCCTCATCATGGTATGCCTGATTGGATGGTGATCATTTGTTTCTATAATGGTCTGGGAGGTCAATCTCGACCAATGCTTGATGCGGCATCAGGTGGAGCTCTTTGGGCTAAAAGCTACAAGGAAGCTTATGAGCTAATTGAAATGATGGCTGCTAATGAATACCAGAATCCAACTCAGAGGTTATCACAAGGCAAGGTAGCAGGAATTCTGGAAGTAGATGCAGCTACAACAATAGCAGCACAGCTAAAGGCTTTGTCTATGAAGGTGGATTCTTTGTCTAACTATGGAGTTCAGCAGGTGGCTAGCGTTTGTGAGCTATGTGCAGGTGCTCATGACACGACTCAATGTGCCATATCTAATGAATCAGCACAGTTTGTGAGCAATTTCCAGAGACCACAGCAGCCAGTGCCTACCTATCATCCGAATAACAGGAATCATCCTAATTTCAGCTGGAGCAACAATCAGGGTGGTCAGCAACAACCTCAACAGCCATATCAGCAGTATGGAGCTAAACCATTTAACTCTTCTGGTTTTCAGCAGCAGTATGCTCCAAGGCAACCGTATCAACCACCAGGTTTTCAACAACCATCTCAAGGCAATGTTGGTCAGTCTTCTAATGAAAAATCTGAATTGGAGGAATTGAGGCTAATGTGCAAGAGCCAAGCTGTTTCCATCAAGACTCTGGAGAATCAAATCGGTCAGATTGCCAATGCCTTGTTGAATAGACCACAGGGAACCCTCCCTAGTGATACGGAAGCTAATCCAGGCAAAAGAGAGGTCAAGGAACATGTAAAAGCAGTTACCTTGCGATCTGGAAAGGTTACGAGTGATCAGAACTCAGAAACAAAGCAAAACGAAAAAAAATTGAATTCCCAGCAGAAGGAGGAGCGCGCCCGCGCCTGACATTCTGCCAGAAAGTGAAAAAAATGAAGGAAAGGCGGATCAAGTGGGAAACAATGCGGAAAAGGGTGACCATTCTATTGAGAAACTTGTTCCGAAGCAGGCTACAGAGAGCAAGGAAGTCTATCCTCCTCCGTCATTCCCTAAACGTCTTCAGAAACAAAAGATGGATAAGTAGTTCGCCAAATTTCTCGAAGTTTTCAAGAAGTTGCAGATCAATATACCTTTTGCGGAAGCTCTAGAACAAATGCCGAGCTACGCAAAGTTCATGAAGGGTATTCTATCTCGGAAGTTGAAACTCGAGGAGTTGGAGACCGTTGCTCTTACAGAAGAGTGTAGTGCTATCCTACAGCAGAAGTTACCTCCTAAACTGAAGGATTCAGGGAGTTTTACCATACCATGCAGCATCGACAATCTATCATTCAACAAGTGCTTGTGTGACTTGGAAGCTAGTATTAATCTGATGCCGTTGTCTGTCTTTATGCAACTTGAACTTCCTGAGCCTAAACCTATAAACATGTCCTTACAGCTGGCTGATCGGTCGATCACATATCCAAGGGGTATAGTGGAGGATGTTTTGGTTAAAGTGGATAAACTCATTTTTCCTGCTGATTTTGTTATTCTGGACTTTGAGGAAGACAAGAAGATTCCGATTATCTTGGGAAGACCGTTCTTGGCTACAGGCCGAACTTTGATCGACGTGCAGAAAGGAGAGCTCACAATGAGGGTGCATGATCAGAATGTCACCTTCAATGTCTTCAATGCAATGAAATTTCCTACAGAGGAGGAAGAATGTTTCAAGGTGGACCTGGTTGAGTCTGCAGTTTACACGGAGATTGAGCACTTGCTTAAGTCAGATACTTTGGAGAAGGTACTGACGGGGAATTCTGATTCAGAAGATGAAGAACCATGGTTTGCAGATATTGTGAACTATCTTGTGAGTAATGTCATCCCTTCTGAATTTTCTTATGCTCAAAAGAAGAAGTTTCTACATGATGTAAAGTGGTACCATTGGGACGAACCATTCTTATTCAGGCAGGGAGCTGATCAGATGATAAGAAGATGCATTCCCTATAGTGAAACTGAGGGTGTCTTGCGAGATTACCATTCCACCACTTATGGAGGTCATTATGGTGGAGAGAAGACAGCCACTCGAGTACTTCAGGCGGGTTTCTACTGGCCAACTCTGTTTAAAGATGCGCACCAGTTCGTGTTGAGATGTGATCGATGCCAGAGGGTTGGTAATATCTCTAGGAGGAATGAGATGCCTCTTAACATGTTGCTTGAAGTGGAGATCTTTGACGTCTGGGGAATCGATTTTATGGGACCGTTTGTTTCATCTTGCAATAATCCGTACATACTGTTAGCAGTGGACTACGTTTCTAAATGGGTTGAGGTAAAGGCTTTACCGACCAATGATGCTAAAGTGGTGCTGCATTTTCTGCATAAGCAAATTTTCACTCGTTTCGGAACTCCGAGGGTAATCATCAGTGATGAGGGTTCGCATTTTTGCAACCGCAAGTTTACAGTCTTAATGGCTAGGTATAATATCAATCATCATGTTGCTATTGCTTATCACCCTCAAACAAACGGTCAAGCAGAAGTGTCTAACAGGGAAATCAAGCGTATTCTAGAGAAAGTGGTAAATCCTTCGAGGAAGGATTGGTCGTTGAAGCTAGATGAAGCTGTTTGGGCTTACAGGACAGCTTACAAGACTCCGTTGGGTACGTCACCGTTTCAGCTGGTGTATGGCAAGGCTTGTCATTTGCCTGCCGAGCTAGAGCACAAAGCCTATTGGGCTTTGAAGAAGTTGAATTTCGATTTGTCAGCTGCTGGTGAGAAAAGAATGCTTCAGATTAACGAGTTAGATGAGTTTCGTCTACAAGCTTATGAAAATCACAAGTTATACAAGGAGAAGGTCAAGAGATGGCATGATAAAAAGCTGGTGCAAAAGTCACTTGTACCTGGCCAGCTAGTTTTGCTGTTCAACTCTCGCCTCAAACTTTTTCCTGGAAAACTTAAGTCAAGGTGGTCGGGACCATTCACGGTAAAAATGGTATTTCCACATGGTGCAGTGGAAGTCTTTGATAAGTCACCGGACGAAGCATTCAAGGTCAATGGACAGAGATTGAAACCGTATTCTGGTGAACGTGTGAATCGCGAGGCGAAGACCGCGGTTCTGGTTACAACTGAATGAAGAAATGGAATCACGTCAAGCTATTGACGTAAAACAAGCGCTTCGTGGGAGGCAACCCACGCTTTTGTTGTAGAATGTTTAAAAAAAAAAAAAATCTGGACAGAAGGGTAGCGCGCCCGCGCCCTATACAAGCGCGCCCGCGCCCTATACAAGCGCGCCCGCGCCTGGTCTCTGGCCAGGAATACAAAAAAACGAGAAAAAAACCAAAAATTCCTAAAAATCAATTTTTTTTTGTGGCTTTCTCCTATTGAAACCTAATTCAACCCCTCCTCAGCCCCTATCTACAAACCCTAGCCTCCTTACACATATCTATCATTCTCTCTCTAATCTATACATACACATACTTACACCTCTTCTCAATTCTATGGCTCCATCAAAGAGACCTCGATTTGCTGGTAGCAGTAACACTAATCGCTCTTCTTCTGAGGATGATTCAAGTATGGGTTTTGGGGGTGAGAAATTCACTTCTCCGGAGGCTCAAGCAGAATTCACACGGTTGCTTTCTAAAGCCGTGGCTAAGGAAAGGGGGTTTTTGCCTCAACCTATAGATGGGCATCTGTTTAGTATGATTACGAAGAAGGGTTGGGAAAGCTTTTGTGAATCACCGGGACCGGTTCCATTGAGCATTGTGCGGGAATTTTATGCCAATGCGAAGGCCGACAAGAATGGGTACAGTGTGGTTCGGGGTTTCACTGTGGATTACACGGATAAGGCGATTCATCGGGTTTTGAATTTGCCTAGGAAGAAGAGGGGATAAGAAGATTGGTCTTTGAAGACCCGCGAGGATGTTGATCTCGAGTACATTCTCGGGGAGATTTGTGTTCCGGGTACTACTTGGAAGTATAGGGCTGGCACCACTGAGCCGATCACTTTTCCGGCTTTTGCGATGAACATGTATGCGAGGGCCTGGAATATGTTTCTATGTGCTAATATTTTGCCGTCTTCGCATTCGCATGAGTTACAATGGACAGGGCCATTGTTCTTTGGGGAATTCTAAATGAGGAGTACATTGATCTTGGGGCTCTCATTCATAAGAATATTGTGAAGTTCTTGAAAGGTGGTACAACGGGGGCAATTCCTCATGCCTCTATTGTTACCAAGCTTTGTTTGGCTGTTGGTGTTCGTTGGTCTGAGGAGGAGCAGCTTCAGCTGCCTAGTGCTCCTATTGATCACTCCACGATTTCTAGGATGGAGGATTAGACAGGTGGTGCCCCGGACTATTCTGGCTTGGGCTATGCTGCTTTTGATGACAAGGAAGGAGAGGCTCCACCTCGTGAGCCTACAACACGGAGGGGACGTACATCTAGGATTCAGTGTGAGGTGGATAGGTCTGGTTTCGGGGATGTTCAGTATAGGCGGCTGACTCGGCGCATAGATGCCATGCATGACATTCATAGCCGCTTTGCTCAGGATTTGAGTCAGGCTTTGGGTACTCCATTCAGAGCCACTGGAGTTGATATTGCTTGGCCTGATTTTGGAGTTGGTTCTGTTTATCCACCACCGGATACACCACCCGAGGAGGGTGGTCCTGCTGATGATTAGGTATTCTCTGCACTTTCCTTGTTATTACCTTCAATGAGGACATTGAATATTGTAAGTTTGGGGGTGATAATTAAGGAATAGTAGTGTTAGTGTGTGTTCATATAGGATGCATATTGCATATGTAGTTAGTTCATTCATATCTTTATGTCATTTAGAGCATTCTGTTTGCATATTTCTTTATATCTATCATGTGAGTCCATTTAGTTGCATTTGCATAGCATATTTCATGATCCTGTAGGATTTGACTGTTCCCGTTGATGAGTTGATGTTGATTGGGGTGTAGTAAAGATGAATAGAGGGTTGATTTAAGTTCCTAAGAATTGACTTGCATGCCAGAAACAAATTAATTTCATAAGTCTCATTGGTTGCTTTTGGATTTGATCAGACCATGCTTGTTTGGATGTTAGAATTTAATCACTTGCTTACATTTAGAATGTTCATATATTCTCTTGAAAACAAAGAAGCACTTAAGTCTAAGTTTGGGGGAAAACAGGGATTTCATGCTAGTTGTTAATAAGGCTAGGCGTCAAATGGCTAGTAGCCGCTCATTGTAAAAAATGAGTAGTCTAGGGAGGGATGAGGAAAAGCAAAGTGCACTCATTCCGAAAAAAAAAGAAATAAAAAAAAAAAGTTGTGTATGCAAAATTGATCAGGTTGAGCTCTTTAATACTCGAGCAATTAAGTTCTAGGGGGCTTTGTGCCTAGTGAACTAAGACTTTTCCGGTCTGGGATCCGCTAACCTAAAGCTCGCTTCATGGGTATTATTGTATAAGCCTTTTGGGGTCTCAGCCATTGCACGGTCAAATAAGCATAAGTATTGTTTGTGTGTCGTAATAAAGCATGAATTCCTGTCTAACTCAAGTAGATTATGAGGTGTCTTTTAATGGTTTCTTGTGTCTAGAGTTCATTCTGTTTATAAGCTTGTGATTGTTTTGGTGAAGAATAGGATATGGTCTTGATTTAGTTTGGAGTATTATGATGAGCATCGCACACACGCACGTTTCTGTGTTTGTATTGTTAGTATACGGGAATTTGGTCGAGCTCTGTTTGGAAGATTGCATTCTTTGAGATGTTGGCTTGTTGATTGGTTGTGGTTAGTCTGAGGGGGTCGTTTGTATTAGCATATTAGTTGCATTCATGCATTGCATTATATAGAGTCTGTTTATGCTTGAGGACAAGCATCGGTTTAAGTTTGGGGGTGTGATAAGTGGATTTTATATCTACTTGGAACGCTTCAAATCGGCTTAAATTGATTGTTTGTACTCAAGTACGTGGTGTTTTTAATGTGTTTTGTGTTAGATCGTGCAGAGTTGCATTGTTGGCAGAGTCGTGGAGCTAATTTGATTATGTGGTGGTGATTGAGCATTATTGTGGAAGTTGAGAAGTTTCGGGACTTGAGAGCGCGAAGAAAACTCATGAAAATGAGTTTTGAAGATTTCTGACAGAAGCTAAGCGCCCCCGCGCCTGGAAGTTACTGTTTAAGCGAGCCCGCGCTTGGTAAGGGCGCGCCCGCGCTTACCACATCCTGAAGGAAGCCAATTTCTGTTTTAAAAAGGAAACCAGCGAAGACCAGTCAACCCTGAGACCTATATAAGCACTTGATGGACGATTTCAGAGATATATATTGATATACATACATAGATAATCATCCACCGGCAAGGAGAACAAGGAGACGGCTGATTACGAAGATCTAGTTTTCAACTTATCTTTGTATTCTTCTAATTAGGCGATACTTTGGATTCTCATTTGTTTATTCATAAACCCTAGTACTTTTATTCAGTATTCCAGACATATTTATTATCATGTTTTCATCAGATCCCATGATGACGAACGGTTCGATTATGAACTAATCGTTATCGTGGGATTCTAACGGATTTATCTATGGATTTTAGTAGTTAATTGTTTTAAAGATGTGTGTGTGATGGCTTATTGATATCCTAGTTTGGTTGTGCTTATTCTTTTTGGATGCGTAGCTAACATCTAAGTTGTTTGTTAATCTCTATTGATTACGAAAGTGGATATAGAGGTTTAGAACTTGCCATGCTAGCATAGGTTTATGTATGTTTGTCATGCATGATTCGTAGGTGATTTTAACCATCTTACCTGCCCTATGTAATCTGAATGGATAACTTGCTCATTAAACCGTTATGTTTTCAAATCTTATAAACATATAGGGTCTAAGCATAATTGGTGTCTGCTTAACTTCTATCACTTTGTGGATGTTTGAGTGGTTTGGTATACGTATACTGAAAGGTAGAGTGTACTGATTTCGTGTTATCCGATTAGTTGTCACAACCGTCACATACATTGATTAAAGACAAAAGACTCTAGATGAAGTATTTAATGAAGTTAGGATCCCATATTTTATTCTCATAAGTAATTCGACAGAAACTCATTAGTTAATTATAGACTTGGTAATTTGCTTAGTTAATTTAGTTAAACAAAACACAAAATTGATACTTGTCTTAGCATTGAATAATAGCCATACATTTTTGCATAAGTGCATAACTATAAAAACCTAAACCAGTCTCTGTGGGAACGAACTTGACTTATTCATATATTACTTGTGACCGCGTACGCTTGCGTGATTTAGTGCGAACAATGTTTCCCTTTTTTATCAATGATATACAAGAGATCATTAAAATCCCCAAAAATGCACCATGGAATTTGAGACCTTGAAGCTAGTAAACGAAGAAAATCCCATGAAGCTTGTCTTCTGTCTCGTTCAGGGAAGCCATAGAAACATGTCAAACGCCAATCACCATTATTTGGCTCCTTCACTAGAATGTCAATATGGTTTTGGGATGAGTCAAACACTGAACATAACACATTACGCTTCCAAAAAACTGCCAAACCTCCTCCTCTTCCTTGTCTGTCTATAGAGAAAAAAATAATAAAACCTAACTTCGAAGCTAGAACTTCGATTTTATTTCCTTCTACTAGAGTTTCAGATAAAAACAAAATATCGGGCTTATGAGATTTTGACATCTCCTTGAGCACACGAACTGTGCGAGGTTGGCCCAAACCTCGACAGTTCCAGCCTAACAGAATCATTGTGGCTGGCTGGCTTGCACCGCAAGCTCAGCCAATCCATTTTTTAGTTGCTGCTAAATCCCCTACAGAAATAACAGAACCTTGTTTAAATTGTTCCGTCTGCAGACCCCCACCTTGTTGTATTCTTACATGATCCAACTGGCCCACTTCTAATTCACTCCTCCGTCTTTTACGCTCTTCTAATTGAAGCCCATCACTTTCGTCTTCATTTAATCCAAATAGCACATTCGACGTATTAAATCCCTGAATTGTAGCTGAAACTAAAGAGTTTGATTTACTTCCACTACTTATCTTTGACTTCTGCGTAACCAACTCCCTAGAATCACTCACCTCAATTATCCCTTTCCCTTTTTTTTGAAAATATCCCCCCCGAATTATGTTTACTGTTACTGTTTCCACCAATCCTAGTCTCCCACGTGTCATCATCTTTCTCCTTGATCCACCTGCTCTGGTTCTGACCAGCCACCCTCCGCGATGGAGCTTTTAGCCAGCTACCCCAATCTTTTTCACCTCCTGATTCCTTAGCGATAGTGTTTCTGCAGAACCTGTCCGTGTGTGTGACCATTCCACATGAGAAACAGAACTCACCTAGACGTTCATACTTGCACGTCACAATAAACTCCGATCCATCCTTCTTTGTTATTCTTTTCTTCCGCTTGATAGGCTTTCGAACATCTAGCCTGATTCTAATTCTCATACAGTCCCTCCAAATAGCATTATTCTTGTCATCATATTCAAGAAACTCTCCAAAAAAATTACCAAGCTGTCTACCAACTATCTCCATCATATACCCCATTGGAAGGTTATGAATTTGAATCCAAATGTTCAAATAACAAGTTTTAACCTTAGCTGGGTCTTCTCCCGGTCCCACCATTTCTAGAGCCAACATTGCATTATCGAAGGACCAAGGGCCGCCCATTGAATATCCTCCTTTCTAAAAAACTGAAACAAGAACACATCCTGAGCGTTAATGACATCCACAGACGGAAGAGTGATTGGCTTTAAAGTTTCTTCAGTAAGTTTGCCCTTAAGCTTTTGTTACTTGGCAGGTACTCTCCCTCTCTTGTCCACAATGACCTCATCCTTTCCTTTCTCCCCCTTAGGCTTGGAACCAGACAAGATGTCTTGAGTTTCTCCAGGAACAGAAAGATTCATTCTTCTAAGTAGTGTTGTCATCATTTGCTGTTGGACCAGCAAAATGTTTGAAGTTGAGTTGCTTTGGTCATCCATCTTGGCATTAAGCTGCTCCAAGGAATGAGATAACACTTTGTTTTCAGATTTCAGATCAGCTACCTCCCTTTCCAAGCTATCCACCTTTGAGAAAAGTTGTTGAGATTTGAAGGAATTAAGGGTTTGGTCCTTGATCTTGGAGAAGTCAAACTTTGAAATGTCAGATATAGGAACTTCATCAACAAGCTTGTTCCCATACTGATTCTTCCACAGTACAGTGAGCATTGAGTTGGAATTGATATTGGCTTGCACCTGATTATCTAGCTTGGTAGAGAGCTTCTTCAAGTTATCAGAGACCATAGCTAAGGTGCAGTCCATCTTGGAGACATTAGTGGCTGTTTTCTGAACCTCCTTTAGAATGCCATCTAGCTTGGGAAAGTCAGAGAGATAATAGTCCTTGAGCTGAGCTAAGGATTGACATGTCTCTTCCTGAATTGAGGAGAATTCTGACTGAAGACCTTTCCCAAGGAAATGCATAGCTTTGAGTTGGCTCTTGTAGACTTCATTGACAGCATCATAGATTTCAGCAGGAGAGAGACCTTTGGCATTTGACCCCAAAGTTGTAAGATAGTCCTCCCTGAGAAAAGCTAGAGCCTCATTCAGCTTCACTGTTCTCTTTCCATCCAGCCAAGCATCCACATTACCCTCTTGCTGGGCTTCATCCACAATCTTGTCTTGCTTTGCTTCAACATCCTCCTTATGAGTGAGAAGAATGGCCTCATAATCAGAGTTCGGGAGATTTGCAGTGAGGAGATGTTGAGCAATCCTAGAGATCTCATCAATCTGTGCCACATGAAGAGTTTGTAACTTTTCTTCCGTCAATTGTGGTGGCACAGAGGATGATCCTGAAGCCTTGTCATGTTGCACAGGTTTCAGCCATTCTGTCATGGTGGCCTGGGTCAAGTGAGAGCTAGTGCTTAGCACTTCATGGGGAATTGGTGAATGAGTTTCCTCCAGTCTTGGAATGACTGTAGAGTCTGATGCTGTCTCAATTGAAATGTGATGTGTTACAGCATCATCTCTAAATGCTTGTGAAGGCAAATCCAAGTCCATAAGGAATGGAGAGTTTGGCACAGAGTCTCCAGTGAAAACCGGTGAATCCTCTATGTTTGTGTTTGTGTCATTAAAACAAGCAAGCATGTGTGTTTGGGATATATTAAAAAAGTATTTTTTACCAAATAAGTGTCATATAAATTATCAACAGGCTAGTAGTTACCAACATTCAACTTATCATCATATAAGTTATTAAGACAAAAGCTAACTTAATTTTATTATGACCAACATAAAATTTTTAAAATAAAATTAGTAAATTATAAAATAACATATTATAATTTTTTTTTTAAAAATTGTTACCTTCAAACTTTTTTTATAGAAAAAAGCATATATATATATATATATATATATATATATTCTCTATTTCAGACAATGGTTGCAAAAATTAAATTGTATGAACAAAATTGCAACAAATAAATTGCAAAAAAAATAATAATTTAAGAATTTTCTTTAACATCGGCCACCGAAATGAAAACCGCATGAGAAGTACAATCAATGTATTGTATTTTTTAAATTGCAGCCACCGAATTATTACATAGTACCAGTGTTCTAAAAATCGTCCGATTTTTCAAAAATCGCCGATAAATCGTTGATTTATCGTTTAAAAATATTTGACCGATTCGATTTTTAAAATCCGATATATCGCTATGAATTATTTTTAAATGGTTTATTATATTATATATAAGGCCAATATATTAAATATATTAAATATATTTAAAATATTATAATTTATCCGATTTTTGTTCCGATTTATCTTTCCGATAAATCCCCGATTTGCCGATAAATCGTTATATGGTACCTCAACCGATTTGTTCCGATTTCCGAAATCTACAACCATGCATAGTACAAACTACAACCTTGAAAATGCATTAATGTCTAAAAGTTTGCATGGGGTACTAATTATTGAGCAGAATAAGGAAAAGAAAGTACAGTAGTTAAAACATCGTTAATCAGTTGCCTCATTAAGTGGGTGGAGTACCATATTGGAGTATTTACATATATAGAGTGTCTACGTATCAGTCAATCATGCATATCACATCTCCCAAGATCGCATGTTTGTTACAACTAGCTATTTAAATAATGCATCGTTTGCTAGAACCAAGAAGCTTTTTAACAAGTTAAATACAATGGCTAAACTGTCGATATTGATCTGGGTAATACTAGTAGTTACTGTTTTGTTTCAGATAAATTTAAGCACTGCTGCAAACAAAGGAGGAGATGTTGGTGTTTATGAGATTAAAAGAAGAGATTTTTCGATCAAGGTTACTAACTATGGTGCTACTGTTTTGTCTGTCATGATCCCCGATAAAAATGGTTGGTTAATTGTTTAGCTCTATAAACGAGATATACCGGATACGTTTGGTTTACGTACGTGATTGCTCAATGGATATATTTTAACTTTTAAGCTTTGATGTTTTTGATTATTTACATGTTGTTTTACAGGCAAAATAGATGATGTGGTGCTTGGATTTGACTCTGTTGAGGATTATTCAGTGAGTTGTGGCATATTAGTAGATTCAGTTGGATCGTTACATCTTTAAATCTCAAAAATCACTAATAGGCCTTGCTATGTATTGTCTAAATTGTTTGATATATGAAAGTAAACTGTGTTTTATATTTGCTTGCTGATAGACTGTCATAACCTTAATTCTTAGAAGGATGACTTGGGTGCCAGTGATTTCAACCATGTTGAATGTGAATGAGATTCTAATACATTTTCCGCTGAAATCTCATTCCCATTTTTGTTAATCGGGTTGAAATCACATATTGTTCCTAACGGCCCCTAAATTGAGTATGTCGCGATTTTGTGTCAATATGTTCCCGAAAGTCCTTAGATTGAAGAGTGGATCATCTAATTCGTTCGTCAGTACTATTTCTAATTTCAAGAGTTGTTTGGATTGCAAGTTTGAATTCTGAGATCCTTAGGTAAATAGAGTTTTGAAGTGTGGAGTACCAGATTGTTTTAGGTTCTTGCACATGCTTATTCCTCTCTTTACACTCAGTTTCAACAAAACCCGTAATTCTGAAAAAGAAATTTAGAACTTTCATGGTTGTTCCAAAGTTCCAAACTGTCTTGCTTACATTCAGTATCTGAAGAATGATACTAGAAAATTTAAGAATATTGCTAAAAACATATTTGTGTTTGTACTGTAGGCTAAACATTCACACTGAATCGTATTCCCTTTTCGAGATGACTGAATGGTTTGATGTATGGTGTGATTATTTGTGTTCAGAATGATACAACATACTTCGGTGCTCTGGTGGGGCGTGTGGCTAACAGGATCGGAAATGCTCGTTTTACTCTAAATGGAGTTCTATATAAATTGTCTGCTAATGATGGCAATAACACTCTCCATGGTACTTACTACTCCTAAGATAGAATCTTTACACTATTTTGAGATATTTGGATAACGTAATACGAAATCGTACACCAGGTGGTAAAAACGGATTCAGTGAAAAGATATGGACTGTTGAAGATCACAAACCAGATAGTCATATTACCCTCACATACAACAGCCCTGATGGTCAAAATGGTATATACTTCTAACTTCTAAGATTGAATTACTATATCTTAGTTTAAGTATGAAAATTGTTGAAAAATGGAACAGGATTTCCCGGTGATGTTGCAGTCTCAGTTACATACATCTTTATGGGTACTAATAAACTGGCTGTGAAAATGAAAGCGAACCCTAAGAGCAAGGCCACTCCAATTAATCTAGCTTCACACACTTACTGGAATCTGGCAGGGCAAGACAGTGGTGATATATTGTCGCACAGCATCCAGCTATTAGCATCCAAGATCACCCCAGTCGATGATGCACTCATTCCCACAGGCCAGATTGTACCTGTGTCAGGGACAGCATATGATTTCCTGCAACCCCGCAATATTGGAAGCAAGATTAATGACCTTTCAGATGGATACGATATCAATTATGTACTTGATGGCACCAGTAAGAAGCATCTGAACAAGGCTGCTATTGTACACGACAGCAAATCAGGGAGGAAGATGGAACTTTGGACTAATAAACCAGGAGTTCAGTTTTATACCAGTAATATGGTTCACAATGTGAAGGGGAAGTTAGGGTTTGTTTATCAGAAGTATGCTGGACTTTGCTTGGAGACTCAAGGATTTCCTGATTCCGTAAATCACCCAAGTTTTCCTTCACAAATTGTTAATCCAGGGGAGACTTATGAGCATATAATGGTCTATAGGTTCACAGCAGAGTAAGGTGCTATTTTTTTTTTTTTTCAGTCTCACACGAATATTTTGGGTTTGTGGGAACTCTGTAATTGGATATTAAGGAGTATTAAGGAGCAATAGATCTTAATTAGGAAACAAATTGATCAGCTGCAGTTGATTTGCATCTTTAAGCAAATTTACATCTATCACAATTAAGTTTGACTCGGAATTTTTTTTCTTATAAGCTGCAAAATTAGAAGTAGCATTTAGGGTTTTTTGGATCATGGGTTTTGAATCTAGTAAACGGGAATGAGAATGAGTTTGCACAACAAAAATGTATTAGAATCTCATTACCATTCCAGTTAACCAGGTTCAACTCACATGATCCAAATGACATCATTAGTAATCTTAATTAAAAAGTTAAATACTTGGAAAACTAAAATCTCAAGTCACTGGCTGTAAACAACAGAACATTTAAAACAAGTACCTTAATTACAACCTCATAACTTATAACTTCCACTTCAAATTGTACCAGAACCCTTGACAAATTGTTTCATGTGCCAACAACATATGAAACTAGGCGAAATCTGCAAAATAAAACCCATATATGCAAAGCTGCAGACACATGGAAATAACAAACTCAAGAAATCATTGAAGGGGATATACTTTCAAACCATAAAATCTTTGTAATGATAAAGGTTATGTCGTTGTTGTCTTCTTAAAATCAATCTTGTCAACCTTAACTTCCCCATCGATCAGTTGGTAAACATAGACAACAACATGGAGTGCGTCTATGTCCATGAGAACAAAGCTGGGATTCACATCATAGGTCATGCTACTATAGGCCCCAGTTGCAGATCCTGGGTTTATAACTACTCCTGCTTCATGTTTGTAGATATTAAAATTAAACCCCTATATTCTGCAATAACCCAGTTCATCTTTACATGCAAATTTAAGCAACATGGGCACATATTAAAATGAAATTTAGGATTTAAAAACACGCAGATATTAATACGTGTAGTGATTGTATTTGTATTGTACCTGTAGTAAAACAGAGCTCAACACCCTGTTTGGCTTTTTGTTTTTTTCGGCGAATGTTATTTCCAGAGCGTTTTTAACTTGATTCGCATTTCTGATTTCCTTCTTGTATGAACCGGTTTCAGCCCGAATTGCTTCGCATTTTTTATATGATAATTCAAAGTTTTCTAAAATGAAATATGAATATTTAAGTCAATACATATTTGAATAACTCAATTGTTATTAAAAACATAAATTTAAAATTGTACATGTCAATGCTAATAAATAACTTTTTATTTGAATAAATAATAAAAAATTAACTTATACAATGTTACCTCGATATATAAATATTCAATAAAAGAATAAACTCATCAAATAGATAATTTTTTTTGGTTCCAATATAATAAAAATAATATATTTCTAACTTTGATAAATTACTAATCTCGATAAATGAATAAAACTATTCGGTCCAAGAGTATTAATTTACTACCTCCGTCCCATTATACATGTCCTTTTTGAAAAAAATTTATCCTATTTTACATGTTCTTCTCTTTTTCCAATACAAATTTAAGGATAATTTTACAAAACTATCCTTATATTTATTAATGATAAGATTTGACTTTTTTCAAACATAGCACTATTCTCACTTTTCAATATATTAATTAGGTGTATTACTGATTTTTTTTCAAAAAAAAACATGTAAAATGGGACGGAGTACGTAGGTTTAAGTGTAAGTAACTTGTAATTTTAATTTTGGTTAATTTAAGACCTTTTTAACATATTGCACAAAATTCCATATTTTTAAATTTAAATAAAAAAGTGGTTAGTTTAAGCCAAATGGTACACAAGATTCATGGCCGGTAAGAACAAAGCAGATCAACAATTTATTTTATTTCAAGAAAGTTGGGAAAAGTTTGCACAACATCATTCTTTAGGATTTGGTGACTTGTTAGTTTCCCGATATGCTAAAGATTGCGAGTTTGATGTGAACATGTTTGATAAGTCATTCTTTTTTAAGGAACCTGCAGTTACCTACCAAAATGTTGGGTCTAGGAAGGACAGTACTCCCATACTACCCAGTAAGAATTTTTATTTATAAATTCTATGCATTTTGATCCGATACAGCCATACAGGCCGAGGGAAGAAAGCCAATCCTGAAACTGTTGGAACCAGTTTTTTGCCGGGTCGGACTCCGAGTGTCTCTTCGGGTCAAACTGTCAAAAGAGAAGAATGCGAGAGGTTTGGCCCCCGATTCACCTCCGGTGTGAGAATAAGTTAGAGGTTCCGGTAAGGATTAATTGAACGTGTAAGTGTTTGTGAATGTAAAATAAGTATTAACCTTAAGATGAAACCTGATATGTTCTTTTATACACGGCTCACACCAGTCGCCCGAAATCCGTGGGGCCACTCGCCGTTGGCGTTGTCCGCTTCGGCCGCCTGAAGAGTCGGGAGACTGGGTCTTCTCACAACGGTCACATCTTAGTGGACCGAAAAGCAGAAGCCCAATGTGCTTCGAGGGACCCATTCGGTCCTATCTTTCGGCCCAATTACATTTCGGCCCAGCTAAGGTTGGGCCTCCAACATGTTCCTGGACTCTGATCGGATGTCCCGTTCGTTCGGAGTCCTAGCCCTTTACTTTCCTTCGGGATAACTCCCCAAGGTCTCGTACTTATCAATTTGGACACGTCATATGGGGAGTCGTGTCGCAATAATTATGACAACTGTCATTTTTGGAGATATGCGATGCATCTAGGCCGTTGAATTCCAAGCGGTTCTAATCGTACGGTTGAACACGAACGTTCGCGTTTCCGTTGTCCCAACGTCACATCTCCTCTTATAAATATCAGTTTTCCCCCCAAGCCTTGTCATCATACATTCAAAAAAGGGAATACTCTGCCAATTTCTTTCTAGCTCAATCAATCGCGGTTGTCAACATCTTGCAGTACCTCAAGTCTAGATTTCTTACTCATCTTCATCACAAGTAAGTCCCTTGAACTATTTTATCCGTAACTGCATATTTCTAGAAATCGTGCTTATTTTCCCTGCGAATGTAGCTTATCATATTCATGCTTAGAACTTTCTGTGTTAGGAGTATATACGTTTATGAACATGCCTGCAGATAAGCTTGTAGTTGTGCCTGTAGATAAGTTTGTCTATTAGAACAATTATCGGACAAATTTGTCCTTAGAACCATCTTCGGGATGAGTTTGGCCTTAGAACAATCTTCGGGATAACCTGAATGCTTTAGGGATCCCTCCTATTCTTTGACTTAGACGTTAGTGACTCCCCGACCGGTCCAAGAGCCCTCTGTACTCGGTGATTCTATTTTTCTTTTCCTCTTTTCTTGATCATATCCGAGTACACGGCTAATTTCTTCATACACTGAAGCAGGAATTATGGATCGGTCGCCTTCCGGATCTGGACGGTCGCCAAGATCCGTGTCTCCGGAAAGATCTCCCTTCTTTAACGCCGACGAGTTTCCCGCGGCGAATCACCCCACGCTGTTGTCTGAGGACCGCGTGGCCAAACTTCCGAAAGAGCATGAGATCCCGACGGGTGTCTGGCATACGTACATGCCGAGGGCGGCTGACCGAATTTGGCATAACCCGCCCGTCCCGAAGGGTTACGGGAATGTAGCTACAGGGATCTCTGAGGCTACTTTAAAGTGCGGCTTTCGGGTCCCTATACTCCCGTTGGTAAAACAATTATTCACCCAAATGGGGATCGCCCTGGGTCAAATGGATCCAAACGGATTCTTGCACATGAACGACTTTCCAATGTCGGTGCCTTGCTGCCAACGTCGACCCGACTCCTGCCTTATTCTGGCATCATCATGACTTCAGAAAAAACGGCAAGAGCAAAGGCTTCTACTCGATCGCCCGCCGATCCAATAGGGTCGAATGGGTGGAAACCAATTCGAACAACAAGGGCAGCCAAGATAAGTGGTGTTTCATTTCGGGCCCGAAGATTGCGGCCATATCCCAGTGGCGGGTGGTGAAGCCTACGCTATCGGGCGGCGAAATGCACGAGTATGAACGATTGTGTCGTTTTGATATGGGCCGAATTCCTTTAGAGGACCTTCGGGACAAGCAATGGCTCTTCGCCCTATGGGGTAATGGTAACATACTTCAGCCTTTATGCTCTCTTCTGCTTTTATATTTACTTTTACTTTTATTAACAAGTGTAGATTCTGACTCTTTTTCTTTCCCTGTAGTGTCTTCTCGCCAGGCAATCATCGAGAGGAAGAGGGCTAAGTTTGAGACCGAGCAGGCGGCTCAGGCGGCCAGGGCGGCTCAGATGGGAGATTCGTCCGATGCTGCCCGGCAAGAGGGCGAACAGACCAATCGGCTCCGAATTCTCCTCCACCAGCCGATCAGGCCGAGAAAACGGCGACCTCTCCTTTGGCCAGGAAGAGGGCCCGAAGAGGCGACGCCATAAAGACCTATGTCCCCCAATGGGCGGTCTTGGAGACAAACTTAAGGAGATAGCCCCTGACCTATGTCGGGCTCTGGTACTCCCAGCTGATCGCCCTGCTTATGATCAGTTGGGCGTTGCTGATGCCTGCGTCGATCTTATGGGATTCCTCTCCAAGGTAAGGGCAGTCATTTATTTATCAATTTCCTTTGTTTTGTCGATTTTTAACCAAGTCTCCTTTTCATGTTTCAGGCGACGCCGATGGCTGCTATCATCACCGATAAGGTGAAGGATATGCAAAGTAGCTTCGCCAAAATTCAGGAGATGGAGATTCGGGCAGTCAAGTCGGAAGCCGCTCTTCGCCAAGCTATCGGAGACGTGGAGAGGCTGGAAGGCTAGTCTGCGGCGCTGAGGGCTGATCGGGAGGCCATGCAGAGAGAGATTGACACTCTTCGGGCCAGGCTGACAAACCGTAACCTCTCCTTAAAAGCCTCAAGGAAGACGGCCCGGAAGGAGACCAAGCTAAGGTTGAACGCCGAGGAGCGTTGTTACCAGATGGGTCACGACGAGGTCGTGAGAAGGGCTGCTGCTATGGGCTTGGAGTACCAAGCCTTGATAGAGCCTAGCTTCACCGATCCTGTTGATCGCCCAGATGATGACGAACCTCCGGTCGTTTCTTCCGGCGAAGACGAAGAGTTGTCGGACTAGGGCTGTTCCTTTTCTTTTTCAATTATTTTGTACTTTATTAGGCCTTCATGCACTGAACTTTTGTAGCCTCCGGGCGTTAATGTACTCGTAAACTTGAATGAATTTTCCGTTAGTTTTCTTCATCCAATTTGCTGTTATTTATGTTTCTTCGGTTTTTGCCTTTCAACTAACATAATTCGACGGCTTGATGTCTTCTTCGGCACCGATCTTTGCCTTAACATAATTAAAACAAATTTATGTGTCTTCGGCTTCTACTTTTCGCCTTAACATAATTAACCAAAATTTATGTATCTTAAGACAAGTTTATGTATCTTCGGCTTCGAATCTTCGCCTTAACATAATTAAAACAAGTTTATGTATCTTCGGCTTCATTTTGCCTTAACATAATTGAAAAAAATTTATGTATCTTCGGCTTCTAATCTTCGCCTTAGCATAATTAAAACAAGTTTATGTATCTTCAGCTTCATTTTGCCTTAACATAATTGAACAAAATTTATGTATCTTCGGCGTCTAATCTTTGCCTTAACATAATTAAAACAAGTTTATGTATCTTCGGCTTCATTTTGCCTTAACATAATTGAATAAAATTTATGTATCTTCGGCTTCTAATTCTGCCTTACATAAAAAATACCTTTCTGCTTCTTCGGCTTTCTATTTTGCCTAGGCATAATTAAATAAAATTAAACAGACTTATGCATCTTCGGCTTCGAATTCTGCCTTACATAAAAAATACTTTTCTGCTTCTTCGGCTTTCTATTTCGCCTAGGCATAATTAAATAAAATTAAACAGACTTATGCATCTTCGGCTTCGAATTCTGCCTTACATAAAAAATACTTTTATGCTTCTTCGACTTTCTATTTCGCTTAGGCATAATCTGGATTCCCCCGAAGTTTGGTTATTTGCCTAGCTAATCGCCAAATTTATGAAATATTATTCGAAAAGTCTTGTGACATTTATCTTTTTTGATCGTCCCTAGATGAATGTCCACGACTTATAACATTATCAAATGAAACTGATGGAATAAATTGGAACGGGAAGCACGTATTTTATTGATAGACTTGTTCGATTATACATGCTTTTGCTTGCAAAACTAAGTACAAAATCAAAATAACTTGAGTGGCGAACACCTTTTGTTTGGCGATGTTCCTTTAGGTTGGGCGAAGATTACTGGTAGTACCTGCGTAGTCGGGAGGCGTGCCAGGTGTTCTTGATCGGGTCGCCGGACAAGGTTTTTAATTTGTAGGTTCCAGGTCGAATCACTTCAGTCACTTTATACGGGCCTTCCCAGTTGGGCATTAATTTTACTTGCTTTGTTGGCATAGAAGTCTCCAATTCTCGCAACACCAAATCCCCTACCATGAAGGTCCTTTTCTTTACCCCGGCATCGTAGTATTGGGTTGCTTGAAGCTGATATTTCACGTTCCTTAGGTGAGCTGCTTCTCTCTCCTCCTCCAACAAATCCACATTGGCTCGAAGGCCGAACTCATTTGTCTCGACATTAAACACCTCTGTTCGGTAGGAGTCCAGTCCGACCTCCACAGGAACTAGGGCGTCCGTCCAAAACGCCAACTTGAAAGGCGTTTCGCCCGTTGATGAACGTGGGGTCATTCGGTACGCCCATAGTATCCAGTTTAAATCTTCTGCCCAAAGCCCCTTGGCATCCCCCGGTCGCTTTTTTATCCCGTCGAAGATGATTTTGTTTGCAGCTTCGATTGCTCCATTTCCCTAGGGATGACCGACCGAGCTGAATTTCTGTTGTATTCCGAAGTGTGTTAAGAATTTCCAGAATTTGTTCCCGATGAATTGGGTCCCGTTGTCGGATACACACACCTTCGGAATCCCGAACCTGAGAATGACTTGTTCCAGCATGAATTTATTTGCTGCCTCTTCGGTTATGGTCGCTAGCGGCCTTGCTTCAACCCATTTGGTCATGTAGTCGATCGCCACAATGCAATATTTAGCTTGCTTGGTGCTCTTGGGTAGAATGCCCACGATATCCACAGCCCACATGGCGAAAGGAGTTGGACTCAAGACTGATGCCATTTCTTCGGATGGTTGCTTCGGAATGGTGCTGAATAGCTGGCATTGCCGACATTTCTTCGCATAATCCGCTGCATCTGCTCGCAAAGTCGGCCAATAGAACCCTTGCCTGAGGATTTTAAAGGCAAGTGACCGACCGGCAAGATGTTCTCCACATATTCCTTCGTGAACTGTTTCCAAAGCCAGTTGTTGTTCTTCGGGATCCAAACATCGAAGAAGAGGTTCAGTCGCCGACCTTCTATACAGCTTATTCCCAACGATAGTGTAGCTTGCTGCTCTGTACTTCACCTTTTGGGCTTCTCTCCAGTCTAGGGGCAAAGTACCTTTTTCCAGGTAGGCCATGATCGGGGTCATCCAGTTGATGCCCTGGTGGATCTCCATGCATTGTTGCTTGTTGATTGAAGGGATCTTAATTTCAGTCAAGTAAATGGATCCCGTGAGATTGTGAGTTTCTGCCGAAGACAATCTGGACAATGCATCGGCTCGGCTATTGTCTTCTCTTCCCACTTGGCTCAATTCGAAGGATTCGAATGAGGCCGATGAGTCCTTCACCTTCGTGGTGTAGGCCTTGATTCGTGGTGCCCTTTGTTCGTATTCTCCTGAAAAATGTTTTACCACCAACATAGAATCACTGAATGCTCTCAAATTTCTTACCTCGAGATTCTTGGCCAGGTTTAATCCGGCTAGCAACGCTTCGTATTCGGCCTCGTTATTGGTTAACGGAAACGTGAATCTTATCGCCTGACAAATCTCGAAGCCGTCTGGGCTGGAGAGAATTAACCCGGCCCCACATTTCAATCCTGCTACTGACCCATCCACGAACAACTTCCACTTGCCTGGTGACCGAATCAACTGCTCTTCAGGAGCCAGGTCCTTCGGTCCTGAAAAATAGCATTCGACCATGAAGTCCGCCAATGCTTGTGCCTTGATAGAGGTTCTGGGGGATGTACTCCAAATCTTACTCTCCCAACTCGATGGACCATGCTACCACTTTTCTAGACGCCTCCGGCCTTGTTAGGATCTTTTTTAGAGGTTGATCGGTTATGATTTGGACCGTTCGCCCTTGGAAGTAATGACGTAGCTTTCGAGTCGCCATTACAAGGCCGTATGCGAACTTCTCTGCATTTGGATACCTTGTTTCTGCATCTTTCAGCATGTGGGACACATAGAACACTGGGTGTTAAGAACCTTCATGCTCTTTCACTAATACTGCTCCAAGTGTTCGGTCGCTCACCGCTAAGTACACCTGTAATGTTTCTTTCGGATCTGGCCTCATCAAGAGAGGCGCCTTGGTGAGATATTCCTTCACATCTTAAAATGCTTTCTGGCACTTCGGCCCCCATTCAAAATTCTTCGATCCCCGGAGTGCTTCAAAGAAGGGGAGGGCTTTTTCTGCTGATCTGGAAATAAATCTTCGCAGGGCGGCCATTCGACCGGTCAACTTTTGCACATCCCGAACTGTCTTAGGGTGTTCCATGTCGATCACCGCTTGTATCTTCTCCGGGTTCGCCTCAATCCCTCGGGCGCTGACCATGTACCCCAAGAACTTTCCACTGGATACTCCGAATGTAGACTTGTTCGGATTAATCTTCATGTTGTGCTTCCTTAATGTTTCAAAACACTCTTTCAGGTCCTTCATGTGGTCTTTGAACTGAGACTTAACAATCATGTCATCTACATAGCATTCCATGTTTCTTCCGATTTGCTTGTGGAAGATCCTGTTGACCACTCTTTGGAATGTGGCCCCTGCATTTTTTAGGCCGAAAGGCATTTTGATGTAGGCGTATGTTCCTTTCGGGGGTGATGAATGTTGTCTTCGGGATATCCTCAGCATTCATTGCTATCTGGTGGTATCCTGAAAAAGCATCTAAAAAGCTAAGTACCTGATATCCTGCCGTGGCATCTGTCAGCTGGTCAATGCTAGGTAACGGGTAGTGGTCCTTCGGACAAGCTTTGTTCAAGTCGGTGTAATCAACACACATTCGCCATTTGTTGTTTGCTTTCTTCACCACCACTACGTTGGTTAGCCAGTCTGGGTACTCAATTTCCTCGATGAATTTTGCTTCTAACAACTTTTCCACTTCTACTTCAATGATTTTCTGTCGTTCCATGGCGAAAGTCCTCTTCCGTTGCTTTACTGGTTTTGCCTCGGGCTTAACATTGAGGCAATGTTTCGCCGTCTTTGGATCCAAGCCAGGCATGTCCTCGGGCCCCCATGCAAAGACGTCGTGGTATTGTTTGACCACTTCAATCACTTTCTTCTTTAGATCGGGCTCCATATTTTTCCCGATTCGAACCATCTTCCCCGAACAACCTGCATATAGTTCCACCTCCTCGGTTTCTGCTGCTGGTTCGGCGATTGGGCTGGACAGGTCTGCTCCAAACTTTTCTAACTCGATGTTCATGGTTTGGCGACCTCCTCTAGACTTGCCTTCAGTCCTCTTTCTTTTTCCTCCTTCGGTCAGTTCAAAGTCCTGATCCTTCTCCAGATCATCCAACATAATGATTCGGGCAGTCTTCTGGTCACCTCTCATCTCACCGATACCATGTTCAGTCGGGAATTTTAGCTTGAGATGAGGAATTGACGCTACCGCTTGGAAGGATGTGAGGGCTGGCCTTCCGAGAATAGCATTGTAGGGGCTTTCTTCCCGAACCACGTAGAATTTGACCTGTTTTTCCACAGTATATGGAGCTTTACCCAAAAGAACAGATAGAGTGATAGTACCTTCTATAGGGACCGGCTGATTGCTGAAACCGTACAAGGGAGCTTCGTGGCAAGGCTCCAGCTGTTCGCCTCCAAGGTTCATTTTGATATAAGTCCGATGATACAGAATGTTCACCAAACTTCCACCATCTACCAAAGCTTTCCATATTTTATTTTACCCGATCACTGGGTTGATGAGCAAAGGGTCTTCGTGAGGCCAAATCACATCTTCGTAATCATCCTCGGTGAACATGATCGTCATCGCCTGCTTGGCCGATTGAAACTGGTACAAATTGTAAACCTGCTTTGCGTACCTTTTCTTCTCTGTTTTACTATCTCGCCCCAAGGTGCTCCCACCGGAGATAGTCTTTACTTCGCCCCTGTACCTTTCAACTTCCTCGGGTTCTTTTCGTTTGTCTTCCTTCGGGGCTAGTTTATCCCTCAGGTCTTTAACAAACTTATTTAGCTCTCCTTCCTTTATCATCTTTTCTATCAGCTTTTTCAAATGGTAACACTCATCAATATTATGACCCTTGTCCTGATGGTAATCGTAGTACTTGTTGCCATTCTTCTTATAGTCGGGCATCTTCATTCGGGCTGGGCGAACGAAACCAGGCTTTCCTTTTATTTCATTGAGAATTTTTGAGATTGGCACATTCAAAGGGGTGAACGATGTGCTATCTCTATCTCTTCTTCGTTCGGCTCCCTTTTCTCGGCCTTTAGCCTCGTCTCGCCTATCCTCATATCTTCGCCCAGAATCGTACCTGTATGTCCTTTTCTTCCCTGATCTTCCTTCCTGCTTTCTTTGTATCCCCCGATCGATTCCATCTTCCTTCGGATGCTTTCCCCCCTCAAGTATATATCATTCAGGGATTTAGGGGGAATATCATAAAGAGAAGATCAGAGTTTTTTTTACCTTTGATAGGGTCCAATCCTGCTGATAAGAACCCAGCGGCCTTCACTTTATCCAAGTTTGTTACCATTCCGACTTCTTCTTTAAACCTGGCCAAATAATCTCCCAACTCTTCGTTCGGCCTTTGCCGACAGTGGATCAAAGCTTCCGTATCCTTCTCTCTTCGGCACAAGTGCGAATAGTGCCGCAAGAATTTCCTTTTCAGCTGGTCATAAGAGCATATTGACCTTGGTTTCATCGACCTGTACCACATGGTGGTTGGACCCTTCAGATACGTTTTGAACATATTACAAAGCATGATGTCATAGTGTCCCATTCCCGTCATTAGGGACTCATACTTCTCACAATGATCCTCAGGATCACCTTTCCCGTTGAACTCATTCATCTTCGGGAATTGTCCTCTAGAGGGAGGTCTATACTGCTCAATTTCCTCCGACACGACCGACTCATGACTAATTCTGCGGTCGCCGAACATCGCCTTCTCCATTCGGCTCAGCATGTCTTTCATGCGAGGTTCCCCTTCCTCGTCGGTGTCCGAACAGACTGTAATTTTTGAGCGGATCCTTCGGGGGGTGTGATTCAGAGTCCGAAGACCCATCTTCACCATTATGCACCCTTTTTTCCCTCATATGACTGGTCTGTACCAGTATTTGCTCTGCGGTCTCCACAGCGCCTTGGAGAGCCTTCTCCTCAGCATCTAGATCGGCTCTTCGCCTCTTAATTGCTTCCAGCTTAGCGAGATCCTCCTCCCTTTTCTTCGCCCTAGCTTGGGCTTCTACTTCTAGCCTTTTTTTTTCCCTCTGCTTTCCACTTTTTGCAGAAGTTTCCTCATGCCATTTGAGAATCATGGCCTTTTGCTCTTCGGGAGTAGGCATTGGTCCCTCCTCCAACTCGTCATCAAAATTGAGGATTCGATTAATTGGGGGCGTAGTCGTAGAGGTGCCTTGGAGATGAGTCTCAGTGAAACCCAGTGCCCTATCATCAGAATTATCAATTGCCATCGTTCTCAGCTAATGTCACAAACTTGCTTACACGTTCCCACAGACGGCGCCAAATGTTGGAACCAGTTTTCTGCCGGGTCGGACTCCGAGTGTCTCTTCGGGTCAACCTGTCAAAAGAGAAGAATGCGAGGGGTTTGGCCCCCGATTCACCTCCGGTGTGAGAATAAGTTAGAGGTTCCGGTAAGGATTAATTGAATGTGTAAGTGTTTGTGAATATAAAATAAGTATTAACCTTAAGATGAAACCTGATATGTTCTTTTATACACGGCTCACACCAGTCGCCCGAAATCCGCGGGGCCACTCGCCGTTGGAGTTGTCCGCTTTGACCACCTGAAGAGTCGGGAGACTGGGTCTTCTCACAACGGTCACATCTTAGTGGACCGAAAAGCAGAAGCCCAATGTGCTTTGAGGGACCCATTCGGCCCTATCTTTCGGCCCAATTACATTTCGGCCCAGCTAAGGTTGGGCCTGCAACAGAAACATTATCAATGGGCTTACGTGAGAGTTGGCGGATTTATGGTAAGGCTTGCACCATCAGTATAGTCACGATACTTTGTAACATCTGCTTGATTCAGATTTCAGATTGTAACTGATAACTCCGAATCCCGATCTAGCCCTTTCCAGCCGTTCCCCACGCCTGGATGCGGTGTTGCTGCCGTGGGGTGTCTGCAAAACAACACCGGAGGGGGGTTTGGACCCTGGCGGCGCCTCCGGTGTGAGAATAAGTAATGGTTTTGGAAAGGAAGATAGGACTGTAGAGAAATCTAAATATGGAGGGTGTATGTATAGTGTGTGTATAATATGGGGTAAGTGTGTAAAAGAGAATGTAACCCCTAGACCTCTTTTCCTTGGTCTATTTATAGGCCAAGAATTAGGGTTTAGGGGTTGTACCTGCAATCATGAGCGTCCATTCCTAGGTAGGTAGGACACCTGGGTGATGTTGATGGATTGCACGTGTCCAGATGAAGGATTGTGGTGTCGTGTGCCAGGCTCCTGCTGGCGTGTGGGTTGAATATGACATAATTGTGCCAATCATTAGGTATCTTTACGTGTCGTCACCAGGTGTGACCATCAGGGATGACCTAAACACGTCACATACCAATGTGTAATCCTCACATAAGTTATTGCATTTGTCGCCAGGAATATATTAGACTTTGAGCATGAGCCACATCCTAGCTGCGAGTTCGGGTTTGTAAGGGGGGCCCGGACTCAAATATGAGCTCGGGCTTATTAACAAGCCATGTTTGGAATATGAGTCCGGACCTGTAGATGAGCACCGACTTCAACGTGAGTCCGGACTCGAAGGTGGGCCAGGACTGGCAACCATGTCTCCAGTATGAGTCCAGGTTATCAAGTGGGTCGTGACCTCAGCATTAGTTCGGACTGGTTGATGAACAATGTTTCCGGGTTTGGAAGTGAACCAGGACCCAGAACGGGTCCGGGCTATACATTGCCTATCAGTAACAAGTGTGGTATATTAGATTAATGAACTTGGCTAAAGAGTTCATGAACTGTTCAATTTTTACTTATGAACTGATCATATAAGTATTTTAAGTTTGAACTGTTACCCACAAGGTTCTCGACATGTCTGATTTACTCAAATGACTGCACTAGTTTAGAATTTGTTGCTGTATTAGCTTTTCTAATTTTGGTTGTGAATTAACCATGTCTAGTAGAATTAACTTTTGGGAAAGTGTGTAGGGGAGGGAAAAATATGTCAAATGAAAGCAAGGTGTGGCAAGGCTCTTGTAGGATGTAGCACACTCTAGCCAATCACTTAAGGCAGCGAACAATGTCTCGTTACAGTCAAAGTATCCTTCTGATAAGTGGATTTCATATCTACTTGGATCGTCCTAATTTGGCTTAATCTGATCGTTCTGTTCTCAAGTACGTGTCGTTTTAATGTGTTTTGGGTGTAAGTTTTTGTAGAAGTGATTTATCAGCAGAGAGGGGGTAATTCTATGATCATTAGGTGGTGTTTAAGCTTGTGGATGATGTTCGAGCATTTGTGAATAATGAATGGGCAAAGAAATGGCAAAGGAAGAATTTTTAGCATTTTCTGACAGAACAGCCCGCGCGCCCGCGCCAGAGCCCGCGCGCCCGCGCCACAGTTGACAGAATACTCCGCGCGCCCGCGCCACAGTCCGCGCGCCCGCGCCATCCAAATTGCTGAATTATGCTGTTTTGTGGTCAGAAAAGTAATTTGTCATATTGGTTAGCCTGAAAGCCTTATAAGTTGTTGGTGGACGTTTTCTAGGGGATACAGAGAGATATATCAAGATATATATATTCATAACCATCCACCGGAGAGAATAAGAAGAAGACGGCTGATTTAAGAAGACCTAGTTTTTCATCTAATCTTTGTACTCTTCTAAATTAGGCGATACTTGAATTCTCGTTTGTTCTTTCTAAACCCTAATTATTCTATTCAGTTTTACAGACTTATTACTATCATGTTATCATCAGAACCCACGATGATGAACGGTTCGATTATGAACTAATCGTCGTCGTGGGATTCTAACGGATTTATTTATGTAGTTTAGTATCTTGATGCTTTAAAGATCTGTGTGTTATGTATAATTGATATCCTCGTATGGTAAAGCTTAATTGATAGATGCGTCGCGAACATCTAATTTGTTAATCTCTTGTGAAGCGAGAGTGGATCTTGAGATTTAGAACTTGCCATGCTAGCATAGGTTCATAATTGTTTATCAATATGATTCGTAGTATAAGATGAAAATACTTATATTGCCCTGTGTGATCTTTATGGATAACTAGTTCCTCAACCGTTATGTTTTCAAATTCTATAGACATATAGGGTCTAAACATAATTGGTGTCTATTCATCTTCTATCTCTTTTGTGGATGTATGGGTAGTTTGATATACGTATGCCGACAGGTAGCGTGTATTTGATTCGTGTTATCCGATCAGATATCATAACAATTGCATATAGTGATTAAAGGTGTCAGATCTAAGCAAAGTATTTAATGAAGTTAGGATCCCATGTTTCTCTTACATAAGTAATCTCGTTTGTTAATTCACTCTTAGTTGATAATTGTTTTATTAGTTAAGTAATAATCAACAACTCAATTTAATAATTGGTCAAGCATTAAGAAGTAACCATACACTGTTGCATAGGTATTAACTTGGCATTTACACCTTGTCTCTGCGGAACGAACTCTATTTATCACTTGCTATTTGTGATCGCGTATACTTGCGTGTTTACGAACCAACAAGTTTTTGGCGCCGCTGCCGGGGACTACGGTGTTATTTGTAGTTTAAGTGCTTGTCATCAGTGGTCGTTATAGATTACTGACTTGAACTGTTTTTTATTTATTTGATGGATTATTGGGAGCAGGACTTCGTAATTGTGTGTGAGCTGTGTGCAGGTGGACATTACACTCATCAATGTGAGTATAACAGAAACCGGCCAAATTTCAGCTGGGACTACAATCAGAGTGGTATGGAGCAATCCCAATATCCGTCCTACCCGCTCCAAAATCAGCAGTTTGGAGATGAGCCATACAGTCCATGGGGAACTCAGCAACAACAGGGGCAACAATTTCAGCATCAGTATGCCCCAGTGCATCAACACTTTCAACCTCCTAAATTTCAGCAGCAGCAATTTCAGACTTGGTCTAACCAACAGTCGACCGAAGAAGCTGAATTAGAAGAATTGAGGTTGATGGTTAAAAGCAATGCATTGTCTCTCCAGACAATAGGAGATCAGATTGGTCAAATTGCAAATGCATTAAAAACATTGAATCAAATTGCAAGTGACACAGAAGGCCTGGCTGTAGAGCAGGAGGACAAGAACCTTCCTATCAGTCTTGACTGGCCTTTCTTAGCCACGGGTGAGACCTTGATCGAAGTTCAGGAAGGAGAGTCTGAGGGCAAAGATGAGGAAGAAGCAGAACATGAAGCTGATAAGGAAGGAGAACCGGAGGCAACCCAATCAGAAAATTCAGAATGTCCAGAAAATTCGGTTCTGAATAATCAGCCGCAACCACTTCCTTTGCAATCTGAAAATTCTGAAGAATCAGCCCAAGATCAAGAAAACTCCAAGGCTCAAGTGGCTATGCTATTTCCTTCGAAGGATGAAGAGGGTCTCAGTGTGGTAATGGTTGATACTGAACACCGTAAGAAGGTTGATCAGCCGTTAAAGTCAAAGTCTGTAGAGAGTGCTTTTCAATGGAAGTTTGACATTGAAGATGATGAATTAGAAGAGCATGTTCAGTTGTTGAATGCCGCTCCGTTGCAATCTGACTTCGACCAGTTGGAGGCCGAAGAGGAAAAGAGCATCACTCCTGCTGACAAATCTACTCCGGAGAAGACTACAGAGAGTATCCAAATCGATTTTCCTCCTCCATATCCACCGAGGCTTCAGAAGCAAACTCTAGCCATGAATTTGCCGGCGGAGGATGAGGAGTGTTTTAGCTTGAAATTGGTTGATGCAGGGCAGAGTAAAAAGTATGACACGGAGAAGGAGAAGGCAAGGCATGGCCAGCTGAGGATTACAGTGCCTTGGCTAATGGGGCTACGTATTCCACATAAGTTGCTTGGAGTGGAAGATCTCTGGAATTCTCAGGTGCGCCTTAAGCCATCATTTGAAGGAGCTCCCAAACTCGAGCTCAACCCATTGCTAGTTCACCTGGGGTATGTTTCTTGTAATTCATCTCCTTTGCTTGTTATTGTTATTGCTGCTAACTTTTCAGGTAGGCGGGAGAATGTTGTTAAGAGATCTGGTGAGGAGCGAAGACGGGTAAAGCTTGTCGTTGAAGATGTCGCTCCAGAAAAGATCCTTAAGTGGCCCTTAGAGAGGTGCGGTGTGGAAATTTTTCAAGTTAAAATCGTGGCCAAGTCTAGCTAAAGACGTTAAAGAAAGGCGCTTCTTGGGAGGCAACCCATGGATTTCCTGCTTTCAAATAAAACAGTTGTGTTGTGTGGTCCCCGATTCTTCGTATATCCACCACCAGATTTACCACCCGAGGAGGGTGATCCTGCCGATAGTTAGGTATGTTCTCTATCCTTTTTATTGCCTTCAATGAGGACATTGAATATCTTAAGTTTGGGGGTGATTTGAGGATTAGTAGTAATTGTGTCATTGTGTTCATTTAGAAATCATAATGCATGTTAGTATAATTTCATTCATATTGTTGCATAATTGTCATATAGAGCATATTTGTTTGTGTTTTGTTTGTTTATGTCATGTGAGTTCATGTTAGTTGCATTAGCATGCATAGCATAATTCATGATCCCTTAGGAATTGACTGTTCTGGTTTGATAGGTCGGTGTTGATTGGAGTGTGGTAGTGATGAATAGAGGGTTGATTAAGTTCCTATGAATTGACTTGCATGACAGAAACAAATGTAAATTCACAAGTCTCATTGGTTGCTTTTGAATTTGATCAGACCATGTTTGTTTGGAAGTTAGAATTTAACCACTTGCTTATATTTAGAATGTTTTCTATTCTCTTGAAATTGAAAGAAGCACTTAAGTCTAAGTTTGGGGGAAAACAGGGATGTCATGCTAGTTGTCAGTAAAGGCTAGGCGTCAAATGGCTAGTAGCCGGCTCATTGAAAAGATGAGTAGTCTAGGGTGGGATGAGAAAAAGGCAAAGCGCACTCATTCCGAAGAAAAAAAAATAGAAAAGAAGAAAAAAAAAAATGTTTTGTTAGTTGTTATGCAAAATTGATCAGGTTGAGCTCTTTAATACTCGAGCAATTAAGTTCTAGGGGACTTTGTGCCTAGTGACCTAAGACTTTTCCGGTCTGGGATCCACTAACCTAAAGCTCGCTACATGGGTATTATTGTATAAGCCTTTTGGGGTCTCAACCATTGCACGGTCAAATAAGCATGTGAGTCGTAATAAAGCATGATTTCCTGTCTAGCTCAAGTCGAGGATGAGGTGTCTTTAAGTGGTTTCTTGTGTCTAGAGTTCATTTTATTTATAAGTTTGTGGTTGTGTTGGTGAAGAATAGGATATGGTCTTGATTTAGTTTGGGAGTATATTGATGAGCATTGCACACACGCACGTTTCTGTGTATGTATGGTTAGCAAGTGGGAATTTGGTCGAACTTTGCTTGAAAGATTGCATTCCTTGTTATATTGGCTTGTTGATTGGTTACGGTTAAGTTTGAGGGGATCAGTTGCATTTTCATAATAGTTGCATTCATGCATTGCATTGCATTTATAGAGTCTGTTTATGCTTGAGGACAAGCATCGGTTTAAGTTTGGGGGTGTGATAAGTGGATTTCATATCTACTTGGATCGTCCTAATTTGGCTTAATCTGATCGTTCTGTTCTCAAGTACGTGTCGTTTTAATGTGTTTTGGGTGTAAGTTTTTGTAGAAGTGATTTATCAGCAGAGAGGGGGTAATTCTATGATCATTAGGTGGTGTTTAAGCTTGTGGATGATGTTCGAGCATTTGTGAATAATGAATGGGCAAAGAAATGGCAAAGGAAGAATTTTTAGCATTTTCTGACAGAACAGCCCGCGCGCCCGCGCCAGAGCCCGCGCGCCCGCGCCACAGTTGACAGAATACTCCGCGCGCCCGCGCCACAGTCCGCGCGCCCGCGCCATCCAAATTGCTGAATTATGCTGTTTTGTGGTCAGAAAAGTAATTTGTCATATTGGTTAGCCTGAAAGCCTTATAAGTTGTTGGTGGACGTTTTCTAGGGGATACAGAGAGATATATCAAGATATATATATTCATAACCATCCACCGGAGAGAATAAGAAGAAGACGGCTGATTTAAGAAGACCTAGTTTTTCATCTAATCTTTGTACTCTTCTAAATTAGGCGATACTTGAATTCTCGTTTGTTCTTTCTAAACCCTAATTATTCTATTCAGTTTTACAGACTTATTACTATCATGTTATCATCAGAACCCACGATGATGAACGGTTCGATTATGAACTAATCGTCGTCGTGGGATTCTAACGGATTTATTTATGTAGTTTAGTATCTTGATGCTTTAAAGATCTGTGTGTTATGTATAATTGATATCCTCGTATGGTAAAGCTTAATTGATAGATGCGTCGCGAACATCTAATTTGTTAATCTCTTGTGAAGCGAGAGTGGATCTTGAGATTTAGAACTTGCCATGCTAGCATAGGTTCATAATTGTTTATCAATATGATTCGTAGTATAAGATGAAAATACTTATATTGCCCTGTGTGATCTTTATGGATAACTAGTTCCTCAACCGTTATGTTTTCAAATTCTATAGACATATAGGGTCTAAACATAATTGGTGTCTATTCATCTTCTATCTCTTTTGTGGATGTATGGGTAGTTTGATATACGTATGCCGACAGGTAGCGTGTATTTGATTCGTGTTATCCGATCAGATATCATAACAATTGCATATAGTGATTAAAGGTGTCAGATCTAAGCAAAGTATTTAATGAAGTTAGGATCCCATGTTTCTCTTACATAAGTAATCTCGTTTGTTAATTCACTCTTAGTTGATAATTGTTTTATTAGTTAAGTAATAATCAACAACTCAATTTAATAATTGGTCAAGCATTAAGAAGTAACCATACACTGTTGCATAGGTATTAACTTGGCATTTACACCTTGTCTCTGCGGAACGAACTCTATTTATCACTTGCTATTTGTGATCGCGTATACTTGCGTGTTTACGAACCAACACCTTCCTACCCATGTGTTATGCATTTGGCATACATGAAAGCAAAATATCTGGTAAGATCATATGATGATTTTTGTTGTGAGATTCTTGAATGCAGAGCTAATAAAAAATGTTGTCCAGTGAATTTTAGCTCTCATTATTAAAATAACTAGTATATGATCATATAAGACAATTCAATCCATCTTTTCCTTCAACACAAGTAATCAGAGCCATAAATGTTGGCTCTGCTGTATCAGACTATCAGTACCTACTGAATACTACAGAACTCTCTTTGATTCTTGAGTCGCATATCAACCAGTTCACTATAAAGTTAGTTCGGTCTGAATCTCGTTCTAAATCTGAAATAAATTTAATTTCTATCGGATTTTAAAATTTTGACAGAAGATTGGCCCCGTCCGAACCAGCCTCGCCTTAATGAATTGAATGCGCTTTGTCCATTTGGTTTTTGGTATAAACATTCACACAATCTTTGCTACTACCAAACAAAACCTAAGATAGAAACCAAACAGGTTAACTCAGCATAAGTATTACTATAAGCTTGTGATTTTTTCTGGGAAGAAAGAAAGCTGTGCTGCTTCTTTTGCTTCTTCCTCTAACTATTTATAGCTCAACAAATTTCTCTTACAGGTATATATTAAAATGAGAAGGCGGCCACCGGAAAGAAAACCTTCATTTATGAAGATTCTAGTTGAACATCTCCCGAACAAGCTGGTGCACATCATTTTCACCTTTCTGTTATTCATTAACTTCACACACACACACACACACACATACACTGTACATGATTCTGCTATATAGTACTTGCACTTTCTTGTCTCGTTAGTCATTAATCTAGTTTTTCTTAAACAGTTAATACCACCCAAGTTTGTTAGGCTTCATCGCGGAACTTTGGCTAGAAAATTTATACTGAGGCCAACTGGAACACAAGATTCGTGGCCTGTAAGGACAAAACAGATCAACAATTTATTGTATTTCAACAAAGGTTGGAAAAAGTTTGCACAACATCATACTCTAGGATATGGTGACTTGTTAATTTTTCTATATGCTCAAGATCGTGAATTTTATGTGGACATGTTTGATAAGTCTTGCTGTAATAAGGAACCTATTACCTCCCAAAATGTTGGGTCTCAGAAGGAATCTATTCCTATACTACCCAGTAAGATCTTTAGCTTACATTCCTTTTTTTAATTAATAAACATATATTAGCACAATCACACATAATATGCATTTTGATCTAATGCAGACCAAGAGAAGAAAGCCGATCTTAAAACACAAGCTATGAACGCAGCGAAAGAGTTTATGGCAAGCTCAGAGTTTCCTACATTCAACAGGATTATGAAGTCAGCTTACATGAGATTTGGTGGATTTATGGTGAGGCAACACCATCATCAGCTAATCATATTAAATTGAAGAGAATAAATACCTTATACTACTCTTCTTTAAATTTTAACAATAGTGGTATATTAAATTGATCACATTCCAGACTTTGCAAAAAGGTTTTTGAAAGACAGAGGGTAGTGAAGGTTGAGGTGTCGGGTAAGACATGGACCGTTGGGCTAGCAGGAGGCTTTTCGTGTAGGCTGAGTAGTTGTTGGAGTTACTTGGCAACAGAACACGCTCTCAAAGAGGGTGATGTATGCGTTTTCCAACTTATCAATACTGAAGATTTTACCCTCAAACTTTCAATTTTCAGCTGCACCAGTTAAGTATTTCAACTCTTGCCACAAGGTTTTGAACATATTTGATTTAGTAGTGCATGTCGAGGGCTCAAATTCAATTCGAGCTATTAATTATCACTTTACTCGAGTGACAGCCCTACCTTCTTAAGCGCTTTGAACCTGTTTATTGTATATAGGTTGTATCATATTTATAATTGACAATTTGTTAAGAGAGAAATGTAGAAGATAAAGCTGTTACATATTGTGAAAGAGAAAGATACTGAATTACAATACAAGCTTAGTTTATATAGCCAACATTCTGCAACAAACTTCTAACTAACTCTAGTCAACTAAGTCAACATGACTTAAGTCAACTTATGCTTAACATCCTCCCTCAAGTTGGAAGGCTGAAAGTAATTGCAGACATTCAACTTGGAACAGAATTGATGAAGTTGAGAGGCACCAACAGCCTTTGTGAACATATCAGCAGGCTGAGAGAATGTAGATATATGAGTAGGGAGCAGAAAACCTTGATCAAACTGCTCACGAACCAAGTGACAATCTATCTCAATATGTTTGGTACGCTCATGGTACACTGGATTTGATGCAATGTATATAGCTGACTGAGAATCACAGTGAAAAGGAATAGGTAAAGAAGGGAAGACTAACAAATCTTTAAGCACTGCAACTAGCCAAATAACCTCACAGCAAGTATCAGCCATTGCTCTATATTCTGCCTCTGCAGATGAACGAGACACAGTGTGTTGCTTCTTACACTTCCAAGAGACCAGAGAATTGCCAAGCAAGATACAGTATCCAGTCAAAGAATGCCTAGAGTTAGGATTACCCCCCAATCTGAATCATAGAATGCAGTAAGATTGAGAGGTGTATCAGCAGAAATTAATAATCCTTGACCTGGAGATTGCTTGAGAAAACGCAGAACTTTAAACACAGCTTGCATATGGTCAAATCTGGGAGCATTCAGAAACTGAGATAACACATGAATAGAATATGACAAATCTGGCCTGGTGATATTCAAATAGATCAAATGACCAACTAACTGCCTGTAAGTTGAAGCATCAGCAAGAGACAACAAAGGTGAAGTAGACTCCAGTAACTTATGATTTTGTTCAATAGGGATAACTGAAGGCTTAGCTGCAGACAGACCAGTGTCTCTTAGAAGATCAAGAGCATATTTCCTCTGATTCAAATAAAATCCTTGAGCAGATCTAGCCACTTCAATTCCAAGAAAATATTTAAGTGGTCCAAGATCCTTGATCTTAAACTTAGTTTGCAAATATAGCTTCACATCTCTAATCAAGCTTTCAGAAGAACCAGTGCATAAGATATCATCCACATAAACAAGAATTGCAACAAAAGCTCCCCTGAGTTTAAAAGTAAACAGACTGTTGTCACTTTTGGACTGAAGAAATCCATATTGTTTGAGAGCAGTAGAAAATTTAACAAACCACCTCCTTGGTGCTTGCTTAAGACCATACAAAGATTTCTTAAGCTTGCAGACATACTCAGTGAAGTTTGTAGGGCAAAGTGCAGATAAGAAAGAATAACCAGGAGGCAACCTCATATAAACTGTTTCCAGTAAATCACCATGCAGAAATGCATTGGTGACATCAAGCTAAGTGACATTCCAGTTATTATAAGCAGCTATAGATAGAAACAACTTGACTGTAATCATTTTAGCTACAGGAGCATAGGTATCAAAATAGTCAACACCTAGAGTTTGAGTAAAACCTATTGCCACAAGTCTGGCTTTATATCTTTCAACTGAACCATCAGGGAGATATTTCACTTTGAATAACCATTTACAATCAACTATATGTTGATTAGGTGGTTTTAAAATAAGATCCCAAGTTTCATTTTCCTCTAGAGCTGTAATTTCAGTTTTCATAGCTTGAAACCACTGAGGATTGGCTGCAGTTTGAGTAAAAGTATATGGGACAGGAATTTGGTTTACAGAAGTAAGATAAGCTTGGTATTTAGGGGTAAAATGATCATATGTAATGAAAGACTGCATTGGATATGTTACAGAACAAGAATGATACATACCTTGAGCTGAGAGTAGAGGAGATGGTAAAACTGCATTACTCAAAGGCAGACCAGTAAAATCCTTAAATCTTGCAGGTAGTTGTTTGGTTCTTGAAGGCCAGGAATGAGAACTAATAATTGATGAAGGGATAAGAGTAGATGAATTATTAAAGTGATCTAGAGAACTATCAGGAACAGCAGAAGGTTCAGGTGTAGGTTCTGTAGAAGAGATAACTGATAGAGGATTTGATAAATGTAACTCATCATCAGAGATAGGTGAATTAGTTGGAAACAAAGCAGGAGAAATAATTGATGATTGAGTAGTATTTTGAAATGGAAATACAGTTTCCACAAAGCTGACATCTCTAGAGTAAAAACATTTCTTTGTTTGCAAGTCTAAAAGCTTATAGCCCTTTTTACCAAAGGGATAGCCAAGAAAAATGCATTTTATAGCTTTAGGATGAAACTTATCATGTTCATGCAGTTTAGAAGCATAACAGAGACAACCAAAGCATTTAAGTGTAAGATAATTTGGTTTGGAGGCATACAACAACTCAAAAGGTGTTTTGAAATGCAGTGATTTTACTGGCAATAAGTTGATAATATGTGTAGCAGTGAGAATGAAATCTCCCCAAAATGAATTTGGTAATTGAGACTGAAATTTCAAAGATCTAGCAACATTCAACAAATGTTGATGTTTACGTTCAACTTGACCATTCTGTTGTGGAGTAGCAGGACATGAAGTATGATGAATCACTCCTAAAGTTTGAAAATGATTCTGAATATCAGCATTAGTAAACTCAGTACCATTGTCTGATCTTACTATTTGAACAGTTTTATAAAACTGAGTGTGAACATATGCCAAAATTTTTTAATAAGAGAGGTCACTTGATTCTTAGTGGAAAACAGAAAAACCCAAGTAGCTTTTTAATAGTCATCAACTATAGTTAAGAAATAACTATAATTGTTATGAGTAATTTGTCTATAAGGACCCCACACATCTAGATGAATTAATTCAAATATGCTTGTACTAACATGAGTACTAGATGGGAAGGGTAGTCTATGTTGTTTTGCAAAATGACATGTATCACAATCATGAAATGTAAGATGATAGAATATATTTTATATATATTTTAGAGGATTTTATTCCCACATTTATGGTGTTTTTGCGAATAATCGTGTCGGTTTAATAAGTTTTATTGGAGTTTATTGCAGGAAATAAATATTTGCCAAGTTGAAAGAAATCGAGCATTGTTCAATGATTTGGGTGATTTTTAGTTCGAGGAATTAATTTGGTGAATTTACAAGAAGAAATAAAGGAATTTTGGGTCGTGTTAAGCATTTTTTGGAGTGAAATAAAGTGAAGTCCAGGGGCTTCGAGGCGCTATGGCGCAATAGAAGGCGCAGCAGCGCTCTATTAGTACTGTCCCAGGCGAGCAGGAATTAATATTCCAGGGAGAAAAAGGCGCTACAGCGCTATTAATAGCGCAAGGGCGCGCAACACGCATTCTGGGACAGCGCAGGAGCTCAAGTTGTAGCGCAGCTGCGCGACAGTAACCAGCGCAACAGCGCGAGAATTAGGCGCAGGAGCGCGGTGGCTTGGGTGATGCGCATCACTGTCATGCGCAACAGCGCTTTCCTGACAGAGTTAGAGCGCAGTCCTGTCCCTGTGCGCTAGAGTTTGTAAAAAGTCAGTTTTATTTTATTCCTATTTCTATTATAAGTGTAATATATATTAGTTGGGCCTAATTTATTTGGGTCAACTAATTACTTCTTTTAGGACTATAAAAAGACAACTAGGTTATTTATTTTGAGGATCGAAAAACATATTTCTCTAGAGATACAATTAACATTCATCTTTTAGGGATTTCTTGGAGATCAATTACTTTCTTCCAAGATTTGAGATTAAAGGTTTATTTTCTATACTCTTTTAATTATGTTTTATTCTATTTCTTTTGATTCTTGTTTTGTTAATTCAATTATGCGTAACTAAATCTTAAATATGAGGATTGGGTAGTATTCCTTGGTTATCATGTGTGTTTGATTATTTGTGATGTTCTTGCTTGCTGATCTGTTATTGAGGGATTAATACAATTAGGGGAGTCATGATCCTTTGATTGGATTTTAGGAATTGTAACGAATTGGAAGAGGAGTTGCATTTTTAGTACATGATTTAACGGACATAACTCGAATATTTGATTGGAAAGTTAATAGGAGGGTTGTGAGACTTATAATTCTTGGAGCGTAATAATTTATGATTGTACTTTGATTGTATCACGGAAGTGACAATTAAGGTGTAGTTGTAAATATTATATTGTGTCTTGGAAGGGAACAATATAACCTTAGAAGAATTGTTTTCAGCAGAGTAAGAACGTAGATATCACAAAAATATTGAATGTGTATTGATACCAAGTGAAGAACCCCAGTTCTTGGATTGTTTTCTCATATATTTTATTCTCGATTAATAATTAGTTTAATTTAGTTTAAAAACAAACCAAACATTCTTTACACACTTCTAAATTGTGAGAAATATAATACTTGAACTTGATTCTACAAATTAGTCCTTCCCTGCGAACGAACAACAAAAAATATTATCAACAAATTGGCGCCGCTGCCGGGGAAGGCAGTATAATTGAGTTTAAGTTAATTGTTTCTTATTGTTTAGATTTTAATTGTTTCCACAAGTTGTTTTGTTAGTGATTTTCAGGTGTATGCGACGTTCATCTTGCGTTAGAAAATTGGAATTTGACCCTGAAATCGAGCGAACTTTGAGAAAGCTAAGAAAAGAGAAAGCTAATATGGGAGAGCCAGAACCACATGCAGTTGTTAATGTGGATGAGACTTCGATTTGGGACCATGAGACACCAAATCCCGCTAATTGCATGTATAAAACTCCACAGATTGGTGCGGCCCAGTTCAACATTAATCCGAGTTTAATTCAGATGATCAGCAATCAAGCTTTTGAAGGTGATATTGAGCTAGAGGACCCACACAGACATCTTGAGCATTTCGTGCAGATGTGTGGATCATTCAGAATTAATGGTGTTACGAGCGATCAGGCTCGCCTTCATATGTTTCCCTATTCTATTAAGGGAAGAGCTTTGGAATGGTTTCAGCAACTTCCAAACGCTACGGTTGCTACATGGGAGGGTCTTTCTACTGCATTCTTGTCCAAATACTATCCTTCTGACAAGACGCAGCAATTGAGGACCATGATTATGAGTTTTAAAGCACAACCGGGTGAAGGTCTATATCAGACATGGGAGAGATTCAAGGCACTATTGAGGAAGTGTCCACATCATGGCTTAGAAGATTGGCAGATTATTAGCACTTTTTATGGGGCCATGAATGCAGATATTCATTTGAGCTTGGATGTGGCTGCTGGTAGAAATTTCAAGAAAGCACCTACTACACAAGCTAAAGCACTTCTTGAGGAATTGGCATCTAATAACTATTCTTGGGCACCTAGTGGGAAGAGCTCAGCAAAATCAGCACAAGAATCTGAGATTATAAACATGCTGGCTCAAAAGTTGGATACTCTAACTCAGGAGGTGCGAGGACAAAGGGTAAATGTGAATGCTATTTCTTCACCTATGGAAGGGTATCATGATTATGGTACTAGTCAGAACTCTTATGGGCAACAATTTCCAGAAGAAGCATCATTTATTCAGGGAAGACAGCCATGGCCTGTTCAGAATAATTCTTATTACAATCCGAATCAAAGGCCAAATAACAATCTCTCTTACAGCAACAATCATGCGGCAAATCCTTCTTATCAATTTCCAAGGCAGAATCAACCTCCTGGTTTTCAGTCACGACCACCATATCAAGCTCAGCAGCAGTATCAACCTCCGCCAAAGAAAGAACCAGCCGATTGGGAGGTTGCACTAAACAACAACATAGAATCACTGAATGCTCTCAAATTTCTTACCTCGAGATTCTTGGCCAGGTTTAATCCGGCTAGCAACGCTTCGTATTCGGCCTCGTTATTGGTTAACGGAAACGTGAATCTTATCGCCTGACAAATCTCGAAGCCGTCTGGGCTGGAGAGAATTAACCCGGCCCCACATTTCAATCCTGCTACTGACCCATCCACGAACAACTTCCACTTGCCTGGTGACCGAATCAACTGCTCTTCAGGAGCCAGGTCCTTCGGTCCTGAAAAATAGCATTCGACCATGAAGTCCGCCAATGCTTGTGCCTTGATAGAGGTTCTGGGGGATGTACTCCAAATCTTACTCTCCCAACTCGATGGACCATGCTACCACTTTTCTAGACGCCTCCGGCCTTGTTAGGATCTTTTTTAGAGGTTGATCGGTTATGATTTGGACCGTTCGCCCTTGGAAGTAATGACGTAGCTTTCGAGTCGCCATTACAAGGCCGTATGCGAACTTCTCTGCATTTGGATACCTTGTTTCTGCATCTTTCAGCATGTGGGACACATAGAACACTGGGTGTTAAGAACCTTCATGCTCTTTCACTAATACTGCTCCAAGTGTTCGGTCGCTCACCGCTAAGTACACCTGTAATGTTTCCTTCGGATCTGGCCTCATCAAGAGAGGCGCCTTGGTGAGATATTCCTTCACATCTTAAAATGCTTTCTGGCACTTCGGCCCCCATTCAAAATTCTTCGATCCCCGGAGTGCTTCAAAGAAGGGGAGGGCTTTTTCTGCTGATCTGGAAATAAATCTTCGCAGGGCGGCCATTCGACCGGTCAACTTTTGCACATCCCGAACTGTCTTAGGGTGTTCCATGTCGATCACCGCTTGTATCTTCTCCGGGTTCGCCTCAATCCCTCGGGCGCTGACCATGTACCCCAAGAACTTTCCACTGGATACTCCGAATGTAGACTTGTTCGGATTAATCTTCATGTTGTGCTTCCTTAATGTTTCAAAACACTCTTTCAGGTCCTTCATGTGGTCTTTGAACTGAGACTTAACAATCATGTCATCTACATAGCATTCCATGTTTCTTCCGATTTGCTTGTGGAAGATCCTGTTGACCACTCTTTGGAATGTGGCCCCTGCATTTTTTAGGCCGAAAGGCATTTTGATGTAGGCGTATGTTCCTTTCGGGGGTGATGAATGTTGTCTTCGGGATATCCTCAGCATTCATTGCTATCTGGTGGTATCCTGAAAAAGCATCTAAAAAGCTAAGTACCTGATATACTGCCGTGGCATCTGTCAGCTGGTCAATGCTAGGTAACGGGTAGTGGTCCTTCGGACAAGCTTTGTTCAAGTCGGTGTAATCAACACACATTCGCCATTTGTTGTTTGCTTTCTTCACCACCACTACGTTGGTTAGCCAGTCTGGGTACTCAATTTCCTCGATGAATTTTGCTTCTAACAACTTTTCCACTTCTACTTCAATGATTTTCTGTCGTTCCATGGCGAAAGTCCTCTTCCGTTGCTTTACTGGTTTTGCCTCGGGCTTAACATTGAGGCAATGTTTCGCCGTCTTTGGATCCAAGCCAGGCATGTCCTCGGGCCCCCATGCAAAGACGTCGTGGTATTGTTTGACCACTTCAATCACTTTCTTCTTTAGATCGGGCTCCATATTTTTCCCGATTCGAACCATCTTCCCCGAACAACCTGCATATAGTTCCACCTCCTCGGTTTCTGCTGCTGGTTCGGCGATTGGGCTGGACAGGTCTGCTCCAAACTTTTCTAACTCGATGTTCATGGTTTGGCGACCTCCTCTAGACTTGCCTTCAGTCCTCTTTCTTTTTCCTCCTTCGGTCAGTTCAAAGTCCTGATCCTTCTCCAGATCATCCAACATAATGATTCGGGCAGTCTTCTGGTCACCTCTCATCTCACCGATACCATGTTCAGTCGGGAATTTTAGCTTGAGATGAGGAATTGACGCTACCGCTTGGAAGGATGTGAGGGCTGGCCTTCCGAGAATAGCATTGTAGGGGCTTTCTTCCCAAACACGTAGAATTTGACCTGTTTTTCCACAGTATATGGAGCTTTACCCAAAAGAACAGATAGAGTGATAGTACCTTCTATAGGGACCGGCTGATTGCTGAAACCGTACAAGGGAGCTTCGTGGCAAGGCTCCAGCTGTTCGCCTCCAAGGTTCATTTTGATATAAGTCCGATGATACAGAATGTTCACCAAACTTCCACCATCTACCAAAGCTTTCCATATTTTATTTTGCCCGATCACCGGGTTGATGAGCAAAGGGTCTTCGTGAGGCCAAATCACATCTTCGTAATCATCCTCGGTGAACATGATCGTCATCGCCTGCTTGGCCGATTGAAACTGGTACAAATTGTAAACCTGCTTTGCGTACCTTTTCTTCTCTGTTTTACTATCTCGCCCCAAGGTGCTCCCACCAGAGATAGTCTTTACTTCGCCCCTGTACCTTTCAACTTCCTCGGGTTCTTTTCGTTTGTCTTCCTTCGGGGCTAGTTTATCCCTCAGGTCTTTAACAAACTTATTTAGCTCTCCTTCCTTTATCATCTTTTCTATCAGCTTTTTCAAATGGTAACACTCATCAATATTATGACCCTTGTCCTGATGGTAATCGTAGTACTTGTTGCCATTCTTCTTATAGTCGGGCATCTTCATTCGGGCTGGGCGAACGAAACCAGGCTTTCCTTTTATTTCATTGAGAATTTTTGAGATTGGCACATTCAAAGGGGTGAACGATGTGCTATCTCTATCTCTTCTTCGTTCGGCTCCCTTTTCTCGGCCTTTAGCCTCGTCTCGCCTATCCTCATATCTTCGCCCAGAATCGTACCTGTATGTCCTTTTCTTCCCTGATCTTCCTTCCTTCTTTCTTTGTATCCCCCGATCGATTCCATCTTCCTTCGGATGCTTTCCCCCCTCAAGTATATATCATTCAGGGATTTAGGGGGAATATCATAAAGAGAAGATCAGAGTTTTTTTTACCTTTGATAGGGTCCAATCCTGCTGATAAGAACCCAGCGGCCTTCACTTTATCCAAGTTTGTTACCATTCCGACTTCTTCTTTAAACCTGGCCAAATAATCTCCCAACTCTTCGTTCGGCCTTTGCCGACAGTGGATCAAAGCTTCCGTATCCTTCTCTCTTCGGCACAAGTGCGAATAGTGCCGCAAGAATTTCCTTTTCAGCTGGTCATAAGAGCATATTGACCTTGGTTTCATCGACCTGTACCACATGGTGGTTGGACCCTTCAGATACGTTTTGAACATATTACAAAGCATGATGTCATAGTGTCCCATTCCCGTCATTAGGGACTCATACTTCTCACAATGATCCTCAGGATCACCTTTCCCGTTGAACTCATTCATCTTCGGGAATTGTCCTCTAGAGGGAGGTCTATACTGCTCAATTTCCTCCGACACGACCGGCTCATGACTAATTCTGCGGTCGCCGAACATCGCCTTCTCCATTCGGCTCAGCATGTCTTTCATGCGAGGTTCCCCTTCCTCGTCGGTGTCCGAACAGACTGTAATTTTTGAGCGGATCCTTCGGGGGGTGTGATTCAGAGTCCGAAGACCCATCTTCACCATTATGCACCCTTTTTTCCCTCATATGACTGGTCTGTACCAGTATTTGCTCTGCGGTCTCCACAGCGCCTTGGAGAGCCTTCTCCTCAGCATCTAGATCGGCTCTTCGCCTCTTAATTGCTTCCAGCTTAGCGAGATCCTCCTCCCTTTTCTTCGCCCTAGCTTGGGCTTCTACTTCTAGCCTTTTTTTTCCCTCTGCTTTCCACTTTTTGCAGAAGTTTCCTCATGCCATTTGAGAATCATGGCCTTTTGCTCTTCGGGAGTAGGCATTGGTCCCTCCTCCAACTCGTCATCAAAATTGAGGATTCGATTAATTGGGGGCGTAGTCGTAGAGGTGCCTTGGAGATGAGTCTCAGTGAAACCCAGTGCCCTATCATCAGAATTATCAATTGCCATCGTTCTCAGCTAATGTCACAAACTTGCTTACACGTTCCCACAGACGGCGCCAAATGTTGGAACCAGTTTTCTGCCGGGTCGGACTCCGAGTGTCTCTTCGGGTCAACCTGTCAAAAGAGAAGAATGCGAGGGGTTTGGCCCCCGATTCACCTCCGGTGTGAGAATAAGTTAGAGGTTCCGGTAAGGATTAATTGAATGTGTAAGTGTTTGTGAATGTAAAATAAGTATTAACCTTAAGATGAAACCTGATATGTTCTTTTATACACGGCTCACACCAGTCGCCCGAAATCCGCGGGGCCACTCGCCGTTGGAGTTGTCCGCTTTGACCGCCTGAAGAGTCGGGAGACTGGGTCTTCTCACAACGGTCACATCTTAGTGGACCGAAAAGCAGAAGCCCAATGTGCTTCGAGGGACCCATTCGGCCCTATCTTTCGGCCCAATTACATTTCGGCCCAGCTAAGGTTGGGCCTGCAACAGAAACATTATCAATGGGCTTACGTGAGAGTTGGCGGATTTATGGTAAGGCTTGCACCATCAGTATAGTCACGATACTTTGTAACATCTGCTTGATTCAGATTTCAGATTGTAACTGATAACTCCGAATCCCGATCTAGCCCTTTCCAGCCGTTCCCCACGCCTGGATGCGGTGTTGCTGCCGTGGGGTGTCTGCAAAACAACACCGGAGGGGGGTTTGGACCCTGGCGGCGCCTCCGGTGTGAGAATAAGTAATGGTTTTGGAAAGGAAGATAGGACTGTAGAGAAATCTAAATATGGAGGGTGTATGTATAGTGTGTGTATAATATGGGGTAAGTGTGTAAAAGAGAATGTAACCCCTAGACCTCTTTTCCTTGGTCTATTTATAGGCCAAGAATTAGGGTTTAGGGGTTGTACCTGCAATCATGAGCGTCCATTCCTAGGTAGGTAGGACACCTGGGTGATGTTGATGGATTGCACGTGTCCAGATGAAGGATTGTGGTGTCGTGTGCCAGGCTCCTGCTGGCGTGTGGGTTGAATATGACATAATTGTGCCAATCATTAGGTATCTTTACGTGTCGTCACCAGGTGTGACCATCAGGGATGACCTAAACACGTCACATACCAATGTGTAATCCTCACATAAGTTATTGCCTTTGTCGCCAGGAATATATTAGACTTTGAGCATGAGCCACATCCTAGCTGCGAGTTCGGGTTTGTAAGGGGGGCCCGGACTCAAATATGAGCTCGGGCTTATTAACAAGCCATGTTTGGAATATGAGTCCGGACCTGTAGATGAGCACCGACTTCAACGTGAGTCCGGACTCGAAGGTGGGCCAGGACTGGCAACCATGTCTCCAGTATGAGTCCAGGTTATCAAGTGGGTCGTGACCTCAGCATTAGTTCGGACTGGTTGATGAACAATGTTTCCGGGTTTGGAAGTGAACCAGGACCCAGAACGGGTCCGGGCTATACATTGCCTATCAGTAACAAGTGTGGTATATTAGATTAATGAACTTGGCTAAAGAGTTCATGAACTGTTCAATTTTTACTTATGAACTGATCATATAAGTATTTTAAGTTTGAACTATTACCCACAAGGTTCTCGACATGTCTGATTTACTCAAATGACTGCACTAGTTTAGAATTTGTTGCTGTATTAGCTTTTCTAATTTTGGTTGTGAATTAACCATGTCTAGTAGAATTAACTTTTGGGAAAGTGTGTAGGGGAGGGAAAAATATGTCAAATGAAAGCAAGGTGTGGCAAGGCTCTTGTAGGATGTAGCACACTCTAGCCAATCACTTAAGGCAGCGAACAATGTCTCGTTACAGTCAAAGTATCCTTCCTACCCATGTGTTATGCATTTGGCATACATGAAAGCAAAATATCTGGTAAGATCATATGATGATTTTTGTTGTGAGATTCTTGAATGCAGAGCTAATAAAAAATGTTGTCTAGTGAATTTTAGCTCTCATTATTAAAATAACTAGTATATGATCATATAAGACAATTCAATCCATCTTTTCCTTCAACACAAGTAATCAGAGCCATAAATGTTGGCTCTGCTGTATCAGACTATCAGTACCTACTGAATACTACAGAACTCTCTTTGATTCTTGAGTCGCATATCAACCAGTTCACTATAAAGTTAGTTCGGTCTGAATCTCGTTCTAAATCTGAAATAAATTTAATTTCTATCGGATTTTAAAATTTTGACAGAAGATTGGCCCCGTCCGAACCAGCCTCGCCTTAATGAATTGAATGCGCTTTGTCCATTTGGTTTTTGGTATAAACATTCACACAATCTTTGCTACTACCAAACAAAACCTAAGATAGAAACCAAACAGGTTAACTCAGCATAAGTATTACTATAAGCTTGTGATTTTTTCTGGGAAGAAAGAAAGCTGTGCTGCTTCTTTTGCTTCTTCCTCTAACTATTTATAGCTCAACAAATTTCTCTTACAGGTATATATTAAAATGAGAAGGCGGCCACCGGAAAGAAAACCTTCATTTATGAAGATTCTAGTTGAACATCTCCCGAACAAGCTGGTGCACATCATTTTCACCTTTCTGTTATTCATTAACTTCACACACACACACACACATACACTGTACATGATTCTGCTATATAGTACTTGCACTTTCTTGTCTCGTTAGTCATTAATCTAGTTTTTCTTAAACAGTTAATACCACCCAAGTTTGTTAGGCTTCATCGCGGAACTTTGGCTAGAAAATTTATACTGAGGCCAACTGGAACACAAGATTCGTGGCCTGTAAGGACAAAATAGATCAACAATTTATTGTATTTCAACAAAGGTTGGAAAAAGTTTGCACAACATCATACTCTAGGATATGGTGACTTGTTAATTTTTCTATATGCTCAAGATCGTGAATTTTATGTGGACATGTTTGATAAGTCTTGCTGTAATAAGGAACCTATTACCTCCCAAAATGTTGGGTCTCAGAAGGAATCTATTCCTATACTACCCAGTAAGATCTTTAGCTTACATTCCTTTTTTTAATTAATAAACATATATTAGCACAATCACACATAATATGCATTTTGATCTAATGCAGACCAAGAGAAGAAAGCCGATCTTAAAACACAAGCTATGAACGCAGCGAAAGAGTTTATGGCAAGCTCAGAGTTTCCTACATTCAACAGGATTATGAAGTCAGCTTACATGAGATTTGGTGGATTTATGGTGAGGCAACACCATCATCAGCTAATCATATTAAATTGAAGAGAATAAATACCTTATACTACTCTTCTTTAAATTTTAACAATAGTGGTATATTAAATTGATCACATTCCAGACTTTGCAAAAAGGTTTTTGAAAGACAGAGGGTAGTGAAGGTTGAGGTGTCGGGTAAGACATGGACCGTTGGGCTAGCAGGAGGCTTTTCGTGTAGGCTGAGTAGTTGTTGGAGTTACTTGGCAACAGAACACGCTCTCAAAGAGGGTGATGTATGCGTTTTCCAACTTATCAATACTGAAGATTTTACCCTCAAACTTTCAATTTTCAGCTGCACCAGTTAAGTATTTCAACTCTTGCCACAAGGTTTTGAACATATTTGATTTAGTAGTGCATGTCGAGGGCTCAAATTCAATTCGAGCTATTAATTATCACTTTACTCGAGTGACAGCCCTACCTTCTTAAGCGCTTTGAACCTGTTTATTGTATATAGGTTGTATCATATTTATAATTGACAATTTGTTAAGAGAGAAATGTAGAAGATAAAGCTGTTACATATTGTGAAAGAGAAAGATACTGAATTACAATACAAGCTTAGTTTATATAGCCAACATTCTGCAACAAACTTCTAACTAACTCTAGTCAACTAAGTCAACATGACTTAAGTCAACTTATGCTTAACATCCTCCCTCAAGTTGGAAGGCTGAAAGTAATTGCAGACATTCAACTTGGAACAGAATTGATGAAGTTGAGAGGCACCAACAGCCTTTGTGAACATATCAGCAGGCTGAGAGAATGTAGATATATGAGTAGGGAGCAGAAAACCTTGATCAAACTGCTCACGAACCAAGTGACAATCTATCTCAATATGTTTGGTACGCTCATGGTACACTGGATTTGATGCAATGTATATAGCTGACTGAGAATCACAGTGAAAAGGAATAGGTAAAGAAGGGAAGACTAACAAATCTTTAAGCACTGCAACTAGCCAAATAACCTCACAGCAAGTATCAGCCATTGCTCTATATTCTGCCTCTGCAGATGAACGAGACACAGTGTGTTGCTTCTTACACTTCCAAGAGACCAGAGAATTGCCAAGCAAGATACAGTATCCAGTCAAAGAATGCCTAGAGTTAGGATTACCCCCCAATCTGAATCATAGAATGCAGTAAGATTGAGAGGTGTATCAGCAGAAATTAATAATCCTTGACCTGGAGATTGCTTGAGAAAACGCAGAACTTTAAACACAGCTTGCATATGGTCAAATCTGGGAGCATTCAGAAACTGAGATAACACATGAATAGAATATGACAAATCTGGCCTGGTGATATTCAAATAGATCAAATGACCAACTAACTGCCTGTAAGTTGAAGCATCAGCAAGAGACAACAAAGGTGAAGTAGACTCCAGTAACTTATGATTTTGTTCAATAGGGATAACTGAAGGCTTAGCTGCAGACAGACCAGTGTCTCTTAGAAGATCAAGAGCATATTTCCTCTGATTCAAATAAAATCCTTGAGCAGATCTAGCCACTTCAATTCCAAGAAAATATTTAAGTGGTCCAAGATCCTTGATCTTAAACTTAGTTTGCAAATATAGCTTCACATCTCTAATCAAGCTTTCAGAAGAACCAGTGCATAAGATATCATCCACATAAACAAGAATTGCAACAAAAGCTCCCCTGAGTTTAAAAGTAAACAGACTGTTGTCACTTTTGGACTGAAGAAATCCATATTGTTTGAGAGCAGTAGAAAATTTAACAAACCACCTCCTTGGTGCTTGCTTAAGACCATACAAAGATTTCTTAAGCTTGCAGACATACTCAGTGAAGTTTGTAGGGCAAAGTGCAGATAAGAAAGAATAACCAGGAGGCAACCTCATATAAACTGTTTCCAGTAAATCACCATGCAGAAATGCATTGGTGACATCAAGCTAAGTGACATTCCAGTTATTATAAGCAGCTATAGATAGAAACAACTTGACTGTAATCATTTTAGCTACAGGAGCATAGGTATCAAAATAGTCAACACCTAGAGTTTGAGTAAAACCTATTGCCACAAGTCTGGCTTTATATCTTTCAACTGAACCATCAGGGAGATATTTCACTTTGAATAACCATTTACAATCAACTATATGTTGATTAGGTGGTTTTAAAATAAGATCCCAAGTTTCATTTTCCTCTAGAGCTGTAATTTCAGTTTTCATAGCCTGAAACCACTGAGGATTGGCTGCAGCTTGAGTAAAAGTATATGGGACAGGAATTTGGTTTACAGAAGTAAGATAAGCTTGGTATTTAGGGGTAAAATGATCATATGTAATGAAAGACTGCATTGGATATGTTACAGAACAAGAATGATACATACCTTGAGCTGAGAGTAGAGGAGATGGTAAAACTGCATTACTCAAAGGCAGACCAGTAAAATCCTTAAATCTTGCAGGTAGTTGTTTGGTTCTTGAAGGCCAGGAATGAGAACTAATAATTGATGAAGGGATAAGAGTAGATGAATTATTAAAGTGATCTAGAGAACTATCAGGAACAGCAGAAGGTTCAGGTGTAGGTTCTGTAGAAGAGATAACTGATAGAGGATTTGATAAATGTAACTCATCATCAGAGATAGGTGAATTAGTTGGAAACAAAGCAGGAGAAATAATTGACGATTGAGTAGTATTTTGAAATGGAAATACAGTTTCCACAAAGCTGACATCTCTAGAGTAAAAACATTTCTTTGTTTGCAAGTCTAAAAGCTTATAGCCCTTTTTACCAAAGGGATAGCCAAGAAAAATGCATTTTATAGCTTTAGGATGAAACTTATCATGTTCATGCAGTTTAGAAGCATAACAAAGACAACCAAAGCATTTAAGTGTAAGATAATTTGGTTTGGAGGCATACAACAACTCAAAAGGTGTTTTGAAATGCAGTGATTTTACTGGCAATAAGTTGATAATATGTGTAGCAGTGAGAATGAAATCTCCCCAAAATGAATTTGGTAATTGAGACTGAAATTTCAAAGATCTAGCAACATTCAACAAATGTTGATGTTTACGTTCAACTTGACCATTCTGTTGTGGAGTAGCAGGACATGAAGTATGATGAATCACTCCTAAAGTTTGAAAATGATTCTGAATATCAGCATTAGTAAACTTAGTACCATTGTCTGATCTTACTATTTGAACAGTTTTATGAAACTGAGTGTGAACATATGCCAAAAATTTTTAATAAGAGAGGTCACTTGATTCTTAGTGGAAAACAGAAAAACCCAAGTAGCTTTTTAATAGTCATCAACTATAGTTAAGAAATAACTATAATTGTTATGAGTAATTTGTCTATAAGGACCCCACACATCTAGATGAATTAATTCAAATATGCTTGTACTAACATGAGTACTAGATGGGAAGGGTAGTCTATGTTGTTTTGCAAAATGACATGTATCACAATCATGAAATGTAAGATGATAGAATATATTTTATATATATTTTAGAGGATTTTATTCCCACATTTATGGTGTTTTTGCGAATAATCGTGTCGGTTTAATAAGTTTTATTGGAGTTTATTGCAGGAAATAAATATTTGCCAAGTTGAAAGAAATCGAGCATTGTTCAATGATTTGGGTGATTTTTAGTTCGAGGAATTAATTTGGTGAATTTACAAGAAGAAATAAAGGAATTTTGGGTCGTGTTAAGCATTTTTTGGAGTGAAATAAAGTGAAGTCCAGGGGCTTCGAGGCGCTATGGCGCAATAGAAGGCGCATCAGCGCTCTATTAGTACTGTCCCAGGCGAGCAGGAATTAATATTCCAGGGAGAAAAAGGCGCTACAGCGCTATTAATAGCGCAAGGGCGCGCAACACGCATTCTGGGACAGCGCAGGAGCTCAAGTTGTAGCGCAGCTGCGCGACAGTAACCAGCGCAACAGCGCGAGAATTAGGCGCAGGAGCGCGGTGGCTTGGGTGATGCGCATCACTGTCATGCGCAACAGCGCTTTCCTGACAGAGTTAGAGCGCAGTCCTGTCCCTGTGCGCTAGAGTTTGTAAAAAATCAGTTTTATTTTATTCCTATTTCTATTATAAGTGTAATATATATTAGTTGGGCCTAATTTATTTGGGTCAACTAATTACTTCTTTTAGGACTATAAAAAGACAACTAGGTTATTTATTTTGAGGATCGAAAAACATATTTCTCTAGAGATACAATTAACATTCATCTTTTAGGGATTTCTTGGAGATCAATTACTTTCTTCCAAGATTTGAGATTAAAGGTTTATTTTCTATACTCTTTTAATTATGTTTTATTCTATTTCTTTTGATTCTTGTTTTGTTAATTCAATTATGCGTAACTAAATCTTAAATATGAGGATTGGGTAGTATTCCTTGGTTATCATGTGTGTTTGATTATTTGTGATGTTCTTGCTTGCTGATCTGTTATTGAGGGATTAATACAATTAGGGGAGTCATGATCCTTTGATTGGATTTTAGGAATTGTAACGAATTGGAAGAGGAGTTGCATTTTTAGTACATGATTTAACGGACATAACTCGAATATTTGATTGGAAAGTTAATAGGAGGGTTGTGAGACTTATAATTCTTGGAGCGTAATAATTTATGATTGTACTTTGATTGTATCACGGAAGTGACAATTAAGGTGTAGTTGTAAATATTATATTGTGTCTTGGAAGGGAACAATATAACCTTAGAAGAATTGTTTTCAGCAGAGTAAGAACGTAGATATCACAAAAATATTGAATGTGTATTGATACCAAGTGAAGAACCCCAGTTCTTGGATTGTTTTCTCATATATTTTATTCTCGATTAATAATTAGTTTAATTTAGTTTAAAAACAAACCAAACATTCTTTACACACTTCTAAATTGTGAGAAATATAATACTTGAACTTGATTCTACAAATTAGTCCTTCCCTGTGAACGAACAACAAAAAATATTATCAACAAATTGGCGCCGCTGCCGGGGAAGGCAGTATAATTGAGTTTAAGTTAATTGTTTCTTATTGTTTAGATTTTAATTGTTTCCACAAGTTGTTTTGTTAGTGATTTTCAGGTGTATGCGACGTTCATCTTGCGTTAGAAAATTGGAATTTGACCCTGAAATCGAGCGAACTTTGAGAAAGCTAAGAAAAGAGAAAGCTAATATGGGAGAGCCAGAACCACATGCAGTTGTTAATGTGGATGAGACTTCGATTTGGGACCATGAGACACCAAATCCCGCTAATTGCATGTATAAAACTCCACAGATTGGTGCGGCCCAGTTCAACATTAATCCGAGTTTAATTCAGATGATCAGCAATCAAGCTTTTGAAGGTGATATTGAGCTAGAGGACCCACACAGACATCTTGAGCATTTCGTGCAGATGTGTGGATCATTCAGAATTAATGGTGTTACGAGCGATCAGGCTCGCCTTCATATGTTTCCCTATTCTATTAAGGGAAGAGCTTTGGAATGGTTTCAGCAACTTCCAAACGCTACGGTTGCTACATGGGAGGGTCTTTCTACTGCATTCTTGTCCAAATACTATCCTTCTGACAAGACGCAGCAATTGAGGACCATGATTATGAGTTTTAAAGCACAACCGGGTGAAGGTCTATATCAGACATGGGAGAGATTCAAGGCACTATTGAGGAAGTGTCCACATCATGGCTTAGAAGATTGGCAGATTATTAGCACTTTTTATGGGGCCATGAATGCAGATATTCGTTTGAGCTTGGATGTGGCTGCTGGTAGAAATTTCAAGAAAGCACCTACTACACAAGCTAAAGCACTTCTTGAGGAATTGGCATCTAATAACTATTCTTGGGCACCTAGTGGGAAGAGCTCAGCAAAATCAGCACAAGAATCTGAGATTATAAACATGCTGGCTCAAAAGTTGGATACTCTAACTCAGGAGGTGCGAGGACAAAGGGTAAATGTGAATGCTATTTCTTCACCTATGGAAGGGTATCATGATTATGGTACTAGTCAGAACTCTTATGGGCAACAATTTCCAGAAGAAGCATCCTTTATTCAGGGAAGACAGCCATGGCCTGTTCAGAATAATTCTTATTACAATCCGAATCAAAGGCCAAATAACAATCTCTCTTACAGCAACAATCATGCGGCAAATCCTTCTTATCAATTTCCAAGGAAGAATCAACCTCCTGGTTTTCAGTCACGACCACCATATCAAGCTCAGCAGCAGTATCAACCTCCGCCAAAGAAAGAACCAGCCGATTGGGAGGTTGCACTAAACAAAATCATGCAAGGAACTTCTGGTGCATTGGCTAATATGGAATCAAGGATAGATCAGATGGCATCTTCTCAAAAGATGCTAGAAACACAGATTGGACAGATTGCCTCCAAGATGGGTGTTCGTGAGCAAGGGTCTCTTCCTAGTCAACCTGATCAGACTAGTAAAGAGCAGTGCAAAGTAATTACTTTGAGGAGCGGAAAAGAGTTGCCAGATGTTGAAGTCCTTGAACCTCAAGAGAATGATGCTGAGAAAGAAGATGATAAAGTAGAGATTGCTGCAGAAAAGTCAGAAAAAGAAGATGAGAAGAAGAAGGAAGAAGAAGCAGAAAAGCCATATGTTCCTCCACCACCATATGTTCCTCCTATTCCATTTCCACAGAGACTTCACAACAGGCAGCTAGAGAAGCAGTATGAAAAGTTCTTGACTATGTTCCGGCAGTTGCATGCTAATATTCCTTTGGCTGAGGCGTTGAATCAAATGCCACTTTATGCTAAATTTCTTAAGGAGATGTTGACAAAGAAGAGGAAACTTGAAGATGCAGAAACTATTACTCTTAATGCTGAATGCAGTGCAGTCATTCAAAAAGCTATTCCTCAGAAATTGAAAGATCCGGGAAGTTTCTCTTTGCCTTGCACTATTGGGAAGATGGAGAACATGAAAGCTTTGTGTGATTTAGGGGCTAGTGTAAGTTTGATGCCCTATTCAATTTGTAAACGGCTTGGTTTTGGAGAGCTAAAAAAGACACGGATTTCACTTCAGTTGGCGGATCGTTCTGTCAAATATCCGTTGGGTGTCATTGAAGATGTGGTTGTCAAAGTTGATAAGTTTGTCATACCTTGCGATTTCGTGGTGTTAGAGATGGATGAAGATGTCGAGATACCCATAATCTTGGGAAGGCCATTCTTGGCTACTGCTGGCACTACTATCGATGTTAAAGCTGGGAAATTAACTTTGAATGTTGGCGAGGACAAAGTGGAATTTGATCTTAATAAAGCAATGAAGATGCCTCCTTTTGGAGCCACTTGTTTTACAGTTGACATAGTGGATGATATTGTGCATCTTGAAAATGAACACTTCATGGGAGCTGAACAGGTGTTAGAAGATGTAGTGGAAGAAGAAGCACTCGTTGTACGAGATAAAGAAGTTGAGATGGTTTTTACTCTGTCAGAGGCACCACAGGTTGAACTTAAACCTCTACCTGATAATTTGAGGTATGCTTTTCTTGGTCCGAATGATACATATCCTGTGGTAGTTTCTGCTTTACTTAGTGATGATGAGCTAGAAAAGTTGTTACATGTTCTTCGACAATATAAATCAGCTATTGGTTGGTCAATTGAAGATATCAAGGGAATTAGCCCTGCTCTTTGCATGCATAGAATTGCCTTAGAAGATGATCATAAGCCTGTGATAGAGGGCCAAAGAAGACTGAATCCAAATTTGCAAGAGGTGGCTGATCTCTTGAAAAAGTATGGTGTGACACAAAAGGTGGCAACTCCTTATCATCCGCAAACAAGTGGGCAACCAGAGATTTCGAATCGTGAGCTGAAGTCAATTTTGGAGAAGACAGTGGCAAGTTCTAGAAAGGATTGGTCAACAAAGCTTGATGATGCTCTTTGGGCATATAGGACAGCTTTTAAAACACCTATTGGGATGTCTCCATATAGGTTGGTCTTTGGGAAGCCATGTCATTTGCCGGTGGAACTTCAGCATAAGGCATTTTGGGCTACGAGGAATTTGAATTTTGATCTAAAAGCTGCGGGAGAGAAGCGTTTGCTTCAACTTGGAGAGCTTGAAGAGATTAGGCTCCAATCTTATGAGAATGCTAGTATCTACAAGGAGAAGACCAAATTGTGGCATGACAAGCACATTCAGAAGAAGGAATTTGAGGTTGGGCAACATGTTCTATTGTTCAATTCAAGACTCCGTTTGTTTCCCGGAAAGCTCAGATCACGATGGTCCGGACCTTTTGAGATTGTGAAGGTCTATCCTAATGGGGTTTGTGAGATTATCAGAGAAGGGTCAGATGTCTTCAAGGTGAACGGGCAAAGACTGGGAGAAACAGTGGAGCGAGGAATGAGCATTCTTCACCTCCAAGACCCTATCATCGGTTGAGAATCGGCGTCAAGCTAATGACGTTAAACGAGCGCTTCGTGGGAGGCAACCCATGTATTGTGAGTATTTCTTTATTGTTTTTCTATAGTGTGTGTCAATGAGGACATTGACCCATTTAAGTGTGGGGATGTGTCTCATGTGTTGTAAGTCTAATTCTAGCCTTGTGAAATTTACGTGTTTTAATGCACCCATGCATGCTGTTAGAAATCTTGTGTTTATGGATACTTTTGATTGAGAAGTGATATGTGATGTCTTGTGCACACACTTACACTAGCGAGTTGAAGCTGGTAGACTTATTGAATGTGGTAAGGGATTAGAATGACATGAATATGTGCAAGATAATTTGGTTTAGATGCTTTGAGTACAAGTAGGTATGTTAGAGAGACTTCTATTTGGGATTGATTGTGCTTTTACACACCAAACGAGTTTTGAGCCTATATGCATATCTTTTGCATTATTTTTCATTTGCTTGAGTGTCCACTTGTTATTTGCATTGCTAGCACGTGTTTGAGGTCTTTCTTGAGATGCATGACATTAATTGATGACAACATGATAAAGGCAATAGTTTAACCTTATATTTTCCATATTACCAAACCAATTATACATGATCCATTATTTAACCCGTTGGGCCTAATCTTATTCTTTCGGTGACACACCACGTACTTGCCATTATCCTTTTTATTGTATTGGCCTTACATTAAAATTTGAACCCAATTGTCAAAGGCTAGTATTGTTCTTAAGGGAGTAATAAGGTGTGCATGAAGGGGGGTTATTGATGATCATAACTTTGGGGGGAATACTTAGTTGGGTTGTGTGCTTGTTAGTCGAAATTTGTTAAATATCAAGGGATCATTGTTCGTGCTTGTTATTAGCTCTCTCAAAAAAGAAAAAAAAAAAAAAGAAAAAAAAAAGAAAAAAAAAAGAAAAAAAAGAAAAAAATAATAATAATAAATTTGAGAGCATTCTTATATTTTATGATCCTACTTTGATTCGACTAGTCAAGTTGTTATAAATAAAAGTTCAAGTGTGGGGATGAAAGTATGGGAGTTGTTAATTTTATTGTTGAGTACTAGCTTTTGACTTAACCCTCTTTGGCTTTACTTGACATACCTTGTCCCTAGCCCACGTTACAACCCGAATAAAGACCTTTTGATTGTCATTGATTGTGTATGTTGCGTTGAGGGTTAGATTGATACCACGTGTAAAGTATGCTTATGATATTGTTGGAGTTGAGTGATACACTTACCACCTTGTTTGAAGAGAATATCTTTTGTGAGTGAACGGTGAGTTGTTGCTTTTGCATAGGAGATCCCAGATTTTGTCTCAAAGATGTGCTCTTGTGTGCTTAGCATGTTTACCAATGATTTTTGCATTTGACATGGAATTCTATGATGTTATACATGTAATTTGAGTGTGCTATGTGGATACTTGCACCTTAGACACCAAGGCATTGCATATTCACTTTGATTCTTGAGTTGATATGACACTAGAGGACTTTGTGTGTGTGGTGTGGTGTTGATATGTGACCTTTTGCATGAGCTAGATGGATTTTGTGGGTATATTCGCTATAAGCCCTCACGAGACCTTACTCGTCCACTAGGGCTACCTAGGGGTTTAAAGGACTTGTTGCATGTGTTAAATGCAACCGTGATCACCTACGGAAGTGGTACTAATTAGTTAGTGTAGTTATTATTTTAGTTTGCACGAGGACGCGCAAAGTGCTAAGTGTGGGGATATTTGATAGAATATATTTTATATATATTTTAGAGGATTTTATTCCCACATTTATGGTGTTTTTGCGAATAATCGTGTCGGTTTAATAAGTTTTATTGGAGTTTATTGCAGGAAATAAATATTTGCCAAGTTGAAAGAAATCGAGCATTGTTCAATGATTTGGGTGATTTTTAGTTCGAGGAATTAATTTGGTGAATTTACAAGAAGAAATAAAGGAATTTTGGGTCGTGTTAAGCATTTTTTGGAGTGAAATAAAGTGAAGTCCAGGGGCTTCGAGGCGCTATGGTGCAATAGAAGGCGCAGCAACGCTCTATTAGTACTGTCCCAGGCGAGCAGGAATTAATATTCCAGGGAGAAAAAGGCGCTACAGCGCTATTAATAGCGCAAGGGCGCGTAACACGCATTCTGGGACAGCGCAGGAGCTCAAGTTGTAGCGCAGCTGCGCGACAGTAACCAGCGCAACAGCGCGAGAATTAGGCGCAGGAGCGCGGTGGCTTGGGTGATGCGCATCACTGTCATGCGCAACAGCGCTTTCCTGACAGAGTTAGAGCGCAGTCCTGTCCCTGTGCGCTAGAGTTTGTAAAAAATCAGTTTTATTTTATTCCTATTTCTATTATAAGTGTAATATTCTATTATAAGTGTAATATATATTAGTTGGGCCTAATTTATTTGGGTCAACTAATTACTTCTTTTAGGACTATAAAAAGACAACTAGGTTATTTATTTTGAGGATCGAAAAACATATTTCTCTAGAGATACAATTAACATTCATCTTTTAGGGATTTCTTGGAGATCAATTACTTTCTTCCAAGATTTGAGATTAAAGGTTTATTTTCTATACTCTTTTAATTATGTTTTATTCTATTTCTTTTGATTCTTGTTTTGTTAATTCAATTATGCGTAACTAAATCTTAAATATGAGGATTGGGTAGTATTCCTTGGTTATCATGTGTGTTTGATTATTTGTGATGTTCTTGCTTGCTGATTTGTTATTGAGGGATTAATACAATTAGGGGAGTCATGATCCTTTGATTGGATTTTAGGAATTGTAACGAATTGGAAGAGGAGTTGCATTTTTAGTACATGATTTAACGGACATAACTCGAATATTTGATTGGAAAGTTAATAGGAGGGTTGTGAGACTTATAATTCTTGGAGCGTAATAATTTATGATTGTACTTTGATTGTATCACGGAAGTGACAATTAAGGTGTAGTTGTAAATATTATATTGTGTCTTGGAAGGGAACAATATAACCTTAGAAGAATTGTTTTCAGCAGAGTAAGAACGTAGATATCACAAAAATATTGAATGTGTATTGATACCAAGTGAAGAACCCCAGTTCTTGGATTGTTTTCTCATATATTTTATTCTCGATTAATAATTAGTTTAATTTAGTTTAAAAACAAACCAAACATTCTTTACACACTTCTAAATTGTGAGAAATATAATACTTGAACTTGATTCTACAAATTAGTCCTTCCCTGCGAACGAACAACAAAAATATTATCAACATAAGATTATGAGATGGAATTTCAGAAATTTTATTCAATATTGCAAGAGATGGATGTCCCAATCTTTTGTTCCAGAGTACAACATAATCAGTAGAATCAGTAGAATTATGAACAGTACAATGCACACTAGAAAAAAGTACAATAGAAGTAAGATGATTGACAGATTTTGTGGGCATACTGATACTATAAGCCTTTTGAAATAGGTTTGGTGTCTGAAGCTTGTAGAGACCATCTTGCAGTTTACCAATCTCTCTCTCCCTCTTCAAGGTAAGGTCCTGTAACACACAAGAAGATGCAGAAAAAACAACAGACAAGGATGAGTCAGAAAGCAATTTGTTTACAGAAATAAGATTGCAGTTAAAATTTGGGACATAGAGAACATCATAAAGAGTGACATCTGTAGTTAAATGAATGTTGCCACTATGTGTAATTGCCACAGTCTTGCCATCTGGTAAGTAAAGTTCTGCTGCAAGTGACTTTAAATCATACAAAAGCTATTGATGACAGGTAATATGATTAGTGGCTCCTGAATCTATGATCCAGGTGTGACAAGATGCATTATCAGGAGTAGACACAGAATGAACAGATACAACAGAACAAGAAAAGTTAGGTCTAGGATCTTCAGTATTATAAGGAATACCAGTCATTTGAGATGTAGCAGTAGGCATCCAATTATTCCTTTGCCTGATAGACTCTTGAATCATCTTAGATAGCATTTGACACTAAGCATCAGAAAAGGTCACAGACTCTTTAACAGGAGAGTCACTTGAGGATTCTTTACCAACATTAGGAGAAGTAGAAACCTGAGCTACACTTTTGATCTGAGTTCCAGTAGTAGATAACTTCTTTGGCTTAGGTTTAGGTTTACCATAAAGTCTGTGCCAATCAGGATATCCATGAAGACAAAAGCATTTGTCTTTAGTGTGACCAGTATTCTGACAATATTCACAATAAGCTCCAGTTTCATTGATATACTTCTTTTGAGTATTACTAGATGATGCAGAGTTCTTAAACTTTGAAAGATTATTGTACTTAACAGTCATCGCCATACTGTCAGATAATGGAGATGTGGTCAACTTAGAAAATTCTCTCTGTGACTCCTCTTGTAACAATAGTGAGAAAGCTTGAGTGAGACTTGGAGTAGGCTGCATCATTAACAGTTGGCCTCTCACTGTAGTATACTGATCATTAAGTCCCATTAAGAACTGACTTAACTTGATCAGTTCTTCATACTTCTCAAGCTTAGAGGCATTTTGACAAGCACAGTTGCTTGTAATACATGTACATTTAGGCATAGGGTGCAAATTGTCAATCTCAGCAAGCAATGTACGAAATCTGGTAAAATAAGAGGTAATAGACATTGAACCTTGACTAAGAGCTCCAAGTTCTTTTCGAAGTTGAAACACTCTTGGCAGATTAGACTGAGAAAACCTTATAGCTAAGTCATCCCAAATTTCTTTAGCAGTTGAAAAATATGCAACACTATTACGTATATCAGCAGTCATAGAATTTAACAACCATGAGAGAACCATATCATTACATCTAGACCACAGGGCAAATTGAGGCGAAGATTGAACAGGCTTAGGTATAGTTCCATTAATCAAGCCTAGCTTCATTTTTGCAGATAGTGCAATCGAAACAGATCGACCCACTGATAATAATTCTGATCAGAAAGCAATTGAGTAACAAGCGGAGTACCTGGATTATCAGAATTGTGCAAGAAAAACGGATGATTAGAATCAATTACATCAGATGCTGTAGCTCCAGAAGTAGTACCAGTTGAAGCACCGACAGCTGCAGCAGCATATGTCATCTTAAAGTTCATAAAGCTGTAAATTTACACTTTGAGAGAGATAACAAATGTTCGAGAGAGATCACACTCTCGAGAGAGATGTTGCAGATACGAGCGAGAGAGATTAACAGAGATTACGAGCGAGAGAGATTAACAGTGAGTGTGATAGAGATTAAGAAATTGTAGATGAATGAACGATGAATTTTGCGGAATGAATTTGCAGATCGAGCTCTGTGGCTCTGATACCATGACAATTTGTTAAGAGAGAAATGTAGAAGATAAAGCTGTTACATATTGTGAAAGAGAAAGATACTGAATTACAATACAAGCTTAGTTTATATAGCCAACATTCTGCAACAAACTTCTAACTAACTCTAGTCAACTAAGTCAACATGACTTAAGTCAACTTATGCTTAACAATAATCTTGGTCGTGAATTGACAAATTCTAATGCTAGTCACCTTGGGGAAAACGTGTAGGGTCTGGCAAGGCTCTTGAAACACACCTTAGCCAGGCAGTTGAAGGACATCTTAACCAGGCTCTTCAAGCACAATCGAGCCATACACTTGAAGCACATTCTAGCCAGGCTTTTGAATCAGCATCCAAATTTTCGTCACTGTCAAAGTATCCTACCTATTCATGTATTCTGCCTTTCTCTTACGTTCGAATAAGTTATATGGTAAGGTCATATAATTGTTTATGTTGTCAGATTCTTGAATGCAGAGTTAATAAAATGTTGGTTACATTTTTTTTATATGGCAGATAGTTTTTAAGCACAGAACTCCATTACACAAATTTAATTTGATAATCTAAGATGATTAAGAAGTCGACTCTAAGTTTTTGATGAATTGTGCAGTATGTTCCTTCAAGTTTTGTTAAGAAAATGAATGCGGCATCGGGTTCCATCAAGGTGAAACTTCAGTGCCGGGGCAAAGAGTGGGATGCTGTCGTCAATACTTATGGTATCACTACCAAGATAAATATTGGCTGGTCTAAGTTTGCAAGGGATAACTCTCTGCAAATTGGCGACGTTTGTGTCTTTGAGCTGATCAAGCAAAAAGATGCTGTGATCAGAGTCACAGTTTTTAAATGCATCAACTAAGAGCCACAGGCAGATGGTCATTTTATATACAAATAATTAATAATTATATATTTAGGTAATTGAAGAGAATTCAACATTAAATTAAGATGAAAGTCTATAATAAAAAAATACTATTTAATTATCAGAGAATTGAATCGCTAATTATGTACTTGTTCCGAATTGAACCCGAGTTTGGAATGAAACTAATTAATTTAATTATAGTATATCCCGAGTTTGGAGTGAAATCAATTAATTAATATTTTAAATGCAGATTTTGTATCTCAACATAATAGCGACAATATAAATTTAACCTCGATTAATTAATAACCTCGATAAATTAATAGAATTCGTCCGTCCAACAATCTATACTATTATATTAAATACGAAACATTGAAAGTTTTGTAGTCTGTTCATGAAAGTTTTTGTAGTCTGGTCACTCCATTCATAACCGTTAGATATTTATGATCAAATCGATGAGAACCATTGGATAAAATATTAAAATTATTATATATAATATCTTTTCTATTTTTCCTAACTAAAACATCTCATTTTCCAAAAATATCGCAGGCAGATATTTTCTATTTTTCGATGAGATGTTTTAGTTAGGAAAAATAGAAAATATATTATATATAATAATTTTAATATTTTATCCAACGGTTCTCATCGATTTGATCAGAAATATCTAACGGTTATGAATGGAGTGACCAGACTACAAAAACTTTCATGACCAGACTACAAAACTTTCAATGTTTCGTCTTTAATATAATAGTATAGATTAAAGATGAAACATTGAAAATTTTGGTACCTGTTTTTTGATACGGTACTTACCTTATTTATTTATTTATTTAATTATTATAAAAAATATTATAATCAGTTACCCTTTCAGTTAAAATACATTACCATTTTTTTGTAAAAAATCACGGGCAATTTCCTTTTCAGCTAAAACATGTTACTTTTTCTATTTCACTTGCTAAAATCCCTCATTTTTCAAATATATCACGAGCAAACCCTTACTTATTTATTTTAAAATCTATTTTAATACTTTTAATTGACAATTACCTTTCCCCTCTTTTTCTAGAAAAATCACGGGCAATTACCTTTTTTAGCTAAAACATGTTATATTTTCAATTTTTCTTACTAAAATCCCTCCTTTTTCCAAATATATCACGCGCAAACCCTTACTTATTTACTTTAAAATCTATTTTAATACTTTTAATTGACAAAAAAACACTAAAACATGTCACCTTTTCTATTTTTCTTATTAAAACCCCTCTTTTTTCAAAAATATCACGGGCAAATAGTTACTTTTATATTTTAAAATTCAACGAAAACATGTTACTTTCTATTTTTCTTACTAAAACCCCTCTTTTTCCAAAATATCACGGGCAAACCACCGTTACTTATTTATTTTAAAATCCATTTTAATACTTTTAATTATTTAAAAATGTGTGCCTACTTATTTTTTAATAAATGCAATTAATAAAATATAAAATATAAATAATAAAATTAACAATTATTAAAAACAATCCGTGCATCGCACATGTTTTAAGCTATCTATACTATAATATTACAAGCAAACCACCCTTTATTTGGTTGGTAGTTTGGTCATTTAGTTTGGTCCTCTAAATAATAACCGTTAGATGTAAATATAGGTAAATGAGAACCGTTGGATGTAATATTAAAAGAATATTATTTTTTTGATATCTAAAATGCTCCCACGGGTTCAAGGTTCGAATCCCGTCAAAAACATATTAAAAATCTTTAAGATCAAAATACAAATAAATGCTAATAAAATAAGATAAAAAATAATAAAAAATCATATAAAAAAATACTATTATAAGCAAACTACCATGTATTTGGTTGGTTGGTAGTTTGGTTCTCTAAATAATAACCGTTAGATATAAATATAGATAAATGAGAACTGTTTGATGTAATATTAAAAGAATATTATTTTCTTGGTATCTAAAATACTCCCACGGGTTCAAGATTCGAATCCCGTCAACAACATATTATTATTATTAAATATTTATATCATTTATTTTTCTAAGCTACATTCAAAAGTTCAAAATATTATTCCGTCGACGATATATTAAATTTTTTTAAGATCAAAATACAAATAAATGATAATAAAATAAGATAAAAAATAATAATAAATCATGTAAAAATACTAAAATAATAAATTAAAAATACTAAAATTCATCCGTGCATCGCACGGGTTATATGCTTGTATAAATTTATAGAGGTTTTACTGTATTGTGTTCTAATGAAAAGAAGTTTCCTTTATTAATAAAATCTCAATACCCAAATTATTTTTAAACTTTTTCATATTCCCGTCACGAATCTTAAAATTTTCCCAAATTCCCTATTTGAATGGGCAGGGAACTAATATTATATAGTTTTTTACAAATTTAAATATAGAAATATAATATTCTCATGAAAATAATTATTATTTCATTAATGAAGGATTGCTTATTTTAATTGAAAGACTCCTAGTAGTTGGTAGAGACCAGTATACAATTTTATTATTGTTAGCAATTTATTTTTAATTTTTAATTATTATTATTACTAGGTTATAACTCATGCTACGTACACGGTATTTTAAAATTTTATTTAATAATATATATATATATAATATCATTAATAATTAAAATAAGTTTATATTTAAGATCAAATAATATGATTTTGAAATAAAAAAATATATAATTTCAATATTATTGTATATAATATAAAAAAAAAAGGAACCTCATGTTAATCTTTGAAAATTTCATAAGTATAACTTAAATTTGATAGAAAGATTTACAAAGTCACTTACATAGCAGGATGACAAATTAATTATAATTAAAATAGGAGTGAAAATAAAATTAAGGAAAGTGGATGGATATGCTAACACAGACTATCTTGTAAAGTGCCACAGTAATATCTTTAAGGTCTGCTTCCTACTTTCATAATTAACTCCTTATTATATATAATAAGCGTAAGGAGATCTTATCCAAAACTTTGGTCGGTCACTGTATTACCAAAAGTATATGATCCGTTGGATTATAAAACTATAAATATTCAAATAGATTAGGACCGTTAGATATAATATTAAAAATTGTATTTGATTAATAATAGGATAGTATTTAAATACTAAAAGGTGTATTTTGATAATTTAAACCAATTATAAATGGGTTTTCTATATTGAATAGAAATCTTTATGTAAAAATTCGTAATTATCTTTTCTCTTTAGTTTATGGATAGTTTCAGTTAGATAAAAATTATTAAACCATAATTAAATTAAAGATAATTTTGTTAGCTTCGTATGGGCTGTAAAATCGTTAAAATCTGTTGTCTAAAACTCAAGATAGAGCCCAAACAGTAAAGTGATAAAATTAAACCAATTATAAATGGGTTTTCTATATTGAATATAAATCTTTATGTAAAACTTCGTAATTATCTTTTCTCTTTAGTTTATGGATAGTTCCAGTTAGATAAAAATTATTAAACCATAATTAAATTAAAGATAATTTTGTTAGTTTCGCATGGGCTGTAAAATCGTTAAAATCTGTTGTCTAAAACTCAAGATAGAGCCCAAACTGATTATCTAAATTTTAATAAATATTTTTTTATCGTAGCACCAATTTAATTTTTTTCCTAATTCTTTTAAATTTATAAATTCTATTTTTATTTCAATAAAATATTAAAATCAATTTAAGAAAAAATTAAAATCGATCTGGTCCGTGTACGATCACTATACGACCAAATTAATAATTACAGTTAGATCTTAAATAGATCGATGAGAATTGTTAGATTTAATATTAAAATGTGTATCTGATTAATAATAGAATTATATTTAAATACTAAAAAGTGTATTTTGATAATTTAAAAGTTTTCTATGTAAAAATTCTTAAATATTTTTTCTCTTGAATTTATGTATAGTTCCAATTAGATAATAATTGTTAAACCAAATATCAAGATAACAATTTATATTGATTACAATATTAAAAATTATCAATATAATGTTCATGTATATCATACTAACAATGATACATGTGAACCTAAGAGACTTACGAGAACTCATGTACATAAATAAATTTAAACACTTTTTTTTCTGAAGGAATATAACAATTTGATTAATCCAAATTATAATTATTATTTTACATATAACAAACAAAATTAGGATAATATCAAAATATTATTAAAATATTGAGGGTTTCATATTCATAAACGATAATTTTGAATATAATACTTATATTAAAACGTGTATTTGATTAAAGGTAGGATTATATTTAAATACTAAGAAGTGTGTTTTGATAATTTAAACCAATTATAAATTGGTTTTCTATATTGAATTGAAGTCTTTATGTAAAAATTATTAACCATCTTTTCTTTTCGGTTTATGGGTAGGTCAACCGGTCAAGTTAGATAATAATTATTAAACCATCATTAAATTAAAGATAATTTCGTTAGTTTCGCATGGGTTGTAAAATCGTCAAAATTCAATTTATAAAACTTAGAACCTAAATAGTAAAGTTAGTATCTAAATTTTAATAAATTTTTTTTTTATTTTTTGTAGCACCAATTTATTTATTTTTCCAATAATTGTTTTAAATATAGAAATTTTATGTTTCTTTAAATAAAGTATTAAAATTAATTAAGAACAAATTCAAATCGATAAAGAATATGAGAATAAAATTTTATATAATCATAACATAATTTTTATTCTGTTTAATAATTTTTAAGTAATAATGTATTTTAAAATTTTATTAGTAAGATACTTATATCAGTATATACTTGATATCAGTATAAATAAGTTTTCTATACTGAATAGAATTCTCCATGTAAAAAATTCATGACTTTCTTTTCTCTTTCATGGACAATTCCATTTAGATAAAAATTGTTAAACCATCTTAAATTATCTTCATGTGGGGTATAAAATCGTTAAAATCTAATTTTTAAAACACAAGATAAAGCCCAAATTAGTAAAGTGGGTATTTATTTTCTAATAATAATTATTATCTCATCATTATTTTAATGCCAATTTAATTACTTTTTTCTAACTATTTTAAATTTAGAAATCTATGTTCAAAAATTCAAATCAATCTAAGAAAAATTCAAATCAACAAAGAATATAATAATACGATGATAAAATTTTATAAATTTGTGCATATTTTTTATCCTATTTTATTAAAATTTATATCATAACTAATTAAATATTATTTATTATTAAATAATAAATTATACGCAAATGATAATTTTGTTTTATAAGAACTCACAGAGACCCAATTTCATTGTTAGTAGGACTATATTCATATTTAAAAATACAGTATTTTGAAATTTTAGACTCAACTACAGAATAGGCCTAACTTTTTTAACCTATATACATTATAAATTATTAAATTTGAAACTTTAAAAGTTTGTTAATCAATTAGTATAGTACTTTTTTGAAAAATCGTACTTTATAAAAAATATTATCAAATAACCCATGTGTGCAAGAAAAAAAATGAAAAAATTCTAATTTTTCAAAAATACCTGTAAATTTTAATATGTTGTTGGTAGATTCAAACCTTAGATCATTCTACGTGATAATTTTACTGTTATATCTAACGTTTCTCAGTAATTTAATTTGAAAGATCCAACGATTATGGATTGAGTGATCAAGCGACCAGACTTATAAGAAAGCTTTCATTATTTAGTCTTTAATATAATAACATAGATATTTACGGGATATACCATAAAAAATGAATTTTATATAGAATTTTGATCGTCACGGTGTACTACTTTAAAAGAAGAACTATTACAAAAAAAATTATATTTTAATTGATAATTTATTTTCTCAAAAGTTCAAAGTTCCCGCATCATTAACATATTACAAAAAAGAGTATATTATATTTTAGCAATAAATATTTAAAAAATATAAATATTAAAAAAATTAATGATGTTATCCTGGTAGTTTGGTCATAAATACCGCCAAAACATTCTCAACCGTTAGATCCAATACTTTTAAAAATAGACGATCAAGATTATATCATATAAAAAGAAGTTATTATCTAAAAATGATATAAGTTAAAAGATATTATATTAGGATTGGATTTTCCAAAAAGTTAAAAAATAAAAATAGTTGTAATTAAATAAGGAAACCCATTTAATATCAAAATAATAAAAATCGTTTAATCTTAAATAGATAGGTGAAAACCGTTAGATTTAACATTAAAAACTGTATTTGGTTAATAAATGGTATTCTAATAATCTAAACTACATATAAGTAGATTTCCTAAATCGAATAGAATTCTCAATATTAAATTTCGTCACTTTATTCTCTTTTTAGTTTTAGAATAGTTTTAATTGAAAAAGAACTATTAAACCACAACTAAATTAAAGATTATTTTGTGAATTTCATGTGGACCGTAAAATTGGCCAAATCTAACTTTTATAACTCAATATAAACAAATATTAAATTGAGCGTGTAAAATATAATAAATATCAAATTTTTAACTATAATATTTTTTGGCTAAATCTTTTTGAACAATAATTTAATCATGTAAACTAATAACTTTTAAATATTAAAATATTCATAAATAAATATAATTATAAATATTAAAAAAACAATTGTGTGTTCCATGGATAATTAAAATATAATTATAAACAAAATAATTATAAATAAAATTTAAGTAACCGTGCATCGCACGAGCTATAAGCTAGTATAATAAATACATGTAAAAGTAAAATTGGTAATTAAATATTGTATTGTAATATATCTTATATGATAATATGCATTAAGGAGATTATCAAGATTAAAATATCAAATTTTATTAATAAAAAACTTACCATAAATATTAAAGAATATATTAATGATATTTATATTTGTATACAAACTTTCTATAATTATCAATGGGTCAAATAATGGATGTGGATCATATCCAAATCAAATATGGATACCAAACCAAAAAATGGATTATCCAGTGGGTCAAAATTAAGTTAAAATTTTCATCCGAGCCTAAATATGGATACCGAATCTGTGTAATGGGTTATGCAAAAATTTATAATATATAGATATTAATTTCATTAATTTATTATATTGATTATGTATACCGAGTTTGGAGTGAAACCAATTAGGGGTCGTTTGGTTCAAAGTACGGTATGAGTTTGGAATCAGGAATCAGGTTAAGCTGGTATGGAAATGAGGTATCATTCTTCATACCATGTGTTTGGTGAATGAACTTTTTTTAATTTAAAATATAATTAATAACTCAATTTTATATTTTATGTAAGTATACATTATATATTGAAGTTAAGTAATTAAAAAAGTTACTAACAAAAAATTTAATATAAAAAAAATACGTGATTGGTAAATTTTATTTTAACCAATTAAATAATTCTTTAATATTTTTTTAAAATGCATATTATTTTATAATATGAAATAAAATAACGTATAATCTCTTTTTTGAAACCTAAATACAATCTATTTAAGATTAAACAACATCATATTTCAAATTTGTATTTAACTTCATAATAAAAAAAATAGAATTTGATACCTCATACCCCTCCCCCAAACCCACCTCCCCTAAGGTATCAAATTTCATTCCAGAAGGGTTTAAAGTATGGGTATTAGAATTAAAAAATAGTCAACCAAACAACAGGGTATGAAATGAACAAAACCCATACCTGATACCAGTTGATACCTAATTTACTAACGAAATTTGACTTTGATACTATTATGTTCTAACGAAAAGAAGTTTCCCTTATTAATAAAATCTTAATACCCAAATTGTTTTAAAACTTCTTCTTATTCCCGTTCTGAACCCGAAAAATTCCCCAAATTTCCGACTCGAATGAGGCTGAGAACTAAGCGGGATTGGGAATTTATTATGTAATTTTTTACAAATTTAAAAATAGAAATAAAATTTGGAGTGAAACCAATTAATTTAATTATAGTTTAATAATAAAATTTGACTTTAATACTATTGTGTTTTAATGAAAAGAAGTTTCCCTTATTAATAAAATCTTAACATCCAAATTGTTTTTAAACTTCTTCCGTCCCGAACCCGAAAAATTCTTCAAATTCCCGACTGGAATGAGTTTGGAACTAAGCCGGATAATGAAGGATTGTTTATTTTAATTGGAAGACTCTTAATAGTTGGTAGAGTCCTCGTATACAATTTCATTATTGTTAGAAATTTATTTTTAAATTAAAAATAATAATTATTATTATATTAATTTCATTAATTTATTATATTGATTATGTATACCGAGTTTGGAGTGAAACTAATTAATTTAATTATAGTTTAATAACAAAATTTGACTTTGATACTAGTGTGTTCTAACGAAAAACAGTTTTCTTTATTAATAAAATCTTAATACCAAAATTGTTTTTAAACTTCTTTTTATTCACGTCCTGAACCCGAAAAATTTATCAAAGTTCGACTCGAATGGAGCGGGGAACTAAGTAGGATCAAGCATTTATTATGTAAATTTTTACAAATTTAAAAATAGAAATAAAATATTCTCATAAAAATAATTTTTATTTTTATTAATGATGGTTAGTTGGAATACTCTTAGTAATCGGTAGAGTCCTAGGTACAATTTCATTATTGTTGGATTTAATAATTATTATTATTATATGAATTAATTTAGAGAAAAAGGAGCATCTTAGGAAAAAAAATCCTGAGTTAGTGGTTGTTGATAACTCCAGATCCCGATCTAGTCCTTCCCGGCCGATCCCACGCCTGGAAGCGGTGTCGCTGCGGTTGGGACTCTGCAAAACAACACCGGAGGGGGGTTTGGACCCTGGCGGCGCCTCCGGCGTGAGAATAAGTAACGGCTTTGGAAAGGAGGATAGGACTATAGAGAAATCTAAATATGGAGGGTGTGTGTATAGGTTAGGTGTGTAAAAAAGAATGTAACCCCTACACCTTTCCTCCTTGGTCTATATATAGGCCCAGGATTAGGGTTTAGGGGTTGTACCTGCAATCATGAGCGTTGAATCCTAGGTAGGTAGGACACCTGGGCGATGTTGATGGATTGCACGTGTCCAGGTGAAGGATTGTGGCATCGTGTGCCAGGCTCCTGCTGGCGTGTGGCTTAAAATAGGAAATGATTGTCCCAATCATTAGGTATCCTTAGGTGTCACTATTAAGTGTGGCCATCAACGATGACCTAGGCACGTCACGTAATGAAGTATAGTTTGTCTCCCACAAGATGTTGCCTTGGCCGCCAGGAGAATTAGACTTGAAGCTTGAGTCCATGAGTCCGGACTGGTACGTAGGTCAGGATTCCACGACGAGTCTGGACTAAGAGGTGAGCCATGACTGGAGTGGTAATCCGGGTTCCTGGTGACTCCTGGCTCAGAAATAAGCCTGGGCTATACATAGCCTATAATTTGCCCCCCACTCCCTTATTCAGATTTTCTGGATGGGGGAGTAGAAATTCCTGAGTATGTGACTTGGAAAAAATTCATGGCCTGATTGTTGCCCCCCAACCCGGATTGTTATAAAGGATGGCAATCCGTTGTTGAGAGTAGGTCCGAGTTGTTTCTTAAATCCAAAGCTGTGACGCTTTGAGTAACGTAGAAAAAAATTCTTGGCCTGATTGTTCCCCCCAACCCGGATTGTTATGAATGATGACAATCCGGTGTTGAGAGTAGGTCAGGGTTGTTTCTCAAGTCCAAAACTGTGACGCTTTGAGTAACTTAGAAAAAATTCCTGGCCTGATTGTTGCCCCCCCAACCCGGATTGTTATGAAGGATGGCAATCCGGTGTTGAGAGTAAGTCAGGGTTGTTTCTCAAGTCCAAAGCCGTGACGCTTTGAGTAACTTTGAAAAATTTTCTGGCCTGATTGTTGCCCCCCAACCCGGATTGTTTTGAAGGATGGCAATCCGGTGTTGAGAGTAAGTCAGGGTTCTTTCTCAAGTCCAAAGCTGCGGCGCTTTGAGTAGCTTAGAAAAAATTCCTGGCCTGATTGTTGCCCCCCAACCCGGATTGTTTTGAGGGATGGCAATCCGGTGTTGAGAGTAAGTCAGGGTTTTAATAGGACCTGAATCCGGGCTATGTGGAAATTTTGTAGCTCTGGAAAACGAAACGATTTCATTTATCCCCCCTTTTCTTTTGAAAAGACACTGCCCTTTTTACCTCGGGAACAGATGTAGCCTTCTGTCGCAATTACTACTCCTGTCTATTCTTCATTTTTGTATTTTTCTTTTGTACTTTATTTTCTTGGCAGCCAATGGGATTCTGCCAGCTGTCTTTTTATGTGTCCTTTTCCCTTGCTTGTATAAAAACCGCCCAACTGTTCATTTCCACTTTTTACTTCTTTTTCGAGAACCCTCTTCTCACTTCCCATTTGTCTTTTACTCTCACCCGAAAAGTTTCTCCGGTGATTCTCTTTTCCGGCGACTGTCGCGTATCTCCTTTGAAGTCGTCTTATTCTCCTGCTTGTTTGTAAGTACCTCTCTTCTCATCGCCTTTTAATCGGTCTTCTGCACCGTTTTTGCCTCGTTCTCATCTTTAATCGATTTTGTGCCGCGACTGTTCATCTTCGATTTTGACGGTTGTGTGGATGTCTGTTTCTGTTTATAGTGTTCTATGTGTGTTTTTGGTTCTTCGATTTTGTTGTTTTGTGGTTGCATGTGAGTTGAACTGTTTGGTTTCGATTTTTGGGTCTGGGTTTCAAGAATCCTCTTTTGTGTTCTTGGCTGAAACTTTGTGTGTATCTGTATGTATATTTGTTTTGATCTTGTTTTTGTAGTTTGTGTTTGGTGTTTAAGTGTTTCTGACTGTTTGTGTTCCCGTGTGTGCGCAAGTAATCCGGATTGGTTTACGATCCGGGCCGTCTTGTTTTATGATTTAGGATATGGATGGAATATTTTTGGTTATAACATGGCTAATATATGTATTCCGGATTTGGTAGAAATTAGGGTTTGAATGATAGGTGGTAGGATAACATATATGTTTATAATTTGGAGCATATAACCCGGATTAAGATAGTAGAACTTACTTCAAATTGATCTTTCTAGGTTTATGGTTTGGACTAAGGCTCGTGCCCGTCGCGTACTTATTTCCCTCTCTGACCCTTCTTCTTGTAGTGAGCCTTCACCCTCTAGTAACCCGGAAATAATAGAACTATATTGGTGTAAAATGGCTAAGAAGAAGAAACAATCCGGACCTCTAGTAACCCAACTTTTTGTTAATGAACCTCCCTCTGGCGGTGTGCTCAGTACTCCGGACGGGTTTTGGTCGGATACCAGCTACTTCTTCGTAAAGAAGGATCCGGATATAGAGGAGGAGTTTTATTATAGGGATCTTAGTATTTGTTACAGAAACAGACAAGAATTCGGACGTTCAGGGCCATACACTGAATCCGAATTTGATGCTGCTTTTGTTAAGATGGGTATTAGTGATGCTCCTTATCCTTTGAAAGAAAAATTTGCTAGTCTTCCGGGTGCTCAGATGGACAAACTGGTCCGGGCCGCTTTTCATTTAGGGCCTGAAATTAGCTGGAGATGGCCTCAGCCCGGGGAGAGGATTTACCATAGACCTGTAGATGGTTATGTTGGTGTCTGGTTGGAGACCCTTAGGTCCGGGTGGAACCCCCGATGCCATCAATTTATAAAACACCTTTGTAAGTATGTATATAAAATTTCAATAATGCAAATTACCCCCAACGGGGTTAAGTGGATGACCTGGTTCCTTGTTGCTTGCAATAAGATGGGGTATCAGCCCACATTGCGACTCTTCCACCAACTTTTTAAACTAGTCCAATCTAACAAAGAGCCTTTATATGAGATCCGGTTCCGGGCTGAAGAGTGCGGCTATCCATCTGGAACTGCCAAACCCGTCATACAGCAATCTACATTGAAGTATTGGGGTGGTGAGTTGATATTTTTGAAAGGCTTGGATTTGGAATTCCTGCCTCATATAGTTTCTGGAGTTGAAGCAGAAGTATTTGACACTTATAAGCTTGAAGGAGAGGCCTTAGCCCAGATTCATCGGTTTTGTGAGTGCCTCGGGTTTCAAATGACCCGGGATAGTTTCATGAAACATGATAAGTTGTTTGAGCTTGGACTAATTCCTTTTATATACTGATATTTCCTTTTCCTTTGTACAGGTTTGCCTTACTTTCAACCCGAGCTGTACGCAATCATGTCTTCCAATGCCCTTGCCGCATCTTTTAGGAAACTTGGTGGTGTCCACAGCACCAAAAGTCCGGGCGATGTTGGAGGGTCCGGTTCCAGCGCACTAAAGGAGGGAGGTGCCGAATCTGTTGCTCCGGATGCCCATCAGCCCGAACCTATGGTTGATGCTGTTGATGTTGAAATTGTAGAAGGCCTGGAGCAGCGGTCTGGGAAGAAAAGGAAAATTCATGTTGGAAAGAAAACACCTGCGAAGGCGAACGCCACCGTCAATAAAATTGTTGCCGATGGTGATGGGAAGGGTCCGGATAGAGAGCATATCCGAATTGGAAATTTCACTCTGGAGCAACTTGCTGGAATGTGCGCCGATATCCCTACTGATTCGGACTTCGAAGAGATGGAAGATGCTGGGAGTAATGCTTGCCTGAAACGCCTTGTTGGCCACTGGGCACATGTAAGTAGTTTCCTGTTAAAAATTGTCTTTATTCTTTGTAATTCTGTCTTTTCCTTTGTTGATTTTTGATTTTTATTTTGCAGACTAGTAGTTTAATCGGCGCCCTTGCCAGTCTTATCATTACTGAGCGGAAAACTGCACAGGAGTTTGCTAATGAAAAGGATGCCCGGGTTCGAGACCTTGAACTTGAAGTTGCCTCGTTGAAAAAACAAAGTGCTGAGAAGGAGTCCGAGCATCAAGCTGAAATTGTTTCGGTTGAAAAAAGGGCTAATGACCTGGATGAGGTTAACAAGCAGCTTGTTGTGGAAAATGCTAAGACTCGTGATGCTATTATATCCGAGTTCAAAGGTGGTCCGGAGTACGACCAGGATGTTGCTGATGCTGCTGCTCCCGAGATTCAACGAGCTTGGATTGTTTCCGAACGCCACGTTAAGACTGATCCCAATGCCAACTGGGACTCTTTTGTTGGTGAGTTTTTGGCTGCAAAGCTCGCCATCGAGGAAGGCAAAGGGGAGCCTCAGCCCTTCAATGGACCTGTTCCGAGCTTCCTCCCGGCTTCGTCCAACCCGGATGATTATGGTCTCTAGTTCGTTTTTGTACCTTTTGAACATTTGATATTTGATCTGTAACCGTAAACTGGGTTTTGTTTCTGCTCACTTTGGGATGTTTCCGGGTTGTACGGCCACCCCGGGTCCCTGTTTCTTTAATCGTTTGCAATTCAACTCTTTATATTTTTATCACTCTTCACTCTTTTGTTCTGCGAAACTTATATTTCTCGTGAGCCCGGTTTCATAGCTTGGTTATGACCCGGACGTTTTGTTTTATACTTAGAATAGAGTCTAAGATTTTCATTTGATGCATATTGCTCGTGAGTCCGGTCTCATGGCGTGGTTCTGAACCGGACTCTAGATTTAGTACTTAGAATAGAATCTAAGATTCTCATTTGATGCATATTGCTCGTGAGTCCGGTCTCATGGCTTGGCTCTGAGCCGGACTCTTTGTTTTGTACTTAGAATAGAATCTAAGATTTTCATTTGATGCATATTGCTCGTGAGTCCGATCTCGTAGCTTGGTTCTGAGCCGGACTCATAGATTTTGGTGCATATTGCTCTTGCGTCCGGTCTCATATCTTGATTCTGAGCCAGACTTATTTCTTTTGTACTTAGAATGAAATCTAAGTGTATTGTTTTATTGCGTATTGCTCGTGAGTCCGGTCTCATAGCTTGGTTCTGAGCCGGACTCATTGTTTTAGTACTTAAAATAAAATCTAAGATTTTGGTGCATATTGCTCTTGAGTCCGGTCTCATAGCTTGATTCTGAGCCGGACTTGTTTCTTTTGTACTTAGAATGAAATCTAAGAATTTTAGTGCATATTGCTCTTGAGTCCGGTCTCATAGCTTGATTCTGAGCCGGACTCGTTTCTTTTGTACTTAGAATGAAATCTAAGATTTTTAGTGCATATTGCTCGTGAGTCCGGTCTCATAGCTTGGTTCTGAGCCGGACTCTTGGTTTTAGTACGTATTGCTGGGGGACCCTGGCTACAATATTTGCCTATGGCTCCGAGCCAGGGTTACTAGTTTTGCATATTGCTGGGGACCCGAGCTACATGTTATGCCTATAACTCTTAGCCCGGGTTATTACAAGAAATTGAATTTTACTGTAAGTTAAGAAATACATGATAATATGAAAAGAAAACAAAACAACGAGACCGGTTTTATTTATAGAAAAATCAGGAATACAAAGCTCTTATTCTAATCTGGGCTTTTGGGAGCTCCTTATTCTTTATCCGGTCGCTGCAATCTTCTTACTGGTAGAATTTTCGGAGTCTAAGGCCATGCCAAGTATTGGGGACCTCAGAACCATCCATATGAACCAACTTGTATGTTCCAGGCCGGAGTACCTCCCTTATCTTGTAGGGTCCTTCCCATTTTGGCATGAGCTTGCCAGTATTAGTGGGGTCAGAAGCCTCCGTATCGCGAAGGACCAGGTCTCCAACTTGAAAGTTCTTAACCCGGGCCTTCTTCCCAAAGTACTCTCTAGTTTTTTCTTTGTATTTTTCCATCCTCTCAATAGCTTGATCCCGGACTTCGTCAATCAAAATCAAGTTAGTCTGCAATCCTTCTTCATTAGCTATTTCTTCAAAATTTATCGCTCGATGGGAGGGATTTCCGACTTCAATGGGTAGTAAAGCTTCAGTGCCGTAGGCCAGTCTGAATGGGGTTTCACCAGTGCTAGTCCGGGGACTAGTCCTGTATGCCCATAACACATTTGGCAGCTCCTCAGGCCACTTATTCTTACTTTCTTGTAATCTCTTCTCAATTCCTCTGAGCAAAATCCGGTTTGTAACTTCAACTTGGCCGTTTCCTCTTGGGTATGCAACAGATGATTTTTTATGCTTGATTCCTCTTTCTTTCAGGTAGCCTTCGAAATCGGACCCCACAAATTGTGGCCCGTTATCAGAAACTAGAACCATTGGTAGCCCGAACCTCATCAGTATGTTGTCCATAAACCGGATGCAATCCTGTTGGTTGATTGTTCTCATTGCCTTAGCTTCAGCCCACTTGGTCATGTAATCAATTGCCACTAGCAAGTATCTCAGGTCGCCTTTAGCCCGGGAAAATGGACCCATGATATCAATACCCCAAACTGCAAACGGGATAGGAGATAGGACTGAGGATGGTAAGACCGGGCTCTGTCGTGGGACATTGCTGAAAAGTTGGCAGTTCTTGCACTTCTTCACAAACTCCACAGCGTCATTATGAATTGTAGGCCAGTAATAGCCCTGCCTTATAATCTTGTGAGCCAGGGCCTTTGCAGATAGGTGGTCTCCACAAATTCCCTCATGAACTTCTTGCAGACAATAGGTAGCTTCAACCGGTCCCACGCATTTTAGAATTGGTGCCGAGTAAGTCCGGCGATAGAGTATCCCTTCTTCCAAAAAGAACTTTGCCGCTTTATTCCTGAGTCTTTGGGCTTGACTCTTCTCAGAAGGCAGTTCTCCCTTCTCCAAGTACAGAATTATGGGCGTCATCCAGCTGGGTTGATCATCAATTTCCATTACTTCCTCTTGATCCATTGTTGGTTTAGCCAACTCTTCGAAATAAACCGAGCTGTCCAGTTCTGCCGAATTCTGGACCAATTTGGACAAAATATCAGCTTGAGCATTGTCTTCTCTGTTCACCTGTATTATCTCAACATTGGCAATCTGGGCCAGATGACTCTGTACTAGAGCTTGGTACCGGGCTAGGGTAGGATCTTTCGCAACATATTCTCCACTTGTCTCCTTTACCACGATCTGCGAATCACTAAAAATATTGAGCTTTTTAATTCTAAGAGTCCTGGCTAGACGGAGTCCTGCCAAAAGTGCTTCGTATTCAGCTTGATTGTTGGTCGCCGAGAAATTGAATGAAATTGCTTGTTTGATCAGGAATCCATCCGGGCTCTTTAAAATGAGTCCAGCCCCGGACCTCTCATTAGTCGAAGAACCGTCCACATGTAGTGTCCAGAACTCTGGATCCTGGTTGTTATCTTCTCTGGGTTCAGTAGTCATTATAGATTGGGTTATTTCTGGAAACGAACATTCTACAACAAAATCAGCTAGAGCCTGGGCTTTGATTGCTGTTCTTGGGACAAAGGTGAGTGAAAATTGGCTCAACTCCACAGCCCAATTGACTAATCTTCCTGAAACATCCGGTTTGTGAATTATCTTCCGGAGTGGTTGATCAGTAATTACTTTGATTTCCCTCCCTTGGAAATAATGCCTCAGCTTCCGGGATGCCGTGATAAGAGCGAAAGCAAACTTTTCGAGGTTTGGGTAACGGGTTTCAGCATCTTTGAGAACTTGGCTCACATAATAAACCGGCTTCTGCTCCCCGTCGTGATCCCGGATTAGTGCTGCTCCCACAGCCAGGGTACCTGCAGACAAGTAAATGCTTAAAGGCTCCCCGGGCTCGGGTTTGGATAAGATTGGTGGTGAAGCTAGGTATTCTTTGAGAGAGTCGAAAGCTTGTTGGCAATCCGGGCCCCAGACAATTTCTTTCTTTTTCTGAGCTCCCTTCAGCAAATTGAAGAAAGGCAAGCAACGATCTGCGAGCTTTGGAATAAACCTTCGCAATGCTGCTAACGATCCTGCAAGTTTTTGTATGTCTCTCTGGGTCCGGGGTGCTTGCATCTGAGTTATTGCTTTGATTTTTTCTGGGTTGGCTTCGATTCCCCTTTGGCTAATCATGAAACCTAAGAATTTTCTCGCTCCAACCCCGAAAGTGCATTTGTCCGGATTCAGTTTCATCTTTTGCTTCCTTAAGTTCTCGAAACATTCTTTCAGATCAGAAATGTGTGTCTGGACTGTTGCTGACTTTGCTATCATGTCATCGACATATGATTCCAGATTTCTCCCCAGTTGACTGTTGAAGATTTCTACCATTGCCCTTTGGTAAGTAGATCCGGCATTCCTTAATCCAAAAGGCATGAGTTTGTAGGCGTAGACTGCCCGGTGTGTTATGAATGCTGTCTTGGCTATATCAGCTGGGTTCATCTTTATTTGATTATAACCGGAGAAGGCATCCATGAAACTTAGCATCACATGCCCGGCTGTCGCATCGATGAGCTGGTCAATGCTGGGAAGCGGGTAAGGGTCTTTGGGACATGCAGCATTCAAGTCAGTGTAGTCCACACACATTCGCCACTTTCCATTTGGTTTCTTGACTAAGACCACATTGGCTAGCCACTCCGGATATTTTATCTCGCAGATAATATCGGCCTTTAGGAGCTTTTCAACTTCCTCATCGATCGCTTTCTGTCTCTCCGGGGCAAAATTCCTTCGTTTCTGCTTTACCGGCTTCTTTCTAGGATCAACATCCAAGCTATGCATAGCAACAGACTCCTGGAGCCCAGGCATGTCATCCGGGCTCCAAGCAAAAACATCGGCATATTCTCGAAGCAACTCAGTTAACTCCTTCTTGAACACCATGTCTAATCCGGTTCCAATTTTGACTTGTCTTTCCGGGTTCCCTTCTATTAGTTCGATCGATTCGAGCTCAACAGCAGCCTCCACTTTTGTAATTTCCGCCTTAGAAACATACTGCTGGACTCGGGCTTGTACAATCTGGTCAAGGAAGACCTGGGCTGGTGGGTTTTCAATGTTATGGACATCCTTACCGGGCTCAGTCTTTTTGTTGTATCTATGCTTCTTCCTGCTCAGGTTATTGTGGTAGGAGTTTGCTTTCCTTTTATTCTCTGGGTCGGTTTCTGCCATTACCAAAGCCTGCCCATAGCAACGGCTGGCCATTTCATAGTCGCCCCGGACTTCTCCAATGCCGCCGGGAGTGGGAAACTTGAATTTGAGATGGGGTGTTGAAGTTATAGCTTGGAGTTTGGTAAGGGCTGGTCTTCCCAGAATGACATTATAAGATGATGGTGTGTTGATGATATAGAATTTTACTATGTTGGTTACCTGCTTCGGGAAAGTCCCGAACAGGACTGGGAGATAAAGGGTGCCTTGAATAGGGACCAAATTGTTTCCAAATCCATAGAGTGGATCTTCCCTGCAATCGTTCATTCTTATGCTGCCCAGCTGCATCCGGTCCGTTGTGTGTTTGAACAGGATATTGACAGAAGACCCATTGTCAACTAGGACTCTCCTAACCTCATTTTCTGCTATGTCCAGGCTCACGACCAAGGCTTCGTTGTGGTTGGGGTTGATTCCTTCAAAGTCATTCTTGCTGAAGGTTATTACTTGTTCCGGACAGGCCTGCACCATCATTACTTCGTCTCCTGAGTCCGGGCTTCTTGGGGGTGAATTGGATCCGCCCATAACAACATTCACAATATTCTTGTCCTTTCCGGATCCCTCTCCTCGGTCAGCCACTCGCCGAGCTATGTACTGCCCCATGTTGCCTTTTTTGACTTGGTCCTCCACAAAAAATTTCAAAGAGAGGCAATTTTCTGTTGTATGCCCATGGGTTTCATGGTAGTCGCAATGCTTATGGACTGATCGGTTTTCCGGGGCAGTGAGCATTGGCTTGGGAGGGTAGTAGAATGGCTTATCTCGCACCTCTTTCAGAATGTCTGCGCGAGCCCGGTTGAGAGGTGTCCAAGAGGGTTCGGGTCTGGGCTCACGCCTGGGTTTAGGCTGTCCGGACTCATCTTTCTGCCTGTTGTCCGGGGGTGGTGCTGGTAGTGCAAGTTGAGAGCTTTGGATGTAGTTGCTTTGTCTATTTGGTTTGAATTTTTTGTCTTGATGATTGTAGTTGTTTTTGGGTGGATCTTGAGCTCGGGTTGGAGAAGTGCCCTGCCTAGTCATCCTCATTGCTTGGAGGACATCTGTTTCTTTGATGAACCGGGCTGCCATGGAGTATGCAGCCGCCAGGCTCTGCGGCTCTTTGTGGATGAGGTCAAGGACATACCTCTCATTATTGTCCGGGTCTAGGTTCCTTCGGAAAATTGTAAGGGCTTCACGCTCATCCAGGTTACTCACATTGTTTATGGCTTCCTGAAAGCGTTTCATATATGTGGCCAATGCCTCTCCCCGAGCCTGCCGGATTGTTTCTAAGTGACACATGTGCATTTCGTGGGTTTTATTGGCTCGGAAGCGTCTCAGGAAGGACTCCCGAAACTGCTTCCAGTTGTGGATGCTACGGGATGGGATTCTGCTAAACCATCTTTGGGCCCCGGACTTGAGGGTTGATGCAAAAAACCTGCACTTGGTTAGATCATTGTAATAATATATCATTGCAATTTGTTCAAAGTAGTTTACATGTTCCTCAGGGTCACCCAAACCACCAAAGGAATCAAAGTTATAGTGTTTGAGATTTTTCTGCCTTGGTGTTGCTTCGAGGGAGTAGCTGAAGGGGGTTAGTGTATCTCCAATGTCAATCCCCGAATCCTGCCCCACCTTTTTCTGAAGTTCATGGATCATGTCCATCAAGTCCTCCTGGGGTTCTTCATCATCTGACAATATGTCGAGGCTAGGGGCCCGGGTTCTCCTTTTTTCATGATTTCTGCCCATAATCCGGGCCTCCTCCTCTTGGATTCTTCTTTGTATTTTGAGGTCAAGTTTAGCTTGCTCTTCATTTCAGATCCTTTCCCTCAAGTCAGCTAGTTTTCTGAGCTTTTCAGCTTCGGTATCTTTGTTTTGACTGTTGGTCCTGTGGTGGGTCCTTTTTCGGGTTTCTTTGTCCTTGCCTCCGATTCTGTCGAAAACTGAGGCGCGGGACCGGTGGGAGTCTCCAGAGTCATGTGAGTTCTCAACCTGATCAACTTCATTTAGCCGAGCTTCTTTATACATCCGAATTGCATCAGCAAGCTGGTCCCCGGTCAAGTTTTCCATGAGACCGGGTTCCATGTTGATATCCGTATACTTGAATTTGTTAACCTCGATTTCAACCCGGGCATCACCAGGCCGGATTATCTGTGATGCCAGAGTCAGGACTGGGGGTACTTCACCAACAATCAGGTTCAAATTTGTGGGTGGTTCTTGTCTTGGGGTACTGGATGCGGGTCTTAACACAGATTTGCTACCTCGAGCCATGATTCAAGAGCAGACAATGTATACAACTTTTTTGGGGTAACACAATTTTGCAAAATCAAAGTAAATTTCTGATAGATCTGGGTTTGTCAAGGAGCACGAGACAATTTATGCATGTTATTTCTGGGTTTGGTGTTTTTCGAAGCAAGAAACTTCGTTTTAAAGACAGGTCTATAAGAGAGCAATGCAGATCTAAGCAAAAACGGGAGCAAGAAAGCTAGATAATGCTAAACAAGGCTAAAAGTAAACAGATCTGGGCTAAATAAGGTTAAAAACATTCATACATTGGAGATATGGGGTAAAGAGTTCATGTTTAGTTGTTTAAAACGAAGGAGTTTGCTTAGATCTTACTGGATTCAACTAGGACTCCTTCAAAGATGAAGGAGCTTGTTGATGATGGTGAGTCTAGCGGCACCGTGACCACAAGACAGGGTTCGCCCCCTCCTTCTAGCGCCAAATGATAACTCCAGATCCCGATCTAGTCCTTCCCGGCCGATCCCACGCCTGGAAGCGGTGTCGCTGCGGTTGGGACTCTGCAAAACAACACCGGAGGGGGGTTTGGACCCTGGCGGCGCCTCCGGCGTGAGAATAAGTAACGGCTTTGGAAAGGAGGATAGGACTATAGAGAAATCTAAATATGGAGGGTGTGTGTATAGGTTAGGTGTGTAAAAAAGAATGTAACCCCTACACCTTTCCTCCTTGGTCTATATATAGGCCCAGGATTAGGGTTTAGGGGTTGTACCTGCAATCATGAGCGTTGAATCCTAGGTAGGTAGGACACCTGGGCGATGTTGATGGATTGCACGTGTCCAGGTGAAGGATTGTGGCATCGTGTGTCAGGCTCCTGCTGGCGTGTGGCTTAAAATAGGAAATGATTGTCCCAATCATTAGGTATCCTTAGGTGTCACTATTAAGTGTGGCCATCAACGAAGGCACGTCACGTAATGAAGTATAGTTTGTCTCCCACAAGATGTTGCCTTGGCCGCCAGGAGAATTAGACTTGAAGCTTGAGTCCATGAGTCCGGACTGGTACGTAGGTCAGGATTCCACGACGAGTCTGGACTAAGAGGTGAGCCATGACTGGAGTGGTAATCCGGGTTCCTGGTGACTCCTGGCTCAGAAATAAGCCTGGGCTATACATAGCCTATAATATACATGATATACAATACCATTAAGATGAGTTTCTACTTTTAATAAATAGTATAAATACATGTGATTGAACGCCACTCACACACCCACTTTGCCTGCCACTCGACCACCCTTGAGAAGTGCTAGGAAAATATGTACCGCTAAATAAACAAACCTCTGCTATAAATCTCATACGTTGTGACTTGTGAATCTATTATATCTAATTTTGGAGCTGGGGTTTGTTCTAATCAACTTTAATATGTACTGAATCGGGTATATTTTGGATTCCCATATATGTTGTGTTCTGCCCGTTTATCTATTTTACAGTAGACCATTGTTTGTTTAGTTGAGAGCATCTTTAAATTCAAGCTTCATGAGTCCCTTCAAAGTCATAACTTCTTTACCTGAAAACTTAAACCACTTGCATCACTTCAAAGCAAATTCAAGTTTTCTACAAGTAAATTACAGGCTTTCCCTTGAGGAGTAACTCACAAACTGACAATATCAAATGCAAGGCCCCATCTGGATTCAGCCAGGGGATTTATGAGAGATTGATTGATGGACTTAAGCAAAACTTAAAAGATTTCAACATCTTTCTTCTACTTATAACAAGAGGAGAAACGGTCAACAACAAACGATTGTTGCAGCAAATCGTACAATTGAAATTTTCTGTGTGCATACATGGAGCCCATCATTTACACGTACAGCGGAAATTTTTTACGTTTTCGCGATACAATTTATTATAACAATCATTTGTTTTTTACCATCTGCCATAACAAAAACCATAGTAAATACTAGTACCATCTAACACAATTAATAAGTCAATCTATTCCTTCACAAGACAAAAGATCCGAGCCATAAATATATAAGTTGGGCAGTTGTACATTTATGGAACTGAATTTGATGCATGTACAATGGAGCTCTCCTTATTTAAAAAAAAATTACTGTACTTTACTTGAAGTATAGTGAAAAATAATCGAACCCGAAATATTTGCATGACCAAAACGAAAAGAATCTGACTTTAATAAGAGTGGTCTAAATCTTATTCAGAATCTGAACTGAATTTAATTTTCATTGTTTTATTCTATTTTTGACATAAGATGGTCTCGTCCGGTCTCTCCTTCCTGCAGGTTTAGTTGCAGCTTCTTTTAGTTCTTTCTCCTACATGCTAGAACTATATAGGTACAAGCTCTTGCAACAAAATTCTAATTGCAAAGATATATAAGAATGGGAAGAAGGCCACCACCAAGAAAACCTTCATTTCTGCAGATTCTTGTTAAAGATTTCTCCAAAAAGCTGGTGCATGTCGTTTCCACTTTTCGATTATTCTTTAACTTGACACACAGTCACTAAACATGTACATGCATCTCTGATTTTGTTAATTTTTTAAGCAGTTGGTACCATCCAAGTTTGTTAGGCTTCATCGGGGAACTTTGGCAAGGAAATGCATACTAAGGCCAAGTGGTACACAAGATTCATGGCCTGTAAAAACGAAACAGATCAACAATTTATTGTATTTTAAGAAGGGATGGGAAAATTTTGCACAACATCATTCTTTAGGATTTGGTGACTTGTTAGTTTTTCGATATGCTCAAGATTGCGAGTTTTATGTTGACATGTTTGATAAGTCTTGCTGTTGTAAGGATCCTGTTACCTCCCAGAATGTTGGGTCTCAGAAGGACAATTCAACCATACTAACAAGTACTGGTAAGATTATTAATTAATACTCCCTGTGTTTTCGATAAATGATACTGACACTCAATACGCATTTCTATTGGACGCAGGCCAAGAGAAGGAATCCAATCCTAAAACAGCAGCTCTTGAAGCAGCGGAAGAGTTCATGGCAAGCTCAGAGTTTCCTACGTTCAATAAGATTATGCAATCAACTTACGTGGGAGTTCATGGGTATATGGTGAGGCTAGAGGCTTGCACCATCAGCTACTCATATTAATTTGAAGAGAATATATACTTTATACTACTCTGCTTTAGTATATTTTTAAAATTGATTTCATTGTGCTTGAGATTCGAGTATATTTATCTGTTAATGCAGCCTCTGAAACCAGATTTTGCAAAAATGCATTTGAAAGACGGCAGGAGGGAAGTGAAAATCGAGGTATCGGGTAAGACATGGACAGTACGGGTACGGAAAGTTAGAAGCAGTTACAGGTTCAGTACAGGCTGGACTCACCTGGCAACGGAACTTGCTCTTAAAGTGGATGATGCATGCGTTTTTGAACTTGTCGATGCCGAAGATTATACCCTCAAACTTTCCATTTTCAGTAATACCAGTTAAGTATTTTAATTGTTACCCACAAGGTTATGAGTATATTTGATTTTGTAGTGGGCTAGGGGTTGAAATCGTATCATGATATTGTTTACTTGAATGACTGCCCTAGTTTTGCAGGTTCTATTGAATGTGTCTAACATAAATCTTGGTGAATTAACCAAGTCTAATGCAACTCACTTTTAGAAAAATGTGCAGGGAAGAAGAAAGATGCGTATAGTAAAGCAAGGTCTGGCAAAGCTCTTAAAGCACACTCTAACCAGGCTCTTGCATCAGCGAACAAATTTTCTTCGCTGTCAAAGTATCCTTCCTGCCTGTGTCTTCTGCATTTCTCTTACTTTCGAGGAGGATATCTGGTAAGATCATTAATATTAGTCTGATCTAAGAAAATGGGATGATGTGTTGTGGACAACCATAGTTTGATAATCAAAGATAATTAAATTGTCCAAGTATTGATTCAAAGATTTCGATAAATCATGCAGCAAGTTCCTTCAGCTTTTATTAAGCAAATGAACACCGTCGCGGGTTCTAAAAACGTGAAACTTCAGTGCGGGGGTAAAGAGTGGGATGCTGTCCTCAGTAGTCACGGTGACCATAGAAGATTAACTCATGGCTGGTCTACTTTAGCAAAGCAGAACTCTCTGCAAATTGGCGACGCTTGTGTCTTGGAGCTCATTAACAGAGAAGATGCTTTGATCAAAGTTACAGTTTTTAAATGCACTAAAACTTAAGAGCCATATGCAGATCTTGAGTTTTTATATGTATGTTATCTAACAAACTCGAGCATCCATTTTTGCCTTGGACTCAACCCCCAGAACGAGGGAGATGATATCAACAATATGTGTGTGCATTACTGCAGTAATCTGATCTTTCAATTTTTTTGTTAATTATTTTACAGCAATAAACCACATTCAAGAAATTGAAAAAGCAAACAAATTTTAAAACAGGTGAGCTAAACAGCCAGGCATGCACCTGCAATTAACAGAGGGACTGTTGTGGGTTGGGGAGTTGAAGAAAACGCATTCTTCTATTATCTTAGCTGAATTTATAGTTTTTTCGCGGTTCCTAATGGGAAATGTTATTTTCAGAGTTCTTTTTTTTATTTTCGGAACTATTTATAGCATATTATATTACAATATGCTACACTTTGCGAATGCAGGGACATATGCTACAAATTTGGCTTTGGAAATCAAAAACGGCTCTGAATTTCCCTTTCTAATTTATCTAGCCAAATGAAACTCTACTTCATTTAACAAATTATACTATATCATTTAAGACAATTAAGTCAATCTTTTCATTGACTAGACAAAAGATCCTAGCCTAAACACTAGTTCTGCTGTGTTAGTTGGGCAGTCGTACATTTATGTCACCTTTTTCTACCAATTGAATATGGATCTCTCATTGATTTTTGAGCAGCATCAACACTCAAGACTGTGTTTTTCTAAAACCATCATTATCACCAAGCTAACACCAAACGGAATCTGATACAAACCATACAGGTCCATGCACTCAGCATCGGTATAAAAGAATGGGAAGAAGGCCACCGGCAAGAAAACCTTCATTTATGCAGATTCTACTTAAAGATTTCTCCAACAAGCTGGTGCATGTCATTTTCACCTTTTATTCTTTAACTTCACACACACACGCACACACTACACTCACACTACGTCTTGTTAACTTTGTTTCCATTAAGCGCGCAGTTGATACCGCCCAAGTTTGTCAGGCTTCATCGCACAACTTTGGCTAGAAATTGTATCCTAAGGCCAACTGGTACACAAGATTCATGGCGTGTAAGAACAAAACAGATCAACAATTTATTGTATTTCAACGAAGGTTGGGAAAAGTTTGCACAACATCATACTCTAGGATTTGGTGACTTCTTAGTCTTTCGATATGCTCAAGATTGTGAGTTTTATGTGGACATGTTTGATAAGTCTTGCTGTAATAAGGAACCTCTTACCTCCCATAATGTTGGGTCTCTGAAGGACACTACTCCTATACTACCCAGTAAGATTTTTAATTTATATTCCTATGTTTCGATAAATGATCATGCTACCACGATAAATATATATACATATGCACACACGCACGCACACATAACATGCATTTTCATCTGAAGCAGGCCAAGAGAAGAAAGCTAATCTTAAAACACCAGCTATTGACGCAGCGGAAGAGCTCATGGCAAGCTCAAAGTTTCCTGCATTCAAAAAGGTTATGCAACGGGTGGACCTGAAAGCTGGCAGATACTTGGTAAGGCTTGCACCATCAGCTAATCATCTTAATTAGAAGATAAAAATGGTTTATAGCGCTCTTTAAATTATAAAAATTGCAATATATTAAATTGATCACATTCTGCTTCAGATTCCAATATAACCATAAGATATATATATTATACATGCAGCCTGTAGTATCAGATTTTGCAAAAACGCATTTGAAAGGCAACATAAGGGAAGTGAGGATTGAAGTGTCAGGTAAGACCTGGACCGTTGGGGTAGCCAGAGAAGGTTGTTCATGTAGGTTGAGTAGATGTTGGGGTTACTTGGCAAAGGAACACGCTCTTAAAGCGGGTGATGTATGCGTTTTCCAACTTATTAATACAGAAGATTATACCCTGAAACTTTCAATTTTCAGCAGCACCAGTTAAGTCTTTTAACCGTTACCCACAAAGTTTTCAATATATTTGATTCCGTAGTGCATGGCCAGGGCTCAAATTTGATTCGAACTATTAATTTTACTTTATTAATTAATACTTCACCCGAATGACAGCCCCAGTTTGGCAGGCACTTTTGGATGTGTTATATCATATATGTATAGAAATTGTATCATCTTTATAATCTTGGTTGTAAATTTACCAAGTCTAATGCTAGCCACTTTTGGAAAAATGTGTAGGGGAAAACCAAAAAAGCCAAACTAGAGCAGGGTCTGGCAAGGTTCATGAAGCACAGTCTAGACAGGCAGTTGAAGCACAATCTAGCAAGGCAGTTGAAGGACAATCTAGCCAGACTCTTGAAGCACCATCTAGCTATGCTCTTGAAACACATTCTAACCGGACTATTGAATCAGCATACAAATATTCGTCTCTGTCAAAGTATCCATCCTATCCGTGTCTTATGTCTTCTTCTTACATTCGAAAAAGTTATCTGGTAAGATGAAGCTATTGTTTATACGTTGTCAGATTCTTGAATACCGAGTTAATAAAAAAATGTTAGCCAGTTAATTATGGCTTGCTCGTTACAAAAAATTATGGGCTATTTCAAACACATAAGCGGTGAATAGGTTTTAAGTGTTGAACCCCAGAACACAATTTTATAGGGGGGAAAAAGTTTCATCTAAAAATAAATAAAATCTGATGATAAGATGATTAGAACTCTACTCAAGATTTTGATGAATTGTGCAGTATGTTCCTTCAACTTTTGTTAAGCAAATGAATGCAAAAGCGGGTGGTATCAAGGTGAAACTACAGTGCTGGGGCAAAGAGTGGGATGCTGTCGTAAGTACTTATGGTACGGTTTCAGTGATAAATAATGGCTGGTCTACTTTTACAAAGAAGAACTCTCTGCAAATTGGCGACTGCTGTGTCTTTGAGCTGATCAATAGAAAAGATGCTCTGATAAGAGTTACAATTTTCAAACGCACTAACTAAGACCCGTATGCAGATCATTTCTTTTTAGAATATATGTAATCAAATGCAATAACGCGCTCATTGTGCTTTCCAAAACCTATCACTGATGTAGCGAGGTAAATACCGCTAGATTAAGAGCCATCTCCTCTATTTCTCTAATGTTGTCTTCTGCAAATCTATTATGTCTAATATTAAAGGTGGGGTTTGCGTTTAATCAACTTCAATATGTTCTAAATTCCTATATATGTTGTGTTTGTGTCAATCGGTTAATTCATTTTAAAAATATCAGTACTAATTTTAAACTATCTTGTTTGTTGTAGGAATAAGAATTCAAACAGCAGAGTTCCTTCACTTATAATCACCGTTTTCATTCATATATTATGCACCCGATATTATAACAGTGTACCTAACCATAGGAAATCTGGAAACTGAGAACTTAAAACAGTGTCATCACTTAAAAGCAAATTTCAAGTGTTTTAGAAAAATTACAGGCTAAAAATATTTACCGCGTCGGGGCCATGACAGGTAGCCTCGATTGCATAGACTGCATCGAAATTGTTATCTGGAAATGGCATTTTCTTAAAATCTGCCTGCATTGCATCAAACATGAGTTGACTAGAATGAAAAAAAACAATTCAAACCACCAACCTTCGCAAAATCACAGGTCTGATCTACTTCTGCCATGCGGTTTAATTTCTGCAGATGGACATGCATTACTGAAAAAGAAATGAATCAGTGTCTTGTTTAAATTTACAGAAAAAGATGCATTACTGATAACATTACCTTTCCCCTCGTCATCTGAATTCATTGTTTTTCAGCCCTGTAACTGAAGTGGAGCTGCCAATCATCACACAACAGATCAGAGAGAGTTAAACAACTAAATAGTTAAAAATATATTTTGAATTGTGTGCCAACTAACTACACTTCAGAGTTATGATTCAAAAGTCAAACTAACCTGTAATAAGAAATAGAGGTTAAAGAGTGCTAAACTCTCTTGATTCTGGATTCTTGAGTAAGAACAGAATTCAGTGTAACTTCGAATTTTACGGAAGCCCTTTTTGTCACTTATCATATATGCATTTGTCAATTACAATCAGTACATCTAAAGTAGGGTTATGATTATATGAAAGATTTGAGAAATTTGTTTGACCTTTATCGACCAAGAACAAATTCAAAAAGATAAAAAAGAAAAAAAAAGGAAAATGTTAGATATCCCAAAATTTGTACAAAAATATTTCTCAAATATTGATGTGACGTATGTATAAATGGTAACTTTTCTAGTAATAATATGAGATCACCGTTCAGCTTATTTGATAACTTATAACTTATAAATAAGTTGAATGTTAGAAATTACCAACATTTTTCTTAACTTGTCAACTTATTCTTTGATTTCTTTATTTTTCTAATATTTTATATTTTTACATTTGTGTTTTTAAATATTTTTTTAATTTAAAATACAAGTATTGAAATCATTGTATTTAAAAATTATTTTTTCAAATTTAATTTAGCAAATTCTTCGCTAACTTATAAATAAATTTATCCAAACACCCGTATAACTTATAAGAATTCATCAACTTATCACTTAAATAACACTTACTCATTTTAAGTTATAAATCAACTTTTTTGTGATACCCCAAACACACACTTAGTAATTGCAATTTCTTGTCTGTTAATTTTGTTATTCTCTTAAGCAGTTGATATCCCAAAAGTTTGCTAGGCTTCATCGTGGAACTTTGTCTAAAAAATGTATACTAAGGCCCACTGGAACACAAGATTCATGGCGTGTAAGAACAAAACAGATCAACAATTCATTGTATTTCAAAAAGGGATGGAAAAAGCTTGCACAACATCATTCTTTAGGATTTGGTATGAACAAACACCATGCACATGTGGTGATCCATTCCAATACAATGTATATATGGCAAACCTACAATGAAGCCTGGAGATAAATCGAAGGAAAGAACACTAAAGAAGTGGATTTGTGTTTGTTAGAAAAATAAAATTATACAATCCACTTTTGTTTTTTATAAAAGTAAGTTGTGTATATTTTATTTAAGAGCATCGACTACTTTATATAACATTGTATATCTCTCTGAGGCTCAGAAAAGCTGAGAATACCTTAGTATTCACAGATTGTAGCAACATTTACAGATTGTAGCAACATTTAATCTGAATAAATCATTTAGATTGAAGAGTAACTTTGAGTTGTTTTATTCTGCAATACACTCACACAAAGTTACATTGTTGCTAAAGAAATCGATTGTAATACATTCACCCGCCCTACATATTACATTACTCTAGCACTCATTTCCGACAAAATTGTATATTGAAATAAATTTTCAATAAATTTTATGATATTTGTGAAATATTAAACTAATATTTACTCATACTATGATTAAAATGATGGACAAACAAACTATATAAGATTTTTAATATCTCAATAGTTAAAGTATCATACGCCGGAATTAACCCGTCAATTCCAAAAAGAGGACGATTTTGGATCGTAGGAATTTTTGATTATTTTATATTTAAATAGAGTAATGCTAGGGGAATCAAATAGGGTACCAAAAATTGTTATAAAATGGTGTGGCTTAGTTGAGGTGGCTTTATGAAGTGTTTTTATTGTTTGATATCGGTGTGAATGCACGCGCGTCCATTGCATTTAATTGAGTTATAACCAATCAGAATATAACACGTGGCGTTTGGTAATATTTCTGTACCCAATTTGGTACCTCTACTATTTTTCATTTAGATAATACCACCGCGATACATGAATTATTTTAAATTAATTTTTCATATAAATTAATTTATATTAAGTTATATTATATCAATTTTAATTTAACTAATATTTAAAAAAAAAATCAAAGTCGTTAAATTAAATAAGGGTATTACCTAAAAATAAGTAACGTAAGATCGACTACTTAATATTTGATGTTCGAATTTTAACAACTAGTCGACCAAGTCGTGCTTCGCGGCGGCCATGTAAACTTTTTTCGATAACATTTACTTTTTATCTTTATATTATATCCTTATATATAATAAGCGTAAAAGAGATACTATCCATAAATTTTGTCTGGTCGTCACTACCGCCAAAACAATCTCAACCGTTGAATCTAATATTTTTATAAATAAACGATTAAGATTGTATCATATAAAAATAAAAATTATTATCAAAAAATGATATAAGTCAAAAGTGGAAGTATTAGTAAAAAAATTGGATTTGAAGTATTTATAACTATTATATGTTAAAATAATAAGGATCTTTAGATATTAAAATAAATAGATGAGAATCGTTTCATCGAATATGAAAAATTGTAATTGGTTGTTAGTTGAATTATATTAAAAAATATATCTTGATAATTTAAACCAAATACATGAAAATTTCCTAAATCGAATAGAATTCTCAAAATAAAAATTTGTCACTTTTTCTAACTTTAGTTTTGGTGTAATTTTAATTATAAAAAAATTGTTAAACCGTTACAAATTAAAGAAAATGTTGTTAGATCTTCAAATAGATAAATGAAAACTGGCAAACGTAATATTAAAAAATGTATTTGATTGTTAGTAGAACTATATTCAAATACTAAAAAGAGTATTTTGATAATAAGTTCAATACGAATTCTTAATGTTAAAACGAGTATTTTTCGTGTACGCTGTAAAAATTTAAATCTAACTTTTAGAAATCAAGATACAGTACAAATAGTTAATTGAGCGTATAAAATTAAATGAATAAAGTCCAAAAATTAATAACATAAACATATTAAAAATATACAAATTAATATAATTACAGATTTTAGAAAAAGAGTCGTGCAACATTGTCGTGCATTAAAAATATACAAATTAATATAAGGACTTTGGGTTTTGAAATACATAAATAAAAACCATTATATCTAATATTAAAATGTGTGTTTGAATGTTTTATAGAATTATTTTCAATACTAAAAAGTGAATTTTAAAAATATAAACAAAAAATGAGTATGTTTTCTAAGTTGAATAGAATTGTTAATGTAAAAATTCATAACTTTATCTTCTATTCGGGGGGTCCCGAGTAATTTCAATTGAATAATAATTACTGAATCATCATTAAATTAAAAATAATTTTATTGATTAATATAATTATAATTTTTGAAAAATAATCGTGCATTGCACGGGTTATAAGCTAGTATATATAATAAAAATTCTCGGGCGCTCTAAAATCACTAGATTCATATTTATCTATTTTTTTAGAGTTCTTCTATTTTTTCAATAAAATTAAATTTCTTTATTTACATTCGAATTAATAGGATAGACAATAAACATATAAAAATCAATTCTGTTTAGAATTTAATTAAATAAATATTGTTTAATTCCCAGAAATTTTTTAAGGTTTAAACTCTATTTTGCTTCTTCAAGCTGCAACAATTGATTAGCTGAGTGAACTACCTATTTATTTGGTCTCATGGGCTCACTTACTTATATGGACTTTTCATGTCGGGCTGTTAATATAAACATGGCTCTTTCATAAATAATTTGCAATAATTTATAATTATAAACTTCAAATGGGCTTCATAGTTGTGTGTGGTTGATATGGGCTGAAATAAAAGCCTAGAAATATAATTAATGACATATTAATTAGACCCGGATTGGCCCAATAAACGAGGCCCAAAACCCTGATTATTTATTAAATTCGTAATTAATAAATAAAGGAAATATAAGCTCATGAAAGAAGACCAAAATATGGTAAATTCGTCAAAGAAGGATCCAGAATCCCAATCAAAAAGAAATAATGAGTCACAGCCTTTATTAACAAGGAAAAGACTTATCCTGCAAGAAATACAATGTTTATCCAATATCAAAAAGGAGACTTATTCGCTAAGACTCCTAAACATACCATAAATACAAGGCTCCAGACGCCTATATAAAGGACCTGATCCTACAATCAGAACTACGTGTTTGGCTTGATTCTCAATGACGAATTGAGATACGTACGCATCTTGTGAGGACCGATTTAGTCTCGAAACACAAGTGCAGCTATTAAAGCTCGAAGCTCATTAAACCTTAGCATTAAATTCACGAGCACGTTTTTTATTCCATAACATTTGGCGCCGTCTGTGGGAAGACAACATCAACCATGGCAAACACACGAAGAACAACTCGAGATACTCAAACTCCTGAGGATCTTCCTATCACCTCTGAGGCTGATACTCACGGAAATCAACCACCGTCAATTACTGGCACTCAAGGGGCGAATATCCCCCTCACCACCACTCAAGGACCGGAGATCCCAATTTCGGTTGAAGGAACGAATCCCCTGCAGATGGTCATTCATGGATCTAATCCACAAGAGACCGTTCACCAATCTTGTTACCTTGATCACCAATCTCCTTGAAGAGGAGTGGGATGATATCCAACTTTACCACACATCTGCCTCTGCTAATCGTGTTGCTACTGAACTGGCAAACCATTGCCTTTCTGTTGCAGGGGGGTTGATGAATTTGAGGAACCACCCACTGCAGGGAAAGCCATTGTTGATGAGGATGGGGGATTTTAAGCTGGGGGAGATCATGCATGGGGGATGATGCTTTTTCTGTTTTCTTCAATAAAATTTGTAATCATTTTTTATGTTTAAGATGGAATGTGATGATGTTTTGTTGGTATTTTGATTTAAAATGAATTTGTTTCTCATTTGCATTTAAACAAACACAAAAGCTACCACAACACTTACAACAATTGATAAAAAAAGATGGAGTCTCATTGCTTAATTTTTTGAATACAACCCAACAACTTAGAAAAATATTACATAAATTAGCACAATCAACAATACAAAAACAACACCCTTATGCCAATTCTTCTTCTCAGACATAATCCTTGTATAACCCTTTTAACCCGACTCAAATTTCAAATTTCAGTTGGAGATAAAATGATTTTACTAAAATGCCCTTACGACGTTAAGTGTTATGTTAACGGTCATACATAGTTTGCATTTTTTTGAAATATATTGGGTACACATTATGCATTATCGAAACTTAAGGTACGCAATGTGCAACAAGAGTAAACTTAAGGTACACCGTATGCATTTTACTCATTTTTTTCAAATTAAAGATCTGAGGTGGTATATATTTAGTGACGAATAAAGTTGTTGTGGGTAGTGATTAGATTTCTATGATGACTCCTTTAGGAATTGAATAGTGATAGAGTATATATTTATATAAATTTTATATGATTTTATTCCTCATATTTATTATATTTTGCATTTAATTGGATTTTTATTTAATAAATTTTAATGTTTTATTGTAGGAAGCATCGAAATCCTAAACTTGGAAGGATTTGAGAATAAAGAGCTTAATTTGGAGATTTATTAGAAGGAAAATCGGATTTATTGGGCTGCCTGCACATAATTCATTGTTTGGGTCATATCTTGAGTTATAGAAGTCAGAATTGGACGATTTAACAGCCCACGCGAAGATAATGGAAATCTCTTTTATTCTAAAGTGGTCCAATTATTAAATTAATTCAGGAACGGCTCAGATTTACTGAAGAAAAGTCAGCTACGAATTTTCCTTGTAAAACAGAATCAGTTTAGGAAACGTAATTGTACTTTTCTCAAGGCATTAAAATATTTGAGAATATGTATATAAACATCAGATCTGAGAGAGACATATATACATAGATATACAGATATACATAGATACATACATAGGAAGTGGATCTGGTACTTTTCTTCTTGGAGAAAGATTAAAGGTTTTTATTATCTGTTCTTAATATTGTCATGTGTTCTTATTATATTATGTGTTTTGTTAGTTTAATTATGAGTGAGTAGATCTTTAATCTAGGGTTAAGTTGAACCCTAGTTATGATTGATGTATGATTTTCCCCCAACCCCCAATTTAGTTATGTTGTATGCTCTTGCTTATTGAGTTGTGCTTAATTAACAATAACATGTCAGACGTGATTATGCGTATTGTTTGAACCTAATATCTATTTATCATCGAAAGTTGGACTTAGATGGTTGTGATTTATCCAATAAGGACATGAACTTCTCCATGAAAATAGGTAGAACGGATTGTTAGGAAGTTAGGATGCTGTGTTTAATGTCTCTAAATTGCATGATACCATGAAAATAGGCTTGAGTGTATTTTAGAGAAGCCATTAATACTCGAGAGAGGTTATTGGTATTTTATAGGGCGCATCTTTCCTCTTGAGTAGCGTATGATTAATTGGGGGGGGAAATCATGATTGCATTGATTCATGCTAGTGGGGATACTTAATTCTAGATGTTTTCAGTTAATTGATAAATACCACATATTTGCTTTAGTATAATATTTAGATTAATAATCTCTCAATAATTTATTGTGTTACTTGCTTAGTTGAATTAAATCAAGAATAACTAGTGATTGATACGTTTGTCTCTGTGGGATCGACTCTGACTTACCCTACTACATAGTTAGAAGGATTTGTTAGATATTATTATTTGATAGGCACGCGACAGCCTTGTCAGATTTTTGGCGCCGCTGCCGGGGACAAAGTAGTATTAGATTAGTTAATTTTTGAGTTAGTTTAGCTAAGTCTTTTAGTTGTGTTGCTTCGGCTATTATTCCCTTGTTATTTGATCTTTGTTTCTAGTTTCCTTGTTGCATGCACACTCGAAGTTCAGGTACAGAAAATTTGATTGCTCTTGATCCTGAAATTGAAGCTACAGCAAGAAGACAAGCAGGACTACGAAGGAAAAATAAAGACAAGGAAGTTATGGGTGAGACAGCAGCAAAAGCTCTCAGGGAGCATGGTATGCCAGACACTACAGACGTACTCTCCAGTATTGTCAGACCAATAATCACGGCTACCCACTTTGAACTCAAGCCACAATTCATACAATTCATCTCCAATGATTCTTTCGCAGGATTGTCCACTGAAAATCCTGTTGATCATCTTGAGAGTTTTCTGGAAAAATGTGATACTCTAAAGCTTACCAATGTTAGTGATGATGCTATTAAGCTGCGCTTATTTCCATTCTCTCTCCGAGATGCAGCAAAAGATTGGTTGAAGGATGAAAGACCTAATACATTCACTACTTGGGATAGTCTATCAAAGGCGTTTCTACTTAAATTCTTCAGTCAAAAGAAAACTTCAAAGCTCAGGAATGAAATATCTAACTTTCGTCAAGATGATGACGAGTCACTTCATGATGCTTGGAGAAAATTCAAACGACTTCAGAGACAATGCCCTCACCATGGAATTCCTGACTGGTTGTTGATCCAAACATTCTACAATGGGTTAACACAAGAGTTTCGAAACTTTGTTGATGCTTCTTCTGGTGGATCTATTATGAAAAAGAGTACGGAGGATGCGAAAACTTTGTTAGACGAGATGGCGTCTAATGATAATTATCCTTACAGTGATAGAAATCATCCAAAGAAGGGTGGTAAGTATGATGTTGATGCTCTAACCATGTTGAATACTACTATGCAGGCAATGGTTAAGAAGATTGAGCAATTGGATTCTAGAACTTCATCTACGGTTGCCTCATGTGAAATATGCGGTGTAGTTGGACACACTCAACATGCTTGTCAATACAATCCCTCTGGAACAGCAATGGAACAAGCAAATGCCCTCTACAACCAAAATCAAAGGCCACAATATAATCCTTACTCCAACACATACAATCCAGGTTGGAGAGATCATCCTAATTTCTCCTACAGAAATAACCAGGCTCAAGCTCAACCTCCATAAAATAATTTTTCTCAGCCGCCAGGTTTTCAACAAGCTCAGCCACAAAAATCTAACTTGGAAAATCTTTTGGAAGGATTTATCTCTACACAAGCAAAGAAGAATGATTACTTTGACTCAAGTATCAATGAAATAAAGGCTCATAACAAGTTAATGGAGAATTCAATCACTCAAATTGCTCAACAGTTGAATCAACTTAACAAGTCTTCAGGCCAACTTCCTGGCCAAACTGAACAACCACATAAAGCCCACGTGAATGCTATAACGTTAAGAAGTGATCATGAATTGCAAGGGCCAGAGATGAAGATGAGTACTAATAATTTGATCGTTGAAGAAGATAGAGAGAAAATTCAATCTGAAAATGTGATTGTGCAAGAAGCAGTTGAAGAAGAGAAGAAGGAACTCACAGTTGCTCCAGTCAGACCTTACGTACCACCTGTTCCGTTTCCTCAAAGATTGGTGCAAGCTAGGCTTGGAGAGAAGTTTATGAAGTTTATGGATATCTTGAAGAGGTTAGAACTTAATATTCCTTTCTTAGATGCTATCAAGGAGATGCCTTCTTATGGGAAGTTCCTTAGGGAATTATTGTCAAACAAAAGAAATATTGAAGAAAGTTCTATTATCTCATTAACGGCAGAGTGTAGTGCCATCTTGCAGAATAGTCTTCCTAAAAAGCTAGCTGATCCAGGTAGCTATTCTATTCCTGTGAAACTTGGGAATTTTGAAATCAAAAGAGCTCTATGTGATCTTGGGGCAAGTGTAAGTCTGATGCCCTTATCAATCTGCAATAAGCTTCAGATGGGTGAACTCAAACCCACACGTATATCTTTACAACTTGCAGATAGAAGTGTAAAAGTTCCACTTGGAATACTTGAAGATGTTCCTGTCAAGGTAGGAAAGTTTTTTATTCCATGTGATTTTGTTGTCATGGAGATGGAGGAAGATGTACAAAATTCTATTATTCTCGGAAGACCTTTCTTAGCTACAGCTGGTGCAAAAGTTGATATCATGCAACAGAAGATTTCTTTTGAAGTTGGAGATGAGAAATTGGAATTTAAATTTTCCAACTCTTTGCTTAGCCCTTCTCTGAAGAAGAGTGATCTTGAAAAGAGTAATGAAGTTGTTCTTATGGTTAAGACCTTGGGTGAAGATCAAGATATGAAGGCTGATATTTTCCTCTCTGAACCTCCAGCAATTTCAGTGAGAGATTTACATGTCATTAATTATGTTGATTTGAAGGCTTCAACAATGAAATCGATTGGTGAAATTCAGTGTGGTGGATTATCTGTTGAAGATCCTGATGCTCATATTGAAAACTTTTTGAAGATTTGTGATACTATCAAGTGTGATGGAGTTTCTGATGAGGCCATTCGACTTCGATTATTCCCTTTCTCTTTAAGGGATGGAGCTAAAAATTGGTTATTTTCATTACCCTCAAATTCCATTACCACTTGGGAAGACTTACTTATTAAATTTCTTTTTAAGTTTGTCTCACGAGCTGAAACGACAAGGATAGTTGTTGCACTCTTAAAGTTTGCTCGAGATAGAAGAATAGTATTGTTGGATAAAGCCATGGATGAAAGTTATAAGTTTTTGGGAGAGATCATAAGAAAATATGTTGAGAAAGTGGATGCTCCACTTTCGATCCATTCACCAGGTTGATTGACAAGAAGGTCGAGCTAAAGACCTTAAAAAAGCGCTTCTTGGGAGGCAACCCAAGATTTTGGAGGAGGAACACTCTCCCACATTTTCCAACCGAGACTTCATGCACTAGGGGAGTATTTCTAACCTTTCTTTGTATAATTTTTCACTCTTATTTTTTTTGTATTTCTTTTAGGATCTTGTTAGTTTTGCATATTTATATATATTATTCATTAGGGACAATGAACCGCTTAAGTGTGGGGACGTGTTCTTAATAATAATATATTTAAAAAAAAACAAAAAAAAATTATATATTATAAAAATCTAAAAAAATTTGAAAATTTAAAACTTTTTGTATATAATTGCCTAGTCTCAAAAGCATGTTAGCATGGATAAGTACACATTGTGTAGATTAATTTCGCATGATTAATTATGAGTGTCACATTCATGAAAAATCATTTGATGCTTGGTAATTCCTTGTGTGTGCTTGCGAAAATTTGAAAACTTGAGATGTTTCTTGGTCAATTTTAGTGAGTTAAGCATGCTTTCACCTTGTGAGGATTTGAGCCTAATTTATGATTGATAGATTTTTTATCAATCCATTTTTTTTGTGTGTGATGTTCATCATGATTCTTGTTGCTCTAGAACTTGTTTTAAACCGTTTTGAGACTACATGATATGTGTATGCATGAATATGATAAAGGCACTAGGATTAACCTCATTTACCCAAACAGTACCCATATGAAAAATAATCCTTAGTGAACCCCTTTGAGTTTATACCCGTTTCTTTCGTATATCACCAATCTAAAAAATTTTGAGCCTACTTATTTATTCTTGTCTTGATTTACTGGTAGAGCATATTGATTCATTGATGGGTTGGTGAATATCTAGTGTGGGGATTTCTTTTGGTTAAAGTGTTACATTTTGGTGGGATACAATATGATTTGAGAATTACAAACAAGTATCAAGTACTCCTTTGAGATCAATGGGTGGCAAGTGCAATGTCATATTAAAGGGATGATCCATGTGTGCTGGTATTAAGTACATTCTTGGTGACTTTTCACTGCCCTTGGTTACTGGAGAATGACTTGACTTTTGAAAAAAAGAAAGAAAAAAAAAGAGAAGTTATGAGCAAGAGGAAGATAAAGTAGAGTTTTGTTCATTTGATTGATACAATGTGAAAGTGGGAAAGTACATGGGGTATATGTGCTTTGAAGTTTAATGCTTGTGAAAGCTTGATCAACTTTTACATGATCTCAGTTTCATGTTGGGTGCTTTAATTAAAAGTGAACATTATGCTCTATTAGTTATCAAGTTTAGCCACTTGTTAGCCTGTTTCTTTGATATCCTACCCCGTACCTAAGCCCCATTACAACCTTTAACAAAGACCTTTTGATTCATGTATGCATATAAACGAGGTGGTGGAGATTTGGTGGACAACCAAGCATATGGTAGCACATGAGTACATTGATTGAACTTGAGCGATACACTTATACCCATACACTTGTGTGAAGTGAGAGCAATGTGAGATATTTATCCATAGCATGCTTACTTGTTGAATGCGATTTTGATGTCTATCTCATGATATTTTTGTCTATCTAGACATTGTGTGCATACTTGGATTATTTTGGGTCAATGATGCTTAAAGTGAGAGTACTTGTACTTTCAGACACTTTCAGGTTGTTATGTGATTGAGATTTACAATGTGTGGAGTACTATGATATGTTGCATGTTTGAGAGACTTGGTGGTTGAAAATATTTGATTTTGTGGGTATATCTTCTATAAACCCTCACGAGACAAAACTCGTCCTACTAGGGCTGCCTAGGGGTTTAACGGCTTGTTGCATATGCTCAATGCAATCGTGTCATCTACGAAAGTGGTGGTCCTATTAGTTAGTATTATTTTTATTTCTTTATTTGCCCGAGGACGTGCAAAATACTAAGTGTGGGGATGTTTGATAGAGTATATATTTATATAAATTTTATATGATTTTATTCCTCATATTTATTATATTTTGCATTTAATTGGATTTTTATTTAATAAATTTTAATGTTTTATTGTAGGAAGCATCGAAATCCTAAACTTGGAAGGATTTGAGAATAAAGAGCTTAATTTGGAGATTTATTAGAAGGAAAATCGGATTTATTGGGCTGCCTGCACATAATTCATTGTTTGGGTCATATCTTGAGTTATAGAAGTCAGAATTGGACGATTTAACAGCCCACGCGAAGATAATGGAAATCTCTTTTATTCTAAAGTGGTCCAATTATTAAATTAATTCAGGAACGGCTCAGATTTACTGAAGAAAAGTCAGCTACGAATTTTCCTTGTAAAACAGAATCAGTTTAGGAAACGTAATTGTACTTTTCTCAAGGCATTAAAATATTTGAGAATATGTATATAAACATCAGATCTGAGAGAGACATATATACAGAGATATACAGATATACATAGATACATACATAGGGAGTGGATCTGGTACTTTTCTTCTTGGAGAAAGATTAAAGGTTTTTATTATCTGTTCTTAATATTGTCATGTGTTCTTATTATATTATGTGTTTTGTTAGTTTAATTATGAGTGAGTAGATCTTTAATCTAGGGTTAAGTTGAACCCTAGTTATGATTGATGTATGATTTTCCCCCAACCCCCAATTTAGTTATGTTGTATGCTCTTGCTTATTGAGTTGTGCTTAATTAACAATAACATGTCAGACGTGATTATGCGTATTGTTTGAACCTAATATCTATTTATCATCGAAAGTTGGACTTAGATGGTTGTGATTTATCCAATAAGGACATGAACTTCTCCATGAAAATAGGTAGAACGGATTGTTAGGAAGTTAGGATGCTGTGTTTAATGTCTCTAAATTGCATGATACCATGAAAATAGGCTTGAGTGTATTTTAGAGAAGCCATTAATACTCGAGAGAGGTTATTGGTATTTTATAGGGCGCATCTTTCCTCTTGAGTAGCGTATGATTAATTGGGGTGGAAAATCATGATTGCATTGATTCATGCTAGTGGGGATACTTAATTCTAGATGTTTTCAGTTAATTGATAAATACCACATATTTGCTTTAGTATAATATTTAGATTAATAATCTCTCAATAATTTATTGTGTTACTTGCTTAGTTGAATTAAATCAAGAATAACTAGTGATTGATACGTTTGTCTCTGTGGGATCGACTCTGACTTACCCTACTACATAGTTAGAAGGATTTGTTAGATATTATTATTTGATAGGCACGCGACAGCCTTGTCAAATAGAGAAATTAGGGTTTTTCTAATTTTTCTTACTCTTATCAAGTCTCAGTCTTATGACATGAGGTGCCTACATATCCCTTTATATAGAAATCAATCCTCACGTAGTTCTTGGGGAACAAATTTTCCTAGTCCATACTAGAATTTATTGGTCCACAGTCCACATTTAAATTAGGCCTTAAGTCGAATGCCCAAAACTCCAACCCATTTTTCTATAATCTCGTAAGATATCCACATTTCTTCACGTGATTATAGAAATATTCCGTGCTAATCAAGACATACCCATTCATCAAAGAGCCTTTAATATAACCCTTAGATAGCACATGATGTGAGCTGTCCATGCTCGCATAACATTCAAATATAGTGTAATGATCATTTCAATTACCTTTCTAGTTCAATGGGGGTGCGAGCCAGCTTGGATCCCTGACTCGCACTAGCTTTCAAGATGGAGCCATTTTCGCCTCTTAACATTGTATGTTATGCGAAACCATCTCAACTCGCATCCAGGTTTTCCTTTAACAGAGTAATTTTTAACCACCATTCCTATCATGAGCCCACATTCTTACTAACAAAGCGAAGTGAGCCCACAACGCAAGACCATGCCTAAGTCATAGAGTGATGGAAGCCCGCAAAAATAGCTAAGCTAGGGACTAGGGTCGCATTACCAATTTGATTAGGCCTGGCACCCTCTAAACTCATCTTGGACTTGTTTAAGGCCCATGTCCAAAATCGGGTATAATAGATTGCATGTGGGATTGAATATGTATCTCGTAGGATATCAAGTTAAATTTTATTAATTGTTAGAATTGTGAGTAATCTTTTACAGGATATATATATATATATATATATATATATATATATATATATATATATATATATATGTCTGACGACATGGGTCAAATTCCGAGTCTTTTATCGAAAATCGGGTCAAATCCCGATTCCGAGTCCACATAAGTCGAAGCACACTGGCCCAAATGCAGCCAACTTGGGTAACGACTAGCCCACCACAGGCCCCCAAAAGATCATGATTTATTGGTGCTAATTAGTAGTAGTACTTTGCCTTATAAACTAAACAAAAGTCCCAAATCTCCTCGATGTGGGACTGGGGTGTTACAAATGTTGGGCCGCGCAACACCAGTTAACTCCACATTAGTATGATATTGTCCGCTCTGGGCCGTGGTCAAGCCTGCACGGATTTGTTTTTGGGCTCCTCCTAAAAGGCCTCATACAAATGGAGTTGTTTTTGGCTGCTTATATTCAAGATAATTCTTCTTTATCTTATCGATGTGGCACTTGGGTTGACACCCACTCCACAATCTCCCCTCAATCCAAGAACCACAAATCTTGTAACTCTTATACCGCCGTCATTCATCTGTTACGCATCTTGCGGGACACGCCGCCCGATCACCTCAGTGTCAGGAAGACTTTCGACACAAGTTGTCCAAGATCTCGACCGTAGTTCTGGAGAGCCTCCCCCACACCACGCAACTTGCAGCCCGCAACCCCAGGATCAATTCTTAACCATCGGCTCTGATACCATTTGTTGGGTCGTGCAACACCCGTTAACTCCACTTTAGTATGATATTGTCCGCTCTGGGCCGTGGCCAAGCCCGCACGAATTTGTTTTTGGGCTCCTCCCAAAAGGTCTCATACTAATGGAGTTGTTTTTGGCTACTTATATTCAAGATAATTCTTCTTTATCTTATCGATGTGGGACTTGGGTTGACACCCACTCCACAACAAACTCCCCCACTTAAACTCCTGGTATCCTCGTTAAGTCTGAACGAATATCCCATAGGATCCAAGATCGTACCTCTCTAGCCAAAATCGGGTCAAATCCCGAGTCTTTTATAGAAAATCGGTTCAAATCCCGATTCCAAGTCCGCATAAGTCAAAGCACACTGGCCCAAATGCAGCCAACTTGGGTAACGACTAGCCCACCACAGACCCCCAAAAGATCATGATTTGGTGGTGCTAATTAGTAGTAGCACTTTGCCTTATAAACTGAACAACTAAACAGAATCCCCAAATCTACTCGAGGTGGGACTGAGGTGTTTCAATAGGGAACAATCTGCAATCTACAAACTGTTAGAAAATTGATAGTTTAAGGATATAATTAAGTATATTCTTGATGTTAATTCAAATTTCTAATGATTGGAAGTTGTTCCTTGCTATGGGAACTTAAACTTTCATGTATGGGTTTAATAATTTTCTTGTTTAAATCCATAAGAGAAATTGAGATGAAGGTAGTAGCTTGAAAAAGCTTGTTAGAATGATGTTTCATTTATCCCACATAGAAAAGAATAAGGGGACTTGGTGGCTTTATATAGCATTACACACATGAGTAGTATACAACTACTAAGGTGTGTGATGGTGCATGGTGTTGGTGTGTGCTTCACGCGCACACACACACACACGCGCGCGCGCCGCCCGCCTCGCCACGCCACGCACCGCACCGCACCGGACCGGACCGGGTCGGGTCGAAGGGCGATTTGGGCGAATGTCTCGGCGTCTCGCGTACGCGAGGCGACCTGGGCGAGAGTTTTTATCTATGTGATTTAATATTTTATTAGAATTAATTTATCAAATTGGGCTGGGTTATCAGTTGTCAAATTGGGTTGGGTTATCAGAATTTAACTAGTAAACTCTGATGGAGTTGGTTTATCAGTATTTAACTAGTAAACTCTGATGGAGTTGGTTTATCAGTATTTAACTAGTAAACTCTGATGGAGTTGGTTTATCAGTAAACTCTGATGGACAACTAGTTAAACTCTGATGGACAACAAGTTAAACTCTGATGAACAACAAGTTAAACTCTGATGGTCAACAGAAACTAAACTCTGATGGTCAACAGAAACTAAACTCTGATGGGCAACAGAAACTGATATGAACCTGGACATGATTTGATGGATATGTTTAAAATAAATATTAAATATATATATGTGGATAAACATGAAAAAGATGTAACAGCTCAAGTTATTAAATTTAAATCAAAAACGTTTATTCATTAAATGGTCAGTTTTTGATTTTTTATTTAATATGATCAGCTGTTACGAAATTGAATTGTGCTTCAGTTACAGAAAGGAACCACTATAAATAGTGGCCCTTGTAGCTCAGTTGAAACACACAGAAGTTTGCAAAACACACTTCTCTCAAAAACTCTCTCTGCCCTCCCTCTCCATATAGTATTCTCTGTAGTTTTCTGGTTCTCCGGCGACTGAGGTGATGGTCGTAGTTGAGCGCTGCTGTTGCTGTGAACACCTTGCTCGGAGCTATTTTATCCTGGAAGTAGTATCTCGCCGACAACCTGACAGAGTAAGTGGGGGCGAATAACTCTTCAAGAACAGTCAGGATTTCTCGAATTCCTGACGACTCAGCTGTAGCTTCGTTATTTCTGTTCTTATATACACTGTTAAGCTATGGCTACAGGTACTGTTTCTGTCTCCCTGGTTATTTATCAGTTTCTGATATGCATGCTTTCGACCTTCATGCTTTGTTTTGTTAACTTTGGTCTTGGCTTGTCATTGCTATATCTATTATATAACTGCCTCCATGTTGCTGTACTAGTACTTAATACGTCCAACATTCTTGAAGAGTTATTCTGTTATATAATATTTAGCATTATGGTTAATGAAACTGGAGTTACTGTAGATGGTAGTACGTCTAATGTGTCTGCTGGGGTTATTGATTGGACCACTTACCGTTTCCCACAACTCGTTGAACTAACGGGCTTACCTGAGAAATTCAACGGTGGTGTCGGCTTTTCACGCTGGCAGAAAAGGATGAAATTGTGGTTAACTGTAAAGGGTCTGTGGCCTGTTGTGGAGTATGAGAAACCGGTGGTGGTTCAAGAAAAAGCTGAAACAGTTAAGGCTTATGCAATGTGGGCTGAGAAGGATGGGGTGGCTAGGGCAGCCATTCTGGCAGCCTTAACGAACACTCTGTTTGATGTTTATTCATCTGATGCCTATAGTGCTAAGCTCTTATGGGAGAAGCTGGACCTCACTCACAATACTGACTCTCAAGGTCTGGAAAAGTATTCTGTAGCGAGGTTCCTTGAATTTAAGCTGGTAGACAACAAATCCATGACTGAGCAGGTGCATGAGTTCGAGATGATAGTGCATGCTTTGAAGGAATCCGGCATGGATCTCCCTGATAAGTTCAAGGTTATGAGCATGATTGAAAAGCTTCCGAAGTCTTGGGAAGAGTTCGCTCTCTCCCTGAAAAGACAGAAAGGAGAGATCACCTGGACCAACCTTATGCTGGACATCTCGGTGCAAGAACAACACAAGTCCAAACAGGGACATGTGATGCCATCTGAACACGGTAGCTCGAAGGTGAATGTAGTAACCGTAGGACAGAAAAGGAAGGCTGTAGCTAGGAAGGGTAATGTTAATAAACCTAAGATAGACAAGGATAAGGCCAAGAAACCAAAGGCAAACAAACCATGTTGGTCTTGTGGGCAGGTTGGGCACTGGAGTAAGGACTGTCCTACAAAGAAAGCGAAGAAAACCGAGGTGGTAGCGCAAGCGAATGCTGTACTTGGAACCACAAGTGGGCCTGTAGTGAACATGGTTGTTGGTGAGGCTTCGGCTTCTGAAACCAACGAAAACCGGTATGTGACCTACAACCCTGTACTATTTTCCACTTATCTGTCAAATGAATGGTTGATTGATACTGGAGCTAATGTGCATATTTGTGCTGATATTAGTTTGTTTGTATCTTATCAACAGAGTCATAGCATGACAGTGACGATGGGGAATGCGAGTGTCGCTCAAGTTCATGGAGTGGGAGACGTGGACCTGAAGTTTCCTTCGGGGCGTATTCTATCCCTGACAAGAGTGCATCATGTTCCTGACATGCGTAGAAATATAATAAGTGGAAGCCGTTTAGTTACGAATGGTTTTGAAATTTCCTTAAGATGTAATAAAGTAGTTCTTATTCACACTGGTACTTTCTTTGGCAAGGGTTACTTGTCAAATGGTTTATTTGTTATAAATGCTGAGCCTGTTTTGGGCACTTCCTTTAATGAAATTACACCTTCTGTTAACTGTGTAGAATCATCCAACTTATGGCATGCTAGACTTGGTCACTTAAATTTTGGTGCTCTTAAAAATATGATGAACTTAGAGTTGATTCCAAAACATACTATAGAAAAGAATTCTAAATGTCAAGTATGTGTGTCTGCTAAACAAATAAGGGAACCTTTTCATAATGTTGTTAGGGATTCAGACTTGTTAGATTTAGTACACACTGATATTTGTGAATTTGGTGGTATGTTAACTAAGGACCATTTTAGATACTTCATTACTTTTATAGATGATAGTAGTAGATACTGTTATGTTTATTTACTTAAACATAAGGATGAAGCACTTAGCAAATTCATGATTTATAAAACTGAAGTTGAGAAACAAACTGGTAAGGTACTTAAAAGGTTGAGATCAGATAGAGGTGGTGAGTATACGAGTAACTCCTTTAATGAATTTTGCGCAAGCAATGGAATAGTTCATGAAGTTACTCCACCATACACACCTGAGTCTAATGGGGTCGCTGAGCGAAAGAACAGAACGTTCAAAGATATGATTAACAGTATGCTTATTAACTCTGGGTTGCCTAAATACATGTGGGGAGAGGCTCTGAGTACGGCTTGCCATATTCTGAACAGAGTCCCTCTGAAACACAGGGATAAGACACCTTATGAGTTATTGAAAGGCAAGAGGACTAGTCTCAAGTATCTTCGAGTGTGGGGGTGCCTTGCAAAGGTACTTGTCCCTGAACACAAGAGGAAGAAACTAGGTCCGAAGACGGTTGATTGTATCTTTCTGGGCTATCTTGAAACCACTACAGCTATGAGATTTTTGGTAATAAAATCTGACATAGATGGTATAGTGGCTAACACGATAGTTGAATTTCGTGATGCTACATTCTTTGAGGATGTCTACCCTATGAAGACTGGTATACCTCAAGGTACTTCTGAGGAAGATCTCACTCACACATCAAGTTCTATTCCTGATCATGTGGAAAAGATGACAAATGTGGGGGCAGAACCTGGTAGTAGCTCTACTCCTATGGAGGAAGAGGAACCTAGGAGGAGTCAGCGTGCAAAGGTAGTCAAGGACTTTGGAAGTGATTTCATCACTTACAATGTCGAGGACGAACCTTTAACTTTCCGACAGGCTATGGACTCCTCGGAGTCTAGGCACTGGAAGGGCGCTGTAAAGAGTGAAATTGACTCTATTGTTTCTAACGGAACATGGGAGTTAGTTGATCTCCCTCCTGGGTGCTCTACTATTGGGTGCAAGTGGATCTTTAAAAGGAAGTTGAACCCTGATGGCTCAATAGAGAAGTACAAGGCTAGACTGGTGGCTAAGGGTTTTAAGCAAATGGAAGGAATTGATTTCTTTGATACATACTCTCCTGTTGCCAAAATGATAACAATCCGAATGCTTGTAGCATTGGCTTCCGTACATGGTCTGATCATCCATCAAATGGATGTGAAGACAGCTTTTCTTCATGGTGAACTTGAAGAAGAGATTTATATGGATCAGCCTGAGGGGTTTGTTGCGTCTGGCAACGAAAGGAAAGTATGTAAGTTAATCAAATCTATTTATGGCTTAAGACAAGGTCCCAGAGACTGGCACAAGAAGTTCGATGAAACGATTGTGACATTCAGTTTTGTTAGTAATGATAGCGATAAGTGTGTCTACTCAAAAGTGAAAGGTAGTAAATGTGTCGTATTATGCTTATATGTGGATGACATACTACTGTTTGGAACCAATATTGAGATTATTAACGAGACAAAGGATTTCTTGAAAAGGCACTTTGAGATGAAGGATATGGGTGAAGCTAGCGTGATTCTTGGTATCAAGCTAACTCAGTCAGCTGATGGAATAACCCTATCGCAATCTCATTATATAGAGAAATCTATACTTGAGAAATATGGTTATTCACAATGTAGAATCGCTAGTACACCCTATGATCCTAAAGTTGCCCTTGTCAAGAATAGTTCGGGAGTCCCTGTGTCTCAGTTAAGGTATTCTCAGATTATTGGAAGCTTGCAGTATCTTGCTAACTGTACTAGACCAGATATATCATATTCTGTGTCTAAGCTAGCTAGATATACAAGCTGTCCGAACAGAACTCATTGGGATGCTCTTGATAGAGTGCTTAGATATCTGAAAGGCACAATGTACCTTGGATTACACTATAGGAGATTTCCTGGTGTACTTGAAGGGTACAGTGATGCAAGTTGGATAGCTAAGAAGTCTGGTTCCAATGGAGTGACTGGATACGTGTTCACCCTAGGGGGTGGAGCAATATCCTGGAAGTCGACAAAACAGACTATAGTAACTCGGTCTACTTTTGAGGCTGAGTTGTGTGCACTTGATGCCACTGGGACGGAGGCTGAATGGTTACACGGACTGATGTCCGTGATACCTGTAGTAAGCAGACCGCTTCCTGCTATTGCTATTCATTGTGATAGTCGAACAACTATCGACAAGATTAGCAGTAAAAAGTACAATGCTAAAACAAAGAGACACGTCCAAGTTAGACTTAAGTCTATAAGGGGATTAGTGTCTGATAGGATTATAGCTGTGGAGTTCATTGGAACTCAGGAAAATATAGCTGATCCTTTGACTAAAGGACTGGAACCTGCAGTGGTCCTTAAGTCGAGGTTGGGGATGGGACTGACAACCCATCACGACTCATCAACAGTGGGAACCCAATACACATGAGAGGAGATCCCTCGAAGTGTATTCAATGTGGTAATAACAAGCTGTAAGGATGAGTTGGGAGTACCTTGATACATAGATGATACTTAGTATCTGGGTCTATCCCCTGTAAACCTATAAGGTACTGAAACTGCTGAATAGTAAGAGTTTAAAAACTCTGAATGGGGTCAAGTCATTTGACGAGATGGTTGCAGTACATCTCTGGAGATGCCCAGCTAAGCGAATGTGATTGTGAGGTCGCAATTAGAGGAAAAGGTTATTCCTTGAAGCATTCGACGAACAGGATCGAGACAAGACCATTAATGTCTCAAAGCCGTAGATTGGCACCATAGCCTTTGACTTGTCGTCGTCTATGGAGGATGGTTACACTTAACGGATTAAGATTCAAGGTGAAATAATTCCATCTGAATCCGGTAGCCATCGAAGTAGGGGACTTAGGAGGGTTCAAACCCGGAAGGGTACCGACTCTGAAAAACCAAGTCATGTTAAGAACCTGTCTACAATTCTATATGGATTTGTGGGGGATTGTTAGAAAATTGATAATTTAAGGATATAATTAAGTATATTCTTGATGTTAATTCAAATTTCTAATGATTGGAAGTTGTTCCTTGCTATGGGAACTTAAACTTTCATGTATGAGTTTAATAATTTTCTTGTTTAAATCCATAAGAGAAATTGAGATGAAGGTAGTAGCTTGAAAAAGCTTGTTAGAATGATGTTTCATTTATCCCACATAGAAAAGAATAAGGGGACTTGGTGGCTTTATATAGCATTACACACATGAGTAGTATACAACTACTAAGGTGTGTGATGGTGCATGGTGTTGGTGTGTGCTTCACGCGCACACACACACACACGCGCGCGCGCCGCCCGCCTCGCCACGCCACACACCGCACCGGACCGGACCGGGTCGGGTCGAAGGGCGATTTGGGCGAATGTCTCGGCGTCTCGCGTACGCGAGGCGACCTGGGCGAGAGTTTTTATCTATGTGATTTAATATTTTATTAGAATTAATTTATCAAATTGGGTTGGGTTATCAGTTGTCAAATTGGGTTGGGTTATCAGAATTTAACTAGTAAACTCTGATGGAGTTGGTTTATCAGTATTTAACTAGTAAACTCTGATGGAGTTGGTTTATCAGTATTTAACTAGTAAACTCTGATGGAGTTGGTTTATCAGTAAACTCTGATGGACAACTAGTTAAACTCTGATGGACAACAAGTTAAACTCTGATGAACAACAAGTTAAACTCTGATGGTCAACAGAAACTAAACTCTGATGGTCAACAGAAACTAAACTCTGATGGGCAACAGAAACTGATATGAACCTGGACATGATTTGATGGATATGTTTAAAATAAATATTAAATCTATATATGTGGATAAACATGAAAAAGATGTAACAGCTCAAGTTATTAAATTTAAATCAAAAACGTTTATTCATTAAATGGTCAGTTTTTGATTTTTTATTTAATATGATCAGCTGTTACGAAATTGAATTGTGCTTCAGTTACAGAAAGGAACCACTATAAATAGTGGCCCTTGTAGCTCAGTTGAAACACACAGAAGTTTGCAAAACACACTTCTCTCAAAAACTCTCTCTGCCCTCCCTCTCCATATAGTATTCTCTGTAGTTTTCTGGTTCTCCGGCGACTGAGGTGCTGGTCGTAGTTGAGCGCTGCTGTTGCTGTGAACACCTTGCTCGGAGCTGTTTTATCCTGGAAGTAGTATCTCGCCGACAACCTGACACAGTAAGTGGGGGCGAATAACTCTTCAAGAACAGTCAGGATTTCTCGAATTCCTGACGACTCAGCTGTAGCTTCGTTATTTCTGTTCTTATATACACTATTAAGCTATGGCTACAGGTATTGTTTCTGTCTCCCTGGTTATTTATCAGTTTCTGATATGCATGCTTTCGACCTTCATGTTTTGTTTTGTTAACTTTGATCTTGGCCTGTCATTGCTATATCTATTATATAACTGCCTCCATGTTTCTGTACTAGTACTTAGTTAATACGTCCAACACAAACCTCTACAGAACTGAAGCGTAGTAATCAACAAAACTCAAGCGTGCACATGTAGAAGCAAGTCTCCGGCCTTTCATTCGTTACAAAACTATATCGTTACTAGAAGCCACAGAAGTTTGCATAATTAGGTAAGCTGGAAATGAAGTTTAGTTAATCATCCAAATGCAAAAACATGGATTCTTGAGTTGACAAACCGTACCCTAGAAATCAAGAAGCGCAACTTATACATAAAACGAAAAGAGGTAGTATTAATATGACATCAATCGACTAGCTAGCTTGACCGAAAGAAGTTATAAATTACATGATATATGATGAAAAATTTATATATTAATAATCAAGTTATTGCATAAGTAGGTTCCGAATAATGGCAGCTTGGTTGGTGTCTGTGTTGGCCAATAACTCGGATAACCGCTCACTTAAGTCATCAACTTCTCTATGAAGGCTTCTGATGTAGTTGCAAGTCTCCTGTAAAACCCTAGCCGAAGATACCTACACGTGCATGCATACATTTAGTCAACTCTACACACATTGATTCATATATACACATTTGTAGATATAAAAATATTCCTTTTTTATCTAGGTATTATTATATTCGGCTACAGGTTTCAACTTATTCCCCTACGAGTTTGGGGTGACAAGTTTTAATTGCCAAACCGACCATTGCACAACTTGCTAGATCTGAATAGACAATTAAGTTTAATTTATTTATTTTGTAAATAAATTAAGCCCAGGAAGATGAATTCCGCCTCACGTATTTTGAAATCGTGGAGAGGGATATTACGATACCTTGTCAGAGCGCCTGTTGGTGTGATTGATCTCAGGAAGGAGCTGCTGCAACTTGGAGACGAGGTCGTTGATTTGATCATCAGTGATCCTTGTTGCCGCTTCGGATTGTCTTGATGAGCGTGTTGACCTTCTGCTAGACATTTTGATTATAATGCAATTTGTTAATAGATATCAAATGAAATAAATGTTGATGGGGGAACAAAGTGAAGTGAAGTTAGAGAGTGTGAGAGAGAGAGAGAGAAGTGAGAGGAGCTTAATTGGATGAAAAACCAATTGCATGGAGAATCAAATATAATGTTGTTACCCCTTGAATAGGCCCAGCTGTGTGTGAGTGAGACACTTTCATTCATAAATAATCACTAACAAGTCTCAACTATAGTAGAGTACAGAAAAAATCTTTAAAAATTACATTGAAGTACATTTAAGTTTTTTAATTTCCTCTAATCTAATTATAAACATTGCGAGAACTTTCAAGATGTGTAAGTTGTAGGCAGGGGAGGAACTGGGGGACCGAAGGGAGCCCCGGTCCCCGCCAACTGCGGAATAACCCCAAAATTTTAATATAAAATTTTAAAATTTATTATCAAAAATTTTTTTGGTCCCCCTAGATTTAAAAAAAAAAAAAAAAATTGAGAATTGATTATACAAAATTTTATTGATTTTGTTAATTATTTCATCCAAAATAATATTGGTTAGATGGAAATCATGGAATTTGTTCATTAATCTTAATAATTAATAAATAAACATATAAGATAAAGATAGTACAATTTGAAACAAAAAAAAAAGATGCTTAAACTAAAGTCTAAAAACAGAAAATACTTGTTCAGTCGTTCTGCCCCGGTCCCAAAACCCCCAATACACACTATACATACAAGTTACAAAATTACAATCCCTAATATCATCTCTCTTTATCTACTCTACCTTTGCATCTAATCCGTAAATATGAGCAAGAGAAAAGAGATTACATCCTATTTTCAACCCAAGAAGAAGCAAACAACTACTTGTGAAGATGAAGAACCTTCTGCCGCCTCAATTGAAGTCACTGGAGATGGAGTTGAGCCTCTGATTTTTGGTGGGATAAACAGCAACTCTGAGCAACATCCTCAAAATCCAGAGATTGTTAATGAAGGTATTGATTCTGAGAACACTGATGAAATTATTGATTTCAATTCGTTAATACGTGATCCTGGTTTGCGGAAACAAATTGAGACTTATCATCCAAATAAAAAAAATTTAATTAGGAGAGCATACATTGATCTTGGCCCATATCAACCTGTGCAAGTTTATCCCTTCTCTGGTCCAGAACATCATCCCCGTCGATTTCAAAAGAGTTGGTTTGATAAATTTCCTTGGTTAGAGTACTCCCCAGAAAAAGATACAGCATATTGTTTTTATTGTTTTCTTTTTGCTAAAAATCCATTAGGAAGGTGTGGCTCGAATACTTTTACTGTCAAGGGGTTTAACAGTTGGAGGAAAGTAAACAATGGAAAAGATTGTGCTTTTAGATGTCATGTTGGGAAAGGAGATGGTTCTAATTCAGCTCATAATTTTGCGGCTAAATGTTATTATAATCTTAAAAATCAGCCTTGTCACTTGGAGAAGATAGTGGAGAAACAAAGTGCAGAAGAGATCAAACGAAATCGAATGACGGAGCCAAACAATAGATTCAGTGAACAAATGACGGAGCTTCTCATTTTAAGTGCATCACTAAATCCTAGGGATGGTTACAGGTCTTTCAATATAGAGAACATTTGCAAGTTAGCTGAAAAGTTTTATCCAGAAGATTTTTTGGGAGATGAAAAAATCCATCTACAGTGTGAACTACAACATTATGGGTTAGATGTTCCGGTTCTTCCAGATTTGAAGAATCTGTCTACTCTTGGTGATTTATGTCATGGATTGGTAACCACAGGGAAAGCTGACATGTATCCATTAGTTGATAGACTATTAAGGCTTGTCTTGACTCTTCCAGCATCTACTGCAACATCTGAACGAGCTTTTTCTGCTATGAAAATTGTGAAAATAAGTCTTCGCAATCGAATGGAAGATGAATTTCTTAGGGATTATTTGATAGTGTATATTGAAAAGGAGATTGTGGAGACCATTTCTACCGAGGAGATCATTGATTCTTTTTATTTGATCAAAGAAAAGCGCGCGCATCTCAAATAAATCGGTATGTTTTCTACTTTTATTTATTTTGGTCCCCCCATGTTAGATTCCTGGTTCCGCCCCTAGTTGTAGGGGTAAAATTTTTACAATAACTTATAGGCCTTATTTGGTAATTAGCGGTTAATTGTTAGTTGTAGCGGATTGAATTATTTGTTTTAACTAGTAGATTTGAGTTAGTTGTTTTGACTAGCGACTGAATTAGTTGTTTCGCATGTAAATATCTGGTAATTAGTTTTTTATATTTTAACTAGACATATTTACAATTCTCTAATTAAAAAAAATTCTTTTGAAATAATTTTTAAAAATTAACTTATTGAATCGAAACCGTTATTTTAACTCGCTAACTCTCAAACACCTATATTAAAAATTGAAACTAATAATGTAACCTACGTGGGATACTAATAAGATTTCTTGGAAAATATGTCTGCTGCATGAATAGGGATCGAGTTGACCAGTCAAAGAAAGGAGCGAAAATGCAACATGCATAGTCGGGGTAATGGAAATGAATTAAAGAAGGCACCACACATGGGGATCCTCCTTGATGGAGAAGACACAACACACCGATCAGGCCCGTTTAAGATTGTGTAAGGAGCTCAATAGTACAGGGTTCCAAAATTATTATCAAAATTATTAGAATTCTCAAATTAAAAAAGTTTATGTAAATATTCTATATATGTTCATCTAATTATCAGTAAAATTCCATTAAAATTGACTTATTCAATTACTCATGTCCAGAATCAATAATTAATCTGATATCTTTTCAAATATCTTGTTTAAATTTTAAATAAATTAAGGATCCAATTTTATAATTAGTATAGAACCCTTGTAAAGTTTGAGACGGGTCTGAAACCGACCCATCTATCTTTTCTGCTTCTCTTGGTATATCAAATGCATGACAAATGAGATTGATTTGCTTATTTTTCGGTTTGTTTTTCTCCAAAACGGTTTTGTTTACTTTCTTCGCAGAATTAAGTTGTTGGTCAACATATATTACAATCGGTCGATGTTACCAAATGTGGAGTATGCATCTGTTCTTTATATTTCCTAGAAACAAAGTGTACTTCATTTTTCCGATCATAGGTGGTCCTGGCTGAAGTAAGGGTGGTAAACTTTGATACAGACTCAAAATTTGACACAAATTAATACAAAAAAAAAAAAAAAAAAAATTGAATTAAGTATTTTGAGTGTCAGATCATATTTGGATTGAATAAAAATTTACCCAAAAAAATTGATCGAGTTCGAGTTGAACCAAAATACCTGAATCCAAAATTTTAATATGTATAATAAATTATATAAAATATATAAATTTACCTTACATAATTGTATAAATATGTGACATATCAACATATAATTTAATTCATATATCATTTAAAGTTAAAATATTATATATTTTTAATATATTATTGACAAAAACTAAATTATGTAATTAAAAAAAGAATTTTTTTATTATTTTCAGACAAAAAATAATTATTTTCGGGTTAATTGGATACTAACAAATCAGGTTTGAATCAATATTTTCGCCCCCTTGAGATTGAAGCCGGGCTCGGATTGATTCAAATACGGTAGAGCAAATTCGAAACACCCCACTCATTATAATTTTATAACCATAAAAAAATCCGCATAAAAATCATCATAATGACATGGCAATTGTGAGGTGGCAAAATCGAATTTTTTGATTGAAGGGATTCATATGAATGCACGCGAGTCCCTTTCATTAATTATTATATCAATCAATAAAGAATAAACACATGACATTATATGATGATTTTTATAAAGATTTTTTATGATTCCCTAATTTCTAGTATTTCTCATTTTATAATGTTCAGGGATATATAGTTTTACATTTTTCTATATCAAACTTCAATGTTATAACAGCAAATCGTAGGGACGAGTCTCCCAAAATTGCACTTAACTAAAATTTTCTGTTTTGTTTTTTAATCTAAATTCAACATTTTGTTATAGGCTCAACAAATAATTTCGCACTGTGTCATAAATTGCTCAGTACGGCCCTGCTTCCAGGTTTTGATTTGCGCAAAAATGGCCGATTTGAAACGGCTCCACTAACTTCCAATTTTCATCCGAGTAAATCTAATGACAAAAATTAATCATTTAACATATTTTTTAATTCGAAGGTATCAATTTGTTGTACACTTGTACATAAACAAAGATTAGGATCCTGTTTGAAAGTTAAAAATTTGACTTAAAATTAGAGATTTTAGTGGATGAAACTTCGAATTGGAGTGTTTGATAGTAATTAGCGAATTGAAATAGCGATTTAGACTCAAAAAAGTAATTTTGAAAAAGTAATTTTTTAAATTAGATAATTATAGACATGTTTAGTTAAAATATAAAATACTAATTTAAACCGTTAATTACCAAATAAGACCCTGCTAAATCGACAACCGAGCATGCATGTGTTTTCTTCAACTTGCATGTCCATTAAATTCTCTTTTAATTTTAGAGGCTTCAAGAAGAGCCATATATAAATTTAATTAAGGGTCATTCTTTTGTATTATTATTAAAACTGGTACTACTGTCGATCTAGATTTGCTAATCATAAGACACTTCAATTAATATATAAATAAAACAGCAAGTCTAGTACTTTACTATAATCAATAAAATGACAGTGCGTATGTACTAGAAATTAAGGAATCCTATGAACAACTTGGTTGTTTAGGATTTTCTATGATTAAGTTGGGATGTAAACATAAGATTGATCTAATTAATTACCTATGATTACATTTACAAGGTCCTTACATTTTGAAGGACTAATAATTGGTTAAAAATTTGTTAAAAGAATACAAATTCGTTTCTATAAAAAGAGCTACTCAAATATCAGATATCTTACAACTAAATTTGCCGTAATTATATTAGTAATCTATTCAATTTAAATATACACGAATCGAAGTCATAAGTTTTTATAAAACGCAATTTGATGTCTACATTTAAATCGGAATGAAAAATAATAATTCGAAGTTAAACGATATTAGTATCAAGTAGAATTCCCTAAATGATATACATTTAAACGATATATCTTGAAATATCAGGGTACTCTTGGTTTACACTATTTGCCAGGTGCCTCCACCCCTGCCTGAACATAGTAGCAGAAATTTTACTTGAGTACAGAAAAGTTGGAATTCACCTTTCTATGATGGCACAGGCCATAATACACAAGTAATATGATTTCTATCAGCAAATGTGATAATCATCAAACATTGTTTGCTATCATTTTGGTAATCACCATCTACTGTCTCTTGTTATATGTTTTTTCCAGTCTCCCTGGTACATGGTAAGGGGAGGGACGTTGTTGACCACGTCCGGCACGCCCACCAACTATTACTTTTTACAGATACTGTACTACTCATCTGAATCAGAATCAGAAAATGGCACCTGATAAGCATCTTTTGGTTCTTCATCCGTCATGGAAGGAAGTTTAAATCTCTTTGATCCCGGTTCCAAATGGGGCCTTCGCTTTTTTCTAACCTCGTTATCCTGGAAATGGAAAGAACACATACCAGGAAGGGAGGTAAACATAACTGGCCAGGGTAAGGGGTCTAAAGTAATATAGCAAATGTAACATTGCGGTGCAAGTCATAGCAGTATGGAAAATGTGAATACAAGAGCAAATAAGTTCGTAGGGTGCTAATTTGCAAGCAATAAGTATTCTCCAATGCACTTTTTGGTTCAAAGACTATATTTTGGTCACATTGATTAATCGTGACATCTACCGAAGATGCTATAATATTTGATACAATGCTAACCAGGAATCTAAACCACCGGTATCAAATCGAAGCAAACGACAAGAATTTGACATGTAATTTACCAGCTTACCACACCATGTACCTGTTTGTAAAAGACATAATGAAATATAGCAAGAAACAGATAATAAGTAATAACTAAACAATATAAGTGAACGAACATCAGGTAAACAATCCAGGTTGATAAACAAATGAACAGCTGCACAAAACAATATTTGGTAATTAAAGAATCAGTGATATGAGAAGACATAATGAAATATAGCAAGAAACAGACCATAACTATACAGTATAAGTGAACAAACATCAGGTAAACAATCAAGGTTGATAAACAAATGAACAGCTGCACAAAATACTATTTGGTAGTTAAAGAATCAGTTATATGAGAAGACATAATGAAATATAGCAAGAAACAGATCATAACTATATAGTATAAGTGAACGAACATCAGGTAAACAATCAAGGTTGATAAACAATTGAACAGCTGCACAAAACAATATTTGGTAATTAAAGAATCAGTGATATGAGAAGACAGAATTCTTAGACCATCAACTTACCACTGTACTAGATTTTTTCTTGGTTTGTGACTCGTTCAGATTAGTTGCTTGAGATCTCCGCATCCAAACACCACCGAAAGACATTAATGCTCCCAGAAGCAAGAATGGTCCGCATCGTGGATCACACAAAATATCATAGAATCCGGTAGTAATACTGATGATTCGCTGCATTATTCCCTTACCCGATGAAAGAATCTTCTCCGTGCCAGTTGACCATATAGGGTCCACATCCTCGGGAACAAGCTCGGGAGTTTCTGTTTTCTGTATCAGGCGTGACCAAAATTAGTCCCACATAGTTACAAGAGCAATATAACCACATCTGCGTCAATGATTATAAGGGACTCCCAGAACTTGTAGCTCAAGTGGTATTCCTTGCCTCTACTTAGTCATGGGTTTAATTTCCCTTGCCAACAATTAGAATGTTAGTGGGTGTCGTTCATAGTTCTCCCCCAGCGTAACTATGCTGGTTTAAGGTTCTTGCAGCGGCTTGTGGTTCTAGTTCACTTGGCGGGTAGTGCTGATTCGTGTTGGGTTCAACTTGTAACAGGTTCAGTTCAGAAAAATCCATTTCAATTTATTGATTTTTGTACAAGTTTCAACTCGAAACCATCCATGAAACCTGAATATCTATAATCTTCATCACCATGTAAGATTCTGTAGTTATGGGTTAAATTTTCCTTGCTAACAATTAGAATGTTGGTGGGTGGTTCATTCTTAACCCCAGCGCAATTATGCTTGTTTAAGGTTCGTGCAGTGGCTAGGAGCTCTGGTTCAGTTAGTGGAGAGTGCTGATTAGTGATAAGTTCGACTTGTTATACGTTAAATTTAGAATATCCCTTTCGTTTTATTATTTTGTACAAGTTTCAACTTTGAAACCATCCCCGAAACCTGACTATTATAATATTCATCACCACGTAAAATTCGTTTCAGTTTTATCAATATCTATATGTCTTTTCTAAATAGAATTGCAGAACTTAAAAGAACAGCAAACATAATTTATTGCAAAATATATAAAAAGGCTTCCATTTTGTTTTAATATTATAGACTACTGCCAAATCTTTAGTGGGTAACTTTTGGGGAACATCAAAGCCTACGGACGCTTCCAAGTTCTAAGAACATCAGTATGTTAGTGGATATACTTTACTACCACTCACTCATTCCAGAAAAATCATTTCCTAAATCCTAAATAAGGATGAATTCAGTGCAATTTAAATGTTTGCTTTTGTACGGTCTATACATTTTTTATGGATATTAATGCGGACTGAGCCATCTACCATGAATGTATATTTTTTCGACCAGGATGAATAAGGGAATATGAGAAACAATATATTGATTCGGCTATGCAAAGGGTGCAGAAGTTGACTTACAAAGAAGGGGACATTACGTGAATCACCATCTTTAATAACAGTAGAGATCCATTGCGTGATCTGCCAAACAAATACATTAGCAAGCACAATAAACAAGTGAACCATGAAGATTAGTTAACTGCACATGCAGTCTTTTATATATTATATTAAGAATGCCCCGAGGGGTTTTCCGCTTCACATTCCCACCCTTATCCCCTCGGTGGTCATAGTGAACCAAATATACCTCAAAAGCCATGATAAAGTTCTAATACATCAGAAAAAAAATACCTTCACTATAAGTTACAAGATTTACACATAATGACAAAGAACTAATTATTCAAAATTAATATTGGTGATAATCCTTCCATCCTTTGTATTTTGGTTGCATCTTTTTTCCCTCTTATCCAATTAATTTTGAACGGATTGCCACATTATTGGATATTAATAATAATTTCTTTGTAACATATGTAAATACAAAAGTACAGATACTTTTTGTTAAATAGCTAAAACACAATATTCGTAACAGGGACAGTATAAAAGGAACGAAGGGAGTAAAAAATATACACACATGTAAAGTACCAAACATTATTTGGTTGCATATAATATCTCCAACTGTGTCATAAAGAAAGGGTCTCAAACCTGACCGATGTCATCTGAACCATTGTAATGCGCCACAAGTTGGGACGTAGGATCAATATCTTTAGCAAGATATGCAGCCATATAATTTTTTGAATCTTTCTCTATTTTAACATCTTCAGTATCATTCCTCGAATAACGTACAATAATTAACTTTGGCACATCACTTAAATCCCTCCTTGGTCCACATGTTTCATAGCTGTACTCCGAATGAATGTAGAAGAGACAGCGCCTCTAGACAAGAAAAGATTGAGTTTTAGCATGGGCACTTATTCATAGAAACAATACTAACACTGTCATGAATGCCTATTTATGCAAGATTTAAGATTAAGAACATGAGCATTCATGGACAATGAATATGCTAGAGAGAGAAACTATAACGTATAAAAAGGGCTAAACATTTACACATCCCACATTCTAAAATCTCTTACGGGCAGCACAGACTCGTAGAAATAAATGTTGCATCATTTAATCAAGAGTAATGGGTCGAACAGCAAATCTAATAGTCCTCGAAGAGAAAATCGATAACAGTGTCTGTGGTTCATATTATATATCTTAACACATGGAGAATTGAGAATGTTAGGCGTTTCTACCCACGATATTTAATTTTTGGCCTTTTTACCACATATAACAAGCATTACATAAATGCGTATCAGCAGAAATACAAAGTGCGCTTCTAGCTTGGTAATTAGAACTCTCGTTATTCAGCAAGAGGTCTCTGGTTCCTCTCAAGCACGAATTGTTGTACTTATAAAATATGGAAATCGCACTGTTGCAAATCGGAGAGCTGCGTGTCTCGTGATGCACATCTACCATATGGCAGACGCACAACAGCCTGTTCAATCCGAAGGAGTTCTTCGTTTCTAATCTAATTATATGCAAGTAATTAATTTTAATTTGTACCTATGATGTAACTTAAATAAATAAATAAATAAATATATATATATATACACAGTTGAATCAAATTATCAATATGAAAGTACGGTATCAGAATTTTTAGTACACGGAGTTAGATAAAATATTAATGAAAACTGATAAGACAAGTCACAAGAGTAACCATTTATTTGTGCTCGTTGAATAGTTATACGATGATGAGATCACATAATAATTAATGTTCTTTGTTGAGATATTATAATATAAATAAGATTTTAATAAATAACATTCATATAAATATGCCCACTATCTATAAACCTGCACGAGTAAAAGAATGAAAACAATTTATTTGTGATTCATAAATATTAGTGCTACTAATAAATTTCAAAAAAATAATACTTAAATAATCAATGCATTATGTATTATGCAACAAATATGGTTTAAAGCTTCAGAAAATATTCTATATAACACCATTGTCCTGTAAACTTTTCCAACGAATAGCATTACTTTTCTGACTTCCATGTGTGGTACCCTTATATTTTAAAGTTTGGGTAACAAAATGGTATGATATACATGAGACTTAAAGTACAAGGGTACCACTCGTAAGTCAAAAACACGAATGGCACCACTTGGAAAAGCCAAAAACAGAAGGGTATCATTGAGAATTCCCCTATAATTTTTTACTGAACTAAAATAAAAATTGTATGTTATTTCAAAATATTTATTTATTGATCGCGCCGGGAGAGTGCAGAATTAAAGAACCATCGATTGTTATTTTACAAGAAAAAAAAAATTCAAGATAAAGATAAAGATTTAATGCAACAAAAACAAGCAAAAGCACATATTACCAAGCATAATAAGCAAGAGAGCTACTCACATTTTGTGCTTCTCCATCAAGCCATGTAAATGTCAGTCGTTTATCTTTTAGAGCAATTGCTGCTGACAGTTCATCTTGAGGAGCTGCATCTCCATCATTTGATAGCTTTTCTTGAACTCTGCGCATGGTCTTTGAAAATATGTAATTTATAAAGTTGGCCTAAATGTAAGAGTATGTTGCTACTTGCTACCAAAGAAACTATATTCATTTTAATAGATAAGCAAGATGGTATACTTGGCCTCTTGCCTCAAAAGATTGGCAAGGAAGTTAAGCAACTCAAAATGTCACTTATCTTGTTGCTAATAAGGTCTTACCCTACTACAACGCAAAATAATACAATACATAACAGGGTATAATGATTCATGTACTGTGAGTAGAAAACTACTAACAGAACAATTTCAGAGCTTTTAGGAAACAATCTTGTAACGGTGAGAACCTTGTAACTCAATTGCCAATTTTCACAGAGCCGAGAAAAGGGGGAGGAAAGAATAAGATCAATGTTTCCCTCGTGTTTTTCACCCAATTTTGGTAAAATTCAAATTTGGCAGACAATCAACCAACTCTTTCTGCTTCACTTTTATGTCTCTAATCACAATTTTTCCCATTTTCATCTTTCATTCCATTCTATACATATAAGAATTAAGAACTTATATGTGCCTCACTAATTTATCTGAAATCTATCTAAATTAGAATTAACAAGTAGAGCTTCATGACTAGTAATACCAAGGAAAAGGTGCTTACTTGACGCATTTTGTTAAGTTCCAGGCTTTGCCTCCCAGCGAGAACAACACAATACCAAACCATCATGTCGTTCCCGGCTCGAGAATAACCTCGAGGATCACAACCCAACTCCATAGACGTCACACTCCTCAACTGGGGTAGCTCTGGGGGGGAAATTGAAGTCAAAGGAGAGCAAATTCACATAATCACTTGCTATAAAATGCCCTAACGGGAATTTTCAATCAGACGTATATTTTATTAAATTTGTAGTCATAAAACTAATTTCCCAGAGCATGTGCTCATCGTAACAAACGATTACTTACAAATGATCAAGAAACATCCAAAAATAACAAGTCATGGAAACTGGCCATACAAGTATTTAATTTCATAACAAAACAATAACTAAAACTCTAAAAAGCCGGGATATGGGTGCAGGGTTGAAGTTAAACTTTAAACTCACAAATCTTAAATTAAAAATAACTGAAGATGGTTCATTTGGTAGTTTCTTTAGAAAGGGAGGTACTAAGACCCTCACCAGAACTTTAAAGCAGAAAAAGCTCTGGCTATCCTTTTAGTCAAACGTGAGGATAGTAATGTTCATGAAAGAAAAGGAGAAACAAAACCGATAACATAATTTCAAGAACCCACAAATTATGGTAATGCAGATTTGCTATGGAAAACCATTTGTATCTATATGCATCAGGATCCGAAATCAATAATTCAACCTAACACTGTGTTCCCGGTTTTTATTTTTGAGAGAAAGGAAAAGAGAAAGAAGGAAATGTGGTTATTTTATTACTCTCTTGTGTTCCCAAGCTTTTTTAAGGTGGAGAAAAGAAAAGTAAACTAGAAAAATATGAGTAAATTTCTCTTCAAAATCTTGCTCCCGGAAGTGGAAAGATTAAGATTTTGGGAGACAAATACAAGTATGATAATCATTGTTCAATCAATTATATCCTCATTTTTTTCTTTCTTTACAAAAACTCGGGAACATGAGAAAGAAAATTAAATTATAACTTTTGTCCTTTATTTTATTTTCTTTTCTTCATGCAAAAACTCTGGAAGATAGTTTAAAGGAAAATGCAAAGGAAATATTTTTTAAATGATCGCAAAGTAGAGTAACTTGAAAATATTTTTATGATCCTGCTGTATATAAGGGTCATACATTTCAACTACCTACAAAAACATATGATATTGTTCCTCTATCATTATAAAAGCACATTATTTTAACAGGGAGAAGACCAACAGTTAGCCACTAAAAGACAAAAGTATTACCATGATACTTATTCTGTTCCATAATATCTATAAAATATGAGTTGTTGATTGATCCTGCAAAGAGGGGAACACTTCAGTTGTTGATATATTGAAAAATTAATATATCATAGCTACAATTTGTAGATACACAAACACACACACACACATAATCCTTATATAACAGATTAACAGAGGGTCCTCAAACAAGGAGGAAGAGGAACATGCCAGGGTACACAACAGGGTCAAGACCAGGATCTTTCAAGAATATGATTGCTGGAGCAGATTCCACGCCAAACCTGTTGATTTTTTTTTTTACATAAACAATATGTTAGCATGATATACATGATTACAACTTCACCAATTCTAGTTTCTGGTCACGCAAAAAGGTCGGCAGCTGGTTCAATTTCACTAACAAAGTTAAACATTGAGGGGTAAGGATGTCATTCCTAGTGCTGGATGAAGCCTGAAGGAAGGCTAGAAAGGTAAAAAGCCAAACGAATTCTTTCCTGAATTTTGTGGTAACTAAAACATCCAACTTCAAGTAACTTATTTCTAAAATAATACTTGGTACTCAGATTCACTTGAAAAGTGTCAGATATGTAGGCTGCAATGTCACACACTCTACAGGCAAGCAAAATAATTTCAGCATTTATTATTTTGTCACTTTTTTAAGAAAGGAACGAGTGATGGGCTAATTATGTAAAATATACATTATACTAAATCATCAGCAGAACTAAAGCTATATTTTATCCTAAATGAAGACAGTCTACTTGGAAGGTTGAGCTCAAAATTTTCGTTTGCACAACACATATTAAAAGCAGGTGGTTTGGTGGATGGAATCAAGTGTCTTGTGATTGGAAGAGACTGTAGAAAAATGTCAAGTATTTAAGCATATGAATCTTTAGGTATTGAGAAATAATAAAGGAATACATGTGGGAGTAAAAGTTCGTAAGTGAAATAATTGTTTACACCCAGTCTATAATCATGCACTTCGAGTAAGCAATCTTATTGTCTGCAATAAAATGACTAACGAGCATATCGACATACGTATTCCACCAGAAGGAGGATTCCTCTTCTTTCCACAGTGCAAAGGCAAAAGAGACATGAGCCCAATAATTTTTAGCAGCTTGCCGTACAAAAGGAGTGGCGCGCTCTCCAGTTTTTGAAATGAAAATAGTTTTGACCTAGCAGAAAACAATGGTGATTGTTAAGAATAGATTGTTTTGCCAATTCAGCAAGAACTCAAGGATCGTATGTGAGTAAAAATTTCAGGTAATAAAAGAAAAAGTACAAGACAAGCACATGTTGACAAAGGTCAAAAACCCTTGAGCGAGATGTGAGTCAAGCATCTTACATAGGCCGCATTTATGAGATGAACATAAGTAGTATACTTTTACAGACGAAATCTATATACATAAGATGAATATAAACAAGCACATGTGCTGCAATATTGGGTTTTAAGTGATGGGGATCGGGAATGAAATTAAGGTTTAAGGGAATTCTCTTTCAAGAGAAAGAACTCAACAGTGTACTAATCCCAAAATTAAAACTCGGACTAAATTACAAGCTAGAGTTCCTACACATAACAAACCTAAACAACCTTTATAATCTGAATCAAATTCTAAAAAGACAAAAGAAAAACAGAAATGTAATCCTAAATTGACATAAAAAACAAAATACTATTTATTTAGCTTACACCGTCTTCTATATTGTACAACAATTGTCTCACATCTTCTTTGTGATATCCTACATCATTAGGTTACTTCCAAGTCAACCTACATAATTGCTTGGTACTTTATCCATTATGCAAGTACTGGTCTTTTGGAAAAGGAGAAAGAAAGAAATTATGTATGCAAATTATAAATGTAGACATGAAAGCAGTAAAACTAATAATGTGTACCTTGTGGCGACTACTTTTCTGTAGGAAATTTTGAACCTGGAATTGAATATTTCCAATACTATATCAGCAACAAGAACGATAAAGTGACAAGTAAAAGCAAATAATAACATAACTGAGAGATGGGTCTTTTACATATTACAAATTATTGCCAATGCTTGATGCTAATTAAAAAATTATGAAAATAGTATTAATATCCGACTATGTTGGTTCGATCAATTAGGATGTGAAAGAGAAGGATTAGATATCCCTTATACAAGCATTTCATGTACTAACACAATATCATAAATGAAAACAAAAATAGGTAATATTGTTATTTCTGATGCAAAATGGATGAGAAAAATTACCAAGGACTCCTTAGTGTAATACATTATACGAGGTAAACCAAGAATGGTTGTTGCAAACCAATCAGTAACCGCATCAACAGAGAGCTCCCCTGAATACCTAACAACGTTTAAGAACATAAAAAAAAACAATAATTAACAAATTCTACAAGGCCACTATTTGAAAGGGATAAATATGCGCCCAAAAAATCCCCCAAGGTCCCGATTCCAATTGGTATGTACTTGTAATATTGACATATCTGCTAATGGCAATTCTAATTTTTCACTTTAATGCACATACTGAAAGCTTAAATTGGTTCTCCACAATTATGATAATGATATTTAACTTCTATTTAATTCGCACGAACTCGAATCCCAATCTAATGTGAATAATATATTTAGCTAACAAAGTTAAATGGCCCAGAAAAGATTGCCCAAATAGTCACTAAAGGTAGTAACTGAGTAACCTTTTGTGGTATCTTTTAAATAAGGTGTGTAAAAGTCGGAGAGTTCTAGAAAAGATCATTATCATATTAGATTATTGAGTGCTATAATTCTTCCTAGTGTAGAAACTTACCGAACAAGGCACTCAGAAGCTTTACAACCAGGGGGGGATGCCAAAAGACTGGGAACACCTGCGTACATATCAAATGAGTTGGAACAAGAAATGCTGTCTCCTCCAATTTGGACAGTGAAGAATAAATATTACTGGTGGTAGCTAGCAAATTTTGCTTCAGCATATCTGAAAACTTGTTGGCATGGACATGTTTTTTTAAATGTTGAACTTTATGTGCTTATCATGTACCAAATTTATTCTACTAGATTAGTTTAAGGTTTCTCACTACGAAGGATAGTTCACTAGGTCAGCTTCAAACTAAAAATATAGCCTCTTCCAATTAAAAATAAATAAATCTGAGAGCTAATGTTAGACTGGTTTGCTTCTCTCCGTTTGTCGGGCATACTCGTGTAACAATGAAAGAAACTAAGCAGGCCAAACTTCTTTAATTTCTTTCCTAGCTCACTTAGGTAGTATCCTAGGAAGTTCAATATACTTGTTCTTATATACCACAACTGTTTGGACTAGATAATCATAAAATATGTTCATAGTGGGCGTGAAATACTAATGAAGAAACAACACCGGAAGCCAGAAATAGTTATTTTAATGATTAGAAGCTTCAGCACATAAATTAGATCACCGTGCTGATTACTCCTGCCTATATTTCCAGCTAAGTCGAGGCAATGGTTTTTAAATGCCTACCACGTAACTTTGTTTGCATGTTCAGGCCCCGCCACCTTTTCACCGTGAAGTCGTGAACAAAGCTAAAGATAGAAATGATTTGAGTTCACCTCAAGAATACCTTACTAACGCATGCCTTGGATCAAAACATGAGTCACACATAAGCATACATGGTCGTTATTCGGAAACAACCAGTGACTTACGGCCAACGTTGACATTTCATAGCTGTCCTAGACTCCACAAATATACATGGTCGTCTCGTCACTCGGAGAAAACCAGTGAGAAGAAATGAAATGCTAATATATACAGATGCATTGCACTACTACATACCATTCCGAAAGAAAGGTCGTCCAGTAGATCTCTTCTCCGATAGGTATGCAGCAAGCTTAACATCACCAAGTTCAACCACACCAGTCTTTGCAATCCCTTCCAGTAGATTCACTGTAAAAAAAAGGATAGAAATCTCATAAATCATACTTGGAATCCATACACACCAGAACTTCACATACAAGTTAAGGTTTAGTTTAAAAATTAAAGACAAAAAAAAAGTCATGCAAATAAATATATAAAGTTATAGACCAATCAGGTTGCATATTGTTTAAAAAAGTCGCTGCCTCCGGTGCATCCACTCACTTACAAAGTCCACCATAGTATGCAAACAATCAATATGATGTCTGACAGAATCATAAAGTTACCGTAACTCTGCAAAATTGGTGCTTAATGCTTATATGCATGCCATAAGTTCCTACGTATTGAACTTACGCGTAAAAGACCATATATAGCCCGTATCTTCTATCCTTTTGTATTGAACTTAGATGTAAAAAACTCTATATAGACTATCTCTTTGAATGCTCTGGTATTCATTCTATTTGCATTTTTTTCTAATTGCCGTAAAGTTTGCTTCCCAAGCAAACCCCCATTTTGTGGGGAGATCAGGGCAGCACAGCGCCACTTGTGCCACACAGCCAACACACTTGTATCGGTGTACTGCAAGCGTAGGGCTGCCTCGAGCTTTTTATCAATAGATCCAAATAAATAAATTTCTTTTTGATTGGGTGATATACCAATGATCATTATTAATGACGTAGGTCTTTCTTCGCTCAATAAAGCGAGTCATTTCATCTATATGATAAACAGAAATTTTCTACATTGCGCTTTCTCATCTCAATTTTAAGTTCCAAGCATAGATTGCAGTATTACTCAAGTCAAAATAACTTCAATCATTACAAGATGTATAAATGCAAAACAAAAACTTCTGATTTGTCTAACAATATTAAGTTCTAACCGATTCTCTTCCAAGTATCGACAAATTTTGCACAGCGATTGCTCCCAAGTGAAAAAACCTGAACGTCGGTGATTATTATGAGAAGTATGACCATTGAAAAGGAAAAGACTAGCAATATGATAATCATTTAAGTGACAAGTTATTGTACCTGAATTAGCATTTGGTTGCCAGTGCCAACTTTAGATAAAAAATCCTCTGACTTAACGACATCAATATTGTGATCCAATGGATCTGGAATTTCAAATCATATCAGTAATATGGAATAGCGAAATTTCATATTCGTTTTACATATTTTGAATAGGGAGCACTTTTACTAGCAGAGGTAAGTTTATACTATCAAATGACTTAACCAAAAGAGTTTGCCTCCAGCAATGGAAGGGCAACATCAGAGATTTTGGCCCCGGCATACTGCTCCTTCATCTTATCAATTACATGCTACAAAAGAATTCACAAGCAGCACAAATATTGAATTAAACATAACATAAAAATTGTTGAGTACATGAATATTAACATTTAAAGCACAAATATTGGCAAAAGTTAGTTACTCACGTACTGCTCATCAATACCATATATGTCATAATCCCTCTTCCACAAATCATTTGTAAGTAGCTCATATGCATATTGAATCTGCAACCAAGTCAAAGAAAATATTAGCAAATTAAATTGAAGTACATACTACAGACATTACTAGTTACTAAAGCAGTATAACCCCCCCCCCCCCCCCCCCCTTTCTCCAATATACTGATTATTGTGGGAGAATAAAGATAATGGCATACCACTCACATTTATAATTACAACACCATATACTTTAAACCAAACTCCCTAACCTGTCCCGTCCTCTTCTAAGTGATTAGATAATTAAAGATTGATATTTGATTAGCACGTGCATTAACTTGCACATATGCTGAAAATTGTCTGCCTTTAACATCAGATAAAAATGATAAACAGACCTTGATGAATTCTGAAGTGTCGAGTGGTTCAGCGCTTGAATTCCTGGTTAGAGACCCAACATATATAATATTGGTCAAACTGATAACATAACTTAAAAATCATGTTTATATATTATCAACATCCACAACCATGTTCTATCAGTGTTGCAACTAAGGCCTTTATGTTGCGTAATAGTTTTCTCCTTGCAAGATTTTAAATACAGACATGTACGCATATAGGCAACTATATGTACATACATGCATTACAACAATAATGGACACCCAATTTAGCCAACTCTACACAATTCAACTTTTCACCCAATTTTATGTTCAGATTTTCAACGTTTATGTGTCACGTATATAATAACTCATAAAAATCCTACTTCAACTGAATACATTTACATTTGTACATATAATTTAATCTAACGTGAATTTACATTCATAAATTTATAAATAAAATTGTAATTTTGTTCTACTACAACAAAAAATAAAATAGTTTTTTTTTTTTGCAACAATGGCCCAATATAGCCTGATTTACTCCAACACTAACTGATTTAGATCTCGCTTTTCAAAAGATTGTCCCTTTATACAGACTAAATACGCATTAAGAAAATGCGCAAGTGATAAATTACTTTTCTCTCTACAAAAACATTAACAGAATACGTGGGTGTCAATTAAGCTTCTTATTTTTCCTTCAAATACACAATATATATGCCTATCAACGAAATTAACTAAAGCACAGAGAGCACAGTGGGGAAAGCAGGTATCAAGTCCCTTAAGTGCAGTAATTTTAATACTGCAACTGTTGCGCATCTACAAGATGCAAAGCAGAAAATCACATTTTGTACAAATCGGACCCTAGGCTATCAAATTTGTATATATTGATAATACACAATTGTGAAAAGCATATTCTCAGGGTAAAACGGGTCATCCTCATGAACCAAGGTATGTAAGGTATTCTTCACACATTCTTGTGCGAAAAGTCGAGTAGAGTATATACATAGTGAAACGATAAATAAGCTCCAAACATTACTACATAAACTCCAAATGTACCTATAATATCGTAAAAATGTAAGTTGAATATAATAATATCATACATTTGAGTTTAATCAGTAAAATGTCGCCGTAATTACAATTATTATAACATGATCCGAAACTCCGAAAAACAACAGCAACTAAAAGCAGTATACTCCACATAATTACACACACAAAATCGTAACAGCAATCGAAATTAGAAATACCAGTGAGCAGTGAGATCGCGATACGCATCAGTAACTTGTTGAATAGAGCTATCCAACTTAATCCCTAGCACTGTTAAAAACAACAAAAAGAAACGATTAATAAAAACACACAGAGAATAGTTAATAGTGTGTGAAAAAAGGTGTGAAAAATTACCGTCGTAATGAGAGGTAGGAAAAGAGCGAGGAATGATAATGAGTTGACAGTAAAGAGAGAGTGTGAAGAGAATGATAGGAATTGAGTAAGCTTTTAGAATCGATGTCACCGAAGATTTCGCCATTGAAAAACCCTAAAAAATGGAGAAGACAGAGAGAGCTTGACTGTTTTGATTTTGGTTTGATTGTTTTCTTGTGAGAGCAGGCTGTGTAATTTGTTTCTCATTCGGACACTGCAATGAATCAAGTTGTTTGGGGGCAAGTGTGATTCTTGTAACAAACATTTTATTTGGATTAAAAATTAGATATTTCATATTTTTCGCCAAATTAGATACTATATTATTAAAGTGACTTATTTATTTTAAAATCTATTTTAATACTCTATTTAATTAATAATAAAATAATATAAAAATAGTAACTAACTGATTGTCTTTTATAATTAAAAAAAAAAATTCAAACAAAATCTACTCCTTTTCCAAAAATATCATGAAAATTACCTTTAAATTAAAACATAATATCTTTTATATTTGTTATCACTAAAATCTTTATTTTACAAATTTATGAGGTGCATTCCTTACTTATTTATTTTAAAATCTATTTTAATACTCGATTTAATAAATAATAAAATAATATAAAAATAGTAACTAGTTGATTGCCTTTTATAATTAAAATATTTTTTTTCCTAACAAAATCTACTTCTTTTCCAAAAATATCACGGGCAATTACCTTTAAATTAAAATATATTACCTTTTATATTTGTTATCACTAAAATCTCTTTTCCAAAAATATCAAGTGCAACCCTTACTTATATATTTTAAAACTTATTTTAATACTTTTAATTATTTAAAAAAACTTACATATTTAATCAAGTGAACGTATTTTTTTAACAAATACAATTAATATAATTAAAACACATCTAAAAATATTATAGGTAGTTATTTTTTTTAATTAAAACATGTTAGCTTTCCTATTTGTCCTTATTAAAAAAACTTACTTATTTTAACATGTCAACGTATTTTTTTAATAAATACAATTAATATAATTAAAACACTTCTAAAAATATCACGGGTAATTACTTTTTTTAATTAAAACATGTTAGATTTTCTATATGTCCTTATTATTAATATTATTTTATTATAAAATAAAATTAATAATACCTCATTTATCTTCCTCAGCCCCATCTGTATTTTTTAATATTTTTTTATGTTCCAATTAATATTATTAATTATATAATATATTATAATATATTATAATATAATATATAATATAATATATAAAACACATAATTTTTATATTTTTTTACCTAAAACAACTCATCTTATAAATAGGACACATATATGAAAACAAAGTTATTGATAACCAATGTCCAATTACCTTTTTCGGCTAAAACATATTACCTATTTCATATATCTATTTAACTAAAACAAATCATTTTCTAAAAATAAGACGGACAATATATATATATAATGGTAATATTATTATATATTTATAACCGACAGCTAAAACACATTGTGTGTTTTATATTTTCTAACTAAAACAACTTATCTTCTAAATATAATACATGCAAAATAAATATACAATGGTGATATTGTTTTATATAAATATTAATAAATAACAAGTTATTCTTTTCAGCTAAAACAAATTACCTTTTTATATTTTCTAACTTAAACAACTAATTTTCTAAAAGTAATGTAGACGACGTATATATAAAAAAATTAATATAATTTTATATAATTGTTAATAAGTAACTAATTGTCTTTTTAAGGATATTACCCGTTTTATATTTTTTAACTGAAACAACTCATGTTCAAATTAAAAATAACACGGGCAAAAGATAGATATATTGATAATATTATTATATTAAACTTATGAAATTCATGTTCATTATAATTTTTTTAACATTAAATTTAAACGAGATAATTAAAAAAAATAAAAGTAATAGTATATTCAAATAAACTCGAACAAGCACATATTTTGATATTTGCACTTGAGTCCCTTTTTAGGTTTTTAAGAGTAAAAAAATACGAATCATTATATCTGTTATTTTAAAATATTTTATATTTTAATATCTAAAATACTACTATTAATTACGTCAATAATATATTAAATTTAAATATTATACTGTTAGATTTATAAATCCAATACATATATATATATTAAAATTTTATCAAATTATATATAATAACTAAAATCTAAATAAAAAAATAAGAAAATATTAAAGAAGACCGTGCATCGCACGGGATATAAGCTAGTATATATATATATATATATATATATATATATATATATATATATATATATTCGGCTAAATTATTAATATTCGGCTAAATTAGTTGGATCTACTAAAATTAGTGAAGAAACAATTGAACGGGGAATAACAACACTGACGTCAATAAAATTTTGCAACGCCGCCCCTCCCAAAAACACTCTCCTGTAAATCCTAAATTTTGTTCTTAGTTTGGGGGCTATTCATCAGCCTTTTGGTTGGTGATAAGCCCCCATCTTTATTGTTTACACTTAATTTTATTTGTTTTCAAATAAATATCTTTATTTATTAAGAGTTATAGTACCCCGTTGGTGGATTTATTTTTTACCCATATATTGGGTTCTATTCTCTCTATTTGTTCATTGATTTGGGTTGTATGTGATCACAATTATGATCGGTTGTTCAAATGCGTATTGACAAATCATATATACATGTTTCTCACGACTACATCTAGATTGTTAAATTGTCTCTCCGAAAAAGCTGCACATTTCAGCGATACTAGCGGGAGATATTCCAGGACTGAAGTTAATCAACAATCGTAGCTTGGATGAAGGGAATCTTGGTTTGATCTTTGAAATGCTACCATCATAACAAAATAACATAAAATACGATATTATAATTTGTTTGAAAATTACCATCAATTTTTAAATTAATAAGAATATGGAACGTCCTAACCCATTTTAGAATTATACGTCTTTTTAACTCCATCATCACTAACGTGGATATGCATTTATTTGTTCCTGATTTTGACTCTAGATTATCACAATAAAATTATCAGTATTAGCTGAATCATGCACATGCTTCAAGAGAAACAAAATGGTTGAGTTACAAAGAATGAGAAAGACAAATTTGATGTTGGACAAATATCACAATTAATTATTTGAATTGAAAATTTTATGTTCACCACGTCATAATTAACATTATATGTGGTAATTTGAAATTCTTGCGAGGGCGTTGAAACTCTAGAATTTGAAATAATTTTATCTCATTCAAGGTGAAGTATATTGTATTGATATGTACTAACTTTCAATCATTCAAAGATATAGTGAATGTCTGAATTTTTCCTGTAATGATTTTCAATTTTCTAGGATACTGGTTTTCATTTTCTTCTTATAATGAAGGTTTTAAATTCATTAGAATAAATTGTAAACTTACATTAATATGCTATACTTTTAGGATTTTCTATTTAGTACGTCATTTTGTATAACTAATGATACAGAGTTCTCCAGATTATATCTTCAACACTGCAAACTCATAAATGATATATAGCATCCATCTACATTAAGATTTTAAAAGTTTAATAACGAAGAATTGATGAGTCTAATGACTACACCAAATTGATAACGAAATAAATAACAAGTAACGTACCGGTTTACAATCTGAACTTCAGAGATCCATAATATGCTTATATAGAATATATTATCAAGCTAATGTGAAAATATGTTTTATTTTATTAATAAATTAAAAGTAATTAAAGAGATGATGTATTCGTTCACGTACAATGTTTAAAAATTACTTATGAATTTAAATAATTTAAAATTTTATGTTATTAATTTGAATTTAAATTGCTAATATTATTTTAAAACGGTCTAGAAAACAGTTTAGTTTACCCCACATGTAATTTGTGTAAGATAGGTTTAAATTATTTTTACATCGGTAAATTGAATTTTTAATACTTCATCAACATATTTTGTACTAAAATTAATTTCTTTTACTTTTAAATTTTAATTTTGTTTAAATTAAAAACAATTATATTACGAAGATGATGTGTTATTTTAAGTATGACTTTAAAAATTACATGTGAATTAAAATAATTCAAAAATTTTAATTTAATTAACTCTATGTAGTCTATTATTTTAAATCGGCGTAAAAGACGACTGAGCTACTAATTAAATGAGACTAGGGCTGAGCAGAACCGAACCAGAACCAAAAAACCGAACTGAATAGTATAATTTTGGTTCGGTTCGGTTCTAATTTTTTGAAAATTCGGTCTTTTCGGTCCGGACTGAATAGACCAAAATAAATATCGGTTCAGTTATTTCAAAAAAAAATCGGTCTGAACCGAATAGACAGTACATTTTTTATTTTTTATATTTATATAATTTTTATAGATATAATATATTAATTTTATAAGTATGTATATATTCAAAAAATTGCATGGCTTATTTTAGGTTCGAGATTTGAAGTTTGAACTATGATATTTACATTTCATACTTCTATTTCATTAGCTAATATTTTTATTTTTAGAAAAATCATATTTTTTGCATGGCTTTTTTAGAAAAAAAATTCGGTTCTTTCAAATCATTATTTCGGTTCGGTTCGGTTCCGGTCCAAAATACAATTTCGGTTCGGTTCGGGCCGAAAAAAAATGATAATTCGGTCCGGTTCTGGACCGAACCGACCGAATGCTCAACCCTAAATGAGACATATTTAAAATAGTTATATATTGATAAATTGAGGTAGATATTGTATTAAAATGATTTTTCCACTTTTAAAATTTTAACATTTATTTAAAGGATACAATATGTAACTATTAATCTATATAATTAATGTAATATGCATGTAAATAAATGAATAACAAATAATTAATAAAATTATGTATTATAAATTTTATACTTGAAATTGAATTATTAATATCGTATTTAATGTAAAATACCAATCAAACTCGAAAAAATAATCAAACTTTTCAATACTTCTTCAACCTTATTTCACAAATAAACTATCTTTCAAACTCAAGCAATGATTTAACGAATTGAATATTGTTTGATAATTTTTTTATCGAACTTAAGTTCGATAACATACCCAACCGAACTTATCGAGTTTGAACCAAGTCAGACTCGAACGAACTAATATTGTTGATAATTTTTTTTATCGAACTTGAGTTCGATAACATACCCAACCGAACTTATCGAGTTTGGACCAAGTCGGACTCGAACGAACTTATTGGATATCTCAATTCGTCTATAGCTCAAATTATATGTTCATTAGATTATTACAATTGGAAAAACAATTCATTGAATACCTATGGTTGTTTGAAAAATAACGATCTATTTTCAGTTACTTGGAAAATAATTTTAAAATTTTAATTGATGATTGTATTATAATAATATTACAATAATAGAGGTTTTTTTGCTAATGCTATATTATACCTATTATATTTTATTGAATATAATAATAATATGCAATAATAATATTTGTAATGATAATATTATAGTTGTTATGTATATATATATATATATATATATATGTAATATTGTATATAGGACTAGAAAAAGTTATAGAGAGAGTAAGAATTTCATTCTCATTCAAGTTATCTTTGAAGTAATACAAGTGCCTTTATATAGGACTTAGAAAATAAGTTACAAGTGAAATGAAGGGCCAAGAGTCACATATTAATGGAAGAAAGATAAATGACAAAGTCATCCAAAAGCCAAAGGTCCCTTAAATTATTTACATAACACTCCCCCTTGGATGACTTGTACAAACATCATGCCTCGTTAAAACCTTACTAGGAAAAACCTTGTGGGAAAAACCCTAGTGAAGGAAAAAGAGTACATGTGTTGCACTTAATGTAATGTAATAAAACTATCATGTCTCCCCCTCATTTCAATATATCTCGAAGTTTACGCATTCCAATCTTGTGTACCAATTTCTCGAAGGGAGATGTAGGAAGTGCTTTTGTGAACAAATCTGCTGGATTTTCGCATGAGCGGATCTGACGAACATCGATTTCACCATTTTGCTAAAGTTCATGGGTAAAGAAGAATTTTGGATCAATGTGCTTCGTCCTATCTCCTTTAATATAACCTTCTGGTGTCTGAGTAATACATGATTCATTGTCTTCGTACAAGGTAATAAGAATTCCTTTGTTGAGTGAAAGGCCACATGAATCTCGAATATGGTAGACAAGAGACCTTAGCCATACACATTCTCGACTTGCTTCATGAAGAGCCAATAATTCAGCATGATTTGAAGAAGTTGTTGCAAGAGTCTGCTTTGTAGAGCGCCAAGATATAGCTGTATCACCATACGTGAATATGTAACATGTTTGTGACCTTCCTTTGTGGGGATCAGACTGGTATCCAGCATCTGCATAACCTACTAATTCCACTTTCGAGTCTTTAGAATAAAACAAACCCACATCTATTATTCCTCGAAGATATCTAAATATTTGTTTCACACCAGTCCAATGTCTTCGAGTTGGAGCAGAACTATGTCTTGCCAATAAATTAGCAGAAAATGCAATATCAGGACGTGTGCAATTGGCAAGATACATTAGTGCACCAATAGCACTAAGATATGGTACTTCAGGACCAAAAAGTTCTTCTCCCTTTTCTCTTGGGCGAAATGGATCCTTTTTCTTTTCAAGCGAGCGAACGACCATAGGTGTACTCATATGATATGCTTTATCCATAATAAATCTTTTAAGGATCTTTTCAATATATAATGACTGGTGGACAAAGATTCCTTTAGATAAATGTTCAACCTGAAAACCAAGGCAAAGTTTTGTTTGTCCTAAATCTTTCATTTCAAATTCTCTTTTCAAATATTCAATCGTCTCATGAAGTTCATCTGGGGTCCCAATGATGTTTAAATCATCAACATAAACTGCAATGATAGTAAACCCCATTTTTGTCCTTTTAATAAAAACACATGGACAAATCACATTATTAGCATAACCATTTTTCAAAAGGTACTCACTGAGACAATTATACCACATTCGACCTGATTGTTTCAATCCGTACAATGATCTTCGTAACTTAATTGAGTAAATATCTCGGGGTCTTGAACTACATGCTTTAGGCATTTTCAATCCATCAGGAATTTTCATGTAAATGTCATTACCTAGTGACCCATATAAGTAAGCAGTTACAACATCCATTAAATTCATGCGGAGCCCTTCCAAAATTGATAAACTTAGTAAAAATCTGAATGTTGTTGCATCCATTGCCGGGGAATAAGTCTCTTCATAATCAATTCCCGGTCTTTGTGAGAAGCCTTGTGCAACAAGGCGTTCCTTGTATCTCACAACTTCATTTTTCTCATTTCTTTTGCGTACAAATACCCATCTATATCCAACGGGTTTCACACCTGCAGGTGTTTGGACAATTGGTCCAAAAACTTGACGTTTTTCAAGTGATTTCAATTCTGCCTCAATTGCATCTTGCCATTTTGGCCAATCACTTCTTCTTTTACATTCATAGATTGATCTAGGTTCATGATCCTCAATTTTTCAGAAATGTCAAGAGCAGCTGTATATGCAAATATTTCATCCATGACAATTTCTTTTCTATTCCACCTCTTTCCTGAAACGATATAATTTATCGAGATCTCTTCATTGCCAACAATTTCAGGTGTTTGATCATCTTTTGAAGACGTCTCTTCAGTGATCAATTCTATTTCATTTGGAATGATGTCATTTGATGTACAAGCTTGTTTATCAAGTCTCCTTGATTTTCTAGGATTTTTATCTTTGGATCCAATAGGTCTACCACGCTTCTGGCGTGCTTTAGACTCATTTGCTAGCATGCTTTTATTCCCTTCATCAGGAAGTTTAATTTTACAAGGAATATTAACAACTGGTATATGTGACTTCGTCACTGTTTTGACATCAGTAAATGCATCTGGCAATTTATTTGCCACTTCTTGTAGGTGGATAATCTTTTGAACTTCAACCTCACATTGATTTGTGCGAGGATCATAATGAGACAGAGATACTACATTCCACAAAATTTCTTTTCTTTCTTTTTCAAATTTTGACTTATCTCCCCCTAATACAGGAAAAGCTGTCTCATCAAACTGACAGTCGGCAAATCTTGCCTTGAATAAATCACCAGTTAAGGGCTCCAAATATTTGATAATTGAGGGAGAGTCAAACCCAACGTATACCCCTAATCTTCTTTGAGGTCCCATTTTTATACGTTGGGGAGGAGATATTGGAACATAAATCGCACACCCAAAAACTCTTAAGTGCGAAATATTTGGTTCTTGACCATTTACAAGCTGCAATGGGGAATTTTTATGATAAGCAGTCGGTCTTAAAAGAACAAGTGATGCAGCATGTAATATTGCATGTCCCCAAGCAGTATTTGGTAAATTTGTTTTCATAAGTAAGGGTCTAGCAATCAATTGTAGTCTCTTAATAAAAGATTCTGCTAGACCATTTTGGGTATGCGTGTGCGGAACCGGATGTTCCACATCAATCCCAATTGCCATGCAATAATCATTAAAAGATTGAGAAGTAAATTCTCATGCATTATCCAATCGAATTTTCTTGATTGCATGATCAGGGAATTGTGTCCTTATACAGATTATTTGGGCAAGGAGTCTTGTGAATGCAACATTACGAGTGGACAATAAACTAACATGCGACCAACGTGTCGATGCATCTATAAGTACCATAAAGTAATGAAATGGCCCACTTGATGGGGTAATAGGTCCACATATATCTCCTTGAATTCGCTCTAAAAATGATGGACATTCAATTGCAACTTTCATGGGTGATGGCCTTGTTATTAATTTTCCTTGGAAACAAGGAACACAAGAAAAATCCTTGGACAATAGGACAATCTTGTTCTTTAAAGGATGCCCATTTGATTTTTCTATAATTCTTCGCATCATTGTTGAACCCGGATGACCTAAACGATCATGCCATACAAGAAAATTTTCTGGGTCTGATAATTTTTGGCTTATCACCATGTGCGTCTCTATTGGATTAATAAAGGTATAATATAATCCAGATTTATACGATGTGAGCTTTTCTATTATTTGTTTCCTCCCAGAGACTATTGACGTGATACATAGATATTCATCGTCATTTTCATTTGTAGTCTCAATATGATAGCCATTGCGACGTATATCTTTGAAACTCAAAAGGTTTCGTTTTGATCGGGTGGAAAACATTGCATTCTCAATAAATAAATGTGTACCATTGGGTAACACTATATTTGCTCTTCCGGAGCCTTCAATAAGGTCTGATGCACCCGATATTGTATTTACATTAGCTCTAGCTATTATGAGATGCGAAAAATATCCTTTATTTTTCAAAATTGTATGTGTCGTTGCACTATCCGCCAGACAAAATGATTCATCATCTTTCATTGCACATAATGAGAAATTACTGGCCATATTTCTTCACAAAGCAAATATATAAATGAAGATTAGAAAATTAATATTAAAAAACATCTCATTCATGATAAAGGAAATTACATATAATGCATAAAGAAAAGCCAAATATTTTAGAGTTTGAACATAATTATTAAAAACAAGCAAAGTTTTATGACTTAATTATTGCCACCACCAGATTTGGCCATCTCATCATTCCCATCTTCAAAGAAGTCACCAACTTCCATGTGAGTAAAGCCCGAAGGGTCAACTTGATCTCCACCTCCAAGGTGTGCTTCCAAATGGGAAATTCCCAAAGGATCATTTTGTTCGGTGAAATTAGTTTCAACATCTTTCAATGAGGCTTCATAAAGGTCAGCTAGATGCTTTGAGGTACGACATGTACGTCGCCAATGACCTTTCATTCCACAACAATTACAAATACTTTCACCTCTTTTAACCATTGCACTACCTTCAGGTTTCTCCTCATTTCTTGTCCACTTGTGATGGTGAGGCTTCTTTTTGAAGTTGGAATAGTTTTGATGATTATAACCTCGACCATGCCCAAAACCACGACCACGGGCACGTCCACGACCATGTCCACGTCCATTTCCACGCCCACGTCCATATCCACGCCCACGTCCAAATGGTTTACTTTGTCCATATTCATTACTAGTCACAACATTCACTTCAGGGAATGGTGTTGAGCCAGTTGGACGTGCTTGGTGGTTTTTCAACAAAAGTTCATTGTTTTGCTCGGCAAGAAGTAGTACCGAAATAAGCTCAGAATATTTTGTGAATCCTAGTTCACGATATTGTTGTTGCAAAAGCATATTATTGGCGTGGAAAGTGGAATAAGTCTTTTCCAACATATCTTTATCAGTGATATTCTCCCCACATAGTTTCAATTGAGATGTAATTTTAAACATTGCAGAGTTATACTCGCTCACACTTTTATAGTCTTGCAAACGCAAGTGTAGCCAATCATAGCGAGCTTTGGGGAGTATCACCGTTTTCTGGTGATCATACCTCTCTTTTAGATCCTTCCAAAGGGGTGATGGATCTTTAATAGTCAAATATTCAGTTTTCAAACCTTCATCAAGGTGGTGGCGGAGAAATATCATAGCCTTTGCCTTATCTTGCTCGGAGGCTTTATTTCCCTCTTTTATGGTGTCACCAAGACCCATAGCACTAAGATGGATTTCAGCATCGAGAATCCATGCCAAATAATTTTTTCCGGTGACATCAAGTGCATTGAACTCAAGTTTTGTGAGATTAGACATTTTCACTAGTAAACATGATTCCAATAAAAAATAAATATCAAACATGATTATTATATTTAACAAGAATAAAATTCAATAAAAAGGGGATAACAATATAATAAAATATGATCCACAAAATCATGCATGTAATATCAAGACGATAGAGACAATGTAAATTGTAAAGCAAGCAGAAAGCTCAGATCAGTTTATAAATATTATATAAAATTTTTGATAACCAGACATGAACCTCATGTATGATAGTTGAGCTGCTTAATATTTATTTATAAGCAAAAACTCATAAGAATACATTTCAACCTGATTTTACATAAAATCGAGGTAGTTGGCCAAGTAATTGATTTTATGCTAGTGTCCATTTTTTTAGTGAAACAATAAAGAACATTTTTAATTAGGTATTGAATTTCCTTTCATTAACCAGCAAGTAGTCTAACAAGTGAACAATCAAATTATTATTAATTACATAGTAACAATTATATCATTATAAAAGTAAAAAAAAAAGAAGAAAAAATAGCAAATTTAAAAGAGGAAAAATATCACCAGATTCACCATTAGCATAAACATGTATAATTTCGGAACCAACAAGTAAACATTATCCTATTCTTTGAATTTTTAATATCATACTTCGAGTCCAATGTAATATTAATATGAAGGTGCACAGTACATAAGAAAAATAACACAATATTTGACAAGGCCAACAAAGAGATTAGTATATATAATGCATGTACAGGACAAGCATGCGACATGGTGAACTTAAAGATTTAAACAATACTACTATAATATACTTACATAGTGAATGAAAAAGATAGCCCTTTTTTTTAGCGCTGCTTTCTTCTTTGTCAGTCCTTCCACCTGATCTTTTCCTCACCAAAGCTTGCACTATATTATAATCTTTTAACCGTCAAGTGATCCTTCTTTCGATACTAAAGCAAAAGAAATCGAGGCTAATACTAATATATAACATCGTGCTGATAACGTGTTATGTATATATATATATATATATATATATATATATATATATATATATATATATATATATATATATATATATATATATATATATATATATATTGTATATAGGACTAGAAAGAGTTATAGAGAGAGTAAGAATTTCATTCTCATTCAAGTTATCTTTGAAGTAATACAAGTGCCTTTATATAGGACTTAGAAAATAAGTTACAAGTGAAATGAAGGGCCAAGAGTCACATATTAATGGGAGAAAGCTAAAGGACAAAGTCATCCAAAAGCCAAAGGTCCCTTAAATTATTTACATAACAATAGTATTATTATTGAGCTTTATTATTATTATTCAATAATAAATTTTATTATAATTTTTGAATATAATTAATGAATAATCAATACTATTATATAATAGACGAAACATTAAAAGTTTGGTTGGTCGGTATGGTACGTTATGATTTTACTTAATTGCCCTTTCTTAAATTCGTGTTTTTACTTAATTAACCTTACTTATTTATAGAAATATATTATTAAATAATAATATTACCTATTTATAAACAATTACTTTTTTCACCTAAAAAAAATTATTTTTTTATTTTTTCTAACAAATTCCCCTACTTTTTCAAATATATCACGGGCAATTACCTTTTTTTAAACTAAAACATGTTAGTTTTTCTATTGTTCCTTACTAAAACTCCTCATTTTCCAAAAATATCACGGACAAACTTTTAGTTATTTATTTTTAAACCTAATATTATAATTAATTTTTAAAAAGTTTACCTATTTTAACATGTTTATTAATTTTTCTTAACAAATACAATTACTAAAAATATTAAAATATAAATAATCAAATACCTATTTATAACCAATTACATTTTCAGCTAAAACACGTTATAGATTTTTTCTAACAAAGTCCCTCATTTTCTAAATATATCACGGGAAATTGCATTTTTCAATTTACTTTTTCTATTTTTCTCACTAAAATCCATCATTTTTCTAAAAATATCATGGATAAACCTTTTACTTATTTATTTTAAAACGTATTTAAATAATTTAAATTATTAAATTTTAAAACCTCATTTTCCAAAAATATCACGGACATTTACCTTTTTAAACTAAATATATGTTACATTTTTTATTTTTCCATACTAAAACCCCACATTTTTCAAAAATATAACGAGCAAACCATTAGTTATTTATTTTAAAATTTGTTTTAATGTTTTTAATTAATTAAAAGTGTTTAGCTATTTTAAACTGCCTACTTATTTTTTTAACAAATACAATTAAAATAATAATAATAATATAACAATTAACAATCCGTGCATCGCACGGGTTTTAAGCTAGTATTAATAAAAAAAATTATTGAATATTATCATTATCAAAAATGAATTGATTGAATATAATGTTGATATAATTATATATCTATACTATATTATTAAAGACGAAAAATTATATGTTTGTTAGGTACGATAGTTGTTTTTTGATATTTCTTGTTTTTACTTAATTATCCTTGTTTATTTATAAAAAATATTAAATAAAAAATTATCTATTTATAACGAATTAACTCAATTTAATTTAAATTTAAAAAGTGATTTATTAATACTACTGTATTTAGATTAAAATTGTGTAATATATGGCAATGTTAAATTAAGTAAAAAAATATATTTAGATTAAAATTATTAACTAACCATGGTTAGTATAGTAGGGTAAGAATAATAAATAAGGATTTTTTTTTTAAATATAATATGATTGGTATAAAATTTAGGAATGGTTTGTATCTATATTTTGTGATTTATAATTTATATTTTTTGATTGATTAATTAGACTTTGGTAATTGAGGAAAGTATTTAATTTATTATGATTGGTCTAAAATTTAGGAATTGATTCTAATTGATCTTAAGATAATTTATATTCTAATTGATAATTTATATTTTCTAATTGGTTAACTGGACTTCAGTAATGAGGAAAGTATTTTACTTATTATGATTGGTTTAAAATTTAGGAATCGAATCTGATTGGTGCTAACATAATTTATATTTTCTGATTGGTTAACTAGACTTTGGTAATGAGAAAAGTATTTAACTTATTATGATTGTTCTAAAATTTAGAAATTGATTGTGATTGGTCCTAAAATAATTCAAAATTTCTGATTGGTTAACCCCATACCTGGGTAGACTCAGATATTATAATAAAGGAAGGATAACAATCGTTAAATCTTTCACAACATATAAATGAGATAAGTTTGATTGAATAGTTAACAACATTCTATATTTTGATAAAATATTACTCCGGTCAACATTATTTTAAAAACAAATATTTATGTATATTTAAATATTTCAAATATTTCAAATGATTTTAAGGTACAAATCATGTGAATCAAATGTTATTATATTTTATTTTAATCTTGATAAAAAATTCGATACTCTCAGTATACGATTATAACTATATCATAACAAAATTACAATTTTTAAATTACGTACAAAAAATAAAATTAAAATTAAAATTTTATTAAATTCTAATAACACTAAAATTTCACTAAAATTATATATAATTAGAGTAAAATATAAATGATTAAATTATAAATATCAAAGAACATAACAAATGAAACATTTATCCAATGAAATGCGCTAACATAAGCCTTGCGATCCGAGTGAAATTTCAAGATTACATCTTTGACCATCCACTTCATTAGAAATCATAACCAAATACAATAATAATCGTTCGATACGAAATTAAAAAAGAAACACAGCTAGCAAATCTGCTTCATTAGAAAATCATAGCCAAATACAATAACTGCCGTCCGATATGAAATTTAAAAAGACACACGAATAACAAATCTGAGTCGTTCAGTCATTCAAGTCACGAATTCTATACAACTCTATAAATCCATTAATATTCGCAACAAAGTTCATTCAAACTTGATAACAATTACGAGAGATCAAGATTTCAAGAAGATTAGAAGAATTTACCGAGGTACTCTTCATTTTTTTTTTAAATTTGTTAGAGTATTTCCAGAAATGCTAGGCATTTTATTCTCCATATTAATGTAAGACACTATCAAGTTAAATTTAACATTTTTGCAATGCGTACAAACTTCACTAACACTAGCTATTTAGGGCCTGTTTGGCTGCAACTTAAAGTTGCAGCTTATGGCTTATAAACCCAAAAATGCATTTTGGGAGTGTTTGCCAAAATAAGTGAAACCAACTTATGGCTACTTAAAATGGATAAGTTGAATGTTAAGAATCCTTAACATTCAACTTATAACTTATAACTTATTCTCAATACACGTAATATATAATATCCTTCAAATCTTCAAAATCATATATCTTTTGATCCGTTCATTAAAAAATTGATATGTATATATCAAATTTCTCTACTCATCGAGATCTATCAATTGATATCCATTTATATATATATTAAAAAATAAATATTTTAAAAATAATAAAAAAAAAAGTTAACTTATAATTTCTGATTTACCCAAACACTCTACTGCTTATAAGTTCTGATTTACCAAACACTCTAGGACTTATAAGCTCAGCTTTACTTATCACTTATAAAGCACTTACTCATTTTAAGCTATAAGTCAAATTTTACTTGATACCCCAAACGTCCACTTATACTCTCCATTTTAACTCTTTATTATTAAAAATGAGTGAGATATATTCACATCCCCTCTGCACTTACGTATGAAGTTGCCGCATCGATTTTGGGTCATGCAATTTATCAAACATCACTAAAAAATACAACAGACATATCGTATACTCCCTCTGTCCCATTCATTTCTATACAATTTCCATTTTGGGATGTCCCTCTCATTTCTCTACATTCCAAAAATAGTAACTTTTAATAATATAAAACACTATTACACCCACTACTTTCTCCACTATCTCTATTCTATAATAATATAAAACACTATTACACCCACTACTTTCCTCCACTATCTCAAATCTATTATTAAATATTGATAGGTCCAACCACTTTACCCACTTTTCATCTAATTTTACTTATTTTTTTATATCTTTTCTTGGTTCTGTGCCCATCCCTAATGTATATAATTGGGTGGGACGGAGGGAGTATTTATTTTACAATAAATGCCAACAAACAAATCAAATTTACATTCATTTCGCATGTATATAATAAATTTTAGTTATAGACACACCCGGTGCGAAGGAATTTTGATGGCTGGGGATGGTGATTGGCTACTAAGAATATTTTTAAAATAATCTCGATAAATGATTTAAAAAAATTTGGTACCAAGACATTTCACTTATCGAGATTTAACAATATTAATATAGTGTTTTGGTGCAGATGGCTCGTACCAAACAAATTGCTCGCAAGTCTACCGGAGGAAAGGCACCAAGGAAATGTCTTGTTACTAAGGCTCCTCGGATACTGGTGGAATCAAAAGGCCATATCGATACCGTCCTGGAATTGTTGCCTTTCGGTATGTTGTATCTCCTTAATTTGTGGTTTATAGTTGTAATGTATTTTTTTTATAATGTATGTTTGTAATTGTTGTATGCGGTTATTAATTCTGATGTGTTTTGTGTAGTGAAATTCGCAAATATCAAAAGAATACCGTGCTTTTGATTAGAAAACTCCCGTTCCAGAGGCTGGTCCGTGAAATTGCTCAGAACTTCAAGGTTAATATCTTATTGTTATTTTCTTAAAGATTTTTGATATTATGCTTTAAATTGTGAGATTCTTTGAGTTAATGTGTTTGAATTTGTGTTTTTGTTGTTACTGGTGCAGATTGATATACGTTTCCAGAGTCACGCTGTATTAGCTCTGCAAGAGGCTGCAGAGGCATACTTGGTGGCTGCAGAGAACTTATGCGATTTAGATCGATTCCTTGTGCGAATTAAATACAATTACTATTCTACATACGGTAGAGAAACCAAATATAGCTCTACAAGATTACATTTATGATTTATGTACACAATTATTCTTTTACTAATCACATTGGCCTCGTCCTTAAAATTTCCCCAAATAAGAAACTTAACCACTAACAAATTCGGGGGGAAATAACTCCCTTTGTGTCCTCCAAGGTTTATAATATTACCTCTCAAGCTGGGCTTGTCTCTGCATTCCAAATTTCCTTTACTTCATATTATAACATCTTAAATGTTTCCTTTCCCACAAGAAATTTCTAGTCTCAATAACACTCCTTGAAGCTATTAAGAGCATTCACAAGGGTTCCTCATTCTTTTCCCCATCCCCATAATTTAGAGAAATCATGAATTTTAGTCAAAAAATGATTCACATCCGATTCCCCGTTTTAAGGAAAATTTTGGGGACCAAAAACGAGTCCCTGTATTTGGGGACTTACTATTCATCCTCATTTCATATTTATATCATTTTTATATGGAGGTGGTGTGAAAGATGATAAAATATAGTAGTTAAAGTTGTAAATAGAGGTGAGAGAAATAAGTAATAAAAAAAGATATAGAGATAGAAATGGGGAATGAGATGTAATAGATTTTTTGATGACAAGTAAATTATAGAGATAAATTTGAGGAATTGCCATTTTTAGTAAGTATATGGGGATGAGGATGGAGGAAGAGATGTGAATGCTCTAAGGAGGCATTGAGATACACCAAAGATATTATATATACAACTAGTTAAAAAAGTCGTGCTTCGCGGCGGCGTTAATTTTTTTAAAAAAAACTCTATCAATTAAATTACAAAAATTAATCAGTTCTCTCTAATAAGTCGTCCTCCCGTCAAACACGTTTTCTTTTTTAATAACAAAATCTCAAATTTAATATATTGAATACTTGTGTTATATATTAATTTTCATTAACATACTCATTTTTTTAATGAGTCCCTCTCTCGTTGAAAAAATACCTCAATCAATTAAATTACAAAAATTATTCGTTTCTCCCTAATAGTCGTCCTCCTGTGAAACACGCTTTTCCTTTTAAGATCAAAATCTCAAATTTAATATATTGAATACTTGTCTTATATATTAATTTTCATGTTAACATACTCTTTTCTAATGAGCCACTCTTTCGTTAAAAAAACACATATATAAATTCAAAATCCTATTCTACTTCCAATATAAGCCGTCCTCCCGTGAAACACGATGTCCTTTTTAAGATCAAAATCCCAAATTTAATATATTGAATATTTGTATTATATATTAATTTTCATGTTAACATACTGCTTTGTAATGAGCCACTCTTTCGTTAAAAAAACACATATATAAATTCACAATCCTATTTTACATCCAATATAAGAGTAACTTTTAACTATATGTCTTTCCTATAATTTGAACTCTTCTCCTCTATAAAATCGCGCACCTATTCTACTTCGAATAGATCTTTTAATTATGTCTACAAATACTTATTTTACTTCTAATAAAATTTTTAATTGTATGTATTTTTTATAAATTCAAACTATTCTCCTCTATAAATTCGAACATCTATTCTACTTTCAGTAGAACTATTAATTCTATGGCTTACCTATAAATTCGAACTATTCTCCTTTATAAATTCGAACACCTACTCTACTTCAAATAAAACTTTATTTATATGTCTTCTCTATAAATTCGAACTCTTCTCCTCTATCAATTCGAACACATATTCTACTTATAATATGCTAAATAATATTTTTTTGATTTATTAGTATTTAAAATTGTAAAGCTCCGAAAAAATTTAAAAAATAGATTGAGACGATTATGCGCCACCTCAACTCCCGTGTGTCATCCTTTATATATATATAGTCATACTCTAATATAAACCAATTTAAAATAAAAACTAAAAACTGCACCACACACAATTTAAATACACTCTCCCACACTCAACCCCACCTATTCTCCTTCATTTTTAATTAGATTCTTCCCATCAATCGGTGAGTTTTTTTTTTGAACTTTTGCTTCACTGTATTTTTCTCCATCTCCCAACAATCAGTTTGCATACTATATTTGCTATATTCTGGTGATAAATCACTATTTTTGCGTATGAGAATCACTAAAATGTTGGTGATTTCTGTAATAATAAATAGTAATTTCGGCGTAAATCTAGTAATTTATTCTTCGGACTATACGTAAATCACATATTTTTGTACCGCAAAATCACTAGATATATACACATATAAGAATAAATTGCTATATTTATGCTGAAATCGCTATTTTTTTTTTTTACAGAAATCACTAAAATTTTAGTACTACGTAATATAACAAGTATGGTTTGCAAACTGATCGTTGAGAGATAGAGAAAAATACATTGAAGTCATATTTCAAAAAAAGCTCACCGATTGACGGGAAAATTCAAATTAAAAACAAGGGATTAGGTGTGGTTGTGTATTGGAGAGTCTATTTTAGTTGTGTGTAGTGCCTCTAGGGCCATTAGATTAGATTGATCTCAGGATTTGGATTAGTTTTTAGTTTCTATTTTAAATTTGGTTTTTATTTGATCACTAGTATATATATATATATATCTATATATATATATATATATATATATATATATATATATATATATATATATATAGTCAAGTTCTATGAAGACCATATTTAGTTGGAGACTTGAAGACCAATTATGTTTTGCAACCTAAATAACGTGTAGAACATATATATATATATATACATATATATATATATATATAGACTAGTGATCAAATAGAAACTAAAATTAAAATAGAAACTAAAAACTAATCTAAACCCTTACATTAATCTAATCTATATCGCTAGAGCTATGCTGAAATCAAATATAGTATGCAAATTGATTGTTGCGAGATGAAGAAAAATACAGTGAAGTCATATTTCAAAAAAAGATCACCAATTAACGGGAAAAATATAATTATGAATTGAGGGGATAAGGTGGGGTTGTGTGTGAGAGAGTGTATTTTATTGTGTGTGGTGTAATTTCTAGATTTTATTTTAAATTTGTTTCTATTTGAGTAGGACTATATATATATATATAGGCTAGTGATCAAATACAAACCTTTTTTAAAATACAAACTAAGAACCAATCTAAACCCTTAGATTAATCTAATCTAATGGCCCCCTTATATGCACAACACACAACTAAAATACACTCTCCCACACACACAATCACACTTATTCCCCTCCGTTTTTAATTTGACTTTTCCCGTCAATCGAAGAGCTTTTTTTGAAATCTGACTTCACCGTATTTTTCTCCATCTCCCAACGATCAATTTGCATACTATATTTGATATATTCCGACGATAAATCACTATTTATGTTTGCGAGAATCACTAAAATGTTGGTGATTCCCGTAAGAATAAATAGTGATTTCTGCGTAAATGTAGTGATTTTTTCTCCAGATCTATACGTAAATTACAGATTTTGTACCGTAAAATCACTAAATTTATACGTATATAAAAATAAATAGCTAAATCTATGCTAAAATCACTATTTATTCTTACAGAAATCACTAAAATTATTTTAATTTATAGTTTGTAGTCTAAGAGTGGTTTGTATTGGAGTAAACCCATATATATATATATATATATATATATATATATATATATATAGGGGAAGGTTCAAAAGAGACCCTTGCTTATTGAGAGACCAAGAGACCATTCATCTTAACCATTAATTTCATTTTAATCTTGTGGCCTAGATAATTCTAATATCAATCAGTATTTATACACATTTATACCTATTTAACACTATAAGGGCAGTATTTGTAAACAAGAAATACAACTTTCATATACATACAATCTACATATTTAATCAAACTCTTACTATAACTGAAAAGATTGTATTAAATCTACATATTTAATCAAATTCTTACCATAACTGAAAAGATTGTATTAAATCTTGTCTGCTTCAGTAGTCTCACACGCTCCAGTTCATATATTACCATATTTCTGTTTAATTTAACACACTGATTTCTGATTTTGTTATTATATCAATTTGATGGACTCTGAAACAATTTATGTCACAAAAACCAGACATCATTCTTATCATATTTAACACACCTTATCAAAGTTTAGAATACAAAGTTAGGTTTACGATTTTACATCTCTCTAGTAATTAATTTGTTAATTTGATGTTGTTGTCGTTATAAGAGCATCTCCAATGCTCAAAGCCCTTAGCTAAAAAGTCCATGTGGCATACCAAAATTAAGAATTATACATAATCTCTAAAATATAAGTCACTCCAATGGGGCATTCCCCTTAGTTAAAATTATAGCCAACCTCATGATGTTGGTTATATATGCTGAACCTCTAGGGATTTGTAGAAAATTCCACATCATCTTATTGCCATATTCGAATAATATTATCAATTTATAACAAGATCAAATAATTATAAAATACTATTTTTAAAATATAGCCAACCGTTATAGCTAATATCATTGGAGTCTAATACGTTATAGGTTCAACAAATTTTACATAATCAGTAGTTTATACTATTTTAGCTAATCAATATATCCAACTCCGTTGAAGATGCTCTAAGGATTTCATTGTTGTCGTCGATCTCCATACTATTACATCACTTTTGTTATCGTCGATCTCCATATGATTGGATTCTTGAATGAGCCATTTATAGGTTAGGTCTTTACTGACTTGAAGAGAGCATTTAAATTCTATAACGACTATGGGCGCATGTATGGTTTTGTGATAGTCAGTCAACTGAGAAGAGGGACAAAGAGAAGAAACAAGTGGACTTTTTTTTTTTACTATTGTTGATTTACCAGAAAGCCATACTCCGATAATTCAAAACATTCAGTGGAGGACGAGAACAAATGTGATTGTCTTGCTAAGCTTGTCGTTGCTGCGGACGAGAAATATGGTTTTTGTGTAAAGAAGTTTATAGAAATTATTGTCAGAGTTCCACAAAACATGTTATAGGTTTTTAAGTGTTTTTTCAAAGAACATGAAAGGCATTTGTTTAAGCCTATTAATATTCCGAGGAAACAACTTAATTTAAACAAGTATGTAATAAGTAAATAATAAGTTAATATGTCACAGGAATCTCAGAGAGTTTAATCTGTCAAGAGAATGAAGAACCAAAGTCATCTACAGACTTGAAGTTATTCTACATTGAAAGAAGTTCAATTTATTGTTCAAGCCTCAGTGAAGTATTCAAAGGTCAAATGGTATATTTATTTGTCAATCCAAGTATCTCAAAGAACTCCTCAAGAAGTATCACATGGAGGATTCAGCATCAGCAAGGACTCCATCTTCAACAGCCATCAAACTTGGAGCTTCTGACAAATCTATCAAGGTAGATGTTACAAGCTACAGAGGTATGATTGGCTCCTTACTCTATCTTACTGCTAGTAGACCAGATATTATGTATGCTACATGCTTGTGTGCAAGGTTCCAAGCGGACCCTAGAGATTTACATCTCGTTGCTGTTAAAAGAATCTTGAGATATCTTAAGGGTACACCTAATCTAGGTATCTGGTACCCTAAAGATTCTGGTTTTAATCTTGTTGGATATACAGATTCTGATTATGCAGGTAGTGTTGTGGATAGAAAGAGTACCTCTGGGAGTTGTCAATTCCTAGGAGGTAGGTTGATTTCCTGGTATAGCAAGAAACAGCAAACAGTTTCCAATTCAACAGCAGAAGCTGAATATATTGCTGCTGGAAGCTGTTGTGCTCAGATCTTATGGATAAGGAATCAATTAAAGGACTATGGCTTTGCATTAGACAAAATTACCATTTTTTGTGATAATACAAGTGCCATAGCAATCTCCAACAACCCTGTGCAGCACTCGAGAACGAAGCACATTGATATCAGGTATCATTTTATCAGAGAACATGTTATGGATGGAACAGTGGAGTTACACTTTGTACCCACTGAAGAACAGACTACAGATATTTTCACTAAATCTGTTGACGAATCCACATTTATCAGGTTAGTTGGTAAATTGGGTATGTTGAACAGTCTTAGTGATTGATAATATCTCCGGTAGGTTTGTTCTTAACTAAATCATTTTCTCTTGTTGTTTTAAGATGTTAAATATTGTCAATCCATGTTTATTGTGTAAAGCTTGTTAATTTAAATATTCTGAATAATTTATTTTCTTTAAAAATATTTTTCTCATTTTTAATGGAGAAATGTATTTTTATTGAAAATATATTTATTTAGAATCATTTAAGTTATTTTCAGATTGTAAATATTGTTGTTCAGATTTTTATGCAGGTTTATAGTAGTTTATGTTCATTTATATTTTTATGCAGTAGGTTTCAGGTGTTATAGAATTTGATGTGAATATTTTCTGATTATGCTGCTTCTGTTAGTATATATTTCGGTATGACCTTTTAGTTTGGTCATATTGGCATGCTTTTCTATTTTCTGTTAATAGCTTATTTGTTAGATTTCGGTATGACCTTCTCCCAGGTCATATTAGAACTCGGTATGACCTGCCTTGAAGGTCATACTAGTTTGTTATTTTTATTTATTTTTATTAGTATTTTTTCAGTTTTTATTTGATTTTCTCGGTATGACCTGTAGGAAAGCTCGGTATGACCTTAATGAAAAACTCGGTATGACCTGCCCATAGGTCATATCGAGTCCAGTAGAACCCACGCCTATAAATACCACTGTTTGTCCAGTTCTTTTTCTTTACATTTCTTTCTAACTCAAGTTTTTACTTAGTTAACTTTGCTCTGGTTTGTGTTTTATTCATAGAACGACAAACTATTGCAAATTACTTGGGATTTTTTTTCTCTTCTCTGTTTAATATTATAATTAATTACTGCATTATTTTATTTTATTTACTTATTTTTTGTTTTTGTTAAAAATGGCTGCTGAGTTTGTTATTGAACGTTTTAATAATTACGTTGGCTATTGTGATCCCCTTAAGTGTTCTGCTGAACGTTTTAGGCCGTGGATTTATTTTTTAAATCAACAATCAATTGTTAGCTATGCTATCACAACTTCTATTGATTTAAAAATTGAACCCCTTCGTCTATTATGTTTAACTGCTGTTGTTGCTGACGATATGCAATCTTTCACTTTCACTATTTCTGATCGTCAGTACACAGTAACTAAGGAGATCTTTTGTCAAGTGCTTCATTTTCCACTTGATAATTTTGTTGCATTCCCTACTGATGACGAGTTAGTTCAATTTTTCTCTAGTATTGATTACCAAGGAAATATTGTTCTTCCTCGTCTGAATAAGGGTAATCTAGCATGTGAGTGGGATTTGTTCTTTGACTGTCTAGCTAAAGTTTTTAGTAATTGTACCAAAAACAACTTTCCAGTCATCACTTCTGTTCTACAAAACATTGCCTATGCTGCTGTTTTCAACCTGAGATTGGACATAGGAACTCTTGTGTGGGATCTCTTGATAAGGAGGATTTTCAATTACCCTAGAGATGTTGAAAATGGAAGGAAAGTTAAATTCTTTTATTCTCGTTTCCTCTCTCTAGTGTTGAATCATGTTCTTTCTGATGAACATAAAACACTTTTTCAAAACACTCTTATTCAAGTCCCCGCACACACTAATCCTCTCATATACTCAACCTTGTCCACCAGTTCCAAGTCTGGAAGGAGACCCATAGTTCCACAATCATATCTGCGAAGGATTCTGCAACCACAGTTACCTCTACTCTTTGTTGAACATCCAGTGGTTGGATCATCGTCAGCAGGAACTTCAATGGTGCCTCCTAACACCATGGCACTTCAGGTAATATATCCTCTCTCAACTGCTCCACCAACCCAAGGGGTTCTTAGGATTGACCAAGGGATTGTAGAACCACAATCTCTGTCCACGGTCATATAGCCACACACAGAGTCAAATCCATTGACCGCTCCCCTAGAACAACCAGATACAACAAGATTGAGAGAACAAGTTGAAGTAGATTTTAATGAGAGTGATCCCACAGCTCTGCCTCCACCACTAAAGAAGAGAAGAACACTACTTGAGGCATCTGTTAGCCAGTCTGTATCCTCCCAAAAGGATATGGATCCTCAAAAGGCCAATGAACAGTTACTAGAGACATCCTGTCAACAGGATGAATCTATTGAAATTCGCCATCAGGCCATGGCATTCTGTACAGAGTCAAGCACTCTCCCATTAATCACAATGGGAGAAAACACTTCTGAAACATTAGTAGAGACTCATACACAGGACACTTTGAGAGGAGAGCACATAGGAATGCTTGCTGAAACAGTGCCTACCATTGTCACGGTAGAAGAGCCTTCACAGGCTTCAGAGGGAAAATCTGGTTCTTTGCCCACTATATCAGAATCATTTTCTCCCCTCCCAGAGGGAACATCTCTGGCTCCCCTAAGGGATTCTTCACTCGCAGTTTTAACTGGAGAAAGTGAAGGGCAACCTGGTGAGTCCATTACTGAAGCAATTCAGTTTTCCGTCTCGGATTATTTTTTGGACTACACCGGGGACTGGGATTCGCGAACTCCCATTGCACCACCAGTGACCTCTCTAGAAGGGGCTATGGTGATTTTTCCTGCAGGTACTTCAAATCAAAACATGGATAGACAGCTAGTGGTTAGATCTGAGAAACAAACACAGAGCGATACACAAGCACGTGAGGTGAGTGAAACACCATCGAGAGAAATTGAGATGAGTGCACACAATGACACATACACTGCTTCATTATTGGCTCAAATAGCTGGTCTACAGAAACAACTTCAACAGACCCAGGCTGAAAAGGAAATTCTCAAAGCACAAGTGGTTGAACAGTCTTCTTCTTCCACCTCTGTCACTAACCAGCTGGGTCATATTAGAGATGAGATAGAAGGAGTGAAGGTCTCATTGATCCCCAAGATAAATGCTGTTCAAGAATCACAGGTGCTAGTGGCTTCAGACATCTCCGAGCTGACACTTTCAAATGCTGAGATCAGGGAGAGTGTCAAGCAGATTGCTTCCATTTCAACACAAGTGAACTCTATTCAAGAAACTGTTGACAACAATCAGTGGTACAATGACCAGAGGTTCACAAATCTTGAAGGAGGAATGGTACATTTGAATGAAGGCATGAAACATCTATACAATATGATCAAGAGTTCACATCATCCCAATGCTGAGCAAAAGAAATTCTTTGAGGGTGATGATGATGCAGAGGACAACGATGACAAGGATGGAAATGAAGGAAATAAAGATGAGGATCCTGAGGCTGATAAAGTCAAATCTGTAGAGGATTCCTCAACTAAGGGGGAGAATAAGGAGAAGGAGATACAAGGAGGAGAAGAAGTGAGAGATCAAGGAGGAGAAGCTGGAGGTTCTGTAAAGGACAAAGGGAAGCAGAAGTTAACTTTTTCTGATGCTGACTACTATCAAGGTGAACATGGAGATTTTGACTGTACTGAATCTGAAGAAAACCCTGAAGATATCTTTGGTGAAGTGGAGGTTGAAGGAGAGGCTGACTATGCTGACTGGGAAGATGAATCTGAAGTTGATCCTGCCTTTGAAGCTGAGCTGGTAAGACAGAAAGCTGATCTAAAGAGAAGAGAAGATGAGAATGCTAAAGTGTCTGACATAATCTCAAAGCATCTAGTTATCCAAAAAGCTGAACATCAAGAAAAGCAAAGGCTTCATGATTTAAAAGTCAAAGACAGAAGGTTATATGTGAGGCTGAAGCTTGGAGAAGAATGGGATAGAGCTAGAGAGATGTTCTCACATCCGACAGGATCAGACAATGATGGAAAGTTCTTTAGCATGTTGGAAAGGTACAGAAAGGTCAATCCAGACAACACAATCTATATGAAAGCTCTTCATGCGGAGATTTCAAGAATTACTACTGGATATGATAGAGTCAGAGAGGAGTTGAAGATCTACATCTACACTCATAATGAGGGAACTTTCATAGTTTCTCTTAATTTTCTGGAAGGTAGAACTCTCTCTGAGCTTTGGGTTTTCATGACAAAGGTTAAAAGGTCTTCACCTCTATGTGAGCTGTTGCATGATCAGCTTAGAGATTTTGCCATGAAAGCTAGTCCTCAAGTTGTGGATGTGCCATATGAAGTTAAATTTTATAAAGGAAGGGCACTTCAAACTTGTGGTGTGGATCCCATCTCTTTGAAAGATTATCCTGCCAAGCATCTTGTCTATATGGAGAACATGTTGAGGACAACAGGGTTTGCTACACAAGAAAAGACAGAAGTTGCTGATTTGATTCAAGACTATTGCATTGCCAATATCAAGAGATATCATCAAATGAAGAATAGGCTGAAGAAAGTCACAGCTCAACCTGTCAGACCTAGTGGCATTACTACTGAATCTGATCGTATTCTGGACAAGGATTTGCTTGAAGCACTTGAAGAAGGAGAGATGATTGAGTCTGAAATTTAAAGAAGCTCTGTTTGTAAATATTAAATGTTTAGAGCTTAGGTGATTCAAGATAGGATAAATGTATTCATATGTTCATTCTAGAGGAACATCTATCTTGTACTTACCTGTAATGTTTGAATCTGGAAAATGTTAAATGAAATCCAGAACTTTTCTTGTTATTTACTTGGCTCTTAAAAGTCATTTCTATTTCTTGTTTAAGTTAGTTGAGTTATCCTCTAGGTATTTGATTGTTATTCTCTAACAAACAAATAGGGGGAGATTGAAAGGCATTTGTTTAAGCCTATTAATATTCCGAGAAAACAACTTAATTTAAACAAGTATGTAATAAGTAAATAATAAGTTAATATGTCACAGGAATCTCAGAGAGTTTAATCTGTCAAGAGAATGAAGAACCAAAGTCATCTACAGACTTGAAGTTATTCTACGTTGAAAGAAGTTCAATTTATTGTTCAAGCCTCAGTGAAGTATTCAAGTAAGTGGATTTATTACAGTGACAGAGATTTCCAGTTGGTGACGGAAGAAGTACAGGATACAGAGTTTAGTCAAAGCTAAAGAAAAGAAGCCACAGCTTTAAATATTTTAAAGATGAAGAATTATCATTGAAGTCAGTTATTCATGAAACCAGACAGTGCATCGAATGACGACATCAATCAGTGGAATTCAATCATCTATATTCAGTGGTTTTCAGAAGATAGAGTAATGCAAGGATTTTAAATTATCTTATTTAATTTATTAATTAAATTTAATTTATAAATTAATTCTATCAGAATTAATTTATTTATTAAATTAGTTATGTTAGTAGTTTAAATTATTTATTAAATTAATTCTATAAAAGAATTAATTTAATCTAGAATTTAATCTATCTAATAAATTAAAAGGATTTTCTTTTAAAATCTCGTTATGTCCTGTTTAGTAAACTCGGTATGACCTAGTGTTTTAACACCTTAGGTTCTACCGAGTTATATTGAGGTCATACCATTCAATTTGTGTCAGGTCATACATATCACTTTCTCTTGGTCATACCGAGAGTTGGTGAAAGTTCCCTTGGTCATACCGGACATTTTCTTGTAGGTCATACTGGTCATACAAGGTTCTACCGAGTTATTTTTGCAGGTCATACAAGTGTATGATTTGTTTTATTAAATCTTTATGATTTAATAAACAGGTAATACAAGGCTTATTGGATTTGTATTAAAGATTTGGCAGAATAGACAGAAGAAGACAGTTGAACGAAAAGAAACAGATTGAAGCATTTACTCTCAAGAACACAAGAAGCCATTAATATCATTTCTTCTCAAGCAATTAATTCTAGTTTGTATTGTTAAATCCAAACCACTAGAAGTTGATTACTTGTATTGCTTTGATCATCTAGCGGATTTTTATCCCTAGAATTTATCTCGAACTTGCTTTTAGCATTCGATCTTTTTATTACAAATATTAGAAAAGTTCATGTCGAATTTATTCTAAATTTGTATTAATTAGTTTGAGATAAATACTTTGTAATCCATATTGTATTTGCAACACCCTTCAAGTTTAATATAAGTTATATTTAACTTGAATCTTGTTTCATTTATATTCCGCATTAATTTGTTCTATATTGTTTAATTTATTCAAGAACAAATTTCGATAAAACGGTATAGTTTGTATTCAACCCCCCTTCTACAAACTTATCAGGACCTAACAGAACACATACTAGAACACCCTGGTGTAGAAGTCGCAATATTAAAAATTTCTCTTTCCTCAAACAAAAATTTTGCTGAAGATTTGTGTGCTTCTAATATTTTTGTTTCCTTAAATGTTTCTTTGAACATCATGATTTATGTTGTATTTTCGTAAATAATTTAAAAATGCTTATTTATCATTGTACACTATCCAATCTTTTTATAAAATGAAAGAAAACAAATCATAAAGCATATTCAATATGACAATACATCTACAAAGAAATAAATCAAAAAAATATTAGCATTTAATATACTAATTATTTTAGTACTTTTTTTTATTTGACTTTTAATACAAGGAAACAAATCAAAAAAATCAAAAATATTTAGAAATTGGTGTATTCATTTTTAATATTACATTTATAAATTTGACTTTTCTAATTAGATTTTTTATTTATTTAATGTTTGTTAAAAAATTGGTATATGTATTTCAAAATTTAGATATCATAAAATTTATACTTTTTTTAAAGATTCGCTTAAGTGTTTCAGAATAATTTTGAGAAAGTTTCTTATTTTGAGAAAAATGAAATTCAGTATGACCGTTTACAAAGATTAAAAAAATTACGAGATTCTCTCAAGCGTTTTATTAAAAAAATTCTAATATAATATTATTTCTTTTTACAAAAATTATTTAATTAAGATTTTATTAAAAATCTTTTAAGTGTTTTTAAAATTCTTTTAAATAGAGATTTTATTTTTCAGTTGTTCTTAAGTAAAAGGCACATTAAGATTTTATTAAGATACTCTTTAAGTGTTGTAATATTAGCTTAAGTGTTTGAGAGTAGATTTTAAGAATGTATGTTATTTTAATGTAATGAAATTCAATATTGTCCTTTTTACAAAAAATGTAAAGAATTTAATTTTTTACGAGATTCTCTTGACTATTTAAGAGTAATATTCACAATAATGTATAGTTTAAAATATTTAATTTTCTTATAAAAATTAGTGTAGATTTAGAAATTTGAATTTTTTATAAGATTAGATTTTTTGTTTTTTTAATATTTATTATAAGATTTGTATATGTATTTTAAAATTTAGACATTATAAAAGACGTACTAAAAATATTTTAAAAGATTCGCTTAAGTGTTTCAGAGTAATATTGATAAAGTATCTTATTATGAAAAAAAATGAAATTCAATATGATCATTTACATAATTAAAAAAATATATAGTTTTTATGAGATTCTCCTAAGTGTTTTAATAGAATCTGAAACACATAACAGAATCTTGTTAGAACACATACCAGAAAAACACATAATAAAACTTCTAGTATCTTTTTTGTTTCAAAAAAATATATATGAATCAAAGAAACCAAAGGAGAATTTAGAAAAAAATTTGAAACGAATATATGTGAATCATCTTCATAAATTTATCAATAAGAACTAATTCCTTTTTGTCCAAACAAAATACTTTAATCCATACCCACTATAGAAGACATTACAGAATCTCAAACACATGACAGAAGCACGTACCAGAATCTGAAACACATAATAGAATTTTGTTAGAACACATACGAAAAAAAACACATAATGGAACTCCTAATATATTTTCCGAGCAAATAAAATCAAAGAAGCCAAAGTTGAGTTCAGAACACACATGATCATATACATGGGTATCACGATAAACCATTCTTCCTGGTCATATATGATAAGAATCCAAAACGAAGTAATATATCACATTTGTTTTGATCCTCTATCAAAGAAGATATCATATATGCCAAGATCTATGGTTGAAACCTTACAAAAAAAAGTTTTTCTTCATCTTATGTTCGGCACTTCAGTCATGGCCGATTCCATAGCACACCTATAACAAAAAAAACAAGTGTTCTTAACAGTGTTCTACAAAAAATACAGTATTTTAATTGGTTAACTCTAACAAATGAAAAATTATTACATCATTTTATCGTCTTTTTTCCTCCATTTTCTTCTAAAGTTATGCATCTAGGTTTTTGTAGTGTTGTAAAATTGGAAATTTGTATGATCTAAATCATATAGACAACTGTTGTTACGTGATATTTGTGTCTTGATATTCTTTCCAAATTTTTAAAAGATTATGTTCTATAATAAAATTTTAATTTAATGATTCTTTCCTTTTCTAAATGATATTATACGTATAATACTTGCTGATGGATTCTAAATGATCATGATCATTCTAATTTATTACAATACTGCCATTATGTCTTGTATAATGTTATTAAAATAAAATTTAATGAATGGATAGTCTAGATTGATGGTCTCTTGATAAGAATGATATATATATATATATATATATATATATATATATATATATATATATATATATATATATATATCCAATATAAACCACTCTTAGAATAGAAACTAGAAACTAAATTAAAAAAAATTAAACCGCGTCGAAATATAGCACATATGGTATGTAAATTGTTCGTTGGGAGATGGAGAAAAATACGGTGAAGTCGGATTTCAAAAAAAACTCTCCGATTGACGGGAAAAGTCAAATTAAAAACGAAGGGGAATATGTGTGATTGAGTGTGGGAGGGTGTATTTTAGTTGTGTGTTGTGCATATAGGGGGCTCGTGATCAAATACAAACCTTTTTTAAAATACAAACTAAGAACCAATATAAGTCATTAGATTAATCTAATTTAATGGCCCCCTATATGCACAACACACAACTAAAATACACCCTGCCACACTCAATCACAACTATCCCCTTCGTTTTTAATTTGACTTTTCCCGTCAATCGGAGAGCTTTTTTTGAAATCCGACTTCACGGTATTTTTCTTCATCTCCCAACGATCAATTTGCATACCATATGTGTTATGTTTTAACGCGATTTGAAAAAAATATATTTAGTTTGTAATTTGTAGTCTAAGAGTGGTTTGTATTATAGTAAACCCCTATATATATTAAACTTATAAATTTTATGTTTTGTTATACGTATAAAATAATTAATAAAAAATAAACTTAATATTACAATTATTAATAACTAATAAAAACTATTAAGGACATCTCTATTATATTATTATACACAAAACTCTTAAAATACAAAATAATCACGAACAAACACAAACATCTACGTCAATTCAACCACATATATGAGTAGAACTATTCAAATTTAAAAATTATATTCATGAAAAGTAAATATAAATATTAAAAAATGAAATATTAAATTATAAAAAAAATAATAAATTTAAATTTAAATTTCAACCGTGCATCGCAGATATTTTAAGCTAATACGTTTTAAACCCATCAAATGCGAACTTTGTCTTTGGACGGGGCAAGTCGTTAAAAAGAATGAGCTCTGTTTCAACAAAGAAGCGAAAAACCTTTATCGTCAAAATTTACATCATATTCATATCAAGTGAAATATAAAATTCTAAAAGTCATGCATTCACATTTAAGTCATTCACTAGTTTCAAAGAATGTTTATACACAAATTTGAAACTTTTAAAAAATAATTGTTTTAAAATAATTGTTTGAAGTGATCTCTCCCATATAGCTTTTCAATACACATATTAAAAAATTTGCACTCTAACCTACCGATATTAATTCACCTAGAGATAACCCAGCGAAAAAGATCTGGAAATCTTGGGTCTTAAATATCAGTATCTTTAATCGAACTATATTCATATAGCAAAAATGATATTCTTTAGTGTTGATAATTCAGATATATCCAAAAGCAGGAAACATGAATTGGAGGTTGAGTGTCACTTCTTAGTTACAAATACATAATGTTAAAGAGACCGGCACAATTTACTTATGAACATTTGCCCCAATTTTGGACATCGCATTTGTCTGCTACCTGGGATCGAAACGATGATAGCACATTTTCAATTTCAACAGCGAATACAACTCACCACACAGCAATCATTGATGCAACATGTATATGCGAATAGCCATGATTTATCTAAAATACACAGAGTTCATTTAAAATTTAAATGATTACATTTCAAGTTACAACCGGCAACCTGGATTTGTATGTGCCGGAAGTATTGCACCCACATGTACAGCTCAAGTTACGAAATTTTCTTCTGTTTCTTTTCTTGCCATTCTTTAATTTCAGCATCAACCTTGGCTTTTACAGTTGCATGAAATCCAGGATATGGCTCATAATGAAAAAACATCTGAAGTGCCTACAAGGAACAAATATTTAACATTTACTCCTTTTGTCAATAATTCTTTTCTATTGGATTGATAAAATAAGTAATAACAATAACCTCAAGCAACACGAAGAAGGGAGCCATTATGAAGGCTTGAATTAGGTTGTCCAAAAGGGCTGGTGCACGTTTCTAAGGAATATAATTCGTCAGAATTAACATGTATACAAAATCAAAACTTTAACAGTGAAACAATGAAAACACGCCAAATATACCTCGAATACTCCATGGCCAATAAATTGTCCCGTCCAACAAAATAATTGAGCGGCTAGTACCACCTGTAATGAATTGCGTCAACATTCACATCTATGCCATATATGATAAATTTAATCCCAAACAGAGTACGAGTGTCAAGTATCTAGTTTATAGCTTAAATTCATCCAACACAGACATCAACAGATGCGATTATCTGCAACAATCATGCACGCACCTAACATATTCAACTAAATTCTACTAAATCAATATTTATACAGAATATTCTACTGAATCATATTATACTGAATTCTACTGACTTGTGATAAGACAGATATATTCCATTTATATCTTCCACTTGCAGGATCCTGCATCATATTATGTGCTTAACATTTGAATCTTTTTATTTTCATGAAATTTTTCTATACCGCTATTCCACTAAGAAATTTGAATTGATACAATATTGTATGAGAATATTGGATTGCTAAGAATTGTCAAACAAGTTCTTGCTTGTAGGGGCACTACACGCAAAGTAGCCATTCACCAACCCCATTTAGCACTGTCTATTGTTTTTTCAAATATATATATATATATATATATATATTATATATAGCAACCAGTCCACCACACTAACATCGCTTCCCTGATGCCACAAATGTGGACAGTTTAGGTGCTTAACAACGCCATATCTTCTGCAACACTTGGTCTAAATCATTACCTCCAAACTGACACCTTATAGGAAGCAAACACCATGTCTACCTCTCACAAGTCATAAGCAGTACCAGACCAGCAAACTCAGAAGATATTACGAGGAGAAGACTCAGATACAAGTACAACACAGAAAGGCAGGAAATAATAAAAGGTGAAGAGGTAGAAGTATCTAGCCAAATGATAGAGAATAAAAGATAATATATATGACCAGGACATAGATAACCTATCTCAAAATCTGCCAAAAAGCAATACTCAACCAGTACCGAGAAAAAACAATCATTCTCCAGGTTGGCGGATTTCAACTGTCTGTATTTTCATTATTGTAATTTTGTTCAGTTTTGTTACGTAATGCCGCTCCCTTCAGCTGTAAACTTATAGTCATATTACACGTGTCTTTTAGCTGCTATAGTGACTTTCTAACAGCAGGTGTCATAAGTGAGGGACAGACCTTGACTTGCTATTAAACGTTTAATACAATTTGATATTTCAATTCACAGCTCAGCAATCCCAGAGTTCTAGTCAAGTTCTAGTCCCAATTTATAGAGAGTTTGAATTTTGTGCGTTCTTTATTTACTCCAGGATGGGCAATTAAAATTTAGACAGAAGCACAACAATTAATAAGCCAGTTTCATTGTCAACAATGCAGTCCAAACAACAGGATTTACAGCTCAATAAAGCATCAGACCATCAGAAAAAATATATGAGCTAGAAAATGCACAAAGCTACAGAGAGTAGAGAATCAGCCAGGGAAAATTTAAATCTACAAAACTAAATGTCCGGTTTACACAAGGTCAATATCAAATCTTCAAACGATAACTAAAATAAAATACACTTCATGGTTCCATCAGTACAAGGACATCTACTCTTTTTGGATAGAATATCATATAGAAAATATGAATGAATCCATTTACAAAATCTAGAAAGACTGTGATACCTTAACTGATAGTTGACTGAGTTTCTTAGAAATAGTACTTTGTACTTGACTACTTGTTTTCATAGTACGATCTGTACGAACGACATGGTCTAGTTCCCATTTCTCTCTCTAAATACTACTTCCGTACATATTCCCCATTTTATTCATCAAACCTCTCCCTATCTCCGTGATTCTCCCTATACAGATCTTTGATTTGCCTACTTTAGTATGAATTTCATCTATAGTTCTCAGTGATTTCTCAATTGAATCAATCAGGAAACCTGGTTCCTGACAGTTTTCCCAACCTACTACATACAAATGATATTGGTCATCAACCTAAACTTGATGAAGAACAAAATCTACTTGAGTACTTGTTAACTACTCAGATCAGCTGATTGCTATTTTCTCAATTATAAACCAAGTCACAAGGCATTAACTTTTTTCAATAAATATACATCCTAGTGACTCTATACTGCTCCTCAGAAGCCCTACACAATGTTATAGATTAATGCAGCAACACTTCCAAATCTTTCACTTACCTAAATGAAAGCAGTCTCTGAGTATTCTCTAACTCATAGACGCTAATCCCTCTCAAATCACTCACACTTCTAACACAAATATCTCAAATGTTAAACAAAACTATCAACTACATATATAAGTTCAACAAAACATGTAGGACAAAAAAGATGTCCCCTTTCGTTTCATATATAACTAAATCAATAACAAAGAAAAGTGCTCAACAACAGTACATGAAATCAACTAACATATAGTATTAACTCAATCAAATCAAGACAAAAAAAGCCCCCTTTTAATTTATACAAAAAATAAAACAAATGAGAGAGAGAGGGAGGGAGAGAGAGGGGGAGGGAGGGAGAGAGAGAGAGAGAGAGAGGGAGGGGGGGAGAGAGAGAGAGAGAGAGAGAGAGAGAGAGAGAGAGAGAGAGAGAGAGAGAGAGAGAGCGAGAGAGAGAGAGAGAGAGATTATACCTTCCAAGCAAGAGAGAATCCCAAATACTGAGCAACAGAGCTGCCATAAACCCAACAAGCAAAACAAAGAAAAGCACCCAAAGAACCAGCTTTTATATCAAGACAAACATAAAAGAGAGCATAAATCAAAGTTAAGAAAAACCCAATATTCAAAACCAAAGAATTCCCAAAAAGATCAAATTTTGAAAAGATGGGAGGGGTGAAGTAAAGAAGAACAAGAGAAGTGAATAAAATTGGCCATACAAAAAGCATATGTATGAAAATATTCACTGGGTTGCTATGATATGCACCATAAAATGCAAAGTTTTTTTCAAGATCAAATATTTCTGGCTTCCCCATTTCAAGTCGATGAATCAAGAAAATTTGTTGGGAAAGAAGAGGGCAAGGATGAAAATGAAGAGTACTGCTAAATGCAGTTCAAATTTACTATATGCAGTTCATTTCAATTACTTTTATATCCTTCTACCTCTAAAATGTCTATTAAATGAGGGTAGACGGCTAATCAGGTAATCAAACAACATACTTAGGGAACCTGACCCGTTTCTCAATCGATTAAAAATAGTTATACACATGTTGTTCCATTATATTGTGATGGAATAAGTTAATATCTACTAGGTATATTCTAAAGTCTTGTCATCTGACATGGTTAGTAAGTCTAATAGTTTATAGAGTTGAGATCTGTGTTTGTCCTGTTTTCTGTCATGGCTAGTTATCGTAACCCAGTGGAGGAAATGGAGGAGAGTTTTGCTAATATTCGGATTGAGGAGGAGGATGAAGGAGGGTTGGAATATGGTGAAGCTACGGAAGATCTGTCAGACATAGATATACGGTGGTGTCTTGTGGGTAAGTTCTTAACAGATTCCAATATTGATTTTCAGGCTATGCAACATAAAATGGCGTCCTTATGGAGACCAGGGAGAGGGATGTATGTCAAAGATCTGGGCAGCAACAGATATATCTTCCAATTCTATCATGAGTTGGATATTAACCGAGTAATGGAGGGCAGTCCATGGACGTTTGGTAGGTTTCAACTCGTATTTGAACGTCTAAAGGAGGGAGATAATCCTAGAGAAATGGAAATCAATAAAATGGATATTTGGGTTCAATTGCATGGTATGAGCGCAGGTTTCATGTCTCAACGGGTAGTGACGGATATTGGGAATTACATCGGTGTCTTTGTGGAGTCTGATGCGAATAATTTCATTGGGGCATGGCGAGAATATCTTCGTGTTAGAGTCACATTAACTTTGAACAAACCGCTAAAACGGAGGATGAGGCTGAAGAAAAATGACTCAAACTGGTGCTGGGTGAATTTTAAGTTTGAAGGCATCCCAACTTTTTGCTTCATATGCGGATTAATTGGCCATAGCGAGAAATATTGTGAGAAATTATTTGATATCCCAGCTGATCAGATCACTAAGCCCTATGGTGTTTGGATGAGAGCAGAGCCAAAACGTAAAACCCATTCTATGGGAGCTCGGTGGTTGAGGCAGGGTGGTGGTTCGCCGGCAAAACCGATGAGCGCAGAGGAACAAGTGGATAAGGCAATAGCTATAGTTCAGCCCGTAGTTGGAGGGGGAAATCCCGGAAAAGCAGGAATTGATGAAAATGAGCAACAGCAATCACAACGTGTGGATAAAAGCGTGGTTATAGGAGCTGATAAAGGAAATCTAAATATGTTAGTTGGGCGGGAGACTGTGGTGGATAATGAGATGGACTTAGAAAACGTTGGGCTTAATATAACAGACCTAAAAAGGCGGAGACTTAATGAGCCCATATTACATGAAGAGGATACACATGAACATGAAGACTTTACTGATGATATGTTGGAAAACCAAACCCATGCAACCTCGGGTTCAAAAAACTTGCACATGGCGGGTTCTGCGGCGCAGACCCGCCCGACATTATGACAACCTTAAGTTGGAACTGCCGAGGGGTGGGGCTCCCTTGGAATTTTCAGTTCCTATACGATGTTATACATCAAGAAAAGCCTGAGTTCGTGTTTTTGTGTGAGACAATTGGTAAAAAAGATAAGCTAGAATGGGTCCGAAGTAAACTTGGTTTCGAGGGTCTGGTGGTGGTAGAACCGCAAGGAAGAAGTGGAGGATTAGCTATGTTATGGAAAGATTCAAGTCAAGCAAAGCTGCTTAGTTATTCTAATAACCACATCGATGTGGAGATCAGTATGAGTGGGAAGGAACCATGGAGACTGACGGGTTTATATGGTGAACCGAATAGAACGCAGCGTAAGAAAACGTGGGATCTGATCAGACATTTGGCTCGTGACTCAGCATTACCATGGTGTGTAATAGGGGACTTAAATAATGTTGTGGCTCAGGAAGATAAGCATGGTGGTGCTCCATACCCAGGGTGGCTTATAGAGGGTTTTAACGAGGTATTAGCGGAGACCGGATTACAGGATATGGAGCTAGTAGGACATCAGTTTACTTGGGAGAGAGGAAGGGGTACGACGGAGTGGACGGAGGTAAGGCTCGACAGAGCTCTTTCTTCAAACCTGTGGCTCGATCTATTCCCAAGTGCAAAAGTGTATAATCTTGAAGGTTCAACTTCTGATCACAGCCCATTATTGTTGGTTCCCCAGCAAGTGTTTCGCAGTAACGCTCAAACGCGCTTCCGCTTCGAGAATGCCTGGCTTACAGAGCCGATGTGTGCCCAACTAACGAAGGATATCTGGGAAAATAGTACAGGGCTGGATATTCAGCAGAAAATACAGACCTGTGGGGAAAAATTAATGACTTGGGGCAAGGAGTTGACAGGCCACTTTGGGAGACGCATAAAAGAATGCAAGTTCAAGCTCAAACAACTTCGTAATAAAAGAGATATGCGGAGTCAGGAGGAATACAATGATGAACGGAGGAAGCTAAATTTAATCTTCAGCCAACGAGAAATTTTTTGGCGGCAAAGATCTAAACAGCTATGGCTGCACTCTGGAGACCAAAATAGTCGATATTTTCACGCCTCTGCAAGTACAAGGCGCAGAAATAATCAAATTCACCGACTACAAGGAGATAATGGCCAATGGGTTGAGTGGGATAATGGTATGTCAGAGCTTATTTCTGGTTATTTCACAGAATTATTTACGGCATCTCAGAATCAGTGGGAGGAGGTGATCGAGTGTATCCCGCAACGAATTTCCTCTGAGCAGAACAATGAGTTGCTACTTCCTATCACAACCGAGGAGGTAAAAGCAGCCTTATTTCAGATGCATCCGGATAAATCTCCCGGTCCAGATGGTATGACTCCAGCATTTTTCCAAAAGCATTGGATGATTGTTGGTGAAGATGTAGTAAAGCTGGTGCAGAAATTTTTTGAAGATGGAAACATAGAGAATGGTTTAAATGACACAAATGTGGTTTTAATTCCTAAGAAGAGATGTCCAACTAAAATGACTGAGCTCCGGCCAATTTCATTATGCAATGTGTTGGTTAAGATTATTACAAAAGTCATAGCAAATCGGATGAAAGGAATGTTAGACTCTGTTATATCAGTCAATCAAAGTGCTTTTCTTCCGGGAAGACTAATCTCAGATAATGTGATGATATCTTACGAGATTATCCACTTTTTGAAAAGGAAAACTCGAGGAAAGGAAGGTTACATGGCCCTTAAACTTGATATGAGTAAAGCGTACGATAGAATTGAATGGGGCTACCTTCGGGCTATGCTTATTAAGCTGGGGTTTAATGAATGGTGGGTGCATTTGGTTATGCAGAGTGTGTCGACAGTGTCTTACCAAATCACTCATAATCGGAATGTCGTTGGTCCTATTACTCCAAGTAGGGGTCTCCGCCAAGGTGACCCGATCTCTCCATATTTGTTCATCATCTGTGCTGAGGGTCTTTCAGCGTTAATGAAGAAATATGAATCAAGAAATTGGATTCATGGTATCAAGGTGTGTAGAAATGCTCCTAGTATAAATCACATGCTGTTTGCAGACGATAGTTACTTATACTGTCGTGCTAATGAGGAGGAAGGGGCGAAAATCTCAGCTTTGTTACAGACGTATGAAGCAGCCTCGGGTCAAAAGGTTAATCTACAGAAGTCCTCGCTTTTCTTTAGCTCAAATGTTAGTGAGACTCGTAGGGCGGAGCTGTGTAATACCTTAACCATGGTGCCAGCAAATGTAGGAAGTACATATCTGGGATTGCCCAATATGTTGGGTCGAAACAAATCAGCAACCCTCGGTTTTCTAAAAGACAAGGTCCGTCAGAAGGTGAAAACATGGGATGGGAAATGGATTTCACAGGCGGGGAGGGAAGTTCTTGTAAAAACCGTGGTGCAGGCTCTTCCAACATATGCTATGAGTGTCTTTTTAATCCCTATGAACATTATTAAAGATCTGGAGGGAATGATTACCAAGTACTGGTGGGGTGAGAACTCATCCGGCGCAAAAAAGATACACTGGTTGAGTTGGAATAATCTTAGTAAACATAAATCAGTTGGGGGATTGGGCTTTAGAGATTTCAGAGATTTTAACTTAGCCATGTTAGGGAAGCAAGCTTGGCGTATTCTTACTAACCCTGATAGCCTGGTGAGTCAGCTATATAAAGCCCGCTATTTTCCAAACACAAATTTCCTAGAAGCTAGTCTGGGGAACAGCCCTAGTTTTATCTGGAGAAGTATTTGGGAAGCCAGAGCGGTGATCACGGCAGGGGCTCGATGGAAGGTAGGTACTGGTAACAAGATAAGTATTGTGGGTCAACCTTGGCTGATGAATGACCAACATCCATATATTACCTCTGAGTTGCCGGGTTTAGAACATCATACAGTGTCTTCCTTAATGATGATTGGGTCGAAGGAGTGGGATGTAGATATTTTGCATGATTTATTCAATGCTAGAGACCAGAATTGCATTTTATCTATTCCACTTAGCAATACAGATGAGGAAGATTGTTGGTACTGGAGCAAGGAGAACACAGGTCAATATTCGGTTAAAAGTGCATATCGACTCCTTCAGGCTCAGAAGAATCGGTGGCGAACGGATAACTCGTCGAGTTTTTGGAGTGCTATCTGGAAGGTGAAAGCTCCACCGAAGGTTTTGAATACAATCTGGCGTGCAATGTCCCAATGTCTTCCAACTATGACAGTCCTTTGGGGTAAATTTGTCCCTGTTGAACCTTTATGCCCAGTTTGTAAAAGTGAGGAGGAAACAATCTTGCATGCTTTAGTTGACTGTGCAGGTTCTAGGCGGTGTTGGAGAAAGGAGTTCCCAGATATTAATGTGCCTGTGTCTCATGATTTTGCTCAGTGGCTGCAGAATTTGTTTCAGCTTGCAGGAAGTCGGAGACATGCAGAAATCGTTACTCTATGCTGGGCCATTTGGAAGGCTCGCAATGACCTTGTATGGAACCAGAAGCAACCAAAAGTTCAAGGGATGCTCGCTTCAGCAAAAAGTTACCTTACACAATGGAAGAATGCCCAGTTCTGGTCAACAAAAACTCTATTTCAGTCGCTAGTAGCAGGAGATGGAGTGGATAAATGGGTGAAGCCACAGATCGATGTAGTTAAGGTAAATGTTGATGCTGCAACCTTTACTGCGGAAAACGCTTATGGTATGGGTATGGTGGCTCGTGATCATACGGGTGATTGTATTCAAGCGAAAACAGTTTGCAAGCCTGGTAACATTGCTGCAGAACTAGCGGAGGCCCTAGCTATTAAAGAAGCACTCAGCTGGATAAAAGGAGTGGCTTGGTCCCATGTTCAGTTGGAATCAGACTGCCTAGTGGCAGTTCAAGCAATTCGAAGCAGTGTAACTATGGCATCTCCGTTTGGGCAGGCGGTGGACGGATGTCGGACGCTCCTAAAGGAGCTAAACAATACTACTTTGTTCTTTGTCAAGCGATCTGCAAATTTGACTGCTCATCAGTTAGCACGAGAGTCTTATTTTAGCCCAGATTGTATTTTTAGTAAGATGGAGCTCCCCAGTGGAGTTATGAATGTAATGATGTCTGAGTTTTCAAGTTAATAAAATCTGCTTGTTTGTCAAAAAAAAAAACAACATACTTAGGTGGGCTCTACGTACTTTTGCAATTACAAATTTGCGAATGTTAAATATAAAATAGAATATAAAAATGCATGTCAAAATTAATGTGAAGAGAATTGTTTTTATGTAAAAAAAATATAATTAGGATTAGATTTATTAATTTAATCTATTTTTTCTAAAACACATTTTAATCTATCAATTAAAACTTTAATACATTTAAAATCATAAATTTTTATGTTAGCCTCATCTCATTAACTAAATATATTGGTAAAACAAAGCGTAAGTTTGAATCATTTTAAGATAAATTAATTTTACTTATATATGATAAATAACATGAAATTAAAAAGTTAATTTTTATTCATAAGTAATTTTGTATTTATATAATTTATTTATAAGTTCAATAAATTGTTTGGTAACTTAATTTTATTAGTTATCAATTTGTTTTAAGATATTTTTTTAACTAAATTGAATAAAAAAAATTTAGTTAATAAATGGATAAATTATGATATCAATATTTAGGCTCGGATAAAATTTTAACTTTAATTTGTCCCTTCTTATTTTGTATCTATATTTAAATTTGTAAAAGATTCATACACTTATTTTGACTCATCCTCAATTATATAGACTTTAAATTTCAATTGTAAATACCAATTTATATTATTTTTGATAACTTATTGATGCAAATTATCGCATAATATATATAATTAAATTAATTTCTAAATATATATACAATGCACTTTATTCTATTAATATTAATTCTTCCTGAATTAACATTATCCAATGTTAAATATAAATTATTTAATTTATGACTATTCACAATTTTTTTTAAAATATATGTGTATATATCACCCGTTATAGTCTAATATCAATTTTAAAAAAATAGATCGAGTCTAAGTATGATCATTAGAAAATAAATTTAAAAATTTTGAAAGGAAAAAAGATTGTCAATTTCTATTTCAATTAATGTTGAAAATAATCTAACAAGAAGTTAAAAAGTTCTTTCAGAAAATATAACATATTAAGAAATATCTTCTTTAAATAATGCTACGAAGTAATACACAAATTAGGAAAAACAAAAAAGTAATATAGGAACAAAAAAATGGAGAAATTTTACGAAACACGTGAAACAAAAAAAAATTAGAAATAAATTGTAAATGGATTGCATTAATGTAATACATCTTTGAAAAATGGAAATAGCGTTAAATGCCTGATTTGCGGGATAAGCAAGGTAGGGTTAAAGTTGTAAATCTACTGAACTGCATTCAGTAATTTTAACACTAATGTCGTATTGGGTGAAAAAATTGATGTAGACAAAAAAACGCACACCCAGTGGGACTCGAACCCACAATCGCCTGATTAGAAGTCAGACGCCTTATCCATTAGGCCATGGGTGCTGTTGGTGAACTATTCTGTTAACTATATATGATACTAAATTACTTATTTATAAGAATGATTAGTACTTCAAAACTGAATAAAGGTTTAAACATGATGGCTGTAAATAAATGGAACGTTGTGATTATTGGAATTAAAGAATTAATTGGGTGTGCTTATTTCAAATTTCAAATTTTTTGAATAATTTGTTAAAGTTTGATGATATTCAATCAGAATTTTTAACAAAATTTAAAATTTTAAGACTTAATCCAAATTTTGAATATCCTGCAAGATTAAAGGTACAAGTTACAATTTCATATTCCTTATAATTTTGATGGTATTCTAAAAATGATTAAAAATTATAAGTTTTAGTTGATCCTATTTAAGATTTGATGTAATTTTGTGAGATTTAAATAATTTTTCATAGTTTCTCTTTAAATCAAGACTTCTTTACATTAACAAGTATCCGCTTTAACTTGAATTTTTTTGGTGGAAAGTTCTCATTTTTTTTAGAGTCAAGAGTTCCTACTAATGATTTTCTAAATAATGAAAATGCTAGAGATCCCAGAATGAGTACCAAAATTGCTCTCAAAATTGGTAAATTCTTTAATAATAATTTGAAATTCCGAGAATAGCCAATATTAATATATAAAAGTTGCGAACTTATAAATTTTTTAATATTAAGACGAACTATTATATATTTGAAAGTATATAAAAATTGCGGACTTATAAAATTTTGGAAGTACTCTATAAAATTAACAAAAACTTTTCTCGTATAATTTTATTAATCAGAGGTGGTTAGACTATCCATACAACTTGATTAATCAATCAATATTCAATAATTATTTTGATTTTAATTAGAATTTAAATCCATTAAAACTTTACTGATATAATTTTATTAACTAAATCTGGTTAGACTATCTATGTAGCGCGATAACCAATCAAAATTCAAAAATTATTTTGTTTTTAATTAGAATTTAAATCTATTGAATATAATATTTATATATTTCAAGAATTTGATTTTAATTAAAATTATTTAATTCTTTATTAGAATTTAAATCCATATGATAATTATATACATCGAGATTGTGATCATTAATTGTATTATCTATTTAAATCGTCTATCTTACAGATAAACTTCTAATACCACCCTGTGACGCAACACACTGAGTAGGAAGCACTACGAGCATATGTATAGTTTTTACGACTTTAATCAATAATTTATATTTTTGATTGTTTTATTGTTAAAGGTCGTAATTTAAGGTTTTTACACAGAGATGTGAGGGTAATTATCTATTATTTACCGTAAAGTCAAAAAAAAAATCTTTGTTAATTGATTATATTAAAAAATTTAAATAAATTCACTATTATATTTTTCTATTTCGAGAATTTGGTTATCAATTAAAATTATTTCATTTTTAATTATAATATAATCTTTTATTATATTTATATACTTCGAGATTACAATCATTTGTTGACCTATGCGTTCAATAAATAATTATCTATTTTATAGATAAATTTTTAATATCACTCTATGATCTAACATTTAATGAGAAAATATTTTGAGTAAATGTATAACTTTTACAACTTTAATCTATAATTTATGTTTTTGTTTATTTAATTGTTAAATGTCATAATTTCAGGTTTTTACATAGATTCGAGGCTAATTATACAATATATTATTTATTGTAATTAAAAAATTCGATGTTAATGGATTATGTTAAAAACATTAAAGAAAATGTTACTTAATATATTAATTGATACTTGAAATAATTGATTTTATTTTGTGAATCTTTTGAGTATAAAATTATTTTAATACTTTATTATAATGCTTGAGAGTTGAGTCCAGATGTTATATACTTCATCAATCATAAAATATAAATTATTTTAAGACCAATCAAAAACCACTCCTAAATTTTATACCAAACATATTACATATTTGTTTTTCTTATTTATCATTCTCATCATATTTTAATAATCAAGATTGGTTGACAATTCTAAATTAAATCCAGTAATTACTTGATTTAAAATATACATGTATTACATATTTGTTTTAGTCACAAAAAATTATTTGTTAATAAATCACTTTTTATTTAAAATTATTCACAATTATATTACCATTTTTATAATTAAAGTTTCATAAATATTTATTAATCTAACAATTTGATTGATATTTTACATTAAATACGATATTAATAATTCAATTCAAAGCATAAAATTTATAATACATAATTTTAATAACTATTTGTTATTCATTTATTTACATGCATAGTACATTAATTATATAGATTAATAGTTACATTATTGTATGCTTTAAATAAATGTTAAAATTTTAAAAGTGGAAAAATCATTTTAATACAATGTCTACCTCAATTTATCAATATATAACTATTTTAAATCTGTCTCATTTGAATAGTAGTTAAGCCGTCTTTTACGCCGATTTAAAATAATAGATTATGTAGATTTAATTAAATTTAAAAATTTTAAATTATTTAAATTCACATGTAATTTGTAAAGTCATACTTAAACAAACACATCATCTTCGCAAGTATAATTATTTTGAATTTAAACAAAATAAAATTTAAAAGTAAAAGAAATTAATTTTAGTGCAAAATATGTAGACGAAGTATTAAAAATTCAATTTACTGATGTAAAAATAATTTAAATCTATCTTACACAAATTACATGTGGGGTCAACTAAACTGTTTCCAGACCGTTTTAAAATAATATTAGCAATATAAATTTGAATTAATAACATAAAATTTTAAATTATTTTAATTCATAAGTAACTTTTAAATATTGTACGTGAACGAATACATCATCTCTTTAAGTACTTTTAATTTATTAATAAAATAAGACATATCTTCACATTAGCTTGATAATATATTCTATATAAGCATATTATGGATATATGAAGTTTAGATAGTAAACTGGCACATTACTTCTTTTTTATTTCGTTATCAATTTGGTGTAGTCATTAGACTCATCAATTCTTCATTATTAAACTTTTAAAATCTTAATGCAGATGGAGGCGATATATCATTTATGAGCTAGTTTGCAGTGTTGAAGATATAATCCGGGGAACTCTGTATAATTAGCTATGCATATAAATACAAATGTGATAAAATCATCTCAAACCCGAATAAGAGGCATCATGTTTAATAAATCAAATTCTTCAAAAAAAAAAAAAATCTTCTTATCCTCTTTACCATAATTATATATAATTATTTTAGGTTTAAGGTACCCATCCATATTATTAATTGAAGTTATGTACTTCAATGATTGTGAAGTGGTGTAGTCAATATCATCAAATGTTGACGAGAACCTTTGTGGTCAAAGATAATGACGTACTAAATACAAAATTCTAAAAGTATAGCATATTAGTGTAAGTTTAAAATGTACTCAAATGAATTTAAAACCTTCATCATAAGAAGAAAATGAAAACCAATATCCCGAAAAATTGAAAACCATTAAAGGAAAAATTCAGACATTCACTATATCTTTGAATGATTGAAAGTTTGTACATATCAATACAATATACTTCGTCTCGAATGTGATAAAATTAGTTCAAATTCTAGAGTTTCAACGCCATGACAAAAATTTAAAATCACTTCATACAATGTTAATTATGACGTGGTGAACATAAAAATTTCAATTCAAATAATTAATTGTGATATTTGTCCAACATCAAATTTGTCTTTCTCATTCTTAATAACTCAACCATTTTGTTTCTCTCGAAGCAGGTGCATGATTTAGCTAATAATGATACTTTTATTGTGATAATCTAGAGTCAGAATCAGAAACAAATAAACGCATATCCAAGTCAATGATGGTGGAGTTAAAAACACATATAATTCTAAAATGGGTTAGGACGTTCCACATTCTTATTAATTTAAAAACTGATGGTACATTTCAAACAAATTCTAATATCGTATTTTATGTTATTTTGTTATGATGAGAGTATTTTATATATTTGTTCAATCAATATTTTATGTTGTTGAATATTTAATTTTTAATTATAAATATCTATTTTCTTAGCAACCAATAATATAACTAGGGATGAACGTCAGATCACTTTGGGGTTGGGGAGTGTTATCCCCGCACCCGACCCCGAAATCAGTTCCCGAACCCGCTCCGATCCCGTACAGGACGCCTCAGAGCCTCGATCGTAGAGTTTCCTTCGGTGGTATTTTCCGATTTGTAGATTCAGACTTTAAGTCGTAACAACTGTTGTTTTATTAACATAATTTATATTTATTAATACATTCATGTGTATATATTTAGTAAAAATATGTGGTAAACAATTGATATAAGTTCTGTTATATAGCATATTTATAATTGTTTTTGAAATTTTTAAGATTTAAAAATTTTAAAATTGTGTTTTCAATGCGTAGCACTGGTAAAACGCTAGTTATTACATTAAACCTTGGTACCGTAGAAACTTTTTGCCGTAGGTGATTTTCATAAAAAATTTCTGATGTAGATCCCAATGTTTTTTTTAAATTTTAGCATCCATTTTTCTATCGGTCGGTGAAGAATCAATTTGTTGTTTTGATCGTCCCTACAAACAATTGTAAGAGATGCACCCCATTCATACTAACCATACCGGGTATAACTTTCAAAAGAGTTGTACAAATTCTTGCATCGTTTTCCTTCTACTTAAATCATCTTCCTGAAAAATTCGACCATGTCCCTGAAAAATTCGTGGCTCGGTGTTTCAGGCAAGTCAAAATGCAAAGGCACTGAGCTCAACTGCTCAAGTGATTCACAGGAAACAAATTACCCACGAGGTTTTTTTTTTGGACTAAAACCCACAGGTTATCTTAACGGGATGGAAAAATCTCAAGACTATAAAGCTATGGGTTTAAACCCATCTTTATCTGTCCAATGAATAAACCACAAGGCCCAAGTCACACTTAGATATCAATTTCTTTATAATTCATCTGTTGCCATCCATTTGTCCTGCAATGATTAGCCAAGTAGGATTCCAAATGGCAAAGTGGAGCCCACAGTATCTCGAAATCTTCCTACGTGTCAACACTGTGGGTCCCACAATCTTCACACAACCAATAAAAACCAAGCAATAGATATGAAGATAGTATAAACCAGCTGCCAGGGATAAGGATAAGGACCATTGTAACATGATTGGTTAATCTAAAATCCCAACTCCTAATCACAACCGTTGGTTTCCAAAAATCTAAGTGGCCAATTTCTACATTGAACCAAAGCCACAAAAATGCACTTGAAGTGAAGTACAAAATGGCAAGCAGAACATACATTCTGAGCATACCAAAGAATAACATACACATACTGCTCATTTCTCCAGATATATTCCGGTAGGAAGAGAAGATGGCCGCTGTCACCACCCAAGCTTCAATTGCCGGTCTCCGGCCATGTGCCTCTAAAACCAGGTTCCTTACTGGATCTTCGGGCAAATTAAACCGCGAAGTATCGTTTAAACCAGTGACTTCGGCCTCGTTTAAAGTTGAAGCTAAAAAAGGACAATGGTTACCAGGTCTAGCATCACCCACTTATCTGGATGGCAGGTACTCTCTTGTGTAAAATAACACGTTTAATAATTAAGGGCTGGCGGTCTTGTACACTCTACTTCATTTAATGTGTGGTTAACAAGGGTTAGGTTACTTTTGTTTTTTGTACAGCCTCCCAGGTGACAACGGGTTTGATCCTTTGGCGCTAGCTGAGGACCCTGAGAACTTGAGATGGTTCATTCAAGCTGAGCTTGTGAATGGACGATGGGCCATGTTAGGTGTTGCAGGAATGTTACTTCCTGAAGTTTTTACAAAGCTTGGTGTGATTAATGTTCCGCAGTGGTATGATGCTGGGAAATCTGAGTACTTTGCATCATCATCGACCCTCTTCGTGATCGAGTTCATCCTGTTCCACTATGTAGAGATCAGAAGGTGGCAAGATATCAAGAACCCAGGAAGTGTGAACCAAGATCCCATCTTCAAGAGCTACAGCTTGCCACCAGGTGAAGTTGGTTACCCAGGCGGCATCTTCAACCCCCTAAACTTCGCAGCTACTGAAGAGGCTAAAGAGAAAGAGCTTGCAAATGGTAAGTCTTGTAAACTACACTACAAAATCAAGATAAACCAATTTATACACAGGAACTTCTAACTCAGTCTTGTCTAATCAATTTTACAGGGAGACTAGCAATGTTGGCATTCTTAGGGTTTATCGTTCAACACAATGTGACTCACAAAGGACCATTCGAGAACCTCGTGCAGCACCTTTCTGACCCATGGCACAACACAATTGTTCAAACATTCAGCGGTTGATTAGAGGTTACTATATCCAAGCAGGAGTATATTTGAGAAATATGATGCTACTTTGTTTTGTAAACCATGGATACATGGTTTCAGTGAGAATTGGGCCTTATTGTGTACCTTTAATATGTGTACCTTTAATGTACAGGGGAAGTAAGACTGCAATATATTTTAATATTAACTTTGACAAGTTCCTCTAATAGGCAAATTATAAAATGATACAAATATATGCAATGTCCTTCCTTTCCTACTCATTGTGTAGTTCACTTACAAACAAAAGCCTGTAATTACTGCAGAACAAGAATAACTAGTAACAACAGTTATTATATATTCTGATGGCATTAGACCAACTCCAATCGTAATAAAAACTGCGTACTTTCAAGCAGCTTATCAGTGTCCACGCAAATTTATTCATATGAATTCTGATGGATAGGACTCCTCTAACCTACAGTTTTTAATATTTATAGTAAATCTATCTGTAGAACGAAAACCAAGTCTGAAAAACACCAACCATATTTACAGTGTATCAATTAGGTGTTGGCATGTCTCGTGCACTAGATAGAAACATACAGTATGATGAACAAACTTGATATATCGTCAACACGAATACTAGATTCATTTTAACTTTCATCATCACAGTATTGACTATGTAAGTTACTGGTGAAATTCAAAACCATAAGAACATTCAAGTAAGTCTATTAATGCAGAAAATGACCCATGTGAACCTATTATATGACAAGATCAGACAATAGTCACAATATATATTAACCAGAATCCTTGGACAAGCAGCAATTTCAAGTTACCATAATAAATCAAATCAAGACGTGCCCAATTGAACATATCACTTCCCCAGAACTTCAAGAGCTACCATAATATTCAGAACAGAAAGAAATTAGATATATAGAACCAACACATGTAATGATGTTTCAATGAACGCACCCAAATGACCAAAAAAAACTGAAATTTATGAGGAGCAGTTGACAAACATAGAAAATTGAGGCAAAAAAAGATAAGATCAAATAATGCAGACAAGTAAAGAGAAATGAAGAAGTCAGGGAATGATTTTCGTGGTTAAAAGTGGTGGAACTGGAAGTGTTAAAAAAGGGCGAAGGCCAGAGTATCATAATTTGGAAAACATTTACACCACCGGTGGTTGTAGCGCATGAGGCATGTGCAACTTTAAAATTTTATTAGCCTCCTGTCTATTGTACATGGATTGTTTATTGTATGGGGATTGTTATGCATTGCTGCAATACGTATCACCTGTCTTGCATCACTTGCGTGTGACTCTTGTGTTACTCATTTGCACAACTATAATGCATTGAAATGCAACAAATCAAACTAGCCCAAAAAATGTGCATTTTTTAATCGCTAGACCTGCATTTCCAAATGCAATCATGCCCATAGTAGTGTAGGTTTATCTCCAAAGATTATGGTATGTTGGTCTGCCCGTACTTCTCAAAATTAAACTGTGGTATATTAAGCATGTTTCAAGAAAAAACAGTCACTAGTCATGGAAGTTGAAACCAACTATCCGCTCCCCTATTATACTTATATACTCCCTCCGTCCTATATTTTTTGTCTTGTTTGACTTTTTGTTGTCAAATTGACTAAAATTTGACCAAAGATTACAGATATAATTTTTTTTTAACAAATTCAAATTGCCAGAAAATTTATCGTATCTACTTTAATATGTATTTTCCAGATTTTCCAGATTATAAAATGATAATATGTACTTTTTAGTCAATATTTTGTCAATTTCACCCGAAAAGGTCAAACAAGACAAAAAATATGGGATGGTGGGAGTATACATTTAGAGCTTATAGTTTATAGGGTTAGGTCCAAATGAGAACCGGAGAACTATGGGTACCAACTTGAAAACAGAGTTCTGCAGAGTACATTGCAACATAAAAAGAAGTGCAGAACATCTGGTTCTCCGGTTATTCATTTTGCGCGTAATTCCCATTTGAGCCATAAGCATAATTCCAATTTGAGCCATACCCTATGTTTATACATGTAAGCTTCCGCCTGCACAATTGTGTGTTTTTCTGTGTGGGTAAAATTGAAGTCCCTGACATTCCAGTGATTGGTGGATATAGGGAGAGCTTCTGGAAAAGAGGTCAATTTGAGTTCCATGTGTAGAGTTACCGAGGTCATTTCAACAAGACACCCCCCTCCCCCCCCCCCCCCCCCCCCCCCCCCCCCGGTAATTTTTATTTGTGATATTACCCTACCTTTTAATTTCTTATCTATTTTTATATTAAACTATTGAATAGTATGATTTATTATTAAGTTTTGTCAATACATTGAAACCATGAATGTGTCAAGTGAATCAATCAGGAAGCATCCGATCATTCTTAAACATTGATCAAGATTTTTAACCAAAGAAGAAAATTACTTCAATACCTCTTACATAAAACAATCAAGAATTGAATCAAATAATGCTTAGATAATAAATAATGAAAAATTGATGACAAATCATCAATGTCACCCACAATATATGGTAAGCTACGTATAAGATGTAGTATCAATTACAACGGATATTAGTTTCAAAATTTTAAAATTTAAAATTTGAATATCAAAATATTCTATATATGAAACAAAGGAGGAACCTGTCAATCTTAAGCAGCTTCCTCCAGTTCCTTCTCTGTCAGTATTTTTGAGGAATGTACAAACTTTGTATTTGGGGAAACCTCTGCTTCTTCCAACTCTATGGTTCTAATAGAAAACTCATCTTCAACTGCATCAACAGTTCTATTAATGAAATCCGTCCTTGGCATATAATCTTTCATACAACATATAAAATCCAGATGATTCCTGGCCTGAATAGAAATTAAATTGCACCAACATCAGAAAAGTTTCACACGTAAACTCCATCATATAATTATTAGCATGTGATTTTAAAAAAACCAGATAGCATTTATGTATCAACTATCAAGAAGCCTAAATGACTAAAATTGATGAGCATATACCATTAAATTCGACCAGCAGAAAGTTTGTTAACATTATAAACAGTCAAACAGAATCCAAAGGAAGACAGTAGGGATGAATTAAAAGTTTCGGTAAATGCTAATACGTATTTGTAATTGAAAATGTGACAAGGACAGTCTACTTATTCCATTGCATTCAACAGTAAGAAGAAACTGTAAAAACTAAACGTCCTTTCAGAAAACCACTTCAGACATAATAAAATGCTCTACAAAATGAGTACCATAACAGTCATGAGTGTAATTAGTCTGTCCAATAATAACAGAAAAGAGATTGTTAACATACTAGTCTATATTCAGGAGCCCGTTTTGGCAGCTTGAGATAAGCCATGTTATTGATTTCATAGTCCCACAAAAATGATGTATGATGGATCCAACGATTTTTGGTGATAGATTGAGCATTTCCACCAAACTTGCGGCTGCCAAAAGCATAATCTACAGTACGCAAAAAGTTAACTGAGTAGTGTATGTCGCATTGAGACTTTCAACACAGGATACAAAAAAATAAAGCCACAAGTATGAGGATGGTAATTTATCAAGTTCAACTACAAACATTGCTTAGACTTCGAAACATGCTCTAGATATCACAGAAAACAAAACTTACAAGTTGAGGGAAACAAAGAATTACTAGAAATTTTTTAAATTTGATTACTGAAATAAGTAAACGGTAATAAGATTTGAAAACTTGGGATTTGTTTTCAACAGTTCAACTACAACCAGAAATAGTAAAATCTAAATACCATTCTCACGGAGGATAAAATCACCAACTCCCTCGAATACTTTGCTGTACAATATGCTACTCCAGGACATAATAGGTCGAGGATATGATTGTACTGCAGGAACATCATCCTTGTTGCATATAAATGTGACGAATATTGTCCCAGTATCAACTATAACAGTACCTCCACCAGTAAATCTTCTGATCACAGGAACCTTATCTCTTAAAACAGAATCAACTTCAAGAAGTTCGGCAGGTTTCCTAAGCAAAAATAATCATGTAACAGACATTAAATATTTGATAGATGGAGATGGAACCACACATGAGATGATGATCAAGGGAAGATGTCCCTACGACTGAACTCAACTTAACCAGGTGATGGCACCGGTGTCCTATAAAACCAGTCATAGCAGCATCTGTCATCCACTTTGTATACTAAAACGATAAGATGAATGAAATGCACATAGATCAAAACGACATTCACTAATACATAATAACAAACAATAAAGTCTCATTTTCTTAGTACAGTTTAAATCGAACATATGAAGCAAAATATAATTGGAATCAATGTGATAGCTTATGAATGAATGGTCGAACAAGATTAATCTTACACGGCCCACCCGCAAAAATATACTCAAAGTTCACTCCGAAACACATTAGCATTTACATTCCTAAAGTGGAACGCAAGCAATTTAATAGTGCCTTTGTTCCTTATTATTTATCCATTTTCTCGTTTTCTACCTAATTCTAAGTTATTAAAAGATAATATAGCCAGACATTTTTAATTTCATGTTGAGCTACACTTTTTTTTTGGTCGTTTATAAATATGTGCGAAAAGTCAAACAAATAAGTAACAAGATAGTTAGGGTTATAATTCTATTCGAGCAGACTTAAACTTGAATTCGAGTTGGAACAAAATTATAACCTCGAGCTAGACTCGAATACAAAATAATGGGCTCGACACAGAATAATAGGCTTGGACTCGAACTTTCTGACAATATATTTGGTAAATAAAAATATGGAGCTCGATAACTAAAAACTCGACTTGACTCGAATTACGGTCCGTGAGATAAATGTAAAAATAAGGAGGTAGGAAAATTACCCAGAAACACCCATAACAATGTTGGGAATATTAGTTCCGTCATTAATAATACACCAATTATCCGTGGAAGTACGAAGCAAGCGCTCCTCTAAATGCAGTTGTTGCAAAATGGGCACTCCGTTAAGTTTTATAAGCTTCATTAACGGAACACCTATTGTTCTGCTTGACGCCGTCATTGACATTGCAGTGTGTTTGCTAGGGAGTTCACCACAAGGTTGGCGTTGAATGAAATAATTGGGGATAAATTAGGGCATGTTTGGCAACCTAAATAAAATAACTTATAATCCCATAAAAACTTGCGCGGACTTATAACTCAATTTACTTATCTATCTATACTATTTATCCAGGTAAATTACCAAAAATACTACTTTTTTTAAGTTTTTTTGCAATTTTACCATCTTCTAACAATATTTGTAAAAATACTAACTTTTTGAAAATATTTGCAAAAATACGGTCTGCAACTACTTTCAACCATCTGCAACTGCAACCAAAATCAACCACAGATGCAACCAAAAATACGGTCAGCAACCAACGCAACCAGAAACAACTTTTAAAAAATGATTGAAAAACAGTTGAGAATTCAAAAAAAATTGTTAGTAAGATGCTTGGTAAGCTTGTGGTCTTGATTAAGCCGTTCCCTTGGGATTAAATAGTTAACCTTTGGGGTTCAATGATTAGGTTTTAGAAATATTAAGAATGAGGAATAATTTGTATACGGACTTAGCCAACCTTAAACCCTAGACTCTAGACCCTAACCTACCCTGATTTTAGGGTTGTTTACGACCCTAAATTCAGGACGCCGGAAAAAAAATCATTTTTGATTAGAAAGTTGCATATGTGGTTGATTTTGGTTGCAGTTGCAGATATGGTTGAAAGTAGTTGCAGACCGTATTTTTGCAAATATTTTCAAAAAGTTGGTATTTTGCAAATATTTTGGTATTTTCGCAAAAAATTTAAAAAACACATAGTATTTTTGCAAAAAAGTTTTTTGAGTTGGGTATTTATGAAAAAAAAACCCATCTATCTATCTATACTAGATTATTATCTATACTATATTGTTATAAGCAAACCACCCTATATTTGGTGTAGTTTGGTTATTTTGTTGGTTAGTAGTTTGATCCTCTAAATAATAACTATTAGATGTAAATATAGGTAAATGAGAACCGTCGGATGTAATATTAAAATAATATTCTTTTTTTGATATCTAAAATACTCCCACGGGTTCAAGGTTCGAATCCCGTCAACAACATATTATTATTAAATATTTATATCATCTATTTTTCTAAGCTATATTCAAAAGTTCAAGATATTATTCAAAATACAAAAAAAAATTAGAATAACATCATACATATATTATTATATTTGATTACTTTTTAAAATCATATAAATCAAGATATATATAATAAAATAAAAAATACTAAAATTAATTAGGCTAGTAATTTATAAGATGATAAGTTGAATGAACGTACATTTTTCCTAACTTATTAATTTATTACTTGATTTCTTTAATTTTTAATACTTTATTTTTTTACATTTGGATTTTTGAATATCTTTTTAATTTAAAATGCATGGATTGGGATTATTGTGTTTAACAATTATTTTTTCAAATTTAATTTAGCAAATTCTTAACTAACTTATAAGTAAATTTATCCAAACACCCGTATAACTTAATAAGAATTCATCAACTTATCACTTATATGACACTTACTCATTTGAAGTTATAAGTCTACTTTTTTGGGATACCCCAAACACACACTAAATCAATTGAAATTAGTGGAGTGTTAATACATCAGGTTTTGGGAAGGTGAGAGTGGGAACTACCCGGCAATTTATGATACGACACGAAAATTAAAATTTAATTTTTGTGTTTGTATTTTTAGTACACAACATGAAAGTATATAAACACAAAATTATACGAAATAAATAAATATATATTTATATAGGCTAATGATCAAATGGAAACCAAACTTAAAATAAAAACTAGAAACTAATTTAAGTCATTAGATCAATCTAATCTATTGGCCCTCCTAAGGCATACACACAATTAAAATACACTCTCTCATACACAATCTCACCTAATCCCCTCCATTTTAATTCGATGTTTTCCGTTAATTAGTGAGTTTTTTTTTAAAATCCGACTTCAACGTATTTTTCTCCATCTCCCAACGATTAATTTGCATACCATATGTGCTGTATTTCGACGCAATTTAAAAAAAATATTATTTAGTTTTTAGTTTCTATTCTAAAAGTGGTTTCTATTGGAGTAAAACCATATATATATATATATATATATATATATATATATATATTAGATATTTTAATATTTACATTATATAAATTAATATTTATTAAGAAAAATAAATTGAATCGTTCTTGAACTATTGTTGTTTTATTGTTTAGATCCTTGAATAAAAGATTTCGTATTTCAGGTAATTTAACTTTTCAATTTTATGATTGAATTCCGTTAAAAAAAAGACTAACATACGTTAAATTCACCAAAATCTGGAAAATGTCCAGAAATCGGCCACCGCTTTCCGACCACATGCAAAACTGTCTCAAAACTCAAGCAATTAATCCTCATACAATCTATACACCCTAATAAACAATTATGATCTAGAATTACATCAAAATCCATTCAGAACAACAACAAAATCCAGTGACACATCCGTTTATCGGCGAACCAAAAGCAAACCCAAAAATTCTAAAAATATATATACAACCCTCCAACTATATGGATATATAAGTATATACAATCAAAACCTTCAAACGATTACATAAAAACATATTCCGGTCAAAATCAAGAACTCCGGTGATACCAAAAAATAAAAATTACTAAAACTTGATTTTAATGATGGGGGTGGAGAGAAGGTTGTTTTGGATATTCACATGCTCGATTTAGAAACCAAAATCACCACGATAAGTCGGTTTGGTTCTGCGTTTGGTGAAGAACTATTAATATATCAGATTCCATTTAAGTAAGATTTTAACTTCCGTTAGAATCTTTTTAACGGAAGAACTTAAATTAGAAAAATTGAAAATTTAAATTATCCGAAATACGGAATCTTTTGTTCAGGGACAAAACAACAATAGTTCAAAGACGATTCAATTTATTTTCCCTATTTATTATATGTTTATACATAATTTTATAATATTATTTCTAAATATGATGTAAATGCATATTTTTAATACATATTTGTAAAAATTTAACTGAAAATTTTAATACATAATTTTATTTTTATTTTTATTTAAAATTACACGAAACAGGACACGAAAATTACACGACACGAAACGTACGTGAACCTAAACGAGTCAGTTTTGTGTTTAGCATTCATGTACACGAAAAACGAAAGTACACGGCATGAAAATACACGACACAAATGAATTGTCAGGTCTAGGAACGAGGCATCTAAGGAAGAACCAAATTTAATCTTATAATTTTTATTTATTTATATAATATTGGTAAATATTTAACATAAAATTAAACTAATGTCGGCGGGGGGTTGCCGTTCCGCATGAGAATTAGGCCAAATTGAACAGGAGAAAGCCTTTAACGAAATGCAAAGAAATTCTTTAGAGAGTGTGTGTAAAAATTGCCAACCCCTTTTCCTTCTTTCCTCCCACTTCATAGGGGAGGAGGTAGGGTAGAAGGGTGCCATGTGTTACCTTCTGATGGCTCAGGGTGTTTCTGTTTAGGGGTTGATCCCCGTTTTGTTTTCTTGTGTCAATTTCCTACAACATTTTGTTTTATTTGTTGACTCTTATTTTGTTATGGGCTTCCTTCTTTTGGGTTTCTATGTTGGGCCTCCTTTTTTGGCATGGGCTTTGGTTGTTTTGGGCCCATACGAATTGCCCAATATCATGTATAATTTCAAAATTCCCAATTCCCAATTTCCAATATACTCCATTATCCTAAAACTTGATTAGTCTTTGCAATACTCTCACTAGGATTTAGTATTATAAAGTACCTACATACCCAATGCCAAAAATCTATCACTTGCGTTCTAATCCTCAGCAAGGGTTTGGTACTCTTTTACAATTATAACACCACTTGCCTTTAATCACAAAAGTAAAAAAATCAAGGGAAACTAAACTAAAATCAAGTACCAAAGAACATTGTGAAGGAATTTACGGATGAGCGGAAGCGTGATATAACATTTATTCCGTAAAAACCATGTATCGCACATATAGAAAAACATATAAAATCTAGATTGAGGGGAATCGTAACCATACCTTGAGAATCGAAGCTTTAAAACGATGGTTGCAAGTAGTTGCTCCTCAGAGTGTGAAGCACTCTACCGGTATCCACCAAGAATTTTTCTTCGATGATTTTTTCAAAAATCTCTAACACCTTTTAGAGAGAAAAGAGAGAGAGAGAGAGAGATGGAGGCTAGCTCCTTTTTAGGTTTTTTTTTCACAAAATAGGATGAGCCTTAGAATGAACTATCTCATTCTATTTATAGGGCTCTTTTAGGGTTTTTAATAATATATATATATATATATATATATATATATATATATATATATTAACCCCACATTTCTAAAATACTTTAATAATGATTAAAACTATTTTAATCATTATTTCTTTTTCTAAACTATTTAGAAAATAATTCTTCCTCTCTCATAATTTAAATCTTTTCATCAAAGAAAATATTCTTTTATGGTGTGACCCTGTAGGTTCAATATTAAGCCGGTAGTAGAAATAAATAATAATAAACTTTTATTTATTATTTATATGAATTCTAATAATTCATTAAATATAATTAACTGATTAATTATATTTATTCTACATCGTGAGTGATGCTTCTCAATATATCGCGACTATCCGGATAATATGAATTCACTGCTTAGAATACCAAGAACCTGTCAGTGACTAGTTTCAGTACAATCAATTCATTCTACCCTACAATATCCCGATTAAATATAAGGCATGGATCTCGTGTCAGGTCTTGTCAAATTTAATCATATGATTTCTTATTCATAATGCTAAGTTCATATTAATTCAGATTAGAAACTCCTTTCTAATTTCATACACTCTGGCCAGAGATTCCAGAACTCGCATACTAAGAATAACATAGGATATTCTCTTCCTATACTGGAAGGGGTAGATCCTCTATTGACGTTAACTATCTCCATACACAAATCCTTATGCCCAGAATAGACCTAATGGATGTCCTTGAGACTAAGGACTAATCCAAAGCATAGTTCATTATATACAAGATAACTCTAACGATCTCAAGTCTAAGGACACTTGTACAACTATTACTCAGTGAATAACTATTGACACGTGAGTAAACTCCATTAGCTATTCAACTTATCGAGTCATGTTCAGTGAACTTATTCCCTAACAAGCACCTACATACTAGCTATAGTGTCACCAAACAAATGCCTATGAGAACAGACATCCTCCTGACGGGAGCAAGCATAGTATGTACCAATCTTTGCGGATTCACCAACTTTCGATTAGTTATCCTATGATCAGGAACTGTTTAAGTCTAGAGTTATCATCTTCTAGATCTCACTATTATAATCTCATTATAATTCTAGAAGCTTTACTCTAAACTATGGAACATCTTATTTAAAACACTTTAAATAGATAAAGCCCGTAATAAAAACAAAACAAGTCTTTTATTAACATTAATGAAATCAAATAAGAATACAAGAAAGTTCTTCCTAACTCATCATTCATGATTGGATTTAGGACAAACACTTTCAATCTCCCACTTGAACTAAAGCCAATCACACTGGTATCTAATACCCATCTTCTCTTTATGACGATCAAAGTGAATCTGAGACAATGTCTTTGTGAGTGGGTCTGCTACGTTGTTATGTGTGTCAACTCTCTCAATTTTGACATCTCCTCTTTCAATGATCTCCCTAATCAAATGAAAGCGCCGCAAAACATGTTTGGTATTTTTATGAGACCTAGGTTCCTTGGCTTGTGCTATTGTTGCGTTGTTATCACAATACAACACAATAGGCTCCTCAATGCTAGGAACAACTCCCAACTGAGAAACAAATTTCCTCATCCAAACGGCTTCTTTTGCAGCCTCACTTACAGCTATATACTCTGCTTCCGCTGTGGAGTCAGCCGTTGTAGACTGTTTGGAACTCTTCCAACTAATCGCACCACCATTCAGAGTAAACACGTACCCTGACATGGATGTACTATCATCACTTTCTGATTGAAAACTAGAGTCAGTATAACCCTCTATTTTCAACTCAGATCCACCAAAAACAAGAAAAATATCCTTAGTCCTTCGCAAATACTTAAGGATGTTCTTCACTGCTTTCCAGTGGTCTTCACCTGGATTGGACTGATATCTGCTCGTCACACTAATTGAATGAGCAACATCAGGCCTAGTACATAACATCGCTTACATGATAGATCCTATTGCCGAAGCATAAGGAATCTTACTCATACGCTCCCTTTCTCCAGGTGTCTTAGGAGACATCTTCTTGGAAAGGGATACTCCATGGCTCATTGGTATGAGACCTCTCTTGGAGTTTTCCATGCTGAACCTTTTAAGCACTTTCTCGATGTATGTACCCTGGGTAAGACCTATCATTCTTCTAGATCTATCTCTATAGATCTTCATACTGAGAATGTAGGATGCTTCTCCCATGTCCTTCATAGTGAATTTCTTTGATAGCCACACTTTTACTGATTGTAGCATCGGTATATCATTTCCTATCAGAAGTATGTCATCCACATACAACACAAGAAATGTTACCACGCTCCCTCTAACCTTCTTGTAGACACATGGTTCATCTATGTTTTTGATAAAATCAAACTCTTTGATTGTCTCATCAAAACGGATGTTCCATCTACGAGAAGCTTGCCTTAATCCATATATGGTTCGTAGCAGCTTATACACTAGGTGTTCATTCCCTTTGGAAACAAAACCCTCTGGCTGTGTCATATACACTTCCTCTTCAAGTTTCCCATTGAGGAAGGCTGTTTTCACGTCCATTTGCCAGATCTCATAGTCGTAGTAAGCAGCAATCGCAAGCAAAATCCGAATCGATTTTAACAGGGCTACAGGCGAAAAAGTTTCATCAAAGTCAATCCCTTGCCTTTGTCTGAATCCTTTTACCACGAGCCTGGCCTTATAGGTCTCCACCTGGCCATCTGCTCCAATCTTTCTCTTGTATACCCATTTGCACCCAATAGGCTTCACATCCTTGGGTGCTTCAACCAAAGTCCATACTTGGTTGGTATACATAGAATCCATTTCGGATTTCATGGCACTCTGCCATTTCTCTGAGTCAACACTACTCATAGCCTCATTATAGGTCATAGGGTCGTCATCATCAATGATTGACAACTCATTGTCATTCTCAATGACAAGGCCATAATACCTCTCAGGTTGGCGAGACACTCTCTCTGACCTACGAATGGGCTTTTCCACAGAAGGTTGTTCAGTCTGAACAGGTGTTTCCTCTTGAACCGTAGTAGTTTGTGCTTCTTGAACTTCATTAAGTTCTATTTTGCTCTCACTGTTCCCTTCAAGGATAAACTGTTTTTCCAAGAAGGTAGCATGTCTGGAGACAAATACCCTATGATCGGTGTAAAAGTAATACCCTAAAGTCTCTTTAGGATATCCCACAAACTTACATTTTACGGATCGAGATTCCAGCTTATCAGGGTCAACTTTCTTGACATAAGCTGGACATCCCCAAATCTTAACGTGTTTAAGACTCGGTTTCCTTTCTTTCCATATCTCATATGGAGTTTGAGGAACAGATTTGGAAGGCACCTTATTCAGTAAATATGCTGAGGTTTCCAATGCATAACCCCAAAGGAATACTGGAAGATCTGCATAGCTCATCATGGATCGAACCATGCCTAACAAAGTTCGATTTCTCCTTTCAGATACCCCATTCAACTGTGAGTATATGGAGGAGTCCACTGAGAGACTATACCATTTTCTTTGAGATAATCTAGAAACTCACCATTCAAGTATTCACCACCTCGATCTGATCGAAGGGTTTTAATACTATGTTTGGTTTGTTTCTCCACTTCATACTTGTATTCTTTGAACTTTTCAAAGGCTTCAGACTTGTGTTTCATCAAATACACATATTCGAATATAGATCGATCATCTGTGAAAGTAATGAAGTATGAAAATCCACCCATGGCTTGCGTAGACATCGGTCCACATACATCTGTGTGTACCAATCCTAGCAAATCTGCAGCCGTCTCTCCATGTCCACTAAATGGAGATTTGGTCATTTTACCCAATAGACAAGACTCGCATGTAGGATATGATTCAAAATCAAAGGGTTCAAGTAACCCTTCCTTATGCAATGTTCGAAGTCTATTTTCACTAATATGACCAAGTCTGCAGTGCCACAAATAGGTGAGATTTTCATCATCCCTTTTCCTTTTATTAGTACGTTCAATTTGTAGTAAATTATGCTCTACGTCACATACATACATGCCATTATTTAAAATACCACTACCATAAAGAACATTATCTCTAAGAATTGAACATTTATTATTCTGAATAACAAACGAAAATCCAGCCAAGTCTAACATGGGAATAGAAATAATATTCCTCACAATCGAGGGAACAAAATAACAATTGTTTAAAACAATAGTCTTGCCCGTAGGCATATGTAAATCAAATGATCCTACAGCTGTAGCAGCAACTCTTGCTCCATTTCCCATCCGTAGAATCACCTCCTCTTCCTCAAGAGTCCTACTTCTCCTTAGTCCCTGCAACGAATTCCAAATGTGAGAACCACAGGCAGTATCTAATACCCAAGTAGCAATTTGATTTAATGACATATTCACTTCAATCATGAACATACCTGAATCAGAAGCGGCAGTCTCACTACCCTTCTTCTTCTTCAATTCTGCAAGGTAAACCTTGCAGTTCCTCTTCCAGTGCCCCACCTTGTTACAGTGGAAGCAAACAACTTTGCTTTTGGGGTCTTCAGCTTTTGGTGGAACCGGCCTTTTTTCACCTACTTTCTTCTTCTTGGGAGGGTTCTTCTTCCTTTTCTTAGGACTGGAACCTTCACCAATTAGAAGAACAAAACTCTTCTTAGAGGGCAAATTCGATTTCGCAGTCTTCAACATGTTGTGGAGTTCAGCCAGGCTGGCGTCCAACTTATTCATGTGAAAGTTCACAACAAACTGCGAAAACGAACCCGGAAGTGATTGCAAGACCAAGTCCTGACTCAGCTCCCCATCCATGTTGAAACCAAGTTGTCCAAGACGTTCAATCAAATTGATCATCTTAAGTACATGGTCATTCACAGACGATCCCTCAGACATCCTACAGCGGAACAGCTCCTTCGATATATCATATCGAGCTGTCCTCCCTGCCACATCATACAACTCTTGTAGATGCGTTAGGATAGTGTGAGCATCCATATGCTCATGCTGCTTCTGTAGCTCAATGTTCATGGAAGCTAGCATGATACATTGAGCAACATTTGCATCATCTATCCACTTACGATACACAACATGTTCATCATCATGTGCATCGTAAGCAGGTTCAGTAGGCTTAGGTGAGTTAAACACATATTCCAGCTTCTCAACCCTGAGAACAATTTTCAGGTTTCGAAGCCAGTCAGCAAAATTAGGACCAGTCAATTTGTGAGCATCCAGTATGCTCCGGAGTGATAGTGCAGAAGACATAATGTATATAGTAAATCTGTAAATGATAAACACATAACAACACTTAGCAAATATTCAATTTCATTTTAAAACACTATATGAATCGGGTCTTTATTCATAAGTGGCTCCCATTAGTTTATCTAATTTATACAACCCCCTAAGTGGAAAAATTAAGCATTCATAATGCTAGTGGGAATAGGGATCCTACATTCCATCACACAACCTCGGCTGTGGCACGAAACGCCATGTGATGTTCAGTAGGCAGACAACTCTTGTCAATTACATCTCATGTTATTCCCTAATAAAACTTTAGCCTATTGAATAATTGAGTCACGGTTGTAGCATGACAAACTCAATATTCTAAGTCAAGTCTAACCCAACATTTCATACAATTGAATCAGTCTCCAACAGCCCACGGCTGTAGCACGTAACGACCATTAGATTCTAATTCATTGTACACATCTCTATGTTATAGAAAAGTATTTCTTATTTCGAAATCAAAGCCCTCGGCTGTAGCACGAAATGACAATGATTCAAAAATAAGAACTACTTTCTACCATGTTGGAAGGCTATGACCAACACAAACCCGTTGTGTCATTGGCCAATTACTACTTGATATTATTTAATTTTAGAGGGATTATATTATGTTACAACCATAATCATATTACTAGGAGATTCTCTTTTTCTTGAACAAAATACAATTATGATATTTAAATGAAAAATTCCCAGTGTGTTGGAGGGGTCACATCGGTCCCGCTTAAAACCCAACGGCCTAGACAGAAATTTTCATTTTCAACATCAAAAGAGTATTTCACTCTTTGTTTCATAAACATAAGAATCTCATGGTTGTACTCATAATATTATTGTTAAGGCAAGAAACGATTCATATTCTAGATTTTCTAGAGCACGCCTTATATTGATTTAAGTTCACCTAAATCTATCATCGCATGGTAAATATAGGCATATATCTCATATATAAAAATAAATAAACAAGTAAGCATGCAAGTAATATCATGTCATACAATGATATAATGATGTATGGATTTATTATAGTATTTAAAAGCAATTAAAACAATTAATACATGTTTTAAAAAACATCCGGGAATATAAACAGTTCCAAACTTTTATATAAAAAATATTTGACCACTCCATTAGATCCGTCTCGGAAAAAAGAATCCAACGGTATATTGCATGCCCAAAACGGAGTTACCAAACTCCCAAAAAATCAAATTTAATGTGGACAGAGGGGCTGTAACGCATGACGCTCATGCGTTACAACAATTAAAAGCTATTAATTATGTAACGCATGACACTCATGCGTTACAGTCCCTGTAACGTATTCCCGGCATGCGTTACAGGCCCTTCCCAGCAGTTGCGCGCCACGCGCGAGCGGACAGCAGCAGGAGTTTTTTTTTTAATTTATTTAATGTTAAGTAAGTTACAACAATTCTATGCTATAAAGCATTTAAAACACAAAAAAACTGCCCAGCCATTAATGCATTTATTGTTATTATTATTTTATTTTAATATTAATAAATTAATTAACAATTAATTAATAAATTAATTAAAAATCAAAATAATATGATTTCTGAAATCAAACAAAAGCAAAAATAAGCAAGTATCTATGGGGTCCTTGTGCAAATTTTAATTCATATATTTCAACATGCATAATTATTTTATGAATTTTAATTAAATATATTTTAAAAAATTCATAACAAATAATTTACACATCACAAAATTATGAAACAAATACCTAGATGACCCACAACACTTGTAGAACCCAGATCAATGGTCAAAATCTCATACAAATAATATTTCGAATTAATTCATAATTAAATCTAAATATACTTGCAAAAATCCTAATAAATCTATACATGCATAAAAAAATCTGAATTTTTTTATATGAATCTCTTTATGCAAAACCTAGCTCTGATGCCCTTGAAGGAATTTACGGATGAGCGGAAACGTGATATAACATTTATTCCGTAAAAACCATGTATCGCAAATATAGAAAAACATATAAAATCTAGATCGAGGGGAATCGTAACTATACCTTGAGAATCGAAGCTTTAAAATGACGGTTGCGAGCAGTTGCTCCTCAGAGTGTGAAGCACTCTACCGGTATCCACCAAGAATTTTTTTCGATGATTTCTTCAAAAATCTCTAACACCTTTTAGAGAGAAAAGAGAGAGAGAAAGAGAGATGGAGGCTAGCTCCTTTTTAGGTTTTTTCACAAAATAGGACGAGCCTTAGAATGAACTATCTCATTCTATTTATAGGGCTCTTTTAGGGTTTTTAATAATATATATATATATATATATATATATATATATATATTAACCCCACATTTCTAAAATGCTTTAATAATGATTAAAACTATTTTAATCATTATTTCTTTTTCTAAACTATTTAGAAAATAATTCTCCCTCTCTCATAATTTAAATATTTTCATCAAAGAAAATATTCTTTTATGGTGTGACCCTGTAGGTTCAATATTAAGCCGATAGTAGAAATAAATAATAATAAACTTTTATTTATTATTTATATGAATTCTAATAATTCATTAAATATAATTAACTGATTAATTATATTTATTCTACATCGTGAGTGATGCTTCTCAACATATCGCGACTATCCGGATAATATGAATTCACTGCTTAGAATACCAAGAACCTGTCAGTGACTAGTTTCAGTACAATCAATTCCTTCTACCCTACAATATCCCGATTAAATATAAGGCATGGATCTCGTGTCAGGCCTTGTCAAATTTAATCATATGATTTCTTATTCATAATGCTAAGTTCATATTAATGCAAATTAGAAACTCCTTTCTAATTTCATACACTCTGGCCAGAGATTCCAGAACTCGCATACTAAGAATAACATAGGATATTCTCTTCCTATACTGGAAGGGGTAGATCCTCTATTGACGTTAACTATCTCCATACACAAATCCCTATTCCCTGAATAGACCTAATGGATGTCCTTGAGACTAAGGACTAATCCAAATCATAGTTCATTATATACAAGATAACTCTAACGATCTCAAGTCTAAGGACACTTGTACAACTATCACTCAGTGAATAACTATTGACACGTGAGTAAACTCCATTAGCTATTCAACTTATCGAGTCATGTTCAGTGAACTTATTCCCTAAAAAGCACCTACATACTAGCTATAGTGTCACCACACAAATGCCTATGAGAACAGACATCCTCCTGACGGGAGCAAGCATAGTATGTACCAATCTTTGCGGATTCACCAACTTCCGATTAGTTATTCTATGATCAGGAACTGTTTAAGTCTAGAGTTATCATCTTCTAGATCTCACTATTATAATCTCATTATAATTCTAGAAGCTTTACTCTAAACTATGGAACATCTTATTTAAAACACTTTAAATAGATAAAGCCCGTAATAAACACAAAACAAGTCTTTTATTAACATTAATGAAATCAAATAAGAATACAAGAAAGTTATTCCTAACTCATCATTCATGATTGGATTTAGGACAAACACTTTCACATTGCATATCGTTCTTTGTAACTGTACATATCTCCTGGCAAAATAATATTGTTACATGATGAATTATAGAAAGTACAAGATGCATAAATCCTTATTTCATTAATGACATTAATTATTCCTCTATACTCACTAATAAGCTTCCCTTACTACACTACCAAAAGTCCAAGACGTTGGCAAACTGAGTTGACAATTATCTCATTCATGTGAGATGACTACCACTTTCTGTCCAACATTTCGGCCAATAAAAAGCCCAACTAAAGCTGCAGGGGTACTTTCCAGGCCTTCAGCTGTGTCTTCAACTAAAGCCCAACCATGCTGATTTGCCTTGTGGGAATGTCACACTAGTGAACAATTGACCATGCTGATGTATCTCATTATAGTTATAGAAGCCTTCTCACCATGGTTTCATAATTTTGGAGTGTTATTGATGAATGTAAGGTACTGCTACATACACTGAAGGGTGTTGTATGTTTGCTTATTTTTTTTCCTGTTGAACGATCTGCTAGTAGAGTATCCCATTTTATGCAAGAGCTTCTACAACTTAGCTGATCGTGTGTTTAGGAGTGGGGACATTCCTCCAGACGTCCAAAATGTAATCCTGAACTACATTGAGTCTTATTGAAAGCTTATCTTTAATTGTAAAAATTAAAAGAAAAGAAAGTAACACATTTTGCTGTTGACTGTTGATTTTAATGGAGTCAGTATTAGTGTCTCCCAATTTGGGCATCCATTTTAAAGACGGCTATGAAGTGTTGGATAAGTGATAGTGTGACAACCCGGCTCAAATCCCGAGTGTTTTTGAAAATCAGGCCAAGTCCCGATTTCGAGTCCGAAATAAGCCGAAGCACACTGGCCCAAATACAGCCAACTTGGGTAACGACAAACCCACCACAGGTCCCCAAACGATCATGATTTGTTGGTGCAATTAGTAGTAGTGTTTTGCCTTATAAACTGAACAGAAGTCCCAAATCTACTCGGTGTGGGACTGAGGTGTTACAAACTCCCCCACTTAAACTCATGCCGTCCTCGTCAGGCCTGAACAGATATCCCACAGGTCCGGATTGTTTCTCCCTAAATCATGACATTTTCAACTAGTTATAACTAACTTACAATCATCTAAACTCCAAACTTCCACAATAGTTAAAATATTTTGACTATTGAAGAAAGAACAGTTAAATTATTTCACATTTGTCGGTGGTCATGTTAGAAGTTAAAATTTTGAATCTAATTTATCACTGAATGATTTGGCAACTTTAGAATGTGTCATTGAGTACGAAAAGAATATTTTTTTTTTAGAAACTAATGAATTTCATATTAAAAATTAGATTATTAATTTTCAATTTCAATAAATTATAATTTAAATAAATTGTGGTCATACAAAACTAAAAAATAATCAGTACCATTTGCTCCTTTTTACCCATCTACAAGCATATTAATTAAATGGGATATGTTTAATTATAATTTTTTGTTAAATTATAATCACACAAAAAAAATTAAATATTCTAAAGTCGTACATTTGTTATTCATAATTATCTCAAAAAAAGAAACTATTATTTTATTCTTTTTCTTCATCTTTTATACCAAAATTTGTCAGATTTTCTCACACATAGTTCAAAAATCTTATAAAAATTGTAGAACATTTATCGTGAGTCAAAAATTCGTTGATTATAGAATTTTCGAAAATATCATCTCAATTCTCTACAATTTTGTACTATTAGTTTGTTCAAAAAACATCATTTAGAGGGTCAAAAAATTCAAAATAGATTTGGGCCTTTTTCTAGAAAAAATCGATTGAATCATTAATAAAAATATAATAAATTTAATGGGTATGTATAATTTTAAATTTAAGTGTAATCATTCGAAAAAAAATCAAACACTAGAAAAAATTACACTTCTGATACGATTCATCGATGTCGAAAGAATATGATTAAAAAATGTGTTATCAATAAATATTTATTTGCTTGTACTGATGTAAAAGTATATTTATTAAATGATTAATTTTTATTTAGATTTAACTAAATAATAAATATTCGGGTTTAAAATTTGAAAAATTTATATTGGTAAAAATCATCAATAAAAAAAGAATTGAAAAATGTGATATCTTTTACAACCATGTGAATTAACTAGTATTGAAATGCATATGCACTAGTCTATTTGTAAACATCGAGGATTCGACTCAACTTAAACAAGAATGTATTAAGTAAATATTGGAGTAGAGGTCACCGGAATCTCAGAGGTATTATCAGTCAAGTGAATAAAGATTTAAAGTCATCTATTGAGTTGGAGTAATTCTACACTGGAAGAAGTTCAGTAATTTGATCAAGACTCAGTGAAGTATTCAAGAAAGTGGATCTATTTAAAGTGACATAGATTTTATAAGCGTGACAAGAAGTGTACAGGTTACAGAGTCTAAAGGAAAAAGAAAAAGAACCACAACTTAAAGTCAAAAGATGAAGAACAATCATTGCAGTTAGTCACTCATGAACCAGACAGTACATCGAGTGTCAACAACATTACAGTGGAAGTTCGTCATTAATTTCAGTGGTTCAAAGGATGATTCTGCTATCAAGAAGTTGTATTAATTCTCTTTTAATTAACTAAATCAATTAGTTAACATATTCAATAAATTAATTCAAGAAGAATTAATTTATTCCTTAAATTAATTGATAAGTTAATTAAATTAGAATTAATATTATACTAGAATGACTTTGATTTGCACTAGTATGACTCTAAAAATGACTTGGTATGACTCTAAAAATGACTTGGTATGACTATCGATGATAGTCATATCGATTGTCATTGTAGTACAATGATAGTCATACCGAAAGTCATCCTAGTTCAGTGGATAGTCATGCCGATAGTCATACAAGAAGGAATTGGAAGTCATGCTAGCCTTAGTGAGTCATACCGATAGTCATGATGCTCGTCATTGCAATTCAAATAAAAAAGGCGTACAAATATCTCAAATGAAGGCAGTGTAAATGAGTTGAACAACAATCAAGACAGAAGCTTTAAAAAGTGACATCTCTTCTTCTCTCTGTCTTTAAGAACACAACTGCTGAGCTATCAAAATTAAACTAGTGAATTAATTCATGATCTGATTGTAACATTTATTCCACTAGATTTAGTTTACTTGTTGTTGTGTGACTATCTAGCGGATCATTATCCCTAGAATTTATCTCGAACTACTTTTTAGTATTCGATCTTTTTATTACAAAAATAGATAAATTCATGTTGAATTTATTCTAAATTTGTTTTAATTAGTTTGAGATTCAAACCTTGTAATATGTACTATATTTGCAACACCCTTCAAGTTTAATATAAGTTATATTTAAATTGAATCTTGTCTCATTTTATTCTGCATTAATTGTTCTTGGATTATTAAATCACGAACCCAACAAATTCGAACAAATAATACAATTTGTATTCAACCCGCCCCCCTTTCTACAAACTTATCAGGACCTAACAATTGGTATCAGGGCCTACTGATTGATGCACAAATCAAGATCCATACTTTTGTGATTTATCAAGAACAAGTGAATTTTTATTTTTATTAAAAATTCAAGATGTCTACTCAAAAAGTTGGAGCCGTCAAAATTCCTATGTTTAGTAGAGAGCACTATGGGATGTGGAAGAATAAGATGCTTTTATTTCTTCAAGTGGCAAATCCAAAGTATATTGGTGTATTGAAGAAAGGCCCAAAAGTCCCATTGATTATTGAAGAGGAGCGTATTGAGAATGACCTTGTTATTCAAGCTGCAAGGACTTATCCTAAAGATCCAAAAGATGACACAGCTGATGAAAAGCAAGATGTTTCTCTGGACTCAAATTTACAATTAATTGTTGGTGATTGTCTGGATCCCATTATGCACAATCATGTGTTGAATTGTACAGATGCTTAACATATTTGGGATACAATTGAGATAATCAATGAAGGGACTGAAGAAGTTAGAGAGAATAAACTAGAAATTCTCACCTCTGAGTATGAGCACTACATATCAAATCCAGGTGAAGGTATCTCTGAAGTTTTTGAAAGATACAACAAATTGATCAACGATTTGAACCTTCATGGAAAGTATTATACACTCAGAGAGATAAACAAGAAATTCCTTCCAACACTTCTGTTAGGAACTATGTTGTTTCTTGATGATAACTAGATTAACTTACTAAAAATTATATAAGTAAAATGTAGTCTTCAACGGATATCATGCTTTTGCAGTATCCGTAGAAGGGTAGCTTATCTACGGATAAGACTCAATGTAACATGCTTGTGCAATCCTGATGTGCAGTCCTGATGTGCATTCCTGATTTGTAATCTTGATGTAGAAGTTGAAGTATTAGTTTTTAGGCTAAATAAGTCATGTTGACTATTAATGGATATGTAGAATAGGGAGGTTAATTGTAAATAGTCTATGCCTTATAATTTTACATAAGTGAAATTGACTATCTACGGATAGCAACATTAGCCTTCTACAGATGTGGACAATGTACTGTCTACGGATATCAGTACTAGCTGTCTACGGATGTGATCAAGATATTCTCAACGGATACAACTCAAATAGCTTCTACGAATACACAATGTTCTTTGTGAAAGGGACAGTTCAGACAGTGTACATGGGTTGAACAGAATTCACAGAGCATGGAAACTAGCATTTCTGGAAAACTCACGAGCAGAAAAAACATTTTGATTTGTCTGGTCAAAAGTAGCATTTCTATAAAAGGCAATCAGCCAAGAAGGGCAAGCTACCAATACATGACCCACTACTCAGAATGGAGAAACAAGGATTTTGAACAGATTTACTTTTTGTATTATTAGCTGTTCGAACTATCTTGCAAACTTGGGATATATAGCCAAGTGTAGCATTATTCTAGAACTCGAGAAATCAGTTAGACAATTTAGAGAGCTCAAAGCAATATCCTTTGTAAATTGTCGAAGCTAGAATAATGTGTATGCAACTGTGTGTTTATTCATAAATATCACATAGATTTCTTCAAATAAAAATCTCTCAGGTGGATAAATCAATCCACCTGAATTTTTAATTCTTGTGTTATCTTATCTTGTTTGTTTTTCTGTTCTTGAATTTACTTTCACATCTTTTCTGTCAAGAACTAAAGAATTTTTTAAAGATTGTATTCAACCCCCCCTTCTACAATCTTGATTCATTGTCTGGGAATAACAATTGGTATCAGAGCAAGCTTTTAACACACAAGAAGTTTAAAAATCTAAAGACATCAGAATCATGGGTCAGAAGGATTATGGAGTTAAAATACCAGTTCTTGATAAAGAGAATTACTTTAATTGGAAAGTAAAGATGCGTCTACATCTCATGTCTATGGATGAAGGATATGTAGAGTGCATAGATCGTGGCCTCATGTACCAATGAAGCCAAACACCTCAATAGCTCAAGCACCTGCAGGAGCTCCAAGCACCATTCCAAAGTTACCTTCAGAATGGACTCCTGAGGACAACATTGCAGTTCATAAAGATAAGAAGGCCATGAATATTTTGTTCAATGGTCTTGATTCTGACATGTTTGACAATGTTATTAATTGTTCTATAGCAAAGGATATTTGGGACACTGTCCAGACCATCTGTGAAGGGACTGAGCAGGTAAGGGAAAACAAGATGCAGCTTCTCATACAACAGTATGAACACTTTCACTTTAAGAGTGGAGAATCTTTAAATGACACTTTTATTAGATTTCAAAAATTGATGAATGGATTGAAGTTGTATGGGAGGGTTTATCAAATCAAAGATTCAAATCTTAAATTTCTCAGAGCCTTGCCAAAGGAGTGGAAGCCTATGACTGTTTCCTTGAGAAACACTCAAGAGTATAAGGATTTTTTAAAGATTTTATTCAACCTCCCCCCTTCTACAGTCTTGATTCATTGTCTGGGAATAACAACTTCCAACCCATCTAGAGCATAGAATTTCAGCCATTAGAGAAACAAGGGATTTAAATGAGATTTCATTAAAGAGACTCTATGGTGTTCTGAAAACCTATGAATTGGAACAAATTCAACAGAAGAAAATCTACGAGAATGGAAGAGTGGTCAGTACGTCTACTGCACTAGTAGCTGAAGTCCCACAGAAGCAGGATGTGATTGTAGCTGAGTATGGTGTTAAATTTACAAGTCAATACGATGGTGATTTCTATTCTATGGAAGAGCTTGAACAGTTGGAAGATGAATCTATGGCCTTGATTGTGAAAAAGTTTGGAAACTTCAAGTTCAGGAGAAATCCTAGTTTCAAATTCAAGACAAATGCAAACAGATACCAGACATGTGGTTCTTCATCCTAAAATAGCACAAGGGGTGGCTATAAAACTGGGATGGTTGATAGAAGCACGATTCAGTGCTTTAATTGTAATGAGTTGGGACACTTTGCAACTGAATGTAGAAATCAAAGGCAAGAAAAGAGAACCTCAAATGATACAAATTAGAAGAACAAATCTGGTAAAGCTTATCTTGCTGGAGGAAAAGGCTGGGATGATTCAGACAGTGATGATGAAGAAGTTGGAAATCTTGCACTCATGGCAATAAGAGACAAAACTCCATCTTATATGTCTGAGGTAACTTTCACTGATGCTGAAATGGTTTATCATCTTGGTAGTACCTTATCTTGTGCACGTAGTGAAAATGCTAGAATAATTCTTCCGAACACTGCTCTTGAAAAAGAAGTTAAAGAATTAAGATTAGTGCTTGTTAATCAAGATGAACTTACTAAGAAAGTAGCTTTTATTGAGAATAGGGTGAATTGTTACAGACAATTAGAAACCATTCTTAGAGATAAGATTACTGAACTTGAGACTAAGGTCAGAGCTTACTATAATTCTTGAAAAACGGCTAAAGAGATATTCAATAAGCAAGCTAGTAGTCAAAATGTTGGAATATGTTATGATTATAACGAGGCTATTGGAGAATTAAACATTAATACCCCAAATAGAGTCAGTGCTGAAGAAAGGGGTATACCACATGTGCTTAAGGGTATTGACAAACCTTTCTTTAAAGAATCTATAGCAGAACCTCTAAATGAATCTTCCATTATCATTCAAGAAGAGATGCATAATGAGGACATTGCCAATGGGATTGTCCATTCCAACAAATATGTGCCTAAGGGTTCTGTCAAAGTTGTTCCAACAACGGAGACCAAATTAGACACTCATAAGTTGGAGCAAAACAACAACATGTATAACATGCATCAAATGATAAGACTACTCCCCGTCAACATGTGAATCATAAGAAGCATGCTAGATCCAAAACTGCTAGTCCTCCTAAAGTTAGCGTGGACACATTTATACCTAAGCCTAATCAAAAATTTGTTAAGGTTGGTTATAAGTGGAAATGCTCATTCATTAAGTTGAAGTGGTTAAAATCAAGAATGTTATTTTGCCTGACAAAGGTCAATTCTTTAAGTATGCCGAACCCAATCAAATTTGGGTTCCGAAGAAGATCTAATTAGTTTGATATTGTAGGACGTGAAACAGGTGAACCGGGTTATGTGGATTCTGGACAGTGGATGTTCAAGGCATATGATCGGAGATAGAGCCCTGCTATCAAATGTGGTTGAGAAAGCTGGCCCAGTGGTTACCTTTGGAGATAACAACAAGGGTATAACTGAAGGATATGGCTGTTTGAAAACTTGAAGATGTATCTGTTATGGAAGGTCTTAAGCACAATCTTCTTAGTATCAATCAATTATGTGATAGGGGATATGCTGTTCACTTTGTCAAAGAGAAGTGCCAGATCTTACACAAGAAGAATCTAAAGCCTGCTCTTCAAGGGGTAAAGAAAGGAAACTTGTTCATAGCTGACTTGTACTCTGGATGCAAGGATGAAGTCAATTGTTTTTATGCTAAAACTTCACCAAATGATAGTTGGCTATGGCACAAGAAGCTGTCTCACCTCAATTTCAAAACAATGAACTCCCTAGTCAAGAGGGAATTAGTGAGAGGGTTGCCTCAAATGGAATTTACACAGGAAGGACTGTGTGAGGCATTTCAGAAAGGGAAGTCAAAGAAAGCATCTCACAAAGGCACTAACACATCTACAATAACTGAACCTCGTCAGTTACTTCATATGGATTTGTTTGGTATAGTTAATGTAATGTCTATGTCAAAGAAACAATATGCTCTCATGATTGTCGATTACTACTCCAAATTCACATGGATTTTATTCCTACATTCCTAGGATGAAACTCCACAAATGGTGATTGATCATGTAAAGTTGATTGAGCCGGATTCTAAGTTTCCAGTTAGGGCAATAAGGTCAGATAATGGAACTGAATTCAAGAATGCAGTTCTAAATGACTTTTGTGTAGACAAAGGGATAACAAGACAATACTCAGCCCCTAGAACTCCTCAACAAAATAGAATGGTGGAAAGGAATAATCGTAAATTGATTGAAGCTACAAGAACAATGCTAAGTGAATCAAGACTTCCTATATACTTTTGGGTTGAAGCTATTAATACTGCATGTTATACCCAGAATCGAACCTTAATCAACAAGGACTTAATGAAGAAACCTTATGAGATTATAAATGACGAGAAACCAACACTCAAATTTTTTCATGTATTTGGCGCCAAATGCTTTGTGCTTAAAGATGGAGATGTTAGACGTGACAAGTTCGAGGCCAAAGCACATGAAGCAATCTTTGTTGGTTACTCTAGAAGATCTTACAGGGTGTATATAATTGATCAACACCAGGTGAATGAAAGTGTCAATGTTACTTTTGATGACACTAAACCCCCAATTATCCATACAGAAAATCCATCTGAGAAATTGAAGTTTGATGACATGTCAGATTCAGATGATGTGAATCCACCTGAGGTTGTTGCTGGTGATAACAATGACAATGATGATAATGATCTTGGTGGTGGTGGTGGAAGCATTGGTAGTAATGGAGATACCACTAATATTGGAGAAGAATCACCAATACAATCTGGCAATAATTCAGGGGGAGATAATGAAGGGTCAACTAGTCATTCACAACATCACAATGAATTTCAAGGTGAATCATAAAGATCAAATCTTCCAAGATAAATAGTTTGGCATATAGCTCATCCTTTTGAGCTGATTATTGGTGATCCAGGTGTTGGAGTCAAAACTAGAAGTGCTACTCAAAATGAATGTCATTATTCAGGGTTTCTTTCTGAAATGGAACCAAAGAAGATTGAGGAAGCAATGAGTGATCCTGATTGGGTGATTGCTATGCAAGATGAACTCAATCAATTTGAACAACAACAAGTTTGGAAGCTGGTACCTACTTTCTGGTTTTCTTATTGAAAATGGTTTTGTTAGAAGTATCATAGACAAAACTCTCTTTTCTAAAAAACATAAAAATGATATGATATTAGTCCAAGTCTATGTGGATGATATAATATTTGGGTCTACTAATGATAATCTCTGCAAGAGATTTGCTAAGCTTATGCAGAGTAAGTTTGAAATGAGTCTGATGGGTGAGCTAAAATTCTTTCTTGGATTACAAGTAAATCAAAAGGTTAGATGGTTTATTTATTTATCAATCCGAGTATCTCAAAGAACTCCTCAAGAAATATCACATGGAGGATTCAGCTTCAGCAAGAACTCCATCATCTATAGCTGTCAAGCTTGGAGCTTGTGAAAATTCTATCAAGGTAGATGTTACAAGCTACAGAGGTATGATTGGCTCATTACTTTATCTTACTGCAAGTAGACCAGATATTATGTATGCTACATGCTTGTGTGCAAGGTTCCAAGCGGATCCTAGAGATTTACATCTCGTTTCTGTGAAAAGAATCTTGAGATATCTTAAGGGTACACCTAATCTAGGTATCTGGTACCCTAAAGAATCCGGTTTTAACCTTGTTGGATATACAGATTCAGATTATGCAGGTAGTGTTGTTGATAGGAAAAACACCCCGGGGAGCTGTCAATTTCTAGGTAGCAGATTGGTTTCCTGGTACATCAAGAAATAACAAACAGTTTCCAATTCTATAGCAGAAGCTGAATATATTGATTTTGGAAGCTGTTGTGCTCAGATCTTATAGATAAGGAATCAACTACGAGATTATGGCTTCGTATTGAACAAAATTCCAATTCTGTGTGACAATACAAGTGCCATAACAATCTCCAACAACCCTGTTCAGCACACAAGGACCAAACACATTGACATAAGGTATCATTTTATCCGAGAGCATGTCATGAATGGTACTGTGGAGTTGCACTTTGTACCCACAGAGGAACAAACAACAAATATTTTCACTAAATCTCTTGATGAATCCACATTTACCAGGTTAGTTGGTAAATTGGGTATGTTAAATAGTTTTAGTGATTAACTCTGTATATTTTTAATGTTCGTTCTTAATTAAATTTACAAGTGTTTATTTGTTGTATATATTCTTAAATCACTTGTAAATTTATTTTATCATCTCATTTTCTCTTATGTATGTTGATTGTATATTACTGTCATGCCTTATCTAATTATTAGGCATCTTAGTTTGAGTATACTAAAATAAATTATCTTCTCTAAAAAAAAATTTCTTAAATTTTACAAGTTCAAATTTTAGAGAAATCTATTTTTATTGAAATTTTTTATTTTAAAATATTCGAATATTCTTGTACAGTTCATGTAAATTATTTCCTGCATTTTACTTAATTTTCTTTCCCTTTAGTTTTCTACTGATAGTTTTTGTATATATTATTTTATTTTTATTCTAATTTTTATTATTTATTATCTTTTATTTTCTATTTGTCTTAGTTTTTGTAATAATATTGTATATATTTGATCTCTTTTCTCTCAAAGAATTTTATTAGTCTTTTCTGCTATAGCTCTTGCTTAGCTGGAACTTCTGTGCCATCTCCATTACAGGTATTACTTACTATCTCTCAATTTACTTCTTTTACTATTGCTGAAACCCAAGTGGTTGTTAGGGCTGACCAAGGGATTGTAGATCCACAATCTCTATCCCAGGTCTTAGAGCCAAACAATGAGTCTACAACTTTCTTGACTTCTCAGCCTGAACAGAAATTAACTTTTAGACAAAGAAGTAGTATGATTGAAACAGTGAGTGATCCCACAACTCTGCCTCCACTAAAGAAGAATTGAACATATTCTGAGGCATCTGTCAGCCCATCTGTATCCTCGTAATAGGATATGGACTTTGAAATGGCCAATGAACCCTGTCTAGAGACATTCTCTCAACATGATGAATCTATTGAAATTCGCCATAGGGCCATGACACTTTGTATTGAGTCAAGCACACTCTCATTACTCACAATGGGAGAAGATATACCATTAGATGAAACTCAGGACACAGTGAGAGCAGAGCACCTGCAACTGGTTACAGTGCCTACCATTCTTACGGTAGAAGTGCCTTCATAAGCATCAGCGGGAAAATCTGATTCTTGCCACATTTAATAGAATCATTTTCTCCCCTCCCAGAGGGAACATCTTTGGATCCCCTAAAGGATTTTCCACTCGCAGATTTATCTGGAGAAAGTGGAAGGCAACTTGGCCAGTCTATCACTAAAGCAATTCAGATTTCAAATCCAAAATGATTTGATAGATGTGACCGAGGATCGGGATTTGCGAACTCCCATTGCACCACCACTGACCTCTCTTGAAGAGGCTATGGTGATTTTAAATGCAGGTACTGATAAAAAAGGAGCAAACAGATAGCTAATGTTGAGTGATGCGAGTCAAATACTGAGTGAAACACATGTACGTGAGATGAGTGATACACTTACAAGAGAAATTCAAATGTGTGCACACACAGACACATACACTGCAATGTAGTTAGCTCACATAGCTGATCTACATGAACAATTATCCCAAACCCAAGCTGATAAAAAACTTTTGCAAGCACAAGTGGTTGAACGGTCTTCTTCTTCCACCTCTATCAACAAGCAGCTGGGACTGCTCAAGGAAAATTTGAAGACAAATTTACTCTCTAAGATCAACTTCATCAACAATCTCAACTCCTACTGGCTTCAGAAACTCAAAAGGTTACATCTGTAGAGAATTCCACAACTAAGGGGGAGAAAATAGGAAGATGGAGATGAAAAAGATATAAAAGGAAAAAGGAGGAGTTTCAGGGGGTTGTAAATGGATCTTAGGTAAATCAAGACAGGATCAATGTTATCATATGTCCAGAGGAACATCTGTCTTGTATTTATCTTTACTGGTGGAATATGGAAATGCCATATTTGATCCAGAACTTTCTATTATTTACTTAGTCTTAAGAGTCTCATCTTTTTCTAGGTTTTAGTTGAGTGATCCTCTAGGTATTAGGTTGTTATTCTCTATAAAACAAATAGGGGAGATTGAAAGGCATATGCACTAACCTATCTGTAAACATCGAGGATTCGACTCAACTAAAACAAGAATGTATTAAGTAAATATTAGAGTACATGTCACAGGAATCTCAGAGGGTATTATCAGTCAAGTGAATGAAGATTTAAAGTCATCTACTAACTTGGAGTAATTCTACACTGGAAGAAGTTTGTTAGGATTTATGGGTGATAGCATGAAGACAACTTAACTAGATATTTTAAATGCTTAATTTTTATTAAGCATGAACATACTATCACAACCAGAGTATGCTCTTGTAACCATGTTTGTTTACTGTTAAATAAGATCTTTGTATATCTTGGAAGAAGTTCATTTGTTTGTTCATGCCTCAAGAAATACTTAAAGAAGACAACAAGAATAAATGTTACTGTCATGACACTGACAGTAAGGTTACAAGAAGACAGCATATTGCAAGTCACGACAGTATATCCACTCTGACAGCAACAATGGCGGAAGCCCTGAGACAGCAACTTTACCTTAGTCTGACAGCAAGCTTGGAAATCCTGATAGCATCTATTGCGGGGATTTCTTACTGTCACCAAAAGCACATTCTTCTGACAGCAAGCTTGAAGACCAGGATACTATCTCTAAGGGATAATCTTTGTATTGAGGATCTACCCAGTCAAACATGTAACAGTTTGGATGTTCAAGAAACAGGCGTGCTGCAGTATCCCAACACTGCATCAGGTCTGCAAGACTACGACAGAAGCTTGAGAGATCACACGATAAAGCTCACCAATTCAAGAGTATGACAAATCAACATCTACTGAATTGTGTTAGCTAAAAATAGTATGTATCTAGATTGCTTTTTCCAGTAACGATAAACTTGTTTGTATGGCAATTTAGGTAAGACTCACGGGTAGACAATTTGTAAGAAGTTGCCACATGAAAATGACAGCAGCTTCACAAACCCGTGATGATAGAGATATGATTAGTTTTCTTGAGGTTGTAGCAACACATTGCAAAATAAATAAAACATTTATTTTGTGAGAAAAACTCTAGTGTCTACTTGTGTTTGCAATTCTTAAACTGATAAACGTTAATCTTAGTTTTTGTTATTGAAGCATAGATTGAGATTTATCAGTATTACATTTAACCCCCCCTTCTGCATTATTCAAGGACCAACAACTGGTATCAGAGCAGACAAATTGTTCTACAAATCTGAGATCATGACAAGTTTGTAGAAGTCAAGTAGCATAAAGATCCCAACTTTTGATAAAGAGAATTACAATTTGTGGAAAAGAAAAATCTTGCTGTTTATCAAAGCTGCGAATCCATTATACTTGGGTATCCTCCAAAATGGTCCCTTTGTTCCACAGAAGGAGATTGAAGCCTCGACTGTGGACGGTGTTCTTATTCCAGCACACTAGGTTGCTAAATCACCTTCAGAGTTTCTGGAGCCAGAAAAAGAGAAAGTGGCCTTGGATGATTACTTGCAACTCATCCTACTGGATGTTCTCACTTTGGACAAAGCCATGTGTGGGAACGTCATTGGATGCTCATTAGCCAAAGATATGTGGAATAAGATTGAGCTGTTATGTGAAGGAAGTGAAGAGGTAAAAGACAATCAAAGACAGATTCTTATCTCACAGTATGAAACTTTCATGGCAAAGTCAGGAGAAGATCCAACAACGATGTTTGAGAGGTTCAGTAAACTATTGACTGAGCTACATATACATGGCAAGTACTATGATAGGAAAGAGTTAAATGTTAAGTTCTTACTCACACTTCCTGAGCACCTAGAGCACATAATCACAGCCATAAGAGAAGGAAGAAATCTAAACAATGTTTCCCTTGAAACATTATATGGTGTGCTTAAATCATATGAGCTTGAACTTTTCCAGAAAAGAGCAATACAATCTGGATCAAGAGGAAAGATGGCAAATATGTATGGTGCTCTTGTAGCTCATGTACCAAGAATCACTCAACCTAGTGAAGGAGTTCAAATCACCCAACCTGCTCAAGTACCTTCTCTAAAGATTGAAGAGGTTGTGGATGATGATGAGAAGGTGGTACTGCAAATTGCTGATGTTGAAGATGAAGACTTCTATTCATTAGAAGAAATGGAAAAGATGGTTAATCCGACTATGGCTTACATGGCTAAGAAGTTCAAAAACATAAGATTCAAGAGAAACAAGCCATATAAGTCTCAAGGTCAAACATCAAGGTTCAACAAAGGGAATTCCTCCAAGGTTGAAGGTGGTGCCACAAGAGGTGGTTACAAAACAGGGATGGTGGATAGATCCAAGTTTAGGTGTTACAACCGCAATGAGCTTGGTCATTTTGCTACTGAATGCAGAAGACCAAAACAGACTCAAAGAATGGACAAAGGGTCAAGTGGACACTTCAAGAAAGGATAGGGAAAAGCCTATGTGGCTGAGGGAAAATGTTGGGATGATTCTGATGATGAAGAGGAAGAGGAATATGTGAATCTAGCTCTCATGGCTAAGTCTGATGAGGTCTCCTCTAGCTCTCCAAGTCAGGTACCCTCACGTGTTTTACTTGAAATGTCTAAAGAAGAATACAAACAAACTGTTGAGGAGTTGAGTGCTGAAAAGTTTAATGTTCACACTAGTTTAACTGCAGCTATTGAAGAAATTGCTAGGTTAACTAAACTAAATGAAACACTCACTTCTGAGAATGACATGCTTTTGTTAAAGACCAGTCGATTAGAGTCTCTAGCACAAGAGAATGCAAAACTTAAAAATGAATTAGATTGTGCTAAAGAAATAGAAAAGTTTCTAAGGAATGAAATTAGTGAAAATGAATTCAAGATTAAGGCCTATAGAAACTCATCCAAACAACTTCAGGATTATCATGAGAAGCACACAGAGGATCATAAAATAGGGATAGGTTTTGAGTATGGTAGAAGACCTGGTAAGGAGATTGTGGATCAGGATTGTTCAACTGATGTTTCTGTCAAACCTCATGTTCTCAAAAAGATCAACAAACCAATTTTCAAACTTTCTAAACTTGAGTTTGATGAGGAAGCCATGCTCATCAAGCAACAACTTGATGATGAGGATGAGAGAGTTGACAGTACAACAGTTGATCAAAAAGAAATTGTCAAAATCCCCAAGACAGTAACTTTCCCAGACAATCAGACAAAATGTTCTAAAGATACTGTCAATAATGGCAAGACAGTAACTTCCAAAGATACTGCCAAGAGAGTTTCGAAGACAATAACCTCTAAACCTACTGTCAAAACAGAAGGTACTGTCAAGAAAAGCTTGACAACAACTTCAGAACATCCTGTTGACACAGTCACTTACAAGTCTAAGAACAGGAATGGTAAGTTAGGAAATGGCAATGCTAATGTTGGTAGTGCTCCCAGAAAACTATGCAATAATTGTGGCTCCTCACATCACTTAACTCATGTTTGTAAGAAACCAAAAGAGGTCAAGAACAATGTGACCAAGTTAAATGGTAACTTACACAGAACCCCCATTATGCATAGGCCTATGGTTGTCTGCAACAACACTGATTGCATGCCTTGTAAAATAACTATCATGAGTACTTGTTTCAATCTGCCTATTTCATCTACTGAACAATGTCTCTATATGCAAACTGTTGAGACTTCTGAGCCTACTGGAAACAGTAAGAAGGCGACATCCACTAAGAAGAAGACTAAGTCTAATTCTAAAGGTGGGTGGAGAAAGAAGTCCAACAGAAGATTCCTGATGTGGTTGTTAAAGTTGAAAATGTTGAAAACTCTTGTGATACTGAATCAGCAGGACCCAAAAAGGATTGGGTACCATATGCCTCTTAAATACAATTTGTTTTGCAGGGCAAGAATAAGAAGCCGGTCATGTGGATCATTGAAAGTGGCTACTCAAGACACATGATTGGTGATAAAGCCCTACTATTACAATTTGTGGAGAAAGCTGGCCCAATCATAATCTTTGGAGACAACAGCAAATGTTACACAGTGGGATATGGCTGTTTGGAAATTGAGAATGTTGTCATTAATGATATTGCACTTGTTGATGGATTGAAGCACAACTTGCACAGTGTCAGCCAATTCAGTGACAGAGGATTCAAGGTTGATTTTGACATGATGGTGTGCAATATCTATCACAAGAAAGATGGAAGCCTCTCTCTGAAAGGGGTAAGGAAAGGAAGCCTATTTGTTGCTGATCTAATTTCAACAAAGAAGAACAAGACCTACTGTTTTTACAGTAAAGCTACTGTTGGTGACAACATGCTTTGACATAGGAAACTCTCTCACCTAAACTTCAAAACAATGAATATGCTGATGAAGAAAGAACTGGTAAGAGGACTACCTCAACAGGAATTCTGTCTAGAAGGACTGTATGAGGACTGTCAAATGGGAAAATTGGGGAGAGCTGTGCATAGGTCTAAGCAAGTCAACACCAATACAGAACCACTCAAGCTAATTCGCATGGATCTCTTTGGCCCTGTAAATGTTCCATCTTTAGCCAAAAAGAGATATGCATTAGTTATGGCGGATGATTATTCTAGATATACTTGGGTGAAGTATCTAGAATCAAAAGATGAAGCTGCTCAAGTCATCATTGATCACTTAAGAGTTCTTGACAGAACTCCAAATGCCAAGGTTCAAATTCTGAGAAGTGACAATGGTACTGAGTTCAGAAATGCCACTCTTGGTAATTTCTGCAAGGATGAAGGAATTGTGCAACAATTTTTTGCTGCAAGGACACCACAACATAATGGAGTTGTAGAGAGGAAGAACAGAACTCTCATTGAAGCTGCCAGGACTATGCTACATGATGCAGAGTTACCTACATACTTCTGGGCAGAAGCTATTAACACAGCCTGTTATACACAAAACAGAACCTTGATTAACAAGACTCATGGGAACACTCCTTACTATTTGCTAACTGGGAAGAAACCTACTGTCAAGTATTTTCATGTGTTTGGTAGCAAGTGCTTCATGATGAAGGACAACCATGAAAAGAAAGGAAAATTTGACACCAAAGCTTATGGAGGTATTTTCATGGGTTATGCCATAGAAAGGACTGCTTACAGAGTCTACCTCTTGGAACAAAGGATTATTGTTGAAAGTGTAAATGTCACATTTGATGAAACCAAGTTTCCAGGACTGTATGAGGATGGGCAAATGCAGATTCTTAGATTTGAGAATCAAGGATACTTGGAGGAAGAAGAAATTGTTGATGAAGAACCCACCTTTACTCACCTTTACTCAAACTGTTGATCTTGAAAAAGATGTTGTCATTGAAAATGACGCCAATCAAACTCCAGCTCAGTCACAGACTATTTCAGGGAATCCTCAAAATGATGGTGACTCTGGAGATATTGAAGAAAATGGCGGAGACAATTGCCCTGGTGAAAATTCAGTTCCTCAAACTGAAGCTACTATTTCAGATCAAACAAGAAGCTTACCCAGAACCACAAGGTGGAACAAGGATCACACAAATGACCTAATTATTGGAGATCCTTCTTCTGGGGTAAGAACCAGGAACAATGTTTCTGCTGACAGCATGTTTTCCTGCTTCCTGTCTCAAGTGGAGCCAAAAGCAATTGATGAAGCATTGTTGGATTCTGATTGGGTGATTTCTATGCAAGAGGAACTCAACCAGTTTGAAAGGAACAATGTATGGAAACTGGTTCCAAGACCAAAAGGAAAGTCAGTTATTGAGACAAAGTGGGTATTCAGGAACAAATTGGATGAAGGTGGAAATGTGACAAGAAACAAGGCAAGGCTAGTAGCTAAAGGTTACTGTCAACAGGAAGGAATAGATTATGATGAGACATTTGCACCTGTTACCAGACTAGAAGCTATACGGATTTTTCTAGCTTTTGGTGCACACTGTAATTTCAAGGTGTTCCAAATGGATGTCAAAAGTGCTTTTCTAAATGGAGAGTTGGAGGAAGAAGTGTATGTTGAGCAACCACCAGGTTTTGAAGATGCTGAAATGTATGATTTTGTGTACAAACTGTTCAAAGCACTTTATGGATTGAAACAAGCTCTAAGAGCATGGTATGATACCCTCTCTGCCTTTCTATTGGAAAACCAGTTCACAAGAGGTGTAGTAGATAAAACTCTATTCTACAAGAATCATGGCAAATACATCATTCTGGTTTAAATTTATGTTGATGATATCATCTTTGGATCATCAAATGAGAAGCTGTGTGAGAAGTTCTCATATCTAATGAGAAACAAGTATGAGATGAGCATGATGGGAAAACTGTCATTCTTTCTTGGATTACAAGTTCTTCAGAAAGATGATGGAATCTTCATTTGTCAAGCAAAGTATGTCAAGGAACTTCTCAAGAAGTTTAACCTAGAAGATTCATCACCTGCCAAGACTCCCATCTCTACATCAACTAATTTGGATCTAGACTCCAAAGGGAAGAAAGTGGACTCTAGTGCTTACAGAGGCATGGTTGGATCTCTTCTCTACCTAACTGCTAGCAGACCTGACATAATGTTTGCTACATGTCTCTGTGCAAGGTTTCAAGCTGATCCAAAGGAGTTACACTTGGTAGCTATCAAAAGAATTTTTAGATATCTAAAGGGCACTCCAAATCTAGGCCTTTGGTATCCTAAAAATATTGGATTTGAGCTAGTGGGGTATTCTGATTCAGACTATGCTGGGTGTAAAATTGACAGAAAAAGTACTACAGGTAGTTGTCAATTTCTTGGTGGAAGATTGGTGTCATGGTTTAGCAAGAAGCAGTATTCAGTTTTTACATTTACTGCGGAAGCTGAATACATTGTAGCTGGAAGTTGCTGTGCACAAATTCTGTGGATGAAGAATCAACTGTTGGACTATGGTCTAGTGTTAAATAATATCCCTATCTACTGTGATAACACTAGTGCCATAGCTATCTCAGACAATCCTGTTCAACACTCTAGTACAAAGCACATTGATATCAGGCATAATTTCATAAGAGAGCATGTTGAAAAAGGAACTATGAAGTTGATCTATGTCCCAACAGAAAAGCAACTTGCAGACATCTTCAGAAAACCACTGAATGAAGCCACCTTTAACAGGTTGGTAAGTGAATTGGGAATGCTAAATCTGGTATGTTAACTTACTAGTTTTTCCATTCCAGTGTTCACATGCAGCTCGTGACAGTAGCCTTTAAAAGTTGCTGTCAAGAGAAATTACTGTCTACATAAGTCACTATCTGTTTTTTGACAGCATGTTTGCTTTGACTGTGATTAATTGAATTTTCTGCTAGTCTTAAACCTGATGGTTAGGCGTTGTATGTCATTAACTTGCATGGTTTTTAATGTTGAAATTGGTCAAGGAATTTCACTGATTGACTATTTTTGCTTTGATTGTTGGATTAGTGGTAGACATCACTCTTAATTGTAATCTGTGGTAGTTGCATGGGTACTCTGAACTGTTGAATCATTCAGAAAATGTAAAATGGAAAACAAAGTAGGAATCGAATACAAACCAAAGTCTAGTGATGGTGCCCCCTATAATGAAGAAGTTGAAGCACTGTTCGATGAGATGTGGGATATCCTTGATGAGGAAGAGGAGAAGGAACTTGCTGCCAAAGCCGCTGGAGAGGCTAAACAGCAAGAAGAGGAAAAGGAGTTTCAAGCACTCCTCAAGGAGGAAGGAACCATAGAAGAAGAGGCTAGGGGAACCTTTCTAGTGTTGATTAAGAAATACTGTGATGAATAGTTGTATCTTTCAATTGTAGAAGTTTAACCTTCCTTTTAATAAAAATTATCCATTTCCTTATGTAGTTCCTTATTACTTGTTGTGTGTTTGTGTTAATTACATGGTTGAATTAATGTGCATGAATAATGAATCAGTAATCAATATTGCATATGTTTATTTGGTGTCTCTTCAGTTAAGATGTTTAATAAAACAGTTCAAGTACAAAGTCTCGACATTTATTGTTTTCCTGCAAGGTTGTTGTCATCAAGAAAAGATAGTGTCGAGAATTGTAAAAGATATTGTCATTACAACACTTAACGATGAGAGTAAGTTTTTGCGCCAATGTTTCTGTCAAGCAAAACCTACTATCATCACACCAAAGTTACTGACGTGGTTGTTTTAGCGCACAGGGTACTGTCAAAAGTAGTGGACCATTAAAATTGTACAATCATCCTCCACGAGGAGAGAGAATCAAGCCAGTAACCCACGTGATTGATAACTGGGTTAAGACACGATTTTACTTTTTCCACTCTTTTAGTTAAACGCTTGAACTTCCCTCTTTATTCGTCAATTATTCAACTGCACCAAAAAGTGAACACAACACTCTTTTCTCTCTAAGCAAATTCATCTTCTTACTTTCTTTCTTCTCTCAACCAGCAAAAATTGCCCTCAAACAATCAATTTCTCAAACTAACTTTGCTGGCATCAACTCTCCTAATGATGTTGGTGAAGATTTCAAAGGGCTTGTTTCTTTCCTGAATAAGTCCTATCTTGGGTATGCAATTACCTCAACTCCTGTTCTTGACCTAGACATGATTGAAAATTTCTGGGAGACAACTGTTGCTTAAGGAGATGGTGACAACACAACCATTCAGTTCAAAATTAAGGAGCACAGTTACACTCTCACTGTTAAGGGAATCAATGAAGATTTGGGAATTGTGCTAGAACCAGGAAAGACCTATACCGAGCTTGCTAGTGATGAGTTCCTAAAGAAGCTCTTCTTGAAAATTGGGTATTCAGGACCCATTCTTGAAGAGGGAACAACTAAGTGGTACCCTTCTGATGAAATGGACAGGAAGTATTTCAGAAAGGAGTGGAGCATGGTGTTTGATGCAATGGTGAAGGTGTTCTCAACTAAGACCACCGGCTGGAATGGGATTCCCACTTACATCAAGAAGCTCACTCACTCTCTTGTTCATGGGTACAAAGTGGATGTGGGGAAGCTACTCATGGCACATCTCAAGGCTGCCATAGGTAAGAAAGTAAACCTTTATCCTCGCTTTCTCATGCTGTGCATTAATTCCTTATGTGATTTTGATGAAAATGCCCCTCGTTCAGAGGTGTGCAGTGTTTACAAAAGAAGTACACACACAACTCTCACTTCACAGAATTTAAATGCACATATTCCACTCTGTTTCACCAAACACATGGTTGATCAAGTGCCAAACCTTGATTTTCCATTGTCTTCTGGATATGACACCTTCTCTCTTGAGGATGAGGCTGGATTAGACCCCATTCCACACCATACACTCAACCTAGGTTCTCTAGACTTCCCAAAGTTCAGAGACAAGCCTTGCAAGAAACCAGAAAAAGACCCCTAGAAACTGGTGTTGGTGGTAGTTTTGAGAGTCAAGAGGGAGTTCCTGCACCTAGTGCAGCAAATAAGGAAGGTAGTCAAACAGAACCCACAGTGGTTCCTCTTGAGCCTAAGAAGAAGAGAGATAAGAGGGCCAAAACCACTGTCAGCCACCCTGCAGTCTCTCAAAAGACTATAGAGGAAAATAAGGTAGTAAACACCTCCCTAGATGTTCCTTCTCAACAATGGGTATCTATTGAAATTGGCATGTCTCCCAAGACACCTTGTACAGAGTCTGCACAACCTCATGAGGAGCCTACACTTGCAGAAACACACATGGAGTCAGGACACAGTGAGGATTTCACTTCCCAAATTGATGCTTCACAAGTTCCATCTGTGAAGCAGCCATTATTCTCTTCTCCACTTTCACCTTCTTCCTTCCCTACTCATTCATTTGTTTCTTCTCCATAACCTAGAGAGGGGGACAGTCCCAACCCTTCAGGTTTTGATCATCCATCTCCAATCATGGATGAGCCCCCATCTAGTGGTCCACAAGAACCCATTTCTCAAAGTGAGATGGACACCACTCCTTCAAACACTGAGAAAGAACAAGGTGCAACTCTGCTAGAAAGTGAAACAACCAGTGCCTTGTTCAATCTTCAAGGAACATCTTACCTTCGAGAAGATGCTGTCACAGCCTCAGTTGCTGTCAACGACTCTGGAAATGCTGTTGTCACCGGTGACCCTGCTGTCAAGGACTCAAAAGAAGTTGCTGTCACAACCAAACCTACTGTCCCAACTGCAGTGGAACCTACTATCAATCTTTCAGATGACAGTAACATTTCTGGCAAAGATACTGTCACCTCTGCACAGCCTGATTTTGATGCTGTAACTGTTGAGGATGTCTCTGATGATGATGTGCCCCTTTCTCAGTTCTTAAAGGTACAGTCTAAACCATCTCTTTCATTGTATGTAAGTATTGCTCATACCCATGCATCTAGGTTGAGTGAGGGTGTGCAAAAGAAAAGAGAGATAAAAGAAAAGAGAGGTGAGCATAAAAATGAGAGGCAGCCAAATGAGCTGGCAAAAGGTGAGGGACTTGAGCATGTCCAGAGTGACTTTGAGGGAGCCCCATTTTTTTAGGCACTAGGCCTTGAGAGTTCTTCTGTGAGGAGTGATGAGATCACTCAGAAAAACCCTGAGAGTGTGAGAACCCCCACAGCCTCCAAGCCCCATTCTTTTCCTTCCCCTCCAAGAAGGCTAAGAACTGGTGGCCCCTCTACAGCTCTCAAATTGGAAGCCCTAGCGCACAGGTGTCTCTCCATGAAAACTAAGCTTGACAGCTTGTCTACCATGGTGGTCTCTGGTTTCTCTAGTATTCAGGAAGAAATTCAGGTTCTTTCTACCAGTATTGATGCTGCCAAGTTACCTAAGGGGGAGAAAATGGGCAAGATCAAAATCTGTCCCAAAGCAAGATGTTGCAACTCAGGGGGAGCCTGTTTCTAAGGAGGAATCAAGGAGTAAGGGGGAGATTGGAGCTAAGGGGGAGTCAGTATCTGCAAAGAAGATCATACGTGTCTGTGTAAAGATGAATGAAGAAAAGAGGTGGGCCATTGATGTGTACCTAGACAATGGCTTATCTATGTTCATCACTATGCAATTGTTGAAAAACCTTCCAGCAAAGGTACTGACTGTGATGAAGACCAAAGTCAAGGCAAACCATCCATCCTTCAATGAGATTCTGCAAATGCAAATGCTGAACTTAATCTCAGAGAAACTTCCAGAAGTCTACACCAATCCATTCTGTGTCTACTATGCAACTACCACAAGGAATGGTAGCAGGAGATGCTCATATATGAGTCTAGGAGGCACTTCTACAATGGAGTCAAAGGCAATACTGAATGTGCTAGACATGATTCTCAACTCTAAAGTCAACAAGGAGAGAGCTCTAGCTATCAAAGCAATTCACAAATTACTGGTGAAGAGATATAAGGAACTGAGCTCTAAGGTGAAGAAGATGATCTCTAAAGCAAACTCCAAAAGAGCTGATCAAGGTGAAAGCTGTGCCTATGATGACTCTTTTGATGATGATGATGAGTTGGATGGAAGTGGAGGAACTGGGGTAGCAGGAAATGCTAGTGGAAGCACTTCTGGGTATGCTGGAACTAAATCCCAGGATGAAAACAAAGAAGAAGCTCCTGTTCAAGAAAAGAAAGATGCTGGAACTAAAGAAGAAGAGGAGTTTGAATTACTTGAAGCTTTGGAGGCAAATATCTTGAGATGTGCCATTGACAGTATAAATGCTGAAAAAGATACTGTCACCAAAGAAGCTGTCATGGAAGACACTATCCTAAAAGATGCTGTCATGGAAGACACTGTCCTAAAAGATGCTGTCATGGAAGACACTGTCACAGAAGACACTGTCATAAAAGACACTGTCGAAGAAGATGCTGTTAAAGATGAAATCAAGACAACTGTCAAACCTAAGAGGACAAAATCCTTAGCCAGAGCTTGGTTTTCTAGACAGGAACCTGAACCTGAGGTGATCACTGGTCCAAAGAAAGGAAAGACAAAGTACTCAGGAAAGGAAAAAGCCACTGGACTTGGCAGGAATTTGAGGAAACCAATTCAAATCAAAATTTTAAACTCTCTTGAACTTCTACATGCTAAATCCAAGGAGATTAGGAATGTTGAAGTGAGGTTAGATGACAAAAAGGAAGCAACCCTATACATTCTCTAGTTGGATTCATCCAGATCAATAAAGGTTGATAAAGACTTCATCATGGAAACTGTGTCACTCTCTGTAGATGATTCTGACATTCTTGTTCTTGTGAGGACAAAGTCAGGAGAAGGGTTGTAACACCCCCAGATCCGGGGTTAGGAATCTGGGTTGTCACGCTCCATCAATTATACAATACCTACATTACTTACAACATTCTAATAATACAACTCTAAAGACCCCAATCACTTACGCACACACACACAAGTTATAGCCTTGGAAATGAGCAACAATAATTAACATTTGTTATTACAATCAAATGTACTATCCAGGATCTCATCTATCATTTACAACCTCTACCTGAAGTTAAAATAATAGACCTCACCATTCTATATAAGGTTTAATAATACAAACCTACTCGAAAATAATCCTTACTAATTCAAGCTGCAACTATTCTGCTCACACCGGCAGTATCCATCCTGCTGAACTAACTCAAGGGTGGTCTCCCCATTCCCTTGCTATCGTAACACGAGGTGAATCGGCAATGTTTTCTTCATGCTGAAAGGTTTAATAAAGCAAGAATGAGCTAATAGTGCTCAACAAGAAATCTATCCCAGTTTAAATCTCTAAACCTTTAAGGTAGATAATCCATATAGGATCAAAGTTTTAACACTACTAGGGTTTGACCCCAAAATAGTATACCGTTCAAAATACTGCATGACTTATAATCATACTCAAATACTCTTCGTAATTCATTTAGAAATCCTTGGTATCAATATAATGAACCAAGTCTCAAAACATATCTTTTAAAATAGATATTAATATTGGAATCAAGGCTTAAAGCCTATTCATTGATTCAAAATACTATACAGTTCAATATACTGTATATCTTAAATACCTTCTCAACATATATACACGCATATCTATTTAGATATCTCATACTGTTCGAAATACCGTAAAATATCAGCAATGAACACCTTTACGACTCTGTTGTGTTGTGGTATATAAAAGAAGCAAGAAGGAGCACTATAGCTCGACAATAAGATATAACATAATAATCATATATGTAAGCTGATATCATGATTGAAAATCTTTGAAACTCCGTTCATATACAGAACGATATGTTTAAATATTCTTTTCGTCAAAACATGCCATACAATACAACTACTGTATGAGGAACATCATTACTCATCACTGCCACATTATCAGTAACTCAGCACCTAGGCTTTCGTTACAATGTGCAGCACAACTCCAATTGGAGGGAAGGGACCTTTTTCCGGAGCATGCCACGATACACGATGATCAGTCGTTGTATCGTACTCACACTTTTCTACTAGTAGATGGACGACATCTTAACACAATTATCACCCCAGCCGCATACGTGCTTTGTATCTGCTGGACTGTCCCACAGCCTCCTACGCGAGATAAGTGCTGGACTGCCCAGCAGCCTCTTACGCTATATAATCAGAGGTACTGTCCCACAACCTCCTTCACGTAAACTCCTGGTCCCGGATGAAAAATCAATGAAACGGAAATCGGAATTCAATCCTGATTTCCCCAAGTACAGGATACTTGTCAAAACTGTACACAGTTCAGATTTTCTTACTCTAGAATATTTGAAGGGAGTAAGTCACAATGTGGGTTGACATCAGTCAACGAAACTACGAATGATTACCATGTATTTTGAAATCATGACCTGGGAGTTTTTGTAAAATACCTTTAGTTCTGATAAATAAGAACTCGAAAACATACTCACTTTTAATGAAAGAGGCAAGTGAAATCATATGTTCACTTCCTGGAATGGATTCCCAATTTTTGATAAGTTCAAATCATAATCATCGTTCGAGATAAATAATTAAAGTAGTTGGGAACCCTTACTGTACTCACATAAATCTTTTTGAGATCAGAAAACATTTTAAATAACTATTGGAACATTACGTAATATTTAAATAAGGTTCTATGATTTTTTAAATCATTTTTGGAATATTTAATAAATATTCAAATAATAAATATTGAATTATGATTCAATATAATTCCACTTAAGTGAATATTCAAATTAATATTCACTTATTAAATAAATATTCAAAATAATATTTTTAATAATATTATTCAAATATCTAACATTAAATATCCAATAATATATATATATTGGAATATTTAATCAACATTTTAAAATATAACTGTCCCTGGAACCCTCCAGCTTCTGACAGTATAATCAAGACAAAATACTAATTTGACTCCCGGTCTAAGTTTTGAAATCCTCGTACGAGCGCTTTACCCTTAGAGCCTCTATAGCACCTCGGTTTATATCTAATATTTACATAGCATATAAACCCTTATATCTTATAAAGATTTTTATCAAAAGCGTAAACAGTTTATAAATCTTTTCACAGCATTAAAGTAGAATATATCACAACAGCATCACTTATATGATGTGGGTTTGAAAACTTGCATGCATCTATCATATGCATATACTATAATCTCAATAGTTTTAAAATTCAACCACATCCATATACGATGTAAGGTTTGAAAACTGACATGCATCTATCATATGCATATACTACATCTCAACATTTTTAATACCATCACATCTATATACGATGTAAGGTTTGAAAACTGGCATGCATCTATCATATGCATATACTACATCTCAACATTTTTAATACCATCACATCTATATACGATGTAAGGTTTGAAAGCATGCATGATATCATATCATATGCATCATCAGTATAAGTAATGGAAAACATAGCATGGAATGAGAAAACTTGCCTCTGGTCCTTGGTTGTTAGGGGTTCGAGAACTTGCCGAGAAATCTATAAACAAAGAAATACTCGATCAGTCCCCTGGCTTAATCATTTAAAGTGCATTTAACTTAAGCACTAACGTTCTATTAATGAACATCAAATGTCTCGCTTTTGGTCACTTATAACCTCATGACATTCCTTAAACTCTTAAGTCAAAAGTTTGGTTGATAATCCATTCACAAACCCAAGTACTTTATCATTACTAAACTCATGGTTTAAACCATCCCCTTAAGGGTATTTCACTTGCACAACTATGGTTCTCGCATTTTTATAAAATCGAAAAATCATCTTTTTAACACGAAACCTTCTCAGTTCCCTTCGTAACTGTCCATACTAGTATCCACATTAATATCATGACCCAATTCCATTTTTAAGGGGCTTGATCATAAGCTCAAAGTTCATATAGTGAACTACTTAGTTACTCGAAACCGCTTTCACTAAAACGGGTGTTTCTCCTAAACCGTAAATCGAAACGATACGATTCTTTCGCCAAAATAAACTACAAAACAGAGCCTACATGATCATGGTCAGAAAGCATTTTTGTTATGCCTAGAAGGTAACCGTGGTCTCTGTCTAATCTTCCTAAGTGAAATCCGACATGGTAACGACGTTTAATCGTGATTCCCGTGTTTAAAACACTCTAATCAATTCACCAATCCATATCCAAGAAATCATAACTCAAGGTTCTCATCTAAACCATCTTATTTCTGTCTAAACATGTTCATAACATTATTCACAAGTTCTACCATCAACCAATCCACTAAACATCATACTTATCATGCATATCATCTCTACATCACACTATCACTAATCATTATCAACTAAATCACTAATATCAAAGTATAAACACAAGTGTGAGAGGGTTTATACCTTCCTTGATGCTTGGTAAAGACTATCAAGAGCTTATATATCCTTGCTTGATCCTTAAACATCCTTAACAAGCCTTAAACTTCAAGAACAATTCAAGAATTCATAAGTTTACTATTCAAAACACTATTCATGATCATCTTATAATCAAGAATTGAACATGATATCATCCATGTATGAAGCTAGGATTTAGAGGATACCTTAATTTGGAAATATGTAAGCTTTAGAATCCATAACCATGATTTTTGGTGGAGTGGAAGTGGTAGCAAAATGTTTAAGAACCTTGAAGAACCATTTTGGCCGAATGTTTTGATGAAATGGGGAGGATATTTTGCTTGCTTTTCTTTTCCTTTCTTTTGTCAAAATAATGCTAAATGGATGCATCTCTTTTTGTGTGGTCTTGGATGAGTTTTGTCATCCCATGACACATGTCAATTAATTGTGGTTTTGTGGTGAAAGTGGTGACAAGGTGGTGATTCATCACCTTGTCATCACTTGTCATCACCTATGTCATCCTCCTGTGTCATGCTTATGTCATTTCTTGTATCATCAATCCTCTTATATGATTCACTTGATGATCTTATATGATACTTCCCCTTCGGTTAGGGTTTAATCCATAATTCGTTACGCTTCTGCTTCGCGATAGGTTCAAGTGATTTTAAAAACGTTTCGCTGTACCAATGTTAAGAGATACTTCCTTGATCTTTCCATTACCTTGGCTTAATATATGATCATAGATTTCTCACCTTGGCTTAAGATATGATTACGGATTTCTCATTCTACATACTTTCTCAAAACGATCAAATCAATACATCCTTGGTTCTCCGATGAATAGTGATCAAAATTTAAAGTTGGAATCTCCCGATTCTGATCGCATTTACATTCACTTATTTTCCTTATACATCACTAATATGACTTCGAAACATTCATTCCATGTCTTCCATATAGTGTGGTCTGAAAATATTTTTCATCAGCAATTTCACTATTCATCAGCATTTACTATTCATCATTTTTTTTAACTAAGTCCAAAATTTGGGGTTATTACAAGGGTTGATTACTTCTACCTTGATAGAATGGTGGAGCTATTGCAAAGTTATGACAATTTACCCAACACTGTCATGGAACATATTCTGAAGTACAAAGATGAAAGAGATATTGAATTCTATCAGAAGTATGGTACGTTTGAAGACTATGATGATGCTGATATTGCTGACTTGTTAGTTTATACACCTAAAGAGATACCTGTCTATGATGATGATTTTCCCACTAAAGAAGGGCAAGCCCAACCAAGTCAAGAAGGGCAAACCCAACCAACTGAAGAAGGGCAAGCCCAACCAAGTCAAGAAGGACCTTCAAATCCAACAGGAAAAGAAACTGTTGAAGATGTGGAAGCTACACTCCTGAACAAGTGCAAAGAAGCAAACAAGTTGGAAAGTGAAGAACCCAATTACCAACCATGTGTGCTAGAATATCCCTTGATGATCAAGTTCATAAGGGAAGAAATCCCTGTTGGAAGCCTTCACAAGCTCAAAACAAGTGCCTTGAAGGACTTACTCTACATGGTAATTGGATTAACTCATCCACTAGAACAGTTGTGTTCTTTTGAGATTGAGGACATTCTTCAGAGAAGAAAGGGTGAAGACTCAAAGCTGGACAAGTCAAGAAGAAAAACCCTTAATGCATATCCTGGAAGAAGATTTAAACTGGTTGAAGGCAAATTGAAGTTCAGGACTTATGCCTTTGGTCAAGAACTATGGACAGATCTCCAGGATGCAAGAGTATGTCTCTCCAAAGTAGTCCAAAAGTACATTGATGAGATAGAAGATGATGCCACCTCTCCTGATGAAATATCAATGGTGAAAGGACTCAAGGAGATTCTGAAAGAAGCTCTCAACAAAGAGGATGAAGCAAGACAGAAAAGGAAATCTGAAGCTAAGTGAATATTTTTATTAATTCTGATCTTGTTAGTTAAGTTGTCAGCATGTATTGTTTGAAAATTTGTTGTTATTATCCATAAAAACAAATTGGGGGAGATTTTTAGGATTTATGGGTGATAGCATGAAGACAACTTAACAAGATATTTTAAATGCTTAATTTTTATTAAGTATGAACATACTGTCATAGCCAGAGTATGTTCTTGTAACCATGTTTGTTTACTGTTAAATAAGATCTTTGTATATCTTGGAAGAAGTTCATTTGTTTGTTCAAGCCTCAAGAAATACTTAAAGAAGACAACAAGAATAAATGTTACTGTCATGACACTGACAGTAAGGTTACAAGAAGACAGCATGTTGCAAGTCACGACATTATATCCACTCTGACAACAACATTGGCGGAAACCCTGAGACAACAACTTTACCTTAGTGTGACAGAAAGCTTGGAAATCCTGACAACATCTATTGCGGGGATTTCTTACTGTCACCAAAAGCACATTCTTATGACAACAAGCTTGAAGATCAGGATACTGTCTCCAAGGGATAATCTTTGTATTGGCGATCTACCCAGTCAAACATATGACAGTTTGGATGTTCAAAAAACAGGCGTGCTGCAATATCCCAACACTGCATCAAGTCTGCAAGACTACGACAGAAGCTTGAGAGATCACATGATAAAGCTCACCAATTCAAGAGTATGACAAATCAACATCTACTGAATTGTTTTAGCTAAAAATAGAATGTATCTAGATTGCTTTTTCCAATAATGATAAACTTTTTTGTATAGCAATTTAGGTAAGACTCACGGGTAGACAATTTGTAAGAAGCTGCCACATGAAAATGACAGCAGCTTCACAAACCCGTGATGATAGAGATATGATTAGTTTACTTAGACTATCTCTCAATTCATTCTATGTATCACTCGAGAAATTGAAGCTCAAGAAAACTGGTATTTTCTTGAGGTTGTAGCAACACATTGCAAAATAAATAAAAACATTTATTTTGTGAGAAAAACTCTAGTGTCTACTTGTGTTTGCAATTCTTAAACTGATAAACATTAATCTTAGTTTTTGTTGTTAAAGCGTAGATTGGGATTTATCAATATTGCATTCAATCCCCCCTTCTGCAATATTCAAGGACCAACAAAGTTCAGTATTTTGATCAAGCCTCAGTGAAGTATTCAAGAAAGTGGATCTATTTAAAGTGACAAAGATTTCAGAAGTGTGACAAGAAGTGTACATGTTACAGAGTTTGCTAAAGGAAAAAGAAAAAGAACCACATCTTAAAGTCAAAAGATGAAGAACAGTCATTGCAGTTAGTCTCTCATGAACCAGACAGTACATCGAGTGTCAACAACATTATAGTGCAAGTTCGTCATTAATTTCAGTGGTTCAAAGGATGATTCTGCTATCAAGAAGTTGTATTAATTCTCTTTTAATTAACTAAATCAATTAATTAATTTATTCAATAAAATAAATTAATTTAAGAAGAATTAATTTATTCCTTAAATTAATTGATAAGTTAATTAAATTAGAATTAATATTATACTAGAATGACTTTGATTTGTACTAGTATGAATCTGAAAATGACTTTGTATGACTATCAATGATAGTCATACCGATTGTCATTGTAGTACAATGATAGTCATACCGAAAGTCATCCTAGTTCAGTGGATAGTCATGCCGATAGTCATACAAGAAGGAATTGGAAGTCATGGTAGCCTTAGTGAGTCATACCGATAGTCATGATGCTAGTCATTTCAATTTAAATCAAAAGGCCGTACAAATATCTCAAATGAAGGTAGTGTAAATGAGTTGAACAACCATCAATACAGAAGCTTTAAAAAGTGATATCTCTTCTTTTCTCTGTCTTTAAGAACACAACTGTCGAGCTATCAACATTAAACTAGTGAATTAATTCATGATCTAATTGTAACATTTATTCCACTAGAATTAGTTTACTTGTTGTTGTGTGACTATCTAGCGGATCATTATCCCTAGAATTTATCTCAAACTACTTTTTAGTATTCGATCTTTTTATTACAAAAATAGATAAACTCGTGTCGAATTTATTCTAGATTTGTTTTAATTAGTTTGAGATTCAAATCTTGTAATATTATCTGTATTTGCAACACCCTTCAAGTTTAATATAAGTTATATTTAACTTGAATCTTGTTTCATTTTATTCCGCAATAATTTGTTCTTGGATTATTAAATCACGAACCGAACAAATTTGAACAAACAATACATTAACAAGTATGTTCAATTTTTAACAAGTTTGTTCAATTTTTCAATGTAAGTAATTTAAAATCAAATTAACTAATGATCTAATTGAAAATGATATAAAGTTGAGTGATTAAATTTGTTGTTAAAGTATTATTTCAGTGTACCACATCAGTATCACTTTTCAGTTATGATTTTTTAATAGGACTAACGGTATAGCTGTTCGCACTAATTCACGCAAGCGTACGCGGTCACAAGTAATATAGAATAAAATTAAGTTCGTTCCCACAGAGACTGGTTTAGGTTGTTATAGTCTTGTACCTATGCAACAATGTATGGTTTTTATTCACTGCTAAGACAATTAACAAGATAGGGTTTTGAATAACTAAGATTAACTATGAAGCAATTTAATAAACTAAGAATTAATTAACTAACAAGAATTGGAATCGAATTACTTATGCAGAGAAAACATGGGATCCTAACTTCATTAAATACTTTGCTTAGATCTGACACCTTTAATCACTATATGCAATTGTTATGATATCTGATCGGATAACACGAATCAAATACACGCTACCTGTCGGCATACATATATCAAACTACCCATACATCCACAAAAGAGATAGAAGATGAATAGACACCAATTATGTTTAGACCCTATATGTCTATAGAATTTGAAAACATAACGGTTGAGGAACTAGTTATCCATAAAGATCACACAGGGCAATATAAGTATTTTCATCTTATACTACGAATCATATTGATAAACAATTATGAACCTATGCTAGCATGGCAAGTTCTAAATCTCAAGATCCACTCTCGCTTCACAAGAGATTAACAGATTAGATGTTCGCGATGCATCTATCAATTAAGCTTAACCATACGAGGATATCAATTAATATACATCACACACAGATCTTTAAAGCATCAAGATACTAAACTGCATAAATAAATCCGTTAGAATCCCACGATAACGATTAGTTCATAATCGAACCGCTCGTCACCATGGGATTTGATGAAAACATAATAATGAACAAGATTTGAATAATATGGATACTAAAGTAATAGAGTTGAGAAAACAAATCCCAAAAGCATCCAAGAGTATCGCCAAGAAAAATACAAAAGAAAAGTAGATCTAGAACTCCGTTGCTTGTCACGTGCGTAGGAATCCTTCGTCAAACTTGAATCTCCGTGTCTCGGCTCTCTCTCTATTTGTTGCTGGAAAATAGGTGGTGATTATTGATGAAGGGTTGTGCGCGCCCGCGCGCCAGGGTCCTGCCCATGGACTCCAAACAGCCTCCAAACGGATTCCTAAGTTCCTCCAAGGTGCCCCAAGTGCTTCCAAGAGTTTTGCAAGGTCCTCCAAGTGCTTCCAAGGGTCTTCCATATTTCTTGCTATCTTCAACTCCAATCCTAGGACTTAGAACCCACCATTTAGACCTGAAATCATGCTTGGTACTTCCAACTAGTTCACCTGCATTAAAACACTAGAACATATCACACTTACCACATACTTGAGGTCAATTCCACCAATTTAAGCCGGTTTCTAAGCATTCCAAGTGGATATAAAATCCACTTATCACACCCCCAAACTTAAACCGATGCTTGTCCTCAAGCATAAACAAACATAACTATATACAACTAACTAGTACCACTTCCGTAGGTGATCACGGTTGCATTTGGCATATGCAACAAGCCCTTTAAACCCCTAGGCAGCCCTAGTGGACGAGTAAGGTCTCGTGAGGGCCTATAGCAAATGTACCCACAAAATCCATCTACTCATGCAACTAACAATGCAATGCATGTATGCAACTAATATGAAAATGCAACGATCCCTTCAAACCAACCAAAACCAATCAATGAGCCAACATCTCAAAGAACACAGTCTTCCAAACAGAGTTCGACCAAATTCCCATCGACCAACAAGACAAACACAGAAACGTGCGTGTGTGCGATGCTCACCAATATACTCCCAAACTAAATCAAGACCATACCTACTCTTAGCCAAAACAACCACAAGCTTACAAACAGAATGAACTCTAGACACAAGAAACCACTTAAAGATACCTCAATATCCACTTGAGTTAGACAGGAATTCATGCTTTTAATTACAGAACAACATACTAAACACAATACACATGCTTATTTGACCGTGCAATGGTTAAGACCCCAAAAGGCTTATACAATAATACCCATGTAGCGAGCTTTAGGTTAGTGGATCCCAGACCGGAAAAAATCTTAGGTCACTAGGCACAAAGTCCCATAGAACTTAATTGCTCGAGTATTAAAGAGCTCAACCTGATCAATTCTGCATAAAACAACTAACACAACTTTTTTTTTTCTTTTTTTTTCTTTTTTTTTTAATTTCGGAATGAGTGCACTTTGCCTTTTTCTCATCCCACCCTAGACTACTCATCTTTTCAATGAGCCGGCTACTAGCCATTTGACGCCTAGCCTTTATTACAACTAGCATGAAATCCCTGGTTTCCCCCAAACTTATACATAAGTGCTCCTTCGTTTTCAAGAATCTAGCCAACATTCTAAATGTAAACAAGTGGTTAAATTCTAACACCAAACAAGCATGGTCTGATCAAATTCAAAAGCAACCAATGAGACTTATGAACTAGATTTGTTTCTGGCATGCAAGTCAATACTTAGAAACTTAATCAACCCTCTACTCATCACAACCACACTCCAATCAACATCGACTCACCAACGGAAATAGTCAAATCCTATGGGATCATGAAATATGCATGCAACTAAAATGGACTCACATAATAAATAAAAACTATGCAAACAGAATGCCCTATATGACATGAACATGCAAAACTACGAATAAACTACAACTACACATGCAATATGAATCCTACATGAGACACACACTAACTATACAAACCCATACATCACCCCCAAACTTAACATATTCAATGTCCTCATTGAAGGTAATAAGAAAGATAGTAGAAACATACCTAACACATGGGTTGCCTCCCACGAAGCGCTGTCGTTAATGTCATTTAGCCGGACAAATGTGAATCAAATCATGGTGGCTCGAAGATCGCATTTGACTTGTCCTTAGCAGAAGGACCATTCACCCATTGTTTGATAACCTTCTTGCTTTCTTCCCACATCTTTTCCAAATCAAACTTCACCTTGACTTTTCCACCAATCGATTTTTTCTTTTTCTTCTTTACACCTCTAAGGTGTTTATGCTTCTCCGTCGATTGATAAGAACACTCTTTTACCTCATCATCCTTGTTCCACCTTCTCAACACATTATCTTCACACTCTTTAAAAATCACCAACTCATCATTCAGAAGGACATACTTCAAATGTGGTGGAAGTTTTCCAAGCTTGACATTCGAAAGATCTCGAATGGAAGAATTGTCAATGGAATCACTGATGTGATGCTCGAACTTGTGCATGTCCGAATTTTTGCTCAACAACTGATCGAACTCCTTTCTCTGACCCGTATCAACCATCTTCAAGCTAAAACACTCTTCCTCCTCTGTCGGAAATTTCATAGCCTTGAACACATTAAAGATGACCTTTTGATTACTCACCCTCATTGTGAGCTCTCCTTTCTGAACATCGATCAACGCTCGGCCAGTAGCCAGAAAAGGTCTTCCCAAGATGATAGGAATCTTCTTATCCTCCTCAAAGTCAAGAATAACAAAATCAGCAGGAAAAATCAGCTTATCCACCTTTACCAAGACATCCTCCACTATACCCCTCGGATATGTGATCGACCGATCAGCCAACTGTAAGGTCATATTAACTGGTTTCGGCTCAGGCAACCCAAGTTGCTTAAAAACAGACATTGGCATTAGATTGATGCTAGCTCCCAAATCACATAAGCATTTGCTGAAAAGTTGATTGCCAATAGTGCAAGGTATGGTAAAACTTCCCGGATCTTTAAGCTTCGGTGGCAATTTCTGCTGTAGAACTGCACTACACTCCTCTGTCAAAGCAACAGTGTCCAAATCCTCGAGTTTCAACTTCCGAGATAGAATACCCTTCATGAACTTAGCATAGCTCGGCATCTGTTCAAGAGCTTCTGCAAAAGGTATGTTGATGTGTAACTTCTTGAAAACCTCGAGAAATTTGGCGAATTTTGTGTCAAGATTCTGCTTCTGTAGCCTCTTTGGATATGGAGGAGGAGGATAGATCTGGTTACTCTCTGTAGTCTTCTTCTGGAGCCTCTTTGGGTATGGAGGAGGTGGGTAAATAGTCTGCTCCGAAATAGACTTGTCAGCAGAATTTTTGCTCTTTTCAGCCTCACCGTCCAACTGCTTAGCTGCCAAATCAAAAATTGGCTTTTCCTTAGAAGGTTCCACCTGATGCTGCTGAATTTCTTCCTCTTCTTCAACTGCTGATTTTTGATTGCCCGTGACCTTTCCCGATCTCAAGGTAACTGCTTTCACATGTTCTTGGACAACTGTCTTTCCTGGATTAGGCTCCGTATCGCTAGGAAGAGTTCCCTGAGCTCTGCTGAGTAAGGCACTTGCCAACTGCCCCATCTGATTCTCCAAAGTCTTGAGCGATGCCGCCTGGCTTTTAACTATCATTCTCAACTCATCCAATTCAGATTTTTCATTCGAAGACTGCCCCGCACTAGCATGAGGTTGTTGCGGAAATCTTGGTGGCTGAAATTGTTGCCTAGGAGCATACTGCTGCTGATAACCCGAAGAGTTGAATGGTTTAGCTCCAAATTGCTGACCTTGATACTGCTGCTGACCACCTTGATTGTTACTCCAGCTGAAATTTGGATGGTTCCTGTTATTTGGATGATAGGCATTAGGCACTGGTTGGTGCGATCTCTGGAAGTTACTCACGAACTGTGCTGATTCACTAGATATAGCACACTGATTAGTGTCATGTGCACCTGCACATAGCTCACAAACACTAGCCACCTGCTGAACTCCATAATTCGTCAAAGAATCCACCTTCATTGTCAAAGCCTTCAACTGGGCTGCTATAGCTGTAGCTGCATCAACTTCAAGAACTCCTGCTACTTTGCCTTGTGATAATCTCTGAGTAGGATTCTGATATTCATTCGCAGCCATCATCTCAATTAACTCATAAGCTTCCTCATAGCTCTTAGCCCATAGAGCTTCACCTGATGCTGCATCTAACATTGGTCTTGATTGTGCTCCCAGACCATTATAAAAACAATTAATCACCATCCAGTCGGGCAATCCATGATGTGGACATCTCCTAAGCATCTCCTTGTATCTCTCCCAAGCTTCACATAAAGTTTCTCCAGAATGCTGAGAAAACTGAGTAAGAGCATTCCTGATCGCAGCAGTTTTAGCCATGGGGAAGAATTTAGTGAGAAACTTCTGAGCAAGATCCTCCCATGTAGTAATAGAACCTGCTGGTAGAGAATGCAACCAGCCCTTAGCCTTATCCCTCAGAGAAAACGGGAAAAGTCTCAGCTTCACAGCATCTTCCGACACTCCGTTGAACTTGAAGGTGTCGCAAATCTCAATGAAATCCCTAATATGCATATTAGGATCTTCCGTTGGAGCACCCCCAATCTGAACTGAATTCTGCACCATCTGAATAGTGCCAAGCTTGATTTCAAAAGTATTAGCTGCAATGGCCGGCCTGACAATGCTAGATTGAATGTCATTGATCTTAGGCTGAGAATAATCCTTCAAAGCCTTCGTTTCTCCTGCTGCTGGTTCTCCCATAACTAGATTCAATTCAAGTTCTTCTTTCCGAGATTGAGAACGTGTTCGCATACACGCTCACTAGAGTACCTGAAACTCACCAAACAAAGTAAAATCGATGAAAGAATAATCCGAGTCAGTGAACTTTAACGACCACTGATGACAAGCACATAAACTATATAAATAACACCGAGTCCCCGGCAGCGGCGCCAAAAACTTGTTCGCACTAATTCACGCAAGCGTACGCGGTCACAAGTAATATAGAATAAAATTAAGTTCGTTCCCACAGAGACTGGTTTAGGTTGTTATAGTCTTGTACCTATGCAACAATGTATGGTTTTTATTCACTGCTAAGACAATTAACAAGATAGGGTTTTGAATAACTAAGATTAACTATGAAGCAATTTAATAAACTAAGAATTAATTAACTAACAAGAATTGGAATCGAATTACTTATGCAGAGAAAACATGGGATCCTAACTTCATTAAATACTTTGCTTAGATCTGACACCTTTAATCACTATATGCAATTGTTATGATATCTGATCGGATAACACGAATCAAATACACGCTACCTGTCGGCATACGTATATCAAACTACCCATACATCCACAAAAGAGATAGAAGATGAATAGACACCAATTATGTTTAGACCCTATATGTCTATAGAATTTGAAAACATAACGGTTGAGGAACTAGTTATCCATAAAGATCACACAGGGCAATATAAGTATTTTCATCTTATACTACGAATCATATTGATAAACAATTATGAACCTATGCTAGCATGGCAAGTTCTAAATCTCAAGATCCACTCTCGCTTCACAAGAGATTAACAGATTAGATGTTCGCGATGCATCTATCAATTAAGCTTAACCATACGAGGATATCAATTAATATACATCACACACAGATCTTTAAAGCATCAAGATACTAAACTGCATAAATAAATCCGTTAGAATCCCACGATAACGATTAGTTCATAATCGAACCGCTCGTCACCATGGGATTTGATGAAAACATGATAATGAACAAGATTTGAATAATATGGATACTAAAGTAATAGAGTTGAGAAAACAAATCCCAAAAGCATCCAAGAGTATCGCCAAGAAAAATACAAAAGAAAAGTAGATCTAGAACTCCGTTGCTTGTCACGCGCGTAGGAATCCTTCGTCAAACTTGAATCTCCGTGTCTCGGCTCTCTCTCTATTTGTTGCTGGAAAATAGGTGGTGATTATTGATGAAGGGTTGTGTTTATATAAACTCCAGGAGGCTTTTTCAGCAAGATATTTCCATATTTCCAATTAAAAATCGAAATCAGGAAAATTTCCAAGAATTTTGCCAGGCGGCCGCGCCCTAGGCGCGCGCCCGCACGTCCTGAATCCTCCCCGCGCGCGCCCCCGCACGCTAGCTGCGCCCCCGCGCGCTCTGTTTCTGCCTCGCGCGCGTGCCCGCGCGTTTGATCCGCGCCCGCGCGCCTGATGACTGCCAAGGCCGCGCGCCCGCGCGCCTGGCCGCGCGCCCGCGCGCCAGGGTCCTGCCCATGGACTCCAAACAGCCTCCAAACGGATTCCTAAGTTCCTCCAAGGTGCCCCAAGTGCTTCCAAGAGTTTTGCAAGGTCCTCCAAGTGCTTCCAAGGGTCTTCCATATTTCTTGCTATCTTCAACTCCAATCCTAGGACTTAGAACCCACCATTTAGACCTGAAATCATGCTTGGTACTTCCAACTAGTTCACCTGCATTAAAACACTATAACTTATCACACTTACCACATACTTGAGGTCAATTCCACCAATTTAAGCCGGTTTCTAAGCATTCCAAGTGGATATAAAATCCACTTATCAATAGCCATGTTAGGTCCTGATAAGTTTGTAGAAGGGGGGTTGAATACAAACTATACCGTTTTATCGAATTTGTTTATTTAAGATTAAACAATTCAAGAACAAATTATTGGGGAATAAACTGAAACAATATTCAAGTTAAATATAACTTATATTAAACTTGAAGGGTGTTACAATTTGAGTACAGATTACAGAGTTCTTAATTAAACAAACCTAGAATAAATTCGACATGAATTTATCTATTTTTGTAATAAAAAGGATCGAATACTAAAAAGTAGTTCGATATAATTTCTAGGGATTATGATCCGCTAGATTGTCAAAGCAATACAAGTGATCTAATTCTATTGGATTAAATGTTAAGAACACCACAAGAATTAAATTCAATGTTGTTGTGGAACGAAAAGTGAGTTTAGATATTGATGGCGGATATTTAATACAAGGTAGTGGACACGCGTGTCTTAATGGCTGCTCTTGTGTTTCGAGACTGAATCGGTCCTCACAAGATGCCTACGTATCTCAATTATCGCTGAGAATCAAGCCAAGAAAACGTAGTTCTAATGTTGAGGGGTTAGGCCCTTATATAGGCGTCTGGAGCCCTAAAATCGTGGTAGAATTAGGTTACTTTGTGGCCAAGTAACCGCCTTTGAATAGTGGATAACTCTTATCAGAATTAGTTTCCATGTTGGAGTTGGTTTCCATGTTGGATGTGGTATCTGAAGCTTCCTAGTGGTTTCCAACCACTGGACTGTATATGAACCAAGCCCACGTCTTAATGGTTTAAAACATGGGTTGGACCTTGGCCCAATTGTGGACTACGAATTTAATATCATAGCCATGGTTGTAGGCTTCATTAATGGGCCTCGAATTTGGACCATCTTAAGTATATTTAATGCTGCATTAAATGTGTCCTTAGGGCTTTATTTTAACCCATATCATTTGCCCCCTAACTTCGAGAAAACTGATCAGGTTTTCTTGAAGTTAAGTTGACCAATTTTCAATGGCCCCCCTCGGGTATGGCCTTTTGCGGCTTAAGGTACACTAGTGTTTCACAAGTATCGTTTCTTAGCGCGAAGTGTGGAGCGACCTACACATTCACTACGATTCAGCCTTATCCGAGGCTTCTCTTTTATTGGCTGAGTATACATGATAAACAAGTTATCAAGTATAGCCTATTTTTATTAGTGAAAGTTTGAGTTTTACCAAAATTTGGCTAACTCTGTAGAACGATCACTGGATATTACCCTAAGCGGGGTATTTAAACAGTTTTAAGTAACATCAAACGATGGCACTAAACGGTGTCATTTGATGAAAATTATCTATTTTAGACGGTGGCCCTCCAAGGGTCAAGCAAGTCAGCGAGAATGCTCGGGTGAAGGTGAATGCGGGGCGCGCGGGCGCTGGTCGGCCGGGGGCCTGGTCGGCTGGCGCGCGGGCGCTGGTCGGCCGGGGGCCTGGTCGGCCGGGTGTGCGGGTGCGGGCGTGCGGGCGCGGGTGCGCAGGCGCGGGTACGGGCGCGCGGGCGCTTGTCGTCCGGGTGCCTGGTCGGCCGGGACCATCGGCCGGGGGCCTGGTCGGCCTGGAACAGAAACAAAGTCTTTGTTCCCTTTACTATATTTTTGGTTGTTTGGCGTGATTTCAACCATCTAAGCATAAAACCAAGATTTAAACATGGTTCCTGGTTGGTGCTTAACAACATGTGGGCCATTTTGGCTAAGTTATAAAAGAGTGGTTTTAGTCACCATAACACTTCTAGTCATCCGGGACCTTAAAAACAAGTTACCCAAGTAAGTTAGGCAAACTATTGTACTTAATCCTTAATTAGGACTTAAATTTGGATTTAAATCCTTCAACTGGTAGCTTTTACAGCTCCGGGCTGCATTTTCATTCGTTCCCTTCATTCTTATTTAAAAGAGTAGAGATTTTGGTTCGAGTATACGAACTTCCTCATCCGTTTTATCACCGATTGTGACAATTAAACCTGTAGATGCGGGTCATCTTAAAAAGTGACTTGCTGCCACAGGTGACCATTTTCTATAAAAGAGTGGTGAGTGAGCTCATTTTACTCACACCTTCATTTGTAAACTTCTTCATCATATTTTTTCTCTCTAGTATTTCCTTTGATTTTAGTGTGGTTTCCAACCAGGAGATTTTCTTTGAGTCAAGTCTCCACCTTTCAACCATGGCTGATCAACGAATATCTGGTCCCTCGTCCGCTATTACTCAGAAGCTGGCTGCAAGAGCTAGACAAGGTAATCATCTTTCATGTGTTCCACTTGTTATAGATGAATCATTACCTACTTTGTTTGAGTTAACAAACCAAATGGGAGATGTGTTTCCAAACAATACTGAGTTAGATTCGTTCAAGTTTCCAAGCACCCTGGGGAGGGATGATGTGAAGAAACTCAAGAAGAGGTATTCCTTCCCCTCTCATCTTAAGATAGAGGTTCCCGGGCCAGGTGATAGAACCTGTAACTGGCATCCAGAAAGGCTGTTTGTCTATAGAGGTGCTATAGCGGCCGGGCTTAGGTTCCCCCTTCATCCCTTCGTGGTGACCTTGTTAGGCGAGTTGATGATCAACCCCTGTCAACTGTATCCCAATTCTTGGAAGTTCATTTTCATTTTCATGGCCAGGTGTTTGAAAGAAGGAATTCCATTAGGTGTTCCTATCTTCAGAAGTATTTTTGTGCTAAAAAACAGCCCAGCCACCCGGAAAGGGTGGGTTTCAATTCAACATCATTCGAATGTCAACCACATTTGTAACAACGCCTCTCTCCCTGATTCCACCCATGAATGGAGGCATCACTTCATTGTGCTTTATTGGAAGGGGGGAGATTAGGGCCAATATTTTAGGCCTAGTTTCAACCACGTGGTGGATTTTGGAAGTCATATTGGTGAGATCAAGTCCCATGAGTTCCCTGACAGGGATTGGCTTATTACGGGTCACGAAAATGTTCATTATCGCTCTTTCCTGACCGAGAGGATCATGGTCGAAGTTGGAATGAGTAGATTGTCTCTAGAGGGTAACTATTATTGTTATGCCTTGTTTTGAAACACACTTATTCTTATTCCAATGTTTATGCCTTGTATTTTTCAGCTGCTGATAATATTGACAAGGAGCCGGCAAATAGTGGGCAAGTTACCAAGAGGATGGCTAAGAAAGCTGAGCTTGCTGCCAATCCTCCACCTCCCAAGGTTCACGAGTTCCTTACTTTTTCTCAGAAGGCTAGGAAGAGATCTAGGAACTTGGAGGGGAATGTCAAAACCGCCTTTCAACCCTCATGGGGGATATGTGAGCAGGACTCGATTGCTGGGAGTTCTTCATTGGCCATGGATTGGTCTAAGTTCTCAATTACTCCCCCTGACATGGTGAACTTACTTGCGCGTTCAGGGTTTGAAGAGACCGAACAGCTGGGGTGCCAAGCTATGTATCAGGTTGACATTACTCCTTTCAACGTAGCTACTTGTCTTACCCCATTCCTCAATTATTAACTGGTTTTTATCTTTTGTCATAGATGAATTCCTACTTCCAGACCTCCCTTCATCTAGGGAAGACTTTAAGTGATGATTTAAAGGCTTCTAATAAAGATAGAAGTCGAGCATTCAAAGAGGCGAGGGAATGGGAAGCAAAAGCTCGTGCTGCCAAGGAGGATGCTTCTTCATACAAGGGAATGTACGAGGCTTTGGAGAGTAAGTCTCATCAGGGGGACCAACAGGTGGTTGATAACTACCTGAACTCCGATGGTTTCCTTGAATTCATGGACCAACATGACAACGAAGTTCGACCCTCTATTCTTTCAGTTGGTTGGAAACAGGCGATTTTGGCTGTCCAAGAATCTTATCCAGGATTAATCAAATCCTCCCGGTTCCCCAATCCTTGGGTTCCTGCCGTTGAGGCGGGCAATGATCCACCTTCTGATTCGGGGGAGGAAGAAGCAGAAGGGGATGAGGAGGAAGAGGAAGAGGGGGAAGAGTCTCAATCATCCCAATCTAAGGGGAGGCACTCTGCCAGCCCTACTGTTGGAAAAGGGAAAGGTGTGGCTCGCCCTACCAAGGGGAAGCGTAGAGGAGAAATTCGTGAAGAAAAAGAGTCTTCCTCTGGTTCGAGCGGTAGCTCGTCATCTGGTCGAGGAGGGCAGTTGGTTCTCACTCGTGTTTCTAGCCTTGCAAGGCTTGCAGCCGTATGTGGCTTTATCATTTCCGTTCATGGCCCTTCGTTGGCTTTTCAAACTTGCTTTTAATCATTTTAACCTTAACTTGAGGATCCTTTGAGGCCTCTATTTACTCTTTGTTTTGTTTTCATGGTTTATCTCTTATTTTGTTTACTTATTTTCGGTACTGATGGTTGCACATATCGAGTGTTGGTACATAAAACAAAACATAAGAAAATAAACATGCATTGGAAAACAAAACAAAGGCGGGTTCAACCCTCTTATTAATAATAAGCTGTAAATATGGGCTACATGCCCGGGAATGGTTTCAATGAACCTTAGTTCTATTCTTCCTACTGAACCCTAAGTTATATCCTGAAAGGATAGTTACACATAATAAATCTTGAGATTCGAGGCATGCCAAGTGCGGGGCACCTCTATCTCATTCAAAGTTTCAAGCTTGTAAGCTCCTCGCCCGAGGATCTTTTTGACTCGATACGGCCCTTCCCAATTGGGTGCCAGCTTTCCTTTCTCTCCTACTCCCGATGCTTCTATTTTCCTGAGAACTAAATCTCCTTCTCGGAAGAACCTTTCCTTAACCCTTCGGTTGTAATGGAAGGAGGTTCGTTTCTGATACTCTACATTTCGAGCATGTGCTTCATCCCTAACTTCATCAATTAAGTCGAGTGCCAACCTCATTCCTTCTTCATTAGTCTCTTGTTCAAAAGCCTCAATCCTTGGAGATACATGTGATATCTCTAAAGGTACAACAGCTTCTGCTCCATATGCAAGCATGAACGGAGTTGTTCCAGTGGTGACTTTGCAAGTGGTACGATAAGCCCAAAGTATAGGCAGTATCTCGTCCACCCAAGTGTTCCTGGAGCGTTCGATCCTTTTCTTCAACCCATCCAGTATGATTCGATTCGCGACCTCTGCTTGCCCATTTGCTTGAGGGTGGGCAACCGAGGTGAATCTAAGCTCAATTGCGTTCTCTTCACAATACTTCCTGAATTCCTCATTGTTGAACTGTGTTCCATTATCTGTAACAAGGATGCGAGGTATCCCATACCTACACATGATGCTTTCCCACAGGAACTGAGCAACTTGCTTGGTGGTTATCTTAGCCAAAGGTTTGGTCTCAACCCACTTGGTGAAGTAGTCAATCGCCACTATCAGAAACTTTCGTTGTGCTGTAGCCATAGGAAAGGGACCAAGTATATCCATTCCCCACATAGCAAACGGAATTGGAGAGTTGATTAAGGTCAGCATCTCAGGTGGTTGCCTAACCATTGGTGCATGTTTTTGACAACGATCACACTTTTTAACAAAATCTTTGGCATCATTCAGCATTTCGGGCCAATAAAAGCCTAGCCTGGTTATCTTGTGAGCAAGGGCTCTGCCCCCCAAGTGTTGTCCACAATTTCCTCCATGGACTTCTTCAAGTGCTTCTCGTGCCTCTTGGGGCCTTAGACATTTTAGGTAAGGGATCACAAAAGACCTCTTATAAAGTATCCCTTCAATCAAAGTATACCTCAATGCTCTCACTGACAACTTGCGTGCCTCTTGGGTGTTATCAGGGAGCCATCCAGTTTCAAGATGACCCTTGATCGGATCAATCCAACATCCTCCTATGTCAATAGGAGCCACAAGTTTTGAATCAATAGTAGGGGCCTTCAAGACCTGAAAGTAAACACTTCCCGAGTAATTCTCGATTTCAGAAGAAGCAAATTTAGACAAGGCATCAACCTTCATATTCTCCTCTCTGGGGATGTGTTCTACATAGCACTCATCAAACTGAGTCATAACAGCTTTCACAACTCTCCGATACTTGGCCATAGTTTCATCCTTGGTTTCAAACTCGCCATTAACTTGTGAGATAACCAACCTTGAATCTCCACATACCTTCAGGTTCTTAACCCTCAAAATTCTGGCCAAGCCTAAACCAGCTATCAAAGCTTCATATTCAGCTTTGTTGTTGGTTGTAGGGAAATCCAACTTCAAAGCATACTCGATCGTGAACCCATCAGGGCTTTGAAAAACTAAGCCTGCACCACTTGACTTTGTTTTTGATGCTCCATCAAAATAGAGTATCCAACGATCTTTCAAGTCAAGTTCATCATCCTTGTTTTCAACTTCAAGTGCCTCATGGGGTACTATCTCTTGCCCCCCGATTTCTTGGTTGTCAATGGTACATTCAACCATGAAATCAGCCAATGCCTGAGCCTTAATGGCCGTTCGAGGCTTATATTTGATGTCGAACTCTCCTAGCTCAATTGCCCATTTAATCAGCCTTCCACTGGCCTTTGGACTATGTAGAATACTCCTCAAGGGTTGGTCTGTCAGGACTTCAATTTTGTGCGCCTGAAAGTAAGGGCGTAGCTTCCTTGAGGCCGTGATTAGTGCCAAAGCGAACTTCTCAATAACAGAATAATTTAATTCTGCTCCATGCATAATTTTGCTTACATAGTAGACCGGTTTCTGAACCTTTCGTTCCTCCTTTATAAGGACAACACCGAGGGCTTGATCAGAGGCTGCCAAGTAGAGATAAAGAGTATCTTCCGGGCTTGGTTTGGCCAGCAACGGTGCCTCATCCATGTACTTCTTGAGCTTTTCAAAGGCCTCTTGACTTTCTGTTGTCCATTCAAAATCCTTGACCTTCTTTAGGGATTTGAAGAACGATAAGCATTTGTCCCCAGACTTTGAGATAAATCTCCCTAAGGCAGCGACTCTTCCGGTCAACCTCTGAACGTCTTTAACAGAACGAGGTGGTTCCATTTCAAGAATAGCTTTTATCTTGTCGGGGTTAGCTTCAATGCCCCTCTTAGAAACCATGAGACCCAAGAACTTTCCTGATCCTACTCCAAAAGCGCACTTGGCAGGATTTAGCATCATCTTATGGTGCCTCAGCACTTCAAATGCCTCCTTAAGATGCTGGATGTGGTCGTCTTTAAACAAACTTTTAACGAGCATGTCATCGACGTAGACCTCCATGGTTTTCCCAATTAAGTGGGCAAAGATCTTGTTAACTAGGCGTTGATAGGTTGCCCCTGCATTCTTTAACCCAAAAGCCATGACAAGGTAACAAAAAACTCCAAAATCAGTAATAAACGATACCTTGGCCGTGTCGTCCTTGTGCATCTTGATTTGGTTGTACCCACTGAAACCGTCCATGAAGCTCAGCATTTCATGCCCTGCAGTAGCATCTATCAAGGTGTCAATCCTTGGTAACGGGAAGCAATCCTTGGGACAAGCATCATTCAAATCAGTGAAGTCTATGCACATCCTCCACTTCCCATTGGCTTTCTTAACCATAACCGGGTTTGCCAACCATTCTGGAAATTGGATTTCTTCGATGAATCCAGCTTCAAGGAGCTTATCAACTTCTTGTTTAATGACTTCTTGCCTCTCTGGTGCAAAGTTCCTCTTCTTCTGCTGTATCGCCCTTCTTTTTGGATCTACATTGAGCTTGTGAGTTATTAGTTGGGGATCAATCCCTGGCATGTCGGCAGCCGTCCATGCAAATACGTCACTGTTCCCTTGTAGGAACGTGATCAATTTGCCCTTCAAAGGTTATTTTAGTAGTGCTCCAATGTAAGTCACCTTTTCAGGTTCGAGGGGATCCAATGGAATAGGAACCAAATCCTCAGCTGGCTTCCCTCTATGGTCCTCATCTTCTCTAACATCCATATCTTCGATAGGGAGAACCTGCCCCCCGACTCCGTCTAGCCTTAATGCGGCTACATAATAGCTCCTGGCCGTCTTTTGATCACCCCTTTCTTCTCCAACACCACTCCTGGTTGGAAACTTGACTTTCAGATGGTAAGTTGAGGCGACAGCTGTAACAGCCCCAAATCCGGGGTCGGGGATTTAGGGTTGTCACGATCCATGTACTCCTTGCCTTACCTGTATTACTCACACCATTCATAATTCACCGGCTCATGACCCCACAACATATGTCTCTCTCTCACACACACACACACACAGGTTAGAGTCTCAGAAACGACACAATACAACAACTGCGGAATAAATAATTTTTATTACAATACCCAAATGTCTTTTGAATCTGTTACTGATACAATTTTCTAAGTATTGTTACATTACCAACTTAGCCTTCTGATGCTTACAATCCTCTAATACCATTCATGTCTATACATAAGTTGAATGCCAAAAGCCGTAGCCTGATTCGATTGGTTCGTACTACTCTTCGGGATCACTGCTAGAAACTGTTTATGGAAACGCCTTGCGGGGTATGTGCCGTCCCATTGGCATCCTGCTTTGCTGCTATATAATATATATAAAACAATAGCAAGAGTGAGCGATAGCTCAGCAAGGTAATAAAAGTATGGCATAATCCTGCCTTTAATTCAATTCAGAAATAAGATGGTATAAGACAATAATTTGTCAAAATATCTCGATACTGAAATTATTTCCTTATCGGAATGTATTCCCAAAAACAGTACCATTATTGTACTTCAAATATCATTTTCATAATATTTCTGCAAACTTGTGCTATATTATGAACAAAGTTCTAGTATAAAAGATAAGGTTTCAAAGTAAACCAAATATAACCTTTCCGGAAAATATCTGCCATGTAAGCAGAATATCAACATATAACTTAGAAGATGAAGTTATAAGGTGATTCAGTATAAACAACTCCCTTACCATAACTCCTGTTATGTAAGGTATCCACAGAGTCATATGATATAAAAGATGAAGTTATATGGATTTATTGTCACTTCATTTCCAAACACTTTTCGACCCCCTGCCAACATGATTGGTTCTTTATCCCAATGCATGTTGCAGGAATATCCAAATTGGATGATGAACTAATACTGAAGTTGCTACCGCGTCCGCTGTGCCTAACCTTGCTATGATCAGTAGCAGGTCGCACCGCTCAAATAGTTTTCTACATGTAGATGGAAGAATCACGACAGCCTGACATTGTCTACCGCCTTACTGTGACCTCCCGGCCCATTTGGGGCAATAAAAGTTGGATGGGCCCACGCAACTTGACCACTTACACCACTCCTAGTTCAGATGAAATCCATGACTCTGAAACGTAAAGATCGTCCTCCTTTCCCCAAGTGTAACACTTGTTGATACGACTCCACTAAGTAGTTATATCTAGGTTGGAAAGGAAGATTCTCCAATATTTCCCAAGCTATTGCTTGTTAATGGATATCGACTTGTTCCAGGAATTTACCCCTCGATCGTTGAGGTGGTAACACAATATTTGACTTGCAGCAATTACATAGCTTTGAGAAAATATCTGTCCCCTGACAGTTTTGAGTTGAGAGTTTAAAAAGAGTAGCAGTCACTTAAATCAGGTTTCCCATATTTTTGATAGTTGAGCGAACATTTAAATCCCCTTTAAAAGACAGATTTAAATGGAAAAACATTGTTTTGGGAACCTCTTTTTGATTTTAAAAATACTTAATAATATTTATTAAATAAGTAAATCTTAAATGAATATTTGAAAATAATATTCATTAAGTAAGAAATCCTCAAATGAATATTTACAATAATATTCATTAAATCAATAATTAATCTTCAAATGAATATTCAAAAATAATACTCATTAAATAATCCTCAGATAATATTCACAATAATATTCTTCGATTAAATAAACCTCAAATGAATATTTGAAATAATATTCCTTGATTAAAAAATCTCATTTGAATATTCGAAATAATATTCATTAAATAATTAAATCTCAAATCAATATTCAAAAGTAATATTCATTAAATAAATAATCCTTAAATGAATATTCACACTAATAATCTTTAAGTCAATAATACTCAAATGAATATTAACAAATAATATTCTTAAAATGAATATTAATAAATAATATTCTTAAATAAAACAATTAACCCTCGAATAACAGTTACCCGATATCTTTATCGGAAAATAACCTTTAACATATACCGAAATATAATTACTTCTGTTCTTAGAGAAAATCAACCGCCCTTATCCTAGGGCAAATATAAAATCCTGGCTTATAGCTGATATCCCATATCTAGCTTAGAAGCCCATAATCAAATCATTTCCAAGTAATAAATACTTTCCGGAACATAAATAATGTTTAATAATAATATTCCTCAAGATGAATAGTACTCTGCCGCTGGAATCCCTCCGGGTTTCCACGACTATCTATATAACAAAAATATCGACTCGCGGTCTAGAGTCGAAACAATAAACATGCTCTTATCTATAGAGCTACAAGGTATACCGGTTCATAAGTACATTATCTCAAAGCTCGTATAATATCCATAAGGTCAGATTCTATTCAACACGATATAATCATTTATCTCAAAACTATACAACACTATACATGGCAAAAACAGTATTATATAACTAATACTTCAAAGTATGGGTTTAGAAAACTTGCCTGATGCTCGAGAAGTGATAGGGGTTCGCGACGATGCCGGACAATATAGACAAAGTCAAAGAAAACGCACGATTAATCCCCTGGATAATCCACTTGTACTCAATGTTTAAACACGTAAGCGAAACACAACCAAGGAATTACTAGCTCGTTATAGGCTCATACTAAGTCCATGTTTAATCGATGATTACTTAAGTCGTAGGTTTAGTCCGAAATCGATCCTCGAATACAAGTTATACTTAACTATTTACAACATTGGTTTCTAAGTCATGTTCTTAGTGGTTTTCACTTGCGCGACCTCGGCTACAACATTTTTATAAAATCGAAAAATAATCTTTTTAATCCGAATCTTTTTCTTGAACCTTCCTAACTGTCTCTAGTATTATTCCTCAAAGTTTCAGATTTGCATATGGCTTCTAAGTAGTCCAAATATAGCCTCACAGTTGGTACATTTCTGCAATCTCGTTCCTTGAACCACTTTCACTAAAATGGTCATATCTCATAAACCGTAAATCGTAATGACATGATTCTTGCGCTCACGTAAACTAGAAACAAAAATCTACACGCTCATCTTGATCACTGAACAAAAAGAGGCAGTTAGGTTTTCGGATTCTAGGCAGTTTATAGAGTTACCGAAAATCGGGCATTACGACGGCTTAAAACTTAACGTTTTCCATTTTCAAAACACAACCAAATCAATACCAAACAATCCCAAACTCACCATCCACCTTATACTCCCTCATCTCAGTCAAATCCTCCATAAATATTCAAAACAAATTCATAACCCATCCTCCAAACTCAACCAAAAATTCATCTAATCACTTAATCATAATCTTAACTTTATATGAACATCAAAACCACTTCAAAACTCATATAAACAAAAATGGGCAGAGGTTTTTATACCTTCCTTGAAGATCTAGCAACACTAACCAGTGGACACAGCCACTCAACCAGCCTTATATACTCCTTACAAAGCTTAAACCTTAAAATCCAATCAAGAAAACAAGTTAACAACTTTCGGCATTACTATTCATCATCACTTTGTAAACTCCATATAAAATCGAAAAACAAGAGTTTGGTGTTAAGATTTTTACCAGACCTTGTACTCTTCATAAGCTTTCTTTTGAGCTATAGATCGCCAAATGTAAAGCTTCCTAGCTAGGGTTTTGAGTCCCATCTTCCCGCTGGACAGAAACTGGACAGTTTGGATTCTCCAACTTGGGGAAGCGATTTGGCTAGGCTACACTCCTTTGTTGGCCATGAAATTTTGGACGCATGTTACCCATGGAGTGGAGAAGCTATGGTTAAAATTCGGTGATTTAAGGATGGATAGAAATGGAGTTATGAATTTTTCTCTCCCCCTTGTGCAAGCTGAGCCGAAAATGGGGGGAAGAGTTCTTCTCTTTTCTTTTCTTCTTTTCTTTTTCTTTTGTTTTGGATAAATAGATAAGTATGCTGATATTTGTATAATTAAGTGTTCAAAATTGGTGAGTCATGGTCCTTGATGCCTTCTTCTTGCGACACTTGTCAAGCATGCACTGGTTCAGCTAAAGTAGCTTTACTGGTTCGCTTTCCTTTCACATGGATGATCCAAATGTTGCATCCCTCGAATTAATCTTGTTACATGTTACTTCCATGTCTATATTTAATCCTGTAAATGTTGTCTTGTTCCTCTTGAAACGATTTGAAATATTCCCTAAAAAGAGCGAATACAACTCTACGCGATTCTCGCAGTGAATGGTAACTATTCACTATTCATTCCAACAATCGAACCCTGAAATCGACTTTAATAAAATAATAAAATTCCAAAATATTAAATCCTCAAATCCTCAATTTTAATATCTCATTTCTTGAATATAATAATATATAATTCACTGCCCGGTCAAATACTATACCAAAATAAAATTTGGAATTTCTGAATTCTGATCGTCTTTGCATTCACTTATTTACTCCGTAGATCACTAATATGACTTCGGAATATCCACACTACGTCTCGTACATAGGTGGCATGAAAATTTTTCTTAACCCTCAAAATCACTATTCATCCACCAAATTTACTATTCACTGATGCACTTAATCATAATAAGAAAAGTTTTAAATTTTACCAAAAATCCGGGTTATTACAACAGCCTTAAAAGCATGGAGTCCAGTTCTCCCAAGGATGGCGTTGTAAGTTGATGATGCTTTGATTACCACAAAATTCAACATTTGAGTTACTTCTTTTGGTTCCTTGCCAATAGTCATAGGCAACGGAATTGTGCCTTCAACCTTAGATTCAACCCCGTTAAACCCGTAAATGGGCATGTTCGTGGGGATCAGTTGGGAATCATTATACCCCATTTTCAAAAACGTGTCATGAAAAAGGACATCAACAGAGGCTCCATTGTCCACCAGGACTCGTTTTAGCTCATTGTTTCCAATCACGGGAGCTATCACTAAAGGATCATCATGGGGGAACTTCACCCCTTCGAGGTCCGAATCATCAAATCCAATTGACATCTCAGTTTTTGCACGCTTGGGCGCTTCTCCAACAATATGCATTACTTCTTGGGCATAAGCCTTCCGAGAGTTCCTAGTGGTTCCTGCGGCGGTTGGTCCTCCTGAAATCATGTTGATTACTGGTCCTCGGGACTGTGGGTTACGACCCTGATCTCGGTTCCCATCCCTTCCATCATGGTCTCTCCTAGGGGGGTTCCTGTCCCCATCTTTGGTGAATTTATTTAACTTTCCTTTTCGAATCAGGAATTCAATCTCGTCCTTGAGTTGTCTACAATCATCAGTATCATGGCCCGAATCCTTATGGTACCTACAATACTTGTTCTTGTCTCTCTTCTCAGGATCTCCCCTTAGTGGCTTCGGCCATCGGAAGTCCCTATCTTTTTCAATGTCATAAAGGATTTGACTCCTTGGAGCATTCAACCTTGCATATTCAGAAAATTTCGTGCCGGGATTGTTTTTTCTTGGAGCTGAATCAGAGTCTCCAGTCATACGAGGATATTTGTCCTTGACATCATACTCTTGCTCCGTCTTTCGCTTCTTCGAGCCTCCATTGTTTCCACCACCTATAGCGGGTGTGTCAACCTTCTTCATGCTTTCTTCAGCTTTGATGTATTTCCCAGCCCTTTGTTGGAGCTCAGCCATGCTCTCAGGGGGGTGTTTCGCCAATGACATCTTGAAAAAGACATCCGTGGTTCCTTGTTGAAGGGCTATCATAGCTACCTTGTTATCTAGATCAGGTATATTCAATGTCTCTTTGGTGAAACGTTTGAGATAGTCTCTCAACGTCTCATTCTTTCCTTGGATCAGATTCATGAGTGAAGCAGAGCTTTTTTCATGGACCCGTCCACTGATGAACTGATTGATGAAAGCCGTGCTCAGATCTCTAAAGCAACTGATAGAGTTGGGCGGCAAACGACTATACCATCTTTGGGCCATGCCAGCCAGGGTTTGAGGAAATGCCCTACATTTAAGGGCATCGGTGACTGGTTGCAGCAACAGTGCATTCGAAAAAGTCCTCACGTGGGTTGCGGGATCACCCGTTCCGTCATATGCCTTGATAGTAGGCATCTTGAATTTCCTTGATACGTGAGCGTCCATTACTTCTTTAGTGAAGGGTGGAATAGGATCGTCTGGGTCACCCAGTTGTGTTAAAACACGGGGATCTGACTTGGGAATCTCTGTCCTTGGAGCCCTAGCTCCTTCTTGCCTCCTTGAAGGTGTTCCTAAATCAATTATGGGGACATCTCCTGCCCCTTGGTTTGAAGGCTGAGTCTCCCTCCTTTGTTGCTCTATCTCTATGTTTTTCTTTAGTTTCTGGATCTCGGCCTCATGAGCCCTTATCCTTTCCATGGCAGTCATAGGTGCCCTTGTAGTTGCCCCCCGATTCCTTCTTCCAAGGGGCTCTTTGCTGGCTCTTCTTCTTCTGGGTGCTCGATCTCGTCCTTCATCAGACGAGTAGTCATCAGAGTAGGGCCCAGAATAATCCAAGTATCTTCCTTCAGGGACAGGTCCCAATCCTCGAATGTAGGGTGGTTCGTATGGTTCATGAATTATTGGGGCATGGCCACTCCCTCCGGCTTCAGGGGGATAGTTGGGCAGTCCGTAGGCTGGATTGGTGCTTATAGGAAGCACGGTTGTGGAGATCTGTGCTCCATGGGGAAGGTTATGGTCGAGGGGCGAGACAACCATCTGAAGAGGGTTCGTCTCGTTCTGAGGTATGGAAGCTTGGGGATTCGTCCCTTGTGGTTGAGAAACCACCTCTGTGGTGATGGGCAACGTCCCTAGTGGTTGAGAAACCACCTCTGTGGTGAGGGGTAACGACCCTGGCTCCGTGGTGATCGGAACAGTGGTGGTGACAGTTGATCCAGTAGCGGTTGCTGTTCTTCGTGTTATAGCCATGGTTGTTGTTGACGTTTCCCACAGACGACGCCAAATGTTGTGGAACGAAAAGTGAGTTTAGATATTGACGGCGGATATTTAATACAAGGTAGTGGACAAGCGTGTCTTAATGGCTGCTCTTGTGTTTCAAGACTGAATCGGTCCTCACAAGATGCCTACGTATCTCAATTATCACTGAGAATCAAGCCAAGAAAACGTAGTTCTAATGTTGAGGGGTTAGGCCCTTATATAGGCATCTGGAGCCCTAAAATCGTGGTAGAATTAGGTTACTTGGTAGCTAAGTAACCGCCTTTGAATAGTGGATAACTCTTATCAGAATTAGTTTCCATGTTGGAGTTGGTTTCCATGTTGGATGTGGTATCTGAAGCTTCCTAGTGGTTTCCAACCACTGGACTGTATATGAACCAAGCCCACGTCTTAATGGTTTAAAACATGGGTTGGACCTTGGCCCAATTGTGGACTACGAATTTAATATCATAGCCATGGTTGTAAATGGGCCTCGAATTTGGACCATCTTAAGTATATTTAATGCTGCAATAAATGTGTCCTTAGGGCTTTATTTTAACCCATATCAACTGTAAAAGAATAGCTCGGACAGTTGAAGCTTTGAATGGCAGAAGTTAATGAAAATATAATGTTATGTTCTTTCTGTCTTGAATTCTGTCTGTCTTTGCTTTGATCACACTTTTCTTATTTTAAACAAGTCAACAGAAATCTTCTTCATGAGCCAACCATTTTCTTTTGTTTTGAACTAAGAGGACTTTGCAAAAATGCCTTGGAAGACATTCGGGAAGACTTCTAAAGAGAAAGGAAGCCATTCGGGAAGATTGAAGATATAACTTAATAAGACTTAGAAAATGCCTAGGAAGACAATCGGGAAGATTAATCCTTGACAGTCTTCTTAGTGTATTTTCTAAGTCTTCTTAGTTATATACTAATTCTAATTTAAATAACTATTTAACTAATTTAAGTATTAAATTAATTCTGAATAGAATCAATTTAATAAATAAATTACTTAGCTGAAATAATTATTTAAAAGAGAATAAATACAATTCCTTGACTTAAGAAGAAATACTTGAACCACTGAATTTAGAAGAAGAGATAACACTGTAGAACGTTGACACTCAATGTACTGTCTGGTTCATGAGTGACTAACGACAATGTCTGTTCTTCATCTATTTGACTTTGAGCTGTGGTCCATTTTCTTTTCCCTTTTCTTTAAACACTATAGTCTGTACATTTGCTGTCACACCTTGAAATCTCTGTCACTTTAATAAATCCACTGAGATTGAATACTTCACTGAGGCTTGATCAATAAATTGAACTTCTTTCAATGTAGAATTACTTCAAGACTGTAGATGACATTAACCTTCATTCTCTTTAACATATATTATCTTCTGAGATTCCTGTGACATATGAATTTATTATTTACTTATTACATCTTAGTTTATGTTGAGTAGAATCCTCGGTGTTTACAAATAGGCCTTTACATATGTCTTTCAAGCCATAAATGAATGTTTTACATAGTTCAAACATTAAACTAAAATCTTTTTTGGGCTGGTGATTCTACTAAAAATTTTAGCATAGTATATGATGATTTAACCAATTTACTCCACCTTTTTGGACGAGAACTGTGAAGGACAGAGCAATGAATCAATATAAAAATGAAGAATCAAAATCGATAAAAATTAAAAAGTGAAAAACTGTTTTGAGATAGAATTTAAAATGTTAAAAATACAATCAATTTAAATAATTCAATTTCAATTTTAGGTACCAAAACCGAAAAAACTTAAAACAAATGCGACTATTAAAATATATAAATAAGTATTTTTGGGGCACCACGGGGGAACCGGGTGGAAATACGAGAAGATATCTCTTCTGGAATGTTGAAAGACATCATAAAAGTGGTTTGATTTCTACCACTATTGAAAACTTAGAAATGATTGTTTTATTGAGTTGTTTGTTTGTTTCCTCGACCATTGATACTTGTTGAACATTTTAAAAGTTCTGTTCACATTGAATGTTTTATATTTGTTGTTGTGCACCATTAAAGATCTTGTTGAGCACCTGGTTGTTCACTCTTGCTATTCTTATAACTGAAAAAAATTAAGAACGAAGATGATTATCTTCCGTGTGTCGCATGTATGCCTTGGAGTCCATGTCGATAGTGTTTTGTGATTAGTATACCTAACTATAGTATTTATGTACTTAAGTTTTATGGTATGTAATAATATTTATAAAGATTATAATGTAGACTTGTGAGAGGAGTTCGATCCTCGGATCTGTGGAATGGGTGTCCATTGTTGTAGTTATATTTGGATTAAGCGTTACAGATATGACTAATAAAAAATATCCAAAATATTTTAAAGATGGTTTGACCGATTTGACTTGATTCCCGAAAAATGTCACAAAGAAAATCCTAGGGCAGGATTTACTATATGACTTAGTAAATTTCTAAACCTAATTTAATTTTCACTATTATATTGATAAATCACCAAAACTTAAAGATTGAAAGCATTGACGTTGTCACTTTTGTATGGTAATTTAGGAATTTTTTGTAAAAGTTGTTACTCTCTTTCTAGTTGAAAGAATATTTAGGAAATGATGCTTCTATGTTAATAAATCTACTAAATACGATTAATATACTTTTCTACTATGCCTATTATTTCTTAGATTTGATCTTGGTTTAATTTACTTTAAAATATGTTATAAGTATTCGTCACGCCATTGTCTTTGTTACATTTTTGAATGATGATTATAGTGGAACAATGTACAAGATGCATGTTATAGTTATATTTTTGAATGTGGGTTATAGTGGAAAAATGTAAGAGAAGCATGTGAGCTAAATTTAACATGATGGTAAGGAGTTAAACTCTCATAAGAAGGTTCATATACAATAAACTCCTTTTATTTTTGCCTATTTATGTAATGCATGTATCAGCTTGCATTTGTATTATAAATTTTCTACTCGTTCCTTATTATGGCTATATTTTGCTTAATTTCATATTTTGGTTGTTTAGATTTATTAGTATCTTTTAGAATTGCAGTTGTGCATTTTGCCAAATGAAGTAAAGTCATCTTCACGAGGAACTATTTGCACCATGTAAAGAACTACTTCTTATATATTTGTTATATTTTAGACATGAGGTGTCTCTTAAAAAGAATATTAACATTAGATCTCAACTTGTAAGTGATTGTTTCGGTCTGTGCGGTATCCTATTTTTGGATTTCATTGATCATGTCAGTCAATTAACTAGATGGTTTGTTAATGAACATAGGGGACTGCATTCTATTTTATGAGATACTTTAGGGACTTGGGGGCAACATACTATTTTCACACTTGAATTGGTTGCTAATATAAAATTAATATGTCTATTGTGCCTTAATGTAGCATTATGTGATTTACTACGAGGCACGTGCCTTGCACGAGTTTTTATGCTATTTTATTATTTAATCTAACTTATAACATGGGGTATATAAAAAAACATAAGGGTCTTTGTTAGTCCTTGTGTATTGCAGAAGGGGGGGGGGATGAATGCAATACTGATAAAATTCAATCTAAATTTCAACAACTAAAATCAAGATTAAACGTTATCAGCAATATATGCAATCACGAACAGTATTTAGTAAGAACAAGATTCACAAAATAAATGTTTTATTTATTTTGCAAAGTGTTGCTACAACCTCAAGAAAAAGATCTCGAGCTTCGGGTTTTTCTTCCTAGACACTTGCTTGTGTTCGTTACTCTTCTAGAATGAGTTGATAGTAGGTATATGACTAACCCTATCACTATCAGTCACGGGTTTGTAAAGCTGCTATCACTGTCAAGTGGCAGCTTCTTACAGATTGTCTTACCCATGTGACTTTCCTAAATTGCTAACATGTCAGATAAACATTACAAAGAACGCAACCTAGATTCATTCTATTTCCAGCTAAACCAATTCAGCAGATAAAGACTTGACCTTGCTCTTGAATTGATTCGCTTTTGATTTGTAGTGCCTTGAAGCTTCTGTCGTAGTCTTGCAGACTTGGTGCAGCTTAGGGATGCTGCATCACGCCTGTTTCTTGAACATTTAAACTGTCACGGGATTTGACTGAGAAAGATACCTAGCATAAGGATCTTTATTGAGACAGTTACTTTTGCCGCAAAGCTTGCTGTCACAGGAATGATCTTTTGGTGACAGTATGAGTTCCCCGCATAGAGTGCTGTCGAGGATCCCAAACTTGCTGTCGAGGGCAATAGTTGCTGTCGCGTAGTCTTCCGCCAATGTTGCTGTCAGAGTAAATATGCTGTCGTGACTTGCAACATTCTGTCTTCTTGTAATCTTACTGTCACAGCTTTAGGACAGTAACCTTTATTCATGTTGTCATCCAAAAAGCATTCTTTGAGGCTTGAACACACAAGTGAACTTCTTTCAAATAATACAACTAGAATAACATTACATACTGATTACAAGAACATACTTTGGCTATGACAGTATGTTCTACTTAATTTAAAAAATTAAGTACAATCAAAGTTAAGTTGTTTCTATGCTATCACCCATAAATCCCAACAATCTCCCCCAATTTGTTTTTATGGAAAATAACAGCAAATTTACAATATGTGCTGACAACTTAACTAACAAGATCAGAATTCAAGAATTTTCACTTAGCTTGAGATTTCCTCTTCTGTCTTGCTGCATCCTCTCTTTTGAGAGCTTCTGCCAAGCTGCTTCTTAGACTTTCTACAAGAGAGATTTCAGCAGCAGACACTGCATCATCCTCTACTTCATCAATGATCTTCTTTATGGAAGGAGATATGAGAGAGCTAACATCCCTGAGATTCAGCCATTGCTCTATATCATATGGATAAGTTCTGAAATGAAGTTCTTCATTAATGAGCTTGAATCTTCTTCCAGGATAAGCATTGAGAGACTTCCTTCTTTGCTTGTCCACCTTTGAGTCTTCTCCTTTTCTCCCTTCCAATAACTTCTCTATCTCATAAGAACAAATCTGTTCCAAGGGGTGAACTGAACCAGCTACCATATACTGTAAATCCTTCAGAGTGGATGTTTTAAGCTTATGCAAGCTGCAAACATAGATTTCTTCTTTTAGGAACTTGACTCTTAGGGGATTTTCCAGCATATATGGTTGATAATTTGGAGCTTCACTTTCTGCCTTGTTAGAGGCCTTGTGAATTTCTAGTAATTCAGCTTCCTTCTTATCAAGTTCTGTCTGAGCTTGAGAATATGCAGAAGATTCAGGTCCTTTGCTTGGCTTGGGTTGCCCTTCCTGAGTTGGTTGGGCTTGCCCTTCTTCTGTGGGTGAGTCATCAAACTCATAGTACCAGTGGTATGGTATAGGAGAGGCTGGGAGATCAGTAAGAATATCAGCATCATCAAAATCTGCAAAGTTATAGCCAAATTTCTGATAAAATTCAGCATCCCTATCTGCCTGATATTTTAGAACATGTTCCATGACAGCCTCTGAAACATTATCATAGCTCTCCAGCAACTCTACCATTCTTTCCAGGTAGAAGAAATCAATTCTTCTTTTATCTATGGTTGATGTGCTGTTCTTGGTTGATGTGGCTACCAGATTGAAGTCCTTGTCAATCTTGGCAGACCTTGATTCTTCCCACCACAGAATATACTCAGAGGCCTCTTGATTTGCATCCAGCTTAACCTCAACACTCTTAATTTCTTTTGATTTCATTTGTTGAATCTTAAGACTGTTGGGAGGAATTGATTGAATTGGCTTTTTGAGATTCCTGCCAAATCCAGTGGCCTTTTCCTTTCCTGAGTACTTGTGCTTCCCTGTTGGTTTCTGTCTAGTAAACCATGCCTTTGCTTTAGCTTTTAGTCTCTTGGGCTTGACAGCAGCTTTGGTTTCATCCTTGACAGAACCTTCCTTGACAGTATCCTTGTCGACAGCATCTTCCAAGACAGCATCTTCTATGACAGTATCTTTGTCGACAGTACCTTTGGTGACAGCATCTTTTTCAGCATTTATGCAATCAATAGCACATCTAAGAATGCTTGCCTCCAAAGCTTCCAGTATTCTTGACTCCTCTTCATCTGTTGCACCAGCATCTTTCTTTTCCTGGCTAGGAGTTTCTTCGTTGCCTTCATTCTGAGATTGAATACCAGTATTCCCAGAATTACTTCCACCAGCATTTCCAGCATTTCCAGAAGCTTCACCACCTCCATCCTTACCATCTTCTTCATCATCATCATCATCATGGGGAGGAATGTTATAGAAGCAACTTCCACCTTGATCATTTCTTTTGGCATTGGCTCTAGTGATTAGCTCCTTCATTCTAGCTCCCAGTGCCTTGTCTCTCAACACCATCATTTTGTAGATTTCTTGAACAACATGAACTCTTCCTGGATTGGCATTTGAACTGAGTATTCCATCTAGTACCTTCAGAATTGACTTGGTTTCCATTTTGGATGGGCTACCAATATTCATGTAGCAGTTCCTTCTAATGCCATCCTTAGATTTAGATCTGTAGAAAACACATGATGGATTTGAGTAGACTTCAGGTAGCTTCTGTATGATCAGGTTCTGGATTTGCATATCCAATATTTCATTGAATGGTGTTTGAGTTGCCCTGATCTTTCCCTTCAAAGCACACAACACCTTTGCTGGTAGACTCTGCAATAGCTGCATTGTGATGAAATAAGATATGCCAGAAGTTAGATAAATACTTACAGCCCATCTTTTCTCATCATTCACCATTACACTGACACTGGTAATTTGTTCCTTTAACAGGTTTGTGGTGTTGGTTGGACGGTTGCTAGGAGCATTCATTGCTTCTTCCACCAAACTGCTAAACTCATTGTCATGGTTGTGTAATGTGCTCTCCCTGTAATCCACCATCAAGACATTGGCTTCCTCTTGATCATACTCAGTACCATTGGACCAAGTAGTTCCTTTATGGATGGATTCAGGCAGTTTCCCTTTACCTTTCCCAAGTTTGTTTTGTTCCTCCATTTCTCTCCATTTCTTGTGCAGAGCAGTTTCTTGAGTTTCTTGATTAGGTTCTCTGATCACCACAGGAGGCAAGATTGGATGTCTAGATGCAGGTCTTCTGTGCAATGCATCTTGAGTTTCCTTTGACATTAACACCCTTTCTCCATCCATTTCCATTTCAACAGGCTGTTCAGCTTTATCCTGTGGTTTTGCACTGCTTGGTTTGACTTGCTCCCCCTGAGACATTGCTTTCCTTTTAGCTCCCCCTCTGGTCTTCACAGCTACAGGCTCCCCCTGAGTTCCACCTGATTCTTGAATAGGCATTGATTCTGATCTTGCTACCTTCTCCCCCTTAGTTGAGTTGGCAGCTACCAGGTCAGTAAGGAACTGAATAGAAAGTTGAGTAGCAGCAAAACCATCAACCACCAGTTGAGAGAGAGAGTCCAGCTTGGAGTCCAAAGTAGCACACTGTCCTTCAAGAGCTGCAATCCTGTTACCAAAAGTAGCAGAGGGGCCACCAGACCTTAACCTTCTTGGAGGGGAAGGAAAAGACAGGGGCTTGGAGGCTATGGGGGTTCTCACACTCTCAGGGTGTTTTTGAGTGATCTCATCACCCCTCACAGTTCGACTCTCAAGGCCTAGTGCCTGAATAGTGTGGGCTCCCTCAATATCTCTCTGGACATGCTCAAGTCCCTCTCCTTTTGCCAGCTCATTTGGCTGCCTCTCATTTTTATGCTCACCTCTCTTTTCTTTTATCTCTCTTTTCTTTTGCACACCCTCACTCAACCTAGATGCATGGGTATGAGCAGTACTAACATGCATGGAAGGAGAAGATTTAGAATGTACCTTTAGGAGTTTGGCAAGAGGGAGGTCATCATCAGAGGCATCCTCAACAAGTACAGCATCAAAATTAGGCTGGGAGGACTTGACAGCATCTTTGGGAGGAATGTTACTGTCAGTTGTAGTCTGGACAGCAGGTTCTGGCATGACAGCATCTTTGGGAGGTGGAGTGACAGTATATTCTGTAGTGACAGCATCTTTCTCTCCACCTTTGACAGTAGCTGTGCCCAGGACAGTAGCATCCCCAGTGTCTTTGACAGCAACAGAGGCTGTGACAGCATCTTCCTGAAGGTAAGATGCTCCTTGGAGGTCAGACAAAGTGTTGGCTGTTTCAGTTTCTGACAAAATACCACTTTGCCCTGGCTCAGTGTTTGGAGGAGTGGTGTCCATCTCACTTTGAGAAATGGGTTCTTGTGGACCACTAGAGGGGGGCTCATCCATGATTGGAGATGGATGATCAAAACCTGAAGGGTTGGGACTGTCCCCTTCTCTAGGTTGTGGAGAAGAAACAAAAGAATGTGTAGGGAAGGAAGAAGGTGAAAGTGTAGTAGAGAGTGGGGGCTGATTCACGGATGAAACATGTGAACCATCAATAGGAGTAGAGAAATCCTCACTATGCCCTAACTCACTGTGTGTTTCTTCAAGTGGGGGATTCTCAGGTTGGGAACCATGAGTTTGTGCAGACTCTGTACAGGGTGCCTTGGGAGACAGGCCAAATTCAATAGAAGCACCTTGTTGAGAAGGCACATCTAGGGAGGAGTTTATTTCCCTGGTTTCCTCCACAGTCTTTTGGGAGACTGCAGGGTGGCTGACAGTGGTTTTGGTCCTCCTAGCTCTCTTCTTCTTAGGCTCAGGGGGAACCACTGTGGGTTCTGCTTGACTACCTTCCTTATTTGCTGCACTAGGTGCAGTGTCTCCCTCTGGACTAACAGAGCTACCACCAACATCAGCTTCTAAGGATCTTTTTCTGGATTCTTGCAAGGCTTCTCTTTGGGCTTTGGGAAGTCTAGAGGGCCTTGGCTGAGTGTATGGTGTTGAATGGGGGTTAACTGAATTTGGGTCTAATCCAGCTTCATCCTCAAGGGAAAAAGAATCATAACCAGTAGGTAATGGATAATCAAGGTTGGGCACTTGATCAACCATGTGCTGAGTGAAGCAAAGTGGAATATGTGCATTTAGATCCTGTGAAGATAACAGTGTGTGTGTGTTCTTTTTCAAGACAGAACAAACCTCTAGACGAGGGGCATCATTATTAAAGTCACAGAAAGTATTGATACACATCATAAGAAAGCGAGGGTAGTGTGATACCTTCTTACCTATGGCAGCTTTGAGTTGTGCCATGAGGAGAGCACCAACATTCACCTTGTATCCATGGACAAGAGAATGTGTCAGTTTCTTGATGTAAGAGGGTATCCCATTCCAGCCTGTGGACTTGGTAGAGAACACCTTGACCATTGCATCAAATATCATGCTCCACTCCTTCCTTAGATACTTCCTGTCCATTTCACCAGACGGGTACCACTTGGTTGTCCCCTCTTCGAGAATAGGGCCTGCATACCCAATCTTCAAGAAGAGCTTCTTCAGAGTGTCATCATTAGCAAGTGGAGCAAAGTTTTGGCCTGCTTCCAGTGTAATTCCAAGAGCTGTATTGATGACCTCAGCTGTGAGAATGTATTGTTGCCCATTAATTGTGAATTGAATAGCTGGGTTTTCACCCTCAGTTTGAGCAACAGCAGTGCGCCAAAATTCCTCAAGTTTGTCTAGGTCGAGAATTGGAGTTGAGGTAATGGCTGAACGAAGATAGGACTTGTTCAAGAAAAACACCAGTCCTTTGAAATCCTCACCAGCATCATTTGGGGAAAAGATGCCAGCAAAGTTTGTTTGAGAGAGAGTCTGTTTGGGGGCCATGGAGATTTCAAGAAAAGAAGAAAGTGAGAAAGTAGCTTTTTGCTTGAAGAAAAGTATTTTGCCTTGAGTTTTGTGAGAGTGATATGTCTGAGTAACTGGAGAATAAATATGGGTTTCTCAAACGTTTGCTCAAAAAGTGGAGTTAAAGGACGTGTCTTAATCCACTCTCTTAACACGTGAGTTACTGCCCGTTATTCACTGTCAATCGTGGGGTGAATGTCCAATTACAACGGTCCACTATTGTTGACAGTAACCTGTGCGCTAGAAACAATCTGTCAGTAAGAGGAGGTGGTGACAGTAGGTTTTGCGCGACAGCAACTATTGCGCAAAAACTTGCTGTCACCGTTAAGCCTATGAATGACAGTATCCTTTACAAGTCTTGACAGAAAGTCTTTTCCTGCTGTCAAGAAGGTTGCTGTCAAGAAACACATGACAGTATCCTTCTTAACGACAGTAACTTCGATTAGGAAATGGTTCTGTCATGAACTTATTAGAATGCTTGATTCATATACTTAACTTAATATTGACAAATTATGGATTTAGCAATGTAATCTTTTGAACACAGATATTAAGCAATTAACACAGACAAATCATAAACTCAATAACCACATAAACAGGAACTTTTATTATTAATAAAATCATTAAAATTGAACATTTAGTACATTATTCTATGATTTTATTAACTAGTTCTAAGACTTCTTCCTTAAGCTCTTCTTCAGAGCGGCCTTCTTTTTCAAGAAGGGCCTGAAGCTCCTTCTCTTCTTCCACAGCCTTGGCTTCTTCTTCCTTAGCCTTGGCCTCCTTTTCCTCATCAATCTCATCCATGGCGTCCAACAACATTTCAAAGAGCTCGTCGATCTCTTCATTGTCTGGTTCACTATCACACTTCTTTAGACCAACTTCAATTCCTACTTTGTTTTCCATTATTTACTTTAAAACTGAGAGCAGACTGGTGAAACCTAAGGTTAATTTATAGGCAAAACCGTCTAAGGATTAAAGTCTAATGGTCAACAGTTAGAGTACCCATACAACTACCACAAAAGTAATTAATGGTCGTGTCCTCCTTTAATCCTACAGATTAATGCAAAAGAGTGTGAAAGTCCAATGGAACAGATTTTTAACTCTCAAACTTAACAGATAACCACATTAAAGTCATACACGGTTTAAAAATATGAGACTGGCACAAAAATACTGACATGAGTAGTCAAATCAACACATGCTGTCACATAACAGACATAAACCAAGTAGACAGTAACTTCTCTTGACAGCAGGTTTGAAGTTGCTGTCATGAGCTTCAAAAAGAAATTGAAAATTTAGAAACCTTAGTAAATTAACATACCAGATTCAGCATTCCCAATTCACTTACCAACCTGTTGAAGGTTGCTTCATCCAATGGCTTAGTGAAGATGTCAGCAAGTTGCTTGTCAGTTGGGACATAAATCAGCTTCACAGTTCCTTGTTCAACATGCTCTCTGATAAAGTGATGTCTTATATCAATGTGCTTTGTCCTAGAGTGTTGAACTGGATTGTCTGAGATGGCTATGGCACTAGTGTTGTCACAGTAAATAGGAATATCTCTTAACACTAGACCATAATCTAGAAGTTGACTTTTCATCCATAGAATTTGTGCACAGCAACTGCCTGCAGCAATGTACTCAGCTTCTGCTGTTGAGGTAGAAACTGAATGCTGCTTCTTGCTAAACCATGATACCAATCTTCCACCAAGAAATTGACAGCTACCAGTAGTACTTTTTCTGTCAATCTTGCATCCAGCATAGTCTGAGTCTGAGTAACCAATTAGATCAAATCCAGTATTCTTAGGATACCAAAGGCCTAGGTTAGGAGTGCCTTTTAAGTATCTAAAGATTCTCTTGATGGCTACCAAGTGTGACTCCTTTGGATCACTTTGAAACCTTGCACAAAGACATGTAGCAAACATGATGTCAGGTCTGCTAGCTGTTAGGTATAGGAGGGATCCTACCATGCCTCTATAAGTGCTTGAGTCAACTTTCTTTCCTTTAGGATCAAGATCCAGACTAGTTGCTGTGGACATTGGTGTCCTTGCAGGAGATGAATCTTCCAAGTTGAACTTTTTGAGAAGTTCCTTGATATACTTAGCTTGACTTATGAAGATTCCATCAGTTTGTTGAAGAATTTGTAACCCTAGAAAGAATGACAATTCTCCCATCATGCTCATCTCATATTTGTTGCTCATGAGATGAGAAAACTTCTCACACAGCTTCTCATTTGTAGAACCAAAAATGATATCATCCACATAGATTTGTACCAGAATGATGTCCTTGCCATGATGCTTGTAGAAAAGTGTCTTGTCCACAACTCCTCTGGTAAACTGGTTTTCCAGAAGAAAGGTGGAAAGTGTGTCATACCATGCCCTGGGTGCTTGCTTTAGTCCATACAAAGCTTTGAAGAGTTTGTACACAAAGTTATGCATGTCAGCATCCTCAAACCCTGGTGGCTGTTCCACATACACTTCTTCTTCCAGTTCTCCATTTAGAAAGGCACTTTTGACATCCATCTGAAATACTTTGAAGTTGCAGTGTGCAGCATAAGCTAGAAAGATTCTTATAGCTTCAAGTCTGGCAACAGGAGCAAATGTCTCATCATAATCTATTCCCTCCTGTTGACAGTAACCTTTAGCCACTAGCCTTGCTTTGTTCCTTGTCACCAATCCATTTTCATCAAGTTTGTTTCTGAAAACCCACTTGGTCTCAATAACTGACTTTCCCTTAGGTCTTGGAACCAATCTCCATACATTGTTTCTTTCAAACTGATTTAGCTCTTCTTGCATGGCTATCACCCAGTCAGAATCCAACAATGCTTCATCAATTGTCTTGGGTTCCATTTGTGACAGGAAGCATGAGAACATGCTGTCAGCAGAGACTTTGTTCCTTGTCCTCACACCAGAATTGGGATCACCAATTATAAGGTCATTTGTGTGGTCCTTGGTCCACCTGGTGATTCTGGGCAAGCTGCTTGATTGAACAGGAACATTTGCTTCAGCTTGTTGAGTTGAATGCTCATCAATTTCATTGTCTCCACCATGTTCTTCATTGTCTCCAGAGTCAACACTGTTCTGAATGTTAGATGTTATGGTGTGTGATTGAGCTGGAGTTTGAATGACAGTAGTGGTGTTGACAGCATCTTTGTCAACTTCAACAATTTGAGTGAAGCTAGGTTCTTCATCTACAATCTCCTCAGCTTCCAGGTATCCTTGATTCTCAAATCTAAATGTCTGCATCTTTCCTTCTTCATGCAGTCCTGGAAACTTGGTTTCATCAAATGTGACATTAACACTTTCTTCAATAATCCTGTGTTCTATGACATAAACTCTGTAGGCAGTCCTTTCTGTGCTGTAACCCATGAATAATCCTTCAAAAGCCTTGGTGTCAAATTTTCCTTTCTTCTCATGGTTGTCTTTCATCATAAAGCATTTGCTCCCAAACACATGAAAATATTTGACAGTAGGTTTCTTTCCAGTTAGCAGACAGTAAGGAGTACTTGCATGAGTTTTGTTGATCATGGTTCTGTTCTGAGTATAACAGGCTGTGTTGATGGCTTCAGCCCAGAAATATGTTGGCAACTTAGCATCATGCAACATAGTTCTAGCTGCTTCAATGAGAGTCCTGTTCTTTCTTTCTACAACTCCATTCTGCTGTGGAGTTCTTGCAGCAGAGAATTGTTGTACAATTCCTTCATCTTTACAGAAATTTCCAAGAGTGGCATTTCTGAATTCTGTACCATTGTCACTCCTCAAGATTTGAACTTTTGAGTTTGGGGTTCTATCAAGAACTCTGACTTGATCAATAATCACTTGAGCAGCTTCATCTTTGGATTCAAGAAATTTCACCCAAGTGTACCTTGAGTAATCATCCACCATTACCAAGGCATACCTCTTTCTGGCCATAGATGGTACATTGACTGGTCCAAAGAGGTCCATGTGAATCAACTTGAGTGCTTCTGTGTTGGTGTTTACTTGTTTGGACTTGTGCACAGCTCTTCTCAGTTTGCCCATTTGACAATCTTCACACAGTCCTTCTTGACAGAATTCCTGTTGGGGCAAACCTCTCACTAACTCCTTCTTCATCAGAATATTCATTGTCTTGAAGTTGAGATGTGAGAGCTTCCTGTGCCAAAGCATACTGTCACCAACAGTAGCCTTACTGTAAAAACAGTAAACTTTATCCTTCTTTGTTGAGCTTAGATCAGCAACAAACAAGCTTCCTTTTCTGACCCCTTTTAGAGAGAGGCTTCCATCCTTCTTGTGATAGATGTTGCAAACCATCATGTCAAAGTCAACCTTAAATCCTCTGTCACTGAATTGGCTGACACTGAGTAGGTTGTGCTTCAATCCATCCACAAGAGCAATATCTTCAATGACAACATTCCCAATTTCCAGACAGCCATATCCCACTGTGTAACCCTTGCTGTTGTCTCCAAAGGTTATGATTGGGCCAGCTTTCTCTACATAATGTGATAGCAGGGCTTTATCACCTGTCATGTGTCTTGAGCAACCACTGTCAATTATCCACATGACCTGATTTTTCTTCTTACCCTGCAAAACAGAATGTTTCTAAGTTGCATATGGTACCCAATCTTTGTTGGGTCCTGTAGTTTCAGTGTTCCCTGAGTTTCTTCCAGTCACAACATCACAAGCATTATCAAAGACTTCCTGTTTGACTTCTCTTTTCACCCACTTAGGTTTAGAATTGGACTTGGTCCTTTTCTTAGTGGATGAAGCCTTTTTGCTGTTGCCAGCAGGCTCAGAAGTCTCAACAGTGTTTAGGTATGAGCATTTTTCAGTAGAGAGAACAGGTAAGTTAAAGCATGTACTCATGGCAGTGATTTTGCATGGCATACAATCAATGTTATTACAGACACTCATAGTTCTATGCATAAGGGGGGTTCTGTGTAAGTTACCATTGAGTTCAGTTGCATTGATCTTATCCTCAATTGGTTTCTTACAAACATGTGTTAAGTGATGTGTAGATCCACAGTTATTGCATAGTTTCCTAGAAGCACCTCCAACATTAGTGTATCCATTTCCTTTGTTGACACCTACCTTACCATTCCTGTTCCTAGACTTGGGAGTCACTGGATTGACAGTATGTTCAGAAGTTGCTGTCGAACTATCCTTGACAGTATCTTTTAATCCTACTGTCTTGACAGAAGGTTTGAGAGTTACTGTCTTGGAATCATTCTTGACAGTATCTTTGAAAGATTCTGTCTTGCCAATCGTGACAACATCCTTTGACCTTACTGTCTGATCGCTTGGTAAGTTTACTGTCTTGGGGATTGTGACAGTATCCTTTCCTTCCTTGAATGTGCTGTCAACACCTTCATCCTCATCAAGAATTTCTTGTTTGATGAGCATGGCTTCTTCATCAAACTCAATTTCAGCAGCTTTGAAAATAGGAGTTTTAACTTTCTTGAGAATGGTGGGTTTGACAGCAGCTATTCCAGGACAATCTTGAATCACAGTTTCCTTTCCAGGTCTTCTACCATAAGAAAAACCTATACCAACAGACTGATTTTCTGTATGCTTATCATTGTAATCCTGAAGTATCTTTGATGAGTTTCTATAGGCCTTAATCTTAAATTCATTTTCAGCAATCTCATTCCTCAGGAATTCCTCAACCTCCTTAGCACATTTTAATTCATTTTTAAGTTTGGCATTCTCTTGAGCTAAAGAGCCTAGAGAACTGGTTTTGAGAAAAAGAGAATCATTTTCAGACTGAAGTGTTTCATTTAGCTTACTTAGTCTAGAGATTTCCTCATTAGCAGCAGACAAGCTAGTATAGACATTGAACATTTCAGCACTTAAGTCTTTAATGGTTTTCTTATACTCATCAGTAGACATATCAAGTAAGACAAGTGAAGGTACCTGACTTGAAGGAGTTGATGCTACCTCATCAGTGCTAGCCATGAGAGCTAGGTTAACATATTCTTCCTCTTCTTCATCATCAGAATCATCCCAACACTTTCCTTCAGCCACATAGGCTCTACCTTGATTTTTCTTAGAGTATCCACCAGTTCCTTTCTCATATCTTTGAACCTGTTTGGGTCTTTTGCATTCAGTAGCAAAGTGACCAGGTTCTCCACAGTTGTAGCATTTGAACTTTGATCTATCCACAAATCCAGTTTTGTATCCTCCTTTGGTTGAACTTCCCACAGCAGCCTTTGATGAGCTTCCTTTGCTGAACTTGGATGCTTGCCCTTGAGGCTTGTATGACCTATCCTTCTTGAACCTAAAGTTCTTGAATTTCTTGGCCATGTAAGCCATAGTAGGGTTGTCCATGCTTTCCAGTTCCTCCATTGTGTAGAAGTCTTCATCTTCCACATCTTTAATCTGTAGTACCACTTTCTCATCATCTTCAACCACCTCTTCTATCTTCAAGGTCTGTGTTGGGATTGATTGTGTGATCTGTGGTACTTCACTTGGCTGTGTGATCCTTGGCACATGTGCTACTAGGGCACTTGACATATTAGCCATCTTGTTCCTTGTTCCACTTTGTATGGCTCTCTTTTGAAAGAGTTCGAGTTCATAGGATTTCAGAATACCATAAAGTGTCTCAAAGGTTATAGTGTTGAGATCTCTTCCTTCTCGTATGGCTGTTGTCTTGTGTTCAAGGTGATCAGGCAGTGTGAGCAGGAACTTGACGTTTAATTCTTTTCTGTCATAGTACTTGCCATGTATCTGTAATTCAGTTAAGAGCTTACTGAACCTTTCGAACATGGAGGTTAAGTCTTCACCAGGCTTGGCCATGAATGCCTCATATTGAGATATTAGAATTTGCCTTTGGTTGCCCTTAACCTCTTCACTTCCTTCACAGAGTAAGGCTAACCTGATCCACATCTCCTTGGCTGATGTGCAGCTTATTACACTTCCACACATGGCTTTATCCAGTGTGAGAGAATCGAGCAAGATAAGTTGCAAATGATCATCTAGCACCATTTTCTCCTTTTCAGGTTCCAAGAATTCTGAGGGATCTTTGGGAACCCAATGTGCAGGAATAATCTCACCATTCACTGTTGTGGCTTCAATTTCCTTTCTTGGAATGAAAGGACCATTCTCGAGTATACCTGGGTATAGTGGATTTGCAGCTTTGATAAACAACAAGATTTTTCTTTTCCAAATGCTGTAGTTCTCTTTATCAAAAGCTGGGATCTTGATACTGTTTGATTTCTGCATTTTCTCCGGGATCTCAGATATGTATGTTAATCTGAAAGCTCTGATACCAGTTGTTAGTCCTTGTGTATTGCAGAAGGGGGGGGGGGATGAATGCAATACTGATAAAATTCAATCTAAATTTCAACAACTAAAATCAAGATTAAACGTTATCAGCAATATATGCAATCACGAACAGTATTTAGTAAGAACAAGATTCACAAAATAAATGTTTTATTTATTTTGCAAAGTGTTGCTACAACCTCAAGAAAAAGATCTCGAGCTTCGGGTTTTTCTTCCTAGACACTTGCTTGTGTTCGTTACTCTTCTAGAATGAGTTGATAGTAGGTATATGACTAACCCTATCACTATCAGTCACGGGTTTGTAAAGCTGCTGTCACTGTCAAGTGGCAGCTTCTTACAGATTGTCTTACCCATGTGACTTTCCTAAATTGCTAACATGTCAGATAAACATTACAAAGAACGCAACCTAGATTCATTCTATTTCCAGCTAAACCAATTCAGCAGATAAAGACTTGACCTTGCTCTTGAATTGATTCGCTTTTGATTTGTAGTGCCTTGAAGCTTCTGTCGTAGTCTTGCAGACTTGGTGCAGCTTAGGGATGCTGCATCACGCCTGTTTCTTGAACATTTAAACTGTCACGGGATTTGACTGAGAAAGATACCTAGCATAAGGATCTTTATTGAGACAGTTACTTTTGCCGCAAAGCTTGCTGTCACAGGAATGATCTTTTGGTGACAGTATGAGTTCCCCGCATAGAGTGCTGTCGAGGATCCCAAACTTGCTGTCGAGGGCAATAGTTGCTGTCGCGTAGTCTTCCGCCAATGTTGCTGTCAGAGTAAATATGCTGTCGTGACTTGCAACATTCTGTCTTCTTGTAATCTTACTGTCACAGCTTTAGGACAGTAACCTTTATTCATGTTGTCATCCAAAAAGCATTCTTTGAGGCTTGAACACACAAGTGAACTTCTTTCAAATAATACAACTAGAATAACATTACATACTGATTACAAGAACATACTTTGGCTATGACAGTATGTTCTACTTAATTTAAAAAATTAAGTACAATCAAAGTTAAGTTGTTTCTATGCTATCACCCATAAATCCCAACAGTCTTCATTTTTCATTTTGAGTTTGGAAGCAAATCCCAATTTCAAGACCCTGTGAATTTATATCCAATTCAATTCATCTATGATTTTCTTGCTCGGAAGGTAAACGATTTGATTGAGTGATATTTATTATTTTCTCAATTTGATTTTAATTATGTGTATTTTTTGTATTGAATTATGGTTATTAGGTTTGATGGATAATAATAACATGAGATCTACACAAGGCGGTGAATCAACCAACGATGACGGTGGCGATTGGAGGAGTCAGATGCAAGATGAATCTCGAAAACGGATTTTTAACCATATGTATGTATATTTTTATGCCTCGTAAAACATGTACATTATTGTTTATGATCTTTGTCGAGTTTTCGTAATTTAGGGAATGTGTATAAAATATCTAGACGATTAATTACTCAATTCTAGTTTTTCGAAATCTAGGTAGAACCTTGATAAATAATTCTAGGTACTCAATTCCTTTCTTGAGTGCACCTAAAAGTGGATTTGTGATTAAGCTATTATCCACGGTATAATCCCTCAAACTCAATACTCTTTACTGTAATAATCTCTCTAAATTGATAAAAGGTCTCAATCCAAGTTAGTGCTAATATTTGATATCTCCTATATCATAAATTTTAATATTTTGCAAGAAAATTGTAGTGTTAAGTATCTTCCAACTTTCGAATGAAGTCATATCTTTGATTAAATACACATTTTATACATTTTACGAGTATGCAAATATGTAATGATACTAATTTGTGCTAAAAGAAAATTCTCTAGTAACTTTGAAACTATTCATTATTATCAGAATTATCTAATTGGTTATTGTGTTCTTCTCATATTGTATGAACAAATAACATTTATAAATGTAATAAGTGTTATTGATTTTAGGGTGTGAACTATCGATTAAGTGTGTGAAAAGATCTGCTCCCTTAATTTTTTGAGGCTTTATTTGTACTTATATTATAACAATTAAACAATATCCCTGATATCCCAAAAACAAGAAGGTAGAGCTTGGTGTGTCGGCGTGCTCTAGAATTAGTAAGACACAAAGTTGAGACATAACTCTACTTCACAAAATCATGGAACTATGGTTGAACTATGGTTGACATGACTGAACTCGACAACATTATAAAAATATAGCTCATGGTTGAGCTACCTCTTGGAACTAGTGTTGCTTTTCAGAAGAGCCGAAAGTGTGATTCTGGATTTAGTTGCTAACAAGTCTCTTTTTATATGTGAGTCACTAGTTTATGCTTATTTTTTTCTTGTTGTGTTCATTGTTTTTTGCAGTTTGATACCTACATTATAAATTTCAAAATTGTAGTTGGTATCTTTTTACTGTCTATTTAAGTTTCCTCATTACTACATTTTAGTTTGTGTATATGGATGTTTGTGTACCTCTTATGATAATTTTGTATGTTTACGTTTCATGTAATTTTGTGGAGTTTCTTTTACTCTCTTTAATAAATTCTCTCAGCCTTTTGGTTCAATATTGTTATTCCATAAAATGAGCCATTGGTTCAGTATTTTTATTCCATAAAATGAGCAATGTATGTGAGACTATGAGATGCATGAGTGTTTTTAGACCTTTTTTCTTATTTTAGCTTCACTCTTAAGTTGCTAAACTTAAAATTTTCTTGTTTTACGTTAGAATGAACAAGTTGAAAAGGCGATTTCCCTTGTCCGGACAAGAGGGATTCCAAGAGCTCAGGAAAATTGCTATGAGATTTGAAGAAAAGATATACACTTCTGCAACAAGCCGGGTTACATAGCTATAAATTACGTTCTTGATTTGTATCTTCTTGTTTAAATTCAATGATTATGATTGCATTATTTAATGGCAGGTTGATTATTTCAAGAAGATATCTGCGAATATGCTGGCCATGGAGAGAAGATATCCCACATCTAATGCAATACCGCCCAACTCTACTAACATTGGCCAGAATCCTCAAGATCCAGGTAGTTTCACTAATGTGAATGTGTTTGTGCACCATTATTGTATTTAAACACATCTGCATGTCTTCTATACTTTATCTAATTCCCCATATAGCTTTTCATATTGATAAATTTATGTTACAATCTTTGGACATGAGAATTATCTGTCTAACACTCGACATTTAACACCCCAGTCCCACATCGAGAAGATTCGGGACTTTAGTTTAGTTTATAAGGCAAAGTACTACTACTAATTGCACCAAGAAATCATGATCTGTTGGGGGCCTGTGGTGGGCTTGTGGACTACCCAAGTTGGATGCATTTAGTCCAGTGTATTTCTTCTTATTTTAGGACTAGGAATCGGGACTTGACCCGATTTTCGGAAAAAAGGCTCGGGATTTGACCCGGCTAGTCACATATGGTATCATAGCCAACTCTCGAAAGATTAATTTGTCAAGTTGCCGGATTTAGGGACACGAAGGCTGGTGGTATTATCCCACAATGAACAGAGGTCCGGAGGTGGGGACAAGAAGCCAACCGGTATTATCCTACAATGGCTAGAGAGGAACGATGCAGACCTATAGGCTATCGGGTCACGCCTAACGAGGATGTCAGGAGTTCAAGTGGGGGAGTTTGTAACACCCCAGTCCCACATCGAGGAAAGTTGGGACTTTAGTTCAGTTTATAAGACAAATTAGTACTACTAATTACACCAACAAATCGTGATCTTTTGGGAGCCTGTGGTGGGTTTGTTGACTACCCAAACTGGATGCATCTGGGCCAGTGTACTTAGTCTTATTTCAGGACTCGAAATTGGGACTTGACCCGATTTTTGGAAAAAGGCTCGGGATTTGACCCGGGTCGTCACACCTATTAAAATTATATGTTGTGTTTTTTTTAGCTTTCAAGGGCATAGTAGTTGCTGTTGGAGATAATAGAAACAATAGGCAATTATATTCTATAATATATCACAAATTCAAGAACAGGCAAACAAACCAAATTGAAAACAAACACGAAGGCAAGACAATAATAATAATCAGTAACAACAATATAAAAGAGAATGAAAAGAAAAACTTAGCTATAAAGTCACTTTAAGAAATCAAATAGCTGAGTCGCCGAATCTTCGAGAAGACACGACTGTTCTTGAAGAAACTATCGCCCCACTTACTGCGTTGGTGTGCCGCGATGAATCTCCCAGGATAAAATAGCACAAAGCAACTCCCTCACAGTCCGGTGATGCTTAACAGGGACAAACACCTTAGTTCGTCCAAAATCTATGCAACTCGTATATGTCTGCGAGGAAGGCACTGAGAATTATATATTGTATCTCAAGTATACCTCTCAATATATAGGCTTCTTGGGTTGCTCTTCTTCTGTTTTACTCGATGTGGGATCTAAAGTAACAAAACAGAAAAATAAACAAAACAAGTTTTATTTATTATTTATATTATCCTGATTAAATAATATTAATATTACAAAATATATCCAGAGTCTGATTATGAAAATAATCCTTACTCAATAAATTTAATATTAATAGTTAAATAATAAATATAAATGAATAAATTTGTAATCAAAAAATACATAGAGTTCTCACAAGCACCAGGCCGTACAAGCATTCCACTTATGCTAGTAGTTGTAAACAACACTAACACAAGATGCTATATAAACTCAATATCTTTCTTTACAATATCAATGTGGGACAAAATCCACATAACCCATTTCAAGCAATCAACTTTTCCTCACTATATTTATGGACTCCACTAAGAAAATATCTTAGATTCAAACATTAAACTTTAAGTTCTCATAGTAAGGAACAAGTTCCAATCGTTAGTTTTCGGAAATTACATCAAGAGCCTATCTAAATTAGGTCTTGAAATTCCCATTTTCTAACATTCACCCATAAATCCATAATTGAATTGCATATCAGATTTTATACATGACATGTTTTTCAGAGTCGGTACTCTTCCGAGTTTGAACCCTCCTAAGTCCCCTACTTCGATGATCACCTGATATAGATTGAATATTTCACCTTGAATCTCTATCAGTTTGGTGTAATCACACTCCATAGACGATGACATATCAAAGGCCATGGTGAATATCTACGGCTTTGAGACATTAATGATCGTGTCTCGATCTTGTTCTTCGAATGCTTCAAGGAATAACCCTTTTCCCTAATTGCGACCACACAATTACATTCGCTTAGCTGGGCATCTCCAGAGATGTACCGCTCCCATCTCATCATTAAGACTTGACCCCATTCAGAGTTCTAAAACTCTTGCTTGAAATTACATCAAGAGCCTATCTAAATTAGGTCTTGAAATTCCCATTTTCTAACAGTTGCAAAGCTCAAAAATGGCGGAATGAGATAATTTGTTAGATCCCATAGGCTCATGCTTATTCATCTTACATTCTATTTTCATGGAGATTATAGAATTCTATATTTGGATGTTGTGTCACATTGGTAATGGTTTGAAGAATGGAAAACATGAAATTCCAAGAACCAATGCTTTTAAATTTTGAATCAATTTCATGGAAATTGATTTTGTAGTAATATGCCTCCTAGAAATTACACCTTGTATTCAGTTTGTTAAGGGACGAAAAGTTTTCCATCCTTGTACATTGTTATCTTAACCGGAGAACTATACAGTGATCTTACGAAAAGTTTGCTAAAAGGAGTACACACATAATTGTGTTGAAAAAATAGAACTAACCATTTGCATGATTTTCGCTTCATCTTGTTAAGTAAGTAAGTAGTTCATAACCTTAAGGTGTTAGATGGATTGGTTACTTAACATAGTGTGTCACAGCTCGGTTTAGGGAGGGACTTCGAGTCCTCCCACCTCTTAGATGAATTGATTACTTAATATGATATCAGAACTCAGTTCAGGGAGGGACTCGAGTTCAGTCCTCACACCCCAATCCATTAATTAAATATTTGTTTGTGTGTTTATCTGTCTGCTGACTTGCTATTTGTCTGGTCATCGGTACGAAATGTACCGTACGATTGAGGGGAGTGTAGAATAGTATAAGATCATGGTGGGGGCTTAGCTCGGTTTAGGGAGGGACTCGGGTTCGAGTCTTCTCACCCCCATTTGTTTCATTTAAATATTTGTTGATGCTGGGTTTTGGACATAAATTTGAGTTGGTAATCTTTTTTGAACCTTTAATATAAATATTATCAGAAAGGAAAGAAGAGAATGCTTCAGGCTTCTGATTGAGGCATGCAGTAGCTTTTGATAAAAAGAGTTATAGGAAGTAATTAACATCAAATGAAAGGAAAGTAGGATGAAAAACATAGATAAGAAGAGAAGGACTAACGTGAGAGCAACACTCAAGGTACAATCTGACTACTTACTTTATATAAGCATGAACATCCAACTATTATATAACCTGCTTGCAGGCAGGACGAGAGAACAACACCAAAGGCGTATCTCATCTCAGTTTTTTATTCATATTAAGCTTGAGCATCTATCTATTAAACTAGATCTTGGCACATTTTAGATTCTCTTGACATTAAAAAAGTAAATGTTGCAACTGCACCTTATAAGTGAACAGGTAAAGAATACAATATATTTCCTACAATTGCTAGGATTCTATGTAAACAAACAGATGTACATTCCCTATATATTGAAGGGACACACATGATAGACAAATTCAATACTTGAGCTGATAGTAGTTTTCATTATGAGAATATCCGAGATTGTGGTATCACTTTGATCCAAGATTATCCCTTTATTTTGTTCTTTTGCTGAACAGGTTCTCAAAGCATGCAATCCCAATCAGGTCAACTCTTACTCCAAAACATCGGCAATAATATTGCCGCAGCTGGAATGCAAGGATCTTCACAGACTAATATTCCTAGTGTTAATCGGAGTTTCAACACGCAGAGCATACCACCTATTTCTGGGGTTTTACAGAACTCTGTGCCTAGCGCAATTGGACAAGGCATTCCTTATAATGTTTTTGCCTATTCACAGAGGCAGACAGGGAGGCAACAACAGGGTGTTTCTAATATACACCATCATATGTTGTTGCCTACACAGCAGCAACAGCATCTCGTGGGACAGTCTACTGCTACAAATATACAACAAAACCAGATAATTGGGCAACAAAATAGAATCCCTGACATGCAGCAAAATCAACAAAGGTTGCCAAGTCAACAGAACATACTTTCCAACCAACAATCACAGCAGCTGATGGGTTTACCTAACAACTTTGCCCATATGTATCAGCAGCAGTTGGGCACCCAGGAGCAGCAACAGCACCATCAATTGGTAGGAGCTCATCAGAGCGCATCAAATTTGTTGCCAAATCAAGCTCAACAGTCACATCAGCAGGTGATGTCCAATCAGTTCCCAAACCAAACTCAGACACAACAGCAGTCACAAATGGTGTTTCAAATGCCAGTACAACCAGTACAGTTTCCGCAGCAACTAGGTCTGCAACTTCAGCCAAATCTCTTGCACCGTGGCATGCAGCAAACGCTTCAAACGCTTAAGCAGAAGCAGGTTTTTCAACCTCAGAGAGCCATGGAGGAGGCATTGTCAAGTATGTATTTCTGGCCTTGTGATCTTCACATTTCTTGTACCTATTCAATATGCAAGTTGTTCTGCATGCTTCTCTAAGTTTTTAATACACATTTTCATGATTTCAATGATCAAACTAACATTTTAACATATATCTGATTATATACTTTTGCTCAACTGCTTTGTTCATCGATCTACATCCTTAATGATGCAGAACAGCTTTAAGAAACTATGAATAAATGATAATTAAAAAAGAATAGTGATATAACTTGGGCGATTTGATCGTGGAAGAATCACTACCCCAACTGTATCCAATAAACAAAGATAAAAATACCATAAATTGCAACCCAATATGTCAGTAATCAAGTTTAAGATAGTATTTGACTGTTACATGATTTGTATAGTGGGAAACGTATCCTCAAACGGAGGCTAAAAAGAAATGGAGTACTCTCTCTAGGTTCTTATACATATCTCTTTTTGTTTCTTTAAACTTTATGTACTCTCTCAAAGCTAGTACTAGAATTGTGAGGTGCCATTGTACATCTCATTGACCTTACGAAGATACTTCTTAAGCTTATATTCTTATATTATTATTACATCAGGCTGGGAGAGAGGGGTAGGATTTAGGGAGAAGAATCTAAACCTCAGCTAAGTAAGGGTGAAATATTGCTTTATGTTTAAGCTATGGACTAGCCAAGCCTATCATGCATGTTCAAATTGAAGATTGTACTAACCTGACTGATGTTTTGGAAGGGCTGGGAAACCTAGATATTCACTCACTTATATCTCGCGTTTGAATCTTAGCTTCGTTTCTTGAATAGCTTGTCTATATGTTTGTACTTCTCTTGAATCTTTGTTTTCTTTGCAGTTTGCAGTTTCTATGTCTAGGTTTGGAGGAAAAGTAAAAACTGATTTAGTAACTAGATAATTTGGTGTCTTCATATTGTTCCTTTTTTTTTTCCAGAAGCAAACCATAATTCCATGCAACCAAGTTCAAGTATGCTACAGCAGCAACAAGATCAGTTGCAGCAGAACCAGAATTTAAAGGAATTTCAGCACCATCAAATGCAACAAAATTTGCTCATTGCTCCAAGTAAAGCTAGTACTCCTTTACAACCAGTATATTCAGCTGTAGTCGTGCCCTCTCCTTCAACTCCGGTTGTTCCGTCCCATATGTTAGGAGAGCCAGAAAAGGTTAATTGTGGCCCTTCATCGTTGTCCAAAGCTGGTAATCTTGGACACCAAACAGTGGGTACATTGGTGCCAGCCCAATCCCTTGCTATAGGGACTCCGGGGAAATCAGCGTCACCTTTACTGGATGAGTTTACTAGTCCAGAAGACCATCATGCCATCCCAGCCACAGTTGTCTCTGCCAAGTCAACTGCTACAGAAGAGCCTCTTAAACGTTTGAATAAAGTGGTAAGTACAATTCAGTTTTGGTATTACTATGTGGTGAAAACCAATTCCTGCAGATTTTGAACTACAGGAATAAATTACTATTTGATTTACAGGTGAAGTCAATGTCATCAAAAGATTTGACTGCTTCTGTTTGTGACATTCGAGCTGTTGTCAGTATGACTGATAAAACAGAAGGATCAAGGGTTGCTGTCTGTGAGGATTTGGTTAAGATGGCCAAGTGCCCTCTACAGGCAAGAAACCTTATCACGGAAGATGAAACAACTAAAAGAAAAGAAAATAAGCGTTGTACAACTGCTACGCCTTCAGATGTATCTTCTCCAGGCAGCTTGAGTGATAGTTTCAAGCAGTTAAATGGTTTATATTTGTCAGACCTGGATTCAACTGCAACATCTACTTCCAAGAAACCAAGAATTGAGGTACTAGCTCACCTAATTAACTTTCATTAAGATACTTCTTTGTGGTTATGATTACAGCTTTAAAATGATAGGAATTCTGTAAAAATGATTTTGTAGGCATGCCTCGATGCTTTATAATAATTTCTAAACTTGTTCTCTGATTTAGCTCAGTGTCAAAACCTATTCTAATATCATTTTTGGTATGCACAACAGAATGGTGGTGGAAGTTTCAGCTCAAAATAAGGAACTCAGTGAGGACTGTAACTTATGCAATGTATCACAATGTTGGAAGACCCCCTTTACATTGTACTGAGAAGGAGTTTGAGGATAAATGTTGGAAGACCCCCTTTACAATGTTTGAAATCAGATGTTGGATTTGTAATATTGTTCTGGAATTTATTATGTGTTTGTCACAGAGTTTTATTTCATCATTTTTAGCCATTTATAGAATTTATTTACGGTTACTTAAATTTTATTTATAATTATTCTATTTATAATTATATTTTTATTACGATGCAACACAATTGTTTTTTTAATATTTATAATTATATTTATTTATGAATATTTTAATATTTAAAAGTTATTAGTTTACATGATTAAATTATTGTTAAAAACGATTTAGCCAAAAAAAATTATAGTTAAAAATTTGATATTTATTACATTTTACACGCTCAATTTAATATTTTTTTATATTGAGTTATAAAAGTTAGATTTGGCCAATTTTATGGTTCACATGAAATTCACAAAATAATTTTTAATTTAGTTGTGATTTAATCGTTTTTTTTTTCAATTAAAAACTATTCTAAAACTAAAAAGAGAATAAAGTGACGAAATTTAATGTTGAGAATTCTATTCGATTTGGGAAATCTACTTATGTAGTTTAGATTATTAGAATAACCTTTATTAACCAAATACAGGTTTTAATGTTAAATCTAACGGTTTTCACCTATCTATTTAAGATTAAACAATTATTATTATTTTGGTTATAAATGGGTTTCCTTATTTAATTACAACTATTTTTATATTTTAACTTTTTGGAAAATCCAATCCTAATATAATATCTTTTAACTTATATCATTTTTAGATAATAATTTCTTTTTATATGATATAATCTTGATCATCTATTTTTAAAATTATCGGTTGAGAATGTTTTGCAGTATTTAGGACCAAACTATCAGGATAACATCATTAATTTTTCTTAATATTTATAATTTTTCTTAATTTTTAATTTTTTTAAATATTTATTACTAAAATTTAATATACTCTTTTTTGTAATATGTTAATGATGCGGGAACTTTGAACTTTTGAGAAAATAAATTATCAATTAAATTTTTTTTTTTTTTTTGTAATAGTTCTTCTTTTAAAGTAGTACACCGCGACAATCAAAATTCTGTATAAAATTAATTTTTTTTATAGTATATCCCGTAAATATCTATGTTATATATTAAAGACTAAATAATGAAAGCTTTCTTCGCTTTGTTTGATCACTCAATCCATAATCGTTGGATCTTTCAAATTAAATTGTTGACAAACATTACATATAACAGTAAAATTATCATGTAGAATGATCTAAGATTTGAATCTACCAACAACATATTAAAATTTACAGGTTTTTTTTCAAAAAAAAGAATTTTTTTTCTTTCAGACATAGGTTATTTGATAATATTTTTTGTAAAATACGATTTTTCAAAAAAGTACTATACTAATTGATTAACAAACTTTTAAAGTTTCGAATTTAATAATTTACAATGTATATAGGTTAAAAAAGTTAGGTATATTCTGTCTACAATTTCAAAATACGGTTTTTTTAAATATGAATATAGTCCTCCTAACAATGAAATTAGGTCTCTACAAGTACTTATAAAACAAAATCACCATTTGCGTATAATTTATTATTTAATAATAAATTATATTTGATTAGTTATGATCTATAACTTAATAAAATAGGATAAAAAAATATGCACAAATTTATAAAATTTTATCCTCATATTATTATATTCTTTGTTGATTTGAATTTTTCTTAGATTGATTTTAATTTTTGAATATAGATTTCTAAATTTAAAATAGTTAGAAAAAAGTAATTAAATTGGCGTTAAAATAATGATGACATAATAATCATTATTAGAATTTAAATACTCACTTTACTGATTTGGGCTTTATCTTGTGTTTTAAAAATCAGATTTTGACGATTTTACACCCACGTGAAGATAATTAAATTATTTTTAATTAAAAGATGGTTTAACAATTTTTATCTAACTGGAATTGTCCATGGAAGAAAGTCACAAATTTTTTACATGGAGAATTCTATTCAATATAGAAAACTTATTTTTATTTGGTATATTTGGTTTAAATTATCAAAATACACTTTTTAGAATTTAAATATAATCCTATTATAAATAAAATACACTTTTTTAATATTTGATCAAACAATTTTCATTTATCCAGTTAAGATCTAATAGTCCTTATTAATTTGGTTGTCACGATCAAAATTTTGGATAAAGCGCTATAATGTTATTATATAAAAGAGTTTAATATAATAAGAATATCAAGTACATATTGATATAAATATCTTACTAACTGCTTTTACTTTTAATGTTTCAGTTTTATTTATAGTGTATATAAAATTTTAAAATACATTATTACTTTAAAATTATTAAACAGAATAAAAATTATGTTATGATTATATAAAATTTTATTCTCATATTATTATAGTCTTTATCGATTTGAATTTGTTCTTAATTTATTTTAATACTTTATTGAAAGAAAGATAAAATTTCTATATTTAAAATAATTAGTGGAAAAATAAATAAATTGGTGCTACAATTATAAAAAAATATTTATTAAAATTTAGATACTCACTTTACTATTTGGGTTCTTTCCTAAGTTTTAGAAATTGAATTTTGACGATTTTACAACCCATGTGAAACTAACGAAATTATCTTTAATTTAATGATGATTTAATAATTATTATCTAACTTGACCAGTTGACCTACCCATAAACCGTAAAGAAAAGATGATTAAGTATTATATTCAAAATTATTGTTTATGAATATGAAACCCTCAATATTTTAATAATATTTTGAAATTATCCTTTTATATTTGTTATATGTAAAATAATATAATTATAATTTGGATTAATCAAATTGTTATGTTCCAAAAAAAATGTTTAAATTTATTCATGTACATGAGTTCTCCTAAGTCTCTTATAATGCAGGGTCCACATGTATCATTGTTATATGATATACATGAGCATTATATTGATAATTTTTAATATTATAATCGATATGAATTGTTAACTGATATTTGGTTTAACAATTATTATCTAACTCGAACTATACATAAATTAAAGAGAAAAGATATTTAAGAATTTTTACATAGAAAAATTTTAAATTATCAAAATACACTTTTTAGTATTTAAATATAATTCTATTATTAATCAGATACACTTTTTAATATTAGATCTAACAATTCTCATCGATCTATTTAAGATCTAACTGTAATAATTAATTTGGTCGTATAGTGGTCGTACACGGACCAGATCGATTTTAATTTTTTCTTAAATTGATTTTAATATTTTATTGAAATAAACATAGAATTTATAAATTTAAAAGAATTAGGAAAAAAAATTAAATTGGTGCTACAATAATAAAAAAAATTATTAAAATTTAGATAATCACTTTACTGTTTGAGCTCTATCTTGAGTTTTAGACAATAGCTTTTAACAATTTTACGGCCCACGCGAAACTAACAAAATTATCTTTAATTTAATGATGGTTTAATAATTATTATCTAACCGGAACTATCCATAAACTAAAGAGAAAAGATAATTACGATTTTTTACATAAAGATTTCTATTCAATATTGAAAACCTATTTATAATTGGTTTAAATTAAAAAAAAATTATTAAAATTTAGATAATCACTTTATTGTTTGGGCTCTATCTTGAGTTTTAGACAACAGATTTTAACAATTTTACAGCCCACGCGAAGCTAACAAAATTAACTTTAATTTAATGATGGTTTAATAATTATTATCTAACTGGAACTATCCATAAACTAAAGAGAAAAGATAATTACGATTTTTTACATATAGATTTCTATTCAATATAGAAAACCTATTTATAATTGGTTTAAATTATCAAAATACAACTTTTAGTATTTAAATACTATCCTATTATTAATCAAATACAATTTTTAATATTATATCTAACGGTCCTTATCTATTTGAATATTTATAGTTTTATAATCCAACGGATCATATACTTTTGGTAGTACAGTGACCGACCAAAGTTTTGGATAAGATCTCCCTTAAGCTTATTATATATAAGGAGTTAATTTATATTAGAAAAAAATGACCTAAGAGTGTCCACTTTACATGAGGTTAATGTGTTTTTTAGTGCAATTTTAAAAAGGTATATTTATAAATATAAAACACATCCCCTGTATTTAAAAAAATGAGGATTCTTTTAACCACAGAAAACTCAACTATGGGGTAAACTCAGATCCAACAATCTCTTTATAATATAATAAATACATTTAAATACACATATACTCTTTATTAGAAAAAAAATAAAAAGATGTTTCAATGACGCGCAAAATACCAAAATATTAAAATACTAAATTTTGGTTATTTCGATTTCTTACAACTACATAATTATACAAGATTTATTTATTTACTTTCTTCATTAATAATGAAAATCATGTTTAAATGACGCGCAAGAGTACCAAAGTATCAAAATATAAAATTTGTTTATCACTAAATTCGTGTTCGATTTCTCGCAACTACGTAATTATGCAAAATTTATTTATTTACTTTAATTTTCTTATTTTCATCCCTGGTTCGATTGCCCCTAACTACATAATTAAATAATGTTTATTTATTATATACTTCTATCATTTAATTCTCTACAGTACATATTTTAATTATAATACTTAATAATTATATTTATCTTCAATAATTTATTAATATTAATATTTTAACTTCTATTCATACTTGGCCCTGGCACACATGCATTATGAGCTAGTATAATTAAAATTAGTAGCACATGGCTCAAGTCTTTTGTACTTCAATGCAAAATCTTTCTATTAATAATAGGCCAACATGGGGCAATAATTGGTGGCACATTTTACTGAATCTAAATTGGCAAGACATTTTAATGTATTTGAAATGTCCAAATTTCCCTTGTGTTTACTATTTTTTAAAAAAATTGTTGTTGAGTGGATTCGAACTTGGGTCTATACAATAATTTGCACCTTATCTTACCACCACACCACTCAATTGTATGTGTTGTCAATTACACACATCATATGTGTGTCGCTTGAGTAGAGAAATATTTGATATTATTATTATTATTATTATTATTATTATTATTATTATTATTATTATTATATATCTATTTTATCATAGCCCAATAAAAGCAATGATTCATGCGACATTTAATCTAATATAAATTGGTGAGACATTTTATTTAATTTAAAATATTTAAATTTCCCCCGTGTTTACTTTAAAAAAAAAAAATTGTTAATGAATGGAATCCAACTTAGGTTTATGCAATAATTTGTTCATCTTCCTACCATTGCACTATTCAGTCATACGTGTTCTCTATCAAACACATTATATGTATGTGTGTGTCGCGTGAGTAGAGGAGTATTTGGTATATATTATTATATCGATTAATATAATATTATAATAGGTGAGATAATTTAACTATTGAAAAAATATATAAGGTACTCTATATAATATTTTTAGGATTTTATCTAATGGTTCTAATTAATTTCTTTTTTGTCCTTATTTGTAAAACTTATATGAAAAAAATTAGTTGAAAAAATATAAAAGGTACTCTATATAATATTTTTAGTTATACACAGTATAAAAGGTACTCTATATAATATTTTTAGTATTTTATCTAAAGGTTCTCATTAATTTGATTGGAAATATCTAACGGTTGTGGAATGAGTGAACAAACCATGAGGGACCAGACTGCCAACCAAACTTTTATTGTTCCGTCTATTATATAATAGTATATATAGATAATGTTGTTAGAAAAGAGAAATTTTAGTTATAAAAAATATAAAAGGTACTCTATATAAACTTTGTAGTATTTTATTTAACGGTTCCCATTAATTTGATTGGAAAGATCTAACGACTGTGGATCTAACGGTTTTCATTGATTTGATTGGAAAGGTACTTAATTCACGTGAACATACTAGAAAATTCATTATATATTTAATTTTAATATTATGCATGTACACATTCTACAATGGAAATTACATTTCACAAACAAGAAATCGTGTATGTTAATGTCTTGTATGTAAGATAATCATATTTTGACATAGATCTTACACATAACAAATATCATAAGTATCGAATTTATTCATTTCTTAACTCAAAAACACCTCAACCAAGGATACTTTTCAACGCTAACTATCTCACTACAGAGATCAAGTCCAGCTTTTGTATCCACAATGAGACGTCTGTCAAACGATCTATAAATTATAAAAAACAATGAACTACTTAGAAGTTAAAAAAATTATGCTCGATAGTGACCCGTGCCTTGCACGGGTTTTCATGCTAGTATGTTGTGAAGCTTAAAAAGTACATGGGCTACTGCCTACTAGCATATGTATGTCAAACTCAAATGTGTCCGGTTAAGCTATTATGGGATTAATTGCCATTTAAGTTAGGGTGATGGCTTTTTGGAGTATAATTTGAATCAAAATATCCCCATGATACAATTTGAAAAAATGACAATTATGTTCTCTAAAACCATAAATTTATCTTGAGTTATATTAAAAAAAGGAATTTGATCTCACGTTTTCACTAGAATGTTTTAATTAACTAAAATAAAAAATAGAACTCTTATTATGTTGCATAGAAGGGTTCTACGGTAGAAGTTCAACAAAGAATTCAAAGTACATCAAGTGCATGTATCTATGCTGTTCTCTGTTAACCATTGTCAACTCTTGTAGTGGTATGCCCGAGTGCAAGCTTGGATACAGCCATTAAAGGAAGGGCCATTGATCTGGATGATATAAAATTTCGCCAGTAAGCATACATCCAGTGCTATCATGTTATTTGATTAAGATTTAAAGTTTCAAGTTGTTTGAAGCTAGAACATTCATAATTTTGGATTTCGGTTAGGTGTGTACGTTTGGCCCGTTTCGAAAGTGACCGACCTACTATATCTTTCATACCCCAGATGGATCATTTGATCTGATCGATGACATACAAACTGAGCACAAAGGTACACATCTTAATGTGTCAACTTATATAGTACAACTATATATGTTACAGTATGATCTTGATGTAATTAAGGGCTAGCACTACACAATAAATATGTTTAGATACCAGTGTGATTGGCTTTAGTTCAAGTGGGAGATTGAAAGTGTTTGTCCTAAATCCAATCATGTATGATGAGTTAGGAAGAACTTTCTTGTATTCTTATTTTATTTTATTAATGTTAATAAAAGACTTGTTTTGTTTTTATTACGGGCTTTATCTATTTAAAGTGTTTTAAATAAGATGTTCCATAGTTTAGAGTAAAGCTTCTAGAATTATAATGAGATTATAATAGTGAGATCTAGAAGATGATAACTCTAGACTTAAACAGTTCCTGATCATAGGATAACTAATCGGAAGTTGGTGAATCCGTAAACATTGGTACATACTATGCTTGCTCCCGTCAGGAGGATGTCTGTTCTCATAGGCATTTGTGTGGTGACACTATAGCTAGTATGTAGGTGCTTGTTAGGGAATAAGTTTACTGAACATGACTCGATAAGTTGAATAGCTAATGGAGTTTACTCACGTGTCAATAGTTATTCACTGAGTGATAGTTGTACAAGTGTCCTTAGACTTGAGATCGTTAGAGTTATCTTGTATATAATGAACTATGCTTTGGATTAGTCCTTAGTCTCAAGGACATCCATTAGGTCTATTCTGGGCATAGGGATTTGTGTATGGAGATAGTTAACGTCAATAGAGGATCTACCCCTTCCAGTATAGGAAGAGAATATCCTATGTTATTCTTAGTATGCGAGTTCTGGAATCTCTGGCCAGAGTGTATGGAATTAGAAAGGAGTTTCTAATTTGCATTAATATGAACTTAGCATTATGAATAAAAAATCATATGATTAAATTTGATAGGCCTGACACGAGATCCATGCCTTGTATTTAATCGGGATATTGTAGGGTAGAAGAAATTGATTGTACTGAAACTAGTCACTGACAGGTTCTTGGTATTCTAAGCAGTGAATTCATATTATCCGGATAGTCGCGATATGTTGAGAAGCATCACTCACGATGTAGAATAAATATAATTAATCAGTTAATTATATTTAATGAATTATTAGAATTCATATAAATAATAAATACAAGTTTCTTATTATTTATTTCTACTACCGGCTTAATATTGAACCTACAGGGTCATACCATAAAAGAATATTTTCTTTGATGAAAAGATTTAAATTATGAGAGAGGAAGAATTATTTTCTAAATAGTTTAGAAAAAGAAATAATGATTAAAATAGTTTTAATCATTATTAAAGCATTTTAGAAATGTGGGGTTAATATATATATATATATAGATATAGATATATTATTAAAAACCCTAAAAGAGCCCTATAAATAGAATGAGATAGTTCATTATAAGGCTCATCCTATTTTGTGAAAAAAAACCTAAAACGGAGCTAGCATCCATCTCTCTCTCTCTCTCTCTCTCTCTCTCTCTCTCTCTCTCTCTCTCTCTCTCTCTCTCTCTCTCTCTCTCTCTCTCTCTCTCTCTCTCTCTCTCTCTCTCTCTCTCTCTCTAAAAGGTGTTAGAGTTTTTTTTGAAGAAATCATCGAAGAAAAATTCTTGGTGGATACCGGTAGAGTGCTTCACACTCTGAGGACCAACTACTTGCAACCATCGTTTTAAAGCTTCGATTCTCAAGGTATGGTTACGATTCCCCTCGATCTAGATTTTATATGTTTTTTTTATATGTGCGATACATGGTTTTTACGGAATAATTGTTATATCACACTTCCGCTCATCCGTAAATTCCTTCATGGAATTGGAACCGATTTTCAGTTATTTCCCTCCATTGAATTTGAAAAGGCACTACCCAATTTTCCTTGAAATTCGCTTTTAACCGCTGTCAGCAATAATTGTACTTTCTTTTCAAAATTTCCTTTTTCTTTTGGGATTTTTCTAGCCAAGAGCTGTTTGCCATCTGTCATCCTGGGGGGTTAATTATTTTGCATATATAAAACCCTCTTTTTACTTTCCTTTTTCACTTTACCAAAGTTTCTTCCATTCTTTCTCTCTCAATTCTCTTCGTTTTTCTCACGAGCCACCGGCGTTTTCGAGCTTCCCCCGGAGTTTGGATCTTTTGAAGCCGTTTTTTTCTCCTGTTTCTTGTAAGTTTATTTACCCCTATTCTCCTTTCATTCTTCATTCGATTTACCCCATTGATTCGAATGCTTAAGTGAATTGTTCATCTTCTTTCTTTGGGGTTTTGAAAATTTTGGATTTTGTGTGATTTTGGTGTTTGTTTTTGGTTATAGTAAACTGTGTATGTTTGTTTGGTTGTAATTTGGGTTGCATTGTTGTAAATAGGCTGCTTTGGGGTTTTTAAATTCTAGGTTTCAATTTTGTGTTCTTGGTCAAAATCAAAGAGTATATACTGTATGTATGTGTGTTTGATTTATGTTTTGTTGTGTTGCTTTTCGAAAATTCGTTTTTGGCCTTTGGGAATAGAGTTTAGTCCGGGCTCGAAAATTGGCTCGGATAGGTGTCAAGTTCTGTGTGTTAAGAAAGACTCGGTTGAGTGTTGTTTGGAGTCCGGATTTAGTTTTATAGTTTGTATATAAGGTATTGTTGTTTGGTTTTCAACTTTGTTTTAGAAGGAAGTCCGGGCTCTATGGTAAGACCGGGCTAGTTTTGGATGCTAAATGTTACATAGGCTCTATATTTTGGTATATGCTTAACAAATAATATTGTGTGTAAAATTGACTTGTAATGTTTGAAAGGTAGAATTGAATGAACTAACCAAAGGTAATACGGATTCTTAATAGGTGTATGGTTCGGATAGGGAAACGTGCGAACAGAGTTTTTGTTCCACTTTCTAACAGCTATAGTAGTAATTCTTTCTTCTCTTCTTCATCTTCCTGTTCTAATCATAACCCGGGTTCTGAACTTATAGATATAGACTGGTGTATAATGTCTACTAGCTCGGGTTCGCCTGTGGTAGTCCAAATAAATGAGAAAGTATTAGCCCCGGACCGCAGTCTTCTTACCCCCACTGGTCTGTGGCATGACACTAACTTTATGTTTGTTAGGAAGCTAGTTGATTATGATCCTTACCTTTGTCACAAAAGCCTTAGTTTTGAATATAGGCATCGACAGGGTCCTGAGGCGGTGCCCGGACCTTATGATAAGACTGTCATGGACCAAGCATGTAGTAATTTAGTAATAGGTAAGGCTTCATTTCCTTTGAAACCCCCATTCTCCGAGTCGTCTCCTGTAGATATGGATATTGTTGTTCGGGCTACATTTCAACTTGGGCCCGAAATCGAGTGGAGATGGCCCGAACCCCATGAAAGGATATATGACCGAACCGAAGATGGCTTTGTTGGAGTTTGGCTTGAGACCCTTCGGTCCGGTTGGAATCTGAGATGCCATAATTTTGTGAAACATCTTTTTAAATATATATATATAATCAACATCATGCGAGTAACACCTAACGGGATTAAGTGGATAAGTTGGTTCCTGGCTTGTTGCGAGAAATCAAACATGTTGCCCACTTTTAAATTGTTCCACCAACTGTTTACCCTGGTCCGTTCTAATAAAAAAGCTCTTTATGAATTATGTTTTCGGTCCGAGGAATGTGGCTATCCATCTAGTTCCGCTAAGCCTGTTGTACATGAGAGTACACTTAAAGGTTGGAGTGGTGAGCTGATCATGTTGAAGGGTTTGGATTTAGAATATATGACACACTTTGTTCTGAATGGTAAGGCCAAGAATTTTGATGTCTATAATCTGGATAAGAAGGCCTTGGCTAAGATTCATGCTTTTTGTGGGTGCCTCGGGTTTCAATGCACTCGAGATACATTTATGGATCATGAGAAATTTTATGAACTTGGATGTAAGTGTGAATTTTGTATGAATACTGTCTTATCATGTAGTCCGGATTTTTTGTTGACTATCGACAACTATTACTTTTCAGGTTTTCCTCACTACAATCCGGTTCTTGCTGAAATCATGACCTCAAGTGCATATTTCCTCTCTCTGAAGAAGCTTACTGGGGTGCACAACCCCAAAGTAAAGAAAGTTGACGAGGAGTCCGAATCCAGTGTCTTGAAGGAAGGCGGGGCTGAATCTGTAGCTCCCATTCAGCTAGAGCCCGAGCCTATCCTTGAGGTGGACAATGATGTTGTGCTAGATGATTGCTTAAGAAGATCAAAAAAGCAAAAAAGGAAATCTGATTATGTGAAAATAGTTTCCAAGGACAACCCGAACATTGTGATGGAGGGAGCTGTTGGAGAAGGTTCCGGGAGTGGTGAAGTTTGGATTGGGAAGTATAGTCTTGAAGAGTTTGTAGGCTTGGTTGGTGAGATTCCCCGGGAAGAGGATTGGAAATCCATGGGTGAATCCGGAATGAAGGAAGTGTTGAGAGGTTTGATGGGAGATCTTGGGAAGGTAGATTTCCCGTATTCTTTAACTTGTTTCGATTCCTTGTTCTTCTCATTGATGACCTAAATTTCTATCTCTATTTGTCATTGTAGGTCATGATGAAAACAGCTGGGGCCTCTGCCCTTATCAAGAAAAAAGATGATAAATTGTCAAAATCTATCAAGGAAAAAGATCAACAAATTCTTGATATAGGTAAGAGATTATCTGAAATGGCAATTTCTCATGAAAAAGAGGTTATCGGGTTGAACTCTGATTTGAAGAAAGAGAAGGACCGGGTTGAAGCTCTTGAAAGGGAACTCAGAGAGTTGAAGACTACATTGCAGGCCCAGAAAGTAGCCGAGGATGTGATCGAGGATTTTAAGAAGTCAAATGAATATGATCATGCCCTGGCTAATGCAGGTGCTCCGGAAATTTCAAGGTGTTGGACTGTTGCTGAAAAGCATCTCAAAACTGATCCGGATGCATGTTGGGATTCCTTCATTGATCACTTTGTTGCTGTGAAAAAGGCCGTTAAAGATGGTTTAGGTGAGCTCGGGCCATATTGTTAGGATTTATGGGTGATAGCTTAGAGACAACTTAACTAGATATTTTTAAATGCTTAATTTTTATTAAGTATGAACATACTGTCACAACAAAAGTATGTTCTTGTAACCATGTTTGTTTACTGTTTCAATAAGATCTTTGTATATCTTGGAAGAAGTTCATTTGTTTGTTCAAGCCTCAAGAGATACTTAAAGAAGACAGCAAGAATAAATATTACTGTCACAGTACTGACAGTAAGGTTACAAGAAGACAACATGTTGCAGGTCACGGCAATATATTCACTCTGACAACAACATTGGCGGAAGCCCTGAGACAGCAACTTTATCCTAGTCTGACAACAAGCATGGAAATCCTGACAGCATCTATTACGGAGATTTATTACTGTCACCAAAAGCACATTCTCATGACAGCAAGCTTGAAGATCAGGATACTATCATCAAAGGATAATCTTTGTATTGGGGATCTACCTAGTCAAACATGAGACAGTTTGGATGTTCAAGAAACAGGCATGCTGTAGTATCCCAACACTGTATTAGGTCTGCAAGACTATGACAGAAGCTCGAGAGATCACATGACAAAGCTCACCAATTCTAGAGTATGACAAATGAACATCTACTGAATTGTGTTAGCTAAAAATAGAATGTATCTAGATTGCTTTCCCCTGTAATGATAAACTTGTTTGTATAACAATTTAGGTAAGACTCACGGGTAGAGAATTTGTAAGAAGCTGCCACATGAAAATGACAGCAGCTTCACAAACCCGTGATGATAGAGATATGATTAGTTTACTTAGACTATCTCTCAATTCATTCTATGTATCACTCGAGAAACTGAAGCTCAAGAAAACTGATATTTTCTTGAGGTTGTAGCAAAACATTGCAAAATAAATAAAACATTTATTTTGTGAAAAAAACTCTTGTGCCTACTTTTGTTTGCAATTCCTAAACTGATAAACATTAATCTTAGTTTTAATTGTTAAAACGTAGATTGAAATTTAACAATATTGCATTCAACCCCCCCTTCTGCAATAGTCAAGGACCAACAACTGGTATTAGAGCTAACATATTATTCAACAAATCTGAGATCATGACAAGTTTGCAGAAGTCAAGTAGCATAAAGATCCCAGCTTTCGATAAAGAGAATTACAATGTGTGGAAAAGAAAAATCTTGTTGTTTATCAAAGCTGTGAATCCATTATACTTGGGTATCCTCCAAAATGGTCCCTTTGTTCCACAGAAGGAGATTGAAGCCTCGACTGTGGACGGTGTTCTTATTCTAGCACACTGGGTTGCTAAATCACCTTCTGAGTTTCTGGAGCCAGAAAAAGAGAAGGTGGCCTTGGATGATTACTTGCAACTTATCCTTCTGGATGCTCTCACCTTGGACAAAGCCATGTGTGGGAACGTCATTGGATGCTCATCAGCCAAGGATATGTTGAATAAGATTGAGTTGTTATATGAAGGAAGTGAAGAGGTGAAAGACAATCAAAGACAAGTTCTTATCTCACAATATGAAGCTTTCATGGCAAAGTCAGGAGAAGATCTAACAACAATGTTTGAGAGGTTCAGTAAACTGCTGACTGAGCTACAGATACATGGCAAGTACTGATAGGAAGGAGCTAAATGTCAAGTTCTTACTCACACTTCCTGAGCATCTAGAGCACAGAATCACAGCCATAAGAGAAGGAAGAAATCTAAACAATGTTTTCCTTGAAACATTATATGGTGTGCTTAAGTCATATGAGCTTGAACTTTTCCAGAAAAGAGCAATACAATCTGGATCAAAAGGAAAGATGGCAAATATGTCTGGTACTCTTGTAGCTCATGTACCAAGAATCACTCAACCTAGTGATGGAGTTCAAATCACCCAACCTGTTCAAGTCCCTTCTCTAAAGATTGAAGAGGTTGTGGATGATGATGACAAGGTGGTACTTCAAATAGCTGATGTTGAAGATGAAGACTTTTATTCATTAGAAGAAATGGAAAAGATAGACAATCTAACTATGGCTTACATGGCTAAGAGGTTCAAAAACATAAGATTCAAAAGAAACAAGCCATATAAGTCTCAAGGTCAATCTTCAAGGTTCAGCAAAGGGAATACCTCCAAGGTTGAAGGTGGTGCCACAAGAGGTGGTTACAAATCAGGGATGGTGGAAAGATCCAAGTTTAGGTGTTACAACTGCAATGAGCTTGGTCATTTTGCTACTGAGTGCAGAAGACCAAAGCAGACTCAAAGAATGGACAAAGGGTCAAGTGGACACTTCAAGAAAGGACAATGAAAAGCCTATGTGGCTGAGGGAAAATGCTAGGATGATACTGATGATGAAGAGGAAGAGGAATATGTGAATCTAGCTCTCATGGCCAAGTCTGATGAGGTCTCCTCTGGCTCTCCAAGTCAGGTACCCTCACTTGTCTTGCTTGAAATGTCTAAAGAAGAGTATAAACAAACTGTTGAGGAGTTGAGTGCTGAAATGTTTAATGTTCATACTAGTTTAACTGCAGCTATTGAAGAAATTGCTAGGTTAACTAAACTAAATGAAACACTCACTTCTGAAAATGACATGCTTTTGTTAAAGACCAGTCGATTAGAGTCTCTAGCACAAGAGAATGCAAAACTTAAAAATGAATTAGTCTGTGCTAAAGAAATAGAAAAGTTTCTAAGGAATGAAATTAGTGAAAATGAATTCAAGATTAATGCCTATAGAAACTCATCCAAACAACTTCAGGATTATAATGAGAAGCACACAGAGGATCAAAAAGTAGGGATAGGTTTTGAGTATGGTAGAAGACCTGGTAAGGAGATTGTGGATCAGGATTGTTCAACTGATGTCTCTGTCAAACCTCATGTTCTCAAAAAGATCAACAAACCAATTTTCAAACGTTCTGAACTTGAGTTTGATGAGGAAGCCATGCTCATCAAGCAACAACTTGATGATGAGGATGAGAGAATTGAAAGTACAACAGTTGATGGAAAAGAAACTGTCAAAATCCCCAAGACAGTAACTTTCCTAGACAATCAGACAGAATGTTCTAAAGATGCTGCCAATAATGGCAAGACAGTATCTTCCGAAGATACTATCAAGAGAACTTCGAAGAGAGTAACCTCTAAACCTACTGTCAGAACAGAAGGTGTAAAAGGTACTATCAAGAAGAGCTCGACGACAACTTCAGAACATCCTGTTGACACAGTCACTTACAAGTCTAAGAACAGGAATGGTAAGGTAGGAAATGGCAATGCTAATGTTGGTAGTGCTCCCAGAAAACTATGCAATAATTGTGGCTCCTCACATCACTTAACACATGTTTGTAAGAAACCAAAAAAGGTCAAGAACAATGTGACCAAGTTAAATGGTAACTTACATAGAACCCCCATTATGCATAGGTCTATGGTTGTCTGCAACAACACTGATTGCATGCCTTGCAAAATAAATGCCATGAGTACTTGTTTCAATCTGCCTATTTCATCTACTGAACACTGTCTCTATATGCAAACTGTTGAGACTTCTGAGCCTATTGGAAACAATAAGAAGGCTACATCCACTAAGAAGAAGACTAAGTCTAATTCTAAAGGAAAGTGGGTGGAGAAAGAAGTCCAACAGAAGATTCCTAATGTGGTTGTTAAAATTGAAAATGTTAAAAACTCATGTGATACTGAATCAACAGGACCCAACAAGGATTGGGTACTATATGCCTCTTAAACACAATTGGTTTTGCAGGGTAAGAATAAGAAGTAGGTCATGTGGATTATTGACAATGGCTGCTCAAGGCACATGACTGGTGATAAAGCCCTGCTATCACAATTTGTGGAGAAAGCTGGCCCAATCATAACCTTTGGAGACAACAGCAAAGGTTACACAGTGGGATATGGCTGTTTGGAAATAGGGAATGTTGTCATAAATGATATTGCACTTGTTGATGGATTGAAGCACAACTTGCTCAGTGTCATCCAATTCAGTGACAGAGGATTCAAGGTTGATTTTGACATGATGGTGTGCAATATCTATCACAAGAAGGATGGAAGCCTCTCTCTGAAAGGGGAAAGGAAAGGAAGCCTATTTGTTGCTGACCTAAGCTCAACAAAGAAGGACAAGATTGACTGTTTCTACACTAAAGCTACTGTTGGTGACAACATGCTTTGGCACAGGAAACTTTCTCACCTAAAATTCAAAACAATGAATATGCTGATGAAGAAGGAACTAGTGAGAGGACTACCTCAACAGGAATTCTGTCAAGAAGGACTGTGTGAGGATTGTCAAATGGGAAAGTTGAGAAGAGCTGTGCATAAGTCAAAGTAAGTCAACACCAACACAAAACCACGCAAGCTAATTCATATGGATCTCTTTGGCCCAGTAAATGTTCCATCTTTGGCCAGGAAAAGATATGCATTAGTTATGGTGGATGATTATTCTAGGTATACTTGGGTGAAGTATCTAGAATCAAAAGATGAAGCTGCTCAAGTCATCATTGATCACTTAAGAGTTCTTGACAGAACACCAAATGCCAAGGTTCAAATCCTGAGAAGTGACAATGGTACTGAGTTCAGAAATGCCACTCTTTGTAATTTCTGCAAAGATGAAGGAATTGTGCAACAATTTTCTGCTGCAAGGACACCACAACAGAATGGTGTTGTAGAGAGGAAGAACAAAACTCTCATTGAAGCTGCCAGGACTATGCTACCTGATGTAAAGTTACCTACATACTTCTGGGCAGAAGCTATAAACACAGCCTGTTATACACAGAACAGAACCTTGATTAACAAGACTCATGGGAACACTCCTTACTATCTGCTAAGAGAGAAGAAACCTACTGTCAAGTATTTTCATGTGTTTGGTAGCAAGTGCTTCATGATGATGGACAACCATGAAAAGAAAGGAAAATTTGACACCAAATCTTATGAAGGTATCTTCATGGGGTATGCCATAGAAATGACTGCCTACAGAGTCTACCTCTTGGAACACAAGATTATTGATGAAAGTGTAAATGTCACATTTGATGAGACCAAGTTTCCAGGACTGTATGAGGATGTTCAAATGCAGATTCTTAGATTTGAGAATCAAGGATACTTGGAGGAAGAAGAAGTTGTTGATGAAGAACCCACATTTACTCAAACTGTTGATCTTGAGAAAGATGCTATCATCGAAGACAATACTAATCAAACTCCAGCTCAGTCACAGACTATTTCAGGGAATCCTCAAATTGATGGTGACTCTGGAGACATTGAAGAAAATGGTGGAGACAATTGTCCTGGTGAAGATTCAGTTCCTCAAACTGAAACTACTGTTTCAAATTAAACAAGAAGCTTGCCCAGAACCACTAGGTGGAACAAGGATCACACAAATGACCTAATTATTGGGGATCCTTCTTCTGGGGTAAGAACCAGGAACAATGATTATGCCGACAGCATGTTTTCCTGTTTCCTGTCTCAAGTGGAGCCAAAAGCAATTGATGAAGCATTGTTGGATTCTGATTGGGTGATTGCTATGCAAGAGGAACTTAACCAGTTTGAAAGGAACAATGTATGGAAATTGGTTCCAAGACCAATAGGAAAGTCAGTAATTGAGACAAAGTGGGTTTTCAGGAACAAATTGAATGAAAGTGGAAATGTGACAAGGAACAAGGCAAGGCTAGTAGCTAAAAGTTACTGTCAACAGGAAGGAATAGATTATGATGAGACATTTGCACCTGTTTCCAGACTTGAAGCTATAAGGATTTTTCTAGCCTTTGCGGCACACTGCAATTTCAAGGTGTTCCAAATAGATGTCAAAAGTGCTTTTCTAATGGAGAGTTGGAGGAAGAAGTGTATGTTGAATAGCCACCAGGTTTTGAAGATGCTGAAATGTATGATTTTGTGTACAAGTTGTTCAAAGCACTTTATGGATTGAAACAAGCTCCAAGAGCATGGTATGATACTCTCTCTGCCTTTCTATTGGAAAACCAGTTTACAAGAGGTGTAGTAGATAAAACTCTATTCTACAAGCATCATGGCAAAGACATCATTCTGGTTCAAATTTATGTTGATGATATCATCTTTGGATCATCAAATGAGAAGCTGTGTGAGAAGTTTTCATCTCTAATGAGAAACAAGTATGAGATGAGCATGATGGGAGAACTGTCATTCTTCCTTTGATTACAAGTTCTTCAGAAAGATGATGGAATCTTCATTTGTCAAGCAAAGTATGTCAAGGAATTTCTCAAGAAGTTCAATCTAGAAGATTCATCACCTGCCAAGACACCCATCTCTATGTCAACTAGTTTGGATCTAGACTACAAAGCGAAGAAAGTGGACTCTAGTGCTTACAGAGGCATGGTTGGATCACTTCTCTATCTAACAGCTAGCAGACCTGACATAATGTTTGCTACATGTCTCTGTGCAAGATTTCAAGCTGATCCAAAGGAGATACACTTTGTAGCTATCAAAAGAATTTTCAGATATCTAAAGGGCACTCCAAATCTAGGCCTTTGGTATCCTAAAAATACTGGATTTGAGCTAGTGGGGTATTCTGATTCAGACTATGCTGGGTGTAAAATTGACAAAAAGAGTACTACAGGTAGTTGTCAATTTCTTGGTGGAAGACTGATGTCTTGGTTTAGTAAGAAGCAACATTCAGTTTCTAAATCTACTGCAAAAGCTGAATACATTGCAGCTGGAAGTTGCTGTGCACAAATTCTATGGATGAAGAATCAACTGTTGGACTATGGTCTAGTGATAAATAATATTCCTATCTACTGTGATAACACTAGTGCCATAGCCATCTCAGATAATCCCGTTCAACACTCTAGGACAAAGCACATTGATATCATGCATCATTTCATAAGAGAGCATGTTGAAAGATGAACTGTGAAGTTGATCTATGTCCCAACAGAAAAGCAACTTGCAGACATCTTCACAAAACCACTGGATGAAGCCACCTTTAACAGGTTGGTAAGTGAATTGGGAATGCTAAATCTGGTATGTTAACTTACTAGTTTTCCATTTTCATGTTCATATGCAGCTCATGACAATAGCCTTTAAAAAGTTGCTGTCAAGAGAAGTTACTGTCTACATGAGTCACCATCTGTTTTTGACAGCATGTTTGATTTGACTATGATTAATTGAATTTTGTGCTAGTCTTAAAATTGATGGTTAGGCGTTGTATGTCATTAACTTGCATGGTTTTTAATGTTGAAATTGGTCAAGGAATTTCACTGATTGGCTATTTTTTGCTTTGATTGTTGGATTAGTGGTAGACATCACTCTTAATTACTATATGTGGTAGTTGTATGGGTACTCTGAACTGTTAACCATTTACCTCCCTTTTACCTAGTATGCCTATAAAATGAACCTTAGGTCATATCAGTAAATCATTCAGAAAAGGAAAAATGGAAAACAAAGTAGGAATCGAATACAAGCCAAAGATTAGCTGTGATTCTCCCTATAGGGAAGAAGTTGAAGCGTTGTTTGATGAATTGGAAGATATCCTCGATGAGGAAGAAGAGAAGGAGCTTGCTGCTAAAGCCGCTGAAGAGGATAAGTGGCAAGAAGAGGAAAAGGAGTTTCAAGCACTCCTCAAGGAGGAAGGAACCACAGAAGAAGAGACTAGGGCAGAACTTCTAGAGTTTATTAAGAAAGACTGTATAAATAGTTGTTTCTTTCAATTGTAAAAGCTTAGCCCTTCTTCTTAATAAAATTTATCTATTTCCTTCTGCAGTTCCTTATTACATACTGTGTGTCTGTGTTGATTAACTGATTGAACCAATATGCATGAATGATGAATCTATAACTATAGTACATATGCTTATTTGGTGTCTCTTAAGTTAAGTTATTTAATGAAAGGAAAATCTATTACAAATTCTTGACAGTTATTGTTTCCCGCAAAGGATACTGTCGTCAAGAAAAGTAACTGTCACCGTATGTCATGATAGTTAGTTTCTTGACAGCAGCAAACAACCTTCTGTCAAGAATAGTAAAAGATACTGTCATTAAAACGCTTAACGATGACAATAAGTTTTTGTGCCAATGTTTTTGTCAAGAAAAACCTACTGTCATCACACCAAAGTTACTGACACATTTGTTCTAGCGCACAGGTTACTGTCAAAGGTAGCGGACCGTTAAAATTGTACAATCATCCTCCACGAGGAGAGAAAATTAAGCCAGTAACCCACGTTACTGATTTACTGGGTTAAGACACGATTTTACTTTTCCACTCTTTTATTTGAACGCTTGAAATTCCCTCTTTATTCTCCAGTTTTACAACTGCAACCAAAAAATGAACAGTGCACACTTTTTCTCTTCTCTCTAAGAAATTCATCTTCTTACGTTTCTTTCTTCTCAACCAGCAAAAATGGCCCCCAAACAATCAATCTCTCAAACTAACTTTGCGGGCATCTACTCTCCTAGTGATGCTGGTGAAGATTTCAAAGGACTTGTTTCTTTCTTGAATAAGTCCTATATTGGGTATGCAATTACTTCAACTCCTGTTCTTGACCTAGACAGGATTGAAAATTTCTAGGAAACAGCTGTTGCTTAAGGAGATGGTGACAACACAACCATTGAGTTCAAAATTAAGGAGCACAGCTACACTTTCACTATTCAGGGCATCAATGCAGCTTTGGGAATTGTGCTTGAACCAGGAAAGACCTACACCGAGCTGGCTAATGATGAGTCCCTAAAGAAGCTCTTCTTGAAAATTGGGTATTCAGGACCAATTCTTGAAGAGGGAACAGCTAAGTGATACCCTTCTAGTGAAATGGACATGAAGTATCTCAGAAAGGAGTGGAGCATGGTGTTTGATGCAATGGTGAAGGTGTTCTCAACCATGACCACCGGTGGGAATGGGATTCCTACCTACATCAAGAATCTCACTCACTCTCTTGTTCATGGGTACAAAGTGGATGTGGGAAAGCTACTCATGGCACATCTCAAGGCTGCCATAGGGAAGAAGGTAAATCTATATCCCGCTTTATCATGTTGTGCATTAATTCCTTATGCGATTTCGATGAAAATACCCCTCGTTTAGAGGTGTGCAGTGTTTTGAAAAGAAATACACACACAACTCTCACTTCATAGAATTGAAATGCACATATTCCACTCTGTTTCACTAAACACATGGTTGATCAAGTGCCTAACCTTGATTTTCCATTGCCTTCTGGTTATGACACCTTCACTCTTGAGGATGATGCTGGATTAGACCCAAATTCAGCTAACCCCCATATACCATACACTCAGCCTAGGTTCTCTAGACTTCCCAAAGTACAGAGACAAGCCTTGCAAGAATCCAGAAAAAGACCCCTAGAAACTAGTGTTGGTGGTAGTTCTGAGAGTCAAGAGGGAGTTCCTGCACCTAGTGCAGCAAATAAGGAAGGTGGTCAAACAGAACCCACAGTGGTTCCTCTTGAGCCTAAGAAGAAGAGAGCTAAGAGGACCAAATCCACTGTCAGCCACCCTGCAGTCTCTCAAAAGACTGTAGAGGAAAATAGGGTAGTAAACACCTCCCTAGATGTTCCTTCTCAACAAGGGACATCTCTTGAAATTGGCCTGTCTCCCAAGGCACCTTGTACAGAGTCTGCACAACCTCATGTTCCAACTCATGAGGAGCCTACCCTTGTAGAAACACAAATGGAGTTAGGACACAGTGAGGATTTCACTTCCCAAGTTGATGCTTCACAAGTTACATCTGTGAAGCAACCATTATTCTCTTATCCACTTTCACCTTCTTCCTTCCCTACTCATTCATTTTTTTCTTCTCCAACCTAGAGAGGGGGACAGTCCCAACCCTTCAGGTTTTGATCATCCATCTCCAATCATGGATGAGCCCCCATCTAGTGGTCCACAAGAACCCGTTTCTCAAAGTGAGATGGACACCACTCCTTCAAACACTGAGAAAGAGCAAGGTACAACTCTTCTAGAAAGTGAAACAGCCAGTGCCTTGTTCAATCTCCAAGGAGCATCTTACCTTCGGGAAGGTGCTGTCACAGCCTCAGTTGCTGTCAACGACTCTGAAACTGTTGCTGTCACCAGTGACCCTGCTGTCAAGGACTCAGAAGAAGTTGCTGTCACAACCAAACCTGTTGTCCAAACTGCAGTGGAACCTACTGTCAATCTTTCAGCTGACAGTAACATTTCTGACAAAGCTACTGTCCCCTCTGCACAACCTGATTTTGACACTGTAACTGTTGAGGATGTCTCTGATGATGATGTGCCACTCTCACAGTTCCTAAATGTACATTCTAAACCATCTTTTTAATTCATGTAAGTACTTCTCATACCCATGCATCTAGGTTGAGTGAGGGTGTGCAAAAGAAAAGAGAGATAAAAGAAAAGAGAGGTGAGCATAAAAATGAGAGGCATCCAAATGAGCTGCAAAAGGTGAGGGACTTGAGCATGTCCAGAGTGTCTTTGAGGGAGCCCCACTTTTTCAGGCACTAGGCATCCAAATGATCACTCAGAAAAACCCTGAGAGTGTGAGAACCCCCACAACCTCCAAGCCCCATTCTTTTCCTTCCCCTCCAAGAGGGCTAAGAACTGGTGGCCCCTCTACAACCCTCAAATTGGAAGCCCTAGAGCACATGTGTCTCTCCATGGAAACTAAGCTTGACAGATTGTCTACCTTGGTGGCCTCTGGTTTCTCTAGTATTCAGGAAGAAATTCAATTTCTATATGCCAGTATTGATGCTCCCAACTTACCTAAGGGGGAGAAAAGGGCAAGATCAGAATTTGTCCCTAAGCAAGGTGTTGCAACTCAGGGGGAGCCTATTTCTAAGGAGGAATCAAGGAGTAAGGGGGATCCTGTAGCAAAGGGGGAGTCTGTATCTGCAATAAAGACAAGGGGAGCAAAAAAAGTTGCTAGGAGAAAGGGGGAGCAAGAAGCTGAAAATCTTTTTGAGTATGAGATGGCTAGAGAAAAATTCTAATGTCCAAGGAAGCACTGGAGGCAATTCAAGGGAAATCACAATCCAAAAGACCATGTTAGATATAATTGCTGATGATTATTTATCAGTGTTTAAGTAACAGGTACTTATCAGAGTTTACACTAGAAGCTAGTCAGAGTTTGTTAAAGTCTGACGGGGTGAGAGTTTATTTAGCTGTCGGTGCATACTTGAAGATTCTAGAAGCAATATATCTTGAAGATGGAAAGAAGCAAGATATATTGAGATAGCTAAAGAAACGGGACAGAAGACAGAAGCAATCCTAAATTGATATAAATTGTATAGCTGATTTATAGGAATATCAATTAGAGATTGATTGTGTAACTGTGTTCTATATAAACACAGATAGGTTAACCCTAAAAGGGATGCGATTACTGAATACATTATTCTTGTAACCTAGCAGCTCTCTGTGATATTTTACATCACTGAGAGAAGAGTTATTTAATATAATTCAGTTTATTGTTCATAAACAGTGTTCTTAATTGTTATTCTCATACATATATTGATTATATATTGTGTATTCGGCCTAACAATTGGTATCAGAGCTGAGGCTGTTTAATATATACAGTTTATTGATCCAAACACAAGTATAATCATGACTGAAAACTCACAGACATGTTCTAATGGAGGTTCTAATGCTCAAAAGGTTCAATCTGCTTCTATAAGTCGATATGAGTCAATCAGGGTTCCAATTCTCAAACCAGTGGAATATCCAATATGGAAGGTTAAGATGACCATGTTTCTAGAAGCCACAGATCCAGAATACCTTGATAGAATCTATAATGGTCCTCATATGCCAACTAAACTGACTCCTGTAGTTGCTGGTCAAGAACAAAAGACTGTTCCGAAGGAAAAGAAAGATATGACTCCTGAGGACATCTCATCAATTGCAAAGGATGCAGAAGTTAGACATCTTCTTCATAGTGCCTTAGATAATGCCATGTCTAACAGATTTATTGGTTGCAAGACTGCCAAAGAAATCTGGGATGCTTTAGAAGTCAGGTGTCAAGGAACAAGTGCTATAAAGAAGAACAGGAAGACTATTTTAACACAGGAGTATGAACACTTTGACTCTAGATCTGATGAAACTTTGACAGATACATATGACAGATTCTGTAAATTGTTGAATGACTTGTCTCTTGTTGATAAAGAATATGACCTTGAAGACTCAAATCTCAAGTTTCTACTATCTCTACCTGAAAGATGAGATTTAAAGGCAACAACAATAAGAGATAATTATGATCTTGCAGAAACAGATCTTGATGAAATTTATGGGTTGCTTAAAACTCATGAACTTGAGATAGAACAAAGAAACAAAAGATCTGGAAAGAAGACAAAATCTGTTGCTCTCAAAGTTGAAGAAAAACTCATGAAGAAAGAAACATCAAAGAAGAAAGCTAAGGGAAAAGCTGTAGTCATAAACTCTGAAAGTGAGTCATCAAACTCTGATGGTGATTCAAACTCTGATGCTTCTTCTGAATCTGAGGATGATGAAGAACAAATGATGCAAATGGCTGCTTTGATGGTGAAGACCTTCAAGAAGATGGGTTTCAAGAACTTCAAGAAGGGAAAACGATTCTCAAGAAAAGATTCAAACTCTGAAAGAAAGACTTTCAGAAAGTCTGAAAGAAGGGATATCAAACCTGGAAAGAAAGACAAGTCTGAAATCCAGTGCTACAAGTGTAAAGAGATGGGTCACTATGCTCCAAAGTGCAAGAAAGGAAAAACTGAAAAAGCACTCATCACTAAAGGAAGAGACTGGGTAGATACTTCAGATTCAGATGAGAATGTAAACTATGCTCTCATGGCAACTGTCAATGATGAATCTGACTCATTTGAAAATAAGGTACCCCTAACAACTTATGCTTATGATATTGATAATATATCTGAATTGAGAATTTATCTTAAAAGTATACATGTTAGTTATAGAGATCAGACTTTAGAGAATGAAAGAATTAAATCTGAGAATCTTAAGCTTAAAGATAGAAATAAATTTCTTGAAGAAGAACTTGTTAACATGCAACAAATTCAAAAGGAAAGAGATGATGCTGTTTATGTTGAACAGGAGTTGCTTAAGAAATTTAGGGAATTAGAATCTGATTTAGAAAAAGAAAGGAAGGTAATTAAAACCTGGACAAATTCTAGAAAAGACACACATCAAGTTTTTCAAACAGATACAGTTGGGTTAGGTTACTGTGAGGAAGATGAACTTAGGTTTAAAGATAAAGTTAAAGTTAAACCACAACTTAAACCTATGAAATTTGATCCTGAATCCAGTAAGCAAAACTCTGTACTTGAAAAAGAAGCTGTTAAGAAAGAATTAGTAAAAACTTGTGTTAAACAGGTGAATGTTGGTTTAATGACAGAGAAACAATTCAAGTATAAGCTCAAAGAGGTAAAGTCTGTTGAAAAACAGAAAGTGTCCAGGAAAAACAGAAATGGAAAAGTAGGCATTAACAGAAGTAATAATCATTTGCCTATTACTGATACTCCTAGAAAAACATGTCATAATTGCGGTAGTACTAACCATCTTGCAAGCTTTTGCAGGAAGAACAAAGATATTAATTCTTTACCCTCCAAGTCTGGAGTTAAGAATGAATATAGTAGGGTTAGACCACAGACTTTATGCACTCACTGTGGGAGTACTTGGCATTCTATTTATACTTGCAAGAATTATCATGCTATTTATCACAATTATTATGAGTTGAAGCCCAATTTGAAATGGGTTAAAGTTGATTCTGCAAGTGTAAATTATGACAGTGCAAACTCTGATACGGTTAGCTTAAACTCTGTAGATAAGAATTCCGCTGCAAAAGCTAACTATATTAAGAAAGCCAAAGGATCCAAGCAAGTCTGGATCCTTAAATCTAACTCTTTGTAATTGTTTGTGATTGCAGGGCATAAGGGAAAGTACCCTAGTTTTGGACAGTGGATGTTCAGGACACATGACTGGAAATAAAGCCCTGCTATCAGATTATGAGGAGAAAGCTGGCCCAAAAGTTTCCTATGTAGATGGCAACATAGGACGTACTATGGGATATGGCAATATCAATCTTGGAAGTGTCATCATCACCAATGTAGCTCTAGTCCCAGGACTCAAGCATGACTTTCTATATGTGAGTCAAATCTGTGACAGAGGTTATCATGTAGATTTTCAACCTGAATACTGTGAGGTTATCAGCAAATCTACAGGGAAAGTTGTTCTAGTTGGACACAGACAGAATAATATCTATGAAGCAAGTTTGGTAACAAACTCTGAAGGAAAAGCTGTGTGTCTGTCTATAAAAATGTCTAATGAAGAGAGTTGGAAATGGCATAAGAAGCTCTCTCACCTAAACTTGAACAACATCAATGAGCTAATTCGAAAAGATCTTGTAAGAGGACTTCCAAAGTCTATACTCAGCATAGATGGTTTGTGTGATTCTTGTCAAAAGGCCAAGCAAAGGAAGTCATCTTTCAAGAGTAAGTCTGAATCTTCAGTTGTGGATCCTTATCATCTTCTACATGTTGATCTATTTGGTCCAGTAAATGTAATGTCTCTAGGCAGAAAGAAATATGCTCTAGTCATAGTTGATGAGTATACTAGATACACTTGGGTGTACTTTCTAGCAAAGAAGGATGAAACTACCTTAACTCTGATGGATCATGTAAAGTTACTGGATAAAGGATCACAGTATAAAGTGAAAATTATAAGGAGTGATAATGGAACTGAATTCAGAAATGTAACAATGGAAGAATTTTGCAAATAAAGAGGAGTGAAGCAAGAATTTCTGCACCAGGGACTCCACAGCAAAATGGTGTAGTTGAAAGAAAGAACAGAACTTTAATCGAAGCTGCCAGAACAATGCTTGATGAAGCAAAATTTCCAACTTATTTCTGGGCAGAAGCTGTTCAAACTGCTTGTTTTACTCAAAATGCAACACTGATCAATAGGCATGGGAAAACACCATATGAGATGGTGAAGAAAAAGAAACCAAACCTGAAATATTTTCATATTTTCGGGTGCAAATGCTTTGTGTTGAAAACTCATCCTGAACAGTTGACCAAGTTCGACTTAAAAGCTGATGAAGGAATTTTTGTTGGATACCCACTGTCAACTAAAGCATTCAGAGTCTACAATCTGAGAACTAAAGTGATCATGGAATCTATACATGTGTCATTTGATGACAAGAAAATAACTGGAATAGAAGATGAAGAATATCATGATCAACTTCGCTTTGAAAATGAAGATCTAAACTCTGATCACGTAAACCATGATGAAACAAATCCAACAAACTCTGATGAAGCATACTCTGAACCTCTACTGGTAAACACTGAGGGAGTTTCTCTGACAGAACAAAATAGAGAACCAGTTGAGGGGGAGCTTGAAGATACTTCAGAAACATCTCAACATGATGATTCAAATTCTGAAAATGAGTCAGCTGAAGAATCAAATAGAAACTCTGGGTCAAACTCTGAAAGTTCAAATAATGAACAGTCCAATTCAGGGGGAGCCTCAGAGAATGCAGATGGTCAAGAAGAAAATCAGGAGAGCATGGATCAAGGGGGAGGATCTAATAATGATGCAAGAAGCCACTTTCCAACAGCAAGAAGGTGGACAGAAGCTCATACACCTGATCTGATAATCGGAGATCCAGATGCAAGTGTAAGAACAAGAAGTGAAACAACAAATGAATGTCTGTTTCATGCATTTCTATCCCAAACTAAGCCCAAGAAAGTGGAAGAAGCTCTTCAAGATGCTAACTGGATAACAGCTATGCAGGAAGAGTTAAATGACTTTGAAAGAAATGAAGTATGGACTCTTGTACCAAGACCCAAAAACAGATCTATTGTTGGTACAAAATGGGTTTTCAGAAACAAGACTGACAGTGAGGGAATAATTACAAGGAATAAGGCTAGACTTGTGGCAAAAGGATATTCTCAACAGGAAGGAATTGACTATGATGAAACCTTTGCTCCAGTTGCAAGATTGGAGGCCATAAGAATTTTTCTAGCATATGCTGCTCACAAAAAGTTCAAAGTCTTTCAGATGGAAGTGAAAAGTGATTTTCTCAATGGAAACTTGAAGAAGAAGTGTTTGTTGAACAACCACCAGGGTTTGTAGATCCCAAGCATCCAGATTATGTCTACAGACTTGACAAAGCTCTTTATGGACTAAAGCAGGCACCAAGAGCATGGTATGAAACTCTGGCTCAATTTCTTTTAGAAAGTGGGTTCACTAGAGGTACAATTGACAAAACCTTGTTCTATTTCAATACTGGTAATGATTTGCTTTTAGTTCAAATCTATGTAGATGACATAATTTTTGGGTCTACTAATGACAAACTCTGCAAGAAATTTGCCAAGCTTATGCAATCCAGGTACCAAATGAGCATGATGGGAGAGCTTAGTTATTTTCTAGGTTTGCAGGTAAAGCAAACAGATGATGGGATTTTTATCAATCAAGCAAAATATACCAGAAATCTTCTCAAGAAATTTGGTATGCTTGATAGTTCATCTGCCACAACTCCCATGGCTACTGCAACAAAGCTAGACAAAGATACAGGGACTTCAGTAGATATGAAAAACTACAGAGGCATGATAGGGTCTCTTCTTTATCTCACTGCAAGTAGACCAGATATCATGTATGCAACATGTCTTTGTGCAAGATTTCAAGCAGACCCCAGAGAGCCTCATCTAGCAACTGTGAAGAGAATTTTCAAATATCTCAAAGGAACCATAACCCTTGGTTTGTGGTACCCTAGAGAATCAGAGTTTAAATTAATTGGTTACTCTGATGCAGATTTTGCAGGCTGTAAGATAGACAGAAAAAGCACCAGTGAAAGCTGTCAATTTTTAGGTGACAGATTAGTTTCTTGGTACAGCAAGAAACAGAAATCAATTTCAATATCCACAGCAGAAGCAGAGTATATTGCTGCTGGTAGATGTTGTGCACAGATTCTGTGGATGAAGAATCAATTGCTGGATTATGGGTTAAGGTACTCTAAAATACCTATTTTCTGTGATAATCAAAGTGCTATTGCTATGACAGGTAACCCAGTACAGCATTCCATGACCAAGCACATCAGTATAAGGTATCACTTTATCAGGGAACATGTGGAGGAAGGAGATATTGAGCTTCATTTTGTGTCTACAGAACAACAGCTTGCAGATATCTTCACTAAGCCTTTGAGTGAAGCTACATTTACAAGACTGGTAAATGAACTTGGAATGATCTCTGGTTTCGACTAGAGATATTGGTTAGACTCAAAATTTACTCATCTGTGAAAATTTGCTCATGTTTTTCTGCATGTGTTAACTGTCATGCAAATCATGTTGATAAACTCTGGTAACATACTCTGTTGGAAGCATACTCTGATGATAAACTCTGATTGTGTTATTGTCTGATGAAGAAAATTGTATGAAGCATGATTCTCAGTAAGTAATCATGAATCTTTCTGAGTTATATAAAATCTGATCTCAAATGTGTGCAGAAATTTTACACAGCATGATACTGTCTCTATATTTATAGCATCTCTTAGTTTATTGATCCTATACACTGAGTCTGTATTAGCTGTTTGCACTTTCTCTCATAAATCATAAACGATAAATGATGTAAGTCTAAACTCTGATAAATAGTTACTTCTAATTCACCCCTAAGCAAAAGATGCAAAAATATGCACAAATTCCTTTGAGATCATGTTGTGCCTAGGAAGACCCATGAACTTATTGTATGAAATAAGGGCTAAAAGTTTCAAATTTTTGGTGACTAGTGCCAACCACTGATTACTGGAAAAAGAATGAATAAAAAAAAAAATTAAGGGGGTGAAAACAAATGAATACAAATAAATACAGAGTTTAGATGAAATCAAAATATGTTTTACATATGAGAGTTTGGGCAACTAGTTTTTACTAATTTATTTTGTGGATTTTATGCACTTTGAGATGCTCTCAATATTTATATTCAGTAAACTCTGCTATTCACACACAAATATTCACAACTGTACATTTTGAGAAAAGAGATTATTAATGAAGGAGGAGAATTGATAAAAAAAACTGATGAACTGTGTAATCTACGCCGTAGTAATTTATTTTTAATCTCTGATGATTAAAATAAATAAGGTTGTTTCAGACATTTCATAATTATTGAGGAACATTATTTTTGGAAAATAGAGAGTATGATTAAAACAGTTTGTTTGAGTTTTTTGAAAATGGAGAGAGGTTGAGTGTCTAGGAAAATGTAATAGGTGGTAATTATTGCTCTTTTTACTGCGCATGCGCATTGGAAACTGTCAATTACTGCTGTCAGTCATTGCATGTGTGCCACGTGTACCACTCACACGTTTCACGGAGTAAGACAGTTGTGCGTATTGATTAGAAACTGTTCAGTTTTTAATTCTTTCTTTTTGTATTAATATACAATACACAAACTCGTTTGAACTTTTCAAATTACTCCGATTCACACCTTATTGTCACATACACATTTTCACAAACACTCTTACTGCAAACACTCTCAAAAGTTCTCTAAGTCATTCTCTGTTTATCTCTAAATCGTACTAATGGGTTCTACTGCTTTTGTCTCTTCTGGGCTTGAATTCGTTCCTAATAATTATGCTGCTCCATTGGTTAATGTGAACGCACCAAAGGCGTTTCACTTGATGCAGAATTTTCTTGCCCAATCTCCAATTGGGCGTGCTCTTGTAGAACCAGAGAGGCTTTCTGTGTTTCAAATCAAAAGCTTCTGGGAGACTGGTATTTATGATGATGGTGGTGATTCTGGAACGCCATCTATTATTTTCGAGTTTCAAGAAACAGAGTATGTAATTACTCCTGGTACGGTACGTGATGCTATGGGCTTTGGTGAACATACTGCTTACACCATTGTTGTTGGTGATGCTGAGTTGCTGAGGATGATGAGGGAGATAGGTTATGGTGGATCTTTGGCCAAGATAGGTCAATTGAAGCGACCGTTCTTGAGGAAAGAGTGGAGCTTTTTCTTCGACTGTATAACAAGAACGTTCGGGAAGAAGTGCACGAACTGGGATGCAATACCCACTAACAGTCTAAAAATAGGGTATTCTCTTCTCTATGGTACCAATTTTGATTTTGGTAGATTTGTTTTAAGTAACTTAGGAGAGAAAATGAATGAAAATAGGGGAGTAGTTTACTTTGCTAGATTCTGTCAGCTTTTATTTTCTATCTGTGTTAGTGGGGTAGATATTAATGAAGCAGATGTAATTCCGTGTTTTAAATTACACAAACGTATATTCTCTGATCTTGTGAACAAAGATGTGAAGAAGGGTGCTGTAGGTGATCTCTTACTACCTGCATTAGTGTAGCAGTTTTTGGATAATCCTATTCAAGCAGATCCACAACCAGAACCACTAAACACTGAAGTTCCTCCATCTACATCACAACCAATTCAGACAGGTGGTAGAATCAAACACAGGGCTTTTAAACCTGCAAAGATTGTTAACCCAGCTACTGAGCTTGGAGTGTCAAAATCTTCTCTGCCAAAGTCTGATGGTCCTTCTAAGAAGAGAAGAGCAAAGAGACCACGTTCTGATGATGAGGAAGATACTGAAACTTTGCATCAAAGAAGAAGAAGGCTGGTAGCTGACTATCTTTTTGATGAGTTAGAAACTGAAGCTGTTCCTGAAGCTGAACAGAATGCAGCTCCTGATGTTGTTACTGAGGAGGCTGATGTTAATATTGCAGCTACTGTGCCTACAGAGGACAGAGAAGATGCTGCACATGCTGATAATGATAACTTTGCAGATCCTTTAGACATGGATTTTGAAGCACATCCTGCTATCAGTGTTTGTGACACTGAGGATGTGGCAGCTGATCAAGCCACTCTAGTAGTTGATGAGTCTATGACAACTCATATAGAGATTCTCTCTGTCACCAATCAAATTCTTGAATTGGGTGAGGAAGTTGATCAGGAAGCAAAATCTGTCTCTTCTGAGAAGATTGTTGAAGCTGCTGTTGAGAAGCTGGATGAAGCTACAGCAGAGAATCTGGAAGAAGATGTTCTTGTTGCAAACTCTGTTCACAATACTGTTATAGAAGAAGAAGAGGTTGTTGAGACAGTTAACTCTGAGAAGAATGAAGCTGTTGCAGAGCAAGTTCATGATGAAGCTGCACAGTTAAACATTGAAATTACTGCAGAGAATATAGCTGCAGAGCCTTTAGCAGAAAATGTTGATGCAGACAGAGTTGTCTCTGACAGTGATGATCACACTTCTGCAAATTCTGATCATGCAAACTCTGGGATCAATATTGCACTGTCAGACTCTGATGATCATGAATCCATACCTTTTCTAAGGGATCCTACTGCAGAGTCTGTCAAGGAAAATCAACGTGCCACTGAAGATCATTATAGAGAAATGTACTATGCAAATTGGTCAGGGGCAGATTGTATTTTCTCTACACAAAGAACTGCTGATTTTGTTGCTAAGTCTGCTAAAGAAATTTCAAATCCTGAGCTGTTGACACATTTGATGGCCACAATTGTTCAAGTTAAATATTTGCACAATCGCTTTGATGAGACTCACAAAGCTGTCATAGGCCTGAGGAATGATAGTGTTGCTAAGGAATTGGCCTTGAAGAATGATAGAGCTCAATATTTTTCTATGATCAAGGATCAGGCAGAAATCAAGCAGAGACTAAGCACAGTTGAAAGAAATCAAGATGAAATGGCTACAAAGATTGATTCTATTGCTGCATCTTTGGAATTGCTGACATCTGTACTTATTCCTGATGATGTCAAAAAGGGGGAGAGAGTTCCTAAAGAAAAATGCAAAAGGGCTCCAACTCTGAGACGGAGGGATGATGCTACAGATGGTGGAAGCAAAGAATCAGAGAAAAGGTCAAAATCTACTCAAGAGCAAGGGAGACTTAGGTCAAACTCTGCTAGGCTGACAAACTCTGATAGAATAAACTCTGGTGCTCAATCTTCTTCAAGACTTAAAAGTCTAGTGATTTCAGCCAATCCAATTACTGATGAAGAGATTGAAGCTAAGCTATTTCTGGAAGAACATGGTGGTGAAGCCACAGTTGAAGATATGGATGTTGAAATGCAGATTCTTGCTGAAGAGCATAAGAAGAAGGTTGAAGCTGGAACTTACAAGAAAAAGGCTGTCAAGGCTCCTAGGAGAAAGGAACAAGGAATCTTTATTAAAGAGAATGTGAACTCTCAACAGAGTTTACAATACTCAAGGAGGCCTGTTGGAGCAAGCACTGATAAGGGTAAAGGTAAATTGATTGAAGAACCTGAGTTATCAAAGAAGGCTCATTCAACCTCTGACATGGCTCAAGTTGAATCAAGACCTAATCAATCAACCACTGACGTTGCTCAAGTTGATAATTCTTCTAAAGTTGTGACAACCTCTGACACTGCTCAAGTTGTACAAACTCAGTTGATATCTTCACAACTCCAAGGTATTTTTGGAAAACCAACTAGAGATGAAACTCTGAAGCCAGGAAATGTGAATTTTCTTCAAACCAGATCAGTGTTAGGAAATGAAACTTATGATAAATCTGGTTTGGGATCACATAGAGAGAAAAGAATAAATAACAGTCCTTTAGATCATACATCACTGGCAGAACCTGGTGTTGGGGTAACTCAAGAAAGCCTTGACAAGTTAGAGTCTGTTCAGATGATCTATCACAAAGGAATTAAAAAGGAGTTTCTGTTATACTTCATGGTTGATGGAAGAGTTTATAGAATTGGAGAAGCTGACATTCATCTGAAGCTATGGGAAGAGCTGGAGTATGTTTTGTATCTGCTGAAAGTGAAAAATCAAAGTACTCATAATGCTGCTCAAGTTTTGAAAGAGAGAATGATGAAGTCTAAAGTCTAAAGTTTCCTGTCTATGATGATGATTTTCCCACTGAAGAAGGACAAGCACAACCAAGTCAGGAAGGGCAAGCTCAACCAAGTCAAGAAGGACCTTCAAATCCTTCTGGAAAGGAAACTGCTGAAGATGTGGAAGCTTCACTACTGAACAAGTGCAAAGAAACAAACAAGTTGGAAAGTGAAGGACCCAATTACCAACCATGTGTACTAGAATATCCCATGAGGATCAAGTTCATAAGGGAAGAAATACCCGTTGGAAGCTTTCACAGGCTAAAAACAAGTGCCTTGAAGGACTTACTCTACATGGTAATTGGATCAACTCATCCATTAGAACAACTGTGTTCTTTTGAGATTGAAGACATTCTTCAGAAGAGAAAGGGTGAAGACTCAACGCTAGACAAGTCAAGAAGGAAATCCCTAAATGCATATCCTGGAAGAAGATTTAAACTGGTTGAAGGCAATTTAAAGTTCAGAACTCATGCCTTTGGTTAAGAATCGTGGACAGATCTTCAGGATGCAAAAGTATGTATCTCCAAAACAGTCCAAAAGTACATTGATGAGATAGAAGATGATGCCACCTCTCCCGATGAAATATCAATGGTGGAAGGACTCAAGGAGATTCTGAAAGAAGCTCTCAACAGAGAGGATGAAGCAAGACAGAAAAGGAAATCTGAAGCTAAGTGAAATTTTTATCTATTCTCATCTTGATTAGTTAAGTTGTCATCATGTATTGGTTATGAATTTGCTGTTATTGTCCATAAAAACAAATTGGGGGAGATTGTTAGGATTTATGGGTGATAGCTTAGAGACAACTTAACTAGATATTTTAAATGCTTAATTTTTATTAAGTATGAACATACTGTCACAACCAGAGTATGTTCTTGTAACCATGTTTGTTTACTGTTTCAATAAGATCTTTGTATATCTTGGAAGAAGTTCTTTTGTTTGTTCAAGACTCAAGAGATACTTAAAGAAGACAGTAAGAATAAATATTACTGTCACAGTACTAACAGTAAGGTTACAAGAAGACAACATGTTGCAGGTCACGACTGTAAGATCCGGGAAAACTACGTGTTAATATTTGATGTGGAATGAAATTTTATTTTCATATCTATATTTATTAAATTTTTTATCTGTTTAAATGTGTTAAGTTATTCGTTAAATGGTTGAATATGTGACCTTGGGATGCTATGTGAATATTTGTGGTGGTTAGAATTTATTTTATTTTTTTAGGATGACATTTTATTTCGTTTCATTTTAATTATAGAAAAGAAAATTTAGTTCGTTTTATAATCATTCGGAGAATTGGTGTATCGTTTGTACCAATATTTTATTCATTGAAGTGGGAAATATTTTGGAACATTCGTGATAGAGATATTTTGGTTCGTATATCTATTATTAAACAATTCTTGTAATTATCCATATATTCTTGATAATTATCGTCTCGTAAAACGTGTATTCTATTTATTCGTATTAAAATCGACCTAATGGATCAATATTGATCCAAAAATATCGTTTGGGGTATTATTTTCCATTTAATATAAATAGCTTATTCGTTAATTATTTTTATCGAAAATTTCTTTAAAATCCGTAAAATACCGAAAAATCCCCGAATCGTGTTCATCGTGTTCTTCGTGTTCTTGATAATCAAACTCAAATTCGAAGGCTTTACCAGAATCCATTTTCAACGCTCTAGTATTTGAATCTAAGCTCTAATCACCCTCTATTCGAATACATCATCAATTTCTATGTTGGTATGAATTTCGAATTTCTTGAATTTTTATTAAATTCGAATTTTTGTGGTTAATTTGGGGAAAACTTTAATACTCATTGTTCTTGTTAATTGATGGCATGATTAGGTTGTACTTGTTGTGAGAGGCATGAATGTGATTTTTAATTGAAGTTTGGATTGTTTATTCGGGCAAATTGAAATTTTAGAAAGTTGCCGGAATTTTTTGTTTAATCGGAATTTAAGTTTGGTTAGTCGAAGCTTGATTGTGGTAGCACCATTGAATAGATCGTAGAGTAATAAATTGATACATGTAAAAAAATGTCCAGTTGGGTTGTGTTTTGGCCGGACGGAAAATGGACCGCCGCCGCCGGTGTTCTTCTTCAAATTCGTGATCGTTGTTGCATTTTTTTTACTTGAATTGGGGGTACTGATGTTGTTTTGTAAACCCGTACTTTCTCAAGCAAAAATCGTGTGTTTTAGTGTGTTTTTGGTCGCCGGAAAATGGTGGGTGGCCGAAACCGCCACCGAATTCCGGTGGTGTTCTTGGCAACCCACCCATGTTCTTGGCGACCCGTTTCAAGACCCAACCCGACCCGTTTTTGATTTCCAAAACCCTAACTACCTTTCCTAAAAAGCGTTTCTGGAATTATTTTTTTAAAATAATTCAAAAATTGTTTTAAAATTCTAAAAAAATTCATTTTATTATTCAAATATTCTTTATAAATTCATATAATATTTATTTAATTTTAAAAATTGATTAAATTTAAATATTTTAATTATTTTAATTAATAATTAATTAATTAATTTAATTGATTGATTAATTGATTAATCAGTTAATTTTATTAATTAATTATTAATTAAATTAAATTAATTTAAATTGAGTTTAATTATTTTCCTTAATGAGTTTTATCCTCTAATATTTATTTAATTAGCTACAAGTGGTCAATTAATTTTATATTAATTGATTAATTTTAATTAATTGGATATCTTTTTTTTATTGACCGATTTAGTTGGAATTGGTCTTTATTTAATGAAAAGCGATTCGACTTTCGATCTAAAAATATTTTATGGTTAAATTATTTTGAAACGAGAGTCGAATATTTTTTCTAAAATTATTTCTTAAACGTTACGAGACTTATGTGATTTATTTATCGTAATTAAATGACAATATGTGTTACGTGAATTATGTGAATTATCTGGTTGTTGAGTCATAAATACGAATAAGTGTTTTGGAACTTGTTTAAATATTTTGATTGTGTCTAATATTATCACAAGGGGTAGTTAGAATAGAAATTGGTCAGTATTGTTAGAAAATAAGATTGACGAGACTGTTGACTTAGAAGTTGACTTTTATATTATAAAGATTTTTGACGAGCGTGATACGTGAATTATTTATTTAGTTAATCGTAACTACTCTATCAATTGAAATATGGTTATCTATGTACAGAGGTTATTGGACGAGACGAGCCAGATTACCGAAATATGTTAAATGAAAGACGTCAGAGATGGATGAAGTATTGTTTACGAATGGTTGGGTTATTTGTGAGGCGATTTAACACCAAGGAAACGTCAACACTCATAGGGGACATTTCCAAGTATTTTATTCCAACAGAGATATCGGTAAGACTATGAAATGCGTTAGAATTAAGTTACAATCGTTTATGGAATGTGAGAATCATACTCTGAAGACTAAAGTACCGTCTCATGTTTGACTATCGAGGCAGACGCGTGGATTCAAAATCGTAGATCAGACTCATGGAAATCACAAGAGCGTTAAATCAAAGAAGGATTGAAATAGAGAATCGTGCTATAAGATAGTGTGACGCCCCCAAATCCACTATCAGAAGACTCAGGATGCCACGTACCATAGTCATCTATAACACACAAAATATAATACATATCATAATTATTATAATCCATACAACAAGCAGTGGTTCCAGCCCACAAGTCCAGTCATCGTTCTATCTCTGGCTTATTACATCATTACTACTTAATATATACCAAGCCACTAGATACATAAAGTTTATTGGTAGATAATGATCTCTGGTGTAGCTCCCCAGACAACGTCTCTGAAATAACGGTACTACTCCATGTCGGTGCCTTACTGCATCTTTTCATTCCCTTTAGCCTTGTATCGGAATGAATCGCCTCTTTCCTCTTTAATTGTAAAAATATGATTAACAACAAGGGTGAGCAACTATGTGCTCAGCAAATCCACTGACTGGCTCTCTCTTACCAACACTACTATTTAGTGAAAATGAAATAATATTTACAAAACTCGAAGTGTGACAATTTATTCTGACGGACTAAAAGTCCATTGGTTGACCAAATCATTTGTCTCAAAACAATCGCATTTGAAATTTGAAAGTAGTAGATACTGGTCTGTCTCCTTTACGATACCCCAAGGCGCGATCAACTACCATGTCTCAAGTACCGCACACCCGTGATACCCCATAGCACGATCACTACTATGTCGCAAATATCACAATTTCGTTTTGCTAGCAACTAGTGGGTTGTAGAATCAACCCGGCATCCACTGTGCCAAAAATAGATATATTCCTCTCTTGATACCACGAGTTTATATCTCGCGTTGATCAGAAAGAAAAAAATCCGTGGGCCACTCCCACGTTGACCAGTTGAAGTAAAGATATTCCCCCAGAAAAGTTATGAGAATGAAGTGTGAATCAATTAATAGAAAATTTCTATTCAACTCTGGCCGACCGCCATTCTACTGTTTGTGCGATGAAGACCCGAACAATGGGCCGTGACAATGTTTTAAAAGATTAATTATGTTGACATGAACAATATGTCAACCCAAGACGAACAGGTTAACAAACCTCGAACAAAAGAGATTCGTTGAATGAACTAAATTATTTGGAATCGTCCCGAGTGATGGGAACGACTCGAATCAACCAAACAATATATCAATACGCTAGAATAATTATTTAAGAGTAGGTTCTGATGAAATTTTTATCCAGCTTTCCACTATTCTGAATGTATATAATTTGATCCGAAGAATGAATCAAATTTAGAAATTTAAAATAAAAATTATCGGACCTGAACAATAAATCTGACTAAAGTAAATAAATTTTATCTACCTCGATATAGGAAAGTAGCTATAACTGAATGACTTTTAAGGTCATCTTGAACAAATAAGATGCCCAGGAAATTGAATTAAATATACTTTAGGGACAAGAAATATTTTTAGGGGTGTCTCTGAAATGAATATAATGATATTACTCATTTATAACAAAATAAACTGATAGAAGCTATTCAATAAACATTTTAGAAAAAAAGAATATAACCAAAATTTAGAAATCTGTACTTCTCAAAATAATGCAGTAGGAGTGAGGGTCAGAAGAACTTGCCTCGATCTCAATGTGCACAAAATCAAATAATATCAATACTCTACCCGTGTGATTGCCTTCAATTTACGGGCCACGGAAATATTCTCTAAAAGAATAAATCACAAGTATGTAAGCAATTCGTCGCAAATAAATCGGGTCGGCAATAAATAAAATAATAATAATCAAAACAAATAGGACATCTACTTTCCTTAAATCTGCACTATGCATTTCTCCCTTAAAAATATTAGTCCAGGTAAGAACTCTATGCGTCTTTCCTAATTTTAAACTAATTAAATAAATAAATCCTCGGGACGGAATTTCGTCATAATTAATCCCTATTAAATCACAAGAGTGCTCGAATATCTCTAAAATACTTAACGGGGAATTTTATAAATAATTCTCGATTAAACAATCCCACTTTATTCCATTGAAAACTCCCAAATCAACTCTAGAAAACGTTATTCTATTATTAATGCCCCTAAATTTTAGTTTTAAAACGAATGGATCATTTCTAAAATCTCTTCAATAATCTATTTTTAGTCTCTAAAATAATCTCTTTTATTCCAATTATCCAAAATTATTCCCAAATTATCAATTTATTAGTCTCTAAATTAAATCCAAATTTTAACTAATTAATCATTTAAATCTTTCTATTTGTATTCAGATTTTAATACCCAATTAACACTTTATTTAAATAATTATCACCGAAATAATCACCCACACACTCACACACACCAACACACACATGTCACACGCACACACATGCTGAACACACGCATGGCACACGCACACACATGCTGAACACACGCCACGCGCGTGTGGCCACACGCCACCGCCATCCCCTCTTTCTGCCGTCACTCTCTTTCTCTCTTTGCCAATCTCTCTCTCTCTGCACCATCTCTCTCTCTCCCTCCGATTCTCCCTCTCCTCTTTCTCTCCTTCTCTCGCACTCTCCTCCTCCCTTCTTCTGTCTTACCGCGAGCCCCCACCCCCTGCATCTCTTCCGGTGACCATCTACCACCGCCGGTCACCGTTACCGCCGCGGTGGTGGTCCTCACACCAACAATCAACAACAATCACCCACTACAAACACAAACCCCAAACAATTTGCAAACAATACATATAATTCAACCCCAAAATCATTCATTACAAACATAAAAACAGAATGATATTTGTACAATTAAAACACAATATTAAAGGTTTAAAACGAAATCAAAGGGTTTTTAAAGATTTAAAACTCATACCCCTTTTGTAAGAACCCTAATTTGTTTCTTCCCTCTTTCCTGCCGTGAAACAAACCATGATGTGAAAAAAAAATGCCGACTAATCAAAATGATTGATAGATATTGGGCCTCTAATTGGGCTTCTAAAATTTGGGCCTAAAAATCAACCCAAATAAGTAATAATCAATTTCTATTGATTAAATTCCTAAAAGTTTAATAATCTATCCAAATTTTAAATGTGGCCACATCCTACAAAAATATTATTAAATAAAACATAACAGCGAGTGGAAAATATTAAATATTTACGGGTATTATAGTCTTCCCTCCTTATAGGATTCTGTCCTCGGAATCAGAATCTAATCACTAAACAAGTCAGGATATTTATTCCTCATCTCACTTTCCAATTCCCAAGTGGCTTCTTCAACTTGATGATTTCTCCAAAGTACGTTTACCAAATTCACTTTCTTACTCCACAATTCTTGCACTTTGTGATCTAGGATCTGTACTGGCCGTTCTTCGTATGTCAAATCAGACCTAATCTCCACGAGTTCGTAAGCAAGAACATGTTTGAAATTAGGGTGATGCGCTCTTAACACTGAAATATGAAATACATCATGGATATGCTAAAGATCTGGCGGTAGAGCTAATTGATATGCCACGGCTCCTACTTTCTTGAGAATCTCAAAAGGTTCTATATATCTGGGACTTAGCTTACCCTTCTTGCTGAATCTCATTACTCCCTTCCAAGGCAAAACTTTTAACATTACTTTATTTCAAACTTCAAATGTTCTGTCTTTTCTTTTTTGATTTGCGTATTTTCTTTGTCGGTTTTGAGCAGCCACTAATCTTTTTCGAATAATCTCTGTAGATTGCTTAGTCTGCTGGAGTAATTCTGGTCATAATATTTTTCTCTCTCCTACTTCATCCCAGTATAGAGGTGATCTACATTTTCTTCCATACAAGGCTTCATACGGTGCCATACCTGTGCTGGAGTGGTAGCTATTGTTGTAGGCAAACTTAACTAGGGATAAATGATCGTCCCAACTTCCTTTGAAATCCAATGCACAAGCTCTTAACATGTCCTCAACTGTTTGAATCGTCCTTTTGCTTTGTCCGTCAGTTTGTGGGTGCTATGCAGTGCTCAAATTTAATTTCGTGCCAAGATACTCCTGAAAGCTTTTTCCAAAATCTAGAGGTGAACCGGGCATCTCTATCAGATACAATTGAAATAGGTACTCCATGACGAACCATAATTTCCTTCAGGTATATATTTACCAATCTCTCAATCGAATACTTTTCACTAATTGGTAAGAAGTGCGTCGATTTAGTAAGTCGATCAAGAATAACCCAAATTGCGTCATGACTTGTTCTAGTTCGGGGTAAACCTACGACAAAATCCATGGTTATATGTTCCCATTTCCATCAGGTATTTCCAAGGGCTGTAGAAGTCCACTTGGTTGCTGGTGTTCAACCTTCACTTTCTGACAAGTTGAACATTTACTTACCCATTCTGCAATTTCATTTTTTTTTCATATTAACTACCAATAATTTTGATTGACACAGGGGTACATATTTGTGCTTCCTGGGTGAATGGAATACCTCAAGTTATGTGTTTCCTTCATGATCTCATCCTTTAGTTCTGTCAACAATAAGAATTCAAATTCTAGAAGGTAATCTTTTAATTCTTTTATCATCTTTAGACTATGGAATTTTTCTCATTTTATCTCTGATCTCCTTTCTTCTATCATTTCATTTTTTTTGACAACGATGAATCTTACCAAACAACTCTGGTTGTAGAAAAATCCTATAAGTTGGCTCGTTGGCTTGAACTGGAATCTTAACTTTCAGCTCAATCTTCTCAATTTCCTCAATTTACTCTTTTCGATAAAACCAATATCTTGACTCTTTCTTTCCTGCTCAATGTGTCGGACACAACACTGTTTTTCCTTGATGTTAATTTATTGAATAGTCGTAATCCTTGATAATTTCAACCACCTTCTTCGTCTCACGTTCAATTTTTTTTTTCGTGAAAATATAATTTAAGCGGGAGTGATCCATGTAAATTCCCCACTTTTCTTCATTTAAGTAATTTCTCCAAATCTTGAGTGTTAAATCAATTGCTGCAATATCTAAGTCAGGGGTAGGGTATCTCATCTCATATTCCTTAAATTATTGAGAAGTATAAGTAACCACCTTCACGTGCCATATCGATACGCAACCTCATCACTAATTAAAAAAAAACATCGTTAATAATCACAAAGTTCTCAGCATCACTGGTAAGGTCAAAGCTGGGGCAAAACTAAACCTCTTCTTTAATTCTTAAAAAAAAAAAAATTCTCTTCATATCGCTGTCCATTCGATCTTTTCATGCTTCCTTGCAAGTCTGGTCAAGGGTGTGGCTATCTTTGAGAATTCTTTTACAAATCTTTTATAATATCCTGCTACTCCAGAAAACTCTAACTTACGCTGGTGTCTTAGGTCTTTCCCAATTTACTACTGCTTCTAGCTTCGCTAGGTTCAAACAAAATCCTTTACTACTCACAATATATCCTGAAATTGAATCTTTTTTTTTTCAATAGAAACATTCATTTTGAAACTTTACATATAACCTTTATTTTCTTAAGGTCTCCAAGACTAAACGAAGGTGTTCTGGGTGTTCTTCTTGAGGCTTTTGAGTATGTTAAGATGTCATCAATAAATACAATCATGAACTTATCCAAGTACTTCTTAAATACTTAGTTCATCCAGTTCGTAAAAACATGCGAGGCATTCAATCCAAACGACATCTCTAGATATTCCTAGTGTCCGTAACGTGTCCCAAAAGCAGTCTTAAAAGCATTATCGGCTTAAACTTTCAGATGGTGATATCCAAATCTTAAATCAATCTTTAAAAAATTTAAGCGGATCCTTTTAAATTGTCAAACAAGTTGTCAATTCTGGACAAAAGGTATTTACTCTTGATTGTCATCTGATTCAATTCTCGATAATCTATACGTAAACTTATGGATCCATCTTTCATCTTTACGAACAAAACTGGTGTTCCTCATGAAAATAGGCTGGGTCAACTCATACCTTTATTACCTTTATTAAGTAGTTCTTGCAATTGAGTTGCCAATTCTTTTGTCTCTCAACCGGTGCCATTCTGTAATGCATTTTAGAAATAGGTGTGGTCCTGGAGTAAGATCAATAGTACACTATCTTTTTGTCAGGTGGTTTTCTTGGTAATTCGTCAGGAAAACAATTTTCAAGTCTAGTTACAAGTGCGACCCTTGTTGGTTTTAGGAGTTTCCTTTACGTATCTACCATGTGTGCCATACTCATTGAACATTCTTGGCAAAGTAATATGTTCGCTTGAAACCTCGTCCGAAACTTTTTGACTTATTTCTATCTATGACTATTATCTTCTAACCTTTTGGTGTTTTCAACTTATACCCATGTGTCACTGAATGATCTACGTGTTAGTAATGGATACCACCTAGAAAATGCGGAATAAAATAAACAATACACACACAATCACTTTAATCTACTTTGTATTAAGCAAATTAAATACTACAGCTACGAAAATCTCACAAGAGAAATTCTGGCTTCTAAACAAGAACAATGTTTTCTTGCTTTGCTTATAGAGAAAAGAAGTGCTTCAAGATATTTCTATGATATGCTCACTTACAGCTAACAGTAGGGTGTGCACAATATATATATATATACCTATACAAACTAGTGCACACACCTATTTACACAGTTACCCTCTAACTGAAAGTCCAACTTGTCCTGCCATAAGAAGTTAACTGTGTCAGGAAGGACCACCTGCTTTTCGGAGTCTTTCCCGTTTCTGTAGCTGCTTGTCTCTTATCTTTCTCTCCAAGTTTAGCTGTAGATTTGCCATCTGTTCCTTGGACCACCTTACCGTAATAGATGCTTCAGTATTTGTCTCCTTTGATTTTTGGTTCTGTACCTTGATTTGTCTTGTTATAAACGGCTAAGTGTTGACATCGTGAACTCCAGCATAATCCTGATTCTTGGACTTGTCGATATGGTGTATTCTTGACTTTGCTATATGAGTGTATCAGGAGTATGTGACATAGGCTTAGAAGTGACTTCGCGATATAGCCTTCTTGAGGACTTCGCGACATAGCCTTTTTGAGGACTTCACGACATAGCCTTTTTGAGGACTTCGCGACATAGCCTTTTTGAGGACTTCATGACATAGCCTTTTTGAGGACATCACGATCTAGTACAATTTGGACTTTGCGATCTCAAAACTTCACGATGTTTGTGACGAAGACTTCACGACATAGTTCATTTTGGACTATGCGATCTCAGTACTTCACGACATGGATATTTTGGACTTCACGACATAGTTCATTCTGACTTCACGGTATAGGGACTTGGACAAATTTCTGCAACTTATTTCTTCAAGGCATTATTCACTCCAATCCTGCTGCATGAACAATTATGAACTTCTTCCAGGATAATTATTCCATGGCCTATGTACATTCTAGGTGCAAGAAACTTACTAAGCTCATTATAACATTGAGCATACAGAATAAATCTAAGTACATGAAAACAAGACATTGTACAATAGATACCTATACTATATGCTAGTGAAAGAATTCACTAGGTCATGTAGAGTGACATAGTCACAATGAGTAGGCTTGTTAATAGTGGTACTCAGACATGCCTTGAGCCTAACAATCTCCCCCAAATTGTGAGTAAGACCCTTAGGCACAATTTCATGTCTGATAACAAGCCTAACTTTACATAAAAGGAACTAAGGTTCAGAAAGAACAAAAGATGAATAGTATGAACAGATTTTTTTTTATTACAAACAGAAAGTGAAAGCTTACAGATTGTCATTGTTGCTTAGCTGCTTCTTTTTCCATTTGCTTCTCAAGAAGGTCATCATAAATTTTCTTCTTTCTCACTTCTTCCTTTCTCTTCATATCTAAGATGGCTACTTGAATTTCATCTCTTGCAATTAGTTCTTCAATGAGAGGTGAGTCTTTTAGATCTTCAATTGCACCTCTAAGGGCACTTTCCACATAAGAATCTAAAAACTCCATCCTTATCTTACTTTTGCCTCCATTTTGATTTTTGTATTCCACAACATAAGGATTTTTTTTACCTTGCACAACCCTTTCTTTCTTAGCTCTTCAACCCTCTCTTCCATCTCAGCCATCTCTTTCTCTTTCTGAATGCCCTTCTCTTCATTTTCCTTCCTTAGATTCTCTTTGTAGTCAGAGTGCATTTTCAAGAATCTGGCAATCTCTATCTTCCACAATCTCTCTTCCTTTTCTTCAAAGTTTAGCAGTGCATTTATTCTTTCAAGCTCATATTGAGGAAAGTATTGCCAGCTCCCTTGCTTCATTTGTCTTTCTCTTCCATCAATGTATTTGATCTCTAGATGATTTTGCTTCACTTTGACTTCAAAGATTCTTTGGGCTCTCAGAAATGCTAGGGCATCTTCATCATAGTCTTCATCAAGAGGAAGAACATTGATCCCTACTATATTGGTGATTACCCCATTCCTCTTTGTTATCCTTGTCCTTTTGGCTACACTCTTGATCTTCAAATGCTTCACTTGAGGTAGCGTTCTGGAGCAGGGAGATTTAGTCTTCAGTGCCACATCATTTGGAAGTAGCTTCATCCCTTTCCCTTTCATCCACTGTAACACTCCACTAGCTGTGACTTTGTGGAAATGTCTTTTAGATTTTTCTTTTGTGGCTTCACTTTTCTTCTGTGGCAAATCAGATTCAGAAGTCTTGGATATTGATTTTGGAGGATCATTACTAACAGTACCCACCCTAGACTTAGAGTCTTGTGTTGTGGTTAAGGTACTGCTAGCAATGTCCTTGACTAGCTGATTTCCACTTCTCTTCTTAACAGTTTCCTTCTTTCCCTGAGGGTCCTTCTTGTCATCATCATCATCTTTAGATTTCTTTGAGGTTTTGCCTTTGCTGCTCTCACTTCCTCCATCCTTATTGCTCCTTGATTGACTTCTCCTTTTGTAGGTCTTCTCCTCATCATCCTCCTCATCATCTTTCTTCTTTCTTCTTTCTTTGAGTGACTCAGGAATAGTTCCATGAATCAAGAAAGATTGGAGAATTTGGATTAACTCTAGCTCTTCTGTTGTTCTAACTCCTCTCTTAGCTCTCAGCATTTGCAACACTTGATTTATCTTGATATTGTTCTTCATTGTCAAGTGTACATGAATCACCAGTTGATCAATGTTGTTTGCTATGCTTAGACTTTGAAAAAGAATTGTCCTTGGGTTAGAGATAACTTCAGGCAATCTTTGAAATTGGTCTTTCTTTAAGTCATCATACAGCCTCCTGTTATTCTCCCCATTCTTCTCAATCAACTCCAGAATTGTGTTCAGCTCAGTAAACCTCAGTTTCTCTAGAGTTCCAAAGGATAAATGCCATAAGCAATTGTCCTTGGATACCATGATGATTTCTCTTAGATGAGCATCCTTGATTTTCCTGACTGCCACTGTAAAATACTTGATTTGTTCATTTATCTCGTTTCTGTAGTTGAGAGTGTCTCCTTGTGAAAGATGTGTGTCCTAAATCCAATCATGGATGATGAGTTAGGAGATACTTTGTTCAATCTGATTCAAGTTTGTTTAATTTAATAAAATGGTAATATGTTTTATAACGGGCTTTTTTCTATTTAAAGTGTTTAAATTAGATGATCCATAGTTTAGAGTAAAGCTTTAATGGATTATGATGAGATCATGATAATGAGACCTTAAAGATGATAACTCTAAACTTAAATAGTTCCTGGTTGTAGGATAATTAATTGGTAGTTTATTTATCCGCAAAGATCGGTACATACTATGTTTGCTTCACTATGAAGGATGTCTGTTCTCATAGGCATTTGTGTGGTGACACTATAGCTAGTATGTAGGTGCTTATTAGGAATAAGTTCACTGAACATGACTCGATCAGTTGAACAACTAATGGAGTTCACTCATGTGTCAGTAGTTGTTCATATAGTGATGGTTGTACAAGTGTCCTTTGACTTAAGATCATCATAGTCATCTTGTGTACACTGAACTATACTTTGGTTTAGCTCTTAGTCTCGAGGGACAATAATTAGTGCTCTTCTGGGTATAGGAATTTGTACACGAAGATAGTGAATGATCAATAAAGGATCTGCCCCTTCCAGTGAAGGAAGAGAATGTCCTATGCTATTCCATTTATGCTAGTTCAGGAATCTCTGGCCAGAGTGAATGAAATTAGAAAGAAGTTTCTAATTTGCATTAATCGGAACTAGGCATACTGAATAGGAAGGCATATGATTAAATTAAATAGCCTTGACACGAGATCCATGCCTTGTATTTAATCAGGACATTGTAGGGTAGAAGGAATTGATTGTACGGTAACTAGTCACTGAATAGGTTCTTGGTATTCTAAGCAGTGAATTCATATTATCCGGATAGTCGCGATATGCTGAGAAGTATCCCTCACGATGTAGAATAAATATGATTAATTTATTAGTCATATTTAATGAATTAGAAGAATTCATATAAATAATAATAAAATAGTTTTATTATTATTTATTTCTACTACCGGCTTAATTTTGAACCTACAGGGTCACACCATAAAAGAGAATGATTTAATGGTGAAGGAATTAATTAATAATGGCTAGTCATTATTTATTTATGAAATAAATATTTGATGGCATTTTTATAATCAATTGAATATGATTTAATTAATTATAAAATAATTAAGAAGTGTTCTTAATATTATTAATTAATAATTTAATTTAAGAAATTAAATAAAGTGAGAGAATTATTTTCTAAAGAGTTTAGAAAAATAATTAATTATTAAAAGAGTTTTAATGATTAATTAATTGATTAATGAGATTAATTAATTATAGGGTTAATAATAATAATTTATAGGATAAAATTTCAGCTGAAATATTTGCCTATAAATATACTATTATAGACCTTAAGCCTCGAACCCTAATTTTATAAGAAAAGAAAAAAAGAGGCAACCCTAATTCTTTCTCTTAGCCTTTCTTCTCTCCATCGGATCGTCATCTCTTGGTGGATACTTGTGGAGTGCTTCACATATTGAGGAGCAGCTGCTAAGAGTCTCTCTACATCATCCTTGGATCGCTTTTAAAGGTTAGTAATCGATTCGTTAATTTCATCCATGAATCATATGCGTTTTTATGGGTTTTATATATAAAGAATTGTTATCCATGCTTCCGCTTATGCAATAAAACCCAACAATGGTATCAGAGAGAGGTTGTATGCATATAGATTCGTGGTAAAAAATTCAGATTTTTATGATGTCGTATGAATTTATTATCGATTTTATCGTATTTGGGGCTATAATCGATTCAATTGAGAATTAAATCAAAATAAATTATTAAAATAATTTTGATCCCAGAATATGATTCTACAATTGTTGTAGATCAGAAGGATATTTGTTTCTGAATTTTCTGATATGCAGATTATTTTATTTTGATTTATGAAAGTAATTAAAAGTGTTTTTAATATAAAAATTATAATCTGTATATATGTTTGAGTAGTGATTGTTTAATGATTATTGTAATCATATATAATTGCATGGACTTCCGTACTGGAAAAACAGCAAGAAAAGTCAGCGTCTGCCATTGTTGTCGGCAGCTGTTTGCTCCGTCTGGCGAGTGTGTGACACGCGCGGGTGGTTTTGGCGCGCAGCAGCGGCTAGTCAATCTTGTTTTGGCTCGTGTGGACGCGTCCGAACTCCGTTTGAGGCGTGTAAAGTACCGTTGGATTCGTTTTTTCCGAGACGCACCTGCTGGGATTAATTAAAACTTTCAAGAAATTTATTTTAAATTGATTATAGCCCTTAAAGTGTATTTGATGCCTTATTTGATAATATTAAGTGCATGCAATAATTCGTACATTGTTTATAATTGCGCTACATGTTATGACATGTCTACAATTATGTCACTTTATGTTTATATATTTAATATATGCTTAAGTTTACCATGCGATGATAGATTTAGGTGAACATAATTGACATAAGGCGTAGTTTAGACGATCTAGGATTTGTGAAATTGTTTCACAAACTTAATATAAATATTATGAACACAATCATGAGATTCTTATGTTTATGAAACATAGAGTGAAATACATTTTTGATGTTGAAAATGAAAATTTCTGTCTAGGCCGTTGGGTTTTTAAGCGGGACCGATGTGACCCCTCCAACACACTGGGAATTTTTCATTTAAATATCATAATTGTATTTTGTTCAAGAAAAAGAGAATCTCCTAGTAATATGATTATGGTTGTAACATAATATAATCCCTCTTAATTAAAATTTATATCAAGTAGTAAATGGCCAATGGCACAACGGGCTTGTGTCGGTCATAGCCTTCCAACATAATAGCAAGTAGAGTTCTTATATTGAGGCATTGTCGTTTCGTGCTACAGCCGAGGGCTTTGTTTTGAGATTAAGATATGCTTGTCTATCACATGAGATGTGTATGATAAATTAGGTTCCAATTGTCGTTACGTGCTACAGCCGTGGGCTATTGGAAGTCTAATTTAATTATGCAAGATGTTGGGTTTAACTTGACTTAGAATATTGAGTGAGTCGTGCCACAGCCGATACTCAATAGTTCAAGAGGCTAAAAAGATAGTAAGGAATAACATGAGATGTAGTTGACAAGAGTTGTCTTCCTATGGAACATCACATTGCGTTTCGTGCCACAACCGAGGTGATGTGATGGAAAATAGGATCCTTATTCTCACTAACATTATGAATGTTTAGTTATACATATAGAGGGTTGTATAACTTAAATAAAATAGTGGGAGCCACCAATGAATAAAGACCCGATTCACATGGTGCTATAAGAATAAAATTGAATATTTACTTAGTAGTTATGTGTATTCACTTATAGAATTATATATATAATATAACTTCTACACTATCACACATCATAGTAGGATAACACATTGACTTATCCCAAATATGCTGATGAACTTTGAAACTTGAGAAGTGTTCTCAAGAATGAAAAGTTAGACGAAATGTTTAACTTGCTAATACAAAGTGTCTTATTTGTGATGCACATGGAGATGTGTATGAGACTAGGTGCAAGAGGTCTAATAATGTAAATGTTGCAAAGTAAACCAAGATGACGTATATAAGCTTAGTATTGTGCAAACAGTATGAGCACAAGGACACTCATGGCTACCTTGTTGTCTCTATAAAAGTTGTAGAATGTGATAAATAAGACGATTCAATATAGGATATCGAATGAGCTATTCCATAATAGTTATGCTGAGGGTTGATCTATAAATAATCATAGACTCAAGACAATCAATTTGATTGATCGTCTAGGGTAGGTTGATTTTGTCATAGATGGAAGCTAAGTTGAGATATGATCTTGAAGTAGCTTCCGGATACGAACTCGCAAATTGGTTGTGAACTCTTACATGAAAAGGTTGGATATTAGATTGTCTAAAATCTACTTCATGTTAAAGATTGTTGAGACGTATTTCCTTCTTAGAGAGCTTTGTTCTTCAGACTGGTATTGGTTCTAAAATCAAGTAGTGGGAGATGAACTATACCATAAAGAAGAAGTTTGTTAGCGAGTGATATCATAATTAGTCAAAGGCTAAGTTTGACTCTAATAGCAAAAAGGTTTGCAGCCACTAAACTAAAAAGGTTATTGGAAGATCAACTACAAGAGTTGTCTTGTATAGTTGAAGAATTGGAGAAGTTTAGGGGGACTGAAACTTCTCATTTTGAAATAGGGACTATGGAATAGAGGTAATGGAAATCCAAAGAATTGTAGGCTTGGTTGCACGAGTGAGAAGAGTATTCGCTTATTGCATGGTGATGGGTTACAAGAACCGTATGATTATTGAATCACATTATGCATGCGAAACTCGTCTCGCTAGAAAGACCACTATATCTCTATTTTCTTGAAATAGAGAGATAATGAGCTACAAAAGTGTTAAAATTAGTACACATAATTGTATGTGCAACAATGACAACACATGCTAGAGAAGGATTTACACGATTCATTAGAATTCACAGATATGATCTGGATTCAGATACATGTATTTGGTACAATACAAATATGAATCTTTTGGAGTGATTCAAAATGAATAATAATGAAATTCAAAACAAACTAGCAAGTGTTGGTACTCTTTGATAAGATCAAAGAGATATACACTTGAGTGAGTGTTTTGAGATTATCTCAATTCTTAAGTTTAAAGCTTCACGTGGACAAATCCTAAGATTCCACATGTAGATGGAATGTATGAAGGAGCGAACAAACTTTGTTAGACATCGTTCAGTTCATGTTAAGCTAAATTGATCTTCTAATATATGTTTAGAGTTGAATTTTGTAAATATCAGTATATCTGTTGAATATAGTATCTTCTTAATATGTTCCTAAGTTGTCATGTGAGATATGTTGTGCAAGGAACACAAGTCTTAAACTTGTTAAGATTTAAGATGTCTAGCTTATGTCAAAATGTTTAATTTGATAAGCTAGATGGTAGATCCAAAATGTAAGTTTGTGAGATATCCTAATGATAGTCAAGGATGTCGGTTGAATATTCTACTGGATATAGTGTGTATGACATACTGCCTTCTTAGAGGAATTGTTCATTCTATAAGGGTTCAGTAGGAGGAAGGTTGAACTTAACTAAGTTCAAATATCACAAATTACAAAGGTTCTATAGGAAGAACATTTTCAGACAGGATAATCTTTTGTAGGTTAGCTTAAGTATAGGTCTTGATATTTTATCACCAACCTGAGAGGTTGAATGCCTTGTCATTAAGAATGACAATGAGGTGTCAATTATATGATAATGACCTTATGACCTATACTAAAGCTAAGAGTTATGACTCGGAGAAATGGCATAGTACCATGAAATCCGATATAGATTCCATGTACATCAACCAAGTACGGACTATGGTTGAGGACCTAAAGGTGTCATAACCGGAATGGTATAAGTGAGTCTATAAAAGGGAGATTGGAGTGATTGGCTGGGTAAAGACCTATAAGTCCTTGCTTATTGTGAAAGGATTCAATCAAAGCAAAGAGATTGACTTTGATGAAAAAAAATTCACATGAAGTAATGCTCAAGTCTATTCGGATTTTGTTTGCGATTGCGGCTAATAATGACTATAATATCTGATAATGGTCGAACGGTCGACCCTCCTCGATAGGTTACTTGAAGAGGATGTGTAGTTGACACAATTAGAGGGATTTGTTGCTACGAGTAGCAAATCTATGGTCTAATAGCCACAACAATCCATTTATGGATTGAAGCAAGCTTCTCAATGATCGAACATCTTTTTTGATGAGACAATCAAATAGTTTGATTTTATCAAAGACAATGATGGATCATGGATCTACAAGAAGGTTAGTGGGAGCGTGATGACATTCCTAATAATGTATGTGAATGACATACTTATGATAAGGAATGATGTATCGACACTAAAATTAGTCAAAGTGTGGCTATCTAGCATATTCTCTATAAAGGACTTGGGAATGGCTTCCTATGATATAGGAATGAGAATTTATAGGATAAACCAAGTGTTGGGCTAAGCCCAAAGTGTGTACATCATTTATATGCTAAGATGTTTAGCATAAATAACTCCAAGAAGTTACTTGAATTGTCAAGTCATGGAGTTACTTTCTCCAAGATAGTGTCTTTCTACGACATCTGAGGAGAAATGACGTATGAGTAAGATTCATTATGTTTCGGCAAAGGTTTCTATCAAAATACCGGATGTACTATACAAGACTTGATGATCGCTAACTCACTAGGCTAGATAAGTGAACACCAGTCTAGTCCTTGAGAAACACGATAGTAAGTTGGAAGAACGTCCTTAAATACTTTGGAAGTATTGAGGACATCTTTCTTGATTATGGTAGGTCCAAAATGAAAATCGAGCGTTATAAACACTATGATTTTCTTAGGACAAAAGTGATAGAAAATCCATGTCAAAATAAGTGTTAATTCTGAATGGATGAGCGGTTTGTTGGAAGAATTCCAAGCAGCTTAAGATAACTGATTCCGTAGTGGAAGCACTATATGTATATAGCTAGAAGTGAAGCTACAAAGGCGGTTCTTTGGATAGCGAAACCTGTTTTCGCTGGTTAGACATGGTTCCTAGCATAGGATTTATATTGTTGTATCAGTACAACATATGGTAGTAGCGCAAGCTATGGAACCTAGGTTTAATCAGGGATTCAAGATCCAAGTTGCGGCAGTTTCATATGATATATGAGATCGTTGAAAGTAGAGATGTTTAAGTCAATATTGACTTCACCCATAACAACATAGTAAAGACCATTTACTAAACCGTTATTTGAAAATCGCTTTGTTCTCTATTAGGAGAAGTGTGTATGAGATACCAAGGTGATTGGTTTTAGTACAAGTGGGAGATTGAAAGATGTGTGTCCTAAATCCAATCATGGATGATGAGTTAGGAGATACTTTGTTCAATCTGATTCAAGTTTGTTTAATTTAATAAAATGGTAATATGTTTTATAACGGGCTTTTTTCTATTTAAAGTGTTTAAATTAGATGATCCATAGTTTAGAGTAAAGCTTTAATGGATTATGATGAGATCATGATAATGAGACCTTAAAGATGATAACTCTAAACTTAAATAGTTCCTGGTCGTAGGATAATTAATTGGTAGTTTATTTATCCGCAAAGATCGGTACATACTATGTTTGCTTCACTATGAAGGATGTCTGTTCTCATAGGCATTTGTGTGGTGACATTATAGCTAGTATGTAGGTGCTTATTAGGAATAAGTTCACTGAACATGACTCGATCAGTTGAACAACTAATGGAGTTCACTCATGTGTCAGTAGTTGTTCATATAGTGATGGTTGTACAAGTGTCCTTTGACTTGAGATCATCATAGTCATCTTGTGTACACTGAACTATACTTTGGTTTAGCTCTTAGTCTCGAGGGACAATAATTAGTGCTCTTCTGGGTATAGGAATTTGTACACGAAGATAGTGAATGATCAATAAAGGATCTGCCCCTTCCAGTGAAGGAAGAGAATGTCCTATGCTATTCCATTTATGCTAGTTCAGGAATCTCTGTCCAGAGTGAATGAAATTAGAAAGAAGTTTCTAATTTGCATTAATCGGAACTAGGCATACTGAATAGGAAGGCATATGATTAAATTAAATAGCCTTGACACGAGATCCATGCCTTGTATTTAATCGGGACATTGTAGGGTAGAAGGAATTGATTGTACGGTAACTAGTCACTGAATAGGTTCTTGGTATTCTAAGCAGTGAATTCATATTATCCGGATAGTAGCGATATGCTGAGAAGTATCCCTCACGATGTAGAATAAATATGATTAATTTATTAGTCGTATTTAATGAATTAGAAGAATTCATATAAATAATAATAAAATAGTTTTATTATTATTTATTTCTACTACCGGCTTAATTTTGAACCTACAGGGTCACACCATAAAAGAGAATGATTTAATGGTGAAGGAATTAATTAATAATGGCTAGTCATTATTTATTTATGAAATAAATATTTGATGGCATTTTTATAATCAATTAAATATGATTTAATTAATTATAAAATAATTAAGAAGTGTTCTTAATATTATTAATTAATAATTTAATTTAAGAAATTAAATAAAGTGAGAGAATTATTTTCTAAAGAGTTTAGAAAAAGAATTAATTATTAAAAGAGTTTTAATGATTAATTAATTGATTAATGAGATTAATTAATTATAGGGTTAATAATAATAATTTATAGGATAAAATTTCAGCTGAAATATTTGCCTATAAATATACTATTATAGACCTTAAGCCTCGAACCCTAATTTTATAAGAAAAGAAAAAAAGAGGCAACCCTAATTCTTTCTCTTAGCCTTTCTTCTCTCCATCGGATCGTCATCTCTTGGTGGATACTTGTGGAGTGCTTCACATATTGAGGAGCAGCTGCTAAGAGTCTCTCTACATCATCCTTGGATCGCTTTTAAAGGTTAGTAATCAATTCGTTAATTTCATCCATGAATCATATGCGTTTTTATGGGTTTTATATATAAATAATTGTTATCCATGCTTCCGCTTATGCAATAAAACCCAACACCTTGAACACTGGTGTAGATGGCTTTCAGAAACTCCAGAAAGGCCTCATCATGATAGACATTTGAATTGGCAACTTCCTGTAGCTTGGCCTCAGTGATCATCTTTGCTTTGACAGGCTGAGCACTTGTTGATATTTGAGGGGTTGAGGTGTCTACTGGCATTGTAAAGGGATAGTAGGTAGTTGTGACTGTGCTTCTTTGACCTTGGTTATTGATGACATCCATAGAGGGAAGAGTGATTGGCTTTATAGTTTCTTCAGTGAGTTTGCCCTTAAGCTTTTGTTGGTTGGCTGGTACTCCCCCTCTCTTTTCCACAATAACCTCATTTCCTTTCTCCCCCTTAGGCTTGGGATCAGACAAGATGTCTTGAGCTTCTCCAGGAACAGGAAGGTTCATGCTTCTGAGCAGGGTTGTCATCATTTGCTGTTGGACTAGCAAGATATTAGATGTTGTATTGCTTTGGTCATCCAACTTAGCATTGAGTTGTTCCAAGGATTGAGAGAGCACTTTGTTTTTAGATTTCAGATCAGCTACCTCCCTTTCCAAGCTATCCACCTTTGAGAAAAGTTGTTGAGATTTGAAAGAATTAAGGGATTGGTCCTTGATTTTGGAGAAGTCAAACTTTGAAATGTCAGAAATAGGAACTTCATCTACAAGCTTGAAATAGGAACTTTGAAATGGAGTTGGAATTGATGTTGGCTTGCACCTGGTTATCTAGCTTGGAAGAAAGCTTCTTCATGTAATCTGAGACCAAATCTAGGGTGCAATCCATCTTGGTGACATTGACAGCTGTTTTCTGAACCTCCTTAAGGATGCCATCTACCTTGGGAAAATCAGAGAGATAGGAGTTCCTGAGTTGAGTCAAAGATATGTCTGTGTCCTCCTTGATAGAATAAATCTCTGATTGAAGAACATTCCCAAGATAATGCAGAGCCTTCAGCTGATTCTTGTACATATCATTTACAGCTTCAAAGACTGCTGTAGGAGCAAGATTTTTGGCATTGGACCCTAAGGATGTGAGATATTCTTCCCTAAAAAAGGCTAGGGCATCCTTGAGCTTCACAGATCTTTTAGCATCCAACCAGGCATCAACATTACCATCCTGTTGGGATTCATCTACTATCTTGTCCTGTTGAGCTTCAACATCCTCCTTGTGACACAGAAGAATAGCTTCATAGTCTGAATTTGGAAGGTTGGCTGTGAGGAGATGTGGAGCTATCCTTGAGATCTCATCAATCTGTGCCACATGAAGATTTTGAAGGTCTTCTTCCGTCAATTGTGAGGGCACAGATGATGATCCTAAAGGCCTGTCATGTTGCACGAGCCAAGTGAGAGCTAGTTCTAGGCACTTCAGGGGTGATAAATGTATGAGTTTCCTCCAGTCTTGGAATGACTGTGGAGTCTGATGCTGTCTCCATTGAAATGGGGTGGGGTACAACATCATCTCCATGTGCCTGGGAAGACAAGTCCAAATCCCTAAGGATTGGAGAAGGTGGCACAAAGTCTCCAGTAAGGACTGGTGAATCCTCTGTGTTGGTGTTGGTGTCATTAGAATATGCCCCAGTGTGCATTTCCTGACCAACAAAATGAGGGTCCTGGGTGGTGAGCACAGTGTCAAGCACCATGTCACTTGAGATTAGCTCAGTCATAGATTGAGATTGTGACTGATCAAGTGCAGAATTGTCATGATAATGACTTTTTTTGTTGAGAAGAAATATTAGATGTAGATTCTGGAAGAGAAGTGGATTGTAGACTAGATTTTGGCAACTCCCCCTGAGAAATAGGAAGAGTTTCAACAGTGATGTGCTCTCCACTCAGAGAATTATTACCCTTATTTCCACCTGAGTCAAGAGTGAGTTCTTGACTCTGTGTAGACTCTTTACATATTGTAGTGGGGAGGCTACTCTTTTCAATACCAATGCCCTGTTGGGAGGACATTGACAGTAATAGGTGTACCCCTTTTTGCACATCTAAATCTTGTTGGGAGGATTCAGTGGTAGCTATTGATTTGGATTTCTTCTTTTGTCTGGTGAGTTGTGACTCGGGTTCCTCACTTCCTAAATCTATAGTTTCAATTATTATAGCAAGGGCTCTCTTCTTAGTCTTCTTTTTAGTAACACCAACCTTTTGGGAGATTGGTGCACTTGGCTCCCTAATTTCTAGAGTAGTGTTTGCAGGAGGGTCACTGGATGGGATATGAAGGCTGGGGTTAGACTTTGAAGCTCCTTCAGTCTTAGCCTTCCCTTTCCAGGAAAGTTCATGATATATGGGCTTATCAAGTGGATAGGATGCAAATGTGTCCTGCATATGCCGGGTCACACTTAGTATCACATCCACTTGATTCCTTGTATCCAATGAACCAAATAAAACTTTGGACATGGATTTGGAATTAGCCATTTTAGTTTTATCTATACCTTCTAATTCATGCACATTATTATCAAGATAATTTAAAATGCACTGAAGAAAACGAGGGTAAAAGATGTCATTACCTCTTCCACGAACAGTCCTGCCTAGCCTTTGAGCCAATTCTTTGAGAATAATGGCTCCTACATTTATCTCCTGATTGTTAGCTAAGGAGTAGGCTAGTTTCACAACAATGTGACTTATTTGGTCCCATCCTGTCTTCCTGCATAAAAACACCTTCTGGAGTGCGTCAAACAGAAATGACCACTCCCTCCTGACATGCTTCTTGTTCAGCTTAGCCATGTCTATCTCATCTGCATACTTGATTAAGTCCAAAAATGCTACCATTTCAGCATCATTAGCTTCAGCATCATGACCTTCAACCTTGAACCCCAAACCTTCATTAATCTCCTTTTCTCCAAACTGCAGGTGCTTGCCCCCAATTGTGCAGTTAATTTCCTGAAACGAAGTCCCATCCTCCCTAGCCAGTGTTGATACCAAGGCTGTTCTCCAGAATCCTTCCAAAACATCAACATACGAAGTGGGGTTCATGGTTAACGATTGGCGAAGGTAGGATGTGTTTAAGAACCGCACAAAGCACTTGTACCGGGGGTTTGCTTCAGCCTCTGAGGGGATAGTGAGAAGGTTGGTCTCTTTGGGTATGGTTAAAGGGTTTGATGAAGATGTTGCTTGAGATTTGGGTGCCATTTGAAATTGAGAGTGAAGAAGAGAGAAGAGAGTTTGAGTTTAGGTTTGAGAATTGAGGGTAAAAGACAGGATGAAAAGGTTGTGAACGGTTAGAAAAGAGTATTTATATGATAGAGACACTGCGATATGGAGTTATGAATTTGTACAGGCTATTTGGATATCGTGAAGTCTCAAAATAGCCTATATCGCGAAATCTTGCAAAGTGTATCGCAGAGTCTAAAAATGAACTATGTCGCAAAGTCTTGAAGGTAGAAGGAATGGGGGAGACTTTACGATATAGTATAAATACCCTGTCTAAAACTCTCTTTTTGGAATTCCAAGCATTTTGTCAGACTTAAATCAAAAATTGAAATAAAATTAATTTAACTCAAAATTATGTCAAATATGGAGACTTGTCGATATAGTTATTCTAAGTCGCGAAGTCATAAAATGAACTATGTCGCAAACTCAAGAATTGAACTATATTGCGAAGTCTCACAATTTCAACAGTTTGCGATATAAGTCTGTTTTGTTTGAACTAAGCCGTGAACTCTCAAAATCACCTATGTAGAGATGTCTTAAAAGCTCATAACTTCTCACAAGAGTATGATTTGAAAAATATGCAGTAAAGTACTGAAATATTTATAAATCATATCTCAGCTCATTTTCACTCCAAGTAAATAGAGCGTTTAAACACAGTGAAAATTTACTGCTACAACAATTAACTAGCATACTTACTTAGAACAACTAAATGAAGGATTTAGCATACCAATTTCACTCACAAGTCTGTTAAAGACAGCTTCATTTAGAGGTTTAGTAAATATGTCAGCTAATTGTTTCTCAGTTGGAACATAAGAGACTGCTATAGTACCATTTGCAGCATGTTCCCTAATGAAATGGTACCTTATCTCAATGTGCTTTGTAGTAGAATGATTAACAGGATTGGCACCTATGGATATTGCACTTGTATTGTCACACAACAGGGGAATGTGTTCCAATACTAGTCCATAATCCATGAGTTGATTTCTAATCCAAAGCAAATTTAGCACAGCAGCTTCGAGCAGCAATATATTCAGCCTCAGCTGTAGATGTTGCTGTGGATTGTTGTTTCTTACTGAACCAGGACACTAACCTTTGACCTAAGAATTGGCAGCTTCCAGAGGTGCTCTTCCTGTCAATTCTGCATCCAGCATAATCAGAATCTGTGTAACCAACTAGGTTGAACCCAGTGCCCTTTGGATACCATAGCCCAAGATCAGGAGTCCCCTTTAAATACCTGAAGATTCTTTTGATAGTCATCACGTGAGATTCCTTAGGATCAGATTGGAACCTTGCACAAAGGCAAGTGGCAAACATGATGTTTGGCCTGTTAGCAGTGAGATAGAGCAATGATCCAACCATTCCTCTATAGACCTTGATGTCAACTCTCTTGCCCTTCTTATCTTCATCAAGCTTGATTGCTGTGGACATAGGAGTTTTTGCTGGGGATGACTCTTCTAAACCATATTTCTTTAAGAGATCTTTAACATACTTAGATTGATTTATGAAGATGCCATCCTCCCTTTGATGTACTTGCAGGCCTAGGAAGAAGGTTAACTCTCCCATCATACTCATCTCATATTTGCTTTGCATCAATTTAGAGAACCTTTGACAGAGTTTTTCATTTGAAGAGCCAAAGATGATATCATCCACATAAATTTGAACTAGAATGATATCATTTCCATGTTTCTTAAAGAATAGAGTTTTATCAATTGTACCTCTGGTGAATTGATGCTCAAGAAGAAATTGAGATAGAGTTTCATACCAGGCTCTTGGTGCCTGTTTGAGTCCATAGAGTGCCTTGAGCAGTCTATACACAAAGTCTGGGAAATTTTCATTCTCAAAGCCAGGAGGTTGGGATACATAAACTTTTTCAGCAAGATCACCATTAAGAAAAGAACTTTTCACATCCATTTGATACACCTTAAAGTCTGAGTGTGCTGCAAAAGCCAAGAATATCCCGATGGCTTCCAGTCTAGCTACAGGTGCAAATGTCTCATCATAGTCAATGCCTTCTTGTTGACAGTATCCTTTGGCAACCAACCTTGCTTTGTTTCTTATCACCACTCCTTCTTCATCCATCTTGTTCCTGAACACCCATTTGGTGTCAAAAACATTCTTTCCTTCAGGAGGTGGCACTAATTCCCATACTTTGTTTTTCTCAAATTGATTCAATTCTTCTTGCATAGCAACAATCCAGTCAGAATTCTTCAAGGCTTCTTCAATTACTTTTGGTTCTTCTTGTGACAGAAAGCAGCTATACATACATGTATTCATTGTTGCCCTCGTTGTTCTAACTCCCTCACTAGGATCTCCAATGATTTGATCCCTAGTGTGGGCTCTGTCCCATTTCCTTGTGTAACAGGTGTTTGAAGAAGACCATAAACTTCAAGAGTTTCAACATGTGGTTCATCCTCACTTTCAGAATCCTCAAGATATCCTTGATTTTCAAATCTTAATGGCACACTGTCTTTTTCACTTGTTGCAAGTCCAGGAACTTTCTTGTCATCAAAGGTAACATCCATGCTTTCCATTACTTTGTGTTGCTCAGGTACAAACACTCTGTAAGCTGTCTTTTCCAGAGAGTATCCAATGAAGATACCTTCAAATGCCTTAGCATCAAATTTCCCAACATGTTCAGAAGCATCTTTCATCACAAAACACTTGCTTCCAAACACATGAAGGTGCTTGAAGGATGCTCTTTTGTCAGTCATTAATGAGTAAGGAGTTTTTCCAGACTTCTTATTGATCAATTTTCTATTTTTCACATAGCATGCTGTGTTAACAGCATCAGCCCAAAAGCTAGTAGGTAGCTTTGCATCCAACAACATTTTCCTTGCAGCTTCAATGAGAGTTCTATTCTTTCTCTCAACTACTCCATTTTATTGAGGAGTTCTAGGAGCTGAAAACTGTTGAAAAATTCCTTTATCTTTGCAAAACTCATACAATGTTGAATTTCTAAACTCAGTTCCATTATCACTTGTCAACGCAACTACAGAGGAACCAGTGCTTTGTGCTTCTCTATCAGCTCTCTTAATATGCTCTATAATTACTTGAGGTGCTTCATCCTTGGAGAACAGGAATTCCACCCAAGTGTACCTTGAATAATCATCAACCATGACTAGAGCATATTTCTTCTTGGAAAGGGACATTACATTCACAGGGCCAAATAGATCCATGTGAATTAGCTGCAGAGGCTTTGAGTTTGAATTGAGCAACTTGTTCTTGTGTCTTGATCTTTTAATGTTTCCTCTTTGACATGCTTCACATGCTCCATCTTGCACAAACTCCAAAGCATGCATGTCTCTGATGAGTTCTCTCTTTGCCAGAGAGTTCATTGCCTGAACATTCAAGTGAGACAGTTTCTTGTGCAATAGCCAGAATTCTTCATTTATGGCTTTAGTGTAGAAACAACAAATTTCTCCCTTGTCTGCAGCCTTGAGATTTGCTACAAACAAGCTTCCTTTCTTCACACCAGTTAAAACAACTTCACCACTTCCTCTTTTTGAGATTTGACAATGATCTTCATCAAATTCCACCTTGAAACCCCTGTTTGTGAATTGTCCAATGCTCAAAAGGTTGTGGTTTAGTCCTTCAACAAATGCTACATCTTATTTTGGACCTATCCACACTCCCAGACTTGTATCCACCTTTAGCAGCACCAGCAATCCATTTTCCTTTATTGAAGGAGTTTGAACCACTTGATCCACCACCATTTACAGCATTAAACCTGGACTTAAATGGCTGCTTCCTTTTGAACCTAATTTTAGGATACCTCCTAGCCATATATGCAAAAGATTTGTTTTCCATCTTGTCCAGCTCATCTATGTTGTAGAACTCATCTTCCTCAGGCAAATCATAGACAACTTGAGTCTCATCACCAGTGTCTTCAACTTCCAGCTCTTCAATCTTGACTTGACTGACTTTAAGAGATTCCATTCTTTGACCTAAGTTATCAGCAATAAGGGCACATGAAGTATTTGCCATTAATCCTTGCTTTGCTTGAATGGATCTCTTTTGAAACAATTCTAGCTCATATGTTTTCAAAACACCATACAACACATCAAAACCAATCTTTGTTAGATCTCTTTCTTTGAGGGAAGAGATTCTTGGTTCCAAATGATCTGGTAGAGTTAGCAAGAACTTCATGTTGAGCTCTTTTATCAGCTTGTTGAACCTCTCAAACACCTCTGTGATTCCCTCCTTTGGCTGAGCCATGAAAGCTTCATATTGTTAGACCAGAATCTGCTTCTTGTTCTTTCTCACTTCAGGAGTTCCTTCACATAGCACTTCTATAAGATCCCACATCTTCTTAGCACTACTACAGTGTGCAACAGTGCCATACATGTTGAAATCCATAGATTCACAAATAATAAGTTGGAGATGTCCATCTAGTGCTATTTTCTCCTTTTCAAGATCAGTGTGTTTGGAGGGGTCTTTAGGAACATGTCTTGATGGTATTATCTCAGTACCAACAGTTGTTTCAGCAATCTGAATCATTGGAGTAAAGGGACCATGCTTTAGAATGTCTAAGTACATGGGATTTGAAGCTTTGATGAAAAGCAACATCTTCTTCTTCCAAAGACTGTAGTGCTTCTTGTTAAAGGGAGGAATCTTGATACTGCTTAGTTTCTGTGAACTCATTCTTGATCTTTTCCTGTTTGTAAGTCAACAGCCTGCTCTGATACCACTTGTTAGTAATGAATACCACCTAGAAACTAGACAGAGGGGGGGGGGGTGAATGGATAGTTTGATAGATTTTCGGTTTCTTGAACATTAATTGCTATAATAGATTGTGCTGTAAGAAAATGCGGAATAAAATAAACAGTACCACACAATCACTTTAATCTACTTTGTATTAAGCAAATTAAATACTACAGCTTCCAAAATCTCACAAGAGAAATTCTGGCTTCTAAACAAGAACAATGTTTTCTTGTTTTGCTTACAGAGAAAAGAAGTGCTTCAAGATATTTCTATGATATGCTCACTTACAGCTAACAGTAGGGTGTGCACAATATATATACCTATACAAACTAGTGCACACACCTATTTACACAGTTACCCTCTAACTGAAAGTCCAACTTGTCCTTCCATAAGAAGTTAACTGTGTCAGGAAGGACCACCTGCTTTTCGGAGTCTTCACTACGCCATAGATGGCCCGATGCAACACACACCTACTGTTACCTTAGACACGATTTATGTTGCATCAGGCCTAAGGTAACGCACTTTTACCATTTCATCCGCCAATGTTACCTTTGACATAAAATGCAACGCTTTCCTTCTCAATGGTAACACAGGATAAAGTATTACATTAGGCCCATAGAGTAACACTAAATCAAACAAATGCAACACAAGAACCGTGTTACCTTAGCCTAACCAGGTGTCAGGTGTATACCACGTCACTTGTGGGGCCCACAACAAAATGTCACGTCACCAGGTGCCACGTCACTTGTGGGGCCCACAGAACTGCCACGTCACCTGGTGCCACGTCACATGTGGGGCCCACAGAATTGCCACGTCACCTGTGGGGCCCACAGAATTGCCATGTCATCAGGTGCCACGTCACTTGTGGTGCCCACAATATTGCCACATCACCGTGGGTCCCACTGTGCCACGTCACCAGTAGGTCCCACTTTAGTGTCGCGTCACTAGTGGACCCCACATTCAATTGCAACACTAAATCTTTAGCTAATGTAACACTAGATATTGTTATGAATAGCTAATGTAACACTAGATATTGTTATGAATAGCTAATGTAAATTAGTGGGTCCCACTTGTGGGTCCCACTTTTTTCTGTGAGCCCCACCTTTTTTAATATTATTTTTTGATTAAAAATTAATTAAAAATTAATTATTAATTAATTATTAATTAATTTTTAAATAAGTGGGCCCCACCTTTTTTTAATATTATTTTTTGATTAAAAATTAATTAAAAATTAATTATTAATTAATTATTAATTAATTTTTAAATAAAAAATAGAAAAATTAGTGGGTCCCACTTGTGGGGCCCACTTTTTTCTGTGGGCCCCACCTTTTTAATATTATTTTTTGATTAAAAATTAATTAAAAATTAATTATTAATTGAAATCAAATGCAACACTGTGTCGATAGAGTAACACAAGGAGTCTTTTGCAACAGAGTCGGTTCTATTGCAACAGAACGTTTATGTGTAATGTAACACTGTCTCCAAAGTATTGCAGTAGTTAAAAAATAGTGTATCAATTGTAACACAAAGTGGGCGTTGCAATTTAAAAGTATTGCATCCGGCCATCTATGGCGGAGTGCTTTCCCATTTCTGTAGCTGCTTGTCTCTTATCTTTCTCTCCAAGTTTAGCTGTAGATTTGCCATCTGTTCTTTGGACCACCTTACCGTAACAGATGCTTCAGTATTTGTCTCCTTTGATTTTTGGTTCTGTACCTTGATTTGTCTTGTTATAAACGGCTAAGTGTTGACATCGTGAACTCCAGCATAATCCTGATTCTTGGACTTGTCGATATGGTGTATTCTTGACTTTGATATATGAGTGTATCAGGAGTATGCGACATAGGCTTAGAAGTGACTTCGCAATATAGCTTTTTTGAGGACTTCGCGACATAGCCTTTTTGAGGACTTCGCGACATAGCCTTTTTGAGGACTTCGCGACATAGCCTTTTTGAGGACTTCACGATCTAGTACAATTTTGACTTTGCGATCTCAACACTTCACGATGTTTGTGATGAAGACTTCACGACATAGTTCATTTTGGACTATGCGATCTCAGTACTTCACGACATGGATATTTTGGACTTCACGACATAGTTCATTCTGACTTCACGGTATAGGGACTTAGACAAATTTCTGCAACTTATTTCTTCAAGGCCTTATTCACTCCAATCCTGCTGCATGAACAATTATGAACTTCTTCCAGGATAATTACTCCATTGCCTATGTACATTCTAGGTGCAAGAAACTTACTAAGCTCATTATAACATTGAGCATACAAAATAAATCTAAGTACATGAAAACAAGACAATGTACAATATAGACCTATATTATATGCTAGTGAAATAATTCACTAGGTCATGTAGAGTGACATAGTCACAATGAGTAGGCTTGTTAATAGTGGTACTCAGACATGCCTTGAGCCAAATACTACGTATCAAACTTTTGATAATCATCCTGACTCCCAATATTACATCAAATTCTCATATCTTAAAAGAATATTTCCATGTTAGAATTGTTGTCTCTAAACTTCCATATGGCAATGTAGGCTTTTCTTATCAACATGTATCATCGTCTAGCTTGTTTCCTTTATCATAACAGGCTCTTCGAAGGATAAATGTTCCATTTCAAACTTATTCCTTAAGATCCGTGATAACATCTCTCCGGGTCATTCTAAAAGTGTGTCCACTAAATTGATTTTCTAAAGGTGCATTTAATTTTATAATTGGGTTTCTCTTAGTGGATATTAGTATTTCCCCGAAAACTCACCATTCATTCCTTATTTAAAGCAAACAATTCCTTCTCTATGCAAGTTGAATGCCATTCTTACCCCAATTTAAACAATAAACAATAGTTATATGGTCTTGGACGCTTTCATTGTGTATACCTTATTTTCTTTCAATGTGGTCGAATCTGACTTAGTCATACTATTTGTTCAAATTCTAATTTCTCATGTCTCCTTGTCCTTTATTCAAAAGACTTCTTTTGTCATATTCTAACTTACAAATCTCTTTTCTAATTGTCCCAAAATTTTACTCGAGCTTACTTCTCTTAGCACTATAATCGTTGGGATATATTCCCATTTACCTCTATCTTAGCCCTCTAAACCAAAGCTGAGCAATTTATATCTTTTAGAATAGAATCTCAATTTACGGCTATGGTGTTGATCCCTGTAAAAATATTTAAATCCGTCTTCATTGATATCATCATGATATTAACAATTCTAGGAGTTCAATCCACTTAGCTTCTAATACTACAACAAATATTTCCTCTTACTATAGTTAAACTTGATCCTCATGTGATTCTTCAAAATACTTAGAAAAATACTTGTCAAGAAACTACTCAATTAATCTAACTCAAGATCATTATTGTGCCTTTAATAGTTCTCATTTGGCTATACTAGTTTTGATTTCCTCTTTAACATAATATGTAGCGTTGATGGTATTTTCAACTTACTCAACTTAAAATTCTCACAAGTTTTTTTCATCTCTCCAAACAATGTTCACGTTTCCTCGACATCAATAGTCCTTTTTAACTCAACAACATTTTACAGCTTAATAATGACGGTTTTCTCAACAAAAGATGACCTCCTTCTCAAAGGATCTTTTCTGTCCAAGGATATTCAAAGAACAACTTTAAAGTATCATCCTTAGTTCGGTTTATGGTTAAGATCTTGTTTCTGGTTTTGATTTCTAATCCAAAGTATTGCCTTAGTTCTCTTCAAGTTAAGCTTGGGTGGTCATTCAGATATTTCACTTGGGTGATATCCTTTCCACATGTACCTGTAACCACAGTTTTATTTACAAAGAATAAGTTGGAAGCCTTGTAAAGAAGTTACGTAGAGGGTATTAACCAGGTGTTCGGATAAGTATTTAAAATTACTTACGGTGGTTTCCTCAACGGGTTCAATGGACATATCTCTAATTACCTCTACATACCTCAATCGAATCATCTCCCATTCCATTCCAAGAATTACATCAAATTCTCCTAGCTTAAAAGGAAGAAGATCTGCGTCAAATCGTTGTCCTTGAATCTCGGTACCACAATCTGGACATATCTGATCTAAAGGAACTGTCTCCTGATTTACTACTTCTATAACCAAAGTTTCACCTAATGGTACTGATTGAATATACAGTTTGTTCATAAAATTCTCTGATATAAAAGAACTTGCAGCTCCCGAATCAATCAAACAGATAGATGGAAACCTTCGTAACAACACTAGTCTTTTTAATATGTTCGGGATAGGTCGTTCTAGACTAATTCGTGGAATCATCCTGGAACTTCTATAAGAAAAGGCTCACAATCGAATTAAATGTCTTAAATATTGAATCTCAATTCTTCTACAGTCAAACCATTCTTTAAGTACCATATTCAAAATTAAAATATAGGGAAAACATGGATTGTGTACTCTATCCTTTCCCAAATGAAGGACAATTACTCTGCATCATCACTCAACATATCACAAGTTTATCCAACATAACTTATTTTCTCAATTCAAAAGGGTTATTCCGATAATTGCCCCCATATCCAAATTAAATTCATAGGACCTTAATACCAAACTATAAAACAATGTGTATGGGTTTTGAAGATATGACAAACGAACTAGTATGATGGTCTCTTCCTTTTTAACGTTCATATTTCTCGAACTTAAGTTGTTGAATTACCCATTTCTAGGAAAGAAATATCATCAATCCGAAATTTCAGTATATACTGTCGCAACTTTAAAGCACTAATCCTTTTATGATCCATAAGAACCTTGAACGAAATAACTCAGAGATGGAAAATGTTAAACAATGACATATGTATAATCAAATCTTGGTAACGCTAATCTTTTATAAGGGGTTAACTGAGAGATCAAAATGATCATTGAACATTTGTTCCGTTGCATGTGTCATTAGGACAACCGTCATAGTACACAAAGTGGCCAGCCTTCAGTACTCTAACGACAAGCAACAGTACAAATAGGTGGCGTCCCACCAGACTTCTATCACACAGACAGATAGTCATCCCCTATTTATAGAGTTGTTCATCTCCGTATCACAAAAGGGTCAAATATAAGAAGAGTTATAAAAAGAACTTATATTTTTGAAGTAGATATTGATAGATAAATTGTCCTCTGAACAATATAGATACCTTTCAAGCAGGAATGAAAACGTCTGAGCGAACTCAAATGATAAAAATTACCGACAATCGTGGCTATTAAGGCACAACCGTTGGTTCCAGAATGAAAACGTTACTTGTAAACACTAACATCTCATCAGGGAAGAAAAATCTTTAAGAGGATATGTACGAAAGACTTATTGTCGGAGGGCACTATCTCAACTCCTATAAGCTTCATCTTTCGAACTACTAATTTCTGTCACGAAATCATTCAATAGCTTAGTTTCGAATTTCGGAACACATAGTTGTATCTCTTAGAGTCCATCTTTGGTGCATGTACCTTGAGCTGGTCCGATTCTGGAAAACGGGTATCACGACATCTTACAAAAGAATGGAACAAGTTCAAAAGGGGTATCGTCCAAAAATCTACATCCATATCTATTCCAAATCCCAAAGTAGTAACCGACAATGATATTTTTAAAGTCTGAATCACATCAGATAGGGATGTATTAACAGGGTCAAAGGATCATAGTCAGGAATTACTAGAGGGAAATCTACTACATCCACATCAAAAAGAAGGTAAATCTACTAAACCTATCACCTAATAGGAAAGAGGTGTAAGTATCCCAATGGAAAATCCTCAATGTCATTGTTTATGATCATATACTTTTTCGATGGTTTAGTGTCTAACTTTGAACTAGGATCTTCATGATCTCTCCGATAGGAGTAGGAGATCTGTCTCGAATAGCATGGAAATCTGAGGACTCTGATGAAGATATCTACAAAAGTACAGAAAATTCTATCATAATAGGTTGTATCTAGCAACATGTATAGGCATATTTGGTGATATACGCTTAAAACTCATCAAAGTATAGAAATCTATATATGGAGCTATAGCTCTTAAGTAATCGCAAACTCGTCTCACTATCTTAACTCTATCGTCGTATTATATCCCAAGGATCTCAAGTTTTCCTAAGAATATAACTACCACTCTGATACCAAAACTGTGACGCCCCCAAATCCACTATCAGAAGACTCAGGATACCACGTACCATAGTCATCTGTAAAACACAAAATATAATACATATCATAATGATTATAATCCATACAACAAGCAGTGGTTCCAGCCCACAAGTCCAGGCATCGTTCTATCTCTGACTTATTACATCATTACTACTTAATACATACCAAGCCACTAGATACATAAAGTTTATTGGTAGATAATGATCTCTGGTGTAGCTCCCCTGACAGCGTCTCTGAAATAACGGTACTACTCCATGTCGGTGCCTTACTACATCTTTTCATTCCCTTTAGCCTTGTATCGGAATGAATCGCCTCTTTCCTCTTTAACTGTAAAAATATGATTAACAACAAGGGTGAGCAACTATGTGGTCAGCAAATCCACTGACTGACTCTCTCTTACCAATACTACTATTGAGTGAAAATGAAATAATATTTACAAAACTCGAAGTGTGACAATTTATTCTGACGGACTAAAAGTCCATTGGTTGACCAAATCATTTGTCTCAAAACAATCGCATTTGAAATTTGAAAGTAGTAGATACTGGTCTGTCTCCTTTACGATACCCCACGGCGCGATCAACTACCGTTTCTCAAGTACCGCACACCCGTGATACCCCATAGCACAATCACTACTATGTCGCAAGTATCACAATTTCGTTTTGCTAGCAAATAGTGGGTTGTAGAATCAACCCGGCATCCACTATGCCAAAAATAGATATATTCCTCTCTTGATACCACGAGTTTATATCTCGCGTTAATCAGAAAGAAAAAAATCCGTGGGCCACTCCCACGTTGACCAGTTGAAGTAAAGATTTTTCCCCCAGAAAAGTTATGAGAATGAAGTGTGAATAAATTAATAGAAAATTTCTATTCAACTCTGGCCGACCGCCATTCTACTGTTTGTGCGATGAAGACCCGAACAATGGGTCGTGACAATGTTTTAAAAGATTAATTATGTTGACATGAAAAATATGTCAACCCAAGACGAACAGGTTAACAAACCTCGAACAAAAGAGATTCATTGAATGAACTAAATTATTTGGAATCGTCCCGAATGATGGGAACGACTCGAATCAACCAAACAATATATCAATACGCTAGAATAATTATTTAAGAGTAGGTTCTGATGAAATTTTTATCCAGCTTTCCACTATTCTGAATGTATATAATTTGATCCGAATAATGAATCAAATTTAGAAATTTAAAATAAAAATTATTGGACCTGAACAATAAATCCGACTGAAGTTAATAAATTTTAACTACCTCGATATAGGAAAGTAGCTATAACTGAATGACTTTTAAGGTCATCTTGAACAAATAAGATGCCCAGGAAATTGAATTAAATACACTTTAGGGACAAGAAATATTTTTAGGGGTGTCTCTGAAATGAATATAATGATATTACTCATTTATAACAAAATAAACTAACAGAAACTATTCACTAAACATTTCAGAAAAAAAGAATATAACCAAAATTTAGAAATCAGTACTTCTCAAAATAATGTAGTAGGAGTGAGGGTCAGAAGAACTTGCCTCGATCTCGATGTGCACAAAATCAAATAATATTAACACTCTTCCCGCGTGATTGCCTTCAATTTACGGGCCACGGAAATATTCTCTAAAAGAATAAATCACAAGTATGTAAGCAATTCATCGCAAATAAATCGGGTCGGCAATAAATAAAATAATAATAATCAAAACAAACAGGACATCTACTTTCCTTAAATCTGCACTATGCATTTCTCCCTTAAAAATATTAGTCAAGGTAAGAACTCAATGCTTCTTTCCTAATTTTAAACTAATTAAATAAATAAATCCTCGGGACGGAATTTCGTCATAATTAATCTCTATTAAATCACAAGAGTGCTCGAATATCTCTAAAATACTTAACGGGGAATTTTATAAATAATTCTCGATTAAACAATCCCACTTTATTCCATTAAAAACTCCCAAATCAACTCTAGAAAATGTTATTCTATTATTAATGCCCCTAAATTTTATTTTTAAAACGAATGGATCATTTCTAAAATCTCTACAATACTCTATTTTTAGTCTCTAAAATAATCTCTTTTATTCCAATTATCCAAAATTATTCCCAAATTACCAATTTATTAGTCTCTAAATTAAATCCAAATTTTAACTAATTAATCATTTAAATCTTTCTATTTGTATTCAGATTTTAATACTCAATTAACACTTTATTTAAATAATTATCACCTAAATAATCACCCACACACTCACACACACCAACACACACATGTCACACACACACACGCTGAACACACGCATGGCACACGCACACACATGTTGAACACACGCACGCACACGTCCCACACACGCAGGCACACGCCACGCGCGTGTGGCCACGCGCCACCGCCGTTCCCCTCTTTCTGCCGTCACTCTCTTTCTCTCTTTGCCAATCTCTCTCGCATCTCTCTCTTTCTGCACCATCTCTCTCTCTCTCTCTCTCTCTCTCTCTCTCTCTCTCCCTCTCTCTCCCTCTCTCCTCTTTCTCTCCTTCTCTCGCACTCTCCTCCTCCCTTCTTCTGTCTTACCGCGAGCCCCCACCCCCCTGCATCTCTTCCGGTGACCATCCACCACCGCCGGTCACCGTTACCGCCGTGATGGTGGTCCTTACACCAACAATCAACAACAATCACCCACTACAAACAGAAACCCCAAACAATTTGCAAACAATACATATAATTCAACCCCAAAATCATTCATTACAAACATCAAAACATAAATCCCTAATTTACAAATAAAACCCTAATTACAAAATGATATTTGTACAATTAAAACATAATATTAAAGCTTTAAAACGAAATCAAAGGGTTTTTAAAGATTTAAAACTGATACCCCTTTTGTAAGAACCCTAATTTGTTTCTTCCCTCTTTCCTGCCGTGAAACAAACTGTGATGTGAAAAAAAAATGCCGACTAATCAAAATGATTGATAGATATTAGGCCTCTAATTGGGCTTCTAAAATTTGGGCCTAAAAATCAACCCAAATAAGTAATAATCAATTTCTATTTATTAAATTCCTAAAAGTTTAGTAATCTATCCAAATTTTAAATGTGGCCACATCCTACAAAAATATTATTAAATAAAACGTAACAGCGAGTGGAAAATATTAAATATTTACGGGTATTACAGACAGAATAAGGACGAAGTCGTATTAGTTCAGCCTTACATAATAGCTAAGGACCGGAGGCAAGTGTTTATACTCTTCACTTAATTTTCAAGTGTTGGCTCTTTTACATTAAATTGAAAGTGTTTTATATAATCTCGTATATTCAGGAGTATTCTTTCATACCTTTTTAGACCAGATTCATATGTCCATATTAATTGGGAAAAATATAATTATTGTGTTGAAACGATTTAAAAGACAATTATGGGACTTATAGGAATGCTTTCTTTCAAAAATCCTGATTTGAGAATACTAGTTTGGAATGTTGTAAACCCTAAATGATTGGGAAATTGTGAACCCGATAAGGGTAAAATGTTTTTATAAATTCTGGGTTATAGTACTTGTTCTACAAGTATTCTATTTTCTATCTTGCACCTATGCAAGTGTTCTTATTATTTCTTGTTAATGCAATTATCTGATCCAGTCCTTTATTCGAACTCATATATGTTATGCATAATTTAGTTTATTTCCTTCAGAATGTAAGGCATAATTATAAGTATACTTTTTGAAGGACTTGAGCTATTTCTTTCAGTATTCAATAAACCTTTATTTCTTTATTCATAAACTTCACCTTGAATTTTCCCTAAACTTGAACTTGACTTTTTTGTTACTTATCAACTAGTGGACCTTATTTATTCTTCCATAATGAGATAATATGTACTGTTGAGGCCATCTAGAGTCTGTTCCTTGAACCCTACTTTAAATTGAGCAGTTGTAATTTCTTTTGATATCGTAATGCCTGTTTCCTTTCATACTTAACTTTGTTGAGCATGTTATTGTTTATTCTTCATCTATGCCCCAATTGTTGTGTCGATCTCGTCGACACTTATCGTTATTGTTTATTCTTCATTATCATCCCAATTGTTGCATCGATCCCGTCGATGTTTATTGTATTGTTACTTTTCATGTACACCTCCCACTATTGTGTCTATCTCGTCGATACTAGATTGTATTGCTATTCTTTTACTGATTCTTCATAGTTGAGTTTTTTCCTGGAACGTGAGTTTTCCAGCGATTGTTGTAATAAGGTTATTGATTCTTCCGACACCTGATTGTCGTAGTACGGTTGTCGATTGTACCGACACCTGACGTATATGATATAGAATTGGAATGTTTTTAAATGGACCAATAATGGTCGGACCAGATTCGTGGTCGGAATTAATTAAGGCCAAATAAGGCCAAATAAGGCCAGGGATCCTACTTAAAGGACTTTGATGTGTGCCTAGTCCGGGGTTGATGCGTGACTGATCAACATCTCAACCTTATTGATTTCTAAAAATATATATAAAAATCCAATTCTAATACCACTTCTTACATTTGAGATTGAATACATCAATATTTTCTGTACTTGTGAGTTATAACCTGATATTCAGGTTTATCCTTTTCTTAAAATTGTTGGTTCGGTGATTAATAAGAAGAGGTTTCAATCCCGCTGAAACCGCTTACTCTTAACTTACAATGGATTACAAATAGTCAAAATCCACTTTCTTGATTCCATTGACAGTTGTGAGATATCTACCTTGATGGGTTTTATTCATACCGCATATTCAGTTGGTGCCATATTGAAGTCTTGAACTACATTCTTTATACCATGGCCGAGCGTTTTAGCTCATTCTTACTTCTTTATTATTCTACCCTTCCAGAATTGTTAGTTTCAGAAGATGTTGTGAATGGAACTGTTATCTTCAAAAATAGTATTTTTGTAAAAACTATGGTCTCCAAAACGTATGGGTTTACATTTACTTCATATTTTTTACATACTCTTGTAGTCACTGTTGTTCGGGTAACCGTGGCGACCAATATAAATTCCTTCATGTTTTAAACTATTCAGTTGCTAGAAGCTGAATAAGAATTTATTGCGAAATACCAAACTTGTTTTAAAAGTTTAAAAAATTACAAATGTTCAAACCAAAAGCCTATTTTATTGGAAAGCTCAAAAATTTATTTTGAAACTTCTCCTATTATACTTTGATAATGCACCTGCTGAGCTTGGGCATATTGGAAGCCTACTTGTTTTCTTCATATTTTAGCCTTTCAGTAAGAAGGCATATTGGCGGGAGTTGTCCGCGTAGCTTGGGCATAAAAGGAAAAGATGTTAGCGCGAAGATGTTATAATCCAGAATATTTGGAGTGAGTGTAAGGTTATTGTATAAAGTGATTTCTATTAAATACTACGTTGTATAAGATTAGTTTTGCCTGGTATTCTTCTTGTCGAAGTTATACTAGTGTTATAGAATTTATGCAAAGAGAATTGTTGTAAAGAAGAAAATTTTATGTAATGGAATTTTGGATTCTTGTTTCTAGCACTATAACCTTTAAAGATTCTTGGTAGAGTTGGGGTCACAGATGTTATATTTGTATTGGTTTAACATTTAACAGGTTGTTCTAAATTGAGGTTTCAGTGTGACGACCAAATCCTCTGACCCCGGTTACAATGACAGTATATTCACTCTGACAGCAACATTGGCGGAAGCCCAGAGACAGCGACTTTATCCTAGTCTGACAGTAAGCTTGGAAATCCTGACAGCATCTATTGCGGGGATTTCTTACTGTCACCAAAAGCACATTCTCATGACAGCAAGCTTGAAGATCAGGATACTGTCATCAAGGGATAATCTTTGTATTGGGGATCTACCCAGTTAAACATGAGACAGTTTGGATGTTCAAGGAATAGGCGTGATGCAGTATCCCAACACTGCATTAGGTCTGCAAGACTATGACAGAAGCTCGAGAGATCACATGACAAAGCTCACCAATTCTAGAGTATGACAAATCAACATCTACTGAATTGTGTTATCTAAAAATAGAATGTATCTAGATTGCTTTCCCCTGTAATGATAAAATTGTTTGTATAGCAATTTAGGTAAGACTCACGGGTAGACAATTTGTAAGAAGCTGCCACATGAAAATGACAGCAGCTTCACAAACCCGTGATGATAGAGATATGATTAGTTTACTTAGACTATCTCTCAATTCATTCTATATATCACTCGAGAAACTGAAGCTCAAGAAAACTGATATTTTCTTGAGGTTGTAGGAAAACATTGCAAAATAAATAAAACATTTATTTTGTGAGAAAAACTCTTGTGCCTACTTTTGTTTGCAATTCCTAAGCTGATAAACATTAACCTTAGTTTTAGTTGTTGAAACGTAGATTGAAATTTATCAGTATTGCATTCAACCCCCCCCCCCCCTTCTGCAATAGTCAAGGACCAACACATATGAAGGCCCGAACCCGTTCTTTGTCCAAGTTATCCCGGATCCAGTTCAACCTTCCAATCCAACTGATCAAAATTTGGCGTAGATTTGTGGCAACTACGTTTTCTTTTGGGGACTTAGTACCCGTGTAATGATTATCTTGCTACATATTTGACTTGTCCTTTTCTACTACTCTGGAGATGTTTCCGGTTTGTGTGGCCAACCCGGGTCTTCGTACTTTGTTCCTCAATTAATTTGGCTACGTTTCATGACTTTTCTGTACTTTGCTTTTTCTTCGTGTATGTTTGATATTTTGGATAATTTTTTGCCTAATAGCTCAATTGTTTTAGTACTTATGAAATTTTCCTAAGATTTTTGATGATGCATATTGCTGGTAACCCAATCCTATGGCTTAGTCTGGGCTGGGCTTATAGTTTTAGTACTTGGGAAATTTTCCTAAGATTTTTGATGATCCACATTGCTAGTAACCCGGTCCCATGGCTTAGTCCGTGCCGGGTTTATAGTTTTAGTACTTAGGAAATTTTCCTAAGATTTTTGATGATGCATATTGTTGGTAACCCGGTCCTATGGCTTAGTCTTAGCCGGGTTTATAGTTTTAGTACTTAGGAAATTTTTCTAAGATTTTTGATGATGCATATTACTGGTAACTAGGTCCCTTGGCTTAGTCGGGCCGGGTTTATAGTTTTAGTACTTAGGAAATTTTCCTAAGATTTTTGATGAAGCATATTGTTGGTAACCGGGTCATATGGCTTAGTGCGAGCCGAGTTATAGTTTTAGTACTTAGGAAATTTTCCTAAGACTTTTGATGATGCATATTGTTAGGGACCCTGCTTATTGCTCTGAGCCAGGATTGTTGGGGTGCATATTGCTGGGGACCTTGGCTACATGTGATGCTTATTGCGCTGAGCCAGGGTTATTGGAGTGCATATTGTTGGGGACCCTGGCTACATGTGATGCTTATTGCTCTGAGCCAGGGTTGATACAAAATTGAAAAATACGAAAAATGTAAAATACAAGTTTGTAATATATGAAATAATAAAATGCCCGGTTTTTTTTCATAGAAAGATCCGGAGTACAATTTTTTTATTCTTACTTCAATACAAAAAGTGATACTACTTGATGAAGCTTCTGGGCTTTCGGGAGCTCCTTATTCCTGGTCCATGCTCTGAATTCTTCTTACTGATAGAACTTCCTGAGTCTAAGGCCATGCCAAGTGTTGGGGACCTCAGAATCATCTATGTGAGTGAGCTTGTAGGTTCCCGGTCGGGGTACTTCAGCTATTTTGTAAGGGCCTTCCCACTTTCGCATAAGCTTGCCAGTATTGGTTGGGTCGGAAGCCTCAGTATCTCTGAGCACCATGTCTCCAACTTGAAAGTTCTTAACCCGTGCCTTTTTCCTAAGTACTCTCTAGTTTTTTCTTTATATTTCTCCATCCTCCCAACAGCTTGATCCCGGATTTCATCAATCAGGACTATGTTGGTATTTTGTAATATTTTAGACATGATGTGTCTCTTAAAAAGAATATTAACATTAGATCTCAACTTGTAGTTGATTGTTTCGGTCTGTGTGGTATCCTATTTTTGGATTTCATTGATCATGTCAGTCAATTAACTAGATGGTTTGTTAATGAACATAGGGGACTACATTCTATTTTATGAGATACTTTAGGGACTTGGGCAACACACTATTTTCGCACTTGAATTGGTTGCTAATATAAAATTAATATGTCTATTGTGCCTTAGTGTAACATTATGTGATTTACAACGAGGCACGTGCCTTGCACGAGTTTTTATGCTATTTTATTATTTAATCTAACTTATAACATGGGGTATATAAAAAAATATAAGGGTCTTCATATTTCATTTTGAGTTTGGAAGCAAATCCCAATTTCAAGACACTGTGAATTTATATCAAATTTAATTCATCTACGATTTGCTTGCTCGGAAGGTAAACGATTTGATTGAGTGATATTTATTATTTTCTCAATTTGATTTTAATTATTTGTATTTTTTGTTATTGAATTGTGGTTATTAGGTTTGATGGATAATAATAACAGGAGATCTACACAAGGCGGTGAATCAGCCAACGATGGCGGTGGAGATTGGAGGAGTCAGATGCAACATGAATCTCGAAAACGGATTTTTTTCCATATGTATGTATATTTTTATGCCTAGTAAAACATGTACATTATTGTTTATGATCTTTGTCGAGTTTTCGTAATTTAGGGAATGTGTATTAAATATCTAGATGATTAATTACTCAATTCTAGTTTTTCGAAATCTAGGTAGAACCTTGATAAATAATTCTACTCAATTCCTTTCTTGAGTGCACTTAAAAGTGGATTTGTGATTAAGCTATTATCCACGGTAGAATCCCTCAAACTCAATACTCTTTACTGTAATAATTTCTCTAAATTGATAAAAAGTCTCGATCCAAGTTCGTGCTAATATTTGATATCTCCTATATCATAAATTTTAATATTTTCCAAGAAAATTTTAGTGTTAAGTATCGTCCAACTTTCGAATGAAGTCATATCTTTGATTAAATACACATTTTATACATTTTACGAGTATGAAAATATGTAATGATACTAATTTATGCTAAAAGAAAATTCGCTAGTAACTTTGAAACTATTCATTATCATCAGAATTATCTAATTGGTTATTGTGATCTTCTCATATTGCATGAACAAACAACATTTATAAATGTAATAAGTGTTATTGATTTTAGGGTGTGAACTATCGATTAAGTGTGTGAAATGATCCGCTCAATTTGTTGAGGCTTTATTTGTACTTATATTATAACAATTAAACAATATCCCTGATATCGCAAAAACAAGAAGGTAGAGCTTGGTGTGTCGGCGTGCTCTAGAATTAGCGAGACACAAAGTTGAGACGTAACACTACTTCACAAAATCATGGAACTATGATTGACATGACTAAACTCGACAACATTATAAAAATATGGCTCATGGTTGAGCTACCTTTTGGCACTGGTGTTGCTTTTCAGAAGAGCCGAAAGTGTGATTCTGGATTTAGTTGCCAACAAGTCACTTTTTATATAGTGACTCACCAGTTTATGCTTATTTTTTTCTTGTTGTGTTCATTGTTTTTTGCAGTTTGATACCTACATTATAAATTTCAAAATTGTAGTTGGTATCTTTTTACTGTCTATTTAAGTTTCCTCATTACTACATTTTAGTTTGTGTATATGGATGTTTGTGTACCTCATATGATAATTTTGTGGAGTTTCTTTTACTCTCTTTGATAAATTCTCTCAGCCTTTTGGTTCAATATTGTTATTTCATAAAATGAGCCATTGGTTCAGTATTGTTATCCATAAAATGAGCCATGTATGCGAGACTATGAGATGCATGAGTGTTTTTAGACCTTTTTTCTTATTTTAGTTTCACTCCTAAGTTGCTAAACTTAAAATTTTCTCGTTTTACGTTAGAATGGACAAGTTGAAAAGGCAATTTCCCTTGTCCGGACAAGAGGGATTCCAAGAGCTCAGGAAAATTGCTATGAGATTTGAAGAAGATATATACACTTCTGCAACAAGCCAGGTTACATAGCTACAAATTGCGTTCGTGATTTGGATCTTCTTGTTTAAATTCAATGATTATGATTGCATTATTTAATGGCAGGTTGATTATTTCATGAAGATATCTTCGAAGATGCTGGCCATGGAGACAAAATATCCCATATCTAATGCAATACCGTCCAACTCTGCTAACATTGGCCAGAATCCCCAAGATCCAGGTAGTTTCACTAACGTGAATGTGTTTGTGAACCATTATTGTATTTTAAACACATCTACATGTCTTCTATACTTTATCTAATTCCCCATATAGCTTTTCATATTGATAAATTGATGTTATAATCTTTGGACATGAGAATTATCTGTCTAACACTCGACATTTAACACCCCAATCCCACATCGAGGAGATTGAGGACTTTAGTTTAGTTTATAAGGCAAAATACTACTACTAATTGCACCAAGAAATCATGATCTATTGGGGGCCTGTGGTGGGCTTTTGGACTACCCAAGTTGGATGCATTTAGTCCAATTGTGGTATCACTTTGATCCAAGATTATGCCTTTATTTTGTTTTTTTCTCTTTTTCTCCCTCTTGGTGAATAGGTTCTCAAAGCATGCAATCCCAATCAGGTCAACTCTTACTCCAAAACATCGCCAATAATATTGCCGCAGCTGGAATGCAAGGATCTTCACAGACTAATATTCCTAGTGTTAATCGGAGTTTCAACACGCAGAGCATACCACCTATTTCTGGGGTTTTACAGAACTCTGTGCCAAGCGCAATTGGACAAGGCATTCCTTATAATGTTTTTGCCTATTCACAGAGGCAGACAGGGAGGCAACAACAGGGTGTTTCTAATATACACCATCATATGTTGTTGCCTACACAGCAGCAACAGCATCTCGTGGGACAGTCTACTGCTACAAATATACAACAAAACCAGATAATTGGGCAACAAAATAGAATCCCTGACATGCAGCAAAATCAACAAAGGTTGCCAAGTCAACAGAACAAACTTTCCAACCAACAATCACAGCAGCTGATGGGTTTACCTAACAACTTTGCCCATATGTATCAGCAGCAGTTGGGCACCCAGGAGCAGCAACAGCACCATCAATTGGTAGGAGCTCATCAGAGCGCATCAAATTTGTTGCCAAATCAAGCTCAACAGTCACATCAGCAGGTGATGTCCAATCAGTTCCCAAACCAAACTCAGACACAACAGCAGTCACAAATGATGTTTCAAATGCCAGTACAACCAGTACAGTTTCCGCAGCAACTAGGTCTGCAACTTCAGCCAAATCTCTTGCACCGTGGCATGCAGCAAACGCTTCAAACGCTTAAGCAAAAGCAGGTTTTTCAACCTCAGAGAGCCATGGAGGAGGCATTGTCAAGTATGTATTTCTGGCCTTGTGATCTTCACATTTCTTGTACCTATTCAATATGCAAGTTGTTTTGCATGCTTCTCTAAGTTTTTAATACACATTTTCATGATTTCAATGATCAAACTAACATTTTAACATATATCTGATTATATACTTTTGCTCAACTGCTTTGTTCATCGATCTACATCCTTAATGATGCAGAACAGCTTTAAGAAACTATGAATAAATGATAATTAAAAAAGAATAGTGATATAACTTGGGCGATTTGATCGTGGAAGAATCACTACCCCAACTGTATCCAATAAACAAAGATAAAAATACCATAAATTGCAACCCAATATGTCAGTAATCAAGTTTAAGATAGTATTTGACTGTTACATGATTTGTATAGTGGGAAACGTATCCTCAAACGGAGGCTAAAAAGAAATGGAGTACTCTCTCTAGGTTCTTATACTTATCTCTTTTTGTTTCTTTAAACTTTATGTACTCTCTCAAAGCTAGTACTAGAATTGTGAGGTGCCATTGTACATCTCATTGACCTTACGAAGATACTTCTTAAGCTTATATTCTTATATTATTATTACATCAGTCTGGGAGAGAGGGGTAGGATTTAGGGAGAAGAATCTAAACCTCAGCTAAGTAAGGGTGAAATATTGCTTATGTTTAAGCTTTGGACTAGCCAAGCCTATCATGCATGTTCAAATTCAAGATTGTACTATAACCTGACTGATGTTTTGGAAGGGCTGGGAAACCTAGATATTCACTCACTTATACCTCGCGTTTGAATCTTAGCTTCGTTTCTTGCATATATAGCTTGTCTATATGTTTGTACTTCTCTTGAATCTTTGTTTTCTTTGCCGTTTTCAGTTTGTATGTCTAGGTTTGGAGGAAAAGTAAAAACTGATGTAGTAACTAGATAATTTGGTGTCTTCATATTGTTCCTTTTTTTTTTTCTAGAAAAGATCGCTTATGCATACTATTTCTTTTTCATATGAAGTCACTCTAGTGCCCAGAATGTTTATGGATATTGATATTATTTTATTTACCAATCTATAGCTTCTCTGGATTCCACAGCTCAGACCGGAAATGCATCTAGAGATTGGCAGGAGGAGACTTTTCGAAAGGTAATGTATAGATGTGATCTTGTTCGGGGTGATCCCACTAGTCATACACATAAGTGAATGAGAACATTAGTATGGTATTATGTACTGTTCAATTTACGCATAAGGAATAAGTGAATTTATTTACTTACAAATTATCAAACTGCCCACAAAATGACTGGGAGTTAGTTAGACTGAGATCGAAACTTGAATAAGTTTTGGAAATGAATGGTTGAATTGCTGAAATGTGAAAAAGTGAAAAAGAATTTGGAACTTGAAAATAAATAATTTTTGTAAGGCTAGGTGTAGAAAATTATGGACATTTAGAGGAGGGATTTCAAAAAATTGAATTGCTCAGTCACATTGTTGTCATCTATTAGCAGAAGATGTGTGGTAGTTTCCTTATATTATTCACTAATAATGTCTTCTCTGTAATCATATAAAAACCTTATGGCTTCTTGCAGATCAAGACCATGAAGGATATGCATTTTCCGGATTTAAATGAGATTTACCAGAAAGTTGTTGCGAAAATGCATCAGGTAGTTTACTAATCTACTTATGTGTCCCAGCATGTTTCCTTTGTTGGCCTTTCACTACTAGGAAAACTGCAATAGACATCGGCTAAAAATCGATGTCTATTGAAAACAGAAGCGATGTCTTCGCATGTGTAGAGAAAGGTAGGAGTATGTTTCTTTTTGGGTTAAATATCAAATACATAGAGAAAGGTAGGAGTGTGTTTCTTTTTGGGTTAAATATCAAATACATCACTCATTATGTTCAAATGTATCAAATTAATCACTCATTGCAAAAATGACTCAATTTAGTCACTAATTTAAAATTTTGTATCAACTTAGTCATTAAAATGTTGAAATTTTGTATCAATTTAGTCATTCTCACGTGATGTCTTTGATACGAAATCTTAAATTAGTGACTAAATTGAGACATTTTTGCAATGAGTGATTAATTTGATACATTTGGACACAATGAATGACGTATTTGATATTTAACCCGTTTCTTTTTTACATTGATTCCTTAATAAGGAAATGATGTCTATGTTTCTCTTTTACATCGGTTTCTTAATAAAGGGCTGATGTGTTTCTTTTTATTTGACATCAGTTCTGTATAATAATCGTTGTCTTTCTATTCTTTGGACATCAGTTCTTTACTTTTCTGATTTATTTTGTTATTTTAAACATCATTGTTAATCAGTGTGCTGATGTTATTTACCATCCATATAGTCATGTCTATTTATCATTCACGAAGCTTATATGAAGTGACAGTGATACTGCCAAATACCCTCAACCTCTTTAGAGTATTGTGTTGATGATGAGTCAAATTCATAACCTTTCAGTTTAGCTTGATGATCTATTAGTTATATACAATGCCTTTTCCTTAATACAGCACGAGTCTCTTCTACTACAACAGCCACAGTTGCAGCAAGGAATGTACCCGAAGCTTAAAGCTTTTAAGAGTATGCTCGAGCGTTTCATTTCATTATTACAAATCTCAAAGAGCAATTTACAAATTGGATACAAGGATAACTTGGGCATATATGAAGAGCAAATTATGAGAATTATTAGGCTTAGCAAGCCTATTCCTCATATAGGCTCAGGGGGAACAGTGCAGCAGAATGTGTCCAATCTGCAGCACAATCCATCTTCTGCTAAATACGGGATTTCACTACATCCAAGTTCTTCTTTGGGTCCAGGACAGATTAATTCTATGAATTCAGTGCAGATACTTGCCACTGGACCTCTACAAAAAAATCCCGTGAGTGTTCCTCAACAAGCAACTGTGAACCTTATTTCATCACAAAGTGGAATGACTTCTCTAAAAGCAAACCATAATTCCATGCAACCAAATTTAAGTATGCTACAGCAGCAACAAGATCAGTTGCAGCAGAACCAGAATTTAAAGGAATTTCAGCACCATCAAATGCAACAAAATTTGCTCATTGCTCCAAGTAAAGATAGTACTCCTTTGCAACCAGTATATTCACCTGTAGTCGTGCCCAAAGCTGGTAATCTTGGACACCAAACAGTGGGTACATTGGTGCCAGCCCAATCCCTTGCTATAGGGACTCCGGGGAAATCAGCGTCACCTTTACTGGATGAGTTTACTAGTCCAGAAGACCATCATGCCATCCCAGCCACAGTTGTCTCTGCCAAGTCAACTGCTACAGAAGAGCCTCTTAAACGTTTGAATAAAGTGGTAAGTACAATTCAGTTTTGGTATTACTATGTGGTGAAAACCAATTCCTGCAGATTTTGAACTACAGGAATAAATTACTATTTGATTTACAGGTGAAGTCAATGTCATCAAAAGATTTGACTGCTTCTGTTTGTGACATTCGAGCTGTTGTCAGTATGACTGATAAAACAGAAGGATCAAGGGTTGCTGTCTGTGAGGATTTGGTTAAGATGGCCAAGTGCCCTCTACAGGCAAGAAACCTTATCACGGAAGATGAAACAACTAAAAGAAAAGAAAATAAGCGTTGTACAACTGCTACGCCTTCAGATGTATCTTCTCCAGGCAGCTTGAGTGATAGTTTCAAGCAGTTAAATGGTTTATATTTGTCAGACCTGGATTCAACTGCAACATCTACTTCCAAGAAACCAAGAATTGAGGTACTAGCTCACCTAATTAACTTTCATTAAGATACTTCTTTGTGGTTATGATTACAGCTTTAAAATGATAGGAATTCTGTAAAAATGATTTTGTAGGCATGCCTCGATGCTTTATAATAATTTCTAAACTTGTGCTCTGATTTAGCTCAGTGTCAAAACCTATTCTAATATCATTTTTGGTATGCACAACAGAATGGTGGTGGAAGTTTCAGCTCAAAATAAGGAACTCAGTGAGGACTGTAACTTATGCAATGTATCACAATGTTGGAAGACCCCCTTTACATTGTACTGAGAAGGAGTTTGAGGATAAATGTTGGAAGACCCCCTTTACAATGTTTGAAATCAGATGTTGGATTTGTAATATTGTTCTGGAATTTATTATGTGTTTGTCACATAGTTTTATTTCATCATTTTTAGCCATTTATAGAATTTATCTATACTAGCTTATAGCCCGTGCGATTTTATTACGATGCAACACACGATTGTTTTTTTAATATTTACAATTACATTTATTTATGAATATTTTAATATTTAAAAGTTATTAGTTTACATGATTAAATTATTGTTAAAACAGATTTAGCCAAAAAAAATTATAGTTAAAAATTTGATATTTATTATATTTTACACGCTCAATTTAATATTTGTTTATATTGAGTTATAAAAGTTAGATTTGACCAATTTTACGGTTCACATGAAATTCACAAAATAATCTTTAATTTAGTTGTGGTTTAATAGTTCTTTTTCAATTAAAAACTATTCTAAAACTAAAAAGAGAATAAAGAGATGAAATTTAATGTTGAGAATTCTATTCGATTTAGGAAATCTACTTAACTTATATGTAGTTTAGATTATTAGAATAACCTTTATTAACCAAATACAGGTTTTAATGTTAAATCTAACGGCACCTATCCATTTAAGATTAAACGATTTTTATTATTTTGGTTATAAATGGGTTTCCTTATTTAATTACAACTATTTTTATATTTTAACTTTTTGGAAAATCCAATCCTAATATAATATCTTTTAACTCATATCATTTTTAGATAATAATTTCTTTTTATATGATATAATCTTGATCATCTATTTTTAAAAGTATTGGATCTAACGGTTGAAAATGTGTTGGCGTTATTTAGGACCAAACTACCAGGATAACATCATTAATTTTTCTTAATATTTATAATATTTTTAATTTTTAATTTTTTTAAATATTTATTGCTAAAATATAATATACTCTTTTTTGTAATATGTTAATGATGCGGGAATTTTGAACTTTTGAGAAAATAAATTATCAATTAAAATATTTTTTTTTTGTAATAGTTCTTCTTTTAAAGTAGTACACTATGACGATCAAAATTATGTATAAAATTAATTTTTTTATAGTATATCCCGTAAATATCTATGTTATTATATTAAAAACTAAATAATGAAAGCTTTCTTATAAGTGTGGTCGCTTTGTTTTATCACTCAATCCATAATCGTTGGATCTTTCAAATTAAATTGTTGAGAAACGTTACATATAACAGTAAAATTATCGTGCAGAATGATCTAATATTTGAATCTACCAACAACATATTAAAATTTACAGGTTTTTTTTTTTGAATTTATTTTTTTTTCATTTTTTTTCTTTCAGACATAGGTTATTTGATAATATTTTTTGTAAAGTACGATTTTTTCAGAAAAGTACTATACTAATTGATTAACAAACTTTTAAAGTTTCGAATTTAATAATTTACAATGTATATAGGTTAAAAAAGTTAGGTCTGTTCGAGTCTACAATTTCAAAATACGGTTTTTTCTAATATGAATATAGTCCTGCTAACAATGAAATTAGGTCTCTACGAGTGCTTATAAAAAAAATCACCATTTGCGTATAATTTATTATTTAATAATAAATTATATTTGATTAGTTATGATCTATAACTTAATAAAATAGGATAAAAATATGCACAATTTTATAAAATTTTATCCTAGTATTATTATATTCTTTGTTGATTTGAATTTTTCTTAGATTGATTTTAATTTTTGAACATAGATTTCTAAATTTAAAATAGTTGGAAAAAAGTAATTAAATTGGCGTTAAAATAATGATGACATAATAATTATTATTAGAATTTAAATACTCACTTTACTGATTTGGGCTTGTGTTTTAAAAATCAGATTTTGACGATTTTACACCCCACGTGAAGATAATTAAATTATTTTTAATTAAAAGATGGTTTAACAATTTTTATCTAACTGGAATTGTCCATCGAAGAGAAAATAAAGTCACGAATTTTTTACATGGAGAATTCTATTCAATATAGAAAACTTATTTATATTTGGTATATTTGGTTTAAATTATCAAAATACACTTTTAGAATTTAAATATAATTCTATTATAAATAAAATACACTTTTTTAATATTTGATCAAACAATTTTCATTTATCTAGCTAAGATCTAATAGTCCTTATTAATTTGGTTGTCACGATCAATTTTTTGGATAAATCCCTATTATGCTTATTATATAAAAGAGTTTAATATAATAAGGATATCAAGTACATACTGATATAAATATCTTACTAACTGATTTTACTTTTAATGTTTCGGTTTTATTTATAGTGTATATAAAATTTTAAAATACATTATTACTTTAAAATTATTAAACAGTATAAAAATTATGTTATGATTATATAAAATTTTATTCTCATGATTTGAATTTGTTCTTAATTTATTTTAATACTTTATTGAAAGAAAGCTAAAATTTCTATATTTAAAAGAATTAGTGGAAAAATAAATAAATTGGTGCTACAATTATAAAAAAATATTTATTAAAATTTAGATACTCACTTTACTATTTGGGTTCTATCCTGAGTTTTAGAAATTGAATTTTGACGATTTTACAACCAATGTGAAACTAACGAAATTATCTTTAATTTAATGATGATTTAATAATTATTATATAACTTGACCAGTGACCTACCCATAAACCGAAAAAAAGATGGTTAAGTATTATATTCAAAATTATTGTTTATGAATATGAAACCCTCAATATTTTAATAATATTTCGATATTATCCTTGTATGTTTGTTATATGTAAAATAATATAATTATAATTTGGATTAATCAAATTGTTATTTTCTTTCAGAAAAAATATATTTAAATTTATTCATGTATAGGAGTTCTCCTAAGTCTCTTATAACGCAGGGTCCACATGTATCATTGTTATATGATATACATGAGCATTATATTGATAATTTTTAATATTGTAATCGATATGAATTGTTATCTTATATTTGGTTTAACAATTATTATCTAACTCGAACTATACATAAATTAAAGAAAAAAGATATTTAAGAATTTTTACATAGAAAAATTTTAAATTATCAAAATACACTTTTTAGTATTTAAATATAATTCTATTATTAATCAGATACACTTTTTAATATTAGATCTAACAATTCTCATCGATCTATTTAAGATCTAACTATAATAATTAATTTGGTCGTATAGTGGTCGTACACGGACCAGATCGATTTTAATTTTTTCTTAAATTGATTTTAATTTTTTATTGAAATAAACATAGAATTTATAAATTTAAAAGAATTACGAAAAAAATTAAATTGGTGCTACAATAATAAAAAAAAAATTATTAAAATTTAGATAATCACTTTACTGTTTGGGTTCTATCTTGAGTTTTAGACAACAGATTTTAACAATTTTACAGCCCACGCGAAGCTAACAAAATTATCTTTAATTTAATGATGGTTTAATAGTTATTATCTAACTGCAACTATCCATAAACTAAAGAGAAAAGATAATTACGATTTTTTTACATAAAGATTTCTATTCAATATAGAAAACCTATTTATAATTGGTTTAAATTAAAAAAAATATTAAAATTTAGATAATCACTTTACCGTTTGGGCTCTATCTTGAGTTTTAGACAACAGATTTTAACAATTTTACAGCCCACGTGAAGCTAACAAAATTATCTTTAATTTAATGATGGTTTAATAATTATTATCTAACTGGAACTATCCATAAACTAAAGAGAAAAGATAATTACGATTTTTTTACATAAATATTTCTATTCAATATAGAAAACCTATTTATAATTGGTTTAAATTATCAAAATACACCTTTTAGTATTTAAATACTATCCTATTATTAATCAAATACAATTTTTAATATTATATCTAACGGTCCTCATCTATTTGAATATTTATAGTTTTATAATCCAACGGATCATATACTTTTGGTAGTACCGACCAAAGTTTTGGATAAGCTCCCTTATTATATATAAGAAGTTAATTTATATTAGAAAAAAATGACCTAAGAGTGTCCACTTTACATGAGGTTAATGTGTTTTTTAGTGCAATTTTAAAATGGTATATTTATAAATATAAAACACATCCCCTGTTGGTCAGTCAGAATCAGTTGGTCAGAAATGTCCGCTTTTCTTGTAGTGTAACCTCAGAAAACTCAACTAAGGGGTAAACTCAGATCCAACAATCTCTTTATAATATAAATACATTTAAATACACATATAGTCTTTATTGATAAGAAAAAAAATAAAAAGATGTTTCAATGACGCGCATAATACCAAAATATTAAACTACTAAATTTTGGTTATTTCGATTTCTTACAACTACATAATTATACAAGATTTATTTATTTACTTTCTTCATTAATAATGAAAATCATGTTTAAATGACGCGCAAGAGTACCAAAGTATCAAAATATAAAATTCGTTTATCACTAAATTCGTGTTCGATTTCTCGCAACTACGTAATTATACAAAATTTATTTATTTACTTTAATTTTCTTATTTTCATCCCTGGTTCGATTGCCCCTAACTACATAATTAAATAATGTTTATTTATTATATACTTCTATCATTTAATTCTCTACAGTACATATTTTAATTATAATACTTAATAATTATATTTATCCTCAATAATTTATTAATATTAATATTTTAACTTCTATTCATACTTGGCCCCTGCTGGGCACGCATGCATCATGAGCTAGTATAATTAAAATTAGCAGCACATGGCTCAAGTCTTTTGTACTTCAATGCAAAATATGTTGTGAAGCTTAAAAAGTACATGGGCTACTGCCTACTAGCATATGTGTGTCAAACTCAAATGTGTCCGGTTAAGCTATTATGGGATTAATTGCCATTTAAGTTAGGGTGATGGCTTTTTGGAGTATAATTTGAATCAAAATATCCTCATGATACAATTTGAAAAAATGACAATTATGTTCTCTAAAACCATAAATTTATCTTGAGTTATATTAAAAAAAGGAATTTGATCTCACGTTTTCACTAGAATGTTTTAATTAACTAAAATAAAAAATAGAACTCTTATTATGTTGCATAGAAGGGTTCTACGGTAGAAGTTCAACAAAGAATTCAAAGTACATCAAGTGCATGTATCTATGCTGTTCTCTGTTAACCATTGTCAACTCTTGTAGTGGTATGCCCGAGTGCAAGCTTGGATACAGCCATTAAAGGAAGGGCCATTGATCTGTGTTGGTTTAATCTTAGTCATTATTTGTTTTGTTCAAATAAAGAAGTCGTGAGTTTATTTGTAGTGTTGAATTAGTAGTCATATTAGCACGATTGTAGGAGTCTGAATAAGTCCTGTTAGTTGTGTAGGACGTGCAGTAGTGTTTTGTTTGTGTCCTGGTTTTTAGCTTTCAGTTGTAGTGTTCTCTTATAACTCTTATAACTCTTGTACTTTGCTGAATAATAGCAAGTAAACTCTTTTGTTTTCAGGTTTTTCCAAATACAGTAAACACTTTCTATACGTATTAACTATATTTGGTATCAGAGCAAGGGAATTCTCAGTGAAGGACGAAGAGCATTGTGATGGATATCAACAAAGTCAAAGTTGGCGGATCGATAGGCCTAAGCTATCCTGTGTTAACCAAAAATAACTACACTATTTGGGCTCTGAAGATGAAGGTATATATGCAGGCTCAAGGGGTTTGGACGGTGATAGAGCAGACGGATCCGAAAGTGACAGTTGAAGAAAAGATAGACAAGGTGGCCTTAGCGATGCTGTACCAAGGTCTACCTGAAGAGATGGTTCTTTCGATTGTAGAGAAAGGAACAGCCAAGGAGGCATGGACAGCACTGAAGACGATGTGTCAAGGGGCAGATCGCGTGAAAAAAGCCAAGGTTCAAACACTAAGAACCGAGTTTGAATCACTGGTGATGAAAGACAATGAGCAATTAGATGATTTCTACCTAAAGTTGAATGGGCTTGTGACAAACATTCGAGCTCTAGGTAAAACCATGGCAGAATCCTATGTGGTTAAGAAAATGCTACGTGCAGTACCAACTAAGTTTTTACAAATTGTCTCGACCCTGGAGCAATTTGGAGATCTGGAAACATTAACGGTGGAAGAAGTAATGGGCTCATTGAAAGCCCACGAAGAAAGGTTAAAAGGAAGTGGCAAGAGTGAACCCAATGATGGACAACTGATGCTCACAGAAGAGGAATGGCAGAAACGTGAGGCAAGTGACAGTAAGTTGTTGCTCACGCGTGAAGAATGGCAAAAACGCTCGAGCAAGAGAAGCACTGATGGATCGTTCTCAGGTTTTAAACCGCGAGGAGGGCGAGATAAAAGCACCCTAAAATGCTACAATTGCTCTGCTTATGGTCATTTTGCTGCAGCCTGTAAAAAACCAAGGTGTAACAGAGATCCACATGAAGAAGTGAACATGGCTAAACTCGAAGATGACGAACCAGCCTTATTACTTGCAAAGTATGAAAGTGAAGAAACTGAAGGTACACATTTGAGTGAGAAGCAAGTTATTCCGTCAAGATTGTCAAAGGTGCAACAGGAGTCTAATGTATGGTATTTAGATAATGGGGCCAGTAGTCATATGACTGGTTTCAAGTCGAAGTTTTTGGAACTAGATGAGCAGATTCGTGGATCGGTGAGCTTTGGAGACGGGTCTACTGTCCGTATTGAAGGCAAGGGAACTGTAGTCTTTGAATGCAAAGATGGAGCAACACGCACCCTAAAGGATGTATATTATATTCCAACTCTTAGGAATAATATCATCAGTTTGGGCCAGATGACAGAACAAGGATACAAAATTGCAATTAAGGGGGATTTGCTGTGGGTACATGATGATGCAGATAAACTTCTTGTGAAGGTAAAACGATCTCCAAATAGACTTTATAAGATTGTTATTAACTCGGCAAAACAGAGATGCATGCTGTCAAAACAAGATGAAATGTCAAGATTGTGGCACAGGCGTATGGGCCATGTAAACTACCATGCCTTATCACTTATGTACAAAGACAAGATGGCGAATGGAATATCAAGAATTGTAGTGTCTGATGAGGTATGCAAGGGCTGTCTCATGTCAAAACAAACAAGGAAGCAATTCCCAGCAAAATCAAATTTCAGTGCAACTAAAGCTCTAGAGTTGATACATGGTGATCTTTGTGGTCCAATACAACCAGAAAAAGCATCAGGAAAGAGGTATTTTCTCTTACTCGTGGATGATTTTAGTAGATATATGTGGGTGTATTTTTTGAAGGCAAAGAACGAAGCATTGAGTGCCTTTAAAAATTTTTGTGCTTTGGTGGAGAGAGGGCCCGAAAGAAAGGTTAGAATGTTCAGAACGGACAGAGGGGGTGAATTTGTTTCAAATGAGTTCGAAAGATACAGCAAAGAGAATGGGATAGACAGGCATTATACGGCCCCTTATACACCGCAGCAAAACGGTGTAGTGGAACGACGTAACCGTACTGTGGTAGAGATGGCTAGAAGCTGTTTGAAAGAAATGAAGTTGCCATCGATCATGTGGGGAGAAGCAGTGAGGCATTCGATATATTTACTTAATCGTTTGCCAACGCGAGCCCTCACTGGAGTTACCCCGTACGAAGCTTAGAGTGGGAAAAAGCCCCATATTGGACACATTAAGGTTTTTGGCTGTGTAGGGCATATGAAAATACCCAGCCAACACACCCAAAAACTAGATGATCGCAGCAAACAAGTTGTAAATTTGGGTAAAGAGGCTGGAACTAAAGCTTATCGGCTGTATGATCCTCTCACTAAAAGAATTCATGTGAGTAGGGATGTAACTTTCGAAGAGAATAAGTCTTGGCCCTGGGACTGCAGTAACAAAGAAGAGTGGAGTGATATGTTCACAGTGGAAGGTCTGATTGCGGACAATGGAAGTGGGTATCAAGATAACAGTGGTGAAGCTGATCCTAGTGACATGAGTAATATCACTCCTACAAGCATAAACTCCAGTTCTTCTCGAAGTGAAAGTGCTTACTCGTCAACTGCTCGAACAGGAACTGCTGATTCGACAGTGTTGCAGACACCAGTACCAATACAAAATCTGAATCCAGATGATTATGATGATAGTGCCGAACCAAAGAAAATCAGGAGATTGGGTGAAGTATACGATGAGACTGAAGAGGTGTTCCTAGATGAAGAGTTATTTCTCATGGGTGTTGAGGAGCCAATGAATTACACACAGGCTGTGAAGGATCGAAACTGGAAGAGTGCTATGGAGAAAGAAATGCAGTCTATCGAAGAAAATAACACTTGGAAATTAACTGAGCTACCAACTGGGAAGAAAACGATCGGCTTGAAATGGATTTTTAAGCTGAAAAAGGATGCAGAGGGAAACATTATTAAACATAAGGCGAGGTTGGTTGCTAAGGGGTATGTTCAAGAACATGGAGTCGACTTTGATGAGATTTTTGCTCCGGTGACGAGGTTGGAAACCGTTCGTTTGTTGTTAGCTCTAGCAGCAAAATGCGAGTGGGAGGTGCATCATCTTGATGTGAAAACTGCCTTTTTAAATGGAGAAATAAGTGAGGATGTTTATGTTGTGCAACCTGAAGGTTTTGTGAAAGAAGGCAAGGAAAATCTGGTTTATAAGCTAATAAAGGCTTTGTATGGCCTTCGTCAAGCTCCGAGGGCCTGGTATGCAAAGTTAAGTTCGTATCTTGAAAGTCTTGGTTTTAAGAAATGTCCCTCAGAGAACGCTGTTTATACACGGAAAGAAGGTGAAGAAAGATTAATTGGTGCAATCTATGTAGACGACCTGTTGGTGACTGGAAGCAGTGTGCAACTTATTAACAAATTTAAATGTGAAATGAACAGGCAGTTTGACATGACAGATATGGGGAAATTGAATTACTATCTGGGAATTGAGGTTCTGCAAGAGAAAGGCTGTATTAAGTTAAAACAAACAGGTTATGCCAAGAAGATTATCGAGAAGGCTGGAATGAAGGGTTGTAATCCGACTAAGTATCCACTGGATCCGAAAGAACAACTTGTTAAGAATGAAAGTGGCAAAGCAGTGGACGTTACAAAATACAAAAGTGTGATTGGTGGGCTGAGGTACCTGGTACACACTAGGCCAGACATTGCCTACTCAGTTGGTATAGCAAGCAGGTTCATGGAGCGCCCAACTATTTTACACCGAAATGCTGTCAAGAGGATTCTTCGTTATGTTCAAGGCACGCTACAGTTTGGTTTAGTGTACACTAAGGATAGTGGAAACAATGTTCTGACGGGTTTTGCAGATAGTGATTTAGCAGGTAGCTTGGACGACAGAAGGAGCACTGGTGGCATGTGCTTTTATTTGAATGACAGTCTCATTACTTGGGTATCGCAAAAACAACGATGCGTGGCACTCTCTTCCTGCGAGGCGGAATTCATGGCTGCAACTGCAGCAGCTTGTCAGGCTATTTGGATTCGAAATTTGTTAAACCAGATAACTGATGAACAGGTGGGTCCAGTTGTTTTGTTTATTGACAATAAATCGGCAATAGACTTGGCAAAAAACCCAGTTTTCCACGGAAGGAGCAAGCATATTCATGTTCGTTATCACTTCATTAGGGAATGCGTAGAACGGGGAGAAATTACTCTGAAGCATGTAAGTAGTGAATGTCAGAAGGCGGATATTCTAACAAAAGCGATGACTACACTCAAGTTTGAGAAGATGAGAAGATTGCTTGGGATTGAGAATCTATCTGGACAACTCTAAGATTAAGGGGGGATATGTTGGTTTAATCTTAGTCATTATTTGTTTTGTTTAAATAAAGAAGTCGTGAGTTTATTTGTAGTGTTGAATTAGTAGTCATATTAGCACGATTGTAGGAGTCTGAATAAGTCCTGTTAGATGTGTAGGACGTGCAGTAGTGTTTTGTTTGTGTCCTGGTTTTTAGCTTTCAGTTGTAGTGTTCTCTTATAACTCTTGTACTTTGCTGAATAATATAGCAATGCTTTTTGGCAAGTAAACTCTTTTGTTTTCAGGTTTTTCCAAATACAGTAAACACTTTCTATACGTATTAACTATAATCTGGATGATATAAAATTTCGCCAGTAAGCATACAGCCAGTGCTATCATGTTATTTGATTAAGATTTAAAGTTTCAAGTTGTTTGAAGCTAGAACATTCATAATTTTGGATTTCGGTTAGGTGTGTACGTTTGGCCCGTTTCGAAAGTGACCGGCTATATCTTTCATACCCCAGATGGATCATTTGATCTGATCGATGACATACAAACTGAGCATAAAGGTACACATCTTAATGTGTCAACTTATATAGTACAACTATATATGTTACAGTATGATCTTGATGTAATTACCAAGGGCTAGCACTACACAATAAATATGTTTTGGTACCATGGGAACTGATATCACTATCTTTATCCTTGTCTTTCATTCAATTTACTTGCCTTTCTCCTCTTCTAAACCACTTTCGGGTGAAACCTCTCATTTGGGTGGAAGCTCGAGTGGAAAGGCATGCAAGAAGTCGGGTAGAGATCTTGTTAAAAGCCCGCAGCCAGCCAGTTCAGAATGTTGGGTGACGGGTTGATTAACCCAATATGGTAATATGAATTTGGGTGATTAAGACTGTTTTGGTAATAATTGTATGGATAGACAATTATTATATATGGTATGTCTTTGTCATGATTAAATTAGGGAATTAGGTACCAAGAATAAAAAGTCTTGTATAACAAGTATGGTAAGTCTTGTAAAATAAGTATGGCAAGTCTTGGTGGCTAAGTTTTGGATGACTATATAAACATAATCGTATTGTATTTGTTTGATATGTGTGCTTAAGAGATGTAGTCTTAGGTATTGTTTGGGAGATACTTAAGCATTGTTTGGCTTAAGTATCGAGTTTGTGACACATTTGAGGTGTTATTGTTTTGAGTGTATTATTGATAACTGTTTTGATTAATAATACAAGTTGGGACGTGGTTGTTTCAGCGTCATATATATTGTGTGTGCTTTGCTTTGTTTGTTTGTTTGTTTGAATCTCGTATTGGTGTGTAGCCCCTAAACCTAACACAGAAGAACATAGGTGTATGTTGGTATATGCATAGTTCAGGGACTGAAGCATACCTTTGCCTCTAAAAATGGACTTGATAAATTATATGGAGGACTTTATGATTACAAATACTGTTTATAAGTTGAGTGATGGTAGATATTATTCTACAAAGGGCTTTTTCTGTGATATGGAAATCATAAATTAGTAAACAGATTAAGATGAGGTAGTTGTATAATATTCTTGGCACTATTTTAATTCAGAATAGTGGTGTAATGCTATGCAATATGAATTACAGTCACAAGGTATCGTTGAAAACTAGGCCTGTAATTCGAGTCGGGCGGCTCGCGAGCCCGACCTGATTCGGCTCGTTTGGTAAGGCTCGGCTCGACTTGAACTCGTTAACGAGCCGAGCTCGAACATAAGACCAGGCTCGTTTAACTAAACGAACCGGCTCGACTCGACTCGTGAAATTAAACGAGTCGAGTTTGGGCAAAAGATTAGGCTCGTTTAAGTGTAATTTTACACGAGCCGGCTCGCACAACTCGTTTAAATAGCCGGCTCGGCTTGACTCGTGAAATTAAACGAGCCGAGTTCGGGTAGAAGATTAGGCTCGTTTAAAACGAGCCGGCTTGGCTTGTGAAAAAAAGCCCGGCTCGAATTAATACCTGGCTCGAACTCGCCCGGTTCGACTCGAATTACAGCCCTATTGAAAACCATTAGATTAAGTGATCCAAATATAAGTGGTGCCCAAAAATAATCATCATTGTTGCTTAAGCTTGTATCTTCTTTTTGCAACAACTCTGAAAATGATGTTGTAATTGAGGTGCCTACACCATATGATGCAACAAATCCTCGAATCAAGACATCACCGGGGTCTACAAAGTACGCTCCAGAGAAAGATGCAATGCGGCGAAAGATAAAATCTTTTCCGGGTAACAAGGTGAGCCATTTACAAAATATAAGTGCAGTAGTCTTGTTCATATGAAATTGGTTTTTAATTTTCCAACATTTTTGTTCCGACGTGTTTAGGAATGTATGTTAGACGCAGAATTTAAACTTCCAGATCTAATTTCTGAAGAGGAATCTGCAGATAGAAAAGCTCCTATCATCTTGAAGTTTGAGATGCCATATTTCACCGTCTCAGGAATTCAGGTGTGTGCATCTTGAATTTTTTTGTTGCAAGAGTTTTATTGTCGTGGTTGTGAATCTCTCACTGTGCTTCCATGTTGCTCTAGAAATCAGTCCCTTGAAAATTTAGGCTCAACACAGGGTGTTGTCTTACTATTAAGATGAAATTGTGATCCATGACATTTCCAAATTGCTCTTTCACTTATATAGACATGTTGGTATTCTGCAGGTTCGTCATCTTAAATTCATCGAGAAAAGTGGATACCAACCTCTTTCATGGGTAAGACTAAGATACATGACTATGGCTGACGAATACGAACTACGACTAGTCTGAATTCCACCTTATCCGGCTACAGTTTTAGCTGTTATATATTTGGTTCAAAACTTATCAAATTACGTGGATTGTGTTGCTACTCCATGCTCTCCACAAGCTTGCAAGTGCTACCAGGTGACATGAGTTTTTTTATGTAAAATTAGGAAATGTCATTTCTTCTTAGATTTTACACTTTTGCAGATTGTTTTCTCTTGGTCGTAAGTCACTTGACCCTCTTGCTTCGTCACTTTGGAATAATGAATATAAACAATTTATAGACGAGTAGTGATAACTCCAGAATCCGATCTAGTCATTCATCGTCGTTCCCTCGCCTGGTTGTGGTGCAGCTGCTAGTGGGTTTCTGCAAAACAACACCGGAGTGGGGTTTTGACCCTGGCGGCGCCTCCGGCATGAGATAAGTCTAGGCTTTGGAAGGATAGATAAGACTGTAGAGAAATATAAATGTAGAGGGTGTGTGTATGACATGTATAGTAGAGAGTGAGTAAGTAACCTTTAAACCTTTTTCCTTTGGGCTATTTATAGGCCAAGGATTAGGGTTCATGGGGTTGTACCTGCAATCATCAGTGTTGATTCCTAGGCAACAAGGACACCTAGGTGATGTAGATGGCTGAGCCATGACTCAAATATGAATTCGGACTTGGAGGTGAGCCATGACTCAACTATGAATTCGGGTTTTGAGGTGAGCCATGACTCAAATATCAATTCGGACTTGGAGGTGAGCCATGACTCAAATATGAATTCGGGTTTTGAGGTGAGCTATGACTCAAATATGAATTCGGACTTTGAGGTGAGCCATGACTCAAATATGAATTCGGGCTTGGAGGTGAGCCGGGACCCCAAGATGAGTCCGGACTATATATAGCCTATCATTTTACCCCACTCCCTTATGCAGATTTTCTGGATGGGGGAGTAGAAGCTTCTGAATTTAGGACTTAGAAAAGATTTGGCTTGATTATTGCCCCCCCAATCCGGATTGTTATCAAGGATTTCAATCCGGGGTTTAAAATGGGCCATGGTTCTTTCTTAAGTCCAAAGCTGTAGAGCTTTGGGTAACTTAGAAAAAATTTGGCTTGATTATTGCTACCCAACCCTGATTGTTATCAAAGATGGCAATCCGGGGTTGAAAATGAGTCATGGTTCTTTTTTAAGTCCAAAGCTGTAGAGCTTTGGGTAACTTAGAAAACTTGTGGCTTGATTATTGTCCCCCAACCCTAATTGCTATCAAGGATGGTAATCCGGGATTGAAAATGAGTCATGGTTCTTTCTTAAGTCCAAAGCTGTAGAGCTTTGGGTAACTTAGAAAAAATTGTGGCTTGATTATTGCCCCCAACCCTGATTGTTATCAAGGATGACAATCGGGGGTTGAAAATGGGTCAGCGTTCTTTCTTAAGTCCAAAACCGTAGTGCTTTGGGTAACTTAGAAAAATTGTGGTTTGATTATTACCCCCAACCCTGGTTGCTATCAAGGATGGCAATCCGGGGTTGAGAATGAGCCATAATTAATTTTTAAGTCCAAAGTTGTAGAGCTTTGGGTAACTTAGAAGGCTTGATTATTGCCCCCTAATCCGGATTGTTATAAAGGATGGCAATCCGGGGTTGAAAATGAGCCATAGTTCTTTCTTAACTCCAAAGCTGTAGAGCTTGGGTAACTTAGAAATTTTTTTGGCTTGATTATTGCCCCCAACTCGGAATGGTATCAAGGATGGCAATCCGGGGTTGAAGGAGAATCATGGTTCTTTCTTAAGTCCAAAGCTGTAAAGCTTTGGGTAACTTAGAAAAAAATTGGTTTGATTGTTGCCTTTGAAGTCCGGGCATGATAGTGTATTCGGTGTCCGGACTAGTTTGGTTTTGTTAAAGAGATGAGTCCGGGCTTCATGGGATTCTGATGGGTGTGGAATGAAAGTGTTTGTCCTAAATCCAATCATGTATGATGAGTTAGGAAGAACTTTCTTGTATTCTTATTTTATTTCATTAATGTTAATAAAAGACTTGTTTTGTTTTTATTACGGTCTTTATCTATTTAAAGTGTTTTAAATAAGATGTTCCATAGTTTAGAGTAAATCTTCTAGAATTATAATGATATTATAATAGTGAGATCTAGAAGATGATAACTCTAGACTTAAACAGTTCCTGATCATAGGATAACTAATCGGAAGTTGGTGAATCCGCAAAGATTGGTACATACTATGCTTGCTCCCGTCAGGAGGATGTTTGTTCTCATAGGCATTTGTGTGGTGACACTATAGCTAGTATGTAGGTGCTTGTTAGGGAATAAGTTTACTGAACATGACTCGATAAGTTGAATAGCTAATGGAGTTTACTCACGTGTCAATAGTTATTCACTGAGTGATAGTTGTACAAGTGTCCTTATACTTGAGATCGTTAGAGTTATCTTGTATATAATGAACTATGCTTTGGATTAGTCCTTAGTCTCAAGGACATCCATTAGGTCTATTCTGGGCATAGGGATTTGTGTATGGAGATAGTTAACGTCAATAGAGGATCTACCCCTTCCAGTATAGGAAGAGAATATCTTATGTTATTCTTAGTATACGAGTTCTGGAATCTCTGGCCAGAGTGTATGGAATTAGAAAGGAGTTTCTAATTTGCATTAATATGAACTTAGCATTATGAATAAAAAATCATATGATTAAATTTGATAGGCCTGACACGATATCCATGCCTTGTATTTAATCGGGATATTGTAGGGTAGAAGGAATTGATTGTACTGAAACTAGTCACTGACAGGTTCTTGGTATTCTAAGCAGTGAATTCATATTATCTGGATAGTTGCGATATGTTGAGAAGCATCACTCAAGATGTAGAATAAATATAATTAATCAGTTAATTATATTTAATGAATTATTAGAATTCATATAAATAATAAATAAAAGTTTTTATTATTTATTTCTACTACCGACTTAATATTGAACCTACAGGGTCACACCATAAAATAATATTTTCTTTGATGAAAAGATTTAAATTATGAGAGAGGAAGAATTATTTTCTAAATAGTTTAGAAAAAGAAATAATGATTAAAATAGTTTTAATCATTATTAAAGCATTTTAGAAATGTGGGGTTAATATATATATATTATTAAAAACCCTAAAAGAGCCCTATAAATAGAATGAGATAGTTCATTCTAAGGCTCATCCTATTTTGTGAAAAAAACCTAAAAAGGAGCTAGCCTCCATCTCTCTCTCTCTCTCTCTCTCTCTCTCTCTCTCTCTCTCTCTCTCTCTCTTTTCTCTCTAAAAGGTGTTAGAGTTTTTTTTTGAAGAAATCATCGAAGAAAAATTCTTGGTGGATACCGGTATAGTGCTTCACACTCTGAGGAGCAACTGCTTGCAACCATCGTTTTAAAGCTTCGATTCTCAAGGTATGGTTACGATTCCCCTCGATCTAGATTTTATATGTTTTTTCTATATGTGCGATACATGGTTTTTACGGAATAATTGTTATATCACGCTTTCGCTCATCCGTAAATTCCTTCAATGGCATCAGAGCTAGGTTCTGCATATAGAGATTCATATAAAAAAATTCAGATTTTTTTATGCATGTATGGATTTATAATGATTTTTGCAAGTATATTTAGATTTAATTATGAATTAATTCGAAATATTATTTGCATGAGATTTTGACCATTGATCTGGGTTCTACAAGTGTTGTGGATCATCTAGGTATTTGTTTCATAATTTTGTGATGTGTAGATTATTTGTTATGAATTTTTAAAAATTGTTTTAATTAAAATTCATAAAATAATTATGCATGTTGAAATATATGAATTAAAAATTGCACAAGGACCCCATAGATACTTGGTTATTTTTGCTTTTGTTTGATTTCAGAAATCATATTATTTTGATTTTTTATTAATTTATTAATTAATTGTTAATTAATATATTAATATTAAAATAAAATAATAATAACAATAAATGCAATTAATGACTAGGGCAGTTTTTTTTGTTATAAAGCTTCAATAGTTACAACATTAAAAAAAAAACTGATGCTGTCCGCGCGCGCGCGTGGCGCGCAAACGCTGGGAAGGGGGGGGGGGGTAACGCATTCTGGGAATGTGTTACAAGGCCTGTAACGCATGAGCGTCATGCGTTACACAATTAATAGCATTTAATTGTTGTAACGCATTCCAGTAATGCGTTACAACCTCTCTATCCACATTAAATTTAATTTTTTGGGAGTTTGGTAACTCCGTTTTTGGCGTGCAATATACCGTTGGATTCATTTTTCCAAGACGGATCTAATGGAGTGGTCAAATATTTTTTATATAAAAGTTTGGAACTATTTATATTCCCGGAAGTGTTTTAAAGCATATACTAATTGTTTTAATTGCTTTTAAATACTATAATAAATCCATACATCATTATATCATTGTATGACATGATATTACTTGCATGCTTACTTATTTATTTATTTTTATATATGAGATATATGCCTATATTTACCATGCGATGATAGATTTAGGTGAACTTAAATCAAAATAAGGTGTGCTCTAGAAAATCTAGAATAGGAATCGTTTCTTGCCTTAACAATAATATTATGAGTACAACCATGAGATTCTTATGTTTATGAAACATAGAGTGAAATACTCTTTTGATGTTGAAAATGAAAATTTCTGTCTAGGCCGTTGGGTTTTAAGCGGGACCGATGTGACCCCTCCAACACACTGGGAATTTTTCATTTAAATTTCATAATTGTATTTTGTTCAAGAAAAAGTGAATCTCCTAGTAATATGATTATGGTTGTAACATAATATAATCCCTCTTAATTAAAATTTATATCAAGTAGTAAATGGCCAATGGCACAACGAGCTTGTGTCGGTCATAGCCTTCCAACATGGTAGAAAGTAGTTCTTATTTTTGAATCATTGTCGTTTCGTGCTACAGCCGAGGGCTTTGATTTCGAAATAAGAAATACTTGTCTATTACATAGAGATGTGTACAATAAATTAGAATCTAATGGTCGTTACGTGCTACAGCCGTGGGCGGTTGGAGACTGATTCAATTGTATGAAATGTTGGGTTAGACTTGACTTAGAATATTGAGTTTGTCGTGCTACAGCCGTGACTCAATTATTCAAGAGTCTAAAGTTTTATTAGGGAATAACATGAGATGTAATTGACAAGAGTTGTCTGCCTACTGAACATCACATGGCGTTTCGTGCTACAGCCGAGGTTGTGTGATGGAATGTAGGATCCCTATTCCCACTAGCATTATGAATGCTTAATTTTTCCACTTAGGGGGTTGTATAAATTAGATAAACTAGTGGGAGCCACTTATGAATAAAGACCCGATTCATATAGTGTTTTAAAATGAAATTGAATATTTTCTAAGTGTTGTTATGTGTTTATCATTTACAGATTTACTATATACATTATGTCTTCTGCACTATCACTCCGGAGCATACTGGATGCTCACAAATTGACTGGTCCTAATTTTGCTGACTGGCTTCGAAACTTGAAAATTGTTCTCAGGGTTGAGAAGCTGGAATATGTGCTTAACTCACCTAAGCCTGCTGAACCTGCTGTCGATGCACATGATGATGAACATGTTGTGTATCGTAAGTGGATAGATGATGCAAATGTTGCTCAATGTATCATGCTAGCTTCCATGAACATTGAGCTACATAAGCAGCATAAGCATATGGATGCTCACACTATCCTAACACATCTAAAAGAGTTGTATGATGTGGCAGGGAGGACAGCTCGATATGAGATATCGAAGGAGCTGTTCCGCTGTAGGATGTCTGAGGGATCGTCTGTGAATGACCATGTACTTAAGATGATCAATTTGATTGAATGTCTTGGACAACTTGGTTTCAACATGGATGGGGAGCTGAGTCAAGACTTGGTCTTACAATCACTTTCGGGTTCGTTTTCGCAGTTTGTTGTGAACTTTCACATGAATAAGTTGGACGTCAGCCTGGCTGAACTCCACAACATGTTGAAGACTGCGGAATCGAATTTTCCCTCTAATAAGAGTTCTGTTCTTCTAATTGGTAAAGGTTCCAATCCTAAAAAAAGGAAGAAGAACCCTCCCAAGAAGAAGAAAGTAGGTGAAAAAAGGTCGGTTCCACCAAAAGCTGAAGACCCCAAAAGCAAAGCTGTTTGCTTCCACTGTAACAAGGTGGGGCACTGAAAGAGGAACTGCAAGGTTTACCTTACAGAATTGAAGAAGAAGAAGGGTAGTGAGACTGCCGCTTCTGATTCAGGTATGTTCATGATAGAAGTGAATATGTCATTAAATCAAATTGCTACTTGGGTATTAGATACCGCCTGTGGTTCTCACATTTGCAATTCGTTGTAGGGACTAAGGAGACGTAGGACTCTTGAGGAAGAGGAGGTGATTCTACGGATGGGAAATGGAGCAAGAGTTGCTGCTGAAGCTGTAGGATCATTTGATTTACATATGCCTACGGGCAAGACTATTGTTTTAAATAATTGTTATTTTGTTCCCTCGATTGTGAAGAATATTATTTCTATTCCCATGTTAGACTTGGCTGGATTTTCGTTTGTTATTCAGAATAATAAATGTTCAATTCTTAGAGATAATGTTCTTTATGGTAGTGGTATTTTAAATAATGGTATGTATGTATGTGACGTAGAGCATAATTTACTACAAATTGAACGTACTAATAAAAGGAAAAGGGATGATGAAAATCTCACCTATTTGTGGCACTGCAGACTTGGTCATATTAGTGAAAATAGACTTCGTACATTGCATAAGGAAGGGTTACTTGAACCCTTTGATTTTGAATCATATCCTACATGCGAGTCTTGTCTATTGGGTAAAATGACCAAATCTCCATTTATTGGACATGGAGAGAGGGCTGCAGATTTGCTAGGATTGGTACACAGATGTATGTGGACCGATGTCTACGCAAGCCATGGGTGGATTTTCGTACTTCATTACTTTCACAGATGATCGATCTAGATTCGGATATGTGTATTTGATGAAACACAAGTCTGAAGCCTTTGAAAAGTTCAAAGAATACAAGTATGAAGTGGAGAAACAAACCAAACATAGTATTAAAACCCTTCGATCAGATCGAGGTGGTGAATACTTGAATGGTGAGTTTCTAGATTATCTCAAAGAAAATGGTATAGTCTCTCAGTGGACTCCTCCATATACTCCACAGTTGAATGGGGTATCTGAAAGGAGAAATCGAACTTTGTTAGACATGGTTCGATCCATGATGAGCTATGCAGATATTCCAGTATTCCTTTGGGGTTATGCATTGGAAACCTCAGCATATTTACTGAATAAGGTGCCTTCCAAATCTGTTCCTCAAACTCCATATGAGATATGGAAAGAAAGGAAACCGAGTCTTAAACACGTTAATATTTGGGGATGTCCAGCTTATGTCAAGAAAGTTGATCCTGATAAGCTGGAATCTCGATCCGTAAAATGTAAGTTTGTGGGATATCCTAAAGAGACTTTAGGGTATTACTTTTACACCGATCATAGGGTATTTGTCTCCAGACATGATACCTTCTTGGAAAAACAGTTTATCCTTGAAGGGAACAGTGGGAGCAAAATAGAACTTAATGAAGTTCAAGAAGCACAAACTACTACGGTTCAAGAGGAAACACCTGTTCAGACTGAACAACCTTCTGTGGAATAGCCCATTCGTAGGTCAGAGAGAGTGTCTCGCCAACCTGAGAGGTATTATGGCCTTGTCATTGAGAATGACAATGAGTTGTCAATCATTGATGATGACAACCCTATGACCTATAATGAGGCTATGAGTAGTATTGACTCAGAGAAATGGCAGAGTGCCATGAAATCCGAAATGGATTCTATGTATACCAACTAAGTATGGACTTTGGTTGAAGCACCCAAGGATGTGAAGCCTATTGGGTGCAAATGGGTATACAAGAGAAAGATTGGAGCAGATGGCGAGGTGGAGACCTATAATGCCAGGCTCGTGGCAAAAGGATTCAGACAAAGGCAAGGTATTGACTTTGATGAAACTTTTTCGCCTGTAGCCCTGTTAAAATCAATTCGGATTTTGCTTGCGATTGCTGCTTACTACGACTATGAGATCTGGCAAATGGACGTGAAAATAGCCTTCCTCAATGGGAAACTTGAAGAGGAAGTGTATATGACACAGCCAGAGGGTTTTGTTTCCAAAGGGAATGAACACCTAGTGTGTAAGATGCTATGAACCATATATGGATTAAGGCAAGCTTCTCGTAGATGGAACATCCGTTTTGATTAGACAATCAAAGAGTTTGATTTTATCAAAAACATAGATGAACCATGTGTCTACAAGAAGGTTAGAGGGAGCGTGGTAACATTTCTTGTGTTGTATGTGGATGACATACTTCTGATAGGAAATGATATACCGATGCTACAATCAGTCAAAGTGTGGCTATCAAAGAACTTCACTATGAAGGACATGGGAGAAGCATCCTATATTCTCGGTATGAAGATCTATAGAGATAGATCTAGAAGAATGATAGGTCTTACCCAGGGTACATACATCGAGAAAGTGCTTAAAAGGTTCAGCATGGAAAACTCCAAGAGAGGTCTCATACCAATGAGCCATGGAGTATCCCTTTCCAAGAAGATGTCTCCTAAGACACCTGAAGAAAGGGAGCGTATGAGTAAGATTCCTTATGCTTCGACAATAGGATCTATCATGTACGCGATGTTATGTACTAGGCCTGATGTTGCTCATTCAATTAGGGTGACGAGCAGATATCAGTCCATTCCAGGTGAAGACCACTGGAAAGCAGTGAAGAACATCCTTAACTATTTGCGAAGGACTAAGGATATTTTTCTTGTTTTTGGTGGACCTGAGTTGAAAATAGAGGTTTATACTGACTCTAGTTTTCAATCAGAATGCGATGATAGCACATCCATGTCAAGGTACGTGTTTACTCTGAATGGTGGTGCGATTAGTTGGAAGAGTTCCAAACAGTCTACAACGGCTGACTCTACAGCGGAAGCAGAGTATATAGCTGCAAGTGAGGCTGCAAAAGAAGCCGTTTGGATGAGGAAATTTGTTTCTGAGTTGGGAGTTGTTCCTAGCATTGAGGAGCCTATTGTGTTGTATTGTGATAACAACGCAGCAATAGCACAAGCCAAGGAACCTAGGTCTCATAAAAATACCAAACATGTTTTGCGGCGCTTTCATTTGATTAGGGAGATCATTGAAAGAGGAGATGTCAAAATTAAGAGAGTTGACACACATAACAACGTAGCAGACCCACTGACAAAGACATTGTCTCAGATTCACTTTGATCGTCATAAAGAGAAGATGGGTATTAGATACCAGTGTGATTGGCTTTAGTTCAAGTGGGAGATTGAAAGTGTTTGTCCTAAATCCAATCATGTATGATGAGTTAGGAAGAACTTTCTTGTATTCTTATTTTATTTCATTAATGTTAATAAAAGACTTGTTCTGTTTTTATTACGGGCTTTATCTATTTAAAGTGTTTTAAATAAGATGTTCCATAGTTTAGAGTAAAGCTTCTAGAATTATAATGAGATTATAATAGTGAGATCTAGAAGATGATAACTCTAGACTTAAACAGTTCCTGATCATAGGATAACTAATCGGAAGTTGATGAATCCGCAAAGATTGGTACATATTATGCTTGCTCCCGTCAGGAGGATGTCTGTTCTCATAGGCATTTGTGTGGTGACACTATATCTAGTATGTAGGTGCTTGTTAGGGAATAAGTTTACTGAACATGACTCGATAAGTTGAATAGCTAATGGAGTTTACTCACGTGTCAATAGTTATTCACTGAGTGATAGTTGTACAAGTGTCCTTAGACTTGAGATCGTTAGAGTTATCTTGTATATAATGAACTATGCTTTGGATTAGTCCTTAGTCTCAAGGACATCCATTAGGTCTATTCTGGGCATAGGGATTTGTGTATGGAGATACTTAACGTCAATAGAGGATCTACCCCTTCCAGTATAGGAAGAGAATATCCTTTGTTATTCTTAGTATGCGAGTTCTGGAATCTCTGGCCAGAGTGTATGGAATTAGAAAGGAGTTTCTAATTTGCATTAATATGAACTTAGCATTATGAATAAAAAATCATATGATTAAATTTGATAGGCCTGACACGAGATCCATGCCTTGTATTTAATCGGGATATTGTAGGGTAGAAGGAATTGATTGTACTGAAACTAGTCACTGACAAGTTCTTGGTATTCTAAGCAGTGAATTCATATTATCCGGATAGTTGCGATATGTTGAGAAGCATCACTCACAATGTAGAATAAATATAATTAATCAGTTAATTATATTTAATGAATTATTAGAATTCATATAAATAATAAATAAAAGCTTATTATTATTTATTTCTACTACCGACTTAATATTGAACCTACAGGGTCACACCATAAAAGAATATTTTCTTTGATGAAAAGATTTAAATTATGAGAGAGGAAGAATTATTTTCTAAATAGTTTAGAAAAAGAAATAATGATTAAAATAGTTTTAATCATTATTAAAGCATTTTAGAAATGTGGGGTTAATATATATATATATATATATTATTAAAAACCCTAAAAGAGCCCTATAAATAGAATGAGATAGTTCATTCTAAGGCTCATCCTATTTTGTGAAAAACAACCTAAAAAGGAGCTAGCCTCCATCTCTCTCTCTCTCTCTCTCTCTCTCTCTCTCTCTCTCTCTCTCTCTCTCTCTCTCTCTCTCTCTCTCTCTCTCTCTCTCTCTCTTTTCTCTCTAAAAGGTCTTAGAGTTTTTTTTGAAGAAATCATCGAAGAAAAATTCTTGGTGGATACCGGTAGAGTGCTTCACACTCTGAGGAGCAACTTCTTGCAACCATCGTTTTAAAGCTTCGATTCTCAAGGTATGGTTACGATTCCCCTCGATCTAGATTTTATATGTTTTTTCTATATGTGCGATACATGGTTTTTACGGAATAATTGTTATATCACGCTTCCGCTCATCCGTAAATTCCTTCATGGAATTGGAACCGATTTTCAGTTATTTCCCTCCATTGAATTTGAAAAGGCACTACTCCAATTTTCCTTGAAATTCGCTTTTAACCGCTGTCAGCAATAATTGTACTTTCTTTTCAAAATTTCATTTTTCTTTTGGGATTTTTCTAGCCAATAGCTGTTTGCCATATGTCATCCTGGGGGGTTAATTATTTTGCATATATAAAACCCTCTTTTTACTTTCCTTTTTCACTTTACCGAAGTTTCTTCCATTCTTTCTCTCTCAATTCTCTTCATTTTTCTCACGAGCCACCGACGTTTTCGAGCTTCCCCCGGAGTTTGGATCTTTTGAAGCCGTTTTTTTCTCCTGTTTCTTGTAAGTTTATTTACCCCTATTCTCCTTTCATTCTTCATTCGATTTGCCCCATTGATTCGAATGCTTAAGTGAACTGTTCATCTTCTTTCTTTGGGGTTTTGAAAATTTTGGATTTTGTGTGATTTTGGTGTTTGTTTTTGGTTATAGTAAACTGTGTATGTTTGTTTGGTTGTAATTTGGGTTGCAGTTGTTGTAAATAGGCTGCTTTGGGGTTTTTAAATTCTAGGTTTCAATTTTGTGTTCTTGGTCAAAATCAAAGCGTATATACTGTATGTATGTGTGTTTGATTTATGTTTTGTTGTGTTGCTTTTCGAAAATTCGTTTTTGGCTTTTGGGAATAGAGTTTTGTCCGGGCTCGAAAATTGGCTCGGATAGGTGTCAAGTTCCGTTTGTTAAGAAAGACTCGGTTGAGTGTTGTTTGGAGTCCGGATTTAGTTTTATAGTTTGAATATAAGGTATTGTTGTTTGGTTTTCAAATTTGTTTTAGAAGGAAGTCCGGGCTCTATGGTAAGACCGGGCTAGTTTTGGATGCTAAATGTTACATAGGCTCTATATTTTGGTATATGCTTAACAAATAATATTGTGTGTAAAATTGACTTGTAATGTTTGAAAGGTAGAATTGAATGAACTAACCAAAGGTAAGCCGGATTCTTAATAGGTGTATGGTTCGGATAGGGAAGCGTGCGAACAGAGTTTTTGTTCCACTTTCTAACAGCTGTAGTAGTAATTCTTTCTTCTCTTCTTCATCTTCCTCTTCTAATCATAACCCGGGTTCTGAACTTATAGATATAGACTGGTGTATAATGTCTACTAGCCCGGGTTCGCCTGTGGTAGTCCAAATAAATGAGAAAGTATTAGCCCCGGACCGCAGTCTTCTTACCCCCACTGGTCTGTGGCATGACACTAACTTTATGTTTGTTAGGAAGCCAGTTGATTATGATCCTTACCTTTGTCACAAAAGCCTTAGTTTTGAATATAGGCATCGACAGGGTCCTGAGGCGGTGCCCGGACCTTATGATAAGACTGTCATGGACCAAGCATGTAGTAATTTAGTTATAGGTAAGGCTTCATTTCCTTTGAAACCCCCATTCTCCGAGTTGTCTCCTGTAGATATGGATATTGTTGTTCGGGCTACATTTCAACTTGGGCCCGAAATCGAGTGGAGATGGCCCGAACCCCATGAAAGGATATATGACCGAACCGAAGATGGCTTTGTTGGAGTTTGGCTTGAGACCCTTCGGTCCGGTTGGAATCTGAGATGCCATAATTTTGTGAAACATCTTTTTAAATATATATATTTATTTATATAATCAACATCATGCGAGTAACACCTAACGGGATTAAGTGGATAAGTTGGTTCCTGGCTTGTTGCGAGAAATCAAACTTGTTGCCCACTTTTAAATTGTTCCACCAACTGTTTACCCTAGTCCGGTCTAATAAAAAACCTCTTTATGAATTACGTTTTCGGTCCGAGGAATGTGGCTATCCAGCTAGTTCCGCTAAGCCTGTTGTACATGAGAGTACACTTAAAGGTTGGAGTGGTGAGCTGATCATGTTGAAGGGTTTGGATTTAGAATATATGACACACTTTGTTCTGAATGGTAAGGCCAAGAATTTTGATGTCTATAATCTGGATAAGAAGGCCTTGGCTAAGATTCATGCTTTTTGTGGGTGCCTCGGGTTTCAATGCACTCGAGATACATTTATGGATCATGAGAAATTTTATGAACTTGGATGTAAGTGTGAATTTTGTATGAATACTGTCTTATCATGTAGTCCGGATTTTTTGTTGACTATCGACAACTATTATTTTTCAGGTTTTCCTCACTACAATCCGGTTCTTGCTGAAATCATGACCTCAAGTGCATATTCCCTCTCTCTGAAGAAGCTTACTGGGGTGCACAACCCCAAAGTAAAGAAAGTTGACGAGGAGTCTGAATCCAGTGTCTTGAAGGAAGGCGGGGCTGAATCTGTAGCTCCCATTCAGCTAGAGCCCGAGCCTATCCTTGAGGTGGACAATGATGTTGTGCTAGATGATTGCTTAAGAAGATCAAAAAAGCAAAAAAGGAAATCTGATTATGTGAAAATAGTTTCCAAGGACAACCCGAACATTGTGATGGAGGGAGCTGTTGGAGAAGGTTCCGGGAGTGGTGAAGTTCGGATTGGAAAGTATAGTCTTGAAGAGTTTGTAGGCTTGGTTGGTGAGATTCCCCGGGAAGAGGATTGGAAATCCATGGGTGAATCCGGAATGAAGGAAGTGCTGAGAGGTTTGATGGGAGATCTTGGGAAGGTAGATTTCCCGTATTCTTTAACTTGTTTCGATTCCTTATTCTTCTCATTGACGACCTAAATTTCTATCTCTATTTGTCATTGTAGGTCATGATGAAAACAGCTGGGGCCTTTGCCCTTATCAAGAAAAAAGATGATAAATTGTCAAAATCTATCAAGGAAAAAGATCAACAAATTCTTGATATAGGTAAGAGCTTATCTGAAATGGCAATTTCTCATGAAAAAGTGGTTATCGGGTTGAACTCTGATTTGAAGAAAGAGAAGGATCGGGTTGAAGCTCTTGAAAGGGAACTCAGAGAGTTGAAGACTACATTGCAGGCCCAGAAAGTAGCCGAGGATGTGATCGAGGATTTTAAGAAGTCAAATGAATATGATAATGCCCTGGCTAATGCAGGTGCTCCGGAAATTTCAAGGTGTTGGACTGTTGCTGAAAAGCATCTCAAAACTGATCCGGATGCATGTTAGGATTCCTTCATTGATCACTTTGTTGCTGCGAAAAAGGTCGTTGAAGATGGTTTAGGTGAGCCCGGGCCATATTGTTAGGATTTATGGGTGATAGCTTAGAGACAACTTAACTATATATTTTTAAATGCTTAATTTTTATTAAGTATGAACATACTGTCACAACCAAAGTATGTTCTTGTAACCATGTTTGTTTACTGTTTCAATAAGATCTTTGTATATCTTGGAAGAAGTCACTTGTTTGTTCAAGCCTCAAGAGATACTTAAAGAAGATAGAAAGAATAAATATTACTGTCACAGTACTGACAGTAAGGTTACAAGAAGACAACATGTTGCAGGTCACGACAGTATATTCACTCTGACAACAACATTGGCGGAAGCCCTGAGACAACAACTTTATCCTAGTCTGACAGCAAGCATGGAAATCCTGACAACATCTATTGCGGAGATTTCTTACTGTCACCAAAAGCACATTCTCATGACAGCAAGCTTGAAGATCAGGATACTGTCATCAAGGGATAATCTTTGTATTGGGGATCTACCCAGTCAAACATGAGACAGTTTGGATGTTCAAGAAACAGGCATGCTGTAGTATCCCAACACTGCATTAGGTCTGCAAGACTATGACAGAAGCTCGAGAGATCACATGACAAAGCTCACCAATTCTAGAGTATGACAAATCAACATCTACTGAATTGTGTTAGCTAAAAATAGAATGTATCTAGATTGTTTTCCCCTGTAATGATAAACTTGTTTGTATAGCAATTTAGGTAAGACTCACGGGTAGAGAATTTGTAAGAAGCTGCCACATGAAAATGACAGCAGCTTCACAAACCCGTGATGATAGAGATATGATTAGTTTACTTAGACTATCTCTCAATTCATTCTATGTATCACTCGAGAAACTAAAGCTCAAGAAAACTGATATTTTCTTGGGGTTGTAGCAAAACATTGCAAAATAAATAAAACATTTATTTTGTGAGAAAAACTCTTGTGCCTACTTTTGTTTGCAATTCCTAAACTGATAAACATTAATCTTAGTTTTAGTTGTTGAAAGTCAAGGACCAACAATTGGTATCAGAGCTAACATATTATTCAACAAATCTGAGATCATGACAAGTTTGCAGAAGTCAAATAGCATAAAGATCCCAGCTTTCGATAAAGAGAATTACAATGTGTGGAAAAGAAAAATCTTGTTGTTTATCAAAGCTGCGAATCCATTATACTTGGGTATCCTCCAAAATGGTCCCTTTGTTCCACAGAAGGAGATTGAAGCCTCGATTGTGGACGATGTTCTTATTCTAGCACACTGGGTTGCTAAATCACCTTCTGAGTTTCTGGAGCCAGAAAAAGAGAAGGTGGCCTTGGATGATTACTTGCAACTTCTCCTTCTGGATGCTCTCACCTTGGACAAAGCCATGTGTGGGAATGTCATTGGATGCTCATCAGCCAAGGATATGTGGAATAAGATTGAGTTGTTATATGAAGGAAGTGAAGAGGTGAAAGACAATCAAAGACAGGTTTTTATCTCACAGTATGAAGCTTTCATGGCAAAGTCAGGAGAAGATCTAACAACAATGTTTGAGAGGTTCAGTAAACTGCTGACTGAGCTACAGATACATGGCAAGTACTGATAGGAAGGAGCTAAATGTCAAGTTCTTACTCACACTTCCTGAGCATCTAGAGCACAGAATCACAGCCATAAGAGAAGGAAGAAATCTAAACAATGTTTTCCTTGAAACATTATATGGTGTGCTTAAGTCATATGAGCTTGAACTTTTCCAGAAAAGAGCAATACAATCTGGATCAAAAGGAAAGATGGCAAATATGTCTGGTGCTCTTGTAGCTCATGTACCAAGAATCACTCAACCTAGTGATGGAGTTCAAATCACCGAACCTGTTCAAGTCCCTTCTCTAAAGATTGAAGAGGTTGTGGATGATGATGACAAGGTGGTACTTCAAATAGCTGATGTTGAAGATGAAGACTTCTATTTATTAGAAGAAATGGAAAAGATAGACAATCTAACTATGGCTTACATGGCTAAGAGGTTAAAAAACATAAGATTCAAAAGAAACAAGCCATATAAGTCTCAAGGTCAATCTTCAAGGTTCAGCAAAGGGAATACCTCCAAGGTTGAAGGTGGTGCCACAAGAGGTGGTTACAAATCAGGGATGGTGGACAGATCCAAGTTTAGGTGTTACAACTGCAATGAGCTTGGTCATTTTGCTACCGAGTGCAGAAGACCAAAGCAGACTCAAAGAATGGACAAAGGGTCAAGTGGACACTTCAAGAAAGGACAGTGAAAAGCCTATGTGGCTGAGGGAAAATGCTAGGATGATACTGATGATGAAGAGGAAGAGGAATATTTGAATCTAGCTCTCATGGCCAAGTCTGATGAGGTCTCCTCTGGCACTCCAAGTCAGGTACCCTCACTTGTCTTGCTTGAAATGTCTAAAGAAGAGTATAAACAAACTGTTGAGGAGTTGAGTGCTGAAATATTTAATGTTCATACTAGTTTAACTGCAGCTAATGAAGAAATTGCTAGGTTAACTAAACTAAATGAAACACTCACTTCTGAAAATGACATGCTTTTGTTAAAGACCAGTCGATTAGAGTCTCTAGCACAAGAGAATGCAAAACTTAAAAATGAATTAGTCTGTGCTAAAGAAATAGAAAAGTTTCTAAGGAATGAAATTAGTGAAAATGAATTCAAGATTAATGCCTATAGAAACTCATCCAAACAACTTCAGGATTATCATGAGAAGCACACAGAAGATCAAAAAGTAGGGATAGGTTTTGAGTATGGTAGAAGACCTGGTAAGGAGATTGTGGATCAGGATTGTTCAACTGATGTCTCTGTCAAACCTCATGTTCTCAAAAAGATCAACAAACCAATTTTCAAACGTTCTGAACTTGAGTTTGATGAGAAAGCCATGCTCATCAAGCAACAACTTGATGATGAGGATGAGAGAATTGAAAGTACAACAGTTGATGGAAAAGAAACTGTCAAAATCCCCAAGACAGTAACTTTCCCAGACAATCAGACAGAATGTTCTAAAGATGCTGCCAATAATGGCAAGACAGTATCTTCCGAAGATACTATCAAGAGAACTTCAAAGAGAGTAACCTCTAAACCTACTGTCAGAACAGAAGGTGTAAAAGGTACTGTCAAGAAGAGCTCCACAACAACTTCAGAACATCCTGTTGACACAGTCACTTACAAGTCTAAGAACGGGAATGGTAAGGTAGGAAATGGCAATGCTAATGTTGGTAGTGCTCCCAGAAAACTATGCAATAATTGTGGCTCCTCACATCACTTAACACATGTTTGTAAGAAACCAAAAAAGGTCAAGAACAATGTGACCAAGTTAAATGGTAACTTACATAGAACCCCCATTATGCATAGGTCTATGGTTGTCTGCAACAACACTGATTGCATGCCTTGCAAAATAAATGCCATGAGTACTTGTTTCAATCTACCTATTTCATCTACTGAACACTGTCTCTATATGCAAACTGTTGAGACTTCTGAGCCTATTGGAAACAATAAGAAGGCTACATCCACTAAGAAGAAGACTAAGTCTAATTCTAAAGGAAAGTGGGTGGAGAAAGAAGTCCAACAGAAGATTCCTAATGTGGTTGTTAAAATTGAAAATGTTAAAAACTCAAATGATACTGAATCAACAGGACCCAACAAGGATTGTGTACCATATGCCTCTTAAACACAATTGGTTTTGCAGGGTAAGAATAAGAAGCAGGTCATGTGGATTATTGACAATGGCTGCTCAAGGCACATGACTGGTGATAAAGCCCTGCTATCACAATTTGTGGAGAAAGCTGGCCCAATCATAACCTTTGGAGACAACAACAAAGGTTACACAGTGGGATATGGCTGTTTGGAAATAGGGAATGTTGTCATAAATGATATTGCACTAGCTTGTTGATGGATTGAAGCACAACTTGCTCAGTGTCAGCCAATTCAGTGACAGAGGATTCAAGGTTGATTTTGACATGATGGTGTGCAATATCTATCACAAGAAGGATGGAAGCCTCTCTCTGAAAGGGGAAAGGAAATGAAGCCTATTTGTTGCTGACCTAAGCTCAACAAAGAAGGACAAGATTGACTGTTTCTACACTAAAGCTACTGTTGGTGACAGCATGCTTTGGCACAGGAAACTTTCTCACCTAAAATTCAAAAAAATGAATATGCTGATGAAGAATGAACTAGTGAGAGGACTACCTCAACAGGAATTCTGTCAAGAAGGACTGTGTGAGGATTGTCAAATGGGAAAATTGAGAAGAGCTGTGCATAAGTCAAAGCAAGTCAACACCAACACAAAACCACGCAAGCTAATTCATATGGATCTCTTTGGCCCAGTAAATGTTCCATCCTTGGCCAGGAAAAGATATGCATTAGTTATGGTGGATGATTATTCTAGGTATACTTGGGTGAAGTATCTAGAATCAAAAGATGAAGCTGCTCAAGTCATCATTGATCACTTAAGAGTTCTTGACAGAACACCAAATGCCAAGGTTCAAATCCTGAGAAGTGACAATGGTACTGAGTTCAGAAATGCCACTCTTGGCAATTTATGCAAAGATGAAGGAATTGTGCAACAATTTTCTGCTGCAAGGACACCACAACAGAATGGTGTTGTAGAGAGGAAGAACAGAACTCTCATTGAAGCTGCCAGGACTATGCTACATGATGTAAAGTTACCTACATACACAGAACAGAACCTTGATTAACAAGACTCATGGGAACACTCCTTACTATCTGCTAAGAGAGAAGAAACCTACTGTCAAGTATTTTCATGTGTTTGGTAGCAAGTGCTTCATGATGAAGGAAAACCATGAAAAGAAAGGAAAATTTGACACCAAAGCTTATGAAGGTATCTTCATGGGTATGCCATAGAAAGGACTGCCTACAGAGTCTACCTCTTGGAACACAATATTATTGATGAAAGTGTAAATGTCACATTTGATGAGACCAAGTTTCCAGGACTGCATGAGGATGGTCAAATGCAGATTCTTAGATTTGAGAATCAAGGATACGTGGAGGAAGAAGAAGTTGTTGATGAAGAACCTACATTTACTCAAACTGTTGATCTTGAGAAAGATGCTATCATCGAAGACAATACTGATCAAACTCCAGCTCAGTCACAGACTATTTCAGGGAATCCTCAAATTGATGGTGACTCTGGAGACATTGAAGAAAATGGTGGAGACAATTGTCCTGGTGAAGATTAAGTTCCTCAAACTGAAACTACTGTTTCAAATTAAACAAGAAGCTTGCCCAGAACCACTAGGTGGAACAAGGATCACACAAATGACCTAATTATTGGGGATCCTTCTTCTGGGGTAAGAACCAGGAACAATGATTATGCTGACAGCATGTTTTCCTGTTTCCTGTCTCAAGTGGAGCCAAAAGCAATTGATGAAGCATTGTTGGATTCTGATTGGGTGATTGATATGCAAGAGGAACTTAACCAGTTTGAAAGGAACAATGTATGGAAATTGGTTCCAAGACCAAAAGGAAAGTCAGTAATTGAGACAAAGTGGGTTTTCAGGAACAAATTGGATGAAAGTGGAAATGTGACAAGGAACAAGGCAAGGCTAGTAGCTAAAAGTTACTGTCAACAGGAAGGAATCGATTATGATGAGACATTTGCACCTGTTGCCATACTTGAAGCTATAAGGATTTTTCTAGCCTTTGCTGCACACTGCAATTTCAAGGTGTTCCAAATGGATGTCAAAAGTGCTTTTCTAAATGGAGAGTTGGAGGAAGAAGTGTATGTTGAATAGCCACCAGGTTTTGAAGATGCTGAAATGTATGATTTTGTGTACAAGTTGTTCAAAGCACTTTATGGATTGAAACAAGCTCCAAGAGCATGGTATGATACTCTCTCTGCATTTCTATTGGAAAACCAGTTTACAAGAGGTGTAGTAGATAAAACTCTATTCTACAAGCATCATGGCAAAGACATCATTCTGGTTCAAATTTATGTTGATGATATCATCTTTGGATCATCAAATGAGAAGCTGTGTGAGAAGTTTTCATCTCTAATGAGAAACAAGTATGAGATGAGCATGATGGGAGAACTGTCATTCTTCCTTTGATTACAAGTTCTTCAGAAAGATGATGGAATCTTCATTTGTCAAGCAAAGTATGTCAAGAAACTTCTCAAGAAGTTCAATCTAGAAGATTCATCACCTGCCAAGACACCCATCTCTATATCAACTAGTTTGGATCTAGACTCCAAAGCGAAGAAAGTGGACTCTAGTGCTTACAGAGGCATGGTTGGATCACTTCTCTATCTAACAGCTAGCAGACCTGACATAATGTTTGCTACATGTCTCTGTGCAAGATTTCAAGCTGATCCAAAGGAGTTACACTTTGTAGCTATCAAAAGAATTTTTAGATATCTAAAGGGCACTCCAAATCTAGGCCTTTGGTATCCTGAAAATACTGGATTTGAGCTAGTGGGGAATTCTGATTCAGACTATGCTGGGTGTAAAATTGACAAAAAGAGTACTACAGGTAGCTGTCAATTTCTTGGTGGAAGACTGGTGTCTTGGTTTAGTAAGAAGCAGAATTCAGTTTCTACATCTACTGCAGAAGCTGAATACATTGTAGCTGGAAGTTGTTGTGCACAAATTCTATGGATGAAGAATCAACTGTTGGACTATGGTCTAGTGATAAATAATATTCCTATCTACTGTGATAACACTAGTGCTATAGCCATCTCAGACAATCCTGTTCAACACTCTAGGACAAAGCACATTGATATCAGGCATCATTTCATAAGAGAGCATGTTGAAAGAGGAACTGTGAAGTTGATCTATGTCCCAACAGAAAAGCAACTTGCAGACATCTTCACAAAACCACTGGATGAAGCCACCTTTAACAGGTTGGTAAGTGAATTGGGAATGCTAAATCTGGTATGTTAACTTACTAGTTTTCCATTTTCATGTTCATATGCAGCTCATGACAATAGCCTTTAAAAAGTTGCTGTCAAGAGAAGTTACTGTCTACATGAGTCACCATCTGTTTTTGACAGCATGTTTGATTTGACTGTGATTAATTGAATTTTGTGCTAGTCTTAAACTTGATGGTTAGGCGTTGTATGTCATTAATTTGCATGGTTTTTAATGTTGAAATTGGTCAAGGAATTTCACTGATTGGCTATTTTTTGCTTTGATTGTTGGATTAGTGGTAGACATCACTCTTAATTACTATCTGTGGTAGTTGTATGGGTACTCTGAACTGTTAACCATTTACCTCCCTTTTACCTAGTATGCCTATAAAATGAACCTTAGGTCATATCAGTAAATCATTCAGAAAAGGAAAAATGGAAAACAAAGTAGGAATCGAATACAGGCCAAAGATTAGCTGTGATTCTCCCTATATGGAAGAAGTTGAAGCGTTGTTTAATGAATTGGAAGATATCCTCGATGAGGAAGAAGAGAAGGAGCTTCAAGAAGAGGAAAATGAGTTTCAAGCACTCCTCAAGGAGGAAGGAACCACAGAAGAAGAGACTAGGGCAGAACTTCTAGAGTTGATTAAGAAAGACTGTGATAAATAGTTGTTTCTTTCAATTGTAAAAGCTTAGCCCTTCTTCTTAATAAAATTTATCTATTTCCTTCTGCAGTTCCTTATTACATACTGTGTGTCTGTGTTGATTAACTGATTGAACCAATATGCATGAATGATGAATCTATAACTATAGTACATATGCTTATTTGGTGTCTCTTAAGTTAAGTTATTTAATGAAAGGAAAATCTATTACAAATTCTTGACAGTTATTGTTTCCCGCAAAGGATACTGTCGTCAAGAAAAGTAACTATCACCGTATGTCATGACAGTTAGTTTCTTGACAGCAGCAAACAACCTTCTGTCAAGAATAGTAAAAGATACTGTCATTAAAACGCTTAACGATGACAATAAGTTTTTGCGCCAATGTTTTTGTCAAGCAAAACCTACTGTCATCACACCAAAGTTACTGACACATTTGTTCTAGCGCACAGGTTACTGTCAAAGGTAGCGGACCGTTAAAATTGTACAATCATCCTCCACGAGGAGAGAAAATTAAGCCAGTAACCCACGTTACTGATTTACTGGGTTAAGACACGATTTTACTTTTCCACTCTTTTAGTTGAACGCTTGAAATTCCCTCTTTATTCTCCAGTTTTACAACTGCAACCAAAAAATGAACAGTACACACTTTTTCTCTTCTCTCTAAGAAATTAATCTTCTTACGTTTCTTTCTTCTCAACCAGCAAAAATGGCCCCCAAACAATCAATCTCTCAAACTAACTTTGCTGGCATCTACTCTCCTAGTGATGCTGGTGAAGATTTCAAAGGACTTGTTTCTTTCTTGAATAAGTCCTATATTGGGTATGCAATTACCTCAACTCCTGTTATTGACCTAGACAGGATTGAAAATTTCTAGGAAACAACTGTTGCTCAAGGAGATGGTGACAACACAACCATTGAGTTCAAAATTAAGGAGCACAACTACACTCTCACTATTCAGGGCATCAATGCAGCTTTGGGAATTGTGCTTGAACCAGGAAAGACCTACACCGAGCTGGCTAGTGATGAGTCCCTAAAGAAGCTCTTCTTGAAAATTGGGTATTCAGGACCAATTCTTGAAGAGGGAATAGCTAAGTGATACCCTTCTGGTGAAATGGACATGAAGTATCTCAGAAAGGAGTGGAGTATGGTGTTTGATGCAATGGTGAAGGTGTTCTCAACCAAGACCACCGGTGGGAATGGGATTCCTACCTACATCAAGAAGCTCACTCACTCTCTTGTTCATGGGTACAAAGTGGATGTGGGAAAGCTACTCATGGCACATCTCAAGGCTGCCATAGGTAAGAAGGTAAATCTATATCCCCGCTTTATCATGTTGTGCATTAACTCCTTATGTGATTTCGATGAAAATACCCCTCGTTTAGAGGTGTGCAGTGTTTTGAAAAGAAATACACACACAACTCTCACTTCATAGAATTTAAATGCACATATTCCACTCTGTTTCACTAAACACATGGTTGATCAAGTGCCTAACCTTGATTTTCCATTGCCTTCTGGTTATGACACCTTCACTCTTGAGGATGATGCTGGATTAGACCCAAATTCAGCTAACCCCCATATACAATACACTCAGCCTAGGTTCTCTGGACTTCCCAAAGTACAGAGACAAGCCTTGCAAGAATCCAGAAAAAGACCCCTAGAAACTGGTGTTGGTGGTAGTTCTGAGAGTCAAGAGGGAGTTCCTGCACCTAGTGCAGCAAATAAGGAAGGTAGTCAAACAGAACCCACAGTGGTTCCTCTTGAGCCTAAGAAGAAGAGAGCTAAGAAGACCAAAACCACTGTCAGCCACCCTACAGTCTCTCAAAAGACTATAGAGGAAAATAGGGTAGTAAACACCTCCCTAGATGTTCCTTCTCAACAAGGGGCATCTATTGAAATTGTCATGTCTCCCAAGGCACCTTGTACAGAGTCTGCACAACCTCATGTTCCAACTCATGAGGAGCCTACCCTTGTAGAAACACAAATGGAGTCAGGACACAGTGATGATTTCACTTCCCAAGTTGATGCTTCACAAGTTACATCTGTGAAGCAACCATTATTCTCTTATCCACTTTCACCTTCTTCCTTCCCTACTCATTCATTTGTTTCTTCTCCACAACCTAGAGAGGGGGACAGTCCCAACCCTTCAGGTTTTGATCATCCATCTCCAATCATGGATGAGCCCCCATCTAGTGGTCCACAAGAACCCGTTTCTCAAAGTGAGATGGACACCACTCCTTCAAACACTGAGAAAGAGCAAGGTACAACTCTTCTAGAAAGTGAAACAGCCAGTGCCTTGTTCAATCTCCAAGGAGCATCTTACCTTCGGGAAGGTGCTGTCACAGCCTCAGTTGCTGTCAACGACTCTGAAACTGTTGTTGTCACCAGTGACCCTGCTGTCAAGGACTCAGAAGAAGTTGCTGTCACAACCAAACCTGTTGTCCAAACTGAAATGGAACCTACTGTCAATCTTTCAGCTGACAGTAACATTTCTGACAAAGCTACTGTCCCCTCTGCACAACCTGATTTTGACACTTTAACTGTTGAGGATGTCTCTGATGATGATGTGCCACTCTCTCAGTTCCTAAATGTACATTCTCAACCATCTTTTTAATTCATGTAAGTACTGCTCATACCCATGCATCTAGGTTGAGTGAGGGTGTGCAAAAGAAAAGAGAGATAAAAGAAAAGAGAGGTGAGCATAAAAATGAGAGGCATCCAAATGAGCTGGAAAAAGGTGAGGGACTTGAGCATGTCTAGAGTGTCTTTGAGGGAGCCCCGCTTTTTCAGGCACTAGGCCTTGAGAGTTCTTCTGTGAGGAGTGATGAGATCACTCAGAAAAACCCTGAGAGTGTGAGAACCCCCACAGCCTCCAAGCCCCATTCTTTTCCTTCCCCTCCAAGAGGGCTAAAAACTGGTGGCCCCTCTACAACCCTCAAATTGGAAGCCCTAGAGCACATGTGTCTCTCCATGGAAACTAAGCTTGACAGATTGTCTACCTTGGTGGCCTCTGGTTTCTCTAGTATTCAGGAAGCAATTCAAGTTCTATATGCCAGTATTGATGCTCCCAACTTACCTAAGGGGGAGAAAAGGGCAAGATCAGAATTTGTCCCCAAGCAAGGTGTTGCAACTCAGGGGGAGCCTGTTTCTAAGGAGGAATCAAGGAGTAAGGGGGATCCTGTAGCAAAGGGGGAGTCTGTATCTGCAATAAAGACAAGGGGAGCAAAAAGAGTTGCTAGGAGAAAGGGGGAGCAAGAAGCTGAAAATCTTTTTGAGTATGAGATGGCTGGAGAAAAATTCTAATGTCCAAGGAAGCACTGGAGGCAATTCAAGGGAAAGCACAATCCAAAAGACCAGTACTTCCACCTGTGACAATAAGGGAGCCAACCTCAGAACCTCAGGAATCAGCACTTGAAAAGAGATGGAGAGAGCAGGAGGAGCAGAATAGGCTGGGAAAAGGCAAAGGCAAAATGCCTGAGTACATCTTGTCAGGAAACATATGGAGTGGATGAACTCAGTTCAGTCAGGAAGAGGCCAATGCTTTGATGGTTGACTATAGGGAAAACACACTACACAATCGAGATGATGACTTCAGTAGAATAGTTGAGGAGGCAGTGGTGGAACCAAGCAAAGTACTGAGCAACTGCTCAACTATACTGAGGCAGAAGATCATAAGTGTCTGTGTAAAGATAAATGATGAAAAGAGGTGGGCCATTGATGTGTACCTGAATAATGGCTTATCTATGTTCATCACTATGCAGCTGTTGCAAAATCTTCTAGCAAAGGTATTGACTATGACGAAGACCAAAATCAAAGCAAACCATACTTCTTTCAATGAGATTCTGCAATTGCAAATGCTGAACTTAATCTCAGAGAAACTTCCAGAAATCTACACCAATCCATTATGTGTCTACTATGGAGCTACCACAAGGAATGGTAGAAGGAGATGTTCAGATATGGGTCTAGGAGGCACTTCCAGAATGGAGATAACGGCAATACTAAAGGTGCTAGACATGATTCTCAACTCTAAAGCCAACAAGGAGAAAGTTCTAGCTGTCAAAGCAATTCACAAATTGCTGGTGAAGAGAGACAAGGAACTGAGATCTAAAGTAAAAGAGCTAATCTCCAAGGCAAACTCCAAAAGAGCTGTTCAAGGTGATAGCTATACTTATGATGACACCTTTGATGATGATGATGAGTTGGATGGAAGTGGAGGAACTGGAGCAGCAGGAAATGCTAGTGGAAACACTTCTGGTTATGCTGGAACTCTATCCCAGGAGGAAACAAAAGAAGAAGCTCATGTACAAGAAAAGAAAGATGCTGGTGCTACAGAAAAAGAGGAGTCTGAATTAATTGAAGCTTTGGAGGCAAATATCTTGAGATGTGCAATTGACAGTATAAATGCTGAAAAGATACTGTCACCAAAGAAGCTGTCAAAGAAGACACTGTCCTGAAAGATGCTGTCATGGAGGACACTATCACAAAAGAAGATGTCAAGGATGAAATCAAGCCAACTGTCAAGCCTAAGAGGACAAAATCCTTAGCAAGGGCTTGGTTTTCTAGACAGGAACCAGAACCTGAGAAGATCTCTCATCCAAAGAAAGGAAAGCATAAATACTCAGAAAAGGAAAAGGCCACTGGACTTGGCAGGAATTTGAGAAAACCAATTCAAACCAAGCACTTAAACTCTCTTGAACTGCTACATGTTAAATCTAAAGAGATCAGGAATGTTGAAGTGAAGCTAGATGCCAACAATGAGGCAACCATGTACATTCTCTGGTGGGATTCATCCAGGTCAATAAAAGTTGATAAGGAATTCATCATGGAAGCTGTGTCACTTTCTGCAAATGACATTCCTGCTCTAGTGAAGACAATAGCCAGGAGAAGAATTGACTACTTCTACTTGGATAGGATGGTGGAGTTACTACAAAGCTATGACAATGTATCCAACAGTGTCATGGAACATATTCTGAAGTACAAGGATGAAAGAGATATGGAATTCTATCAGAAGTATGGTATGTTTGAAGATTATGATGATGCTGATCTTGCTGACTACCTAGTATACACACCTGAAGAAATACCTGTCTATGATGATGATTTTCCCACTGAAGAAGGACAAGCCCAACCAAGTCAGGAAGGGCAAGCTCAACCAAGTCAAGAAGGACCTTCAAATCCTTCTGGAAAGGAAACTGCTGAAGATGTGGAAGCTTCACTACTGAACAAGTGCAAAGAAGCAAACAATTTGGAAAGTGAAGAACCCAATTACCAACCATGTGTACTAGAATATCCCATGAGGATCAAGTTCATAAGGGAAGAAATACACGTTGGAAGCTTTCACAGGCTAAAAACAAGTGCCTTGAAGGACTTACTCTACATGGTAATTGGATCAACTCATCCATTAGAACAACTGTGTTCTTTTGAGATTGAAGACATTCTTCAGAAGAGAAAGGGTGAAGACTCAACGCTAGACAAGTCAAGAAGGAAATCCCTAAATGCATATCCTGGAAGAAGATTTAAACTGGTTGAAGGCAATTTAAAGTTCAGAACTCATGCCTTTGGTTAAGAATCGTGGACAGATCTTCAGGATGCAAAAGTATGTCTCTCCAAAACAGTCCAAAAGTACATTGATGAGATAGAAGATGATGCCACCTCTCCTGATGAAATATCAATGGTGGAAGGACTCAAGGAGATTCTGAAAGAAGCTCTCAACAGAGAGGATGAAGCAAGACAGAAAAGGAAATCTGAAGCTAAGTGAAAATTTTATCTATTCTCATCTTGATTAGTTAAGTTGTCATCATGTATTGGTTGTGAATTTGCTGTTATTGTCCATAAAAACAAATTGGGGGAGATTGTTAGGATTTATGGGTGATAGCTTAGAGACAACTTAACTAGATATTTTTAAATGCTTAATTTTTATTAAGTATGAACATACTGTCACAGCCAGAGTATGTTCTTGTAACCATGTTTGTTTACTGTTTCAATAAGATCTTTGTATATCTTGGAAGAAGTTCTTTTGTTTGTTCAAGCCTCAAGAGATACTTAAAGAAGACATCAAGAATAAATATTACTGTCACAGTACTGACAGTAAGGTTACAAGAAGACAGCATGTTGCAGGTCACGACTCTAAGATCCGGGAAAACTACGTGTTAATATTTGATGTGGAATGAAATTTTATTTTCATATCTATATTTATTAAATGTTTTATCTGTTTAAATGTTTTAATTTATTCGTTAAATGGTTGAATATGTGACCTTGGGATGCTATGTGAATATTTGTGGTGGTTAGAATTTATTTTATTTTTTTAGGATGACATTTTATTTCGTTTCATTTTAATTATAGAAAAGAAAATTTAGTTCGTTTTATAATCATTCGGAGAATTGGTGTATCGTTTGTAGCAATATTTTATTCATTGAAGTGGGAAATATTTTGGAACATTCGTGATACAGATATTTTGGTTCGTATATCTATTATTAAACAATTCTTGTAATTATCCATATATTCTTGATAATTATCGTCTCGTAAAACGTGTATTCTATTTATTCGTATTAAAATTGATCTAATGGATCAATATTGATCAAAAAATATCGTTTGGGGTATTATTTTCCATTTAATATAAATAGCTTATTCGTTAATTATTTTTATCGAAAATTTCATTAAAATCCGTAAAATACCGAAAAATCCCCGAATCGTGTTCATCGTGTTCTTCGTGTTCTTGATAATCAAACTCAAATTCGAAGGCGTTACCAGAATCCGTTTTCAACGCTCTAGTAGTCGAATCGAAGCTCTAATCACCCTCTATTCGAATACATCATCAATTTCTGTGTTGGTATGAATTTCGAATTTCTTGAATTTTTATTAAATTCGAATTTTTGTGGTTAATTTGGGGAAAACTTTAATACTCATTGTTCTTGTTAATTGATGGCATGATTAGGTTGTACTTGTTGTGAGAGGCATGAATGTGATTTTTAATTGAAGTTTGGATTGTTTATTCGGGAAAATCAAAATTTTAGAAAGTTGCCGGAATTTTTGGTTTAATCGGAATTTAAGTTTGGTTAGTCGAAGCTTGATTGTGGTTGCACCATTGAATAGATCGTAGAGTAATAAATTGATACATGTAAAAAAATGTCGAGTTGGGTTGTGTTTTGGCCGGACGGAAAATGGACCGTCGCCGCCGGTGTTCTTCTTCAAATTCGTGATCGTTGTTGCGTTTTTTTTTACTTGAATTGGGGGTACTTGTAAAGCATAATGTAACATAAGTTGTAAAAGAGATAACTACAACTCAACAAAGGACAAGACAGACAATAATATTAACAGAAGCACAGGAATCCAGAATCAAAGAAGAAAAGGTAAACACAAAAAATCAAAATACGTTATGTATTCTTGAAGTCCGTAAACAGGTCACGGAAAGAAGTTCATGAAAATGTTCAAGCCTCAGTGACAACAAAAGAAACAAGACTTTCAAGACGACAGAAGTATGTGAATGATTTAGGGTTAAGTACCACGGGATTCCAGTGATTTAAACGAAGCAACCAGAAAGACAAAGGACTTATCAGCAGCACTATATTGAAGACATAAAATAAGAATTGATCAAGTGTTATTCATCTGTGAACCAGACCAGTTGCACGAGTTGACGGCACTAAGAAGATCAAGCTGTTTTATCGTCTCAGAACAAATTGATACAGTCCATTACTTAAACACCCGGGAGCTCAGGAGTTATTACTAAAGGACAAATGACAAGTAAATCAATTCGATAGTTTTTCTTTTAAGAAAACTATCGAATGAGAGTTTAAGGTGATTGAATTAAAAACAAATAAATCAATTTAGCATTCGATAGTTTTGTTTTAAAAACTATCGAATGGTAAAATGATTTGTTTCATTCGATGGTTTCTTAAACCATTCGATTGTTTTTTAATTGGGAGCAGGTGGAAAGTAATACTTGTTTTTCAAGTTGAAGAAGATCCAACGGCCAGGATTGTTTCTACAAGTTTGGTTCGATGGTTTTTCAAACCAAAGTCTGCAGTTAATACAGAGTGAAGAATGTGTCTTCTTCAGTTAAGGATTCTAACACAGAGACATTACTGAGAGAGAGAAGAGCCGGAGAAAATTATCAGAGAAATTAATAGTGCTCAGAACTTGATCATTGTTTTGTATTTGTGTAACCTTAAACTCATTGACGCTAATCTACGGATTAGAAATTGTAGCACCCCTCGAGGTTTATATTTATAAAAAGATATATTCCCCGAAACTTGATTTGGTTTGGTGTGTTTGATTTCGTTATAGAACTGAAAGATTTATCCGCGAACGAAATTAAATTATTTGTGAGTATCGTATTCAACCCCCCCTTCTACGATACTTTAGACCTAACAATTGGTATCAAAGCTTCTTGATTGATATACAAATCAGATCCGGTGAATGAGACCAAAATCAAACATAGCGTGAAAATACGAAGCAAATTTTTTAACTTTCAAAATTTTTCATTTAATTGGAATTTCTTGAATTTTAAACAATTTGAAATTTTCAGAAACCATGAGTGCTCCAAAGACAACCGCTGGTATTAAAGTTCCCCCGTTTACTAGAGATGATTTCGGTTTGTGGAAGATGAAGATGCTGTTATTTATCAAGGCATCTAATCCGTTGTATATTGGCATATTAGAAAACGGACCGTTTGTACCAATGAAACCAGTTAGTGAATCTACAGCTCCTGACGGTAGCAGGATTCCTTCAGGCACCCAACCTAAGGAGATAAGTGAATTTACAGATTCTGACAAAGAACTGATTCGATTGGACACCGGTTTAATGTTGATATTGGCGGACTCCGCGGACAAGGAAATGAGCTATCAGTTGATGAACTGTACAAGCGGGAAACATATGTGGGATACCATTAACCTAATAATGGAAGGAACTAAAGACGTGCAGGAAAACAGATTGGACATTTTGACTTCTCAATACGAAGCGTTTAGGTCACTGCCAGGAGAAAGTATAACTCAGGTCTTTGAGAAGTATACTAAGCTCCTCAATGAATTGGCAATGAAAGGAAAGACCTATCCACTGAGAGAATCAAACAGGAAGTTCATGATGACGCTGCCCCATCATGTAGAACACAAGTCATCATCCATTAGGGAAAGAATTGACTTCACAAAGATGTCATTAGAGATGATCTATGGCAAGTTGAAGACCTATGAGATGGAACAGGAACAAAGGGTGATAATCTACGGATCAGGGACAGTGGACAGCAAGCACAATGCACTTGTGAGATCAGCAGCACTTGTAGTGGATGAACCAATAACTTCTGAGATTCAGGTTCAAACCCCTAGAGCTGGAAAGGAGGTGATAATAGAAGCAGAAATGGATTCTGTGAATCTGGGTGTTGATGAAAGTGATTACTACACCCTAGAAGAGCTTGAGCAAATGGAAGACAAAACCATGGCGTACTTAGCTGCAAAGTTTAGTCATATTCGTTTCAAGAGAAACCCTAAGTACAAGTTCAAGGGCTCAACCAACAGATTCCAGAAGAGCAATTATACACCTAGTACAGGCTTTAAGGGAGGCTACAAGACTGGCATGATTGATAGAAGCAAATCAAGATGCTATAACTGCAATGAGTTAGGGCATTTCGCTATTGAATGCCGGAAGCCTCGTCAAGCAAGAGACATGAAAGATGTCTATGGAAAGAAGGATTCTTATGATGAGTTGAAGAAGGAGAATGCCAAGCTTAAACAGCAGTTGGAGGCATTCTCTGGAAAGCAGAAAGGGAAGGCTTACATAGCAGAGGGAAAGCACTGGGATGATACTGATTCGGATGAAGAGGAGGAATATGTAAATGTTGCTCTAATGGCTGACTCTTCAGAGGAATCACCTCAATCATCTCAGGTACATATCTTAACTACAATTGATATGTCTAATTCTGAGTACAAGAAAACTGTGCAAGATCTTAGTGTAGAATTGTTTAATGTACACACAAGCATGCTAGCATCTGAAATGGAAAATGCTAAACTAGTTCTTAAGATTAAAAAGCTAGAATCTAAAAATGAAGAACTAGAGCTTGTAGCTGTAACATTAGAAGATCTTAAGCAAAAGAATGCGTACTTAGAGAACAAGGTCAAATGTAATGATGAGATAGAGACTATCCTCAGGAAGCAGATTTCAGATCTAGATTTGAAGCTGAATGCTTTTAAGAATTCCGCTCTAGTGGCTAAGGAAATCATTGATACTCAGGCCGTAGAGAATAAAACTGCTATAGGATTTGACTATAACAAGAAAGCTGGTAAGAAGATTGTGGAATTCCTTGTGACACCTTCAGTTGTCAAAAGGAATACTCCACATGTTCTTAAGAATGTTGATTGTCCAGTTTTTGTTAAGCCGTTTCCACCTCTCTTTTATGAGGATGATCTTTTCATAGCACAAGAATTGCTTGAGGAGGATTTATTGAAGGAAAAAGAGGTAAAGACTAAGTTACCTAGGAAATCAGTAAAGAATGCATTACCTAAACCTGATTTACCTAAAACTGAAGTAGGTTCCTTAGCTAGTAATGTTAAAAAGAACAGGAATGGGAGGAAGAAGTTTGTTAATCAGGAATTGGTTCCATCTTCTCCCATTGCATCTAGGAAGTTGTGTTCTATTTGTAATTCTGATGGACACCTTACACATGCATGTAAAAAGGTTAAAGTAGAAACTGCTAATGCTTCTGAAATGCATAACATGTCTGACATGCCTGATAATCATGAACCCTGTGGAAAGAAAGAGTGTTTGCTATGTAAGTACAACATCATGCATGCTTATTTTAAGTTGATGTCTGATAGTAGCAATAGCTCTAGTAATGTTAAATCCACAGATACTATGAATATCAAACAGGGTAAGACTAAATTGAATGTTACTCCTGTTAAATCATCTAAACCTTCAGGACCCAAACAATTTTGGGTACCAAAGTCCGCTTAATCAATCTGTGATTGCAGGGTAAGGTTAAAAGCTCAAAGGTTGTGTGGATTCTGGATAGTGGCTGTTCTAAACACATGACAGGTGAAGAGTCCCTGCTTACAGAGGTGGTTAAGAAGACCGACCCGATTGTAACCTTTGGAGATGACAGCAAAGGATTCACTACGGGATATGGTAAATTGAAAGCTGGAAATGTCATCATTGAAAACATCTCTCTTGTTGAAGGATTAAAGCACAATCTACTAAGTATCAGTCAATTCTGTGATAAAGGCTACAATGTAGATTTCAGAAAGGACAAGTGCTTGATCACCAACAGGAAGGATGAGAAGCTTACTCTACTGGGAGTGAGAAAAGGAAATTTGTTTATAGCTGACTTAAGTTCTACCAGTGAAGGAGAAGTTACATGTTTCTATGCAAAGGAATCTTCAGAACAAAGTTGGCTATGGCACAAGAAGCTCTCACATCTGAACTTCAAAACTATGAACTCTTTGGTAAAGAGAGAGTTAGTGAGAGGGTTGCCCCTGATGGAATTCAATCAGGAGGGACTATGTGAAGCATGTGAAAAGGGGAAGTCGAAGAAAGCATCACATGGAAGCAAAGGAATGACAAGCATTACTGAACCATTACAGCTGATTCATATGGATTTATTTGGTCCAGTTAATGTTATGTCACTTTCAAGAAACAGATATGCATTCGTGATGGTGATGGTGGATGACTACTCCAAGTACACGTGGGTGTTGTTCATACAAACAAAGGATGAAGCAACACAACTAATCATTGATCACATCAAGAAGATAGAAGTGGAAGCTAAGCTACCTGTGCGGACAATCAGATCAGACAATGGAACTGAATTCAAGAATGCAGTTCTAAATGATTTCTGCTCAGAGAAAGGAATGTCAAGACAGTTTTCAGCACCAAGAACTCCTCAACAGAATGGAGTAGTGGAAAGGAAGAACAGGACCTTGGTTGAAGCAGCAAGGACCATGTTGAGTGAATCAAAACTTCCCATTTACTTTTGGGCTGAAGCAGTGAATACAGCTTGCTACACTCAGAATCGAACCCTGATCAACAAAGATCATGAAAAGACTCCGTATGAGTTAATGGCCAACAAGAAGCCAACACTGAAGTATTTTCATGTGTTTGGTGCAAAGTGCTTTGTACTTAAAGATGGAGAACATCTTGGCAAGTTTGATGCCAAAGCAGATGAAGGCATTTTTCTGGGCTATTCTCTGGAATCTAAGGCTTTCAGGGTATATGTGATTGAAGTTAAGAAGGTGTTGGAAAGCTTTAATGTAACATTTGACGACACTAAAAGACCAGGCCTGCAAACTGGAGAGAAATCTGAATCCTTGGTATTTGAAAATCTATCAGGAGATCTCTCTGACAATGAAGAAGTACCTGAAGTTGTTACAGTCATTAATAATAATCATAATGATAATGATTCTGGACCAAGTGGTGACCAAAGTGGAAATCCTCAACATACAGGATCCACTAGTCAGTCTTCAGAATCAACAGATCAAACCGTCAACAACTCAGGGGGAGCAGGAGAAGGATCAACTAGTCACACTCCACAACATCTAGAACAAGGAGAATCATCAAGATCGCATCTGCCAAGACAAAGGGTATGGAATAGAGATCATCCCTTTCACTTGATCATTGGTGATCCGGACACAGGAGTGAGAACTAGGAGAACATCACAAAATGAATGTCACTATTCTGGGTTTCTTTCAGAAACAGAACCTAAGAAAGTTGAAGATGCTCTAGATGATCCAGATTGGGTGATTGCTATGCAAGAAGAACTCAATCAGTTTGAAAGGCAGAAAGTTTGGAAGCTGGTACCCAGGCCTAAGGGAAAATCTGTTATTGGAACACGATGGGTATTCAGAAATAAGTTGGACGAAGATGGCATTGTAACGAGAAACAAAGCCAGACTGGTTGCTAAACGTTACTCTCAAGAAGAGGGTATAGATTATGATGAAACCTATGCACCAGTAGCAAGACTTGAGGCCATCAGAATGTTTCTGGCATTTGCTGCACATTCCAATTACAAGGTATATCAAATGGATGTGAAGAGTGCTTTTCTGAACGGGGAGTTAGAAGAAGAAGTGTATGTGGAACAACCTCCAGGTTTTGAGGATTCAAAACTGGCAGACTTTGTGTACTTTCTATTCAAAGCTCTCTATGGACTCAAACAAGCTCCAAGGACATGGTATGACACTCTCTCTGAATTCTTACTTGAAAATGATTTTACAAGAGGTGTTGTAGACAAAACTCTCTTTGTCAAAAAGCATAAAAATGATTTGATATTGGTGCAAGTATATGTTGATGACATAATATTTGGTTCTACTAATGATGATCTATGCAAGAGATTTGCTAAGTTAATGCAGAGTCGTTATGAAATGAGCATGATGGGTGAATTGTCATTCTTTCTTGGATTGCAAGTATACCAGAAACAAGATGGTATATTCATTTGTCAGTCTAAGTACATCAAGGATCTTCTTAAGAAGTATCAAATGGAAGACTCATCTACAGCAAAGACTCCTATGCCAACTGCCACTAAGCTTGATAAGGATGAAACTGGTAAGAAGGTTGACATCACAGGCTACAGAGGTATGATAGGCTCATTACTTTATCTCACTGCAAGTAGACCAGATATAATGTTTGCAACATGCTTGTGTGCTAGATTTCAGTCTGATCCTAAAGAATCTCATCTAATAGCTGTTAAGCGAATATTTAGATATCTTAAGGGGACCCCAAATCTTGGAATTTGGTACCCTAAAGATACATGATTTGATCTTATTGGATACACAGACTCTGATTTTGCAGGTTGTAAGATTGATCGGAAGAGTACTTCAGGAAGCTGTCAGTTTCTTGGAAGAAGATTGGTTTCCTGGCATAGCAAGAAGCAGCATTCAGTGTCCACATCAACAGCTGAGGCTGAATACATTGCTGCTGGTAGCTGTTGTGCTCAGATATTGTGGATGAGAAACCAACTCCGTGACTATGGACTTCTGTTGACAAAGATTCCTATATTTTGCGACAACACAAGTGCCATAGCAATCTCAAACAACCCAGTGCAACACTCGAGGACGAAGCACATCGACATCAGGTATCATTTTATCCGAGAGCATGTCATGAATGGAACTGTGGAGTTACACTTTGTACCCACAGAGGATCAAATTGCAGACATCTTTACTAAACCGCTTGATGAATCCACTTTCAATAAGCTGGTTGGTGAACTTGGGATGTTAAATCTTTCTAATTGATTTTGATTAGAAGTCAGTAACTGCAGAGAGTCCTGGTGAATACATGAGTTTAGGAATTGCTATATCCTTAGGACTCGTGAGTTTATTTTCTGGAGCAATTCTCGTAGTTAGGATTACTGTACTAATTTCATGTCACGATTATGGATGATATATCTTCTGGCATTTAATTAGTTATTAATTCTAAAAATTATTTAAGTGCTAATATTTGTTCTAAATATTCAAGCATTTATTTAGTTGGAATTAATTTACTTTGTTTTTAACATTGTAGATTAATGCAGCATAATTGATTAGTTTTTAATTGGTTAATATCACTCAATGATATTTAATTGATTTTATTCTAAGAAAATTGTAAATTTTCTGTTAAGAATTGATTTTGGTAAATTTGAAATAATTTATTAGAATTAAAACTTGACAGGAAATAAAACAGTCTGATTTTTTAAAACATGAACAGGTTTTAAAAATAAAGACAGAAGCAAAAATATCGAATTTAGGAAATTCGATGGTTTTTCAAGTACATAGATAAATCTATTGAAGTTAATTTTCGATAGTTTTTGAAAAGGAAAAGAAAAACTATCGAAAGCATTTCTCGATAGTTTTTGAGATTTAATTTAAAATATATCGAAGGAATTTACCTAATTTAATATTTAAATTCTCGATGTATTTTAAAATTCAGTAGAAAATTGTATCGAAGTGAATTTATTAATTCAATAATCAAATTCTCGATAGTTTTTTCTTACAAAACCCCTCGATAGTTTTTGGTTTTTCAAAAGCAAAACGTTCGATGGTTTTTCAAAAAGGTTGGTTTAAATTCTGATGTTTAAATAATTCGATAGTTTTTCAAAATCTATCGAAGAAAATTGACCTTTTTACCCCTACAAGAAAACCATCGATAGTTCTTTTTAAAAACTATCGAACCTGAAAAGACTATTTTGCCCCTGTCAGTTTCAAAAGTATTTAACCGTGCCTTAGCTCTTTTCTTTTCATTTTCACAGATCTAAGAGAAGTGCTTTTGTCGATTTCAATACTTACAAAGATATACACACAGTACACGAATTCCATTCGATAGTTTCTTCAAGTTTAATCAAGAAAACCTTAAAATATTTACTGTTTGTCACTGTTGATTGATTTCTAACCGTGAAAAGTTAATGTTTTTTGAGTTTTTGTCTCTTTCTGGATAAGAAACCATCGAAGTAGACTTTTGAATTGAATATTGGTTAGAATTCAAGGGTTCTACAGTTCATAGGTGTTCGAATTTTTCTGTGTTAGTGTTAAAAGGGGTTATTTTAGTTTTAAGGGATTTGGTGATAAGTTTGATTAATTATTAATAATTAATTAAATTTAAGTGGTAAATTTTAGTTTTGGTTTAAAATTTATTTTCTGGAAATTTGAAACATAATGGCTGGAGAATTTATCGTAACCAAAACTAATCATGTCTCGTTTTAAAATCTGCAAGCCATTACGAATCCTCAAATTCGTGCATGGGCAGAGTTTTTGAACACACGTTCATTAGTGGCATACGCTGTGAGTACTCCCGTGGTCCTTTGTATTGATCAATTGACTGCGTTGTACACAACCGCCACGGATACAAGTGAGAATAACGTAAGGTCTTTCAGTTTTGTTGTGCCAGGGGGCAGAACAATAAGGGTAACGAAACATGATTTTAATCAAATCTTACATTTTCCTACAGAAAACCTTGTTCCGGATCCCACAACTGAGGAAATACATGCTTTCTTCACTCTTATCAGAAGTCAACAACCTAACTTCTTGGTGGGAGAGTTCCTAAAGCATTACCTGCCAAAGCCATGGAATTTTTTCTTTCATACCCTGATACATGTTTTTACTGCCAAGCTAACAAATCTGCATGGCATTCCCTTATTCCTTCAAAAGATAGGGTTTGCCATTGCGAACAATAGGCATATTAACATAGGACGGATAGTGATTGATCAAGTAATTCTGTGCATGGGACCACTGGATGAAAGAACAGGCATAAATGAAGATGTGCTCTGTTTCTATCCTAGGTTCCTACAGCTAATTCTCAATGATATCTTAACAGATGATGAACGAGAGATCTTTGAAGGTGAAGCCAACCAGGAGTGCATAAGAATGAAGAGCAATGCCATAACCGCTCTCATTAGGAAGGACAACTATCTTCCAGGGGTACCCACTGTTCTCACTGAATATCTAAGAACGGTGCCCATACCACTTCTACCCCCAGGGGAACAGGTAAATCAAGGTAATATTCCACAACCTGAACCTGTAATGGCACCTGTACCAATGGATGTTGATCCAGAGCCCTTAGTGGCCATTCCTGACCAGGAGGTTGCAAACCCACAACCTCTAACCACGGTCGAAGAGCCTTTGGAAGAGCCAAATGAAAACATAAACGAACCTCCTTCCCCTACTATACCCATTAAAGAACCATCCATGAGTGTAGAGGGAGATAGTGCCAAAGCAGCACCACATAAGGAGATACACCCTTCAACAGCAGCTCTGACTTCCTCTAAAAGGAGAAGAACAGAAACTGAGGCAACTGCTGATACTTCATTTCTCTCAGTCAAAGAGCCCTTTACTGATTTTTCTGATGCTGATTGGGCTGCGCTAACGAAAGCAATATCTGAACCAATAGCTCAATCAAGTAAGGAAGAATTGACGGAAGCAACTGGTGTTCCGACCATATTACGGTCAGGTTCACTGGTTGAAGGTTCTCAGAACCAAGGGTCTTCACAGACGTCGAGAGAAGGCTTTGACCTAAATGCACAATCTAAAAGGTCATTGTCTACCTCCCCAGATGGAACATATCTAGATCCTGCGGGTAAAGGGTCTGACGTAGGTGCAGATCGGCAACTCTTTGACAGTGAATCAATTACTATTGAGGAATCAACTGAGGTGAAGTCTTTACAGACTCACGGGGAAGATTCGGGATCTCTGCTGTTAAAAGAGCCTGTTTCTAACCCCCTAGAGATTCAAACTCTAGATCCTTCAAAGGATATATCATCTAAGGATGATCAGCAACTTGGTTTATCCAAGGACGGGGACTTGCGAAGCCCCATTGCACCACCGGTGACCTCCTTAAGGATGGCTACGGTGATCTCTTCTGCAGGTACAATCAGCACAAAGGATTTGAGTGAAACAAAAACACTTACACCTGGCCTGAGTGGGAAAGGAAAAATGATTCAAACACCGACAGAAACGTTGAGTGTACACCCAGAGCCAAATGTGAGGAGTGACACCCTAACCCTACCTAATATTAATGATCTGCTGTTACCAACAGAAAGAGAGCTACAAGTTCAATCTTCCCTCAAGGAGATGACAGTTCGGGACAAAGAAGGAAATCCACTTTTCAAGGTTCCACTGCGACCTTCCTTTGACCAAGGGATCTCCTCAAGTCAAGACAATGTTTCTTTAAAGTCTATTCAAGAGAAAGTTGACTTGGCTGCAGCTGATTCCAGAAGAACATTCAGGGTCATTGGCAGTGCATCTGGCACTATAACAGGTACGAAGCAGGCAGTGGACTCCTTAAAGAAGGAAGCTATGGAAGAACTAGTCGAGCTGAGGATGGACGTCAGGGAGCTTAAAGATGGATTCATGAATGAAGTAACTGCACTGTCTCAAGGACATGAAGCTTTGAAAGAAGACGTTCTGGTTATCCGGGATGGTCAAGCACGGGTAAAAGATGCAATGGATTCCCTTTCACGAGTGGAGTCTAAGCTAAGCAAGAGGCTGGATCACATGGAAAAGACTACCAACTCAAGATTGGAGAACATTGACCTGTCGCTAGCTTCTATAAATGAGTTTAATAAGCAGCTTATGGATTTCTTGGAGAATCAAGGTGACGGAGTACAGTCTATATGGAGTATGCTAAAGAACCAACAATCTGGACAACCTGGTTCTTCATATCAGCAACCTGATCCTTCTAATTTCTTTTATGCTGAGGATGCTTTTATCGAGGATTCCTCAACTAAGGGGGAGAAAGTTGGAGAGGGGGTGAAGGATAAATGGGGAGTTTGGGAGACTGTTGAGGCTATTCCAATCAGACAGTACTGGATTGAGGAGCTTGTAGAGGAAGACAAGAAAAGTGAAGAGGAATTTGAGGTCATGCATGAACAACCTATTCAAGAGGAGCATGAGCCATATTATCCGGAGCCAATAGAACATCCTATCTTGGATGATGATATGGAAGAAGAAAATTCTCTATCACATGAAGAAGAAGCTGCCTTGGAAGCAATAAGAGCTCAGAGAGCTGCAATAGATGCCAGGCAAGCTGAGAAGGAAAAACAGCAAGCAATTCTGAGAAGTGAAAAGCTAAAGAGAATGAAGGTGTATAATGAAGTGAGGAAGAAGAAGATGATAGATCTGGCAAAGAAAGATGGTACTGAATGGGAAATGGCTTATAAAACCTTTTGTGGAGTTGAAGACGGATTACAAGTCAACGACAATGCGGAGGTGGAAGTCATTATTCAGGACATCAGAAGTGCTAATCTTGAAGATCAGACTTACTTTAAAGCACTGAGAAGCTCTATAATCTGTCTGAATGCTGGGGTTAAAGCAAATGGTGCCTGGAGCTTATTAATCAGTTTTCTGGAGAAAGGTACATTTGTGATTTCTACTAAGTTTTTAGAACAGAGGACATATACAGAATTGCAGGCTATACTCATCAAGATCCAAAGAACCACAAGGCTAAATGAACTGCTCCGTGAGCATGCTAAGGAGATCGTGATGAAAGTCAGTCCAGAGATTACTGAAGATCCTCCAATGGTTAGATTCATGACGAATGACTTGTTCAGAATCTGCTATTTGGCTGAGGACAAACTGAGGGACTACCCAAGCAACTATCTAATCTCAGTTGAGAAGTATCTTAGATCCACTGGATTCTCATCAACGGAGAAGGACAAAGCAGCAGACACTCTTAGAAGATTTCTAATGGAGAATGTTCCTTACTATAGGAAAAGAGTGGAAAGAGGATTAGAAGTGCATACCAGACTGCCAAACATGCCAAAGCTGAACAAGAAAGATGTTAACATTGCATGGTTATGGGCTGGAGTGGGTCAAGAGGTTGAATATATTGGAAGACACATCCAAGGAGCAATCCTTAAACCTGGAGAACCACTGCACTATCTATCAGTGATTGATTATCAAGCTGCTAACTCCGATCCAATGATTGAAGAAGGTGAGATTGGAATGGACTGAATGATGAAGCAAAGAACAAGAGAACTATCAGCTCAGACTAGAGGAGCAACTTCATTGTATAAAGTTTAATTGTTTTTTGATTTATGAAATCTGGAAATGTATATATATCTGATCCAGAATGCATTGATATTATTACGTTGTCTTACTTTAAGTAGTTTAATGTTTCCTTAGTTAGTTGAGTTATCCTCGAAGTATTTGCTTGTCGAACTCTATCCAATCAAATAGGGGGAGATTGTAAAGCATAATGTAACATAAGATGTAAAAGAGATAACTACAACTCAACAAAGGACAAGACAGACAATAATATTAACAGAAGCACAGGAATCCAGAATCAAAGAAGAAAAGGTAAACACAAAAAATCAAAACACGTTATGTATTCTTGAAGTCCGTAAACAGGTCACGGAAAGAAGTTCATGAAAATGTTCAAGCCTCAGTGACAGCAAAAGAAACAAGACTTTCAAGACGACAAAAGTATGTGAATGATTTAGGGTTAAGTACCACGGGATTCCAGTGATTTAAACGAAGCAACCAGAAAGACAAAGGACTTATCAGCAGCACTATATTGAAGACATAAAATAAGAATTGATCAAGTGTTATTCATCTGTGAACCAGACCAGTTGCACGAGTTGACGGCACTAAGAAGATCAAGCTGTTTTATCGTCTCAGAACAAATTGATACAGTCCATTACTTAAACACCCGGGAGCTCAGGAGTTATTACTAAAGGACAAATGACAAGTAAATCAATTCGATAGTTTTTCTTTTAAGAAAACTATCGAATGAGAGTTTAAGGTGATTGAATTAAAAACAAATAAATCAATTTAGCATTCGATAGTTTTGTTTTAAAAACTATCGAATGGTAAAATGATTTGTTTCATTCGATGGTTTCTTAAACCATTCGATGGTTTTTTAATTGGGAGCAGGTGGAAAGTAATACTTGTTTTTCAAGTTGAAGAAGATCCAACGACCATGATTGTTTCTACAAGTTTGGTTCGATGGTTTTTCAAACCAAAGTCTGCAGTTAATACAGAGTGAAGAATGTGTCTTCTTCAGTTAAGGATTCTAACACAGAGACATTACTGAGAGAGAGAAGAGCCGGAGAAAATTATCAGAGAAATTAATAGTGCTCAGAACTTGATCATTGTTTTGTATTTGTGTAACCTTAAACTCATTGACGCTAATCTACGGATTAGAAATTGTAGCACCCCTCGAGGTTTATATTTATAAAAAGATATATTCCCCGAAACTTGATTTGGTTTGGTGTGTTTGATTTCGTTATAGAACTGAAAGATTTATCCGCGAACGAAATTAAATTATTTGTGAGTATCGTATTCAACCCCCCCTTCTACGATACTTTGGACCTAACAGTACTGATGTTGTTTTGTAAACCCATACTTTCTCAAGCAAAAATCGTGTGTTTTAGTGTGTTTTTGGTCGCCGGAAAATGGTGGGTGGCCGGAACCGCCACCGAATTCCGGTGGTGTTCTTGGCAACCCACCCATGTTCTTGGCGACCCGTTTCAAGACCCAACCCGACCCGGTTTTGATTTCCAAAACCCTAACTGCCTTTCCTAAAAAGCGTTTCTGGAATTATTTTTTTAAAATAATTCAAAAATTGTTTTAAAATTCTAAAAAAAATCATTTTATTATTCAAATATTCTTTATAAATTCATATAATATTTATTTAATTTTAAAAATTGATTAAATTTTATTATTTTAATTATTTTTAATTAATAATTAATTTATTTATTTAATTGATTGATTAATTTATTAATCAGTTAATTTTATTAATTAATTATTAGTTAAATTTAATTAATTTAAATTGAGTTTAATTATTTTCCTTAATGAGTTTTATCCTCTAATATTTATTTAATTAGCTACAAGTGATCAATTAATTTTATATTAATTGATTAATTTTAATTAATTGGATATCTTTTTTTTATTGACCGATTTAGTTGGAATTGGTCTTTATTTAATGAAAAGCGATTCGACTTTCGATCTAAAAATATTTTATGGTTAAATTCTTTTGAAACGAGAGTCGAATATTTTTTCTAAAATTATTTCTTAAACGTTACGAGACTTATGTGATTTATTTATCGCAATTAAATGACAATATGTGTTACGTGAATTATGTGAATTATCTGGTTGTTGAGTCATAAATACGAATAAGTGTTTTGGAACTTGTTTAAATATTTTGATTGTGTCTAATATTATCACGAGGGGTAGTTAGAATAGAAATTGGTCAGTATTGTTAGAAAATAAGATTGACGAGACTGTTGACTTAGAAGTTGACTTTTATATTATAGAGATTTTTGACGAGCGTGATACGTGAATTATTTATTTAGTTAATCGTAACTACTCTATCAATTTAAATATGGTTATCTATGTACAGAGGTTATTCGACGAGACGAGCCAGATTACCAAAATATGTTAAATGAAAGACGTCGGAAATGGATGAAGTATTGTTTACGAATGGTTGGGTTATTTGTGAGGCGATTTAGCACGAAGGAAACGTCAACACTCATAGGGGACATTTCCAAGTATTTTATTCCAACGGAGATATCGGTAAGACTATGAAATGCGTTAGAATTAAGTTACAATCGTTTATGAAATGTGAGAATCATACTCTGAAGACTAAAGTACCGTCTCATGTTTGACTATCGAGGCAGACGTGTGGATTCAAAATCGTAGATCAGACTCATGGAAATCACAAGAGCGTTAAATCAAAGAAGGATTGAAATAGAGAATTGTGCTATAAGACAGTGTGAGGCCCCCAAATCCACTATCAGAAGACTCAGGATGCCACGTACCATAGTCATCTGTAACACACAAAATATAATACATATCATAATGATTATAATCCATACAACAAGCAGTGGTTCCAGCCCACAAGTCCAGTCATCGTTCTATCTCTGACTTATTACATCGTTACTACTTAATATATACCAAGCCACTAGATACATAAAGTTTATTGGTAGATAATGATCTCTGGTGTAGCTCCCCAGACAGCGTCTCTGAAATAACGGTACTACTCCATGTCGGTGCCTTACTGCATCTTTTCATTCCCTTTAGCCTTATATCGGAATGAATCGCCTCTTTCCTCTTTAACTGTAAAAATATGATTAACAACAAGGGTGAGCAACTATGTGCTCAGCAAATCCACTGACTGGCTCTCTCTTACCAACACTACTATTTAGTAAAAATGATATAATATTTACAAAACTCGAAGTGTGACAATTTATTCTGACGGACTAAAAGTCCATTGGCTGACCAAATCATTTGTCTCAAAACAATCGCATTTGAAATTTGAAAGTAGTAGATACTGGTCTGTCTCCTTTACGATACCCCACGACACGATCAACTACCATGTCTCAAGTACCGCACACCCGTGATACCCCATAGCACGATCACTACTATGTCGCAAGTATCACAATTTCGTTTTGCTAGCAAATAGTGGGTTGTAGAATCAACCCAGCATCCACTGTGCCAAAAATAGATATATTCCTCTCTTGATACCACGAGTTTATATCTCACGTTGATCAGAAAGAAAAAAATCCGTGGGCCACTCCCACGTTGACCAGTTGAAGTAAAGATATTCCCCCAGAAAAGTTATGAGAATGAAGTGTGAATAAATTAATAGAAAATTTCTATTCAACTCTGGTCGACCGCCATTCTACTGTTTGTGCGATGAAGACCCGAACAATGGGCCGTGACAATGTTTTAAAAGATTAATTATGTTGACATGAACAATATGTCAACCCAAGACGAACAGGTTAACAAACCTCGAACAAAAGAGATTCGTTGAATGAACTAAATTATTTGGAATCGTCCCGAATGATGGGAACGACTCGAATCAACCAAACAATATATCAATACGCTAGAATAATTATTTAAGAGTAGGTTCTGATGAAATTTTTATCCAGCGTTCCACTATTCTGAATGTATATAATTTGATCCGAAGAATGAATCAAATTTAGAAATTTAAAAAAAAAATTATCGGACCTGAACAATAAATCCGACTGAAGTAAATAAATTTTATCTACCTCGATATAGGAAAGTAGCTATAACTGAATGACTTTTAAGGCCATCTTGAACAAATAAGATGCCCAGGAAATTGAATTAAATACACTTTAGGGACAAGAAATATTTTTAGGGGTGTCTCTGAAATGAATATAATGATATTACTCATTTATAACAAAATAAACTGACAGAAGCTATTCAATAAACATTTCAGAAAAAAAGAATATAACCAAAATTTAGAAATCTGTACTTCTCAAAATAATGCAGTAGGAGTGAGGGTCAGAAGAACTTGCCTCGATCTCGATGTGCACAAAATCAAATAATATTAAAACTCTACCCGCGTGATTGCCTTCAATTTACGGGCCACGGAAATATTCTCTAAAAGAATAAATCACAAGTATGTAAGCAATTCGTCGCAAATAAATCGGGTCGGTAATAAATAAAATAATAATAATCAAAACAAACAGGACATCTACTTTCCTTAAATCTGCACTATGCATTTCTCCCTTAAAAATATTAGTCCAGGTAAGAACTCTATGCGTCTTTCCTAATTTTAAACTAATTAAATAAATAAATCCTCGGGACGGAATTTCGTCATAATTAATCCCTATTAAATCACAAGAGTGCTCGAATATCTCTAAAATACTTAACGGGGAATTTTATAAATAATTCTCGATTAAACAATCCCACTTTATTCCATTAAAAAATCCCAAATCAACTCTAGAAAACGTTATTCTATTATTAATGCCCCTAAATTTTATTTTTAAAACGAATGGATCATTTCTAAAATCTCTTCAATACTCTATTTTTAGTCTCTAAAATAATCTCTTTTATTCCAATTATCCAAAATTATTCCCAAATTATCAATTTATTAGTCTCTAAATTAAATCCAAATTTTAACTAATTAATCATATAAATCTTTCTATTTGTATTCAGATTTTAATACCCAATTAACACTTTATTTAAATAATTATCACCGAAATAATCACCCACACACTCACACACACCAACGCACATATGTCACACTTACACACATGCTGAACACACGCATGGCACACGCACACACATGCTGAACACACGCACGCACACGTCCCACACACGCGGGCACACGCCACGCGCGTGTGGCCACGTCCCCTCTTTCTGCCGTCACTCTCTTTCTCTCTTTGCCAATCTCTCTCGCATCTCTCTCTCTCCCTCCGATTCTCCCTCTCCTCTTTCTCTCCTTCTCTCGCACTCTCCTCCTCCCTTCTTCTGTCTTACCGCGAGCCCCCACCCCCCTGCATCTCTTCCGGTGACCATCCACCACCGCCGGTCACCGTTACCGCCGCGGTGGTGGTCCTCACACCAACAATCAACAACAATCACCCACTACAAACACAAACCCCAAACAATTTGCAAACAATACATATAATTCAACCCCAAAATCATTCATTACAAACATCAAAACAGAAATCCCTAATTTACAAATAAAACCCTGATTACAAAATGATATTTGTACAATTAAAACACAATATTAAAGCTTTAAAACGAAATCAAAGGGTTTTTAAAGATTTAAAACTCATACCCCTTTTGTAAGAACCCTAATTTGTTTCTTCCCTCTTTCCTGCCGTGAAACAAACCGTGATGTGAAAAAAAAATGCCGACTAATCAAAATGATTGATAGATATTGGGCCTCTAATTGGGCTTCTAAAATTTGGGCCTAAAAATCAACCCAAATAAGTAATAATCAATTTCTATTGATTAAATTCCTAAAAGTTTAATAATCTATCCAAATTTTAAATGTGGCTGCATCCTACAAAAATATTATTAAATTAAACGTAACAGCGAGTGGAAAATATTAAATATTTACGGGTATTACAGTCTTCCCTCCTTATAGGATTCTGTCCTCGGAATCAGAATCTAATCACTAAACAAGTCAGGATATTTATTCCTCATCTCACTTTCCAATTCCCAAGTGGCTTCTTCAACTTGATGATTTCTCCAAAGTACTTTTACCAAATTCACTTTCTTACTCCACAATTCTTGCACTTTGTGATCTAGGATCTGTACTGGCCGTTCTTCGTATGTCAAATCAGACCTAATCTCCACGGGTTCGTAAGCAAGAACATGTTTGAAATCAGGGTGATGGGCTCTTAACACTGAAATATGAAATACATCATGGATATGCTAAAGATCTGGCGGTAGAGCTAATTGATATGCCACGGCTCCTACTTTCTTGAGAATCTCAAAAGGTTCTATATATCTGGGACTTAGCTTACCCTTCTTGATGAATCTCATTACTCCCTTCCAAGGCAAAACTTTTAACATTACTTTATTTCCAACTTCAAATGTTCTGTCTTTTCTTTTTTGATTTGCGTATTTTCTTTGTCGGTTTTGAGCAGCCACTAATCTTTTTCGAATAATCTCTGTAGATTGCTTAGTCTGCTGGAGTAATTCTGGTCATAATATTTTTCTCTCTCCTACTTCATCCCAGTATAGAGGTGATCTACATTTTCTTCCATACAAGGCTTCATACGGTGCCATACCTATGCTGGAGTGGTAGCTATTGTTGTAGGCAAACTCAACTAGGGGTAAATGATCGTCCCAACTTCCTTTGAAATCCAATGCACAAGCTCTTAACATGTCCTCAACTGTTTGAATCGTCCTTTTGCTTTGTCCGTCAGTTTGTGGGTGCTATGCAGTGCTCAAATTTAATTTCGTGCCAAGATACTCCTGAAAGCTTTTTCCAAAATCTAGAGGTGAACCGGGCATCTCTATCAGATACAATTGAAATAGGTACTCCATGACGAACCATAATTTCCTTCAGGTATATATTTACCAATCTCTCAATCGAATACTTTTCACTAATTGGTAAGAAGTGCGTCAATTTAGTAAGTCGATCAAGAATAACCCAAATTGCGTCATGACTGGCTCTAGTTCGGGGTAAACCTACGACAAAATCCATGGTTATATGTTCCCATTTCCATCAGGTATTTCCAAGGGCTGTAGAAGTCCACTTGGTTGCTGGTGTTCAGCCTTCACTTTCTGACAAGTTGAACATTTACTTACCCATTCTGCAATTTCATTTTTTTTTTCATATTAACTACCAATAATTTTGATTGACACAAGGGTACATATTTGTGCTTCCTGGGTGAATGGAATACCTCGAGTTATGTGTTTCCCTCATGATCTCATCCTTTAGTTCTGTCAACACTAAGAATTCAAATTCTAGAAGGTAACCTTTTAATTCTTTTATCATCTTTAGACTATGGAATTTTTCTCATTTTATCTCTGATCTCCTTTCTTCTATCATTTCATTTTTTTTTACAACGATGAATCTTCCCAAACAACTCTGGTTGTAGAAAAATCCTATAAGTTGGCTCGTTGGCTTGAACTGGAATCTTAACTTTCAGCTCCATCTTCTCAATTTCCTCAATTTACTATTTTCGATAAAACCAATATCTTGACTCTTTCTTTCCTGCTCAATGTGTCGGACACAACACTGTTTTTCCTTGATGCTAATTTATTGAATAGTCGTAATCCTTGATAATTTCAACCACCTTCTTCGTCTCACGTTCAATTTTTTTTTCGTGAAAATATAATTTAAGCGGGAGTGATCCATGTAAATTCCCCACTTTTCTTCGTTTAAGTAATTTCTCCAAATCTTGAGTGTTAAATCAATTGCTTCAATATCTAAGTCAGGGGTAGGGTATCTCATCTCATATTCCTTAAATTATCGAGAAGTAAAAGTAACCACCTTCACGTGCCATATCGATACGCAACCTCATCACTAATTAAAAAAAACATCGCTAATAATCACAAAGTTCTCAGCATCACTGGTAAGGTCAAACAAAGCTGGGGCAAAACTAAACCTCTTCTTTAATTCTTAAAAAAAAAAAATTCTCTTCATATGGCTGTCCATTCGATCTTTTCATGCTTCCTTGCAAGTCTGGTCAAGGGTGTGGCTATCTTTGAGAATTCTTTTACAAATCTTTGATAATATCCTGCTACTCCAGAAAACTCTAACTTACGCTGGTGTCTTAGGTCTTTCCCAATTTACTACTGCTTCTAGCTTCGCTAGGTTCAAACAAAATCCTTTACTACTCACAATATATCCTGAAATTGAATCTTTTTTTTTTCAACAGAAACTTTCATTTTGAAACTTTACATATAACCTTTATTTTCTTAAGGTCTCCAAGACTAAACGAAGGTGTTCTGGGTGTTCTTCTTGAGGCTTTTGAGTATGTTAAGATGTCATCAATAAATACAATCATGAACTTATCCAAGTACTTCTTAAATACTTAGTTCATCCAGTTCGTAAAAACATGCGAGGCATTCAATCCAAATGACATCTCTAGATATTCCTAGTGTCCGTAACGTGTCCCAAAAGCAGTCTTAAAAGCATTATCGGCTTAAACTTTCAGATGGTGATATCCAAATCTTAAATCAATCTTTAAAAAATTTAAGCAGCTCCTTTTAAATGGTCAAACAAGTTGTCAATTCTGGACAAAAGGTATTTACTCTTGATTGTCATCTGATTCAATTCTCGATAATCTATACGTAAACTTATGGATCCATCTTTCATCTTTACGAACAAAACTGGTGTTCCCCATGAAAATAGGCTGGGTCAACTCACACCTTTATTACCTTTATTAAGTAGTTCTTGCAATTGAGTTGCCAATTCTTTTGTCTCTCAACCGGTGCCATTCTGTAATGCATTTTAGAAATAGGTGTGGTCCTGGAGTAAGATCAATAGTACACTATCTTTTTGTCAGGTGGTTTTCTTGGTAATTCGTCAGGAAAACAATTTTCAAGTCTAGTTACAAGTGCGACCCTTGTTGGTTTTAGGAGTTTCCTTTACGTATCTACCATGTGTGCCATACTCATTGAACATTCTTGGTAAAGTAATATGTTGGCTTGAAACCTCGTCCGAAACTTTTTGACTTATTTCTATCTATGACTATTATCTTCTAACCTTTTGGTGTTTTCAACTTATACCCATGTGTCACTGAATGATCTACGTGTTAGTAATGAATACCACCTAGAAACTAGACAGAGGGGGGTGAATGGATAGTTTGATAGATTTTCGATTTCTTGAACTTTAATTGCTATAACAGATTGTGATGTAAGAAAATGCGGAATAAAATAAACAGTACACACACAATCACTTTAATCTACTTTGTATTAAGCAAATTAAATACTACAGCTTCCAAAATCTCACAAGAGAAATTCTAGCTTCTAAACAAGAACAATGTTTTCTTGCTTTGCTTATAGAGAAAAGAAGTGCTTCAAGATATTTCTATGATATGCTCACTTACAGCTAACAGTAGGGTGTGCACAATATATATATACCTATACAAACTAGTGCACACACCTATTTACACAGTTACCCTCTAATTGAAAGTCCAACTTGTCCTGCCATAAGAAGTTAACTGTGTCAGGAAGGACCACCTGCTTTTCGGAGTCTTTCCCGTTTCTGTAGCTGCTTGTCTCTTATCTTTCTCTCCAAGTTTAGCTGTAGATTTACCATCTGTTCTTTGGACCACCTTACCGTAATAGATGCTTCAGTATTTGTCTCCTTTGATTTTTGGTTCTGTACCTTGATTTGTCTTGTTATAAACGGCTAAGTATTGACATCGTGAACTCCAGCATAATCCTGATTCTTGGACTTGTCGATATGGTGTATTCTTGACTTTGTTATATGAGTGTATCAGGAGTATGCGACATAGGCTTAGAAGTGACTTTGCGATATAGCCTTCTTGAGGACTTCGCGACATAGCCTTTTTGAGGATTTCGCGACATAGCCTTTTTGAGGACTTTGTGACATAGCCTTTTTGAGGACTTCACGACATAGCCTTTTTGAGGACTTCACGATCTAGTACAATTTTGACTTTGCGATCTCAACACTTCACGATGTTTGTGATGAAGACTTCACGACATAGTTCATTTTGGACTATGCGATCTCAGTACTTCATGACATGGATATTTTGGACTTCACGACATAGTTCATTCTGACTTCACGTTATAGAGACTTAGACAAATTTCTGCAACTTATTTCTTCAAGGCCTTATTCACTCCAATCCTGCTGCATGAACAATTATGAACTTCTTCCAGGATAATTATTCTATGGCCTATGTACATTCTAGGTGCAAGAAACTTACTAAGCTCATTATAACATTGAGCATACATAATAAATCTAAGTACATGAAAACAAGACAATGTACAATAGAGACCTATACTATATGCCAGTGAAAGAATTCACTAGGTCAGGTAGAGTGACATAGTCACAATGAGTAGGCTTGTTAATAGTGGTACTCAGACTTGCCTTGAGCCTAACAATCTCCCCCAAATTGTGAGTAAGACCCTTAGGCACAATTTCATGTCTGATAACAAGCCTAACTTTACATAAAAGGAACTAAGGTTTAGAAAGAACAAAAGATGAATAGTATGAACAGATTTGTTTTTTATTACAAACAGAAAGTGAAAGCTTACAGATTGTCATTGTTGCTTAGCTGCTTCTTTTTCCATTTGCTTCTCAAGAAGGTCATCATAAATTTTCTTCTTTCTCACTTCTTCCTTTCTCTTCATATCTAAGATGGCTACTTGAATTTCATCTCTTGCAATTAGTTCTTCAATGAGAGGTGAGTCTTTTAGATCTTCAATTGCACCTCTAAGGGCACTTTCCACATAAGAATCTAAAAACTCCATCCTTATCTTACTTTTGCCTCCATTTTGATTTTTGTATTCCACAGCATAAGGATTTTTTTTACCTTGCACAGCCCTTTCTTTCTTAGCTCTTCAGCCCTCTCTTCCATCTCAGCCATCTCTTTCTCTTTCTGAATGCCCTTCTCTTCATTTTCCTTCCTTAGATTCTCTTTGTAGTCAGAGTGCATTTTCAAGAATCTGGCAATCTCTATCTTCCACAATCTCTCTTCCTTTTCTTCAAAGTTTAGCAGTGCATTTATTCTTTCAAGCTCATATTGAGGAAAGTATTGCCAGCTCCCTTGCTTCATTTGTCTTTCTCTTCCATCAGTGTATTTGATCTCTAGATGATTTTGCTTCACTTTGACTTCAAAGATTCTTTGGGCTCTCAGAAATGCTAGGGCATCTTCATTATAGTCTTCATCAAGAGGAAGAACATTGATCCCTACTACATTGGTGATTACCCCATTCCTCTTTGTTATCCTTGTCCTTTTGGCTACACTCTTGATCTTCAAATGCTTCACTTGAGGTAGCTTTCTGGAGCAGGGAGATTTAGTCTTCAGTGCCACATCATTTGGAAGTAGCTTCATCCCTTTCCCTTTCATCCACTGTAACACTCCACTAGCTGTGACTTTGTGGAAATGTCTTTTAGATTTTTCTTTTGTGGCTTCACTTTTCTTCTGTGGCAAATCAGATTCAGAAGTCTTGGATATTGATTTTGGAGGATCATTACTAACAATACCCACCCTAGACTTAGAGTCTTGTGTTGTGGTTAAGGTACTGCTAGCAATGTCCTTGAATAGCTGATTTCCACTTCTCTTCTTAACAGTTTCCTTCTTTCCCTGAGGGTCCTTCTTGTCATCATCAGCATCTTTAGATTTCTTTGAGGTTTTGCCTTTGATGCTCTCACTTCCTCCATCCTTATTGCTCCTTGATTGGCTTCTCCTTTTGTAGGTCTTCTCCTCATCATCCTCCTCATCATCTTTCTTCTTTCTTCTTTCTTTGAGTGACTCAGGAATAGTTCCATGAATCAAGAAAGATTGGAGAATTTGGATTAACTCTAGCTCTTCTGTTGTTCTGACTCCTCTCTTAGCTCTCAGCATTTGCAACACTTGATTTATCTTGATATTGTTCTTCATTGTCAAGTGTACAAGAATCACCAGTTGATCAATGTTGTTTGCTATGCTTAGACTTTGAAAAAGAATTGTCCTTGGGTTAGAGATAACTTCAGGCAATCTTTGAAATTGGTCTTTCTTTAAGTCATCATACAGCCTCCTGTTATTCTCCCCATTCTTCTCAATCAACTCCAGAATTGTGTTCAGCTCAGTAAACCTCAGTTTCTCTAGAGTTCCAAAGGATAAATGCGATAAGCAATTGTCCTTGGATACAATGATGATTTCTCTTAGATGAGCATTCTTGATTTTCCTGATTGCCACTGTAAAATACTTGATTTGTTCATTGATCTTGTTTCTGTAGTTGAGAGTGTCTCCTTGAACACTGGTGTAGATGGCTTTCAGAAACTCCAGAAAGGCCTCATCATGATAGACATTTGAATTGGAAACTTCCTGTAGCTTGGCCTCAGTGATCATCTTTGCTTTGACAGACTGAGCACTTGTTGATATTTGAGGGGTTGAGGTGTCTACTGGCATTGTAAAGGGATAGTAGGTAGTTGTGACTGTGCTTCTTTGACCTTGGTTATTGATGACATCCATAGAGGGAAGAGTGATTGGCTTTATAGTTTCTTCAGTGAGTTTGCCCTTAAGCTTTTGTTTCTTGGCTGGTACTCCCCCTCTCTTTTCCACAACAACCTCCTTTCCTTTCTCCCCCTTGGGCTTGGGATCAGACAAGATGTCTTGAGCTTCTCCAGGAACAGGAAGGTTCATGCTTCTGAGTAGGGTTGTCATCATTTGCTGTTGGACTAGCAAGATATTAGATGTTGTATTGCTTTGGTCATCCAACTTAGCATTGAGTTGTTTCAAGGATTGAGAGAGCACTTTGTTTTCAGATTTCAGATCAGCTACCTCCCTTTCCAAGCTATCCACCTTTGAGAAAAGTTGTTGAGATTTGAAAGAATTAAGGGATTGGTCCTTGATTTTGGAGAAGTCAAACTTTGAAATGTCAGAAATAGGAACTTCATCTACAAGCTTGTTCCCATACTGATTCTTCCACGGTACAGTGAGCATGGAGTTGGAATTGATGTTGGTTTGCACCTGGTTATCTAGCTTGGAAGAAAGCTTTTTCATGTTATCTGAGACCAAAGCTAGGGTGCAATCCATCTTGGTGACATTGGCAGCTGTTTTCTGAACCTCCTTAAGGATGCCATCTACCTTGGGAAAATCAGAGAGATAGGAGTTCCTGAGTTGAGTCAAAGATCTGTCTGTGTCCTCCTTGATAGAATAAATCTCTGATTGAAGACCATTCCCAAGATAATGCAGAGCCTTCAGCTGATTCTTGTACATATCATTTACAGCTTCAAAGACTGCTGTAGGAGCAAGATTTTTGGCATTGGACCCCAAGGATGTGAGATATTCTTCCCTGAGAAATGCTAGGGCATCCTTGATCTTCACAGATCTTTTAGCATCCAACCAGGCATCAACATTACCATCCTGTTGGGCTTCATCTACTATCTTGTCCTGTTGAGCTTCAACATCCTCCTTGTGACACAGAAGAATAACTTCATAGTCTGAATTTGGAAGGTTGGTTGTGAGGAGATGTTGAGCTATCCTTGAGATCTCATCAATCTGTGCCACATGAAGATTTTGAAGGTCTTCTTCCGTCAATTGTGAGGGCACAGATGATGATCCTGAAGGCCTGTCATGTTACACAGGCTTCAGCCATTCTGACATTGTGGCATGGGACAAGTGAGAGCTAGTGCTAGGCACTTCAGGGGTGATAAATGTATGAGTTTCCTCCAGTCTTGGAATGACTGTGGAGTCTGATGCTGTCTCCATTGAAATGGGGTGGGGTACAACATCATCTCCATGTGCCTGTGAAGGCAAGTCCAAATCCCTAAGGATTGGAGAAGGTGGCACAAAGTCTCCAGTAAGGACTGGTAAATCCTCTGTGTTGGTGTTGGTGTCATTAGAATATGCCCCGGCGTGCATTTCCTGACCAACCAAATGAGGGTCCTGGGTGGTGAGCACAGTGTCAAGCACCATGTCACTTGAGATTGGCTCAGTCGTAGATTGAGATTGTGACTGATCAAGTGCAGAATTGTCATGAGAATGACTTTTTTTGTTGAGAAGAAATATTAGATGTAGATTCTGGAAGAGAAGTGGATTGTAGACTAGATTTTGGCAACTCCCCATGAGAAATAGGAAGAGTTTCAATAGTGATGTGCTCTCCACTCAGATAATTATTACCATTATTTCCACCTGAGTCAAGAGTGAGTTCTTGACTCTGTGCCGACTCTTTACATATTGTAGTAAAGAGGCTACTCTTTTCAATACCAATGCCCTGTTGGGAGGACATTGACAGTAATAGGTGTACCCCTTTTTGCACATCTAAATCCTGTTGGGAGGATTCAGTGGTAGCTATTGATTTGGATTTCTTCTTTTGTCTGGTGAGCTGTGACTCAGGTTCCTCACTTCCTAAATCTACAGTTTCATTTATTATAGCAAGGGCTCTCTTCTTAGTCTTATTTTTAGTAACACCAACCTTTTGGGAGATTGGTGCACTTGGCTCCCTAATTTCTAGAGTAGTGTTTGCAGGAGGGTCACTGGATGGGATAGGAAGGCTAGGGTTAGACTTTGAATCTCCTTCAGTCTTAGCCTTCCCTTTCCAGGAAAGTTCATGATATATGGGCTTATCAAGTGGATAGGATGCAAATGTGTCATGCATATGTCGGGTCACACTTAGTATCACATCCACTTGATTCCTTGTATCCAATGAACCAAATAAAACTCTGGACATGGATTTGGAATTAGCCATTTTAGTTTTATCTATACCTTCTAATTCATGCACATTATTATCAAGATAATTTAAAATGCACTGAAGAAAACGAGGGTAAAAGATGTCATTACCTCTTCCACGAACAGTCCTGCCTAGCCTTTGAGCCAATTCTTTGAGAATAATGGCTCCTACATTTATCTCCTGATTGTGAGCTAAGGAGTAGGCTAGTTTCACAACAATGTGACTGATTTGGTCCCATCCTGCCTTCCTGCATAAAAACACCTTCTGGAGTGCGTCAAACAGAAATGACCATTCCCTCCTTACATGCTTCTTGTTCAGCTTAGCCATGTCTATCTCATCTGCATACTTGATTAAATCCAAAAATGCTACCATTTCAGCATCATTAGCTTCAGCATCATGACCTTCAACCTTGAACCCCAAAGCTTCATTAATCTCCTTTTCTCCAAACTGCAGGTGCTTGCCCCCAATTGTGCAGTTAATTTCCTGAAACGAAGTCCCATCCTCCCTAGCCAGTGTTGATACCAAGGCTGTTCTCCAGAATCCTTCCAAAACATCAACATACGAAGTGGGGTTCATGGTTAACGCTTGGCGAAGGTAGGATGTGTTTAAGAACCGCACAAAGCACTTGTACCGGGGGTTTGCTTCAGCCTCTGAGGGGATAGTGAGAAGGTTGGTCTCTTTGGGTATGGTTAAAGGGTTTGATGAAGATGCTGCTTGAGATTTAGGTGCCATTTGAAATTGAGAGTGAAGAAGAGAGAAGAGAGTTTGAGTTTAGGTTTGAGAATTGAGAGTAAAAGACAAGATGAAAAGGTTGTGAACGGTTAGAAAAGAGTATTTATATGATAGAGACACTACGATATGGAGTTATGAATTTGTATAGGCTATTTGGATATCGTGAAGTCTCAAAACAGCCTATATCGCGAAGTCTTGCAAAGTGTATCGCAGAGTCTAAAAATGAACTATGTCACAAAGTCTTGAAGGTAGAAGGAATGGGGGAGACTTTACGATATAGTATAAATACCCTGTCTAAAACTCTCTTTTCGGAATTCCAAGCATTTTGTCAGACTTAAATCAAAAATTGAAATAAAATTAATTTAAATCAAAATTATGTCAAATATGGAGACTTGTCGATATAGTTATTCTAAGTCGCGAAGTCATAAAATGAACTATGTCACAAACTCAAGAATTGAACTATATTGCGAAGTCTCACAATTTCAACAGTTTGCGATATAAGTCTGTTTTTTTTAACTAAGCCGTGAACTCTCAAAATCACCTATGTAGAGATGTCTTAAAAGCTCATAACTTCTCACAAGAGTATGATTTGAAAAATATGCAGTAAAGTACTGAAATATTTATAAATCATATCTCAGCTAATTTTCACTCCAAGTAAATAGAGCATTTAAACACAGTGAAAATTTACTGCTGCAACAATTAACTAGCATACTTACTTAGAACAGCTAAATGAAGGATTTAGCAAACCAATTTCACTCACAAGTCTGTTAAAGACAGCTTCATTTAGAGGTTTAGTAAATATGTCAGCTAATTGTTTCTCAGTTGGAACATAAGAGACTGCTATAGTACCATTTGCAGCATGTTCCCTAATGAAATGGTACCTTATCTCAATGTGCTTTGTAGTAGAATGATTAACAGGATTGGCACCTATGGATATTGCACTTGTATTGTCACACATCAGGGGAATGTGTTCCAATACTAGTCCATAATCCATGAGTTGATTTCTAATCCAAAGCAATTGAGCACAGCAGCTTCCAGCAGCAATATATTCAGCCTCAGCTGTAGATGTTGCTGTGGATTGTTGTTTCTTACTGAACCAGGACACTAACCTTTGACCTAAGAATTGGCAGCTTCCAGAGGTGCTCTTCCTGTCAATTCTGCATCCAGCATAATCAAATCTGTGTAACCAACTAGGTTGAACCCAGTGCCCTTTGGATACCATAGCCCAAGATCAGGAGTCCCCTTTAAATACCTGAAGATTCTTTTGATAGCCATCACGTGAGATTCCTTAGGATGAGATTGGAACCTTGCACAAAGGCAAGTGGAAAACATGATGTCTAGCCTGTTAACAGTGAGATAGAGCAATGATCCAACCATTCCTCTATAGACCTTGATGTCAACTCTCTTTCCCTTCTTATCTTCATCAAGCTTGATTGCTGTGGACATAGGAGTTTTTGCTGGGGATGACTCTTCTAAACCATATTTCTTTAAGAGATCTTTAACATACTTAGATTGATTTATGAAGATGCCATCCTCCCTTTGATGTACCTGCAGGCCTAGGAAGAAGGTTAACTCTCCCATCATACTCATCTCATATTTGCTTTGCATCAATTTAGAGAACCTTTGATAGAGTTTTTCATTTGAAGAGCCAAAGATGATATCATCCACATAAATTTGAACTAGAATGATATCATTTCCATGCTTCTTGAAGAATAGAGTTTTATCAATTGTGCCTCTGGTGAATTGATGCTCAAGAAGAAATTGAGATAGAGTTTCATACCAGGCTCTTGGTGCCTGTTTGAGTCCATAGAGTGCCTTGAGCAGTCTATACACAAAGTCTGGGAAATTTTCATTCTCAAAGCCAGGAGGTTGGGATACATAAACTTCTTTAGCAAGATCACCATTAAGAAAAGCACTTTTCACATCCATTTGATACACCTTAAAGTCTGAGTGTGCTGCAAAAGCCAAGAATATCCTGATGGCTTCCAGTCTAGCTACAGGTGCAAATGTCTCATCATAGTCAATGCCTTCTTGTTGACAGTATCCTTTGGCAACCAACCTTGCTTTGTTTCTTATCACCACTCCTTCTTCATCCATCTTGTTCCTGAACACCCATTTGGTGTCAAAAACATTCTTTCCTTCAGGAGGTGGCACTAATTCCCATACTTTGTTTTTCTCAAATTGATTCAATTCTTCTTGCATAGCAACAATCCAGTCAGAATTCTTCAAGGCTTCTTCAATTACTTTTGGTTCTACTTGTGACAGAAAGCAGCTATACAGACATGTATTCATTGTTGCCCTCCTTGTTCTAACTCCCTCACTAGGATCTCCAATGATTTGATCCCTAGTGTGGGCTCTGTCCCATTTCCTTGTGTGACAGGTGTTTGAAGAAGACCATAAACTTCAAGAGTTTCAACATGTGGAACAGTTAGAACATGTGGTTCATCCTCACTTTCAGAATCCTCAAGATATCCTTTATTTTCAAATCTTAATGGCACACTGTCTTTTTCACTTGTTGCAAGTCCAGGAACTTTCTTGTCATCAAAGGTAACATCCATGCTTTCCATTACTTTGTGTTGCTCAGGTACAAACACTCTGTAAGCTGTCTTTTCCAGAGAGTATCCAATGAAGATACCTTCAAATGCCTTAGCATCAAATTTCCCAACATGTTCAGAAGTATCTTTCATCACAAAACACTTGCTTCCAAACACATGAAGGTGCTTGAAGGATGCTCTTTTGTCAGTCATTAATGAGTAAGGAGTTTTTCCAGACTTCTTATTGATCAATGTTCTATTTTTCACATAGCATGTCGTGTTAACAGCATCAGCCCAAAAGCTAGTAGGTAGCTTTACATCCAACAGCATTGTCCTTGCAGCTTCAATGAGAGTTCTATTCTTTCTCTCAACTACTCCATTTTGTTGAGGAGTTCTAGGAGCTGAAAACTGTTGAGAAATTCCTTTATCTTTGCAAAACTCATACAATGTTGAATTTCTAAACTCAGTTCCATTATCACTTGTCAACGCAACTACAGAGGAACCAGTGCTTTGTGCTTCTCTATCAGCTCTCTTAATATGCTCTATAATTACTTGAGGTGCTTCATCTTTGGATAACAGGAATTCCACCCAAGTGTACCTTGAATAATCATCAACCATGACTAGAGCATATTTCTTCTTGGAAAGGGACATTACATTCACAGGGCCAAATAGATCCATGTGAATTAGCTGCAGAGGCTTTGAGTTTGAATTGAGCAACTTGTTCTTGTGTCTTGATCTTTTAATCTTTCCTCTTTGACATGCTTCACATGCTCCATCTTGCACAAACTCCAAAGCAGGCATGTCTCTGATGAGTTCTCTCTTTACCAGAGAGTTCATTGCCTGAACATTCAAGTGAGACAGTTTCTTGTGCCATAGCCAGAATTCTTCATTTGTGGCTTTAGTGTAGAAACAACAAATTTCTCCCTTGTCTGCAGCCTTGAGATTTGCTACAAACAAGCTTCCTTTCTTCACACCAGTTAAAACAACTTCACCACTTCCTCTTTTTGAGATTTGACAATGATCTTCATCAAATTCCACCTTGAAACCCTTGTTGGTGAATTGTCCAATGCTCAAGAGGTTGTGGTTTAGTCCTTCAACAAATGCTACATCTTATTTTGGACCTATCCACACTCTCAGACTTGTATCCACCTTTAGCAGCACCAGCAATCCATTTTCCTTTATTGAAGGAGTTTGAACCACTTGATCCACCACCATTTCCAGCATTGAACCTGGACTTAAATGGCTGCTTACTTTTGAACCTAATGTTAGGATACCTCCTAGCCATATATGCAAAAGATTTGTTTTCCATCTTGTCCAGCTCATATATGCTGTAGAACTCATCTTCCTCAGGCAAATCATAGACAACTTGAGTCTCATCACCAGTGTCTTCAACTTCCAGCTCTTCAATCTTGACTTGACTGACTTTAAGAGATTCCATTCTTTGACCTAAGTTATCAGCAATAAGGGCACAGGAAGTATTTTCCATTAATCCTTGCTTTGCTTGAATGGATCTCTTTTGAAACAATTCTAGCTCATATGTTTTCAAAACACCATACAACACATCAAAACCAATCTTTGTTAGATCTCTTTCTTTGAGGGAAGAGATTCTTGGTTCCAAGTGATCTGGTAGAGTTAGCAAGAACTTCATGTTGAGCTCTTTTATCAGCTTGTTGAACCTCTCAAACACCTCTGTGATTCCCTCTTTTGGCTGAGCCATGAAAGCTTCATATTGTTAGACCAGAATCTGCTTCTTGTTCTTTCTCACTTCAGGAGTTCCTTCACATAGCACTTCTATAAGATCCCACATCTTCTTAGCACTACTACAGTGTGCAACAGTGCCATACATGTTGAAATCCATAGATTCACAAATAATAAGTTGGTGATGTCCATCTAGTGTTATTTTCTCCTTTTCAAGATCAGTGTGTTTGGAGGGGTCTTTAGGAACATGTCTTGCTGGTATTATCTCAGTACCAACAGTTGTTTCAGCAATCTGAATCATTGGAGTAAAGGGACCATGCTTTAGAATGTCTAAGTACATGGGATTTGAAGCTTTGATGAAAAGCAACATCTTCTTCTTCCAAAGACTGTAGTGCTCCTTGTTAAAGGGAGGAATCTTGATACTGCTTAGTTTCTGTGAACTCATTCTTCATCTTTTCCTATTTGTAAGTCAACAGCCTGCTCTGATACCACTTATTAGTAATGAATACCACCTAGAAACTAGACAGAGGGGGGGGGTGAATGGATAGTTTGATAGATTTTCGGTTTCTTGAACTTTAATTGCTATAACAGATTGTGTTGTAAGAAAATGCGGAATAAAATAAACAGTACCACGCAATCACTTTAATCTACTTTGTATTAAGAAAATTAAATACTACAGCTTCCAAAATCTCACAAGAGAAATTCTGGCTTCTAAACATGAATAATGTTTTCTTGCTTTGCTTACAGAGAAAAGAAGTGCTTCAAGATATTTCTATGATATGCTCACTTACAGCTAACAGTAGGGTGTGCACAATATATATACCTATACAAACTAGTGCACACACCTATTTACACAGTTACCCTCTAACTGAAAGTCCAACTTGTCCTGCCATAAGAAGTTAACTGTGTCAGGAAGGACCACCTGCTTTTCGGAGTCTTTCCCATTTCTGTAGCTGCTTGTCTCTTATCTTTCTCTCCAAGTTTAGCTGTAGATTTTCCATCTGTTCTTTGGACCACCTTACCGTAACAGATGCTTCAGTATTTGTCTCCTTTGATTTTTGGTTCTGTACCTTGATTTGTCTTGTTATAAACGGCTAAGTGTTGACATCGTGAACTCCAGCATAATCCTGGTTCTTGGACTTGTCGATATGGTGTATTCTTGACTTTGCTATATGAGTGTATCAGGAGTATGCGACATAGGCTTAGAAGTGACTTCGCGATATAGCCTTTTTGAGGACTTCGCGACATAGCCTTTTTGAGGACTTCGCGACATAGGCTTTTTGAGGACTTCGCGACATAGCCTTTTTTAGGACCTCACGACATAGCCTTTTTGAGGACTTCACGATCTAGTACAATTTTGACTTTGCGATCTCAACACTTCACGATGTTTGTGATGAAGACTTCACGACATAGTTCATTTTGGACTATGCGATCTCAGTACTTCACGACATGGATATTTTGGACTTCACGACATAGTTCATTCTGACTTCACGGTATAGGGACTTAGACAAATTTCTGCAACTTATTTCTTCAAGGCCTTATTCACTCCAATCTTGCTGCATGAACAATTATGAACTTCTTCCAGGATAATTATTCCATGGCCTATGTACATTCTAGGTGCAAGAAACTTACTAAGCTCATTATAACATTGAGCATACAGAATAAATCTAAGTACATGAAAACAAGACAATGTACAATAGAGACCTATATTATATGCCAGTGAAAGAATTCACTAGGTCATGTAGAGTGACATAGTCACAATGAGTAGGCTTGTTAATAGTGGTACTCAGACATGCCTTGAGCCTAACACTACGTATCAAACTTTTGATAATCATCCTGATTCCCAATATTACATCAAATTCTCATATCTTAAAAGAATATTTCCATGGTAGAATTGTTGTCTCTAAACTTCCATATGGCAATGTAGGCTTTTCTTATCAACATGTATCATCGTCTAGCTTGTTTTCTTTATCATAACAGGCTCTTCGAAGGATAAATGTTCCATTTCAAACTTATTCCTTAAGATCCGTGATAACATCTCTCCGGGTCATTCTAAAAGTGTGTCCACTAAATTGATTTTCTAAAGGTGCATTTAATCTTATAATTGGGTTTCTCTTAGTGGATATTAGTATTTCCCCGAAAACTCACCATTCATTCCTTATTTAAAGCAAACAATTCCTTCTCTATGCAAGTTAAATGCCATTCTTACCCCAATTTAAACAATAAACAATAGGTATATGGTCTTGGACGCTTTCATTGTGTATACCTTATTTTCTTTCAATGTGGTCGAATCTGACTTGGTTAGACTATTTGTGCAAATTCTAATTTCTCATGTTATCCTTGTCCTTTATTCAAAAGACTTCTTTTGTCATATTCTAACTTACGAATCTCTTTTCTAATTGTCCCAAAATTTTACTCGAGCTTACTTCTCTTAGCACTATAATCGTTGGGATATATTCCCATTTACCTCTATCTCAGTCCTCTAAACCAAAGCTGAGTAATTTATATCTTTTAGAATAGTAGCTCAATTTACGGCCATGGTGTTGATCCCTATAAAAATATTTAAATCCGTCTTCATTGATATCATCATGATATTAACAATTCTAGGAGTTCAATCCACTTAGCTTCTAATACTACAACCAATATTTCCTATTACTATAGTTAAACTTGATCCTCATGTGATTCTTCAAAATACTTAGAAAAATACTTGTCAAGAAACTACTCAATTAATCTAACTCAAGATCATTATCGTGCCTTTAATAGTTCTCATTTGGCGTATACCAGTTTTGATTTCCTCTTTAACATAATATGTAGCGTTGATGGTATTTTCAACTTACTCAACTTAAAATTCTCACAAGTTTTTTTCATCTCTCCAAACAATGCTCACGTTTCCTCGACATCAATAGTCCTTTTTAACTCAACAACATTTTACAGCTTAATAATGACGGTTTTCTCAACATAAGATGACCTCCTTCTCAAAGGATCTTTTCTGTCCAAGGATATTCAAAGAACAACTTTAAAGTATCATCCTTAGTTCGGTTTATGGTTAAGATCTTGTTTCTGGTTTTGATTTCTAATCCAAAGTATTGCCTTAGTTCTCTTCAAGTTAAGCTTGGGCGGTCATTCAGATATTTCACTTGGGTGATATCCTTTCCACATGTACCTGTAACCACAGTTTTATTTACAAAGAATAAGTTGGAAGCCTTTTAAAGAAGTTACGTAGAGGGTATTAACCAGGTGTTCAGATAAGTATTTAAAATTACTTACGGTGGTTTCCTCAACGGGTTCAATGGACATATCTCTAATTACATCAACATACCTCAATCGAATCATCTCCCATTCCAGTCCAAGAATTATATCAAATTCTCCTAGCTTAAAAGGAAGAAGATCTGCGTCAAATCGTTGTCCTTGAATCTCGGTACCACAATCTGGACATATCTGATCTAAAGGAACTGTTTCCTGATTTGCTACTTCTTTAACCAAAGTTTCACCTAATGGTACTGACTGAATATACAGTTTGTTCATAAAATTCTCTGATATAAAAGATCTTGCAGCTCCCAAATCAATCAAACAGATAGATGGAAACCTTCGTAACAACACTAGTCTTTTTAATATGTTCGGGATAGGTCGTTTTAGACTAATTCGTGGAATCATCCTGGAACTTCTATAAGAAAAGGCTCACAATCGAATTAAATGTCTTAAATATTGAATCTCAATTCTTCTACAGTCAAACCATTCTTTAAGTACCATATTCAGAATTAAAATATAGGGAAAACATGGATTGTGTACTCTATCCTTTCCCAAATGAAGGACAATTACTCTGCATCATCACTCAACATATCACAAGTTTATCCAACATAACTTATTTTCTCAATTCAAAAGGGTTATTCCGATAATTTCCCCTATATCCAAATTAAATTCATAGGACCTTAATACCAAACTATAAAACAATGTGTATGGGTTTTGAAGATATGACAAACGAACTAGTGTGATGGTCTCTTCCTTTTTAACGTTCATATTTCTCGAACTTAAGTTGTTGAATTACCCATTTCTAGGAAAGAAATATCATCAATCCGAAATTTCAGTATATACTGTCGCAACTTTAAAGCACTAATCCTTTTATGATCCATAAGAACCTTGAACGAAATAACTCAGAGATGGAAAATGTTAAACAATGACATATGTATAATCAAATCTTGGTAACGCTAATCTTTTATAAGGGGTTAACTGAGAGATCAAAATGATCATTGAACATTTGTTCCGTTGCATGTGTCATTAGGACAACCGTCATAGTACACAAGGTGGCCAGCCTTCAGTACTCTAACGACAAGCAACAGTACAAATAGGTGGCGTCCCACCAGACTTCTATCACACAAACAGATAGTCATCCCCTATTTATAGAGTTGTTCATCTCCGTATCACAAAAGGGTCAAATCTAAGAAGAGTTATAAAAAGAACTTATATTTTCGAAGTAGATAGTGATAGATAAATTGACCTCTGAACAATATAGATACCTTTCAAGCAGGAATGAAAACGTCTGAGCGAACTCAAATGATAAAAATTACCGACAATCGTGGCTAATAAGGCGCAACCGCTGGTTCTAGAATGAAAACATTACTTGTAAACACTAACAGCTCATCAGGGAAGAAAAATCTTTAAGAGGATATGTACGAAAGACTTATTGTCGGAGGGCACTAGCTCAACTCCTATAAGCTTCATCTTTCGAACTACTAATTACTGTCACGAAATCATTCAATAGCTTAGTTTCGAATTTCGGAACACATAGTTGTATCTCTTAGAGTCCATCTTTGGTGCATGTACCTTGAGCTGGTCCGATTCTGGAAAACGGGTATCACGACATCTTACAAAAGAATGGAACAAGTTCAAAAGGGGTATCGTCCAAAAATCTACATCCATATCTCTTCCAAATCCCAAAGTAGTAACCGACAATGATATTTTTAAATTCTGAATCACATCAGATAGGGATGTATTAACAGAAGTCAAAGGATCATAGTCAGGAATTACTAGAGGGAAATCTACTATATCCACATCAAAAAGAAGGTAAATCTACTAAACCTATCACCTAATAGGAAGGAGGTGTAAGTATCCCAATGGAAAATCCTCAATGTCATTGTTTATGATCATATACTCTTTCGATGGTTTAGTGATTAACTTTGAACTAGGATCTTCATGATCTCTCTGATAGGAGTAGGAGATCTGTCTCGAATAGCATGGAAATCTGAGGACTCTGATGAAGATATCTACAAAAGTACAGAAAATTCTATCATAATAGGTTCTATCTAGCAACATGTATAGGCATATTTGGTGATATACGCTTAAAACTCATCAAAGTATAGAAATCTATATGTGGAGCTATAGCTCTTAAGTAATCGCAAACTCGTCTCACTATCTTAACTCTATCGTCGTATTATATCCCAAGGATCTCACATTTTCCTAAGAATATAACTACCACTCTGATACCAAAACTGTGACGCCCCCAAATCCACTATCAGAAGACTCAGGATGCCACGTACCATAGTCATCTGTAAAACACAAAATATAATACATATCATAATGATTATAATCCATACAACAAGCAGTGGTTCCAGCCCACAAGTCCAGGCATCGTTCTATCTCTGACTTATTACATCATTACTACTTAATACATACCATGCCACTAGATACATAAAGTTTATTGGTAGATAATGATCTCTGGTGTAGCTCCCCTGACAGCGTCTCTGAAATAACGGTACTACTCCATGTCGGTGCCTTACTGCATCTTTTCATTCCCTTTAGCCTTGTATCGGAATGAATCGCCTCTTTCCTCTTTAACTGTAAAAATATGATTAACAACAAGGGTGAGCAACTATGTGCTCAGCAAATCCACTGACTGACTCTCTCTTACCAACACTACTATTGAGTGAAAATGAAATAATATTTACAAAACTCGAAGTGTGACAATTTATTCTGACGGACTAAAACTCCATTGGTTGACCAAATCATTTGTCTCAAAACAATCGCATTTGAAATTTGAAAGTAGTAGATACTGGTCTGTCTCCTTTACGATACCCCACGGCGCGATCAAATTTAGAAACTTAAAATAAAAATAAAAATTATCGTACCTGAACATTAAATCCGACTGAAGTAAATAAATTTTAACTACCTCGATATAGGAAAGTAGCTATAACTGAATGACTTTTAAGGTCATCTTGAACAAATAAGATGCCCAGGAAATTGAATTAAATACACTTTAGGGACAAGAAATATTTTTAGGGGTCTCTCTGAAATGAATATAATGATATTACTCATTTATAACAAAATAAACTGACAGAAACTATTCAATAAACATTTCAGAAAAAAAGAATATAACCAAAATTTAGAAATCAGTACTTCTCAAAATAATGTAGTAGGAGTGAGGGTCAGAAGAACTTGCCTCGATCTCGATGTGCACAAAATCAAATAATATTAATACTCTACCCGCGTGATTGCCTTCAATTTACGGGTCACGGAAATATTCTCTAAAAGAATAAATCACAAGTATGTAAGCAATTCATCGCAAATAAATCGGGTCGGCAATAAATAAAATAATAATAATCAAAACAAAAGGACATCTACTTTCCTTAAATCTGCACTATGCATTTCTCCCTTAAAAATATTAGTCCAGGTAAGAACTCAATGCTTCTTTCCTAATTTTAAACTAATTAAATAAATAAATCCTCGGGACGGAATTTCGTCATAATTAATCTCTATTAAATCACAACAGTGCTCAAATATCTCTAAAATACTTAACAGGGAATTTTATAAATTATTCTCGATTAAACAATCCCACTTCATTCCATTAAAAACTCCCAAATCAACTCTAGAAAACGTTATTCTATTATTAATGCCTCTAAATTTTATTTTTAAAACGAATGGATCATTTCTAAAATCTCTACAATACTCTATTTTTAGTCTCTAAAATAATCTCTTTTATTCCAATTATCCAAAATTATTCCCAAATTACCAATTTATTAGTCTCTAAATTAAATCCAAATTTTAACTAATTAATCATTTAAATCTTTCTATTTGTATTCAGATTTTAATACTCAATTAACACTTTATTTAAATAATTATCACCTAAATAATCACCCACACACTCACACACACCAACACACACATGTCACACGCACACACATGCTGAACACACGCATGGCACACGCACACACATGTTGAACACACGCACGCACACGTCCCACACACGCGGGCACACGCCACGCGCGTGTGGCCACGCGCCACCGCCGTTCCCCTCTTTCTGTCGTCACTCTCTTTCTCTCTTTGCCAATCTCTCTCGCATCTCTCTCTTTCTGCACCATCTCTCTCTCTCCCTCCGATTCTCCCTCTCCTCTTTCTCTCCTTCTCTCGCACTCTCCTCCTCTCTTCTTCTGTCTTACCGCGAGCCCCCACCCCCCTGCATCTCTTCCGATGACCATCCACCACCGCCGGTCACCGTTACCGCCGCGGTGGTGGTCCTCACACCAACAATCAACAACAATCACCCACTACAAACAGAAACCCCAAACAATTTGCAAACAATACATATAATTCAACCCCAAAATCATTCATTACAAACATCAAAACAGAAATCCCTAATTTACAAATAAAACCCTAATTACAAAATGATATTTGTACAATTAAAACATAATATTAAAGCTTTAAAACGAAATCAAAGGGTTTTTAAAGATTTAAAACTCATACCCCTTTTGTAAGAACCCTAATTTGTTTCTTCCCTCTTTCCTGCCGTGAAACAAACTGTGATGTGAAAAACAAATGCCGACTAATCAAAATGATTGATAGATATTGGGCCTCTAATTGGGCTTCTAAAATTTGGGCCTAAAAATCAACCCAAATAAGTAATAATCAATTTCTATTTATTAAATTCCTAAAAGTTTAATAATCTATCCAAATTTTAAATGTGGCCGCATCCTACAAAAATATTATTAAATAAAACGTAACAGCGAGTGGAAAATATTAAATATTTACGGGATTACAGACAGAATAAGGAGGAAGTCATATTAGTTCAGCCTTACGTAATAGCTAAGGACCGGAGGCAAGTGTTTATACTCTTCACTTAATTTTCCAGTGTTGGCTCTTTTACATTTAATTGAAAGTGTTTTATATAATCTCGTATATTCACGAGTATTCTTTCATACCTTTTTAGACCAGATTCATATTTCCATATTAATTGGGGAAAATATAATTATTGTGTTGAAACGATTTAAAAGACAGTTATGGGACTTATACGAATGCTTTCTTTCAAAAATCCTGATTTGAGAATACTAGTTTGGAATGTTGTAAACCCTAAATGATTGGGAAATTGTGAACCCGATAAGGGTAAAATGTTATTTTAAATTCTGGGTTATAGTACTTGTTCTACAAGTATTCTATTTTCTATCTTGCACCTATGTAAGTGTTCTTATTATTTCTTGTTAATGCAATTATCTGATCCAGTCCTTTATTCGAACTCATATATGTTATGCATAATTTAGTTTATTTCCTTCAGAATGTAAGGCTTATCTATTATAAGTATACTTTTTGAAGGACTTGAGCTATTTCTTTCAGTATTCAATAAACCTTTATTTCTTTTTTCATAAACTTCACCTTGAATTTTCCCTAAACTTGAACTTGACTTTTTTGTTACTTATCAACTAGTGGACCTTATTTATTCTTCCATAATGAGATAATATGTACTGTTGAGGCCATCTAGAGTCTGTTCCTTGAACCCTACTTTATATTGAGCAGTTGTAATTTCTTTTGATATCGTAATGCATGTTTCATTTCATAGTTAACTTTGTTGAGCATGTCATTGTTTATTCTTCATCTATGCCCCAATTGTTGTGTCAATCTCGTCGACACTTATCGTTATTGTTTATTCTTCATTATCATCCCAATTGTTGCATCGATCTCGTCGATGTTTATTGTATTGTTACTTTTCATGTACACCTCCCACTATTGTGTCGATCTCGTCGATACTAGATTGTATTGCTATTCTTTTACTGATTCTTCATAGTTAAGTTTTTTCCTGGAACGTGAGTTTTTCAGCGATTGTTGTAATAAGGTTATCGATTCTTCCGACACCTGATTGTCGTAGTAAGGTTGTCGATTGTACCGACACCTGACGTATATGTTATAGAATTGGAATGTTTTTAAATGGACCAATAATGGCCGGACCAGATTCGTGGTCGGAATTAATTAAGGCCAAATAAGGCCAGTGATCCTACTTAAAGGACTTTGATGTGTGCCTAGTCCGGGGTTGATGCGTGACTGATCAGCAGCTCAACCTTATTGATTTCTAAAAATATATATAAAAATCCAATTCTAATACCACTTCTTACATTTGAGATTGAATACATCCATATGTTCTGTACTTGTGAGTTATAACCTAATATTCGGGTTTATCCTTTTCTTAAAATTGTTGGTTCGGTGATTAATAAGACGGGGTTTCAATCCCGCTGAAACCGCTTACTCTTAACTTACAATGGATTACAAATAGTCAAAATCCACTTTCTTGATTCCATTGACAGTTGTGAGATATCTACCTTGATGGGTTTTACTCATACCGCATATTCAGTTGGTGCCATATTGAAGTCTTGAACTACATTCTTTATACCATGGCCGAGCGTTTTAGCTCATTCTTACTTCTTTATTATTCTCCCTTCCAGAATTGTTAGTTTCAAAAGATGTTGTGAATGGAACTGTTATCTTCAAAAATAATATTTTTGTAAAAACTATGGTCTCCAAAACGTATGGGTTTACATTTACTTCATATTTTTCTACATACTCTTGTAGTCACTGTTGTTTGGGTAACCATGGCGACCAATATAAATTCCTTCGTGTTTTAAACTATTCAGTTGCTAGAAGCTGAATGAGAATTTATTGCGAAATACCAAACTTGTTTTAAAAGTTTTAAAAATTACAAATGTTCAAACCAAAAGCCTATTTTATTGGAAAGCTCAAAAATTTATTTTGAAACTTCTCCTATTATACTTTGATAATGCACCTGCTGAGCTTGGGCATATTGGAAGCCTACTTGTTTTCTTCATATTTTAGCCTTTCTGTAAGAAGGCATATTGGCGGGAGTTGTCCGCGTAGCTTGGGCAGAAAAGGAAAAGATGTTAACGCGAAGATGTTATAATCCAGAATATTTGGAGTGAGTGTAAGGTTATTGTATAAAGTGATTTCTATACTAGTGTTATACAATTGCATGGTATACTTCTTGTCGAAGTTATACTAGTGTTATACAATTTATGCAAAGAGAATTGTTGTAAAGAAGAAAATTTTATGTAATGGAATTTTGGATTCTTGTTTCTAGCACTATAACCTTTAAAGATTCTTGGTAGAGTTGGGGTCACAGATGTTATATTTGTATTGGTTTAACATTTAACAGGTTGTTCTAAATTGAGGTTTCAGTGTGACAACTAAATCCTCTGACCCCGGTTACAACGACAGTATATTCACTCTGACAGCAACATTGGCGGAAGCCCTGAGACAGCGACTTTATCCTAGTCTGACAGCAAGCTTAGAAATCCTGATAGCATCTATTGCGGGGATTTCTTACTGTCACCGAAAGCACATTCTCATGACAGCAAGCTTGAAGATCAGGATACTGTCATCAAGGGATAATCTTTGTATTGGGGATCTACCCAGTTAAACATGAGACAGTTTGGATGTTCAAAAAATAGGCGTGATGCAGTATCCCAACACTGCATTAGGTCTGCAAGACTATGACAGAAGCTCGAGAGATCACATGACAAAGCTCACCAATTCTAGAGTATGACAAATCAACATCTACTGAATTGTGTTAGCTAAAAATAGAATGTATCTAGATTGCTTTCCTCTGTAATGATAAACTTGTTTGTATAGCAATTTAGGTAAGACTCACGGGTAGACAATTTGTAAGAAGCTGCCACATGAAAATGAAAGCAGCTTCACAAACCCGTGATGATAGAGATAGGATTAGTTTACTTAGACTATCTCTCAATTCATTCTATATATCACTCGAGAAACTGAAGCTCAAGAAAACTGATATTTTCTTGAGGTTGTAGGAAAACATTTCAAAATAAATAAAACATTTATTTTGTGAGAAAAACTCTTGTGCCTACTTTTGTTTGCAATTCCTAAACTGATAAACATTAACCTTAGTTTTAATTGTTGAAACGTAGATTGAAATTTATCAGTATTGCATTCAACCCCCCCCCCCCCTTCTGCAATAGTCAAGGACCAACACATATGAAGGCCCGAACCCGTTCTTTGTCCAAGCTATCCCGGATCCAGTTCAACCTTCCAATCCAACTGATCAAAATTTGGCGTAGATTTGTGGCAACTACGTTTGCTTTTGGGGACTTAGTACCCGTGTAATGATTATCTTGCTACATATTTGACTTGTCATTTTCTACTACTCTGGAGATGTTTCCGGTTTGTATGGCCAACCCGGGTCTTCGTACTTTGTTCCTCAATTAATTTGGCTACCTTTCATGACTTTTATGTACTTTGCTTTTTCTTCGTGTATGTTTGATATTTTGGATAATTTTTTGCCTAATAGCTCAATTGTTTTAGTACTTATGAAATTTTCCTAAGATTTTTGATGATGCATATTGCTGGTAACCTAGTCCTATGGCTTAGTCTGGGCTGGGCTTATAGTTTTAGTACTTGGGAAATTTTCCTAAGATTTTTGATGATGCACATTGCTAGTAACCCGGTCCCATGGCTTAGTCCGGGCCGGGTTTATAGTTTTAGTACTTAGGAAATTTTCCTAAGATTTTTGATGATGCATATTGTTGGTGACCCGGTCCTATGGCTTAGTCCTAGTCGGGTTTATAGTTTTAGTACTTAAGAAATTTTTCTAAGATTTTTGATGATGCATATTACTGGTAACTGGGTCCCTTGGCTTAGCCGGGCCGGGTTTATAGTTTTAGTACTTAGGAAATTTTCCTAAGATTTTTAATGAAGCATATTGTTGGTAACCCAGTCCTATGGCTTAGTGCGGGCCGGGTTTATAGTTTTAGTACTTAGGAAATTTTCCTAAGACTTTTGATGATGCATATTGTTGGGGACCCTGCTTATTGCTCTGAGCCAGGATTGTTGGGGTGCATATTGCTGGGGACCTTGGCTACATGTGATGCTTATTGCTCTAAGTCAGGGTTATTGGAGTGCATATTGTTGGGGACCCTGGCTACATGTGATGCTTATTGCTTTGAGCCAGGGTTGATACAAAATTGAAAAATACGAAAAATGTAAAATACAAGTTTGTAATATATGAAATAATAAAATTCCCGGGTTTTTTTCATAGAAAGATTCGGAGTACAAATTTTTTATTCTTACTTCAATACAAAAAGTGATACTACTTGATGAAGCTTCTGGGCTTTCGGGAGCTCCTTATTCCTGGTCCAGGCTCTGAATTCTTCTTACTGATAGAACTTCCTGAGTCTAAGGCCATGCCAAGTGTTGGGGACCTCAGAATCATCTATGTGAGTGAGCTTGTAGGTTCCCGGTCGGAGTACTTCGGCTATTTTGTAAGGGCCTTCCCACTTTCGCATAAGCTTGCCAGTATTGGTTGGGTCGGAAGCCTCAGTATCTCTGAGCACCAGGTCTCCAACTTGAAAGTTCTTAACCCGTGCCTTTTTTCCGAAGTACTCTCTAGTTTTTTCTTTATATTTCTCCATCCTCCCAACAGCTTGATCCCGGATTTCATCAATCAGGACTACGTTGGTATTTTGTAATATTTTAGACATGAGGTGTCTCTTAAAAAGAATATTAACATTATATCTCAACTTGTAGTTGATTGTTTCGGTCTATGTGGTATCCTATTTTTGGATTTCATTGATCATGTCAGTCAATTAACTAGATGGTTTGTTAATGAACATAGGGGACTACATTCTATTTTATGAGATACTTTAGGGACTTGGGCAACATACTATTTTCGCACTTGAATTGGTTGCTAATATAAAATTAATATGTCTATTGTGCCTTAGTGTAACATTATGTGATTTACAACGAGGCATGTGCCTTGCACGAGTTTTTATGCTATTTTATTATTTAATCTAACTTATAACATGGGGTATATAAAAAAACATAAGGGTCTTCATATTTCATTTTGAGTTTGGAAGCAAATCCCAATTTCAAGACACTGTGAATTTATATCCAATTTAATTCATCTACGATTTGCTTGTTCGGAAGGTAAACAATTTGATTGAGTGATATTTATTATTTTCTCAATTTGATTATAATTATTTGTATTTTTTGTTATTGAATTGTGGTTATTAGGTTTGATGGATAATAATAACAGGAGATCTACACAAGGCGGTGAATCAGCCAACGATGGCGGTGGCGATTGGAGGAGTCAGATGCAACATGAATCTCGAAAACGGATTTTTTTCCATATGTATGTATATTTTTATGCCTCGTAAAACATGTACATTATTGTTTATGATCTTTGCCGAGTTTTCGTAATTTAGGGAATGTGTATTAAATATCTAGATGATTAATTACTCAATTCTAGTTTTTCGAAATCTAGGTAGAACCTTGATAAATAATTCTACTCAATTCCTTTCTTGAGTGCACTTAAAAGTGGATTTGTGATTAAGCTATTATCCACGGTAGAATCCCTCAAACTCAATACGCTTTACTGTAATAATCTCTCTAAATTGATAAAAAGTCTCAATCCAAGTTCGTGCTAATATTTGATATCTCCTATATCATAAATTTTAATATTTTCCAAGAAAATTTTAGTGTTAAGTATCGTCCAACTTTCGAATGAAGTCATATCTTTGATTAAATACACATTTTATACATTTTACGAGTATGAAAATATGTAATGATACTAATTTATGCTAAAAGAAAATCCGCTAGTAACTTTGAAACTATTCATTATCATCAGAATTATCTAATTGGTTATTGTGATCTTCTCATATTGTATGAACAAACAACATTTATAAATGTAATAAGTGTTATTGATTTTAGGGTGTGAACTATCGATTAAGTGTGTGAAATGATCCGCTCCCTTAATTTGTAATTATATTATAACAATTAAACAATATCCCTGATATCGCAAAAACAAGAAGGTAGAGCTTGGTGTGTCGGCGTGCTCTAGAATTAGCGAGACACAAAGTTGAGACATAACACTACTTCACAAAATCATGGAACTATGGTTGAACTATGATTGACATGACTAAACTCGACAACATTATAAAAATATGGCTCATGGTTGAGCTACCTTTTGGCATTGGTGTTGCTTTTCAGAAGAGCCGAAAGTGTGATTCTGGATTTTGTTGCCAACAAGTCACTTTTTATATAGTGAGTCACCAGTTTATGCTTATTTTTTTCTTGTTGTGTTCATTGTTTTTTGCAGTTTGATACCTACATTATAAATTTCAAAATTGTAGTTGGTATCTTTTTACTGTCTATTTAAGTTTCCTCATTACTACATTTTAGTTTGTGTATATGGATGTTTGTGTACCTCATATGATAATTTTGTGGAGTTTCTTTTACTCTCTTTGATAAATTCTCTCAGCCTTTTGGTTCAATATTGTTATTTCATAAAATGAGCCATTGGTTCAGTATTGTTATCCATAAAATGAGCCATGTATGCGAGACTATGAGATGCATGAGTGTTTTTAGACCTTTTTTCTTATTTTAGTATCACTCCTAAGTTGCTAAACTTAAAATTTTCTTGTTTTACGTTAGAATGGACAAGTTGAAAAGGAAATTTCCCTTGTCCGGACAAGAGGGATTCCAAGAGCTCAGGAAAATTGCTATGAGATTTGAAGAAGATATATACACTTCTGCAACAAGCCAGGTTACATAGCTGCAAATTGCGTTCGTGATTTGGATCTTCTTGTTTAAATTCAATGATTATGATTGCATTATTTAATGGCAGGTTGATTATTTCATGAAGATATCTTCGAAGATGTTGGCCATGGAGACAAAATATCCCATATCTAATGCAATACCGTCCAACTCTGCTAACATTGGCCAGAATCCCCAAGATCCAGGTAGTTTCACTAACGTGAATGTGTTTGTGCACCATTATTGTATTTTAAACACATCTACATGTCTTCTATACTTTATCTAATTCCCCATATAGCTTTTCATATTGATAAATTGATGTTATAATCTTTGGACATGAGAATTATCTGTCTAACACTCGACATTTAACACCCCAATCCCACATCGAGGAGATTCATGACTTTAGTTTAGTTTATAAGGCAAAATACTACTACTAATTGCACCAAGAAATCATGATCTGTTGGGGGCCTGTGGTGGGCTTTTGGACTACCCAAGTTGGATGCATTTAGTCCAATTGTGGTATCACTTTGATCCAAGATTATGCCTTTATTTTGTTTTTTGCTCTTTTTCTCCCTCTTGGTGAACAGGTTCTCAAAGCATGCAATCCCAATCAGGTCAACTCTTACTCCAAAACATCGCCAATAATATTGCCGCAGCTGGAATGCAAGGATCTTCACAGACTAATATTCCTAGTGTTAATCGGAGTTTCAACACGCAGAGCATACCACCTATTTCTGGGGTTTTACAGAACTCTGTGCCAAGCGCAATTGGACAAGGCATTCCTTATAATGTTTTGGCCTATTCACAGAGGCAGACAGGGAGGCAACAACAGGGTGTTTCTAATATACAACATCATATGTTGTTGCCTACACAGCAGCAACAGCATCTCGTGGGACAGTCTACTGCTACAAATATACAACAAAACCAGATAATTGGGCAACAAAATAGAATCCCTGACATGCAGCAAAATCAACAAAGGTTGCCAAGTCAACAGAACAAACTTTCCAACCAACAATCACAGCAGCTGATGGGTTTACCTAACAACTTTGCCCATATGTATCAGCAGCAGTTGGGCACCCAGGAGCAGCAACAGCACCATCAATTGGTAGGAGCTCATCAGAGCGCATCAAATTTGTTGCCAAATCAAGCTCAACAGTCACATCAGCAGGTGATGTCCAATCAGTTCCCAAACCAAACTCAGACACAACAGCAGTCACAAATGATGTTTCAAATGCCAGTACAACCAGTACAGTTTCCGCAGCAACTAGGTCTGCAACTTCAGCCAAATCTCTTGCACCGTGGCATGCAGCAAACGCTTCAAACGCTTAAGCAGAAGCAGGTTTTTCAACCTCAGAGAGCCATGGAGGAGGCATTGTCAAGTATGTATTTCTGGCCTTGTGATCTTCACATTTCTTGTACCTATTCAATATGCAAGTTGTTTTGCATGCTTCTCTAAGTTTTTAATACACATTTTCATGATTTCAATGATCAAACTAACATTTTAACATATATTTGATTATATACTTTTGCTCAACTGCTTTGTTCATCGATCTACATCCTTAATGATGCAGAACAGCTTTAAGAAACTATGAATAAATGATAATTAAAAAAGAATAGTGATATAACTTGGGCGATTTGATCGTGGAAGAATCACTACCCCAACTGTATCCAATAAACAAAGATAAAAATACCATAAATTGCAACCCAATATGTCAGTAATCAAGTTTAAGATAGTATTTGACTGTTACATGATTTGTATAGTGGGAAACGTATCCTCAAACGGAGGCTAAAAAGAAATGGAGTACTCTCTCTAGGTTCTTATACTTATCTCTTTTTGTTTCTTTAAACTTTATGTACTCTCTCAAAGCTAGTACTAGAATTGTGAGGTGCCATTGTACATCTCATTGACCTTACGAAGATACTTCTTAAGCTTATATTCTTATATTATTATTACATCAGTCTGGGAGAGAGGGGTAGGATTTAGGGAGAAGAATCTAAACCTCAGCTAAGTAAGGGTGAAATATTGCTTATGTTTAAGCTTTGGACTAGCCAAGCCTATCATGCATGTTCAAATTCAAGATTGTACTATAACCTGACTGATGTTTTGGAAGGGCTGGGAAACCTAGATATTCACTCACTTATACCTCGCGTTTGAATCTTAGCTTCGTTTCTTGCATATATAGCTTGTCTATATGTTTGTACTTCTCTTGAATCTTTGTTTTCTTTGCCGTTTTCAGTTTGTATGTCTAGGTTTGGAGGAAAAGTAAAAACTGATGTAGTAACTAGATAATTTGGTGTCTTCATATTGTTCCTTTTTTTTTTCTAGAAAAGATCGCTTATGCATACTATTTCTTTTTCATATGAAGTCACTCTAGTGCCCAGAATGTTTATGGATATTGATATTATTTTATTTACCAATCTATAGCTTCTCTGGATTCCACAGCTCAGACCGGAAATGCATCTAGAGATTGGCAGGAGGAGACTTTTCGAAAGGTAATGTATAGATGTGATCTTGTTCGGGGTGATCCCACTAGTCATACACATAAGTGAATGAGAACATTAGTATGGTATTATGTACTGTTCAATTTACGCATAAGGAATAAGTGAATTTATTTACTTACAAATTATCAAACTGCCCACAAAATGACTGGGAGTTAGTTAGACTGAGATCGAAACTTGAATAAGTTTTGGAAATGAATGGTTGAATTGCTGAAATGTGAAAAAGTGAAAAAGAATTTGGAACTTGAAAATAAATAATTTTTGTAAGGCTAGGTGTAGAAAATTATGGACATTTAGAGGAGGGATTTCAAAAAATTGAATTGCTCAGTCACATTGTTGTCATCTATTAGCAGAAGATGTGTGGTAGTTTCCTTATATTATTCACTAATAATGTCTTCTCTGTAATCATATAAAAACCTTATGGCTTCTTGCAGATCAAGACCATGAAGGATATGCATTTTCCGGATTTAAATGAGATTTACCAGAAAGTTGTTGCGAAAATGCATCAGGTAGTTTACTAATCTACTTATGTGTCCCAACATGTTTCCTTTAATTGTTGGCCTTTCACTACTAGGAAAACTGCAATAGACATCGGCTTTTGAAAACAGAAGCGATGTCTTCGCATGTGTAGAGAAAGGTAGGGATATGTTTCTTTTTGGGTTAAATATCAAATACATCACTCATTATGTTCAAATGTATCAAATTAATCACTCATTGCAAAAATGACTCAATTTAGTCACTAATTTAAAATTTTGTATCAACTTTGTCATTAAAATGTTGAAATTTTGTATCAATTTAGTCATTCTCACGTGATGTCTTTGATACGAAATCTTAAATTAGTGACTAAATTGAGACATTTTTGCAATGAGTGATTAATTTGATACATTTGGACACAATGAATGACATATTTGATATTTAACCCGTTTCTTTTTTACATTGATTCCTTAATAAGGAACTGATGTCTATGTTTCTCTTTTACATCGGTTTCTTAATAAAGGGCTGATTTGTTTCTTTTTATTTGACATCAGTTCTGTATAATAATCAGTTCTGTATAATAATCGTTGTCTTTCTATTCTTTGGACATCAGTTCTTTACTTTTCTGATTTATTTTGTTATTTTAAATATCATTGTTAATCAGTGTGCTGATGTTATTTACCATCCATATAGTCATGTCTATTTATCATTCACGAAGCTTATATGAAGTGACAGTGATACTGCCAAATACCCTCAACCTCTTTAGAGTATTGTGTTGATGATGAGTCAAATTCATAACCTTTCAGTTTAGCTTGATGATCTATTAGTTATATACAATGCCTTTTCCTTAATACAGCACGAGTCTCTTCTACTACAACAGCCACAGTTGCAGCAAGGAATGTACCCGAAGCTTAAAGCTTTTAAGAGTATGCTCGAGCGTTTCATTTCATTATTACAAATCTCAAAGAGCAATTTACAAATTGGATACAAGGATAACTTGGGCATATATGAAGAGCAAATTATGAGAATTATTAGGCTTAGCAAGCCTATTCCTCATATAGGCTCAGGGGGAACAGTGCAGCAGAATGTGTCCAATCTGCAGCACAATCCATCTTCTGCTAAATACGGGATTTCACTACATCCAAGTTCTTCTTTGGGTCCAGGACAGATTAATTCTATGAATTCAGTGCAGATACTTGCCACTGGACCTCTACAAAAAAATCCCGTGAGTGTTCCTCAACAAGCAACTGTGAACCTTATTTCATCACAAAGTGGAATGACTTCTCTAAAAGCAAACCATAATTCCATGCAACCAAATTTAAGTATGCTACAGCAGCAACAAGATCAGTTGCAGCAGAACCAGAATTTAAAGGAATTTCAGCACCATCAAATGCAACAAAATTTGCTCATTGCTCCAAGTAAAGATAGTACTCCTTTGCAACCAGTATATTCACCTGTAGTCGTGCCCAAAGCTGGTAATCTTGGACACCAAACAGTGGGTACATTGGTGCCAGCCCAATCCCTTGCTATAGGGACTCCGGGGAAATCAGCGTCACCTTTACTGGATGAGTTTACTAGTCCAGAAGACCATCATGCCATCCCAGCCACAGTTGTCTCTGCCAAGTCAACTGCTACAGAAGAGCCTCTTAAACGTTTGAATAAAGTGGTAAGTACAATTCAGTTTTGGTATTACTATGTGGTGAAAACCAATTCCTGCAGATTTTGAACTACAGGAATAAATTACTATTTGATTTACAGGTGAAGTCAATGTCATCAAAAGATTTGACTGCTTCTGTTTGTGACATTCGAGCTGTTGTCAGTATGACTGATAAAACAGAAGGATCAAGGGTTGCTGTCTGTGAGGATTTGGTTAAGATGGCCAAGTGCCCTCTACAGGCAAGAAACCTTATCACGGAAGATGAAACAACTAAAAGAAAAGAAAATAAGCGTTGTACAACTGCTACGCCTTCAGATGTATCTTCTCCAGGCAGCTTGAGTGATAGTTTCAAGCAGTTAAATGGTTTATATTTGTCAGACCTGGATTCAACTGCAACATCTACTTCCAAGAAACCAAGAATTGAGGTACTAGCTCACCTAATTAACTTTCATTAAGATACTTCTTTGTGGTTATGATTACAGCTTTAAAATGATAGGAATTCTGTAAAAATGATTTTGTAGGCATGCCTCGATGCTTTATAATAATTTCTAAACTTGTGCTCTGATTTAGCTCAGTGTCAAAACCTATTCTAATATCATTTTTGGTATGCACAACAGAATGGTGGTGGAAGTTTCAGCTCAAAATAAGGAACTCAGTGAGGACTGTAACTTATGCAATGTATCACAATGTTGGAAGACCCCCTTTACATTGTACTGAGAAGGAGTTTGAGGATAAATGTTGGAAGACCCCCTTTACAATGTTTGAAATCAGATGTTGGATTTGTAATATTGTTCTGGAATTTATTATGTGTTTGTCACATAGTTTTATTTCATCATTTTTAGCCATTTAATTATAGAATTTATCTATATTTATATTAGAAACAAATGTACCTGAGGGCGTCCACTTTACATGAGGTTTGTGTGTTTTTTAGTGCAATTTTAAAAAGGTATATTTATAAATATAAAACTCACCCCCTGTATTTAAAAAAGTATCCCTGCTTTTATACGAGGATTCTTTTAATCTCAGGCGACTCAACTAAGGGTAATATCGGACCGAGCAATCTCTTTATATTATAAATAGATTTAAATTATCTTCTTTATTGATAAGAAAAAAGATAAAAAGATGTTTCAATGGGGCGCAAAAGTGCCAAATTATCAAAATACTAAATTTTGGATATCACTAAACTCGTGTTCGATTTCTTGCAACTACATAATTATACAATAATTTATTTATTTACTTTCTTTATTAATAATGAAAACCATGTTTAAATGACGCGCAAGAGTACCAAAATATCAAAATATCAAATGTGTCCAATAAACTCGAGTTCGATTACTCGCAAATACGTAATTATACGAGATTTATTTATTTACTTTAATTTTCTTATTTTTATCCCGGGTTCGATTGTTCCTAACTACATAATTAAATGATGTTTATTTATTATATACTTCTATCTCTCTACAGTACATATTTTAATAATACTTAATAATTATATGTATCCTCAATAATTTATTAATATTAATATTTTAACTTCGATTCATACTTGGCTATGATAGTCTTTCAAGTATAATTTGTAAGTCTTTCTAGTACAATTTGTAAGTCTTTCTAGTACAATTTGTAAGTCTTTCCAGTATTATATTAATTCTAATTTAATTAAACTTTTAATTAATTTAAGGAATAAATTAATTCTGAATGAATTAATTTATTGAATAAATTAATTAATTGATTTAATTAATTAAAACAGAATTAATGCAATTTCTTAATAGCAGAATCATTCCCTGAACCACCAAAATTAATGACAAACTTCCACTGTATCATGTTGACACTCGATGTACTATCTGGTTCATGAGTGACTAACTGCAATGTCTGTTCTTCATCTTTTGAGTTGAAGTTGTGGTTCATTTTCTTTTCCCTTAATCAAACTTTGTAACTTGTACACTTGATGTCACACTGTTAAAATCTTTGTCACTTTAATAGATCTACTTTCTTGAATACATCACTGAGGCTTGATCAAATAAATGAACTTTTTTCAATGTAGAATTACTTCAAGTCTGTAGATTGACTTTAATCTTCATTCTCTTGACTAATATTATCTTCTGAGATTCATGTGACAGTTTAATTATTATTTACTTATTACATTCTTGTTTAAGTTGAATCGAATCCTCGGAGTTTACAAATAGGTCAATGCATATGTCTTTCAAATAACTTAAATAGAATTTAAGTTAGTCGAGAAAAAAAGGTAATATTTGTTTTCCATAAAATTTTGAATGTAAGTAAGGAAATTTAATTTTTTTGAATTAAAATTAAGGAACTCTAGAAAAGTAGATAAATATTTTTCGAACGATCTGAAAGCTCCTGGGAGTTTTCCTTTATATATAAAAAGGAAGATTTCTAATCTTAGAGCATTTGTCTTTTTACAAATTAATAGTTTTATAAAATTTGATTAGATATATAATTTTTTGATGACTTATCTTTTAATTTCTTTATATATTTGGAGTTACAAAAGGAAATTCGAATTTCTAGTATAATTTTTCGACGACTTGTCTTTTATAAGTATTACTTTTTCTAAATATTAGGAATTATAAAAGGAAATTTAAATTTCTAGATATTATAAAAGAAAATTCAAAATTCTAATTTAAAATAGTGGAGTTCTAGAAAAATAGAAAAATATAATCCAATATTAATTAGAGGTTATACTTACCTTTTATACAATGCTTTTTTTAATTTAACTTAAAAAAAGTTTTGACTTTCTTTTCTAAAAAATAGGACTTAAAGAAGGATGTTTAATCTTAAGTATTTAAAATTGAGAAGCTCTAGAAAATTAGAAAAATATGAATCGAGTGATTCTAGAGCTCCTGGGGTTTTCCTTTATATAAATAATAATAAAGATATTGATAGTCAATAGATTTAAATTTTAATTAAAAACAAAATAATTTTTGAATTTTGATTTGTTATCTCGTTGTATGGATAGTCTAACCACCTTTAATTAATAAAATTATATGAGTAAAGTTTTAATGAATTTAAATTTTAATTAAAACCAAAATAATTATTGAATGTTGATCGATTAATCAAGTTGTATGGATAGTGTTATGGATTAAAAAGCGTACTTGTAAATTAATTGTTAGGGTTTAGAGAGCTTCGAGCTTTAATAGTTGCTCTTGTTGTCGGGGACTAACTCGGTCCTAACAAGATGCCTACGTATCTCTAGTGTTTAGAGAATCAAGCCAATAAAACGTAGTTCTTGGTGTTGCCCTCGGGGCTATGGCGGCAGGGGCACATCAAGCACGTAAAGACTTGTATGTCCTTATTCGAGGATGAAGTCTAAAACGTTGTAGATGACGTATGGAGTTGTGTCCAAAACGCAGTTCTATTGTGAAGGAGCAGGGTCCTTATATAAGCGTCTGGAGCCTCGTATTTAGAGTAAGTTTAGGAGACTTGGCGAATAAGTCTCCTTTTTGATAATGGATAAACATTGTATTTCTAGATGGACAAGTCTTTTCCTTGTTGATAATGACTGTGACTCATTATTTCCTTTAATTGGGATTCTGGATCCTTCTTTGATGAATTTACCATATTTTAGACTCTTTTCCTGAGCTGTATATTTTCCCTATTTATTAATTACGAAATTAATAATTAATTAGGGTTTCGGGCCTTGCTTATTGGGCCGTGTTCTTGGACCGATCCGGGTCTAATTAATACAATATTAATTATGTCTTTAGGGTTATTTTTAACCCAAATCAGATAGTCTAACCACCCCTGGTTAATAAATTTATATGAGAAAAGTTTTAATCGATTTAAATTCTGATAAGTCGTTCTACCGTCGGGCTCTACTTCCTTAATATTATGCTGGAACAGGTGCTTGTTTGGGCTTTTTGGGCTTGTAATGCTTGTTTGGCTCTGTCGACCTTGCTGGGCTTGTCCGACTTGCTGAGCTATGTTGGCCTTGTAGAGCTCCACCGGAATTGCCTCCGCGCTTCCTGAAACGGAAATACCCGCGGGGGGTTATGTCCCCGTAAGCACCTCCGGCGTGAGAATAAGTATCCGGTGGACGGAAAATATAATACAGATATGTAGATAGGTATTAATTTCTAGAGAGAGAAGGTAGAGCAAAACCTATCAGAATTTGTGTATAGTGAAAGTGTAATGAATGTTCTGAACCCCCTCCACTGAAGTGAGTAGGGGGTATATATAGGCTCATGTCATGTGGAGTGCACATGACTGAGTGTCCACGTGGGGGACATGAGCTGCAAACTAGGGTCTTGGTCGGGTGTCAGTGTCCACCTTGTGTCAGTTGCATGTTGTCCTGACATTTGGACCATGTACTTGTGCCAGCTTTGTTGCAGATGTCAATTGTACTTATGCCAGCTTTGTCTTGTTCGTGCTTGTTTGTTGTGCAACGTGTCATGTCCCATCCATACGGGCTTGGTGGGCATTGCAGGCTTTGTGGACCTTGTAGACCTTGTGGCCTTGTATGCATTGTAGGCCTTGCCGGCCTTGTTTTAGACTTGGGCTTGATTTTAATAGGTGAATTGGCCCTTTACAAATCACCTACTCTCATTTGCCCCCCACTCCTTCATTCCTCTTTAGAGGGATGGAGGAGTAGTAAAAGATTTGTTTTGGATGTGGGTAGGATGTTTGTTTGAGAGGATACGTAGATTCAAGAGTATCTTTTTGAGCTGGAGGTGCTTTTGGAAAATTTTTGTTGCCCCTCACTTAAGTTTGGATAGGTCCAAGGACTTAAGTAAGAGTTTTGTCCGAGAGAACAGGTCGATCCGAGAGGACCTTGTTGACCCGGGAGGGTCTTTGTAAAAAGTTTGTTGCCCCCCACTTAAGTTTGGATAGGTCCAAGGACTTAAGTAGGAGTTTTGTTCGAGAGAACAAGTCGATCCGAGAGGACCCTGTCGACCCGGGAGGGCCTTTGTAAAAAGTTTGCTGCCCCCCACTTAAGTTTGGATAGGTCCAAGAACTTAAGTAGAAGTTTTGTTCGAGAGGACCTTGCTGACCCGAGAGGGTCTTTGTAACAAATTTGTTGCCCCCACTTAAATTTGGATAGGTCCAAGGACTTAAGTATGAGTGTTGTCCGAGAGGACAAGTTGATCCGAGAGGACCTTGTTGACCCGAGGGGGCCTTTTTAGGAAATTTGTTGCCCCCACTTAGGTTTGGAGGAGTGTTGTTCGAGAGAAAAAGCCGATCCGAGAGGACCTTGCTGACCCGAGAGGGTCTTTGTAAAAGATTTGTTGTAATAATGATAATAATTTAATAATTAAAATAATAATATATAAAATATTATTATTTTAAATTATGAATAAAAACAATTTTGAATGTTATAAATAATTTTATAAGTAATTTGTTGCAAGCGGTGGTACTCGAATGTGTCCACGCAGCTTTGTATTTGGCCCGGTGGCTTTGTAAGCTCGGGCGCTTTGCAATGTTAGTACAGTTGATTGTCCTTGCCAATAAAATTAATCCGTAGTCACACTGTGGATTTTGCTTTTTGTACATATGCATGCATGCAGTGTTTTCTCCTTCTTTAGTTGTTAGGACTCAGGTAGCCTAACACACACGGATGCCCTATGAGCCATACACGCTCAGATGCTTTGTTTGCTCGGATGGTGTGTAGTCCTTGGCGAGTGAAGGTGGGCGTCCAAGACTGAGCTAATTATGCTCGGATGTTCCAATCAGGGTCTTGCATTTGGACGTTGTTTACACCATTCACGTGACTTCATTTTCTTTGTCACCTTTTGTACTTCACCTTTTTCTTGTTTTGTCTCTTTCTTATTTATCCTTTCCGTGTTGTTTGACTTGCCCACCTGTGAACACATGTGAATACAACACATGCATGCCTCTTATTTATCATGCCAACATGTAGTTGCATGTATACTAGTATCCGAGCAAATGTGCACAAACTTTCTTTTTATATAATAAAAAATTGGCACTCATAATTATCCAAGATTTAGCTAGTTTTGCTCGGATGTACAGCCTGGTCTTCATGGAAGACAAGTAGATAGAGTTTGATCGTGTGGGCCTGTTTTAGGTTTTTCTGTACTAGCATCAAAGAGACCATCAAGGTAGCCCTGCTCTTGAGCCCAAGCAAGACGGAGGATTTTCCCAAGATTGCGGACCTTGAAACTAGAATCAAATGCAACATTTGTTGAATTCTTGTGTTCTATGCTGAAACTTGAGCTTCCACCAACTTGGGTACTCTCGTTTTTACGATTCACTGCGCCTTGGTTAAGACTTTTGTGAATCATTTCCACGCTTTTGGTAAAACAAGTTGCTTAAGAGTGTCCCGAGTCACCTGCTTCTCTTCGAAGAGAAATTTGCATGATGCTGGTAACGAGTACATCGATGAACTAGAAATTCTCTGTCAACAAAGGGCTTTAGCTGCATTTCATTTAGATGGAGAAAAGTGGGGCGTAAATGTTCAGCCGTTATCTGGCTCACCAGCAAACTTTGAAGTTTACACTACCATCCTTAAGCCACGTGATCGCCTCATGGGACTGGACTTGCCCCACGGAGAACACTTGTCCCATGGGTTCGTGACTCCTAAGAGACGTGTATCAGGAACGTCTGTTTATTTTGGATCCATGCTGTATCGACTCAATGAATCAACAGGTCTTGTTGATTATGACATACTTGAGAAAGCTGCTAACCTCTTTCGACCAAAGCTCATTATTGCTGGTGCTAATGCTTATCCCCGTGATTTTGACTATCCTCGTATGAGAAAGATTGCAGATGCTGTTGGTAACGAACCCTCTGTGGGTGTACGTACATATGTAGCTTTGATCACCTCGTCAACTCACTGTATAACTCAACAATGTATGCATGTATCACTTTGAGCTTGCTCAATTGTATACAAATGAATCCGAGAGCGAATCGTTTTTGTCCTTCAAGTCTTGATGTTTTACCTCATATGATCATATCCAGGTGCCAGAAATTCTTCTTCTCGAAGCTTTAACCTTCTACGAGCACAGAAAGTGGACACATCTGAGAAGTGTCTTGATCAAAGAGTGGAAGAACATGGTCCCACTATCTCTACGCATGGGCACAGCTGATAAATGGTGCCATGACTAGTATAACCAGTAGACTGTATCCGTGAAGGTGATCGTAATCTCCTTGAACTTAATGGCGATGATCACAAGCGTGTCAGACCCGCTCCCACGCCGTTCCTGAAGCCAGAATCTCCAGGGCAGTATGTCAAATACATTCTATGTTACCTTCAGTTGAGTTGTTGACGGGACAGGTCTTAGAAAGAGGTACCTCCAGTTGAGTTTGCTTTGTCACATGTGAATGCATGTTCGCACTTTGCTAGCTCGGACGCTCGGATGTTACCTGCTATGTCTCTGTACGTTGGCCAGTTATTCAGTCTCGGATGCCCGGATGCCACTTTCCTTTGTGCGTCTATTCAAATGAATACCTGTATTTGTCTATCTCTCCCACTTATATATACACGCATTTGTGTAACTGGGTCACTGTCTGATTGTGTGTTTGTGTATTCGACTTTGCGAGGTTACTCACTTGTTTGATAGGTGAACACATGTTGTCGTATCCTTAGCTTGTTCGCCATGCACGCTCGGATACTTGGACTAGTAATTCTTGTTGCACTTGGTGTAGCAAGAAACTGTAGGTCTCTATGTATCCTTTCTAATATGAGTTAACTAATGTAGATACTGGAAGTACATGATATAATAAATAGCTAGTTGATGGCCATTTTGCCAACACTAAAGTATGTGTAAACTAGCTTGAGTGCTAGATGGTGAAATATAAAATCCTCTGGTACAGTTGGAGTCTCGAGTCTGGGTATATGGACTTTCTAGTACGTATGAGATCCTCCTCTCAAAGATGAGATTATTTTATGCATCTTGGCTTTTAATAGCAGGATTTAGCTACCAGTTTTTATCCAGGGCACAATGACCAAAGCAGCCGAGTTTCTTTTTTCCGGGAATCCAGTGACTATTTCGACTAGTCATAATCGTTTGTTATTTTTTTTTATTTCCAATGTATCATGAGTTGTGCACCCATGAGCAGGTATTTAATATTATAATTGCTTCATTCTTCACCCACAGGGATCATGTCTGCGCTTTTCGTCTTTTTAGTGGTCAACCCATGAGTAACCAATCTTTATAGCTTGTTTTGTAAGCTTGGAACGTTACTCTCTTGTCCCCTTCTCACAAACATCTCCTCATTTTCAAACCACAAACTGCTCTTCATTTTCAAACATTGCGAAGATAACCACGAAATAGTGAAAAGTTCAGAATCTTTGGAGCTGCCCGTCTTCTTCAAATCAGAAGGTATTTTTGAACCTTATAGTCGCCTATATGTTTATTCTGCAGTAGAAGCTTCTTGTTGTATATGAACATAATTTATTATTTATATAGCAATGTTCCTGCATGCTTGTTCTTGTAGACTTTGGAGTTATTAGAACTGTTTCTTAGCTCGTTTTCCTCCAAATATATGTATGTGTGTTTGATGTATATTCGTTTTATGCATTTGGTCATGACAGTAGATGGGTTTTGAGTTTTTGGAAATCTGCTAGGTGCTTCATTTATGTATGTATACGTAATTGTATATCGAATGGATATGCTAAATATTTAAGTGTTTTGGATGTATATGGATAGGCTAAATATTTGTGTTGATTTTTGGTGGATATTTTGAATGTTGGTGGTGGGGATGAGTTTCGAATTTGTGGTTGGTACCGGGAGTGGATTTGGTTGCGGTTTGGTTAAAATTGGTTGTCGCGGTTCCTTTGGGTGTGACTTAGAATTTTTTGGCAAAATTTTGCACTGTGTAGAGTCAGCGCGAGTTGAACCCTGTTTTTGACTCCGTTTACTCTCTTGCCATTATAGGTAGAGTGCAGGAGGATTCTCGAGCTTGGATGGTCAGGACCATGAGTTTACCACGAGGCCAGACACCGTATGATCGGGATCACGCAGGGACCTCGACAGGTCATGCAGGTCCGAGAGAGGTTTCTTTTCATGACATTCCCGAGGGTCACAACGAGTATTTCAGGGCCAAGCCCCGTCCTAGGGCATCTGATCGCCCGCCTCTCAGGGGTGTGATGGGGGGATGGAGTGAGACGGGTAGGATGTTTCCTCCAGTTCCCGAGGATGAGATCACCGTTCGGCCGTCTTATTTCCAGACTTTTGAGAGAGAGTTACAGAGACAGGGTGTGTCCCTTCCCAGATATGGCAGTGACCGCATGGAGAGGAGGTTTCGGCATTTGGAGTATGCCACAGTTCCTAGCCGATGTGCGCTGGGTCTTGAGCAGATGCGGGCAGCTTTCAGTATTCCGCCTGAGTATAAGATTGAGCTTCCCGGACGTGATGACGTTCCATTTAGACCATGTGGAGAGGGTTATGTTGCACTCCCTTTGGCTCATCTTCGTTTAGGGCTCCGATTCCCTCTGCACAGGTTTGTGTATTATCTTCTTCGCAGGGATCTTCGTTGTGCCTTATATCAGTTGGCACCCAACGCCTTGTGGTCTATATTATGTTTCATTGTGCGTTGCGCGGAGCTTGGCATTGCTCCGTCTCGCCGACTATTTTGGTCCTTGTTTCAGGCTAGTTGTAATAGCTCTCGTCCCATATTTAGTTTCACCTGGAGAGATAAGAGGTTTGGTGAGAGATGGACTGAGTTGGACAGCTCGCACAGGCTGTGGCATTGTGAGTGGATTTGGATTCGGGGAGGGGACTTGGCCTGGTTGCCTTTGTTTGCCGAGGATATTCACATTGCCACCCCCGATCTTGATTATAATGACACAATCTTGAGTTCGATATGGACGTTTACAAACGTCTACAAGGGGAACAAATGGAAGCCCCGTCTCTTTCGTGACAACACATTCTTGTGCTACTATAACTGTGAGTGTCATATTTGCTTTGTTTAACTTGTGTGATTCTGCACACCTTATATGCTTTGCATTTCTTTCTCAACTTGCACGCCTTGTATGCTTTGCATCTCTGTCTCACCCTGCGCACCTTGTATGCTTTGCATCTCTGTCTCACCTTGCGCACCTTGTACGCTTTGCATGCCATATCTTGTTTCTTAAATAGATAGTCATCTTGAATAGTTCATTTATGACTTGCATTCATTGCGTAGCTTGCACCACTTGTAGGTCATAGATATTCATGGCTAGTGTATTGACAGTTGTTTTGCCTTGTTATTGCAGTGCTTCGTGAGGTGATACCCACTGATATGGATATTGACAGCTTGACTGCTTATTTCGCTGGCCAGTCGGTTCGTGGCTCTAAGGCTGGTGGGGTTGTTAGTAAGAAGAGGCATGCTGAGTCTGGTACTTCTCGGGGAGTGAAGAAGGTGGCCAGGAAGAGATCCAATGTGGTGCAGACTAGCTCTGAAGATGTGGATACCAATGAGGATTCTGTATCCCTTGAGCAGCATGTTGAGGTTGTGTCTGTGCCCGTAGGGTCATCGGTTGCTGCTGAGTTAGGGGCCTGTGGATAGGTTGAGGCGATCGGGGGATCAGGTGTTGGTTCTGGTTCTGCTGATTCTGAGATTGCTCCGGGAGTGAAGTCTATCATTCGAGGTCCAAGACTGCCTATTTCGTGGATGACTGAGCCTGAGGGGGATGTTGGTTGGTCTACTCTGGATATTCGGAGTCGTGATGGCTGGACCGGGGAGGGCCGTAAGCCGTGGGATACATTGAAGGCGTTTCGAATTCCAGCGGATATGGAACGTTACGCAAGCATGGAGGACACAGAGTTTATCAGTGCATTTCGGGCTCGCAATGCAGAGGTATGACTTTGTAAATTTTTAATATTATGTACATCGCGTGTATTGCCCATATTGCACGTATTGAACACATTGAACATATTGTATACATTGTGTACATTGGTTGCATTGCATACATTGCACATAATGCGCGCATTGCATACATTGTCGTGCCTTGGCTATGTCACGTAGTTTTTCATGCCTTGTCTTTGTTCACTTGTGTAGTCATTTTCCATCAGTTGTGCGGTGCCAGACATGCTCTCAAGGTACAAAGAACGTGCAGAAAAGGCGGAGGAGCTGACTGAGGGTAGTGGGTCCAAGATAGCCCTACTGGAGAAGGATCTTCAGAAGGCAAAGGGTGATCATGATGTCTTTCTTGTTTCTCTTCGACATCTTGAGGGAGAGAAGGCCAAGTTGGCTGCAGAGCTTGCTACGGTTCGGGAGAACCATGCTAGGGAGTTAGAGGATGTTGAGTTGAAGAAGAAAGAGGTTGTTCAGTCCAGGGACGTAGAGATTGCCCGACTGATGCACATGGCTACGGATGACTACCGTAAGCATGTGGAGATTTTTCTTAACACCAAGGGGTGTACTGCCTTTGTCACCAAGAAGGGTTCTCCTGTTTTCCGTCTTGGATATACTGCCTTAGAGGAGTTCATTGGGGAGGGTAATGTATACACTTCTGAGAGGTACAACTTCACGGAGTTTGTAGCAGACCGACAGGCCAAGAAGGCCACGACTACTGATGGTGCCTTAGTTTCTGGGGGAACTAGTTCGTCTCGGGAGATGGTTCCGTTTGATGGAGATGGACAGTATGAGATCCCTTTGGATGACTTGCTTTCATATGATAGATCATTTGCTGGACAGTGTGTTGATCTAGTTGCTGAAGATGATGATGCAGGGGGTGTTTTCGATGAGGAGTAGCTGACCCGGGCTGCGTCCCGTAGTATTTTATGTAGTAGACTAGCATGTTGTTATGTTCATACATTCAGTCATTTATCCGGGCTGCGTCTCGTAGTATTCTATGTAGTATGATGTTATCCTTTCATATTCAGACATTCAGTGTTTGTACTTGACTTGCATTGGTTACAGACTAGCATGTCCTGTCGAACTTGTAGTATGATTCGCTCGGCACTACTCTAAGCGCTTAGTCTCATCTTGCATGTGTATCTACTTATCACTTCATACTTTTGTAGTGCAAGGATTTGTTTGTGAAGTTGGCAAAGCCTTGGCTTGCTTTGTCTTGTGCATGGATATTATCGAATATTAACAAACATGTAAGTGAACGATGCAATAGACACAAGTATTAATAAAAAGGAAATGAGGGTCTCAAATTTCATTAACAAAGTTGATTACAAGAATTCCGGGCGAGAGCCCTTGTTCAGTTGGCATGTAGGGGACTTGGGTCCGCGAACAATTGAGATTTGACAAGTTCTTATTTTTATAATTCTAAAGGCACCCCGAGGCCTTATAAGTTTGACCGTGGGGAGTCCTTTACAAAAAACGTACTAAGTACGTGAGCCTAGATATAGAACTTACGGAGACGAAGTCCATGCCAAGTGTTGGAAATCTCCGCTCCGTCCATGGTAGATAGCTTGTAAGTTCCTGGTCGAACAACTTGGGTAACAATGTAGGGGCCTTCCCAGTTCGGGCTCAGCTTTCCTTGGTGCCCGGGATCAGACACTTCAGTTGCCCTTAGGACAAGGTCTCCCTTAGAGTACTGACGTTGCTTGATTTTCTTCCCGAAATAGGCTGCAGTCTTTTGCTTATAGTTTGTCACACGAAGCACAGCTCGGTCTCGAACTTCATCTAACAAGTCCAAATTGGTTCTTAGTCCTTCCGAGTTTGTTTGCTCATTGTAGTTGATGATGCGGAAGGAGGGAGAACCCATCTCAATGGGTAGGACAGCTTCAGTGCCATAGCATAATTTGAAAGGAGACTCGCCGGTGGAAGTCCGGGGAGTGGTTCTGTAAGACCACAAGACATTGGGTAACTCTTCTGCCCACTTCCCCTTAGCATCCTGGAGTCTTTTCTCGAGTCCGCGGAGCAAACTTCGATTGGTGACCTCGACTTGGCCATTGGTTTGAGGATGAGCGACGGAAGACCACTTGTGGACGATGCCAAAGTCATCAAGAAAGTCCACAAAATCATTGCTCACAAATTGAGTCCCATTGTCTAAGATCAAGGTGTGTGGGATTCCAAACCTACGAATGAATTGGCTATGGAAGAACTTTATGCATTCTTTGTCTGTAATGTGCGCAAGTGTTTTGGCATGTGCCCACTTTGTCATGTAGTCCACAGCCACGATCACATACTTGAGTCGTCCTGGGGCAAGTGGGAAAGGACCCATGAGATCAATGCCCCACGTAGCAAAGGGAATGGGGGAGAGAATTGAGGATGGAGGAGCCGGGGCTTGTTTTGGCACATTGTTATAGAACTGGAATTGCTTGCATTTTTGCACATAGCTAAGGGAATCCTTGAAGAGAGTAGGCCAGTAATAGCCTTGCCTTAAAATTTTGTGCTACAGCGCCTTGCCCCCCATGTGGTCACCGCACATGCCTTCGTGCACTTCTTTCATACAATACTCAGCCTCAGATGGGGCAAGACATTTAAGCAAGGGGTCATAAAATCCCTTGCGATAGAAGGCTCCGTCAATCCAACTGAAACGAGTGGACTTTGCTTTCACAGATCTAGCTTCCTTGAAGTCAGATGGCAAGGTTCCATGTTGAAGGTAGCTGATGATAGGGGTTGCCCAACTTGACTCTGTGTTAATGTTGGAAACCAAAGGACCTTCTTCTATACTTGGTTTTTCAAGGTACTCGAGGTAGACTGCTCCCTCTAACTTCTCCAAGTCGGAAGTTGCTAACTTGGAGAGGGCGTCAGCTACCGCATTGTCACCTCGTTCAACTTGCTGAATTTGGAAGTGTTCAAAAGTTTCAATGGCCTCTTTGGCAAGACGTTGGTACTTGATCATGATGGGGTCTTTGGCTAAGTAATCCCCCTTAATTTGGCGTACCACTAGTTGAGAGTCACTATGAACGAGCACCCTTGAAACTTTTAGGTGTTGAGCCAACCTGAGACCCGCAAGGAGGGCCTCGTACTCGGACTGGTTATTGGTGGCCTTGAACTTGAAACGTAGGGCTTGCTGGATTTGAAAACCATCGGGACTTGTTAAATGATTCCTGCACCGCTCCTCTCTAAGGTAGCGGACCCATCTACGTAAAGCTCCCATGCATCAGGTATGAGCTCGACCATGTCTTGGTCTGAACTTGGTGCATTGTCAAACCTAGAGGGTTGGCCTTCGGGAGGCGTAACATGGTCAGGAAATGTGCACTCCATGATGAAATCGGCAAGGGCTTGACCCTTGATGGCTGTGCGAGGAACGAAATCTAGTTGAAATTGGCTTAACTCCATAGCCCAGTTTACAACACGGCCAGAGATTTCGGGTTTGTGGAGAATCTTCTTAAGTGGTTGGTCCCTGACAACTTTGATCTCGCGCCCTTGAAAGTAATGTCTGAGCTTTCGACTAGCCATGACAAGGGCGAATGCAAATTTCTCCAAGTTAGGATACCTTGTTTCTGCATCTTTGAGAACTTGACTTACATAGTACACGGGCTTTTGGATTCTGTCTTCCTCTCGAACAAGAGCCGCGCTAACCGCGAGGGGTCCCGCAGACAAGTATAGGTAGAGAGGCTCTTCCGGGAGTGCTTTGGTTAGAACTGGGGCTGAGACCAAGTAATGCTTGATTCCTTCAAATGCCTTTTGGCACTCCGGCGTCCAAGTTAGACCCTTAGAATTTTTTGCTCCCTTTAAAACTTCAAAGAAGGGTAGACAGCGCTCCGCGAGCTTGGAGATGAATCTTCTAAGAGCGGCAAGGCGCCCCGTAAGTTTTTGGACCTCCTTTTGAGTTCTAGGGACTTTCATTTCTAGGACTGCCTTGATTTTATCTGGGTTGGCTTCGATTCCCCTGCTGCTAACAAGGAAACCAAGGAACTTTCCCGCGCTAAGTCCAAATGTGCACTTTGACGGGTAGAGTTTCATCTTGCATGCTCGGAGGCTCTCAAAACATTCTTTTAGATCTTCAAGATGTGTTTCAGCAAGAAGTGACTTGACGATCATGTCATCTACGTACACCTCCATGTTTCGGCCTAGTTGGCCTTTGAAGATTTTGTTCATAAGCCTTTGGTAAGTTGATCCCACGTTGACAAGTCCGAAAGGCATGAATTTGTATGCATAGACGGCTCTGTGAGTGATGAATGCAGTTTTAGGAATGTCTTCCTTAGCCATGGGGACTTGGTTGTATCCTGCATATGCATCCATGAAGCTTAGCATAAGGTGACCGGATGTAGCATCGATGAGTTGATCAATGGTGGGTAGAGGATATGAGTCTTTTGGACATGCTTTGTTGAGGTCGGTGTAATCGACGCATATCCTCCACTTGCCATTAGGTTTTTTGACCATGACAACATTGGCTAACCATTGCGGATACTTGATCTCAAATATAATGTCTGCTGCTAAGAGCTTTTCAACCTCGGCGTCTATCTCCTCTTGTCTTTCCGGGGCGAATGTCCTACGTTTTTGTTTGACTGGCTCGCGGTTGGGATCCACATCAAGGCGATGCACAGCGACGGACTCGTCCAATCCGGGCATATCAGATGCACTCCATGCAAAGATGTCTACATATTCTCTCAACAAGTGAATGAGTCCTGCTCGCAAAGTCTCATTGAGTCCAGTGCCTATGCTTACCACTTTCTCAGCGTCTCCTTGGACAAGTTCAATTTTCTCGGTCTCTTCCACAGGCGAGGGCCTTGCGTTTGGGTGACCAGCAGGCTCTGGTGGATCCCTTATGCAGGGGTCTGTTTCTACTGCAAGTATTTGCCCAAACTTTCGCTTTTTCCTTTGCTCGGCTATGCGAGCTTGGTGCGCAGCTTGTCTTGCTGCTTTCTTAGTGGCACGCAAAGGCGCAGATTCTTGTTGTTGCTTGAGTGCAGCCCTCTTTCTGTTGGCTTTGTGGGTCTCTCCCATTGCGATGGCAGCCCCGTAGCATCGCTCTACAACTTCAGGTTCTGCCTTGAGTGTTCCTACCCCTTGAGGGGTCGGAAACTTCACCTTGAGGTGTGGTGTAGATGTTACTGCTCTAAGTTTTGACAATGTGGGTCTTCCAAGGATGATGTTGTATGGTGATGCAGAGTTTATAACATAAAACTTGATCATATGATGGACCTGTCTTGGCTTGGATCCAAAAATGACGGGAAGTCGGATAGTCCCGTCGACTTGCACAGCGTTGTGTCCGAACCCATATAGTGATTGGTCACTTGGTTCCAGTTTGTAAGGCTCTATGTTCATTCTTTTGAGTGCATGGAGAAATATAATGTCCACAGAGGATCCATTGTCTACCAATACTTTGCGAACATCATGATTGGCTACGTCTAGAGTAATGACGATGGCTTCATTGTGATTTGGATCTACACCCTCATAATCTTCATCACTAAAAGAGATGACATTGCAAACTGATGGACTATGTTTAACGTCCATGACCTCGTCATGCCCGGATGTGTCATGTCCATGTGGTCGTGGTGGAGAGCCTCCGAACACTACATTGATCACAAGCTTCTTAGATCCTTCTGGCTCTGTTCTTTTTGCATTCTTTTGTGAGAGGTAGTTGTCTAATTTTCCAGCCTTAGCTTGTCTCTCGAGGAAGTATTTGAATGATACACAGTCTTTGGTCGCATGCCCAACATCTTCGTGATAGTCACAAAACATGGTTTGATCTCTGCTTGTTATGGGGGCCGTCATGGGCCTTGGTTTTTCAAAGAATGGCTTGCCTTTGATTTCTTGGAGTATGACCGCAGTGCTTCGGTTGAACCTTGTCCATTCTTGACTTGGTTTTGGAGGCAAGCTAGGTGTGTTCTGGATTTGGGGTCGGACATTTCGATTGAATTGTGCGTCGCGGTGTGGACCATGATCACGTGTAGTGTTGTTATGATGGCCGGAACCATTAATTTTATGCTTCTTATCTTTGTGATGGTTGCTGAACTCTTTAGGAGCATGGTGTTCAACTTTTGCTTCGTAGTGCTCTCTTTGTCGGGTAAGCCTCATGGCTCGAAGCGCATTGTCTCCGGTAATGTACTCGGATGTCATGGCATAGACCTTGGCTAAGTCTTTAGGGTCTTTGCGAATGAGATCAAGGACATAGTCTTTGTATTCATAGGAGTCCAGACCTCATCTAAAGGCGCTGATTGCTTCACCTTGATCTACAGAAGTGACACGATTTACTCCTTCTTTGAAACGAAGAATGTAATCGTCAAGGCTTTCACCCTTTTTCTGAACAATTCCTTCAAGAGAGACAGTGTGGATATCGTGCGGGCGGTTTGCCCGAAACCTTCGGAGAAAAGCAGCTCTGAATTCCATCCACGTATCGATGCTCCGTGGAGTTAGCAGGGAGAACCATTTTTGAGCATGGCCCTCGAGGGTAGAAGCGAATAACCGACACTTAGTTAGGTCATTATAGTCATGCAGCTCCATTTGTTGATCGAAAAATTGGGTATGATCGCCCGGGTTCTTGTCCCCATTGTAGAACCTGAATTGAGGGTGCTTTGATTTCTTGTCGCGAGGTTGTGCTTCCAGCCTTAATGTGAATGGAGACTCAATTATCTCAAAGTTGGGATCCCCATCCACTTTCTTATGGAGTTGGTCAAGTTGTTTTTGAAAACGAGCGTTCTGCTCCGCCAGTTGCTCAGCTACGAGCCCATCCCTTGTGTCGTGAATTCGCTCCCGAGGGGGAGTTCTTTGTTCATTGCGTCTCTGTGGGATAGGGCCTCTTGGGGGACTTTGCTGCATGTCTCTTGTTTGCTCGGACTCTGCGCGTCTTTGTTGACGGTGATCGTCAAGTTGGTGTCTCAAATCGTACTCGTGGTTTCTCCTATAATGAGCCCAGGTTACGTCTCTGTGGGGCACGAGAGTGCCTTGAGTTTCCTTCGGATTCGCCCTCATTTGGATCGACCAGAGGCTGTATGACCGGGGCTGCCGGTTGCACCATAGACTGGAGGAAGGAGATGAGCGCATCCTTTTGTTGAGGGTTCATCTGTTGGACCTGTTGTTGTGTAAAGTGTTGAGGGTTCAGGGCCATAGGTGTGTCCGGGGTTGTTGGGGCAATGACAGGTTGAACTTGTTCCGGTTGTTGTTGGGCATGAATCACTCGGGCAGCCGGAACCTCTTAGTTTTGGTTGATAACATTTCTTAGGTCTCTAGGAGCTATGCGACTAGCATTGAGGGTTGAGTCGGTGTCGGTATTACGGACTCGGACGTAGTTAGGTTGACTAGGGCCACAAACCTCCTGGATGATAGGGGGTTGTTGATTAGAACTACGTGTGACAGGTGCCATGTTTACTGGTTTGGAGAGCGTGGGAAGTCCCCTCCTTCTAGCGCCAAATGATAAGTCGTTCTACCGTCGGGCTCTACTTCCTTAGTATAATGCTGGAACAGGTGCTTGTTTGAGCTTGTTGGGCTTGTAATGCTTGTTTGGCTCTGTCGACCTTGCTGGGCTTATCCGACTTGCTGAGCTGTGTTGGCCTTGCAGAGCTCCACCGGAATTGCCTCCGCGCTTCCTGAAACGGAAATACCCGCGGGGGGTTATGTCCCCGTAAGCACCTCCGGCGTGAGAATAAGTATCCGGTGGACGGAAAATATAATACAGATATGTAGATAGGTATTAATTTCTAGAGAGAGAAGGTAGAGCAAAACCTATCAGAATTTGTGTATAGTGAAAGTGTAATGAATGTTCTGAACCCCCTCCACTGAAGTGAGTAGGGGGTATATATAGGCTCATGTCATGTGTAGTGCACATGACTGAGTGTCCACGTGGGGGACATGAGATGCAAACTAGGGTCTTGGTCGGGTGTCGGTGTCCACCTTCTGTCAGTTGCATGTTGTCCTGACATTTGGACCATGTACTTGTGCCAGCTTTTTTGCAGATGTCAGTTGTACTTGTGCCAGCTTTGTCTTGTTCGTGCTTGTTTGTTGTGCAACGTGTCATGTCCCATCCATACGGGCTTGGTGGGCATTGCAGGCTTTGTGGACCTTGCAGACCTTGTGGCTTTGTATGCATTGAAGGCCTTGCAGGCCTTGTTTTAGACTTGGGCTTGATTTTAATATGTGAATTGGCCCTTTACAAATCACCTACTATCAAATTCTAATTAAAAATAATTAAAATTTGAATTTTGATTGGTTAATTGCGTTATATCATATATGGATATTCTAACTACGATTTGTTGATAAAATTATATGAGAAAAGTTTTTTGACTCTTGTGATTGGTCTAAAATTTAGTATTAACATCTAACTGGTTAACTGTTTAATAAAATTATATGAGGAAAGGTTCAATGAATTTAAATTCTAGTTTAAAATTATATGTTTAAAATTATATGAGGAAAGTTTTTAGACTCTTGTGATTAGTCTAAAATTTAGGATTGACTAACCCTTGGTTAATAAAATTAAATGAGTAAAGTTTTAATGGATTTAAATTCTATTTTTTTAAAAATAATTTTTGAATTTTTATTGGTTAATCGCGTTGTATGGATAGTTTAACAACCATTGGTTAATAAAATTATATGAGGAAAGTTTTCAGGCTATTGTGATTGGTCTAAAATTTAGAAATGACATATGATTGGTCCTAAAATAATTCAAAGTTTTCTGATTCGTTAAATGATGTGGGGTAGACTCGGGTATTATAACGAAGTAAGGATGCATTCAAAGATTAATCCAATTTAGTTATTTTATTGTATATATTATGTGATAATATGCATTAATTAACTTACCAAATTAAAAGATTGATTCGATTATTTGTTAATGAAGTAACTTCAAATACTATGAATTATATTAATGATACTTTTATATATATATATATATATATATATATATATATATATATATATATATTGTTAGGAATATGTTGTTCTTGATGATAAACATAAAACACTTAGTAGAATTTGTGTAAAGTCATTTTGTAGCTGTCAACGAAATGGCATGCTTTGCAGCATTCCGTTGACAGGAAGCTCATCAACGAAATGAGTGTTGTAGCAATTGCATTGTACAATACTTCTCAAATGATAGGCATTCTGTTATATGTATTAGATAGGTTTTCTAAGTCATGTTGACTAAGTACTAGATAGGCAAAATAGGTTGGTTAATTGTAAATATATTATGCCTTGTAATTTTGCCTAAGTGAAGACATGTCAACGGTATGAAGATTACTCTGTCAACGGTATGGAGTTTACTCATCAACGAAATGAGGGAAACACCATCAACGGAATGAAGAATAAAGTTATCAACGAAACACGTCTCCCTGCTATCAACGAATCATTATTGCTTTTCTGAATAGTTGACAAAGTGATAGTGACAGTTTACTGAACAGATCTAAAGGTGATGTGGAAGTGTACTTTGCATTGGAAACCATTAAAATGGACATGGGGAATAAGGAAACATCCCAGTTTCCAATTGGGTCTTGGGAGTGATCATAATAAGCATGAAGACAAAAGCAAGGATCTCCAAGGACCACTGGACAAAGGGATGAAAAGCAAACTATTGGCGGTTACTCATTGTACTTTTAGTGTAGCCAAAAATAGGGTTGTAAACTTGGGAATATATATAACCAAGTGTAGCAGTTAAAATAAGGAGAAGAGAAGAAAAACAAATAGTTTGTATTAGTTATCCTTGAGAGCATTCTTCTCTACAACCTTGTAACTGAGCAGCTGTGTACTTTTGTATCACAGATTATTTCCGCGATAAAAATCACTTCAGTTGGATCATCAAACAATCCAACTGAAATTATTTATGTGCTTGTGATTTTTACTTTAAGTTCAGTTTTTATTTCTAAGTTGTTTTAAGTTTAAGAAATATCAAGAATTGTATTCAACCCCCCCCCCCCTTCTACAATTCTGTTAGGTCATTTGGGATTAACAATTGGTATCAGAGCAAGCTTCTAACATACAAGAAGTTTAAAGATCAAGACCAAAACAGTAACCATGGTGAAGAAGGATGCAGGTGTAAAGATACCAGTTCTTGATAAGGACAATTACTTTCACTGGAAAGTAAAGATGCACTTACATCTCATGTTTATGGATGAGAGATATGTAGACTGCATTGAGAAAGGTCCACACGTTCCCATGAAGTTTGCATCTAGAGTTGGACTGCCAGATGATGCTCCTGATGTGGAAATTCCGAAACTTGTCTCAGAATGGACTATTGAAGATGTTGCAGAAGTCCATAAAGATAAAAGAACCATGAACATTCTGTTTAATGGTTTGGAGAAAGAGATGTTTGACAATGTCATAAACTGTACAACCTCCAAAGAAGTATGGGACACTGTTAGAACTCTCTGTGAAGGAACTGAGCAAGTTAGGGAAAACAAAATGCAGCTCCTTATACAACAATATGAGCATTTTCATTTTAAAGCTAATGAAACCCTAAATGACACGTTTAGTAGGTTTCAGAAGCTTTTGAATGGATTAAAGTTGTATGGGAGGATCTATCAAACCAAGGATTCAAACCTTAAATTTCTTAGAGCTCTTCCAAAAGAATGGAAGCCTATGACTGTTTCTCTCAAAAACACTCAAGAGTACAAAGACTACACTCTTGAGAGGCTTTATGGAACCTTGAAGACATATGAGTTGGAAATGGAGCAAGATGAAGAAATTGAAAAGGTACAAAAGAAGGGTGGATCTGTTGCATTGATTGCATCTGTGAACCAACTGGAAGATGACAATGAAGAAGCTGCAAAGGCCACAACTAGTCGAGCTAGTTGTAGGAGTGATGTTAGCAAGGGTAAAGGCAAGATGACAGAAGAAGAAGAATCAGAACCAGCCAACTTGGATGACTTAGATGAGATTGATGAACACATTGCTTTTCTGTCAAGAAAATTCTCTAAGTTCAAGTTCAAGAGAAACTCAGAAGCAAGGCCACCAAGTAGAGACTTTCAACCTAACAAAAGTAACTGGATTGAAAAGTCTAAATCTAAATGTTTCAATTGTGGAATGCTTGGTCACTTTGCTGGAGACTGCAGAAAGCCCAAGATTGAGAAGGGCAATAGGAAATTTGAGCCTGTTGATTATAAAAAGAAATACTTTGAACTTCTCAAGCAAAAAGAAAAGGCTTTCATGTCTCAGGAGTATGATTGGGCTGGTAATGGTGAAGATTCTGATGATGATGTTGAATATGTCAACTTGGCTCTTATGGCTAACAATCACGAGCAGGAAGCAAGCTCCTCAAGCAACCAGGTAACAATTACTAATCTTTCTGAGCTTTCTAAAGAGGAATGCGATAGTGCAGTAAATGAAATGTCTACTGTATTATATAATTTACGTGTTACTCTTAAATCACTTACCAAAGAGAATTCAAGAATAAAAGAGACTAATTTGCTCTTAAGTGATAGGAATGCAATGTTAGAAGCACAGCTCATTGAATTTGAGAAAATGAGATGTGTTAGTAGGGATGCTAAGAAGGAACTTGAGAACGTGTTACAAAGGGAAGAAATTCTTAAGACACAACTTGAAATAGAACAAAGTGTGATTGCTAAATGGAAAGATGCCAGGAATGTTGCCACCAACATCATTAATGTTCAAGGTATGGAATCTTTCTGTGAGCAATCATGGAAAAAGAACAAAGAGAAACTAGGGTATGTTTGTGAAACCTTAGAATCAGAAACAGAGTCAACAAACAACAATGATCATTTGTTGAAGGTTGATATGTCAACGGAATGCAATGTTTCGTTGACAGATGAACCATCAACCGATCAGGGTGTTTCGTTGACATAGAAAAGAAAAGATGAACTCACTAGACTTAATAATAAGTATGGTCCTGTCACCAAGAACTTTGTTCAAGGTGAGTCTAGTAAATCAAAGAAAGTTGAGAAGGCTGTTGAGAGAGCTAATGTAGGTCACTTGTCCAACAAGCAATTGAAAGATAAGTTAGAGAATGTTCAAGTTGAGGCTAAGGGAAATAAAAAGAATAACAGGAATGGCAAAGTAGGAATTAACAAACACAACAATTACACACCTGATAAATATGCTCCTAGAAAGACATGTGTTAATTGTGGAAGTGTTAGTCATTTATCTACTAACTGCAAATCTGTTAAGAAGACTGTTAAAGTGAAAATTCCCAAGCCTGCAATGAATAGTTCTATGCCTACAATGCCTGTTATGCCTAACATGTTTGCTCCATATGCACAATTTCAAAATCCATATGCCAGCATGCCATTTGTGCCTAATCCATACATAAATATGTTTAATGTGCCACAAATGCCATGGAATATGAATAACATGTTTGTTCCTCCAACTATGCATGATGTGAATGAAAATGTGAGCAATCCTCAGAAATCAACACCAAGGATAAAGATTGATTTAAATCAATCTGAGCCCAAGGTGAAAAATAATGTAAAAGGGAAAGCAAAGGCTAACAAAACAGGACCCAAGGAAACTTGGGTACCAAAATCAACTTGATTTGATTTTATTGTGTGCAGGGAGACAAAAGGAATCTTTGGTACTTGGATAGTGGTTGTTCAAGACACATGACTGGTGATTCTACCCTGCTCACAGAGTTTCAGGAAAGAGCTGGCCCTTATATTGCTTTTGGAGATGTCAGCAAAGGCTACACTAAGGGATATGGCTTGATTTCAAAAGAGAATGTCATCATAGATGAAGTTGCATTGGTGGATGGTCTTAAGCACAATTTGCTTAGTATCAGCCAACTTTGTGACAAAGGATTTTTAGTTACTTTTCTAAAGATGCCTGTGTTGTTTCTAAAGGAGGATACAACAATGTGGTAATGATTGGATTCAGAAGAGGGAATGTGTACATTGTTGACTTTAGTAGCACAAGTCCAGAAACCATCACTTGTCTTTTCAGCAAGGCAAGCAAGGATGAAAGTTGGCTATGGCACAAGAAATTATCTCATCTGAATTTTAAAGTTATGAATGACTTGGTGAGGAAAGATCTTGCTAGAGGAATTCCACGGGTGGAGTTTTCCAAGGATGGTTTGTGTGATGCCTGTCAAAAAGGGAAACAAAAGAAGGCATCATTCAAAAGCAAGACAAAGTCATCAATTGTCCATCAGCTTGAGTTGCTTCATATGGATTTGTTTGGCCCTGTAAATGTCATGTCTATTTCAAAGAAGAAATATTGTCTTGTGATTGTTGATGATTTTTCTAGATTTACATGGACTTTCTTTTTGCTCTCCAAAGATGAGGCAAGTGAAATCATTATCAATCACATCAAGATGGTAAACAATCATCCTGACTTGAAAGTAAGAAGGATTAGGAGTGACAATGGGACAGAATTCAAGAATTCAAGCATGAAGGTGTTCTGTGAAGAAAATGGTATTTTGCATGAGTTTTCAGCAGCAAGAACAGCACCGCAAAATGGTGTAGTTGAAAGGAAAAACAGAACACTTATTGAAGCTGCAAGGACAATGCTAGATGAATCAAAGTTACCAACTTATTTTTGGGCTGAGGCAGTTAACACAGCTTGCTTCACTCAAAATATTTCTTTGATTAATCAGGCCAAGGGAATGACCCCTTATCAATTACTCAAAAGAAAGAAGCCACTATTGGATTTTCTTCATGTCTTTGGATGCAAGTGTTTTGTTCTGAGAAATCAAGCTGAGCATTTGGGGAAATTTGAAGCAAAGGCAGATGAAACAATATTTGTGGGATATGCAGCAGGGAAAGATTACAGAGTTTATAATCTCAGAACCAACATTGTTATGGAATCTGTACATGTTGTTTTTGATGATCTCAAAATTCAAGGTCTCTGTGATGAAGGTTTCCATGAAAGTCTTTCTTTTGAAAATGAGGAAGGAGATCAAGTGAATCATGTTAAGGCTACTGAGAAACAACCTAAAGTTGTTGCATCTAGCACAGATGAAAGCAGCAGTGAAGATGAAATTGCTGCATTAAGATTGAAAAGAATAGCTGCTAGCAGACCAAATGGTCATTTCGTTGACAGTCATGATGGTGGATTCGTTGACAGTCAAAATGAGCGTTTCGTTGACAGCCAAAATGGTAATACCGTTGACAGTCATAGAAATGCTTCTAGAAGTGATCATTTAGGGACAACAAACTTAGGGGGAGTTTCTCAAGGACAAATATCCAATCAAGGCAATCATGATAATGAAGCTACCTCTTCAAGAGCAAATCTACCTCCCTCAAGGAAATGGACTAAAGATCATCCCTTTGAACTTATTATAGGTGATGTTTCTTCAAAAGTCCAAACTAGAAGAGCAACTCAAGAAGAATGTCTATATAGCAGCTTTCTGTCTCAAGATGAGCCAAAGAAAGTTGAGGATGCACTTCTAGATCCAGATTGGGTTTTGGCTATGCAAGAAGAGCTAAACCAATTTGAAAGGAACAATGTTTGGAAGCTGGTGCCCAAGCCTAAGGACAGGAGTGTCATAGGCACAAAATGGGTGTTCAGAAACAAGATGGATGAAAATGGCATAGTCACAAGGAACAAAGCTAGATTGGTTGCAAAAGGCTATTCACAGGAAGAAGGAATTGATTTTGATGAAACATTTGCTCCTGTTGCAAGACTAGAAGCAATAAGGATTTTCCTAGCCTATGCAGCCCATGCCAATTTCAAAGTCTATCAAATGGATGTGAAGAGTGCTTTTCTGAATGGGGAATTGGAAGAGGAGGTGTATGTAAGTCAACCTCCTGGTTTTGAAGATGATGATTTTCCAGAATATGTATAGTTCCTCCTCAAAGCACTCTATGGTTTGAAACAAGCACCTAGAGCCTGGTATGACACACTTTCACAGTTCCTTCTTGAGAATCACTTCACTAGAGGTACTGTAGATAAAACTCTTTTTCACAGGGTTGTGAATGGCTCTACTATACTTGTTCAAATTTATGTAGATGACATAATCTTTGGGTCTACAGATGTGAAACTTTGTCAAAAGTTTGCCAAGCTTATGCAAAGTAAATATGAAATGAGCATGATGGGAGAATTAACTTACTTTCTTGGTCTTCAAGTGAAGCAAGTTAATGAAGGCATTTTCATTAGTCAAACAAAATATATTCATGATTTATTAAAGAAGTTTAATTTAATGGAATGCTCTCCTACCAAAACTCCCATGCCTACTGCCACCAAACTTGAATTGAATACTAAGGAAAAATCTGTGGACATTTCAGGTTACAGAGGCATGGTAGGCTCACTTTTATATTTAACAGCTAGTAGACCTGATATTATGTTTACTACATGTCTATGTGCTAGATTTCAGGCTGATCCTAGGGAATCCCATTTAGTTGCTATTAAAAGAATTTTCAGATATCTCAAAGGAACACCAAACCTTGGCATTTGGTATCCTAGAGAATCTGGCTTTGAACTAATTGGTTATTCAGATGCAGATTTTGCAGGATGTAAAATTGACAGGAAAAGCACAAAAGGCACCTGTAAATTCTTAGGAAACAAGCTTGTCTCATGGTTCAGCAAGAAACAAAACTCAGTTTCTACCTCCACAGCTGAGGCTGAGTATATTGCAGCTGGAAGTTGTTGTGCACAGATTTTATGGATGAAAAATCAACTACTTGATTATGGAATAAGAGTTGAGAAAATTCCTATTTTCTGTGACAACACTAGTGCCATTGCCATTACTGAAAATCCAGTGCAGCATTCAAGGACCAAGCACATTGACATCAAGTACCATTTCATTAGAGAACATGTTATGAATGGTACTGTGGAGTTACATTTTGTTCCAAGAGAACAACAACTTGCAGAAATCTTTACCAAGACACTTGATGAATCCACATTCTCAAGATTAGTAAGTGAGCTAGGTATGCTAAATTTCTCTTAATTATTTTGAGACTTTTGCAAGTTAAAATGCAGCCAGAAACTTGCTATGTTTTTCTGTGAATTAATTTTCTCAGGAAAAAGTGAAATTTTGTCTAAGTCAAAATTACTATGTCAACGAAACGAACCATTTCGTTGACAGTCTTAGCATTTTTCTGGGTGTTTCGTTGATAGCTCTTTTATATCAACGAAACACAGCTTTATCAACGAAATAAGTCGGGACTTTAACCGCCCAATCCTGATTCATTGATTTAGCGCTTTTAATCTGAACCGTTGAAATTTGACACGTCCGTTACCACGATCTATGCATACACCCCTGTAAGTATAAATCATGGTAATTCTTTAAAAGTAACGGTTATATTTTTAAGCCAATCCAGTAATTTATATTTATTATTGGACTCTTTTTCTGAGAATTTTTGGGGGAGTATTTAAGAAATTCTATTTTCTTTATTTTCTTTTTACCTGTTCTAAAAAATTCCAAAGGCTTTTCTCTCTTCTTCTCTCTAACAAGCAATTTAGCTCGAAGCTTTTCTTCACACAACAATGGCACCCATAGTCAAGCTTATGTCTGCTGGAGGGTTCATTTACGAAAAGAACAACTCAATCCCATTTGTTGTCAAGGAGGGTCCAAACAGTATCTTTTTCAAGATGATGGACTTCATGAAGAACTGCAAATTGAGCTATGCAATGTTTCACTCAACTCCTCTCTATAATGAGATAATCGAGGAGATTTGGACCTCATGTGAGTATAGTGGAACAAACTGCACACTGCAATTCACCATACAAGGTAAAGAGTACATAGTTAATTCTGATGTATTGCAAGCATGTTTACATATTCCTGAAAATAACTGTGATGGTTTGCCTACAATCACTGAAATGGTTAACTTGCTAAATTCAATAAACTACTCTTTGCCTACTGATAATCTGGGTAGAATAATTAGGAGAGGTTTGGTTAGGGAATATAGTTATTTAGCTGATGCATTTATCAAGGTCTTTTCTGGTAAGATTAGTAATTTTGATGCATTAACTAATTCCATGTTGATTCTTTTTACCATGCTCCTAACTGATAGATATTACAACTTTAGCACCCAACTTATGTATGAAATTGGTGCTAAGTTGGGTGATAAGGCTAATAGGAAAAAGAATATCTATTATGCTAGGTTTCTGATGATGTTGGTTAATCATGTTAGTCCAACACCATTAGTTATTTCTAACCCTGTTTCCAAGTTTGAGTGTTTTGTGCAAGAAAAGAGAGTACTGACAGACATACTGAGGCTGAACCACAATGGTGAGGTTCCAGTGGTGTATCTGCCAGTAATTGAGGTAACTACTGTTATCCCTTCTAGTGTAATTGTTACTTCAACTATATCACCCAGTACTGTTGCTGTGGAGTCTGTAGTTGTGACCCAACAGGCTCCTGCCCCAGCAACAAAACCAAAATCAAAGAAATCCTCCAAGCCAACCTCAGGTGCTTCCCAAAAGGCACCTGTTGTAAAATCCACTACACAACCTAAGGGGAGTGTTGTAGGTGTTGTGAGAGGTGAGGGAAGGGGTGAACATAAAAGAAACCCTAAGGATAAGGAAGGACAGATGAGTGAAATCCAGCCAAGCCCCATTGTGTCTTCCCAACAAGGCACAATGAGTAATATGGATTTAAACACAAGTCTAATTGCATCCTCCCAAAAGGATGTAATTATTGAAACAAGCTCTTCTCCAAGAGCACACTCCAAGAGGGTAAGGGACACTTCAAGCCCATAGTCTACTTTTTCCCAATACTAAAGGAGGGTGAAACAAAAGTCCAAGGGTTCACAGGGTGCACACACTCTGGAAGCTACACTTCCAGTTTCACAAATTCAGTTTGATGTAACCCCTATCATTACTCTGGGGTTACAGTCCCATTCTCTAAACATCAACCTTGAACTATCTCCATCAAATTCACCAACTTTATCTCTAGATGTGGACATGATCCATACATCTATTCATGATTCTCCAACTCTAATCTTGGAGAAGCCCCACTCTGAAGCTGGTGGCCATCACTTGTTAAGTGATTTGTTGGGCCATCAACCAATTTTTTCTGAAGTTGCAAGAGGATCTGTGGACCAATCTCTAAAATCAATCACCACAGATTCTACTGTAATTTCACTTTCTCAAAGTGCTTTATTGACTTCATCAACGAAACAGCTTCTTTCGTTGACAAGTGTTTCTCCATCAACGGTATCCATACCGTTGACAGTTCAAACTACCATTCCGTTGATAGGTCAATCTACACCCCTTATTGAAAACCCAGTTGTTTCCACAACTAGTGTAGGTGACCTGGTGGTAGTTGAGACACTTTTAGGTTTGAGAGGGAGTGAAACTGAGAGGCTGGCTTGCAGCCAGGCAAAAGGAGAGTCTGAGAGTGAGAGGCTGGCTATTTCTTCCAGCCAGGCAAAAGGAGAGATTGAGAGTACCACCCACCTTAGTAGGTGAAGGTGAGGGTGTGAGAGGTGTGAGCCATGGGGAGCCCATGATGCAAGAAAAGAGTGGAGAGAGAGAAGGGACTACAGGAGCCACAAGGATGGAAGCAGCCATTGCTAGTGAGTTAATGAGGGTCAGTGAGGGAGAAAGGGAACTTACCTTCCAAGAGCATTATCAACAAACTCTGGATAGTATTTCCCTGGATCCTGAGACCTTTACTCATCCTGTGCCAGCCTATCAAGTTATGGCTCAACAGGGCAATGTGGAGGCAGAAAGGTCACTCAACTTAATTCATACTACTGCATCAATGCAAAGAGCAAAGGATGCCTTGACCAATCTACCTCCAGGAGCTGCAGCAAGTGAAGACTTCAATTTTTCTGATGATGAGGACAGCTTTGGTGACAATCTACAGGTGGCCACTTCTACACAGACTGGGACATCTGTGGTGCCTCCTACACCAAACTGGCTTTCTCAGGATATGCATGGTGTTGGGTTTTATACTAAACTATTCATTAGTAATATATAAACATTGTCCATTTTATTGAGAATCTTGATTGCATATTTTTACATTGTCTATTTATTATATATTGTGGATAATTTAGTATCAAATGGGATAACAGAAGATTAAATTATCAGTGTCTATATATAATATAAAGGGTTCACAGTTTAAGTGGAATTAGACAAACCACTGGAATAACTGAAGTATTATTTGGGAATAGTTTATCTTGACTATTAAATAATACTTGTCACTACGTCAAATTTGGGCTTTCGTCACTCTTTTGTACAGTAAGGGCTGTGACACTTTGGAAAAAACGAGTGGCTAAAGGTCAGCGTCCAAAGTTTTAGTCACACAATTGTTTTTCGAGTGACCGAAAATACATTTTTTGGAAGATTTAGTCACAACTTTTAAAAATGTGTGACAATATTTAGCCACGTTCCAAATATGTGACCAAATATAAAAAAACAACATGGTTTTTTGTTGACTTTGACCAGTTCCAAAATGTTTAGTCATGCTTGAGAGATAGAAGTGTGACAATAACTAGCGACGCTTCTTTGCTGTGTCTAAATGTTAAGAAACGGCCATAGTCATTTTCGGTGATGTGGCTAAATGGGAAATAACCTATGGTTACTACAGTTTTATGTGACTAAAAGGTAGAGTTTTCTGCATATGTCAGAGCTCTGTTCGCTTAAGGAAGCTAAAAACTAGTGACTGTATTATTGTGTGACTAAAAAGTACTCTGTTTTCAGGAGTACCCTCTTGAAACAGAGTATTCTCCTCATTTCCAACTGATTTGTCACATTATTACATTTGTGTGTGGCAAAATATTTGACCAACTGGACATGAAGTATTGGTATAGCAGATTAACCACAAATGACAAACACAAACTTCTTTTATCCAAGTTACATACCAGATGACCTTAAAACTTGATAATGAAGCTTAAAACTAGAACAATTCAACAAATCCATGTCCTTCGGCCAACATTAGAATTCACCATTACATATTGATTCTTCATCAAATAAAAAACAAAGAAAATGACCAAGACAATGATAACATTATACAACTTCCCACGTATGACATGAACCTCCTTTCGAAGATCTTCAACGGTTGACATGCAGTTTTGCAGCTCAACCTTCACATCATCAACTTCTTTCTGGATCTTGATCTTCATGACAACTGGTTCAGGATCAATCCATTCCCAAAACGAACATTTGGGTCCAGAAGACTTGAAAAGGGAATTCAAATTAAAAGCTGTTTATTAAATTAAACAGATGAAACTGATAAACATCGGCTTACCAATGAATTTGATTTTTGGCAGACCCGAAATCTTCTTCCAGGGTTGTCAAGTGTGTTTGATGTTCTAATCCGAGCAGGAAGACCACAGTAGCAGAGATCACTTCGATTTTGGTTTGAGCTGTAGGAATTTGAAGATGACATCATGATCAGGCCTTTTTCTTTGCACACACCTGGAGAAAAAAAAAACAAGAATTAAAACAGAGCATAGAATTTAACCAAACAATAGAATTTAACCAAAAAATAGAATTTAGCATTACAAAAAAACATGGAAAATGACAAACATAATGACAATAATTACCGGATTCAGTTAGCATTACATATAATAATACCCTTACAGTCCTGTCTAAAGTAATCATCACGAGATTCATTACCCAAGTCACGTGGATCTACAGGTGGTAATATATTATCATTGTGAGGAAGAATTACAGTACTAAAATCCTCATTAACATCATCGTACAGATCTCTATAATTCTTGGGAGGTTTCATCAAGACAATAGACATTTTTTTATCCAGCTGGTCTTTAATATAAAACACATGTCGTGTTTGTGAGGCCAATACGAATGGATCATCCTTGTGGCCTAATCTGTTAAGTTCGACCAACGTGTAACCCATGCCATCTTGTTTGACACCATTTCTATTGTCAACCCAGTCGCACATGAAAAGAGGAATTTTCTTAATATGATAATCTAGTACCCATATCTCTCGTAGAACCCCATAATAAAAGTTCTTTCCATAGGTTACTACTTCTTTAGAAATGTGCATCTCAGTTGCCTCTACACAAACCCCACTGTTCTTGTGAATTCTGCCATCACAAATTTTTGTACGAAATGTATAGCCATTGATGTCATATACATCGTATTTGTTCACGATTCTGCGTGCTCCATGTGAGATCCACTTCACTGTTTCTGATACACTTTCTTTGGAGATCGATAACTCGCTTTCAACCTTGTTGCGTAACCAGTGACCAAACGTTGTGCTATGCTCTTTCTCCAGCCGTGCTTGTCGTTTACCAGGATGTTTGTTTTTCAAAAATGTCATGTGTTGTCTGCAAGTACAAAAATGAGTATCAAATCTGATCCTACTATTAAATAAAAGACTACTGTTAAATAAAAGAAAAACACAAATAAACTTGTTCAGTAGGAGTCCTTACTCGATATACTACACAACTTCAGGCGTATTTTGAAATACATAGAAATGTGCTTTCATGTAGAGATCTTGAGAAACGTCAACTGGTTTACCAACTGACAAAGGAATTCCCTCTCCATTACCGTTTTCAGATGTGTTGTGCTGGTGTTCTGGAATACCATTAGAGCTCATGACTTTTTTGTATTCGTTGAAGAGCACAATTGTTTCTTCTGCAATATGCTCCTCAACAATGCATCCTTCTGGGTAAGCTTTGTTCCGCACATACCTTTTAATAACTTTCATCATCCTCTCAAAGGGATACATCCACCGAAAGCATATTGGGCCACATAATTTTACCTCTCTAACAAGGTGCACAGTTAGATGAAGCATAACATCAAGAAAGGATGGGGTAAAGTATTTCTCCATCAAGCACAGTGTCACACAAAGCTCCTCATACAATTTATCGAGTTCTTCTACATTGATTTTTTTGCTACATATTGATTTGAAAAAAAAACAAAGTCTGATCATAGCATATCTTGTGGGTTCAGGCATGATAGACCGTATTGCAATTGGCAAGAACTGTTGCATAAGCATATGGTAATCATGTGATTTAAGTCCCATAAGCTTCCTATCCTTTTCATTCACCAAACTAGAGAAGTTGAAACAGATAGAACATGAACGAATACACAAAAAGAAGTCACAAAAAACACAAAAATCACAACTTTACTCAACACAATTTATATAAACAGATAGAACACTAAACACAAAAATCACTAAAGATCACAACTTTACTTAATAGAAACAAATAGAACATGAACGAATACACAAAAAGAACTAGGACATGACTTACTAGGACATGAACGAGAAAGCGGCTGGAATCCAAATTAGGAGTGAAGTTTCCAAATGCTAGAATCCGGAATTAGGTATTTGAGAGTGAAGTTTCCAAATTAGGTATTTGAGAGTGAAGTTTCCAATTCGATGAAAGCGCCTACTTGTTTGGAGCGCATCTGTTTAAGGCCCAATTAGAATAGTATTGGGCAATTAGAATAGCACTGGCCCAAATAGAATATTTAAGGCCCGAAAGTCAAAATTATTTTTTAAATGCATTTTTCGACGATCCAACCGTACGGATGTTAATAGGTACTCATCATAGTGTTGGGGAAAAATAATCAAAAAAACAGGAATTTATCTTGTACGACGTTTTTACAAAGATCTAGTCAAAGTACTACTCCCTCTAACGAGATTCGTCCCCGAAAGTCAAAATTATTTTTTTAAATGCATTTTTCGATGATCCAACCGTACGGATGTTAATAGGTACTCATCGTAGTGTTGGGGAAAAATAATCAAAAAATCAGGAATTTATCTTGTACGACGTTTTTACAAAGATCTGGTCAAAGTACTACTCCCTATAACGAGATTCGTCCCCGAAAGTCAAAAAAAAAAATTTATATGCATTTTTCGACGATCCAACCGTACGGATGTTAATAGGTACTCATCGTAGTATTGGGGAAAAATATTCAAAAAATCAGGAATTTATCTTGTACGATGTTTTTACAAAGATCTGGTCAAAGTACTACTTCATATAACGAGATTCGTCCCCGAAAGTCAAAATTATTTTTTTATATGCATTTTTCGGCGATCCAACCGTACGGATGTTAATAGGTACTCATCGTAGTGTTGGGGAAAATTAATCAAAAAATCAGGAATTTATCTTGTACGATGTTTTTACAAAGATCTGGTCAAAGTACTACTCCCTGTAACGAGATTCGTCCCCGAAAGTCAAAATTATTTTTTTAAATGCATTTTTCGACGATCCAACCGTACGGATGTTAATAGGTACTCATCGTAGTGTTGGGGAAAAATAATCAAAAAATCAGGAATTTATCTTATACGACGTTTTTACAAAGATCTGGTCAAAGTACTACTCCCTATAATGAGATTCGTCCCCGAAAGTCAAAATTATTTTTTTATATGCATTTTTCGACGATCCAACCGTACGGATGTTAATAGGTACTCATCGTAGTGTTGGTGAAAAATAATCAAAAAATCAGGAATTTATCTTGTACGACGTTTTTACAAAGATCTGGTCAAAGTACTACTTACTCCCTATAACGAGATTCGTCCCCGAAATTCAAAATTATTTTTTTATATGCATTTTTCGATGATCCAACCGTACGGATGTTAATAGGTACTCATCGTAGTGTTGGGGAAAAATAATCAAAAAATCACGAATAAGTTGTTAAAATAAGTCCTTATGGACTTATTTTCGGGTAAAAAAATTATATTTTGATAATTTTTTTTATAACTTGTTAAAATGTATGTTTCAGATTCCATAAGTTGCAAAAAAAAGTATTTTTTTCCAGAAAAAAGTTAGGAATCCTAACTTTTTTTCTTGAAATAAGTCAACTTTTCTGGAAAATAAGCTTAGCCAAACGGACCAAAATAACTCAAAAACGCTTTGTCTAAAAACTAACGCGCCTAAATTTTGGCAAAATAACTCAAAAATCCCCCCATTTCACTTTACCCCAGATTCACTTTACCCACAAATTCATCCCCCCTAAATTTAGGTCTTACAACCTAAATCGCACAACCTAAATCTTACAATCTTACGAGCTTAGATTCAACGATACATCTGAACTGCACCGAGTCACGAGTGACGAGTAATCACTCGCCGCACGCGTAATCGTCGCCAGCCGCCACCGAGTCACGGGTGTAATCGAATTAAGGTATTTGATTCTTCTTCTAATTTGTGTCTTAGTGTAATCGAATTGAGTGTCTTTTTTTTAAAATTGTACAGAGTCTCTCTCTCTCTCTCTCTCTCTCTCTCTCTCTCTCTCTCTCTCTCTCTGTTTCGAATTGGTGTTTTTGGTACCAGTGTAGCTCTTTTGTGAATAGGGAAGGTAGTTTTATTTACGAGTGGGTGCATGTTATGTAAAAGCTTTAAAATTGGACACGGGAGTTGGTTTTTAAAATTGGACACTGAATTGTAAGTACAACTTAAATGCGATTTGCCTTTTAAGGAGCATTAAGTTTCTTTTGTGGACTTTGACATGTAATTTGGGTGTGTGGTAAGCAGTGTAAATTTGGTAGCAACTATGCAAGGAATTTGATGTAAAAATCATCTGCATTATGATGTAAAGTACTCAAGTAGGGAATTTGCAGTGTAAAAATCATCTGCATTATGATGTAAAGTACTCAAGTAGGGAATTTGAAAAATAGGATTGTATCAACTATTAACACTATTTGTGCTTGTTGTCTACAGCTAATTTGGGTACCATGGGAAAGAGGTACAGGTTAGTTGTTTACTATGGGGGTGAGTTCATGACATGTGTTAAGCGCAGAAGAAAGAGAAAGAGCAGAAGAAGAATGCAAACAGGAGCAACAAAAGAATGCTGTCAAAGCTAAGAGGGGGCTAACCAGGTTGCCAAAGCTGCGTACCAGGTTTACAAACTCTGGTGGAAAAAGACATGAGGTTGAATTTGACTCACTTGGTAGGTTAACGGGGGAATACATATCAGAATTTGTGAGCTTTTTGGGAGACACGGTCAGGGAGCATGTGGGATTAAGATGGTTAACATGGAAGGAGGTGCCAAAAGAAGTGAAGGCTAAGCTGTGGGATCAAATAATGGTAAATCAACTACTTCGCATTAATTACTCTAAATATATGTTACATTTTCAATATGAAACACTATTGTTCAACTTATCTGCTTGCCTTTTATGTGTATTAACACCATGTATTATATATTGCAGCATTTTTTTGATATAGAACCTTGTCGTCGAAATTGTAGTTGATGAGGTCCCTACCCGTGCTTTTATGTGGAGGAAGGGGAGGGAAAACAAAGATGGAGAGTTGGTAGATCCTAAAGCGAAGAACATGGCGGATTATTTAGTAAGTTTAAATATGAGAGTTAGTATATCCTAAAGTGAAGAACATGTCCTTGTTACTAATTTTCTTCACTTTTTTCTTTACAGATGGATATTGAAGCACAGATAAAGGACGGAGGAATCAAGATTGGGCCAGATGAGGATGCCCTTACAGTGGTTTTTGGCAAGGAGCAGGGTGCATACTTGAGAGGTGTTGGTTGTGGAGTCACTCCCAGTTCGTACTGGCATTGTCCTCGGCAAAGGACAACAGGAAAAGATAAAATCAAGATTCTAGAGCTTCAATTGGAAAATGAGAAACTGCTGCGTGAGAAGAAGGATGAAGAAATGAAGAACCTGTCGTTGCAGATGGAGGCAATGAACAAAAAACTGAATAAATTCATGGCTCAATTGGAATCGCAAGGACTGCTTTCAGCAACAAAACAAGATGTAAGGACTAACTGAACTGAATTCAAAATCCAAATCTGAGTACAATAAATATATAAGCACTACGTAAATTGTTGGAGTTTTTTGTGTTCGAATTTAGTTATCTTGTGTCTATATTCCAAAACATAGTTTACAAAACTTGTGTTATCACTTGACTTTCCCATTTGACGTTACATTCTGTAGGGAACACCGATAAGTGGGAATGCTTCGAGGGATAGCTGCATTAATGTTACCATCCCAGCATCGAAATAGTTTTTAACACCTGTAAGTAATGGCTAATTTAATTTCTTTTTAATTTTTTCTAAGTAATTGCTGATTTCTTGTCCAACTTTCTTAAATTGTAGGTTAAATCTGTGGAAAAGCAAGTGACTCCTACTGCCGACACATCCACAATGGTGCAAAAGGTGATCACCACCAGGAGGAAAGTTTATATATCTCCGTGTACCACTAAATCACAACAAGATCCAACAATTGTGCAACAGGTATTACAATATTGCTAAATGCACATGTATATTGAGATTAACTTTAACTTTAATATGTTGTCAATTATGCTACTACTTTTGTAGGAAAAGGTGATTAGATCCGGAACCAGGAAGAAGATTAATTTATCTCAGCCTACCACTATCTCTGGTCAAATGCCATCTCAGTCAAATCAAACCTCAACAATTGTCCAATCGGTATGCATTATATTTCTAAATGCGTATGTATATTAATTCACTTTACCTTTATGATGTTAATTATGCCACTAACTTTTGTAGCCAATGAACTGTACTCTATATACGTTGAATTTGAACAACCCGGTTGCACGTGGTACGGCTATCCTTTCAAACCAGCAGGGACAAACCATTCATGGAGTCCCCCTACAAGATGATTGCTATAGAGTTTCTGTTGATGAAGTTGTTAAGGGGGCAGCATTCTTACCGTATGAAGCCGGTGATATGCGGACAGTTGAGGATGCTTTGGGTTCTTTTGTGGCTTGGCCCAAAAACCTTATCAAGATAATTGATCATCAAGTAAGTTTCTTACTTTGCATTCCATTTTGGTTGTGTGCATTTATTCTCCTGCTTTTTAATTTTGTTTAAACTGATGGAGCTTTAATTAAATAACATTACTTGTCCAACGGTCTTAACTTGCTTATCTATAGAATTACATTACTTGTGTTAGAATGGTCTTAACTTGAGGGCTGTTGGAATGATTATCGTATTTGTTTTCATGTTTTACTCTAGGTACCAAATCCAACGGCCAATGGGGAAGGGGAACAACATAGCGCGGCTCAAGCTAAGGAAGAACATAGCACAGATCAAGCTAAGAAGGGGAAGAGATGTAATACCATTACCGATTCCCCAGTAACACGTTCAAAGGCCAAGGCGAACAAGGAAAACAAGCTGAGGAAGAAGCGAAAGCTGGTGGTGCAATTGTAAACTGAATTTGACTCATGTTAATGTGGTTTTCTGGTTACTTGTGAACTTTTTGATAACTTGTTAATTTTCTGTACTCTGGTTATGCTGTTTTTATGGATTGTGGAGTAAGTATACTTACTTCATATGGTTGTTATGGATAATGGATTTAGTATGGTTATATTAATATGGATTATGACTAGTTTGGAATTTGGCATTTTTGTTTACTTGTATTTTGGCATTTTAGTTGTTTGCATATTCTGGCCTTTTTGGATTGGATTGCGGCCTTTTGGTATTGTGATTGGTATGTATCGGCCTTTTCGTACGATGGTCATTTATGATACAAATGAAACCTTTTTGTAATTTGGTTAAGTATGTGTGGCTAGTACCACACTTCAGCCACACTACTTATTACAAACAATCTATATTATATTGGGCGATAGTTACTACAATTATTAGTGACTAAATTCAGTCATTTAATAGTGTATATAACATAGAAACGACCACACAAAAATTATATAATGTGGCCATACCAAAGCTTTTTGCCACGATTTACCAAAAAATAGTGCGACCAAAACTAAGCCTTTGATGAATGTTGGTATTTAGCCACGTTATTAATTCTCTTTAGCCACTACACATACTGTGGCTGCAAGTTGGTATTTAGTCACACGTTTGAGCTTAAAATGGGAGCTGTCAGACCCAAATGGTGGTATGCTTTAGTCACTCTGTTTTGAGTTACAGCCACACAACTGGGGTGTGTCCGTAGGGGGCATACGATGATCCGACCTTAGGTGACACTTGACTGAAAAATTAAAGAGTGACGTAAAGTTCATAGCCACACATATTTTATGTGGCGGAAGCCAAAATTTGACGTAGTGTGTATACTTTGTGTATATTGAACAGGATCAAATTTAGAATTGTTCCCTTAAACTGATTAAGAAGGTGAACTAAGATTCTATGTTATTATTAATGCTTAGGTTCTTAATCCGGATATAGTAATTGACACGTGTATATTATTTACATGCTTTGATTTATATATGAAATAATTCTTTTGAATTATATCATTATATTTTGGGTGATGGAATAATATATATGGTGAATATTATTTATTGAAGGAATCTGTGTCCTGATAATATTCGGGTTAATGATGTCCCCTTGAAAGCTCAAAAGGATTTAATTATGTGAAACCCTGCAGGTAGATTTATTCCGGCATAATTAAATAAAGGTAGAGTGGATGATCAAGGATATAAGATGTTAATTAAATGAATTATCAGTAATTTATTTAATTAATGGGCATGCGCTATTTTAAACATGGGGAATTTAATAAGCAAATAATATTGGAACCGAATTAATTAATTAAGTTGCGGTATTAGGAAAGGTAGTGCAAATATTAATTCTTTAGTGGATTGAATTAATATTTAATTACATTGGGCTAGGCCCAGGATGTAATTAAAAGGCCTAACCTAATTATCCATGATCCCTATTGTAGCCCTATATTTATTCTTATTCTCTTCTTGCTAGGGTTGGTTAAGAAAAATATTGTAGCCACCTAGGAGCAAGAAGAGAGGTTAACTTGAGAAGACGGAGGCCACACTTCGCTCAAGGGAATTTGGGAATACAATAGAAGAGCGTGGAATCAACCGTTAACAAGGTGATTTTCTTTTCGCACTCCTTAATTGTGTATCATAAAATGTAGTAGAACCCCAAGTCCGTGGTTCCCAACAATTGGTATCAGAGAGCCTGGTTATGGGTTCTATGTTTTATGATATGATGTCCATGTCGTAATTAAAATTGGTTATGTATGTATAGTGGTATGCTTGGATAATAATCTTTTGCAGGTTGTTTAGTATCCACTATTATGGCCTCGTTTTATTTTAATTATGTGTTTGGATCCCACGTGGTTTAATCATGGTTATTTTTTGTTTTGGTTTCCACGTGGTTTATCGTGGTTGTAAATCACGAGGGTTGATCGTGCTAGTTTTGTTTTCTATTATGATTTTGTAATCTTGTAATCATGATTTGTATTCATGTTAGATTATGATCTGATGTAATAGAATAGGTATGTTATGTTGTATGTAACTATTTGATCGACGGAGTTGCAAGAAAACAAAGTTCTTCCGCTGATGCTACAAGATTTCGCCTATGCAATTTCGAACTGTTGTAACTTTTGCATACGGTGTCGTATTTCGATGAGTAATACCTTTTCGGAAAGGGATTTCGATGTTCTACACGATTGAAAAGTGACTTTGTAAAAGTTTCATGTGCGTCTGAGCTCGTTTAGACCCTCAAACAGCGAGTTGAAGTTTTCGCAGGATTTTCGGATGAAATTTTTTTTTGGCCATAATAGTGGATTTATTTTTTATTTTAATTTTTCTGCTATTTAATTTTAATTATTGCATTAAATAATTATTATGTGTGTTGTTAATTATGTGTGTAATTTTAATTGCATGGTTAACATAAATAGGACGACATGGACATAAATTTTCATTTATTGCTTTAATTAAATGTTTTATGTTATTAAATTATGTGTGTATTTGGAATGCATGTTAGACATAATTATAATGACATAGGCCCCATTTAATTATGTAGAGATGCATGCTATGCTATGTTATGTGTTCTTTGTATTGTTATTTTGATAACATGTGGACCTCGAAGAAATAACATAGTGCGATGCATCTAGATAAAATTACTCATGTTAAAATACTAAGTGGGAGAGGGAATTAATTTGATATTAGATCCCATGGTCATCCATTATTGGTTGTATGTAATTTAACACTAGGACGATTATGAATTGGATATATGTCACCCATCGTGGCGTATGATTTATGACGTCTGGGTAGTGTTAAGGATATTACTAGGACAATCTTCTTAAGTTAATCACGAATAATGAAAGGTAAGCTCACCCCATCGTGACATACCAAGTTTCATAGAATTCGAGAAAAAAGTTGGACATTCCTTGATTGATGTTGATAATGGATATTTCTGTCTTAGGGGTTGTGTTTTTAAGCGAGTCCGTCTATGACTTCACCGAAAACACCTGGGATTTATCCATTGATACATCGAACGGATGGGTCTGACTAAAGGCAACTTAAGATCTAAATAATGGTATACACTTAGCTATGAAAGATAATATATAGTCCACCCTAACGTGGCGTATTATTTAGTAGTAGGACCGAAGTAATATTTAAATTTAAATGGTATATATGTCATCCATCATGGCGTACCAGATATTTATGGAATTTAAATATTAGTGCATTAATTTTAATTAATTGTTAGAGGAAACAAATAGGTTTTAAGATATATGCAATTTTCTGATTAAGTGTTATATGCATGATTCTCAGGATAGAATGGGCTTTAATCCACTTTTCACCATACTTAAGGATAACAAACTTACCGGACCTAACTATATTGAATGGAAACGCAATTTGGACATAGTGTTGACTGCTGAAGAGTTTAAATTTTGTACTGTTGAACCCAAACCGGACCAGCATGCTGCCGATGCTCCGGATGGGGATAAAGAGTATTTTAAGAAGTGGACTAAGGCAGATGAGATGTCGCGATGTTACATTCTGGCAGCAATGTCGGGTGTTTTGCAACATCAGCATCAGGCCATGACCACTGCTGCAGATATGCTCTATAATCTCAAGGAGCTTTTCGGAGATCAGAATAGGGCTGCTAGGCAAGTAGCAATGAAGTCTCTAATGAACACTCAGATGGCTGAAAAAACACCTTTAAGGGACCATGTTCTTCTGATGATGTCTCATATAAATGAACTAGAGGTCCTTGGTGCTGATATTGATGCGGAAACGCAGGTCGATATCATACTTATGAGTTTGCCAAAAAGCTTTGAGCCGTTTCGCTTGAATTACAACATGAACAAGAAGTTGTATAGTCTTGCAGAACTTCTGACAGAGCTTCAGACAGCGGAATCATTATTTCAGCAGCATGTTCAGGTAAATGTGGCTGAGAAAGTTTCTTCTTCAAAGCCGAAAGGAAAGAAGAGGAAGAAGAAGGTTCAGACACAGAAAGTTGTGAAACCATTGGGAGTTCAGAATTCAGTGAAGAAGCCTAAGGGCAAGTGCTTCAAGTGCAAGCAGTCGGGTCACTGGAAAAAGGATTGTCCTCTGTCTAAGAAGAACAATGCTGGTATGTCTCTTTCTCTTGTTACGGAAACATATATAGCGGCTATGTCTACGAGCACTTGGTGTGTAGACACAGGAGCCACTGATCATGTTTGTAATTCCATGCAGGGGTTCCAGAAAACCAGGCTGCTTAGAGATGGCGAGATATATGTGTTCATGGGAGATGCTACGAAAGTAGCAGTGGTTGCAGTTGGAGTTATTTCTTTATCTTTTGGTTATGATAGGATTTTGGTTTTGAATAATTGTCTTTATGTACCTTCATTTAGAAGGAATTTAATTTCGGTTTCTAAACTTGCTATGGATGGTTATAATGTTTGTTTGGATCGTAATGTTTCCATTATGATGAATAAACGAGTTATATGTTCTGGTACATTGTAAGACAATTTATATATTATTAATCCTATAGAACCAATGCTGCAACCAAGTGAAATTAATAATACATTTTCTACCTCTAGTAAAAGAAAGGAACCTTCTGGATTGAACCAAACATATCTTTGGCACTTGAGATTAGGTCATATTAACTTAAGGAGGATTCAAAGATTGGTAGTAGATGGGCCTTTAGGCTCGTTGGCAGTGGAGCCATTTCCAGTCTGTGAATCTTGCTTGGAAGGAAAAATGACCAGTAGACCTTTTAAGGCAAAAGGAAATAGAGCCAAAGATGTGTTAGAATTGGTTCATACTGATTTATGTGGACCTATGAATATCCAAGCGAGAGGTGGGTATGAATATTTTGTCACTTTCATTGATGATTATTCGAGATATGGATACATTTATCTGTTGCACCGCAAGTCTGAGTGCTTTGAAAAATTCAAAGAGTACAAAGCAAGTGCGGAAAAGCGACATTCAGGAAAATGTATCAAGTCACTACGATCAGATCGTAGGGGCGAATACCTGCTTGGAGAATTTAGAGAATATTTATCAGAACATGGGATTTCATCCCAGTTGACTGCACCTGGCACACCTCAGCAGAATGGTGTAGCAGAAAGAAGGAACCAGACTCTTTTAGAGAGTGTTAGATCGATGATGAGTTATTCGAATTTACCCAAGTCATTTTGGGGGCATGCTCTAGAAACAGCGGCTTATCTTCTAAACTTGGTACCTTCTAAGTCAGTTCCAAAAACTCCAAAAGAATTGTGGACTAGTACCAAACCTAGTTTGAAACACATTCGGATTTGGGGTTGTCCAGCACATGTGCTGAACAAGAACGTGACTAAGTTAGATTCTCGTACAGAAGTGAGGCTGTTTGTGGGTTATCCCAAGGGAACAAAAGGGTATTTGTTTTATAGTCCTAAGGATCGGGATATCATTGTAAGCACCAATGCTAGATTCTTAGAGGAAGACTATATAATGAATCACAAACCCATGAGTACTGTTGTTTTAGAGGAACTAGTGGGAGGACAAGATAATTCTAATATGCCACCGGTACAAGTAGAACAACCACAAGTAAATGAACAACCTATCACTAATACCACTCCAATGCTTCGTCGTAGTGGGAGGGTTGTTAAACAACCTGAGAGGTTCATCTTTTTGGGAGAGTCTTCGGACTTAGTCTCTGGTGAACATGATGAGGATCCCAGGACATACGAAGAAGCAATGCAAGATAAGGATGCAGATCTTTGGCAAAAGGCTATGCAATCTGAGATGGAATCTATGTATTCCAATAAAGTCTGGGATCTCGTGGAACCACCCAGTGGTGTAAAACCCATTGGATGCAAGTGGATCTACAAAAGAAAAAGAGGATCTGACAAAAAGGTGAAAGCCTGGAAAGCAAGACTTGTTGCGAAAGGGTATACTCAGAAACAAGGAATTGATTATGAGGAAACCTTTTCTCCGGTAGTCATGCTTAAGTCAATCCGGATTCTTTTATCTATAGCAGCTCATCTCGATTATGAGATTTGGCAAATGGATGTCAAGACAGCTTTCCTAAATGGAAGTCTTGATAAAAACATCCATATGCAGCAACCAGAGGGATTCATCAAAGAGGGCCAAGAGCATCTAGTGTGTAAGCTTAAGAAGTCCATTTATGGACTGAAACAAGCTTCCAGGGAGTGGAACATTCGTTTTGATCAGGCCGTCCAGACAAATGGTTATGATCAGAGTCCAAGCGAAGCATGTGTGTATAGGAAAAGTGAAGGAAATGCAGTGGTTTTTCTAGTACTATATGTAGAGATTTTGTCATCTATTAAGGCATGGTTGTTCAAACAATTTGAAATGAAAGACTTAGGTGAAGCCGCATACATTCTTGGGATCAAAGTTATAAGAGATCGCAAGAAAAGAACGTTGGCTTTATCTCAAGAACCGTACATTGATGAGGTATTGGCTCGTTTTAACATGCAGGACTCTAAGAAGGGTAATTTACCTTTTAGACATGGAGTCTCTCTATCAAAGGAGCAGTGTCCTAAGACACCTAAGGAGATAGAGAACATGAAAGCAGTTCCTTATGATTCAGCATGTGGAAGCTTAATGTATGTCATGTTATGCACGAGACCTGATATTTGCTTTGTCGTAGGCATGGTCAGTAGATATCAGTCCAATCCAGGTCAGGAACATTGGAGTGCAATAAAAACGATACTTAAGTACTTGCGAAGGACTAAGAAGTATATGTTAATTTACAAGGCTTCAGACTTGTTTCCTGTGGGTTATACCGATTCAGATTTCCAGATAGATAGGGATAAGAGGAAGTCAACCTCGAGGTGTGTTTTTACTTTAGGAGGTGGAGCTGTAATATGGAGGAGTGTGAAGCAGAAATGCATCGCAGACTCAACCATGGAAGCTGAATATGTGGCAGCCTCTGAGGCAGCCAAGGAGGCTATATGGTTCCGGAATTTCCTGCTGGATTTGAATGTAGTTCCTAATTTGCCACGGCAAATCACAATTTATTGTGATAATACTGGTGTTGTTGCAAATACAAAGGAACCACGAGAACATAAAGCAGCAAAACACATTGAGCGTAAGTATCACCTCATACGACAGTTCGTTAAGCGAGGAGATATTATTGTGACTGATATAGCGTCAAAGGACAACCGGGCTGATCCTTTCACGAAGAGTTTACCAACTAAGGTTTTTGAAGAACACGTGGAGGAGATAGGAGTCAGATGTCTAGTCACGGAATAGTTATTTAAACTGGTAGCGGATTATATTAATAAACACTGATATACTCAAAGAATAGCTTGAGTATAAGTGGGAGATTGTTGGGTTTTATACTAAACTATTCATTAGTAGTATATAAACATTGTCCATTTTATTGAGAATCTTGATTGCATATTTTTACATTGTCTATTTATTATATATTGTGGATAATTTAGTATCAAATGGGATAACAGAAGATTAAATTATCAGTGTCTATATATAATATAAAGGGTTCACAGTTTAAGTGGAATTAGACAAACCACTGGAATAACTGAAGTATTATTTGGGAATAGTTTATCTTGACTATTAAATAATACTTGTATACTTTGTGTATATTGAACAGGATCAAATTTAGAATTGTTCCCTTAAACTGATTAAGAAGGTGAACTAAGATTCTATGTTATTATTAATGCTTAGGTTCTTAATCCGGATATAGTAATTGACACGTGTATATTATTTACATGCTTTGATTTATATATGAAATAATTCTTTTGAATTATATCATTATATTTTGGGTGATGGAATAATATATATGGTGAATATTATTTATTGAAGGAATCCGTGTCCTGATAATATTCGGGTTAATGATGTCCCCTTGAAAGCTCAAAAGGATTTAATTATGTGAAACTCTGCAGGTGGATTTATTCCGGCATAATTAAATAAAGGTAGAGTGGATGATCAAGGATATAAGATGTTAATTAAATGAATTATCAGTAATTTATTTAATTAATGGGCATGCGCTATTTTAAACATGGGGAATTTAATAAGCAAATAATATTGGAACCGAATTAATTAATTAAGTTGCGGTATTAGGAAAGGTAGTGCAAATATTAATTCTTTAGTGGATTGAATTAATATTTAATTATTTAATTACATTGGGCTAGGCCCAGGATGTAATTAAAAGGCCCAACCTAATTATCCATGATCCCTATTGTAGCCCTATATATATTCTTATTCTCTTCTTGCTAGGGTTGGTTAAGAAAAATATTGTAGCCACCTAGGAGCAAGAAGAGAGGTTAACTTGAGAAGACGGAGGCCACACTTCGCTCAAGGGAATTTGGGAATACAATAGAAGAGCGTGGAATCAACCGTTAACAAGGTGATTTTCTTTTCGCACTCCTTAATTGTGTATCATAAAATGTAGTAGAACCTCAAGTCCGTGGTTCCCAACACATGGTATATGCAACTTGGATGCTGCTATCACAAGGCAGTATAATGAGGCATATCTAGCTCATGAGTCTGCTGAAGCAAGGGACAAGAAATTCTACAAGGCCAAAATGGATTCTCTGGAAATTCAAAGGCTACAAATGATGCAGACAAGGATTGAGGCTACAGAAATCAAGGATTCAATTAGCAACCTTAGGGATGCAACTGACAGGAGGTTAGATGAAAAACTTCCTCTTCACACTGTCTTCAAGATGTCAAGGTTTTTCACCAAGGAACCTGAAGTGTCCTCATCTTTAAAAACTCTCTCCTCTAGAGTGGACAAAGTTGAGGCTACACTTTCTCAAATGCAGAAGGAACAGGAGAAGCAAACTCAGCTACTTACCCAGCTTCTGGCAGCTCAAGGACTCCCTATCATCTCACTTGATAACAAAAAGGGGGAGAAAACTAAGGAAACTAAGGAGCTAGAGATACAAATCACAAAGGTTTTGGTCCCAGCCATCTCCTTACCAGAAGAGCCATTAGCAATGGGGGAGTTTGGAAAGAAGCAAAAGGATGGTATTGATCTAATTAAGGAAGCTTCTATGAGGATGAAACTTGCAGAACAGATCAAAGATCACTGGTCCAACATAGAAGCAAGGTTCAAGAAAATTACTAAATCTTCAAAGACAGATCAGCCATCAACAAATGCAATGGTGACAGTACAAATGGAGCCACAGTTCAAGAGCTCTTATGATATAGAGCCCCTTCAGCATGGAATCCTTCAAGATTCAAGAAATGAGAAAGGCCAATCTTCATGCTTTAGGAATGTGGATGCAAGAGGGATTTCTCCAATGTCACCTATCAAACCCAAAGGCAAGAACACTGAAAGGATATTTTATCCTCCACCAAAGCCAGATGAGTTCAAAGTCCTAGGGAAGCTGATCACTAAGTGCAAGGAAAGCAATCATCCAAGCATAAGGAATCAAAGGGCCATCATCTACAGGGACAGCAAGGAAATCTGCATTTGGGTTGGTCACCCAAATTTTGCTAAGGCCAAAGCTGAAGAATCTGAAAGGGCAGCAATGCAAGCATTGGCAGTTGCTCAAGCACTTGAAGATGAAGAAACTCTACAGGAAGATAAAGCCAAGGATGGAGCTAAGGAAGCAAGGAAGTATAAGGCAACCAAAGGCTAGAGCTAAGAGGAATCTGGACTTTGATAAAGAGGACTCTCAGGACACTGCTCAAGCCTCTTCCACAACAAGTGCACATCAAATTCCTACTGGTCTACCTATTGAAGGAAAGTTGGCCTGTGATCCTGCACACCCTGTCAACTATCATGATCAACCAATCATGCCAAAGGAGGAGCCTATTGAATTTGATGAAGCCTATTTTCCAAAATTCCTATTTGAAAAGGATCAGCCAACAAAGTCAAAGAAAAGGGCTGTCAAGGCAAAGCCAGTATTTGTGAGAAGGCCACAACCTCAGAAACCCCCTACAAATCCAGAGGACTACATGTACATTGCTGACATCAGGGAAGAATCTAGCTTACATCTTGATTTAGACAACCTGGTGGAAGTAAGGGGCATTGCAGCTTCTCAAAAGATGCCTGAAAGATTAGTTTTCACATTCAAGGGTGGTAGAGAACAAACATGGCCTCTCTACAGAATTTTAGGAGAAGACTACCAAACACTACTCACAGTGTTTAGATGCTTGAAGAAAGACTTTGGCTTCACCAAAACAGCCAAGTCTGAGGTGGTCTCCAAAATATGTCAAATAAAGGCTAGCTGGAACAAGCCTGAGGCTCTTCCCAGGATGCTTAGAGTGCCCTCAACAGGAAAGAAGATCCATCTTCAACCTTACTGGATGATGGAATTTAAGGACAAGGACAACAGCAGAAGGTTCTTCAGAATGGAAGACCAGCTGGATAAGGCATCTAATCAAACTCTAAAGCTTATGCAATCCAAGCTTGGTGATCAAGATGAGGAAGAGAAGATCTTCTACAGAAGGCTACAGGTCCAGATTGAGGAAAACAACTCTAAGAGAGGGAAGAAGACTATGCCACAAAGAAGACAAAGATGAATCATTTGCTCAGTCTAGATGAGCACTTCTTGGCATTAGTCTTGTAAGTCTTGTATTTTATTCAAAATATTATGAAGCTTAATGCATTTTCTACTTTTGTAATTTAGAATGTATATAAGTGTTTTTGTTATCATCAAGTCTCTTGATTTATGGCTGTTATTCTATCAGTCATAAATTGGGGGAGATTGTTAGGAATATGTTGTTCTTGATGATAAACATAAAACACTTAGTAGAATTTGTGTAAAGTTATTTTGTAGCTGTCAACGAAATGGCATGCTTTGCAGCATTCCGTTGACAGGAAGCTCATCAACGAAATGAGTGTTGTAGCAATTGCATTGTACAATACTTCTCAAATGATAGGCATTCTGTTATATGTGTTAGATAGGTTTTCTAAGTCATGTTGACTAAGTACTAGATAGGCAAAATAGGTTGGTTAATTGTAAATATATTATGCCTTGTAATTTTGCCTAAGTGAAGACATGTCAACGGTATGAAGATTACTCTGTCAATGGTATGGAGTTTACTCATCAACGAAACGAGGGAAACACCATCAACGGAATGAAGAATAAAGCTATCAACGAAACACATCTCCCTGCTATCAACGAATCATTATTGCTTTTCTGAATAGTTGACAAAGTGATAGTGACAGTTTACTGAACAGATCTAAAGGTGATGTGGAAGTGTACTTTGCATTGGAAACCATTAAAATGGACATGGGGAATAAGGAAACATCCCAGTTTCCAATTGGGTCTTGGGAGTGATCATAATAAGCATGAAGACAAAAGCAAGGATCTCCAAGGACCACTGGACAAAGGGATGAAAAGCAAACTATTGGCGGTTACTCATTGTACTTTTAGTGTAGCCAAAAATAGGGTTGTAAACTTGAGAATATATATAACCAAGTGTAGCAGTTAAAATAAGGAGAAGAGAAGAAAAACAAATAGTTTGTATTAGCTATCCTTGAGAGCATTCTTCTCTACAACCTTGTAACTGAGCAGCTGTGTACTTTTGTATCACAGATTATTTCCGCAATAAAAATCACTTCAGTTGGATCATCAAACAATCCAACTGAAATTATTTATGTGCTTGTGATTTTTACTTTAAGTTCAGTTTTTATTTCTAAGTTGTTTTAAGTTTAAGAAATATCAAGAATTGTATTCAACCCCCCCCTCTACAATTCTGTTAGGTCATTTGGGATTAACATATATATATATATATATATATATATACTTTCTATGATTAAAAAAACGGATCAAATAAGAATATGAACATTTTACAAATCATAATATGGATACCAAACTTGAAAATGGATAGTTCATAAATCAATATAGAGTTAAAAAAATTATTTGAACCTAAATACCAAACCTAGCTAGGCTATGGTTTATGCAAAAATTTATAATATATAGATAGATGACTCGTAAAATATAATTTGTAGTTAATTAAAATGGTTTAAATAACTCTTTTTGTAATTTTGATGATGAAAATGTAATCGCTTATGAATTATTTTAATAAAATACCATTAATTATTTTTTGAAAAATACCTGAATTTATTATTTTGCCAAACATCTCGACAATAAGGACCGGGCGCACATACCCTGTATGAGACTATATCTCTGCGCACATACACACACTTAAATGTACGGACGTTATCATCTAAAACAGGAGAGGGGAAATGGAGCGAGTAAAGAATGATGAGATAGTACTAAAAGACTACGTAAAGGGTTTCCTAAGAGAGACAGATTTTTGTAAGAAAACTCAAACAATAACTCTCAAGTTACCACATGGTTCAAATGGAGTTTTTGTTAAGAATCTTTACGTGTCTTGTGATCCTTACATGCGAAATCGTATGAGCAAAACTTCCTATGTGGACTCCTGGTCGGGTAGAGATACTTAGTCTTTTGTTTTAGTATCAAGCATGCAGCTTACTAGCTTATATCCCGTGCAATTAACGAGTTAATTCATTAAAGTATATATGTTTCATATCAGAGTCCTTACGTTGATTTGGGCCTTTTTCAAAAATCTCCGGTTCTAGTTGGATAATAGACGTCGTATTTTATCCAAGGCATCTTACACAGTTGATGGGTGCAAATTGCAATGAACGTTCAAGTTTATAGTGGTATGTGGTTATATTTTGTAGTTGATGGTAACTGCAATTAGTGCCTATAACTACTAGTGGAGGTAAACCTTTAAGCTTGTGATCTGGCTGGTTGATATTTATCATGGTGGGCAAGAAAGGCTGCATAAACTAGTTTTCCTATCCAACAGTCAGTACTGAACGTTTCCATACATATATGTCCTTTATTTGGAATAACATTTTTCTCTCCCTTTTACTGAGTGTACGATATTTTCAGGTTTGTACCCAGTTCCAGTTGTTCAAATCTCCCAAGTTGCAGATAAAAATTGGGATATCTTTTGAAAAAAAAAATTATTTTGTACAATCATAAGTACTTTGGCCATATACAACTACCAAGGCATTCTTTGTTTGAAAATATTGGAAGCTCTAAATGAAGTATAATGGGATTTCGGAACCTATATTTGGTCTTGATTCTTACATTTGGAAAGGTTTAGTCCAGTAACGTGAACCCCAAATTATTCGTTTTTCTAATATGTTTCTTTCTTTTGAAAATGGTGTTGAATGTTGAAAATTATGTATTATAGGGAATCTATTAGCATCATGTTGAATATATATGATCCATATAAGCCTTCCCCTTAAAGTGTTAGATGAGTTGGTTACTTAGCACATCGTTTACAAATTTAATATCGATCCAGATGAGCTGCAATAGTGTGTAATGCATTTATTTACCGACAAATTATTATGATCCATAATAAACATTCAATTGTGTGCAAACAAATGCCATCAATTTACCATCCCCTCCACCAGCTGCTAATTTGGGGAATCGTGTAATCATGAGGTGAAAAAGAATAATTAAATAGAAATTCTGAGTTGTTTTTATCTTTCAGCCTCGAGGCTAGTTATGTTTGATGGTTTAGTTACGAAGGTTTTAACACTGACGACAGCAAGAACAGTTGTACTGGTGGATCGCGTTATCAATGTACTCAATCTTTGCAGGTTATTGTGGTGTTTGGTGTGGCGAAAGTGATCGACTCAGGGAATCCAAATTTCAAGATAGGTGACTTGGTTTGGGGGATGACTGGTTGGGAAGAGTACAGCGTTATTACAGCTACAGAGTCTCTCTTCAAAATTCAACATACAGATCTGCCTCTTTCCACACAGGATTGCTGGGTAAATTTACTGTTTCTTCTAAGTAAAAAAGTTTTCCTTTACACGAGAAGGATTTTTACTTGAAACAATACACAAACCACTCCTGTAAATCAGTAGATGTATATATTATTCTCAGTTTCTAGGAATTTTTTTTGGTTCATATTGAGTTTTGACATTCAAGGGATAGGCTTACAAGGGTGGTCTTGCTATTTCACTGTCAAATAGACAAACTGTTAGTATATTATTTGAATCCCTTTCGCTAAAATATGGATTTCATATGTGTGCAAACTTCCGTGGTCATAGTAAGCTGTAGTTTCGTAGTTGAGGCTGCAGTCAGCTGTCTAGCTCTAAGGTTACATTAGGTAGCCACATTTAGTAATGAAGGACAAGAAATTAATATGATACTATTGTATAATCAATTTGTATTATGATTTAAAGATAAGCTGTTGTAATTATTTATCACTGGACTCGGCAGATATTTTTCAATACTAATTTGAAGTAGCAAATATTGGAGTATAGTTTAAAATCCTACTCATGCATTTTGCGATAAGCCATTATACCTTCTAATATTAGTGGTTTCCTAGAATTCCTCTATGATAGAAAGCTTTAGGTTACTCAGTTTATCTATAGCTATGAGTATAACCAAGCAATTGCTTATAAATTAGCCCCTTAAGTTACCATGTTGTCTCAGCCCTTTGCCATCATCTTGTACTGTAATAAGTGATGCTTATTAGTGGCTCTTTGTATGAAGAAATAAATGTTGTTAGTAACAGAATAAAGATCAGCACATAATGTATTTCTATGTTTTATCATAAACCATTATCGAAGAAGGATTTTCTTGTTTCTTGTATCATATGGATATGGTGTATTATAACTTGATTTTTGATTTAGTTCTGTTATCATTGTTAGTATGTTTTTTTAAATTTTGTAATTTGGCAAGTGGTGTTATAATTACGAAAGAGAACCCCTACCCTCCCTTCTGAGGATTAGAAGGCGAAAGTGGTGAAATTTTTTTTTGCTAAGTGGTGAAGTTTTGCCACTGAAGTATTTATGTACTTTATGATAAAGTCCGTCTACTGTGAGTATCTCAAAGACTGATCAAGCCTTGGGAGAACAGAAGGATAGATTGAGCCTCCCCTCATCCCTAGTCATCACATGGAGTTTTCATACAACCTTAAATGCAGACCAGGTCTATCATATAACTCGTGAGTGTGTCTCTGAGGTGATGTCTACTTGCACCATGGTTTGCTTCCCCTCTATCCCAAGAGATTAGTCTGATTCCTTCTTTTAAAGAACATTTTGCATGGTTAATGAATGCTGTATATTACAGGACCATGTTTTAATGAATGCTGTATATTACGGGACTTCTTCAGCCGCATCTCAATTGTTTCGATGGAAATTACTTACATTGTCATATTTGATCTACCAGCATAAAATATAAAGTGTGTGTATGGTGTCTCAAACTTGTTTGGATGTAGTGTAATTTTTGGTTTGTTTCCTGAATATCCCAGGGGTTCTCTTGTTTGGTCATAGTTGATTCCTTCTGTTAAAGAACACTTTTCATGGTTACTAAAGGCTGTACGTTATGGCCCTTCTTCAACTGAACTGTCCCAGGTCTTTTGGTCTATCTTTGATGCCACTTTCATGACTTGTTGCCTTTCGTCTATTTATGTGCTTAACAACCTTACTCCCCATCTTCTTCCATGTCTATAGGAACTTCCAAAGTTTCAATCAAACATCAATTGTTGTTTTACCTGTTTATGGTTACTGAGTAATACTTGAGCACTCAACAAAATCTCCCAAAAATTGTACAAATAATGTGGTAGATACGTGTCGTTTTTTAATTATCATCCATATTTTTATCAGGAATGTTACCCACTAAAGGAGATTTGGGAGATTTTTTGAGAATATTTGTTGGGTACGCATTTTTCTTACTAATTTCTTCTAACTCTTTGATTCAAAGAATGATTGAAAATAATCAAAAATCAAATTTATTAGGCGGTCATTTTAAAATCCCAATAATTTTTAAAAATTTGTTTGTGAAATTAATTAGAAAATATTTTTAAAATTATCAAAATATCAAATAAATACTATAAACTTAAAAATAAAAGGGTCCATTCGAGTTTCACCAATACGAATTAGACGTGACAAAATGGGTCCAGATCCGAAGAACCGAACCGAAATTCATAGAACCGAATCCGATTTTGTATCCGAATTAGTTAAACCGATAATTATCCGAAAACCGATTTGAACCGGTCCAAAAATTATCATAACCGAAAATTATCCGATCCGATTATGATCTGAACCGATCATAACCGAATAATAAATTATCCGAACCGAATATGATTCGAAATTCGAGATCCGATTTAAATCCGAACTAAAAAAATGGTGAATTCAGTTTTAGTTGAGTTATAATATTTACATATCACAATCCACATATATTAGGCCACTTTTAATTCAATAAATTAATCTATTTATAAGCAAAATTCTTAATTAGAATAATTTCATGTCAAAAATATCATAGATATTTAATCAATACTTTTGAAAAAGTACTTTATTTTATATAAAAAAATAATAAAATTAATAATAAGATATTTTTAAAGTATTACAAATTAAAAAAATGAATGAGTAATGATCCAAAAAAATCCAAACCGAATTTGATCCGAACCAAATTCATCCGATTTTAATCCAAATTTCATCCGATTTTAATCCGAATGAGAACTGAACCGAATCAAATCCGATCCGATCCGAACTATACCAAAAATATATCATAACCGAACATTAATCTGATCCGAGATTGATCCGATCCGAAACCGAACCGATTATCCGATTTGCCAGGTCTAATACGAATAACGAATATTTAAAATTTTGAGTTCAACTTAATCGATGCATTTTTTTTTTAATTTTTCAAGATTATTATTTATGAATATAAAATTATAGTATTTATTTATGATACAGTTATTTATAACAATTTTACAGCAATTACACAAACAGAAACAAAACAAGAAGAAGATGAGAGCAACAAAACTAGCCTCACCCAAGAGAAGAAACAAAACCCATTCATCTTCTTCTTCAATCTCCACAGCCCCACCTCCTAAATCATCATCCACCATTCTTGACACTGAATTTGTAAGTGAAGAGCTTTCCTTATACCAAACAACCCCTTATAACCCAAGAAGCTTTCCTTACAGTGTGAAGCAGCAATGTTGGGAAAAGGCTGAGAAAGTTAAAGGGAGAGACCCTGATAGGTGGCGTCGTGATGTTCTTGGGAATACCCTTTTTCGCAAACTTGTCGGGTGCCCGGGTTGTCTTTGTCATGATTATGATCATATTGTGCCTTTTTCTAAGGTAGTAATTAGCACCCTTTTGTTTAATTTGGTTAATTGTTTTGTTTGGAGATTTTTGATTGTGTTGTTTCGTGTTTACGAGTAGTTTGTTTTTTTCGCGGCTTTTAGTGTGGATATGAGTTTGTTGTGTAGGTAGATTAGATTATGATGGAATGCTTAAATGAGGTTAAAGATTTGATTTTTTAGTTAAGTGAAGAGAATTTTTGAGTTTATATGAATTTGTCATAAATATATTCGAGAGCCCGTATTTAAGTTTGCTAGTTAGTGAGTTCTCGAGCCAACTTCTGACATGCTCAAGCTGAGCTTGATAATGAATTGAGTGGCAAATGTGCTAAATATTAGCTCAATTCTAGACTCTGAACCAAGCCTCAGTTGTGCTAAAGCTCGGCCTTCTAACAATCATATTGTTCCTTACTACCTTTCTTGTAACACTCTTTATATTTAGGGATTCTGTTATTAGGCTTTGGTTCTGTGTTATAGGGGTTTCCTCGCATCAGTGCAAGTTTTACTTTTTGTTTCTTTAACTTTATTTAACCACAGATACTCTTCTGCTTCAGTTGCAGAGCATCACTTATGTGCTCCAAGCATTCACATAGGTATTCGCTAGCAATCTGATTATAATTTATTGGAACAAATTAACTTGATAGCATGACATATTGTTTTCTGTCCCTGCTCAGTTTGTTGCATTGGCTCCTTGGATAGCTATGAATATGATTTGACAACCCATGAATAGAAAGATATGCAAACAAATATAGCAGGTCTTTTGTATAAGACGTTAAGGTTTTGGGAAGGTATTAACTTGACATGGTGTGAGAGTTTAGGCAAGTCTGGAGGTCTCAAGTTCTCCCATCACCGTAAGGTTTTGGTAGATTCGGTAAATTAACATCCATATGCCTAAAGTCATTTGAATCAAGCTGTTCTGTACTTGTGATTAGATTTCTAGATAAAGTATTCTTGAAATTATTCATGTTTTACTCTATATGACATTATTTTTGATGAGTTGTATCTAAATTATTTTTCAATATCTGCAAAATGGGTGGTAAAATTTCACTTGAGATGATTCCTTATTTTCTATCCTTTAGTTTTAAGCTTATGCTCATGTGTGATAAGGGCATGGATGGACATGTTATCAATCAATGCGTTAATAATTTGATCCCGATTCAATGTTTTACTTGTATTTATATTCCTGAGAAGTCCGTGACAACACTCGTAAGCAGTAATTGGTAGGTCAAATAACCTTATCACTTTTTGTAAAGACAAAAATGAATTGAGCTAATGAATTGGATAATTTGTAGGTATAGTATTTCTCTTGTTTTGAGCCTACCATACTTCATCGATTGAAACTGGTGTTTGTTGTGATGCATCCATAAACCATCTAACAGTTTTTGAATTTTTTGCGCGTGTTGAGAATGTGTCATTGTGATATTGTAATGAGCATCTAAGGAAAGAAGCATTTTCATTTGTTATTCAATTTGATCCAACCGCTTAACGGGGAAAGATTCCATTACATCTTTATTGTTCTAATATTTAAGCTAGCAACTCATGTTTTAATGGACATTGTATGATTGTGGGGGCGAGGGTAGCTACTAATGATTTTGTGCTTCTTGTACTCTTTAAATAAGACGATTAGTTCATGTATGTTTTTTGTTCTTGAATGCATTCTCTTGTAAACTTACCATCTGTCAGCTGTGCAGTTTTTTAGTCTTATTTTCTCTCATCATCATGTTTTGGACTAAATATACTTGTAAACTGTGTAAATAAGTAGTTATCTTATTCCATAAAATAAGACTTTTCTTAGTACACATGAAAAGTTCAGTTTAATGCAACAGTTTGCTTGATGCTGTACTTTATACTTTTCAGGGCGGGCAAAGCACATTAGAAAACTGTCAGGTTTTACAGGTGCGTTACTTTGCAATTCGTAATAAAATGGGTTACTGGGCTCAACGTTCTTTCTTCCACTTCACTATTTTTTGGCTATTACATTCCAGCTATTGTTGAATTTGTTTATTGCTTTGATTATGTCTTAATTGATTTTAATAATAAAAAGATATTGTACATAACGCCTCTTATTACTATATGAGCTATAATTTCATCCTTCTCATATTAGTTATTACTTTTGTTAGCATGCATTGACTTTTAACATTATGATAACCGATGAGGAGGAATTAGAAGAATGATCTTGTAATCCGAATTGTATTTGATAGTGACAATAACTGTGAACCTCTACGACAGTGTTTATTCTGATAAGCAGAAATGTAAAGCTATAACTCAAATCAATTAAGGTCTGGAGTGAGAGAGAAGAAGATGAAGAAAACAGAGAATAAGAACGTTAACAAACCCTAGCTACAGCTGTAGATACAGGACCCTTCATATGTGATCTGTGCATCACCCTGATAATTTTTGGTGGGATGAAGGTATATAATACAGAAATGAGAGACAGGTATAGTTTCCAGAGTATTCCTTGGTTGAGAGAATGACAAGAACATCCTCCAGTTTTTAGTTGGAGAACACATGCTACTGTGCCTCTAATTTCTTGAAATACACTTACAAGGAGAAAGGTTTTAGGTGTAATTTTACCATATCTTTCAGTTTTTTAATATTTTTTTTTCTGAATTACTGCAAACCTATCATAACAATTGAGTACCTAGTTCTTTTAGGACAAGTAATTTTACAGCACAGCCAGGAAACGACTTAGAACTGAAGAATACACTCTCTCACTCTTTTATTTTTTGCTAAAAGGTTAATGCATTGAAAAAAAAGGTTATGTACGAGAGGGGGAGGGTATACCTTAAAGAGAAGAGACAAGCCTCTAACTCAGCACTCTATACAGATTAAAATGAAATACAATATAACTCCAGCTCAATGTTTCTGATGACCTGGTCTATATTAGAAGTGGTAGATATTTGGAACTTTCTTTGCAGACCCATTAAGAAGACAGCACCCTACATTTAATCATGTGAACACAGTATGCAGTCAAGCTTGTTGGGGTTGAGACCTCGTCACGTGTAGTACCCACTTGAAATATTAAAACTTTGATTGTGCTTATGATGTTCTGGCTTCTGATGCCTTCTAGCTCGCAGCCCATCTGTGCTGTGTTGTGGGTGGATTTGAGCAGTTTCTCCCGTGACCAATTAGTGATACACACTCAATTACTGTTTATGAATTAGTGATACTAGCTTATAACCCGTGCCAAGCACGGGCCGAGGATAAATCTACATTAAAATATTAGTATTAATAAATTATTAATGAGTATTATTTAAAAATGTATTTCTCGAGAATTGAATGATAAAAATATATAATAAATAAATAACTATTTAATTATGTAGTTATAGACAATCGAACTGTGCATAAAGCTAAAGAAATTAAAGTAAATAAATAAATCTTGTATGATTACGTAGCTGCAAAGAATCTAACGCTCGATGAAACTATTGAATTTAAAGTAAATAAATAAATCTTGTATAATTACGTAGTTGTAAGGATTCGAACCCTGAATGAAGTTAAAGAATTTAAAGTAAATAAATCTTGTATAATTATGTAGTTGCGAGGAATCGAACCCGGGTTAAGTGATAACCAAATTTGGTACTTTGGTACTTTAGTACCGCGCGCCATTTTCACATTGTTTTGCTTATTAATAAAGAGTATAGATTTATGAACTTTTTTAAAGATGGTGTGAATTTGTTCTAAATATTGTGTCTGAAACAAGATCTTCGATCAATAACGTTTAACTACGATAAGCTTATATCTGTATCCTCTTTCTTGATGCAGGCAACAGTCAATAGATCAAAAGGAAATCGTACTGAGATATCTAAAGCTGATCTTATTCAAAAGAGTTCTTATTGCCGAGTTTCGGGTATTTAACAACTATTTAACTAACCAATCCAGAATGAAATGAACTTGACCTTTTTATCAAGGACCACTAAATAGAAGAAAACAAAACATTGCACCAATTTTTTAGATTTTTCCTAGCTTGTGGAATAGAAGCATAGAACTAGTAGCAAGCATGTATTTCATTGATGGCTAATTGGCTACAACTCAAATGTTGATTTGTAGCTCAAGCATTGAATGTAATATTTTGGTAAAGCTGTTTAATTTTTGGTTGTCCAGGCCGGGATATGGATCTTCTTGAACTATCAGCGTATGGCAATGTTCGTCGAGGACAAGATGATGGGGGATGTAGAATTCAGTAGCAACCAGTACTCTTGGAGTTTTTAAAACTAAAAGAACTGTTATGGGTAATCCCTCTATACAAGGGGATAAGTGGCTAACCAAAAGCATCCAGTTATGATTGTCACCGGAATCGATACAGAAGTATGAAACTATAGAAGGAATTGGAAATACTTCTATTTTTTTTTAACCTCTATCCATGTATCAGTTGTATTTTGTAATTCTGCATCATGTAAAAAAATTGAGTAGTAAATACTCGAGTGAGTAGCCAAAAATTTAAACAATATTTTTTTTTTGCATTTTAACAGATCTTTTTTCTCATATAAACCCAAGAAACTTTATAAATTGTTTAAATTTGATTTTTAATTTAGAAACAAAGCTAACTTAATTAGTTATAGGTGATACAATCATCAATATATTTATATAAAGGAGAAGACGGGGGCGGGGGCGGTGAAGTGGCGCCTCTAGAATCGTTTCGTTCTATTTTTCTAATTTTCTCAATTTTTCTCAATTTTTAATTTTAATAATTACAACTTCCTTATTATTTTTGAATTTGTAGGACTTGATAGGACTTTCTTTGATTTAGAAAATTACAACTTCCTTATTGTTTTCGAATTTGTAGGACTAGATAGAACTTTCTTTTATTTAGAAAAGGGAAAATAAATTTTTTCGTCCTTAAACTATATGCTGTTTTTGGTTTAGGTCCTTGAACTATACGAAAAAATATTACGGTACCTAAACTTTCAAATTTTCTGATTCTCGTCCTTTTGTCCAACATTGACTAACAGACGTTAGTCGATGCTGACGTGACATTTACATGAAAATAAAAAATTCTCGGAATGTAGTGAAATTTTGGCATGTTAATCTACGAATGATTACAAGAACATCGGTGGTGAAAGTTTTCGATTTCGAGTTCACTAACATATGAAAATCTGCATATTTTAGTAAAAAAAAAATCGTGTTCTTGAAATTAAAGTGCAGATTTCTATACATTAGTGCACTCGAAAATGAAAATTTTCACCACCCGGGTTCTTGTAAGCAGTAGTAAATTAACATATCAAAATATAACTTCATTCCGAGAATTTTTGATTTTCACGTAATTGCCACTTCAGCATTGACTAACGTCCGATAGTCAAATTTGGACGGAAGGACGAAAATTTGAAAGTTTAAGTACCGTAATATTTTTTCGTATAGTTCAAGGACCTAAACCAAAAACGACATATAGTTTAAGGACGAAAGAATTTATTTTCCCTTTAGAAAATTACAACTTCCTTATTATTTTCGAATTTGTAGGCTCTTATGTTAATAATTTCAATTTTCTTTTTTATTATTTTCAATCTTAATAGAACTTTCTTTTATTATTTTCAAACTTGATAGAACTTTATTTGATTTAGAAAATTACAACTTCCTTATTATTTTCGAATTTTTAGGATCTTATTTAATAATTGCAATTTTCTCTTTTATTAAATCTACACCGAAACTTTTTTACATAGCTTCAAATTTTTACAACCATATTTACAATCAATACAAATATGACCTACACCATGTTGGATGCTTTGAACGACAAAAACTATATATAGATGATAAGAGTACGAGTGTGTAGAATGTGGGAATCTGTCAATCCAAATACTGAAGAATTGATCAGTCTTGACATGATTTTGATCAATGAAAAGGTTAATAAATCAATATAGTTATAACTTATTAGTTTGTCAAATTGTATGATGTTATTAACTTTTCTAAGATATGTTGTATGACATGAAAATTTGATCCATGCTACGATCCCGAAGATTGTGGTCTCTCGGTTCAAAAATCTTTTAGAAGAAGGCTCCGTGTACAACATCAAAAATCTGAAAGTTGTTTCAAGTACAGGGAAATATAGACCACTATCACATTGGGTCTAAATTGCTCTTTATACGCATAACGTTGTCTAAGAGATTGGAAGAAGGCATCGTCAACATATCACTGCATGGATTTCAGTTCCTATGTCCGTGATTGATGCACGTATTAATGACACTAATATACTCTCATGTTTTTGATGCAGTAATATATTAGAGTAATATATAAGTAATACTATTATATAAGTTATAATTCAAACTATCATGTTCTAATATTATTTTTTCTATGTTGATTTAGATGTTGTAGGCTGCTTGACCTACTTAGGTGGCATTAAAGTTGTCAAAGACGGTTGGAAAAAAAGAGATCTCAAAATTGTCACAAATTAGTAAGTTTTGCATTATATTAATTTTAATATAACTTTTAATTGTTTTTTATTGTTCTTGTAATTTTATATTACTTCTTTGGTTACCCCAATTTATTTGTTTTACTTATTTAATTTGTTCTAATTTTTTTCTTAAACAACTCCATCACCACTACCATAACTTTGTGGGAAAGTTGGCCGAGATGGTTGATACAAATTTATACAAGGAGGATGGTGAACCCTATATAATAATTGTCACATCTACCCAGATTAAAAAATTTAAAAGTAATTATATTTATTAATGTTTTTATAATACATAGTTTTAGAAATTGCACATATATAAATATATCTTATCTCGATTGAACGAATATCATTAGATATTATACAAATATTTGTTTCATTGATATTATTGATTTAATTCTTATATTAGTTTTTTTAACCATTTATTTACTCTTATATGCAGATACAGTTAGCTTCTCTACCACAAGAAATAGTAAATTTTATACAAATCTGGATACATCGTATGTGTCATCTCTGAGAAAATAGTAATATTATATGTTTATATTGATTTTTATCAATATAATTGTTTTAATATATATATGGCAATGGTATCGGTACAAGAAAATAAAAAATCAAACTTTATAAACAAAAAGAATATGTAAATAATTTTATAATATTACTTACCCAAATGCAAATTTTACAGAATATATTTTATTTGATAATTTATATAATTTTATAGATATTTATTTCACAATTTTTATTCTAATATTCTTTTTCTAATTAATAAATATATTCTAATGCCGCTGCGAAGCGCGGCTCAATAACCTAGTAATAATTTATTATTGCAAAGTTAAAATAATAATTTATTAGCCAGAATATAGCAAATTATATTAGCTAAACAAATTATGATAAAATTCCATAGTATGAGGATGATCATACTGGCGCATACGAGGTACGCAGATATATCTTTTTTTCTTAGTAACAGGATTCCACACTAACAAGATGTTATCTGGCCCATAGTTAACCGGAGAAATTTGGTATTAACAAAGTTCAAGTCATAGGAAAAATCGGCGAAAAACAATCTGCCACCATATGGAGTCAAGGGTGTGTAGGAAATCACATCTTTTGTTACAAGAACATGGGAGGTAGACTTATTCTTACTCCATGTTACTAGAACTTTGCAACAAACATTAGAGTAATCAAGTTCCCCTATGGTTAATCAAGTTCCCAAAATGCATATTTGTTGCTCCTCAACATTTCTTCTTCTTCTTCGATCTTTCTTCAACCTCTCGTCTGCTGCCAGCATGCTGTTATATTTAAGCTGTGATATAAAATATGGTATGAACTGCAGAGACAATCCTTGCTACTGATGTCGAGTAAACTCCCACTCATATTTAATGAAAAGCAGCATACATGTGTTTTAAAGGAAGAGAAACAACTAACAGAACTACAAACTCGGATCACTACTTGCTGGGACTCCTACACCTAGTCCACGTCTAGCTTATTTGGAAAACTAACTCCTGAAAACCAGCACGACCAAGTCATGCAACTAACGTACACATAATTAAGAAATAAACAAAATAACCAACTTATTACACAATCTGAGATTAATTTCTAACACATGCCACATACACACCAGCAACTAATCCATGTCCCCTTATTAGGTAAGTAATCGAGTTCATATTGATTATTATAAACTGAAAGAGAACAAAGTAAATTGAATATAGACATGCCTATATTTACGTATAACATACATATGTGCATTTATATATGTAGCATGATGTGAAGAAGACGAACAAAGATTATATGTATGTAATCATGTTGTAAAGACTACGAAGAAAGACTACATGTATGTATGGTGATGTGAAGAAGACGAAGAAGACCATTAAACAATCTGTATAGAATATTTATAAATATACTGAGGATACACATAAGCATATTGGAAGCATATGCAGATGGGGTATTCATTTTAATTTTGACACAAAACGTCCAATTCTAGTTGACTTGCTACGAGTAGTAGTAATTTTATGTGTATACCAAAACAGAGGAACCTATTCACCAGACCTATCTATTGATGTGATCATACCTTGTTGGCGTAACTAACATTGCCACATCAGCATAGTTAGTTACGCTGCCTTGCCACATCACCACGTCCAGCTTGCCACTACATTCGCCTATATATATATACATTACTTCTTAGATAGTAGTTAGTTAGTTATGAATTGTATTGATGCTTACACAGTCTCTATGTAGAGATACAAACACTATTCTGGTTGTTAGACATTGCTTTGGTTATCACTTTCATTTACTGCAATATACAAAAATTAACATGGTATCGGAGCATGGTGATTCAAGTTCAGAGCGGTGATTCAAGTTCAGAGTTTGTTTACGATACTCGGTTTTGCTGTGGTTTCTTCAATCTGCGATCTCGATCTCATTTTCAATCGATTAATTCTGGTTTTCTTTCCTGCAAATCAGGTGTTATCGTAACTCAATCTGTTTTCTCAATTTGTGTTATCGATTAAGCTTTGATTGATAACTGTTTGATGATTTGTGCATTTGATATTGTTCATCAAATTGCAAGAGTTTGATTTGTTAGTAATGGCTGATAATAGAGTTAGAAGTCTTAATCAAGATCCTTCGAGTGTTTACTTCATTCATCCATCTGATTCGAATTCATCACAATTAGTATCAGTGAAATTTAACGGATCTGGATTTAATAACTGGAAACGATCTATGATGTTGTCTCTTTCGGCTAAAAATAAACTAGGATTTGTAGACGGCACCATTGTTAAACCAGATGCTGCATCTAATGATCTTAAAGCTTGGGAGCGTTGTAACGATCTCGTTTGTTCCTGGATAATTTTCAATCTCGATGATGTTATTGCTAAAAGCGTTTTATTTCTCAAAACGGCCAAAAACATATGGGATGATCTTAATGAGAGATTTGGCTACACATCGATGACACAGATGTACTCGATTGAACAGCAATTATATGAATTGAGTCAAGGTTCAGATAAGATATCAGAATTTTTTACGAAGATTAAAACTCTATGGGATGCAGTTAGTGATGCAAATCCTTTGCCTCAATGTACTTGCCTTAAATGTACTTGTAATTTGGAGCAACGAGTTCATCAGATGCAGGATAGTCAGCGAATGATTCAATTCATGATGAAACTCAATGAGGAATTTTCTGCAGTTCGAGGCAATATCTTAATGCAGCATCCATTGCCTACTATTACTAATGCCTACAGGTTGTTTGCACAAGAAGAACGACACAGGGAACTGTCTCAACTCAATTCACAGACTGAATCTCTGGCTTTTTATTCAGATAAAAGGCGATCCAATGAGTCCAAACCATTTTATGCAGCAAAATCTCAGAATAATAATGTTGTTTCTCCTGGTTTCAAATCTACAGGAAATTTGACAAAGAAACCTGGTTCACAGTACTATTGTACTAATTGTAAAATTGCAGGACATAGCATTGATCGATGTTTCAAGGTCCATGGTTATCCACCGAATTTTAAAGGGTTTAAAGATAGAAAGATTGCAGCTGTTTCAACTCAAAGTCCTTCTGATCAGCTATCAAGCCCCATTACTGTAAACCAGTATAATCAGCTGATGGACATGTTGAACAAACAGCAAGCTAATGGAAGTTCTTCCAGTCATTCAGTTAACAATCCTGAATCTGCTCATGCTCTTCTGGCAGGTACTTTCTGTCTATCTTCTAGTTCTGATATAAACTGGATTTTGGACAGTGGTGCTACGGATCACATTTGCTCCAATCTAAACTTATTCAGTAACTTTGAGCCTTGTGAAGGGTTAAATAAATACATCACAGTTCCTGATGGTCACAAAGTTCAAATATGTCATACTGGTGACATAGTTCTTAATCAGGACATCATCCTGCATAATGTTTTACATGTTCCACAGTTCAAGTTCAACCTTATATCAGTCCAGACACTTTGTAGGGATTTACAGTGCAATTTGATTTTTGATCATACTAATTGTTTCCTTCAGGACCGTTTTCAGAAGTTACCTCTGAGGCTTCTTGGTAAACAACAAGGAGGATTGTATAGCATTACTACTTCTGCACATCAATCAACCAGTGTTTGTTGTTCTTCGATTGAAGATGCCAAGTTGTGGCACTTACGTTTAGGCCACATTCCTTTTGCTCAGTTGAAATTAGCTAATCCTCAGTGTGCTATTCCGGATGGTATTAAAGATACAATTTGTCAGATTTGTCCTGTGTCAAAACAGACACGGTTGTCTTTTTCACATAGCAGTATTAAAACTACTGCTCCTTTTGATTTGTTGCATTTGGATATATGGGGACCATATCAAACTAAGACCCCATCTGGTTGTAATGTGTTTTTAACAATCGTGGATGATTTTAGTCGCTTCACTTGGGTACATTTGTTGAGAAAGAAATCAGACATTGCACAGATTTTACAGAATTTTGTGGTTTATGTCAATAATCAATTTCAGGCTAAGATTAAAGTCTTTCGTACAGATAATTCTAAGGAATTTTGTGAAGGCGATTTGCAATTGTTTTGCAGTGCACAAGGTATTATTCAGCAGAAAAGTTGTACTTATACACCCCAACAAAATGGGGTGGTGGAACGAAAACATCGACACTTGTTAGAGACAGCACGTGCTTTATCATTTCAATCTAAGCTTCCTCTCAAATTCTGGGGAGAGTGCGTCCTTTGTGCTACATATCTTGTCAATCGAATGCCATTGAAAAGCATAAACAACAACACTCCTTACTACAAACTGTATAAAGAGGTTCCTGATATCAGCAATCTCCGTACTTTTGGATGTCTGTGCTATGTATCCACCTCAAAAGCTCATCGTACAAAGTTTGATCCACGAGCTAGTCCTGAGGTTTTCATTGGTTATCCCACACATACAAAGGGGTATAAGGTACTTGATTTTTCCACTCAGCAAATAGTTATTTCTAGAGACGTTATATTTCATGAAAAACATTTTCCCTATCTTTTTCAATCCAATTCAGTTCCTGATTCTTTTCCTAGTGATATCTATTTGCCTGCTGTTACTAATCTTCCGACAACAGATCATTCTATGTTTGATTGTTCTGAACCATATACACTCTCTTCAGATTCTCCAAGTCCAGTATCACATCAGGAAACTGGTCGTGATTCTTTTACATTTAATAATGACACACCTAATACTGGCTCCTCTAATACTGGCACTTCTGATACTGATACATCCATTAATGTTCATGATTCTTCTGCTTTGCTTGACCTTAGTCAGTTGCAACATTCTGATTTACAACTGCAACCTGTTCGACATTCTTCTCGTATACATAAAACACCTGCTTATCTTGATGATTTTGTTTGCAACACTGTTACAACTCCACATATTTCACCTACACTTCATAACCATTGGTGCAATCTTGTACAATATTCTTCCCTATCTTCGCACAATCAATGTTTCATTTCAAAAGTTTGTGACATCCGTGAACCTACCAACTATGTTGAAGCTTCTACTAGTCCTTTGTGGATTGAAGCTATGTCTAAAGAAATTGATGCTCTTAATGCTAACAAAACTTGGGACTTGGTTGATTTACCGCCTGGAAAAAAGGCCATTGGCTCTAAATGGGTTTTTAAAGTGAAGCTTAAATCTGATGGGTCGTTAGAGCGATGCAAAGCTCGTCTTGTTGCTAAAGGTTTCAATCAGCGTTACGGCATCGATTATGAAGAGATGAAACCATTAAGTAGAGATGTTCAAAAACCTGATTTGTACGTCGACCCCCAAGATCATATTGTTTCAAGGATGTCCAGTGGAAATTTTGATGCACAAGTTTAACATAAGTTTCAAACTTAACGTTAAAAGAAATGAAATATGTACCTTGTACTCTACAATATTTAAAATTCAATATATATAACCTGTAAAACAATTCACAAGATAATTATTGATGAATGTAAATTAATTTGGTGGACCTATGTGTTCATTTACATTTATGCAATTTTTAATTCAATTTAATTTTGTTAAGTTAAAATATAATGTCATATCCCTTAATTTTGTAAAGTCATTGTGACCTCCTCCGATGATTTGATGATATTGCAGAATATGTTGCTCCATTTAAGTACAACATTGTCATTATAAAGCCCCTCTTGGGTGTTAAAAAAGTTCTTAACAAATTGAAAATTATTTCTTAATTTAGACATTAATATTTCATATTGATAATTGGTTTGGATTGAATCTAAGATAATTGATATGTAATTGGTTAAAATATGGGTGCAGGCTGTTATAAAAAAAAAAGATTATTTACAGCTTCCTTCACATATTGATGTAAAAACACATCTATGGAGAAAGCAAATTCTGCATATTAATTTTTTTGAAAGCATGATCAGGTTCTTACCATTCTTGTTTAGTTCGAAGCAAGGTCTTCTCTGTATGACAAGTGATTGTTGTTAGAAAATGGCTCACTTTAAACATTGCTAGAGATGGAAGATGGTGAGGTTAATTCCCAGAGAATATACAATATAACAAAAATCAGGCGAGTTTTGTCCATGGGAATCAGAGTTCCTGTATAGATTCATCCCTAAAATCATCTACATTAGTGCCTCCATTTCCTCACGCTATCTTTCTTAATTTTTCCACAATCCTAATCTATTAGAACACACCAATAAGAACACACCGACTAGGGTTTATGATCCGAGTCTACCTACTAGATTAAATCTAGACCGTCGGATCCACAGGCAGAAAACACAACCAGTTACACTACAAGCCGTCAGATTCAAATACAGGAAGCAAACTGACAACCAATCCCAACCGTCCAATCATGCATATTCCTCCAACCCTTCAACTATATAAACACAATCCCCCTCCCCATTTGTTCATTCTAACTTCGTTTTTACATCTCACCAACAAGTGAAAAGGAGAGAAGAAATCGCTCAAGGAGTTCGGAAAAGAATTAGAAGAGGTAAGCGATCCTCTCTTCTTGTTTAAATTTGTTCTGCATCTTTGTGCATGCATACTTTTACGTATAAACATCTTTGAGATGGGTACTTCTAGATTTTAATTTCTTCTAGGGCTTCCTATCTCTTTAGTTATTAGAAGCCCTATTCTATAAGATTGACTTATAACTCTTCACAATTTCATGTGTTATTTGCAGATGGCTCGTACCAAGCAAACTGCTCGTAAGTCTACTGGAGGAAAGGCCCCAAGGAAGAGCCTCGCTTTCAAGGTATACATTATTAACGTTACGTATATGCTACAATCCAATGATTAATCTTGAATCAGTGGATTATATATAGTTGTTGAATATATTGTTATATTTTTCTTCTTCTCCATCTTAGGCTGCTCGTAAGTCTGCTCCAAACACCGGTGGAGTTAAGAAGCCACACAAATATCGCCCCGGAACTGTTGCCCTTCGGTATGTACATGTATACGTAAACTATTGTTATTGTAGCAACAACTTTTAATAATTTTTGCTGCGTTGGATTTATAGTACTGTTATTTATTTGTAGTGAAATCCGTAAGTATCAGAAGAGTACTGAGCTCTTGATCAGGAAACTTCCATTCCAGAGACTTGTACGTGAAATTGCTCAAGACTTCAAGGTTAGGCTCTGCCGCTTATTCCAATGCCTCTTGTGACTAAACTTCAATTTTGTTCTCCTAATTGTGGTTCTTTCTTGCAGACTGATTTGCGTTTCCAGAGCCATGCTGTTTTAGCTCTTCAGGAGGCTGCAGAGGCATACCTAGTTGGTCTGTTCGAAGATACTAACTTGTGTGCAATTCATGCTAAACGTGTCACCATAATGCCCAAGGACATTCAGTTGGCGAGGAGGATTCGTGGAGAACGTGCTTAAGCTGTTTGTTTTTGTTCTTTTGGTAGATGTATCTTAATGTAGGATTAATAAGACAGTAGCATAAGAAACTTGTTTGTAGCAATGATCAAGATCCAGTTACTGTTACAAAGTTATGCTACTACCATTTGATATGTTTCTTAACAAAGACACTAGCTTATAATTCTTTTTTCTTGTTTATGTGGTTTTGATTATGCAAAACTCTTTAATAGTTATTTATTGATGGGGTTTAAGTACAATGCTTATTTAAAAAATACATATAAACTACATAATTATTTGAACACATTTAGAAAACAGAATACACTCCCAATTTTTAACATAATAAAATTAATAAATGTCTTCAATTTACAAATAAAATCAACTTAAGATATTTAGAAAAAAAAATTATATTCCTAAACAAAAATTATATTTTGGAAATCAAAACTAAACATTATATATCAACGTTAAAGTTTTATAGTCCCTCCCTCCCGTTAATATTGTCTAACAATCAAAAAGCATGTATTTAGCAATTAAGTAAAAATTACCAAACTTAATCTCAATTATTTATATTTTTATAAAAAATTAACATATTTAACACTTATTTTAACTCTGAAAGGAAATGTGACCAATATTTTTGGGACATGAAAAAATGAAATTGTGGCCAATATAAACAGGACGGAAAGAGTAGATTTAAAAAAAAAACTTAAGTTAAAATTTGAAATATTCCGTAAAAATATACTTTCAATTTTTTTATAAAGAATTAGTTTGCAACTAAATATAACTAAAATATGAAAGTTTAAACTAATATTAGCGAATGCAACTATAACTCTTTTTAGACATAACATAATTTGTTGTAAAAATTGATTTTGATTACTAATGGCATTCTATTGAGAAAAAAAGTTTAGTTTTGTTATCTTCTTAAAAATTTTATAAGTGAGTGAAACACAACTAATCGATTAGTATTAAAAACACGTTGAATTAACAATACATTATCCTATTTTGTAATATATTAAAACCGGTAAATATTTACATGAGGATTTACTAAGAAAATCAATTAGGATTACTAAAAAGAATTATACATACCCAAATTAAAATAAAATTTTAGGAATTATATTTATTAAGACGTTTGTTTCTCAGGATAATACATGAGACCGGATAATAGTCCATTAAATAAAAACAATCCCATGATAAAGATTGGATAAATGAATGAAAAATGCTAAAGGCTCTAAAAAAAATTTCAAATTTTGTTATCAAATACTTGTATAATCGATAACTTTTCTATATGTCGAGACCACGCATACATTTAGGAAAAAAATTGAGCCCTACTCTAAATAAATACGGTGAAGTAATACTAGCTAGTAGGGTTGTACACGGTTCGGGTTGGGCGGGTTACGCGATTTTAACAACCCAACCCAATTAAATTGTGTTTGCAAATTTTCAACCCAACTCACAAAAAATAAATTCGTAATTCAACCCATTTAATATACTTCGGTTTGGATCGGTTCGAGTCGAAGTGGTCGGGTTAATAAATATATAAAATATATTTTATCGAGCAGTAAGTACTAAATTAATAAATCAAAATTGAAAGTCAGCAAAATATTACATATCCATCTCAAATAAATCTCAAATATTTAAGTTAAAACACACCAAAAGACTGATAAAGTACTAACCATAGTCTTTCAGTTTAAACGTCAAATTTGTGTTATTAGCATAGTCAGTGTGCTAAATTTGCAATACAACCGGGAATGGACAAAGACAGTAAGAACATTTGTTTCAAGTGATCTCAACACACCGTTTTGTAGAAGTTTTGTAGAATATTAATGTACACATTTCTGCTGCTATGTCCTTGATAACGAACAACTTAATGTAAAACTGATGCTTCTTAATGTAAATTGGCCTTAAAGTACGGATACAATATTAACAAACATAGATAATATCATGTATGAATAACCCTAGGCAATGTAAGCAATGAAGTTTTCTTCCAGGACTACACATGGTCTTTGGTCTAGAACACAAGAGTTCAAAGAATGTGTTTCATAATTAAAAGTGTACACTCCAAAACTGTTAACTATTTTAACTAAATGTGTTTCATATATTTTAATTAAATCTATTATTTTTAATCGGGTTGGGTTGGTTCGGCTTAAAAAAATCGAAACCCATACCCAACCCATTTAAATCGGGTTTATATCTTTTCAAACCAAATATGTTTCGGTTTAAAAATATTCGGTTTGAATCGAGCGAAATGAGATCGGTTTGGTCGGTTTTAATAACGGGTGTACACCCCTACTAGCTAGTACCCGGAATAATTAATTTGAACCTGAGTTAAATACCCTTTACGCACTCTCCTTTATTTACTTACTTTATTTTATAGAATCCACTTTCATTTGCTTGTGTTCTATATAACTCAGCTCTGGTTTCAATTATGGTAATCTCTAAAAATTGTCATCATCAATAAGCTCATATCCATAAAAAAAAATATTGAGTTCTTTTTAAGTTATTTATGCGAGTTTATATATATTAGAGTCAATTGCGTTTTTTAATTTTTAAAAAACAAATTTCTTGATGTTCTACAATTGTATGTATACTAGTTTAAAACCCGTGCGATGCACGGATTGTTAATTATTATTATTTTTTTAATTGTATTTTAAAAAAAAATAAGTAGACATGTAAAAATAGCTAAACACTTTTAATTAATTAAAAACATTAAAACAGATTTTAAAATAAATAAGTAAGGGTTTGCTCGTTATATTTTTGGAAAAAGAGGGGTTTTAGTATGGAAAAATAAAAAAATGTAACATATATTTAGTTTAAAAAGGTAAATGCCCGTGATATTTTTGGAAAATGAGGTTTCAAAATTTAATAATTTAAATTATTTAAATATATTTTAAAATAAATAAGTAAAGGGTTTGTCCGTGAGATTTTTAGAAAAAAAATGGATTTTAGTGAGAAAAATAGAAAAAGTAAATTGAAAAAGGCAATTTCCCGTGATATATTTAGAAAATGAGGGACTTTGTTACAAAAAATATATAATGTGTTTTAGCTGAAAAGGTAATTGGTTATAAATAGGTATTTGATTATTTATATTTTAATATTTTTAGTAATTGTATTTTTTAAGAAAAATAAGTAGGCATGTTAAAATAGGTAAAATTTTTAAATAATAATTATAATATTAGTTTAAAAATAAATAACTAAAGGTTTGTCCGTTATAATTTTGGAAAATGAGTGGTTTTAGTAAGGAAAAATAGAAAAACTAACATGTTTTATTTAAAAAAGGTAGTTGGCCGTGATATATTTGAAAAAGTAGGTGAATTTATTAGAAAAAATAAAAAAAATAATGTATTTTAGGTGAAAAGGTAATTGGTTATAAATAGGTAATATTATTATTTAATAATATATTTTTATAAATAAGTAAGGTTAATTAAGTAAAAACACGAATTTAAGAAAGGACAATTAAGTAAAATTACAACGTACCATACCGACCGATAGGTAATATTATTATTTAATAATAATTTCTATAAATAAATAAGGTTAATTAAGTAAAAACACGAATTTAAGAAAGGACAATTAAGTAAAATCACAACGTACCATACCGACTGACCAAACTTTTAATGTTTCGTCTATTATATAATAATATTGATTGGTCTTATTTGTCATTTCAATTATATCATCAAATCATCGGAGGAGGTCACAATGACTTTATAAAATTAAGAAATATGACATTATATTTTAACTTAACAAAATTAAATGGAAAATTAATATTATCTATATTTTTGCTCTTGAAGCTATATATGTATCCATCTTTTATGATGTCAAAAATCACATTTTAAATTTGAGAATAATGTAAATAGATTTTTAATATGTAACAAGTTGCCTAAACTTTTATTTGTTCAAGTATAAAATAGTCATCTAATATTGAGGTAAGGCTCAACTGATAACATTTTTCTCTAAGTAAAACATGGTTTATCAACATATGTGAAAACAAATAATGATAAATTATAAATACTTGAAAACATATATTTTTACGAGTAAAATCATGATCATTGTAAAAAAATACAATAAATTATAGATACTTGAACATGTATATTTTTTTGCAACTGAAATGAAGATCAACTCATATTTTGAGAACTCAACTGATGACAAATAAAAAAGTCTCGTACGCATGATCAATGAGCTATTATTGAACGGATGGAAGCTTAAAATCTACTTATTAGTAGACAATAACTTTTCAAGGGTAAGACAAAACCAGAGCTGTTCACGAACAAATCCGTTTGTTCGTGAACAAGCTCGAGCTCGGCTGGTTAAGGGCTCAACTCGACTCAGCTTGTTAAGAACTCGAACTCGAGCTCGAACACAAAAAATTGTTCGTTGTGAAAACGAGCTCGAGCCGAGCTATTAGTGTAAAGCATAATGTAACATAAGATGTAACAGAGATAACTACAACACAACAAAGGACAAGACAGACAATAATATTAATAGAAGCACAGGAATCCAGAATCAAAGAAGAAAAGGTAAACTCAAAAAATCAAAATATGGTATGTATTCTTGAAGTCCGTAAACAGGTCACGGAAAGAAGTTCATTGTTATTCCCAAATGACCTAACAGAATTGTAGAAGGGGGGGTTGAATACAATTCTTGATATTTTCTTGAAACTAAACACTTTATGAAATTAAACTGAACTGAATAAATAAAAACACAAGATATAAATAATTCAGTTGGATTGTTTGATGATCCAACTGAAGTGTTTTTATTGCGGAAATAATCTGTGATACAAATGTACACAGCTGCTCAGTTACAATGTTGTAGAGAAGAAATGCTCTCAAAGATAGCTAATACAATCTATTTGTTTTTCTTCTCTCTTTCTAAAGTGACTGCTACACTTGGTTATAAATCCCAAGTTTACAATTCTACATTTGGTTAAACTAAAGAATAATAGAAGTAACCATCAGTAGCTTGCTTTTCATTCCTTTTGTCCAATGGTCCTTGGAGATCTTTGCTTTTGTCTTCATGCTCATTATAATCATTCCCAAGAGCCTTATTGGAAATTAGAATGTTTCCTTATTTCCAGTAACCACTTTGATGGTTTCCAATGCAAAGTACACTTCCATATCTCCTTTTAGATCTGTTCAGTAAACTGTCACTATCACTTTGTCAACTGTTCAAAAAGCAACATTGATTCGTTGATAGCAAGGAGATGTGTTTCGTTGATAGCTTCATTCTTCATTCCGTTGATGGTGTTTCCCTCGTTTCGTTGATGGGTAGACTCCATACCGTTGACAGAGTAATCTTCATACCGTTGACATGTCTTCACTTAGGCAGAATTACAAGGCATAACATATTTACAATTAACCAACCTATTTTGCCTATCTAGTACATAGTCAACATGACTTAGAAAACCTATCTAAAACATATAATAGAATGCCTATCATACTGTGAAGTATTGTACAATGCAATTGCTACAACACTCATTTCGTTGATGAGCTTCCTGTCAACGAAACACTGCTAAGCATGCTATTTCGTTGACAGCTACAAAATTGACTTTACACAAATTCTACTAAGTGTTTTATGCTTATCATCAAGAACAACATATTCCTAACAATCTCCCCCAATTTATGACTGATAGAATAACAGCCATAAATCAAGAGACTTGATGATAACAAAAACACTCAGATACATCATAAATTACAAAAGTAGAAAATGTATTAAGCTTCAAAACTTTATAGACAAAATATAAGACTTACAAGACTAATGCCCACAAGTGCTCCTCTAGTCTGAGCAAATGTTTCATCTGTGACTTCTTTGTGGCATAGTCTTCTTCCCTCTCTTGGAGTTGTTTTCCTCAATCTGGACCTGTAGTCTTCTGTAGAAGATTTTCTCCTCTTCATCTTGATCACCAAGCTTGGATTGCATCAGCTTTAGAGTTTGATTAGATGCCTTCTCCAGCCGGTCTTCCATTCTGAAGAATCTTCTGCAATTGTCCTTGTCCTTAAACTCCATCATCCAATAAGGTTGAAGATGGATTTTCTTTCCTGTTGAGGGAACTCTAAGTATCCTTGGAAGAGCCTCAGGCTTGTTCCAGCTAGCCTTTAACTGACAGATTTTGGAGACCACCTCAGACTTGGCTGTTTTGGTGAAACCAAAGTCCTTTTTCAAGCATCTAAACACTGAGAGTAGTGTTTGATAGTCTTCTCCTAAAATTCTGTAGAGAGGCCACACTTGTTCTCTACCACCCTTGAATGTGAACACTAGTCTTTCAGGCAACTTTTGAGAAGCTGCAATTCCCCTTACTTCCACCAGGTTGTCTAAGTCAAGATGTAGACTGGATTCTTCCCTGATGTCAGCAATGTACATGCAGTCCTCTGGGTTTGCAGGGGGTTTTTGAGATTGTGGCTTTCTCACAAAAACAGGCTTTGCTTTGACAGGCCTCTTCTTTGTCTTCATTGCTTGGTCCTTTTCTAACAGGAACTTTGGAAAGTATGCCTCATCAAAATCAATTGGTTCCTCTTTTGGCATGATTGGTTGATCATGAAAATTGACAGGATGTGCAGGATCACAGGCCAACTTTCCCTCAAAAACTGGATTAGCAATTGTTGGAGGTGCAATAGGTATAGAAGAGTCTGATGCAGTACTCTGAGAATCAGCACTCTCAAAGTCTATGTTTCTCCTAGCTCTCTCTTTGGGTTGCCTTATGCTCTTCTTTGAACTCCTTTCCTCTCTAGTGCTTTCCTCTTGCTTCCTTTCTTCTTCATCTAGAGCTTGAGCTACTGCAAGAGCTTGCATAGCTGCTCTTTCTGATTCCTCAGCCTTGGCTTCAGCAAAGTTTGGATGACCAGCCCAAACACAGATTTGTTGTCCATTCCTGTAGACAATTGCCCTTTGCTTCCTTATCTCATAATCATTACTTTCCTTGCTTTTTGTGATGAGTAGACCAAGAAGCTTGTGCTCATCTGGATAAGGTGCAGGATAGAAAGTCCTTGCTATGTTTTTGCCCTTTGGTTTAGCAGGGGACTTGGGAGATAGGCTTCTTTGAATTGTAGCTTGTTCCACATCCCTAATGCATGAAGTTTGTCCTTTTTCCTTCCTTGGTCCTTGAGTGACTCCATGTAGAAGGGGCTCTTGGTGATAGAAAGAATTTGTCTGTGGCTCCCATTCCGTTGATGCTAGTGCCATGGCATTCGTTGATGGCTGTTCCGTTGATGGATTTGAGTCCTTATCTTCAGTAATCTTCTTGAACTTGGCTTCTATGTTGGACCAATGTTCTTTGATTTGTTCTGCAAGTCTCATCCTCATAGAAGCTTCTTGTATAAGGTCAATACCATCCTTTTGCTGCTTTCCAAGCTCCCCCATTGCTAATGGCTCCTTTGGTAGGGAAATGGCTGGGACCATAACCTTGGTAATCTGAATGTCTAGCTCCTTAGATTTCTCCCCCTTTTTGTTATCATCAAAAGAGATGGCTGGGAGTCCTTGAGCTGCCACTAGCTGGGCCAATAGTTGAGTTTGTTTCTCCTGTTCCTTTTGCATCTGTGATAGAGTGGCTTCCACCTTGTCCACTCTAGAAGAGAGAGTCTTCAAGGAGGAATCCACTTCAGGTTCTTTAGAGAAAAACCTGTTCATCCTGGACACAGTGAGAAGAGGAAGCTTTTCATCTAGCCTCCTTTCATTAGCAGCCCTAAGGTTGCTGATTGAATCCTTGATCTCTGTAGCCTCAATCCTTGTCTGCAACATTTGTAGCCTTTGAATTTCCAGAGAATCCATTATGGCTTTGTAGAATTGCTTGTCCCTTGCTCCTGCAGACTCATGAGCTAGATATGCTTCTTTGTACTGCCTTGTGATAGCAGCATCCAAATTGCTTCTACCATGCATATCTTGAGAAAGCCAGTTTGGTGTAGGAGGCACCACAGAAGTCCCAGTCTGTGCAGTAGTGGCCACCTGTAGAGTGTCACCAAAGCTATCCTCATTATCAGAAAAATCAAAGTCTCCACTTGCTTCAGCTCCTGGAGGTAGATTGGTCAAGGCATCCTTTGCTCTTTGCATTGATGCAGTTGTATGAATTAGTTGTAGTGACCTCTCTGCCTCCACATTGCCCTGTTGAGCCAAAATTTGATAGGCTGACACAGGATGAGTAAAGGTCTCAGGATCCAGGGAAATACTATCCAGAGTTTGCTGATAAACCTCTTGGAAAGTAAGTTCCCTTTCTCCCTCACTGACCTCCATTAACTCATTAGCAATGGCTGCTTCCATCCTTATTTCTCCTGTAGTCCCTTCTCTCTCTCCACTCTGTTCTTGCATCATGGGCTCCCCATGGCTCACACCTCTCACACCCTCACCTTCACCTTCTAAGGTGGAACTCTCAATCTCTCCTTTTGCCTGGCTGGAAGAAATAGCCAGCCTCTCACTCACATTCTCTCCTTTTGCCTGGCTGCAAGCCAGCCTCTCAGTTTCACTCCCTCTCAGTCCTAGAAGTGTCTCAACTACCACTAGATCATCTGCACTAGTTGTGGGAACAACTTGATTTTCAATTAAAGGTGCAGAGTGAACTATCAACGGAATGGTAGTTTGAACTGTCAACGGTATGGATACCGTTGATGGAGAAACACTTGTCAACGAAATAGACTGTTTCGTTGATGAAGTCAAGAAAGCACTTTGAGAATGAGAAATTACAGTAGAGTCTGTGGTGATTGATTTTAGAGATTGGTCCACAGATCCCCTTGCAATTTCAGGAAAAATTGGTTGATGGCCCAACAAATCACTTAGCAAGTGATGGCCACCAGCTTCAGAGTGGGGCTTCTCCAAGATTAGAGTTGGAGAATCAGGAATAGATGTATGGATCATGTCCACATCCAAAGATTGAGTTGGTGAATTTGATGGAGATAATTCAAGATTGATGTTTAGAGAAGAGGACTGTAACCCCAGAGAAATGATAGGGGTTACATCAAACTGAATTTGAGAAACTGGAAGTGTTGCTTCCAGTGTGTGTGCACCCTGTGTACCCTTGGACTTTTGCTTCACTCTCCTTTGGTATTGGGAAAATGTAGACTTTGGGCTTGAAGTGTCCCTTACCCTTTTGGACTGTACTCTAGGAGGAGAGCTTGTTTCAATAATCACATCCTTTTGGGAGGATGCAATTAGACTTGTGTTTAAATCCATGTTACTCATTGTGCCTTGTTGGGAAGACGCAATGGGGCTTGGCTGGTACACACTAACCTGTCCTTCCTTATCCCTGGGGTTTCTTTGATGTTCACCCCTTCCCTCACCTCTCACAACTCCAGACTCACTCCCCTTAGGTTGTGTGGTAGTTTTTACAACAGGTGCCTTTTGAGAAGCACCTGAGGTTGGCTTGGAGGATTTCTTTGTTTTTGGTTTTGTTGCTAGGGTAGGAGCCTGTTGGGTCACAGCTACAGACTCCATAGCAACATTGGAAGGTAAAACAGTAGAGGTGTTAGCTACACTAACAGGGATAGTAGTAGTTACCTCAATGATTGGCAGATACACCACTGGAACATCACCATTGTGGTTCAGCCTCAGTATGTCTGTCAATACTCTCTTTTCTTGCACAAAGCACTCGAACCTGGCATTAGGGTTAGAGATAACTAATGGTGCTGGACTAACATGGTTAGCCAACATCATCAGAAACCTAGCATAATAGATATTTTTCTTCCTATTTGCTTTGTCACCCAACTTAGCACCAATTTCATACATAAGTTGGGTGCTAAAGTTGTGATATCTATCATTTAGAAGCATGGTTAGGAGAATTAACATAGAGTTAGTTAATGCATCAAAATTACTAATCTTTCCAGAAAAGACCTTAATGAATGCATCAGCTAAATAACTGTATTCCCTAACCAAACCTCTCCTAATTATTCTACCCAGATTATCAGTAGGCAAAGAGTAGTTTATGGAATTTAACATGGTAGTTATTTCAGTGTTAGTAGGCAAAGCATCACAGTTATTATCAGGAATATGTAAACATGCTTGCAAAACATCAGAATTAACTATGTACTCATTACCTTGAAGAGTGAATTTTAGTGTGCAGTGTGTTCCACTATACTCACATGAGGTCCAAATTTCCTCGATTATCTCATTGTAGAGTGGTGTAGAGTGAAACATTGCATAGCTCAACTTGCAATTCTTCATGAAATCCATCATTTTGAAGAACAGTCTGTTCGGGTTTTCCTTGACAACAAAAGGGATGGAGTTGTTCTTCTCATAGATGAACCCTCCAGCAGACATAAGCTTGACTATAGGTGCCATTGTTGATTAAAGGAAAGCTTCGAACTGAATTGCTTGTTAGAGAGAAGAAGAGAGAAAAAGCCTTTGGAATTTTTGAGAACAGGTAAAAAGAAATAATGAAAATAAAATTTCTTAAATACTCCCCCAAAAATTCTCAGAAAATGAATCCAATAATAAATGTAAATTACTGGATTGGCTTAAAAATATAACCGTTACTCTTAAAGTATTACCATGATTTATACTTACAGGGGTGTATGCATAGATCGTGGTAAAAGACGTGTCAATTTTTTAACGGTTCAGATTAAAAGCGCTTTATATCAACGAATCAGAATTGGGCGTTTAAGGTCCCGTCTATTTCGTTGATAAAACTGCGTTTCGTTGATACAAAAGAACTATCAACGAAACACCCAGAAAAAGTGCTAAGACTGTCAACGAAATGGTGCATTCCGTTGGCATAGTAATTTTGACTTAGACAAAATTTTACCTTTTCCTGAGAAAATTCATTCACAGAAAAACATAGCAAATTTCTGGCTGCATTTTAACTTGCAAATATCTCAAAAATAATTAAGAGAAATTTAGCATACCTAGCTCACTTACTAATCTTGAGAATGTTGATTCATCAAGTGGCTTGGTAAAGATGTCTGCAAGTTGTTGTTCACTTGGAACAAAATGTAACTCCACAGTACCATTCATAACATGTTCTCTAATGAAATGGTACTTGATGTCAATGTGCTTGGTCCTTGAATGCTGCACTGGATTCTCAGTAATGGCAATGGCACTAGTGTTGTCACAGAAAATAGGAATTTTCTCAACTCTTAATCCATAATCAAGTAGTTGGTTTTTCATCCATAAAATCTGTGCACAACAACTTCCAGCTGCAATATACTCAGCCTCAGCTGTGGAGGTAGAAACTGAGTTTTGTTTCTTGCTGAACCATGACACAAGCTTGTTTCCTAGGAATTGACAGGTTCCAGTTGTACTTTTCCTGTCAATTTTACATCCTGCAAAATCTGCATCTGAATAACCAATTAGTTCAAAACCAGATTCTCTAGGATACCAAATGCCAAGGTTTGGTGTTCCTTTGAGATATCTGAAAATTCTTTTAATAGCAACTAAATGGGATTCTCTAGGATCAGCCTGAAATCTAGCACATAGACATGTAGCAAACATAATATCAGGTCTACTAGCTGTTAAATATAAAAGTGAGCCTACCATGCCTCTGTAACTTGAAATGTCCACAGATTTTTCTTTAGTATTCAATTCAAGTTTGGTGGCAGTAGGCATGGGAGTTTTGGCAGGAGAGCATTCCATTAGGTTAAACTTCTTTAATAAATCATGAATGTATTTTGTTTGACTAATGAAAATGCCTTCATTAACTTGCTTTACTTGAAGACCAAGAAAGTAAGTTAATTCTCCCATCATGCTCATTTCATACTTACTTTGCATAAGCTTGGCAAACTTTTGACAAAGTTTCACATCTGTAGACCCAAAGATTATATCATCTACATAAATTTGAACAAGTAAAGTAGAGCCATTTACAACCCTGTGAAAAAGAGTTTTATCTACAGTACCTCTAGTGAAATGATTCTCAAGGAGGAACTGTGAGAGAGTGTCATACCAGGCTCTAGGTGCTTGTTTCAAACCATAGAGTGCTTTGAGAAGGAAGTACACATAGTCTGGAAAATCATCATCTTCAAAACCAGGAGGTTGACTTACATACACCTCCTCTTCCAATTCCCCATTCAGAAAAGCACTCTTCACATCCATTTGATAGACCTTGAAATTGGCATGGGCTGCATAGGCTAGGAAAATCCTTATTGCTTCTAGTCTTGCAACAGGAGCAAAGGTTTCATCAAAATCAATTCCTTCTTCCTGTGAATAGCCTTTTGCAACCAATCTAGCTTTGTTCCTTGTGACTATGCCATTTTCATCCATCTTGTTTCTGAACACCCACTTTGTGCCTATAACACTCCTGTCATTAGGCCTGGGCACCAGCTTCCAAACATTGTTTCTCTCAAATTGGTTTAGCTCTTCTTGCATGGCTAAAACCCAATCTGGATCTAGAAGTGCATCCTCAACTTTCTTTGGCTCATCTTGAGACAGAAAGCTACTATATAGACATTCTTCTTGAGTTGCTCTTCTAGTTTGGACTTTTGAAGAGACATCACCTATAATAAGTTCAAAGGGATGATCTTTAGTCCATTTCCTTGAGGGAGGTAGATTTGCTCTTGAAGACGTAGCTTCATGATCATGATTGCCTTGATTGGATATTTGTCCTTGAGAAACTCCCCCTGAGTTTGTTGTCCCTAAGTGATCACTTCTAGAAGTATTCCTATGACTATCAACGGTATGACCGTTTTGGCTATCAACGAAACGCTCATTCTGACTGTCAACGAATCCACCATCATGACTGTCAACGAAATGACCATTTGGTCTGCTAGCTGCTATCCTTTTTAACCTTAATGCAGCAATTTCATCTTCACTGCTGCTTTCATCTGTGCTAGATACAACAACTTTAGGCTGTTTCTCAGTAGCCTTATCATGATTCACTTGATCTCCTTCCTTATTTTCAAAAGAAAGACTTTCATGGAAACCTTCATCACAGAGGCCTTGGATTTTGAGATCATCAAAAACAACATGTACAGATTCCATAACAATGTTGATTCTGAGATTATAGACCCTGTAAGCTTTCCCTGCTGCATATCCCACAAATATTGCTTCATCTGCCTTTGCTTCAAATTTCCCCAAATGCTCAGCTTGATTTCTCAGAACAAAGCACTTGCATCCAAAGACATGAAGAAAATCCAATAGTGGCTTCTTTCTTTTGAGTAACTGATAAGGGGTCATTCCTTTGGCCTGATTAATCAAAGAAATATTTTGAGTAAAGCAAGCTGTGTTAACTGCCTCAGCCCAAAAATATGTAGGTAACTTTGATTCATCTAGCATTGTCCTTGCAGCTTCAATAAGTGTTCTGTTTTTCCTTTCAACTACACCATTTTGCTGTGGTGTTCTTGCTGCTGAAAACTCATGCAAAATACCATTTTCTTCACAGAACACCTTCATGCTTGAATTCTTGAATTCTGTCCCATTGTCACTCCTAATCCTTCTTACTTTGAAATCAGGATGATTGCTTACCATCTTGATGTGATCGATAATGATTTCACTTGCCTCATCTTTAGAGTGCAAAAAGAAAGTCCATGTAAATCTAGAAAAATCATCAACAATCACAAGACAGTATTTCTTCTTTGAGATGGACATAACATTTACAGGGCCAAATAGGTCCATATGAAGCAATTCAAGCTGCTGGACAATTGATGACTCTGTCTTGCTTTTGAATGATGCCTTCTTCTGTTTTCCCTTTTGACAGGCATCACACAAACCATCCTTGGAGAACTCCACCTGTGGAATTCCTCTAGCAAGATCTTTCCTCACCAAATCATTCATAACTTTGAAATTCAGATGGGATAACTTCTTGTGCCATAACCAACTTTCATCCTTGCTTGCCTTGCTGAAAAGACAAGTGATGGTGTCTGAACTTGTGCTACTAAAGTCAGCAATGTACACATTCCCCCTTCTGAATCCAGTCATTACCACATTGTTGTTTCCTCCTTTAGAAACAACACAGGCTTCTCTAGAAAAAGTAACTAAAAATCCTTTGTCACAAAGTTGGCTGATACTAAGCAAGTTGTGCTTAAGACCATCCACCAATGCAACCTCATCTATGATGACATTCTCTTTTGAAATCAAGCCATATCCCTTTGTGTAGCCTTTGCTGTCATCTCCAAAAGCAATACAAGGGCCAGCTCTTTCCTGAAACTCTGTGAGCAGGGTAGAATCACCAGTCATGTGTCTTGAACAACCACTATCCAAGTACCAAAGATTCCTTTTGTCTCCCTGCACACAATAAAACCAAATCAAGTCGATTTTGGTACCCAAGTTTCCTTGGGTCCTGTCTTGTTAGCCTTTGCATTCCCTTTTGTACCATTTTTCACTTTGGGCTCAGATTGATTCAAATCAATCCTTACCCTTGGTGTTGATTTCTGAGGGTTGCTCATATTTTCATTCATAGCATGCATAGTTGGAGGAACAATCATGTTATTCATGTTCCATGGCATTTGTGGCATGTTAAACATATTCATGTAAGGATTAGACACAAATGGCATGCTAGCATATGGATTCTGAAATTGTGCATATGGAGCAAACATGTTAGACCTAACAGGCATTGTAGGCATGGAACTGTTCATTGCAGGCTTGGGCATTTTCACATTAGGAGTTTTCTTAACAGATTTGCAGTTAGTAGACAAATGACTAACACTTCCACAATTAACACATGTCTTTCTAGGAGCATATTTATCAGGTGTGTAATTGTTGTGTTTGTTAATTCCTACTTTGCCATTCCTGTTATTCTTTTTATTTCCCTTAGCCTCATTATGAACTTTCTCTACCTTGTCTTTCAATTGCTTGTTAGACAAGTGACCTACATTAGCTCTCTCAACAGGCTTCTCAATTTTCTTTAAAATACTAGACTCACCTTGAACAAAGTTCTTGGTGACAGGACCATACTTGTCATTAAGTCTAGTGAGTTTATCTTTTCTTTTGTCTGTCAACGAAACAGCCTGATCGGTTGATGGTTCATGTGTCAACGAAACATTGCATTCCGTTGACATATCAACCTTCAACAAATGATCATTGTTGTTTGTTGACTCTGTTCCTGATTCTAAGGTTTCACCAACATACCCTAGCTTCTCTTTGTTCCTTTCCCATGATTGCTCACAGAAGGATTCCACGCCTTGAACATTAAATATGTTGGTAGCAACATTCCTGGCATCCTTCCATTTTGCAATCACACTTTGTTCTATCTCAAGTTGTGTTCTAAGAATTTCTTCCCTTTGTAACACGTTCTCAAGTTCCTTCTTAGCATCCCTACTAACACATCTCATTTTCTCAAATTCAATGAGCTGTGCTTCTAACATTGCATTCCTATCACTTAAGAGCAGATTGGTCTCTTTTATTCTTGAATTCTCTTTAGTAAGTGATTTAAGAGTAACACGCAAATTATATAATACAGTAGACATTTCATTTACTGCATTGTCGCATTCCTCTTTAGAAAGCTCAGAAAGATTAGTAATTGTTACCTGGTTGCTTGAGGAACTTGCTTCCTGCTCATGATTGTCAGCCATAAGAGCCAAGTTGACATACTCAACATCATCATCAGAATCTTCACCATTACCAGCCCAATCATACTCCTGAGACATGAAAGCCTTTTCTTTTTGTTTGAGAAGTTCAAAGTATTTCTTTTTATAATCAACAGGCTCAAATTTCCTGTTGCCCTTCTCAACCTTGGGCTTTCTGCAGTCTCCAGCAAAGTGACCAAGCATTCCACAATTGAAACATTTTGACTTAGACTTTTCAATCCAGTTTGTTTTGCTAGGTTGAAAGTCTCTTCTTGGTGGCCTTGCTTCTGAGTTTCTTTTGAACTTGAACTTAGAGAATTTTCTAGACAGAAAAGCAATGTGTTCATCAATCTCATCTAAGTCCTCCAAGTTGGCTGGTTCTGATTCTTCTTCTTCTGTCATCTTGTCTTTACCCTTGCTAACATCACTCCTACAACTAGATCGACTAGTTGTGGCCTTTGCAGCTTCTTTATTGTCATCTTCAAGTTGGTTCACTGATGCAATCAATGCAATAGATCCACCCTTCTTCTGTACCTTTTCAATTTCTTCATCTTGCTCCATTTCCAGCTCATAAGTCTTCAAGGTTCCATAAAGCCTTTCAAGAGTGTAGTCTTTGTACTCTTGAGTGTTTCTGAGAGAAACAGTCATAGGCTTCCATTCTTTTGGAAGAGCTCTAAGAAATTTAAGGTTTGAATCCTTGGTTTGATAGATCCTCCCATACAACTTTAATCCATTCAAAAGCTTTTGAAACCTACTGAACGTGTCATTTAGGGTTTCACCAGCTTTAAAATGAAAATGCTCATATTGTTGTATAAGGAGTTGCATTTTATTTTCCCTGACTTGCTCAGTTCCTTCACAGAGTGTTCTAACAGTATCCCATACTTCCTTAGAGGTTGTACAGTTGATAACATTGTCAAACATCTCTTGCTCCAAACCATTAAACAGAATGTTCATGGTCCTTTTGTCTTTATGAACTTCTGCAATATCTTCAACAGTCCATTCTGAGACAGTTTTTGGAATCTCTACATCAGGTGCATCATCTGGCAGTCCAACTCTAGAGTCAAGCTTCATGGGAACGTGTGGACCTTTCTCAATGCAGTCTACATACCTCTCATCCATAGACATGAGATGTAAATGCATCTTTACTTTCCAGTGAAAGTAATTGTCTTTATCAAGAACTGGTATCTTCACACCTGCATCCTTCTTCACCATGGTTTCTGTTTTTGGTCTTGATCTTTAAACTTCTTGTATGTTAGAAGCTCGCTCTGATACCAATTGTTATTCCCAAATGACCTAACAGAATTGTAGAAGGGGGGGTTGAATACAATTCTTGATATTTTCTTGAAACTAAACACTTTATGAAATTAAACTGAACTGAATAAATAAAAACACAAGATATAAATAATTCAGTTGGATTGTTTGATGATCCAACTGAAGTGTTTTTATTGCGGAAATAATCTGTGATACAAATGTACACAGCTGCTCAGTTACAATGTTGTAGAGAAGAAATGCTCTCAAAGATAGCTAATACAATCTATTTGTTTTTCTTCTCTCTTTCTAAAGTGACTGCTACACTTGGTTATAAATCCCAAGTTTACAATTCTACATTTGGTTAAACTAAAGAATAATAGAAGTAACCATCAGTAGCTTGCTTTTCATTCCTTTTGTCCAATGGTCCTTGGAGATCTTTGCTTTTGTCTTCATGCTCATTATAATCATTCCCAAGAGCCTTATTGGAAATTAGAATGTTTCCTTATTTCCAGTAACCACTTTGATGGTTTCCAATGCAAAGTACACTTCCATATCTCCTTTTAGATCTGTTCAGTAAACTGTCACTATCACTTTGTCAACTGTTCAAAAAGCAACATTGATTCGTTGATAGCAAGGAGATGTGTTTCGTTGATAGCTTCATTCTTCATTCCGTTGATGGTGTTTCCCTCGTTTCGTTGATGGGTAGACTCCATACCGTTGACAGAGTAATCTTCATACCGTTGACATGTCTTCACTTAGGCAGAATTACAAGGCATAACATATTTACAATTAACCAACCTATTTTGCCTATCTAGTACATAGTCAACATGACTTAGAAAACCTATCTAAAACATATAATAGAATGCCTATCATACTGTGAAGTATTGTACAATGCAATTGCTACAACACTCATTTCGTTGATGAGCTTCCTGTCAACGAAACACTGCTAAGCATGCTATTTCGTTGACAGCTACAAAATTGACTTTACACAAATTCTACTAAGTGTTTTATGCTTATCATCAAGAACAACATATTCCTAACATTCATGAAAATGTTCAAGCCTCAGTGACAATTAAAGAAACAAGACTTTCAAGACTACAGAAGTAAGTGAATGATTTAGGGTTAGTACCACAGGATTCCAGTGATTTATTTGAAGCAACCAGAAGGACAAAGGACTAATCAGCAACATTGAATTGAAGACATAGAAGAATTGATCAAGTGTTATTCATCTGTGAACCAGACCAGTTACACCAGTTGACGGCACTTGAAAAGATCAAGTTGTTTTATCGTCTCAGAAGAAATTGATTTAGTCTATTACTAAACACCCTGAAGCTCAGAAGTTTTTCTAAAAGATCAAGGACAAGAAAAGAGTTCGATGGTTTTTCATTTATGAAAACCATCGAATGTGAATCAAAGAAAACAATAAGAAAACTAATGTAAGTTAAAGTTTCATTCGATAGTTTTATTAAAAAACCATCGAATGGAATATTAACTTTAAACATTCGATGGTTTTCTAATTGGAGGAGCAGGTGGAAAGTAACTTTGTTTTACAGGTTGATGAAGATCCAACGGCCAAGATTAATTCTTCTAATTTGGTTCGATGGTTTTTCAAACAAGACTACAATTAATACAGAGAGAAGAGAGTGCCTTCTTCAGTTGATAGGAAGAACACAAAGACATTTACGAAGAGAGAGATTGAGCCAGAGAAAATTATCAGAGAAATTAATAGTGCTCAGAATCTTATCATTGTATTGAATTTGTGTAACCTTGAACTCATTGAAGCTAATCTACGGATTAGAAATTGTAGCACCCCTCGAGGTTTATATTTATAAAATGATATATTCCCCGACTCGTGTTTTGATTTGGTGCATTTGATTTCGTGATAGAACTGAATGATTAATCCGCGAACGAAATTAAATAATTTGTGAGTATCGTATTCAACCCCCCTTCTACGATACTCTGGCACTACAAGAAAAATGTTAATAGACATCAGTGATTAGACAACGGTCACTAATGTCACTGATGTAAAAAGAGTGTACAACATCGATCTTTTTAAAACCGATGTCTTTGTGGTTTTAGGACATCGCTTGTTAGTACAACTGATATCTAAGATAAGCTTTAAAAAATTTTGGCTCGCGCCTCTCTGTATTTTTCCCCGTTAAATATGTATTTCCCCCTTCTTTTAAAATGTTCCCCCTTCTTATAAAATGTTTCCCCCCTTAGTCAAATTTTGATTTCCCCCGTAGTGAACAAAAACATTCCCTCCACACAAATAAACAATAATTGAAAACATAAAATATAAAATCAAAATAGATGAAAATAACCCCCTCTCTCAATCTCTCGACTCACACACTCACCCCCTCTGTCAAGAACCCTAAACCTCACCCATCTATCTCCCTCTCTCTCTCTCTCTCTCTCTCTCTCTCTCTCTCTCTCTCTCTCTCTCTCTCTCTCTCTCTATCTCTCTCGCTCTAATCTCACCCTACTCTCTTTTTCTATACTAAAACCCTCTCTTTCTCGAAGCTCAAAGATGTAAAATCAATTCGATAGTAGATTGTTCGGCGCCAATCGAAGCTACAACACTGTAATCTCAATTCAATTTGTTTGAAGCTCGAATTTGTAAGTGCCTAAACTTGCATTTGTTTTCAATTAGTTTGATTTAGTTTTCAATTGAGGATTTTTGAGCTAGAAACCCTAATTTGATTTAATGTTTAGCTAATTTGTTTATTGTTTTAATTTTTCAATTGCTTTAATGTTTTCAATTGGAGATTTTTTTTACTTATGTGTTTACCAAATGCTTTACGAGTTTTTAAACTTTATTTTGACTCCCTCCCCTTTTTTTTGTCACCAGATTGTACATTATTTTATGTCTAAACATGTGTATATGTTAAATATTAGTCACAAATTATTAACGTTTCATGTTAATAACATGACTACTAAAGAAACATATCAGTATTTTGTGCTCCGAGCTCAAGAACTAGCAATATCAAAAGGTTGGACCCCTGTCAACTGGTAAGATTTCACTTTTATCAAAGCCCATTCATCGTTGGGAATTGGTATCATTAAGTAGGTGTGTTTTATGTTTCAATTTATATGCTCTGTTGAACTTTAGAAAAGGGGATATCTTAAGCCTATGCTCCTAAATTTTTCACAGTTTACTAAGTTTTGTTGATTGACCTGACATAAATTTTAATTTTCTTAGGGAAGAAACCTTCAACACATTCTCAGATAAACTCAATCCTCGAACTGTGGTACACAACTGGTGAGTTAATCGGTTGCCGACATGCAATTTTTTTAGTTACTAGAGAGTCAAACCCATCTTTGTTTTAAGCATGAATGATATTGTTATGGCCTAGAGCAGCAGCTGCTGCAGGTACGGCTATAATGCTATAAATTTAGCCCTTACTGTTAATTGTTATAGACTCTTTTGAACTGGTTTTAAAGAGGAAGATTAATCGTTTGGATCTAGTAGTTCAAAAATATAATTGTTATACTGGAGTAAAATATTCTCTCTAACATGTCTTCAAGAGGTACAGCAGTCAAAATATCTTAATTTTATGATTGAGTAAAGTGAAAGTTGATGTATTTATTTAGTTTTTACTGAGGGCCTAGGTAAGAATCATTGTTCGGTTAAAATATATGTTTCAGTTTCTATACATATTTAGTGTTTATTTAGGTTTGCAATAAGCCCAAAGTATCTATGGGCCTTGCTCCTTTGGATGATTTTACTGGGGTCTTAGAATCCTCTGTAAGTGTGGCCACATATTAATAGAAGAAGAGATTATTGAATTAAATAATTGGGATGAATATTTATATCTCTTTTATTTCAATAGATTGCGATCCATTATATTTTCTGCCAGCCACAGGAAAGACCAATGATAGTAGGTTCTTCTGCATTTGATATGATGATCCATCCTAATCCTATCCTTCTGTTGTTTTTAATTATATGATTTCTGTATTTGCATGGTAAGCTTTGCTCATGCTCTTGTTTGTGGTGTACACTTCAGAGCATTTATGGAGCAACCCAGAGTCCACATCTGTGCGAAATACTACATCGACTGTGTTATCCAGGTATCAATACTTCAGGTGTCTCTTAACTAGACGAGGTGTTCAAGCTGCTCCCTGTGCGAAGTTAACTCTACAATGTCGATGGGATAATGTATGTCTTTGCTAGATTAGTGTGGTGCGATTTGTATGGGCATTTTGGAGGAAACTAAGTATATGATGGTTCTATAATTTTCTAGGTGTTTGGTTGTTTTGGTGGATTGTAGCTTATGGTAAACAATTTTGTTGGTTTTGTGGATTAAAGGTATAGCATTGTCATGCTTTAGAATGGGCTAGTTCCTTAGACATTATAGATTAGTTTGGATTATGTTATGGATGATGTTTTGAATTAAAGTGTGAATGTTTGGATTATGTTTGTTTGAATGACAATGTATAAATGTTTGGTATGAATGTTGTCAATGACAAATTGCGTAATTATGGTTATTTTTGTTTTTCTGGGCATGATCAGTTTTTATGGTTTCTGTTTGTAACAATATAGAAAACAACATCAGTTTCAGATGTAAAACATATAAAAAATCGATGTATAATAGAAACACATACAACATTAATGTAGTACAAAACCGATTTCTAATAACTACTTGGACAACAAAGTTTAATTCAAAAGCGATGTCTAATGACACATTACACATCAGTTCCTTGACAAGTACCGATGTTCATAATTCATTAGACATCATTTTGTTGCCAAACAATGATGTCTATGTCGAATTATATTCTGTATGCCATATGTTTAATGGAATCTAATACTGGTAATATAATAATATAAAAGTTTGGCTCATGCAATTTTAGCAAAAAAAATAGACATAAACATCAGAAATGTACTTTTTACTGATGTCTAGACGCTTTCTAGACATCGGTAAAAAACCGATGTCTAAGAGGGGGACTTTTAACATCACCGACAAAGACATCGGTCAAAAAAAACACAGACATCGGCCAGAAACCGATGTCTATTAGCTTTTTTCTAGTAGTGTGGACCTAACAATTGGTATCAGAGCTATTTGATTGACGTACAAATCAGATCCGGTGAATGAGACCAAAATCAAATATAGCGTGAAAATTCGAAGCAAATTTTTTAACTTTTAAAATTTTTCATTTGATTGGAATTTCTTGAATTTTAAACAATTTGAAATTTTCAGAAACCATGAGTGCTCCAAAGACAACTGCTGGTATTAAAGGTCCCCCCTTTACTAGAGATGATTTCGGTTTGTGAAAGATGAAGATGCTGTTATTTATCAAGGCATCTAATCCGTTGTATATTGGCATATTAGAGAACATACCGTTTGTACCAATGAAACCAGTTAGTGAATCTACAGGTCCTAATGGTACCAGGATTCCTCAAGGCACCCAACCTAAGGATATCACTGAGTACACAGATTCAGACAAAGAACTGATTCGATTGGATACAGGTTTGATGTTGATATTGGCAGACTCCGTAGACAAGGAAATGAGCTATCAGTTGATGAACTGTGTGAGCGGGAAACATATGTGGGATACCATAAACTTAATAATGGAAGGAACTGAAGACGTGCAGGAAAACAGATTGGACATCCTGACTTCTCAGTATGAGTCATTTAGGTCTCTTCCTGGAGAAAGTATAACCCAGGTCTTTGAGAAATATACTAAGCTTCTTAATAAATTGGGAATGTCATCATTGAAAACATCTCTCTTGTTGAAGGATTGAAGCACAATCTTCTAAGTATCAGTCAGTTCTGTGATAAAGGCTACAATGTAAATTTCAGAAAAGACAAGTGCTTGATCACAAACAGGAAGGATGAGAAGCTTGCTCTACCGGGAGTAAGAAAAGGAAATTTGTTTATAGCTGACTTAAGTTCTACCAGTGAAGGAGAAGTTACATGTTTCTACAGTAAGGCATCTTCAGAACAAAGTTGGCTATGGCATAAGAAGCTCTCACATTTGAACTTCAAAACTATGAACTCTTTGGTAAAGAGAGAGTTATTGAGAGGGTTGCTCCTGATGGAATTCAATCAGGAGGGACTATGTGAAGCATGTGAAAAAGGGAAGTCGAAGAAAGTATCACATAGAAGCAAAGGAATGACAAGCATTGTTGAACCATTATAGCTGATTCATATGGATTTATTTGGTCCAGTCAATGTTATGTCACTTTCAAGCAAAAGATATGCATTGGTGATGGTGGATGACTACTCCAAGTACACGTGGGTGTTGTTCTTACAATCAAATGATGAAGCAACACAACTAATCATTGATCACATCAAGAAGATAGAAGTGGAAGCTAAGCTACCTGTGCGGACAATCAGATCAGACAATGGAACTGAATTCAAGAATGCAGTTCTTAATGATTTCTGCTCAGAGAAAGGAATATGAAGACAGTATTCAGCACTAAGAACTCCTCAACAGAATAGAGTAGTGGAAAGGAAGAACATGACCTTGGTTGAAGCAACAAGGACCATGTTAAATGAATCAAAACTTCCCACTTACTTTTGGGCTGAAGCAGTGAATACAGCTTGCTACACTCAGAATCGAACCCTGATCAACAAAGATCATCAAAAGACTCCGTATGAGTTAATGGCCAACAAGAAACCAACACTGAAGTACTTTCATGTGTTTGGTGTAAAGTGCTTTGTACTTAAAGATGGACAACATCTAGGCAAGTTTGATGCCAAAGCAGATGAAGGCATTTTTCTGGGCTATTCTCTGGAATCTAAGGCTTACAGGGTGTATGTGATTGAAGATAAGAAGGTGTTGGAAAGCTTTAATGTAACATTTGACGACACCAAAAGACCAGGCATGCAAACTAGAGAGAACTCTGAATCCTTGGTATTTGAAAATCTTTTAGGAGATCTCTCTGATATAGAGGAAGAACCTGAAGTTGTTACAGTTATTAATAATAATGATAATGATAATGATTCTGGACCAAGTGGTGGAAATACTCAAACTACTACTGGATCCACTAGTCAATCAACAGGGTCAACAGATCATACCGTCAACAACTCAGGGGGAGCAGGAGAAGGATCAACTAGTCACACTCCACAACATCTAGAACAAGGAGAATCATCAAGATCGCATCTGCCAAGACAAAGGGTATGGAATAGAGATCATCCCTTTCACTTGATCATTGGTGATCCGGACACAGGAGTGAGAACTAGGAGGACATCACAAAATGAATGTCACTATTCTGGGTTTCTTTCAGAAACAGAACCTAAGAAAGTTGAAGATGCCCTAGATGATCCAGATTGGGTGATTGCAATGCAAGAGGAACTCAATCAGTTTGAAAGGTAGAAAGTTTGGAAGCTGGTACCCAGGCCTAAAGGAAAATCTGTTATTGGAACAAGATGGGTATTCAGAAATAAGTTGGACGAAGATGGCATTGTAACGAGAAACAAAGCCAGACTGGTTGCTAAAGGTTACTCTCAAGAAGAGGGTATAGATTATGATGAAACCTATGCACCAGTAGCAAGACTTGAGGCCATCAGAATATTTCTGGAATTCGCAGCACATTCCAATTACAAGGTATATCAAATGGATGTGAAGAGTGCTTTTCTGAATGGGGAGTTAGAAGAAGAAGTGTATGTGGAACAACCTCCAGGGTTTGAGGATTCAAAACTGGCAGACTTTGTGTACTTTCTATTCAAAGCTCTCTATGGACTCAAACAAGCTCCAAGGACATGGTATGACACTCTCTCTGAATTTTTACTTGAAAATGACTTTACAAGAGGTGTCAAATTAGATCGGTCTTGCATTAGAAATTAAGTAATTAATACAAAAAACTAGAAAAAATCTCAATTGCCTTTTAAATATTTAATAATGGAGAAAACTAAATATACGACTTCAATATTCTTGCATTTAAAATCTCTATTAATAGAGTAAGTAAATATAATATTCTTGCATTTAAAATCTCTACTGATAGAGAAAGTAAATATACAATAGATTTTTACTAGTGGAGGAAACTAAATATCACTATCAATACTATTATATAAAGGAGAAGACGGGGGCGGTGAGGTGGCGCTCTCAGATCGCTTCATTCTGTTTTTCTAATTTTCTCAATTTTTTGAATTAATAATATTAAAAATTCAAAAAAATCTCAATTACCTTTTAAATACTTACTAATAAAGGAAACATATAATATTTTTGCATTTAAAATCCCTAATGGAGAAAGTAAATACACAATAGATCTTTACTAATGGAGGAAACTAAATATCACTAATGGAAGAAACTAAATATTCAATTATAATATTCTTGCCTTCAAAATATCTAAATTATAAAAAAAAGTGTATTAGTTTACATTATTTTAAAATTTCCTCTATTATTATCTAAATATTCTCATAATACTTTTTTTCAAATGAAATTAACATCCTAACATTCTCTTCTCTTAAACTTTCTTCTTTTTTTATGTGATATAATAGAAAATACAGGAACGTTTTGATAAATAAGAAGTTAAGAAATTAGATTGGTGTCGCATAAAAAATTATGTAATTAATACCAAAGATTAGAAAAAATCTCAATTGCATTTTAAATATTTACTAATGGAGGAAACTAAATATACAATTTCAATATTTTTGCATTTAAAATCTCTACTAACGGAGGAAAGTAAATATAATATTCTTGCATTTAAAATCTCTACTAATGGAGAAAGTAAATATACAATAGATCTTTACTAATAGAGGAAACTAAATATTACAAATGGAGGAAACTAAATATTCAATTATAATATGCTTGCCTTCAAATATCTAAATTCAAAAAAAAAAGTGTATTACTTTACATTATTTTGAACTTCCCTTTATTATTATCTAGATATTCTCATAATATTTCTTTTTAAATGAAATTACCATCTTAACATTCTGCTCTCCTAAACATTCTTTTTTAATGTAATATAATAGAAAATACAAGAACATATTGGTAAATAAGAAGTTAAGAAATTAGACCGGTCTTGCATAAGAAATTAAGTAATTAATTGGTAAATAATTAATTATCTTTAATACTTTCGTACAAACAGCTAAAGTTAATTTATAGTATAAATATACACCTAAACTCTGTTAATTGTCTACTGCAATTTTTGTTGTCAACATTGTTATTCTTTACTTTTTTGTTTGTTCATGTTACAAGTGTGTATATGAGTACATGAATATGAGACTTTTTCTTTTATGTTATTTATCTTATTACGTTTGTTTGTATCCATTATATAAAGGAGAAGACGGGGGCGGTGAGGTGGCGCTCTCAGATCGCTTCATTCTGTTTTTCTAATTTTCTCAATTTTTTGAATTAATAATATTAAAAATTCAAAAAAATCTCAATTACCTTTTAAATACTTACTAATAAAGGAAACATATAATATTTTTGGATTTAAAATCCCTAATGGAGAAAGTAAATATACAATAGATCTTTACTAATGGAGGAAACTAAATATCACTAATGGAAGAAACTAAATATTCAATTATAATATTCTTGCCTTCAAAATATCTAAATTATAAAAAAAAGTGTATTAGTTTACATTATTTTAAAATTTCCTCTATTATTATCTAAATATTCTCATAATATTTTTTTTTCAAATGAAATTAACATCCTAACATTCTCTTATCTTAAACTTTCTTCTTTTTTTATGTGATATAATAGAAAATACAGGAACGTTTTGGTAAATAAGAAGTTAAGAAATTAGATCGGTGTTGCATAAGAAATTATGTAATTAATACCAAAGATTAGAAAAAATCTCAATTGCATTTTAAATATTTACTAATGGAGGAAACTAAATATACAATTTCAATATTTTTGCATTTAAAATCTCTACTAACGGAGGAAAGTAAATATAATATTCTTGCATTTAAAATCTCTACTAATGGAGAAAGTAAATATACAATAGATCTTTACTAATGGAGGAAACTAAATATTACAAATGGAGAAAACTAAATATTCAATTATAATATGCTTGCCTTCAAATATCTAAATTCAAAAAAAAAATGTGTATTACTTTACATTATTTTGAACTTCCCTTTATTATTATCTAGATATTCTCATAATTTTTCTTTTTAAATGAAATTACCATCTTAACATTCTGTTCTCCTAAACATTCTTTTTTAATGTAATATAATAGAAAATACAAGAACATATTGGTAAATAAGAAGTTAAGAAATTAGACCGGTCTTGCATAAGAAATTAAGTAATTAATTGGTAAATAATTAATTATCTTTAATAATTTCGTACAAACAGCTAATTTATAGTATAAATATACACCTAAACTCTGTTAATTGTCTACTGCAATTTTTGTTGTCAACATTGTTATTCTTTACTTTTTTGTTTGTTCATGTTAAAAGTGTGTATATGAGTACATGAATATGAGACTTTTTCTTTTATGTTATTTATCTTATTACGTTTGTTTGTATCCTAATGCAGGATTATATTAAAATCTTTGACAAGACAAGTTATTTGCTATTAGTGTTGATTGAGTTAAGACATTGATTAATAAGGAGGGGGATTCATCAGTTAATCAATTAAAATAATAGGCCGAGCAAGGTGATTTTCATGTATATTCAGTTGTGAATTGATTTATATGTTTATGTGTGTACGTTATTAGTTTTGAATTTATAGTTAAAAGTTGATACACTTGTATACAAGATAACTCGAAAGTGGAGAATTCATCATGTCTTCAAAAACAAATTTTATCATTGTTTTTTAACGTTTAGATAGTTATTGCTCTAATTTTTATGAGAAAAGATTATATCTTTTAGTAAAATATTTTCTGTAATTTATACACAAAAATTCAAAGATAAAAATTGTATATTAAGAAATTTAGAGTATATGTATTTTGAAAATATCATGTTAAGATTTATTCGATCGAAGAATTTATTTAGTGTGTGCATTTTTAACAAAATTCAATAAGCGGTGCATCTATAACAAAAGTTATACAAGAATAAGAAATATTGAGAAGATGTCATTATTATTTTTTTTTTAAAAGGAATAGGTTGTTGTTCTTTTTGTTGTTATTTGTTTTGACAAAAAGAGATCATTATTAATAAAAAAATTCTCCCAGCAACAAAAAAGATGTTTGTTCATATTTTTTGATTTTTTTCTTACTTGGAGTAGATTTAGAGGTAGTGAATATTTTAATAGCTCTGCAGTTATAATTGTAGTTTTTGATTAAATGATCTAGAAATTAATATATATATATATATATAATTCAAAACAAAACTTAATTTATATTAGAAATATTATTTTATTTAAAAACGTATTTTGTAGAATATTTTTTGAGAAAATTTAGAGATATTATTATAAAGCCGCTGCAAAGCGCGGCTTAGTAAACTAGTACTATTATATAAAAGAGAAGACGGGGCAGTGAGGTGGCGCTCTTGGATCGCTTCGTTCTATTTTTCTAATTTTCTCAATTTTTTGAATTAATAATATTAAAAATTCAAAAAAATCTCAATTAACTTTTAAATACTTACTAATAGAGAAAACATATAATATTTTTGCATTTAAAATCCCTACTAATGGAGAAAGTAAATATACAATAGATCTTTACTAATGAAAGGAAACTAAATATCACTAATGGAAGAAACTAAATATTCAATTGTAATATTCTTGCCTTCAAAATATCTAAATTAGAAAAAAAGTGTATTACCTTACATTATTTTGAACTTTCCTATATTATTATCTAAATATTCTCATAATACTTTTTAATGAAATTACTATCTTAACATATTGCTCTCAAAAAAGTGTATTACCTTACATTATTTTGAACTTTTCTCTATTATTATGTAAATATTCTCATAATACTTTTTTAATGAAATTACTATCTTAACATAGTGCTCTCCTAAACTTTCTTTTTTTTATGTAATATAATAGAAAATACATGAACGTTTTGGTAAATAAAAAGTTAATAAATTAGATCAGTCTTGCATAATAAATTAAGTAATTAATACCAAATACTAGAAAAAATCTCAATTGCCTTTTAAATATTTACTAATGGAGAAAACTAAATATACAATTTCAATATTCTTGCATTTAAAATCTCTACTAATGGAGGAAAGTAAATATAATATTTTTACATTTAAAATCTCTACTAATGGAGAAAGTAAATATACAATAGATCTTTACTAATGGAAGTAACCAAATATTCAATTATAATATTCTTGCCTTCAAATATCTAAATTAAAAAAAAAAGTGTATTACTTTACATTATTTTGAACTTCCCTTTATTATTATCTAGATATTCTCATAATATTTCTTTTCAAATGAAATTACCATCTTAACATTCTACTCTCCTAAACTTTCTTTTTTAGTGTAATATAATAGAAAATGCAGGAACATATTGGTAAATAAGAAATTAAGAAATTAGATCGGTCTTGCATAAAAAATTAAATAATTACTTGGTAAATAATTAATTACCTTTAATATTTTTTATACAAACAGCTAATTAATAGTATAAATATACACCTAAATTCTGTTAATTGTCTACTGCAATTTTTGTAAGTGTGTATATGAGTACATGAGTATGAGGCTTTTACTCTATGTTATTTATCTTATTATGTTTGTACAAGTTATTTGCTATTAGTGTTGATTGAGTTAAGACATGGATTAATAAGGAGGGGATTCATCACTTAAAAAATAATAGGCCGAGCAAAGTGATTTTCATGTACATTCAGTTGTGAATTGATTTAAATGTTTATGTGTGTACGTTATTAGTTTTGAATTTATAGTTAAAAGTTGATACACCTGTATACAAGGTAACTCAAAATCGGAGAATTCATCATGTCTTCAAAAACAAATTTTATCATTGTTTTTTAACGTTTAGATAATTATTGCTCTAATTTTTATGAGAAAAAATTATATCTTTTAGTAAAATATTTTATGTAATTCATACACCAAAATTCAAAGATAAAAATTGTATATTAAGAAATTTATAGTGTATGTATTTCGAAAATATCATGTTAAGATTTATTCTACTAAAGAATTTATTTAGTGTGTGCATTTTTAACAAAATTCAATAAGTCGTGCATCTATAACAAAAGTCATACAAGAATAAGAAACATTGAGGATATGTCATTAATTTTTTTTTTTTAAAGGAAGAGGTTGTTGTTTTTGTTGTTATTTGTTTTGACAAAAAGAGATCATTATTAATAAAAAAAATCTCCCAGCAACAAAAAGGATGTTTGTTCATATTTTTTGATTTTTTTCTTACTGGGAGTAGATTTGGAGGTAGTGAAAATTTTAATAGCTCTAAAGGTATAATTGTAGTTTTTGATTAAACGATCTAGAACTTTATATATATATATATATATTAGTTTGAAACCCGTGCGATGCACGGATTATTATTAATAATTATTAATTTTATTATTTATGTTTTAATATTCTATTAATCTGCATTTGCTAAAAAAATAAGTAGGCGTGTTTAACTTTTTTAAATAATTAAAAGTATTAAAATAGATTTTAAAATAAATTAATATTTGTTTGCCCGTGATATTTTTGGAAAAGGAGGGGTCTTAGTAAGGAAAAATAGAAAAAGTAACATGTTTTAGCTGAAAAAGTAAGTACCTGTAATTAAAAGTATTTAAATAGGCTTCACAATAAATAAGTAAGGATTTGTCCGGAATATTTTTGGAAAATGAGGGGTTTAGTAAAGAAAAATCAGAAAGAGTAACATGTTTTAGTTGAAAAAGGTAATTGTCCGTGATTTTTTTAGAAAAAGAGAAGATTTTGTTAAAAAAGATAATGTATTTTAGCTAAAAAGGTAGTTGGTTATAAAAATGTTATTATTTAATAATAATTTTTTTAGAAAATGAAAAAATAGAAAAAGTAACATAATTAAAAGTATTAAAATAGATTTTAAAATAAATAAGTAAGGGTTTGCGCGTGATATTTTTGGAAAATGAGGGGTTTTAGTAAGGAAAAATAAAAAGAGTAGCATGTTTTTGTTAAAAAGGATAATCACCCGTGTTTTTTTTAAGAAAAAGAGAGGATTTTGTAAGAAAAATAAAATAAAAAATGTAATGTATTTTAGCTGAAAAGGTAATTGGTTATAAATAATGTTATTATTTAGTGATAGTTTTTAAAAAAAAATAAGTAAGGGTAATTAAGTATAACCATTAAGTACCGACCGTCCGTCTATCCGATTACCAAACTTTTAATATTTCGTCTTTAATAATATAGCTTAAAACCCGTACGATGCACGAGTTATTTTTAGTAATTGTTAATTTTATTTTTTATATTTTATATTTTATTAATTGCATTTATTAAAAAAAATAAGTAGGCGTGTTAAACATTTTAAAATAATTAAAAGTATTAAAATGAATTTTAAAATAAATAAGTAATGGTTTGTCCGTGATATTTTGGAAAAAAGAGGGGTTTTAGTAATAAAAATAGAAAGTAACATGTTTTCGTTGAATTTTAAAATATAAAAGTAACGATTTTCCCGTGATATTTTTGAAAAAAGAGGGGGTTTAGTAAGAAAAATTGAAAAGGTGACATGTTTTAGTTGAAAAAGGTAATTGTCAATTAAAAGTATTAAAATAGATTTTAAAATAAATATGTAAGAGTTTTCTCGTGATATATTTGAAAAACGAAGGATTTTAGCAAAGGAAATAGAAAAAGTAACATGTTTTAGCTGAAAAGGAAATTGCCCCTGATTTTTTTAGAAAAAAATGGTAATATAATTTAATTGAAGGGGTAACTGATTATAATAATTAAATAAACAATTAAATAAGGCAAATATCGTATCAAAAAACAAGTACAAAAAAACAGGTACCAAAACTTTCAATGTTTCGTCTTTGATAATATAGTATAGATAGAGAGATATATTCATAATATTAGTATTTTATGCTACAAAAATGGAATAGCCCGTGATATTTTTGAGGTTTTAGTTAAGAGAAATATTAGTTAGATAATATAAAAAATAATATACGTTTCGGAAAAAAAAGCTAATCGGTTAGTCATTAATAATTATAATATTATTATTTTATTTTATTAAATAGAACTATTCATGAAATTTTTGGAAAATTAGAGGTTTTATTTAGGAAAAATATAAAAGTAGAAATTTTAGTTAGAAAATATAAAAAAGAATACACTTTGGCTAAAAATGGTAATGAGTTATTTATTAGCAATTATAACCTTATTATGTTATTTTATTAAATGAAACTGCCTGTTATATTTTTGAAAAATGAGATGTTTTAGTTAGAAAAAATAGAAAATATATTCTATATACTAATTTTAATATTTTATCTAACGGTTCTCAATGATTTGATCAAAAATATCTAACGGTTATGAATGGAGTGACCAGACTACAAAAACTTTCATAACCAGACTACAAAACTTTCAATGTTTCGTCTTTAATATAATAGTATAGATATATATATATATATATATATTTCAAAACAAAAATTAATTTTATATTAGAAATTGATATGGGCTGAAATATAACCCTAGAGATAATTAATGACATATTAATTAGACCTAGCTTGGTCCAAGAAATAGGCCCGATAAAAGGCCCGAAACCCTAATTATTTATTAATTTCGTAATTAATAAATAAGGGAAATTATCAGCTCATTAAATGAGTCCAAAATATAATAAAATCTTCATAGAAGGATCCAGAATCCCAATCAAATATAATGATGAGTCACAACACTTATCAGATAAGGATAATACTTGCCTGCCAAGTAATACACTCCTTATCAGTTATCAATAATGAGACTTATCAGCGAAAGTCTCCTTAACCTACCATAATTACAAGGCCCCAGACGCCTATATAAGGACCCTCGTCCTTCGCTCTAGAACTACGTTTTATTGGCTTGATTCTCTCTACAGCAGAGATACGTAGGCATCTTGTGAGGACCGATTCAGTCTCGAAACACAGGAGCAGCCATTAAGACACGATAGTCCACCCTCATTCATTGAATACCGCCGTCAAAATCTAAATTCACTTTTTGATCCATAACATTTGGCGCCGTCTGTGGGAAGCTTACAACAACCATGGCTATAACACGAAGAACAACAACCGCTACTGGATCAACTGTCACCACCACTGTTCCGATCACCACGGAACCAGGGTCGTTACCCCTCACCACAGAGATGGTTTCTCAACCACTAGGGACGTTGCCCATCACCACAGAGGTGGTTTCTCAACCACAAGGGACGAATCCCCAAGCTTCCATACCTCAGAACGAGACTAACCCTCTTCAGATGGTTGTCTCGCCCCTCGACCATAACCTTCCCCATGGAGCACAGATCTCCACAACCGTGCTTCCTATAAGCACCAATCCAGCATACGGACTGCCCAACTATCCCCCTGAAGCCGGAGGGAGTGGCCATGCCCCAATAATTCATGAACCATACGAACCACCCTACATTCGAGGATTGGGACCTGTCCCTGAAGGAAGATACTTGGATTATTCTGGGCCCTACTCTGATGACTACTCGTCTGATGAAGGACGAGATCGAGCACCCAGAAGAAGAAGAGCCAGCAAAGAGCCCCTTGGAAGAAGGAATCGGGGGGCAACTACAAGGGCACCTATGACTGCCATGGAAAGGATAAGGGCTCATGAGGCCGAGATCCAGAAACTAAAGAAAAACATAGAGATAGAGCAACAAAGGAGGCAGACTCAGCCTTCGAATCAAGGGGCAGGAGATGTCCCCATAATTGATTTAGGAACACCTTCAAGGAGGCAAGAAGGAGCTAGGGCTCCGAGGACGGAGATTCCTAAGTCAGATCCCCGTGTTTTAACACAACTGGGTGACCCAGACGATCCCATTCCACCCTTCACTGAAGAAGTAATGGACGCTCACGTATCAAGGAAATTCAAGATGCCTACTATCAAGGCATATGACGGAACGGGTGATCCCGCAACCCATGTGAGAACTTTTTCGAATGCACTATTGCTGCAACCAGTTACCGATGCCCTTAAATGTAGGGCGTTTCCTCAAACCCTGGCTGGCATGGCCCAAAGATGGTATAGTCGTTTGCCGCCCAACTCTATCAGTTGCTTTAGAGATCTGAGCACGGCTTTCATCAATCAGTTCATCAGTGGACGGGTACATGAAAAAAGCTCTGCTTCACTCATGAATCTGATCCAAGGAAAGAATGAGACGTTGAGAGACTATCTCAAACGTTTCACCAAGGAGACATTAAACATACCTGATCTAGATAACAAGGTAGCTATGATAGCCCTTCAACAAGGAACCACAGATGTCTTTTTCAAGATGTCATTGGCTAAACACCCCCCTGAGAGCATGACTGAGCTCCAACAAAGGGTTGGAAAGTACATCAAAGCTGAGGAAAGCATGAAGAAAACTGACACAGGTGGTGGAAATAATGGTGGCTCGAATAAGCGAAAGATGGAGCAAGAGTATGATGTCAAGGACAAATATCCTCGTACGACTAGAGACTCTGATTCAGACACGAAATTTACCGAATATGCAAGGTTGAATGCTCCAAGGAGTCAAATCCTCTTTGACATTGAGAAAGATAGGGACTTTCGATGGCCGAAGCCACTAAGGGGAGATCCTGAGAAGCGAAACAAGAACAAGTACTGTAGGTACCATAAAGACTCGGGCCATGATACTGATGATTGTAGGCAACTCAAGGATGAGATCGAGTTCTTAATCCGAAAAGGAAAACTCGATAAGTTCACTAAGGATGGGAATCGAGGAAATCAGCATGGAAACTATGAAAGGAAAAATTATGATACGAGGGACGACGACCAAGATCATAATCCTAAGCCCCGAGGGCCTGTTATCAATATGATATATGGAGGACCAGCTGCTACGTTAAGGCCTAAGAGAGTCGGGGGGCAGGTTCTCCCAATCGAGGTTATGGATTCAAGAGATGACGAAGAAATAAGGGACTGAGATGCCAGGAACATGGCATGCCCCAAATTTGAAAGTTTATTATGTTTAATTGTTTCCTAATAGTACAAGTAGCAATAAGGTCGACGAAACCATTCTGAGCTCTTAAGCTCTTAGTAGGAAGTAAAGCACTATGTAAGGGTTGAACCCTCTTTTTTAAAGAAAATATTCAAGTTCTTTTTCACTATTTTATTACTTATCTGTGTTTGAACATTTCCTTATCGTTTTGTTAAAGAGCAAGTTGTACCAATAGCATTTGATCAAAGTGCCAGCCCATTCAAGAGGCCAAGTACTAGGAATTGCCTTACAAAAGATAAGTTAAATAAATATAAGTGAGCAAACAAAACAGATATAACAGAAATAGCATGCATGGATGGAAGGTCCCGAAGGATCAAAGAGTTATGTTACAAACGCCAAATAAAATCTTAAAGTCCATAAAAGGACCTTAAATAAAAACAAGATATATGAAGTCATCAGTGGTCTCGGACTCATACAAGTCATCTAAGTCATCCCCACGAGGGGCATCTAAGTCCTCTATGAAGTCATCAGTGGTCTCGGACTCATACAAGCCTCGAACGGCTATTAAGGCCCAGGCATTAGCTGACTTCGTGGTTGAATTTACCATTAACAACCAAGAAGTCGGGGGGCAAGAGATAATACCCCATGAATACCCGAAGTTGGGTGTTCTATTTTGATGGACCATCAAAAACAAAATCAAGCGGAGCAGGTTTAGTGTTACAAAGTCCTGATGGATTTTTCATAGAGTATACACTAAAACTTGACTTCCCAACGACAAACAATGAGGCTGAGTATGAAGCCTTGATAGCTGGCTTAGGGCTGGCTGGAGCATTGAGAGTTAAAACCCTGAAAGTAGGTGGAGACTCGAGGCTAGTGGTTTCCCAAGTAAATGGGGAATTTGAGGCCACAGATAAAGTCATGGCCAAGTACTTAAAACTTGTTAAGGCCATCATGACTCAGTTCGATGAATGCTATGTAGAGCACGTTCCGAGGGAGGAAAACGTGAAGGCTGATGCCTTGTCTAAGTTTGCCTCTTCTGAAATTGAAAACTATGCAGGGAGTGTATACTTCCAAATCTTGAAGACCCCAAGCATCAACGAAAAGTTGGTAGCACCCATTGGTATTTCCAGTTGTTGGATTGATCCCATCAAAGCTCATCTGGAAACTGGGTGGCTGCCCAACGACACTTCAGAAGCACGAAAGCTATACGTCAAAGCACTAAGGTATGCCCTAATTGAGGGAATCCTATACAAAGAAGTCTTTCATCATTCCTTATCTGAAGTGTTTGAGACCCCAAGAGGCAGAATTGGCCCTAAAGGAAGTACATGAAGGAATCTGTGGGCAACACTTGGGGGGCAGAGCCCTTGCACATAAAGTTACCCGTCTAGATTTCTATTGGCCAAGCATACTTGCTGATGCTAAAAGCTATGTGAGAAAATGTGAACGGTGCCAGAAACATGCACCAGTGGTTAGACAACCACCTGAGATGATGACATCCATTAACTCTCCTATCCCTTTTGCTATGTGGGGAATGGATATACCTGGGCCATTTCCAATGGCGAGTGCTCAAAGAAAGTTCTTGATAGTGGCAATCGACTACTTCACTAAGTGGATTGAGGCTAAACCTTTAGCCAAGATAACCACCAAACAAGTGATGCACTTCTTCTGGTTACGGACAAGGGAACTCAGTTTAACAATGATGAGTTCAAGAAGTATTATGAAGAGAATGATATCCAATTACGCTTCACTCCTGTTGCTCATCCTCAAACAAATGAGCAAGCTGAGGTTGCAAATCGAATTATCCTAGATGGACTAAAGAAAAGAGTTTAACACTCCAGAAACACTTGGGCAGACGAATTACTCCCCATACTTTGGACATATCGTACTACATGTAAAGTCACCACTGGAGCAACCCCATTTCTGCTGGTATATGGGGCAGAAGCAATGGTTCCAGTAGAGATTACCCACACGTCTCCAAGAGTTGAGGATTACGAACCAGAGACAAATGGAGAAGGCTTGAGGTTAGCTTTAGATCTAATTGATGAAGTTAGAGACGAGGCAAATGCCAAGATAGTTCAGCATCAGAAACGAGCATCTTTCTATTACAACCTAAGGGTTAAAGAGAGATTCTTCCGTCAAGGAGACTTAGTCCTCCGAAAGATTGAGGCATCCGGAGTTGGACAAAAAGGCAAGTTGGCCCCAAATTGGGAAGGACCATATCACGTCAAGAACGTGTTTGAACGAGGCTCGTAAAAGTTAGAAACCCTCGAAGGGCATGAGGTGCCAAAAACTTGACATGCCTCAAACTTGAAATCATGATCTTCCTGGAAAGCAGATGAAGGATTGAGCCCGTTTTGATTGGTAGAAACATCCTCAAAAGCTTTGCCAAGACAAACTACAAATTATTGCAAAGGAAAACATACAAAATATGCATGTCAACTACACAAATAGAGTTGAATACAACGAACCCCGAAGGGTGAAGGGTTGAAACCCCTGAAAATTCGAGGAAGTAGAGCTCAGAACGAGCTTCGATTCGATATACTGGAAGCTCAAATTAAAGAAACGAGTGAAACGTTACGTCTATCTTCGTTCATGAAGACCTCTCAATGTGAAAATTAAGATGTTGAAACCTCAAATGAGGTCTAAGGTGTTAAGACTCAAGTTAGTTCTTGTACCTATAAGCCACGTTTGGCGTTGTTGAAACCTCAAATGAGGTCTAAGGTGTTAGAACTCAAGTTAGTTCTTGTACCTATAAGCCACGTTTGGCGTTGTTGAAACCTCAAATGAGGTCTAAGGTGTTAGAACTCAATTTAGTTCTTGTACCTATAAGCCACGTTTGGCGTTGTTGAAACCTCAAATGAGGTCTAAGGTGTTAGAACTCAAGTTAGTTCTTGTACCTATAAGCCACGTTTGGCGTTGTTGAAACCTCAAATGAGGTCTAAGGTGTTAGAACTCAATTTAGTTCTTGTATCTATAAGCCACGTATGGCGTTGTTGGAGCCAACCGAGGTCGAAGAAACCCTTCACTGAAGTCGAAAGGCTGAGGTCGAAAAAACACGGAAAAATAAGGTCGAATTGTTCGACCTGGGACCAAATTGAGGTCTAAAATACCTCAAAAATGAGGTCAAAAATACCTCAAAAATGAGGTCGAAGGAGACTGGGTTTGAGATCGAACGACCAAGGTCGAAAAAGCACAAATTAAAACAAAGCCCTAACCCGCGGATCGGGGGGGCAGCGCGCCCCCCGATGGCGGAAAATTTTGCAAAATCATGTATCAGAATACAAGCAAAATCATGTATCAGTATACACACGACCCAGATTCCAGGTCGAATTTACACTGCATCCTGGTCGAACAAACCTGTTCGAAATTGAGCTAAAAATCCTAGTTGAAAAGGCATGCATCCTGGTCGAAGTTTTGAGCTCGAAGTTGCACTACGAAATGAGGTCGAAGTGGTCGACCTCAACCACAACCCTGTTCGAATTCCTGTTCGAAATAACAAGGAATCCTGGTCGAAGGAATGAGTTCGGAAATGTACAGGAAAACAAGGTCGAACTACTCGACCTCGTCCCCCTTTTCTGGCCGAAATCGACCTCAAATTCCTGCTCGAAAATGCATAGGAATGAGCTCGAAAATTCCTGCTCGAAAATGAACTGAATTTCCTGGTCGAAATGATCGACCTCATTCCGGTTTCTGGTCGAAATCGACCAGGAATTCCTGTTCGAAAAAAACAAAAAGTCCTGTTCGAAAGTTTCAGGTCGAAAATGAGCTAAATATCCTGGTCGAACACGTCGACCTCGCCTCCCTTTCTGCTCGAAATTGAGCTCGAAAATACAAAGGGTCCTGTTCGAAAATTTGAGTTCGAAAATGAACTAAAAAACCTAGTCGAACGTTTCGACCTCATTCTTAATCCTGGTCGAAAATGACCAGGATTCCTGGTCGAAAATGACCTGATTTTGGCCAATTCCTGGTCGAAAAAACTCTGAAAAAATGAAGAATTCTGGGAAAAATACGAAATAATTTCTACCAAAATCTCGAATGATTTTCCTAAAAATTGGGGGGCAAATGATATGGGCTGAAATATAACCCTAGAGATAATTAATGACATATTAATTAGACCTAGCTTGGTCCAAGAAATAGGCCCGATAAAAGGCCCGAAACCCTAATTATTTATTAATTTCGTAATTAATAAATAAGGGAAATTATCAGCTCATTAAATGAGTCCAAAATATAATAAAATCTTCATAGAAGGATCCAGAATCCCAATCAAATATAATGATGAGTCACAACACTTATCAGATAAGGATAATACTTGCCTGCCAAGTAATACACTCCTTATCAGTTATCAATAATGAGACTTATCAGCGAAAGTCTCCTTAACCTACCATAATTACAAGGCCCCAGACGCCTATATAAGGACCCTCGTCCTTCGCTCTAGAACTACGTTTTATTGGCTTGATTCTCTCTACAGCAGAGATACGTAGGCATCTTGTGAGGACCGATTCAGTCTCGAAACACAGGAGCAGCCATTAAGACACGATAGTCCACCCTCATTCATTGAATACCGCCGTCAAAATCTAAATTCACTTTTTGATCCATAACAGAAATATTATTTTATTTAAAAACATATTTTGAGAAAATTTAGAGATATTATTATAAATCCGCTGCGAAGCGCGGCTTAATAAACTAGTTTATAAAAAAATCAAACTTAATCATGTAATATTAGTCCGGTTCAAATTTTTATATTTATTAAGTTGGTTTGGTTTTTTACTATTTGAAACCATGTATAATTCAGTTCAGTTGTTCGTAAATGGTGTTCGGTAAAACTGAAACAAGTGGATAGATATGCATGTAATATTTATAGGTGATCAAATATAAACTCATCTTATACAAAAAATAAGAAATTAGAAATTACCTACAAATTAATTATTTTAAATTCTAATTAGTCTGGATCGACGAAATTATCTAGTTTATAGACTACACCAAAAACGGTTTTTTCCTACCATATAAATTTTATCAAAAAAACTTGGTAGTAATTGACCCACCATTTCTTACCCACGACGAATAGGTTAGGAAATGGTGCGTGTGGGGTCCAATTTTTGTGAAAGTCAGCACCAAATCCTACCGATGGTAGGAAATTAAAACCTACCAATATTTGTAGGTTTTGCCTGCATTTTCACAAAGATAATACCCCAATCTGTCATGGTCATTTCGTACCATATATGGTAGGAAACTAAAACCTACCAAATCTGGTAGGTTTTATTCGTGATGGTACCCCACCATCCACATCATCAGCCATATCATATTTTAAAGTAATAAATAATTTTTTTTAAAATAAGAAATTTTCTCATTCTGTCATGACCATTTCCTACCATATATGGTAGGAAAGTAAAACATACCAAATCTGATAGGTTTTATTCGTGATGGTACCCCACCATCCACATCATCGTCCCTATCATATTTTAAAGTAATAAACATTTTTTTTTAAATAAGAAATATTTTCATTTTGCCAGAGTCATTTCCTACCATATATGGTAGGAAAATAAAACCTACCACATATGGTAGGAAAATGTAGGTTTTATTTTTGTTTGGTCCGACAAACTGGAAATAGGCCCAATAAAATTTTGGACCCATCACCTTTTTGCTTTTGTAGTGTGTGGTGTTAAATTGGCCCAGTTAAATCGGCCCATTTTTGTACAACTTTCCTACCAATAATGATAGGTTTTCATCGAATAATAAAATAATAATAAAATAAAATTAGTGTATAAAGTGTTTTTATTATATTTTTTGTTGATCGGTTATCATGTTTTTTGTTAATCAAACTCTACGGACATAAAGATCTACTCATTTTAGTAGTAGAGGATAAAAATTAGTTGATTTAAACTTATATTCTTATGTTTTATGTTCTTCGCTAAAACCTAATTATAGCGAAAAAAAATTAAAAATAAAAGATGTATGACTAAATTAAATTTTTTTATATGAAACGTCGTTTTGTAGTTTGATGAAGCTAAGGAAAAAAATTTAGACAAAAAAAATTATAAAAAGTTAAAGTGGTTTAGAAAACGAAAGAGTGCTAGAAGATTGAGTTAGAGTTTATACTCATGTTTTAGGGATTGTCTAGGGTTACACTTTTTGATTTTTATTTATTTTTTTCAACGATCCAACCTTATGGATGATTAAATATGTTGATTTCTTAGTTTTATACAAAATATTGGATTTTTTTAATTTAAGCTCTTATATTTTATAATAAATCTATTTATCAAACTTGTACTTTACAAAACTTGAATTGGAGTATCATATATCAATTATTTGCTAATTTAGTATAAAAAGCTTGTTTGGCACAGTGGTTGTTCACTTGGTTTTTGTTGGAGAGGGCACGGGTTCGAATCCGTGGAATCCAAAATTTTTGGCGATTTCCGCCCAAAATTTTACAAAAAAATTGAATTTCCTTTTTTAGGGATTGTTTATGGTTACACTTTTTGATTTTTTTTTATTTTTTTTTCAACGATCTAACCTTACGGATGATTAAATATGTTGATTTATTAGCTGTATGTAAAATTTTAGAATTTTTTAATTTAAGTTCCTATATTTTTATAATGAATCTATTTATCAAACTTATAATTACAAAACTTGAACTGAAATATGATATATAAGTAAATTGCATATTTAGTACAAACAACGATGTTGGTGCAGTGGTTGTGTAGTTGGTTATTATTAGAGAGGGAAGTTGTTCGAATCCACACAACCCAATTTGTTTGGCAATTTCCGCCAAAATTTTTACCAAAAAATTGAAATTATCGCGGACTCAGAGAAACTCCCCCTGAGTTTGTTGGGGTGGTAACTCTGTGTTGTGATCCACCTACGGATGCTCCATTTTGGCTTCCTACGGATGCTCCATTTGTCCCTTCTATGGATGGCTCATTTGAACTTGAGTTATCCATATTTGAAATAATCATTCTTGGAGGTACTGATTCATCTTCATAATCATCATCTTCATCTTCATAAAATAGACCTTCTACCTCATTCTCAAACCTGAGAGTTTCATAAAAACCCTCATCAGTGAGACCTTGAATTCTAGCATCATCAAAAACAACATGTACAGATTCCATAACAATGTTGATTCTGTGATTGAAAACCCTATAGGCTTTTCCAGCTGCATATCCCACAAAAGTGGCTTCATCTGCCTTTGACTCAAATTTTCCAATATGTTCACCTTGGTTTCTCAATACAAAACATTTGCATCCAAAGACATGTAGAAAATTCAAGGATGGTTTCCTTCCTTTGAGCAGCTGATATGGAGTCATCCCTTTTGCTTGATTGATCAGAGATATATTTTGAGTGAAACATGCAGTGTTAACTACTACAGCCCAGAAATAAGTAGGTAACTTTGATTCTCCTAGCATTGTTCTTACAGACTCAATTAAAGTTCTATTTTTCCTTTCAACCACTCCATTTTGTTGTGGTGTTCTTGCTGCAGAGAACTCATGAATGATTCCATTCTCCTCACAAAACAGCCTCATTGTTGAATTCTTGAACTCAGTGCCATTGTCACTCCTGATTCTTCTGACTTTGAGATCAGGATGATTGTTAGCAACCTTGATGTGATTGATTATGATTTCACTTGCCTCATCTTTAGAGTGCAAAAAGTATGTCCATGTAAATTTTGAAAAATCATCCATAATCACAAGGCAGTATCTTTTCTTTGAAATTGACATGACATTCACTGGTCCAAATAGATCCATGTGTAACAGCTGTAGAAGTTGGTCAATTGATGAGTCCAGCTTGCTTCTGAAATAAATCTTCTTTTGCTTCCCTTTTAGGCAAGCATCACAAAGTCCATCCTTGGAAAATTCCAACTGAGGAAGTCATCTTACTAAGTCTCTTCTTACCAGATCATTCATTGACTTGAAGTTCAAATGTGACAGCCTTTTGTGTCATAGCCAACTCTCATCCTTACTTGCTTTACTCAGAAGACAAGTGATAGAATTTGAACTTGTTGAGTTGAAGTCAGCTATGTACACATTACCTCTTCTGTGTCCTGTCAACACCACATTGTTGTTTTCTTTGTTTGAAACAACACAGGCTCCTTGATTGAATGATACTGAGAAACCTTTATAACATAGTTGACTGATACTCAGCAAGTTGTGCTTAAGTCCATCAACTAGTGCTACTTCATCAATGATGACATTTTCCATTGAAATCAAGTCATATCCCTTAGTGTAACCTTTGCTGTCATCTCCAAAGGTAATGCTAGGGCCAGCTTTCTCCACAAACTCTGTGAGTAAGGTAGAATCTCCAATCATGTGCCTAGAACAGCCACTGTCTAAGTACCATAGATTCTTTCTATTTCCCTGCACACAACAAAACCAAATCAAGTTGATTTTGGTACCCAAGTTTCCTTGGGTCCTTTCCTGTTAGCTTTAACTTTGCCTTTCTTGTCATTTTGCACCTTAATCTCAGGTTGAGTTAAATCAACCTTGACCCTGGGTGTTGACCTTTAAGAGAAAGCATGTTGAGGATGTTCATATGCATGCATGTTAGATGCAGGCATTTGAGGATGTTGTGCATACATAGTGTTCATGTGTGGCATGCTCCATGTCATTTGTGGCATTGTGAATGCATTCATATATGGATTTGAAACAAATGGCATGTTGGCATACAAATTTGAAGCATGATCAGTATGTGCAAACATGTTATGCATAGAAGGCATAGGCATATTGGGTAGAGGCATTGGCATTTGAACGGATAAAGTTTTAACAGTTTTGCAATTGGTAGATAAATGATTAACACTACCACACTTAACACAAGTTTTCTTAGGAGCATACTTGTCAGGTGTATAGTTGCTATGCTTGTTAATCCCTACCTTACCATTTATGTTATTTTTCTTTTTCACCTCATCCTTGACCTCTATATTTTCTAACTTGCCCTTCAATTGCTTGTTGGACAAGTGACCTATGTTGACATCCTTAGCTTTGGTTTTGCTACAGTCTCCCTGAACAAAATTTTTGCTGGTTGGACCATACTTTTTGTTCAGCTTCTCAAGTTTCTCTTGACTAACACTAGATGTACACTTCTTTGGACAAGTCACATCACTTTCTTTTATTATTTTCAAACTTTATAGAACTTTTCTTTTATAATACTTCTTTACTTTTAAATATAATGGATTTCCATGTTAATCACCTTACAAACACCTATAAATTAAAGGTCATTCATAACAAAAAATCTACACCGAAACTTTTTTACATAGCTTCAAATTTTTACAACCATATTTACAATCAATACAAATATGACCTACACCATGTTGGATGCTTTGAACGACAAAAACTATACCTGGATGATAAGAGTACGAGTGTGTAGAATGTGGGAATCTGTCAATCCAAATACTGAAGAATTGATCAGTCTTGACATGATTTTGATCAATGAAAAGGTTAATAAATCAATATAGTTATAACTTATTAGTTTGTCAAATTGTATGATGTTATTAACTTTTCTAAGATATGTTGTATGACATGAAAATTTGATCCATGCTACGATCCCGAAGATTCTGGTCTCTCGGTTCAAAAATCTTTTAGAGGAAGGCTCCGTGTACAATATCAAAAATCTGAAAGTTGTTTCAAGTACAGGGAAATATAGACCACTATCACATGGGTCTAAATTGCTCTTCATACGCATAACGTTGTCTAAGAGATTGGAAGAAGGCATCGTCAACATATCACTGCATGGATTTCAGTTCCTATGTCCGTGATTGATGCACGTATTAATGACACTAACATACTCTCAGGTTTTTGATGCAGTAATATATTAGAGTAATATATAAGTAATACTATTATATAAGTTATAATTCAAACTATCATGTTCTAATATTATTTTTTCTATGTTGATTTAGATGTTGTAGGCTGCTTGACCTACTTGGGTGGCATTGAAGTTGTCAAAGGCGGTTGGAAAAAAAGAGATCTCAAAATTGTCACAAATTAGTAAGTTTTGCATTATATTAATTTTAATATAACTGTTAATTGTTTTTTATTGTTCTTGTAATTTTATATTACTTCTTTGGTTACCCCAATTTATTTGTTTTACTTATTTAATTTGTTCTAATTTTTTTCTTAAACAACTCCATCACCAGTACCATAACTTTGTGGGAAAAGTTGGCCGAGATGGTTGATACAAATTTATACAAGGAGGATGATGAACCCTATATAATAATTGTCACATCTACCCAGATTAAAAAATTTAAAAGTAATTATCTTTATTAATGTTTTTATAATATATAGTTTTAGAAATTGCACATATATAAATCTATCTTATCTCGATTGAACGAATATCATTAGATATTATACAAATATTTGTTTCATTGATTTATTGATTTAATTCTTATATTAGTTTTTTAACCATTTATTTACTCTTATATGCACTCTACCACAAGAAATAGTAAATTTTATACAAATCTGGATACACAGTATGTGTCATCCCTGAGAAAATAGTAATATTATATGTTTATATTGATTTTTATCAATATAATTGTTTTAATATATATATGGCAATGATATCGGTACTAGAAAATAAAAAATCAAACTCTATAAACAAAAAGAATATGTAAATAATTTATAATATTACTTACCCAAATGCAAATTTTACAGAATATATTTTATTTGATAATTTATATAATTTTATAGATATTTATTTCACAATTTTTATTTGAATATTCTTTTTCTTAATAAATATATTCTAATGCCGCTGCGAAGCGCGTCTCAATAACGTAGTAATAATTTATTATTGCAAAGTTAAAATAATAATTTATTAGCCAGAATATAGCAAATTATATTAGCTAAACAAATTATGATAAAATTCCATATTATGAGGATGATCATACTGGCGCATACGAGGTATGCAGATATATCTTTTTTTCTTAGTAACAGGATTCCACACTAACAAGATGTTATCTGGCCCATAATTAACGGAGGAATTTGGTATTAACAAAGTTCAAGTCATAGGAAAAATCGGCGAAAAACAATCTGCCACCATATGGAGTCAAGGGTGTGTAGGAAATCACATCTTTTGTTACAAGAACATGGGAGGTAGACTTATTCTTACTCCATGTTACTAGAACTTTGCAACAAACATTAGAGTAATCAAGTTCCCCTATGGTTAATCAAGTTCCCAAAATGCATATTTGTTGCTCCTCAACATTTCTTCTTCTTCTTCGATCTTTCTTCAACCTCTCGTCTGCTGCCAGCATGCTGTTATATTTAAGCTGTGATATAAAATATGGTATGAACTGCAGAGACAATCCTTGCTACTGATGTCGAGTAAACTCCCACTCATATTTAATGAAAAGCAGCATACATGTGTTTTAAAGGAAGAGAAACAACTAACAGAACTACAAACTCGGATCACTACTTGCTGGGACTCCTACACCTAGTCCACGTCTAGCTTATTTGGAAAACTAACTCCTGAAAACCAGCACGACCAAGTCATGCAACTAACGTACACATAATTAAGAAATAAACAAAATAACCAACTTATTACACAATCTGAGATTAATTTCTAACACATGCCACATACACACCAGCAACTAATCCATGTCCCCTTATTAGGTAAGTAATCGAGTTCATATTGATTATTATAAACTGAAAGAGAACAAAGTAAATTGAATATAGACATGCCTATATTTACGTATAACATACATATGTGCATTTATATATGTAGCATAATGTGAAGAAGACGAACAAAGATTATATGTATGTAATCATGTTGTAAAGACTACGAAGAAAGACTACATGTATGTATGGTGATGTGAAGAAGACGAAGAAGACCATTAAACAATCTGTATAGAATATTTATAAATATACTGAGGATACACATAAGCATATTGGAAGCATATGCAGATGGGGTATTCATTTTAATTTTGACACAAAACGTCCAATTCTAGTTGACTTGCTACGAGTAGTAGTAATTTTATGTGTATACCAAAACAGAGGAACCTATTCACCAGACCTATCTATTGATGTGATCATACCTGTATATTAATGAAACCATTAAGTAGAGATGTTCAAAAACCTGATTTGTACGTCGACCCCCAAGATCATATTGTTTCAAGGATGTCCAGTGGAAATTTTGATGCACAAGTTTAACATAAGTTTCAAACTTAACGTTAAAAGAAATGAAATATGTACCTTGTACTCTACAATATTTAAAATTCAATATATATAACCTGTAAAACAATTCACAAGATAATTATTGATGAATGTAAATTAATTTGGTGGACCTATGTGTTCATTTACATTTATGCAATTTTTAATTCAATTTAATTTTGTTAAGTTAAAATATAATGTCATATCCCTTAATTTTGTAAAGTCATTGTGACCTCCTCCGATGATTTGATGATATTGCAGAATATGTTGCTCCATTTAAGTACAACATTGTCATTATAAAGCCCCTCTTGGGTGTTAAAAAAGTTCTTAACAAATTGAAAATTATTTCTTAATTTAGACATTAATATTTCATATTGATAATTGGTTTGGATTGAATCTAAGATAATTGATATGTAATTGGTTAAAATATGGGTGCAGGCTGTTATAAAAAAAAAAGATTATTTACAGCTTCCTTCACATATTGATGTAAAAACACATCTATGGAGAAAGCAAATTCTGCATATTAATTTTTTTGAAAGCATGATCAGGTTCTTACCATTCTTGTTTAGTTCGAAGCAAGGTCTTCTCTGTATGACAAGTGATTGTTGTTAGAAAATGGCTCACTTTAAACATTGCTAGAGATGGAAGATGGTGAGGTTAATTCCCAGAGAATATACAATATAACAAAAATCAGGCGAGTTTTGTCCATGGGAATCAGAGTTCCTGTATAGATTCATCCCTAAAATCATCTACATTAGTGCCTCCATTTCCTCACGCTATCTTTCTTAATTTTTCCACAATCCTAATCTATTAGAACACACCAATAAGAACACACCGACTAGGGTTTATGATCCGAGTCTACCTACTAGATTAAATCTAGACCGTCGGATCCACAGGCAGAAAACACAACCAGTTACACTACAAGCCGTCAGATTCAAATACAGGAAGCAAACTGACAACCAATCCCAACCGTCCAATCATGCATATTCCTCCAACCCTTCAACTATATAAACACAATCCCCCTCCCCATTTGTTCATTCTAACTTCGTTTTTACATCTCACCAACAAGTGAAAAGGAGAGAAGAAATCGCTCAAGGAGTTCGGAAAAGAATTAGAAGAGGTAAGCGATCCTCTCTTCTTGTTTAAATTTGTTCTGCATCTTTGTGCATGCATACTTTTACGTATAAACATCTTTGAGATGGGTACTTCTAGATTTTAATTTCTTCTAGGGCTTCCTATCTCTTTAGTTATTAGAAGCCCTATTCTATAAGATTGACTTATAACTCTTCACAATTTCATGTGTTATTTGCAGATGGCTCGTACCAAGCAAACTGCTCGTAAGTCTACTGGAGGAAAGGCCCCAAGGAAGAGCCTCGCTTTCAAGGTATACATTATTAACGTTACGTATATGCTACAATCCAATGATTAATCTTGAATCAGTGGATTATATATAGTTGTTGAATATATTGTTATATTTTTCTTCTTCTCCATCTTAGGCTGCTCGTAAGTCTGCTCCAAACACCGGTGGAGTTAAGAAGCCACACAAATATCGCCCCGGAACTGTTGCCCTTCGGTATGTACATGTATACGTAAACTATTGTTATTGTAGCAACAACTTTTAATAATTTTTGCTGCGTTGGATTTATAGTACTGTTATTTATTTGTAGTGAAATCCGTAAGTATCAGAAGAGTACTGAGCTCTTGATCAGGAAACTTCCATTCCAGAGACTTGTACGTGAAATTGCTCAAGACTTCAAGGTTAGGCTCTGCCGCTTATTCCAATGCCTCTTGTGACTAAACTTCAATTTTGTTCTCCTAATTGTGGTTCTTTCTTGCAGACTGATTTGCGTTTCCAGAGCCATGCTGTTTTAGCTCTTCAGGAGGCTGCAGAGGCATACCTAGTTGGTCTGTTCGAAGATACTAACTTGTGTGCAATTCATGCTAAACGTGTCACCATAATGCCCAAGGACATTCAGTTGGCGAGGAGGATTCGTGGAGAACGTGCTTAAGCTGTTTGTTTTTGTTCTTTTGGTAGATGTATCTTAATGTAGGATTAATAAGACAGTAGCATAAGAAACTTGTTTGTAGCAATGATCAAGATCCAGTTACTGTTACAAAGTTATGCTACTACCAGTTGATATGTTTCTTAACAAAGACACTAGCTTATAATTCTTTTTTCTTGTTTATGTGGTTTTGATTATGCAAAACTCTTTAATAGTTATTTATTGATGGGGTTTAAGTACAATGCTTATTTAAAAAATACATATAAACTACATAATTATTTGAACACATTTAGAAAACAGAATACACTCCCAATTTTTAACATAATAAAATTAATAAATGTCTTCAATTTACAAATAAAATCAACTTAAGATATTTAGAAAAAAAAATTATATTCCTAAACAAAAATTATATTTTGGAAATCAAAACTAAACATTATATATCAACGTTAAAGTTTTATAGTCCCTCCCTCCCGTTAATATTGTCTAACAATCAAAAAGCATGTATTTAGCAATTAAGTAAAAATTACCAAACTTAATCTCAATTATTTATATTTTTATAAAAAATTAACATATTTAACACTTATTTTAACTCTGAAAGGAAATGTGACCAATATTTTTGGGACATGAAAAAAAGAAATTGTGGCCAATATAAACCGGACGGAAAGAGTAGATTTAAAAAAAAATCTTAAGTTAAAATTTGAAATATTCTGTAAAAATATACTTTCAATTTTTTTATAAAGAATTAGTTTGCAACTAAATATAACTAAAATATGAAAGTTTAAACTAATATTAGCGAATGCAACTATAACTCTTTTTAGACATAACATAATTTGTTGTAAAAATTGATTTTGATTACTAATGGCATTCTATTGAGAAAAAAAGTTTAGTTTTGTTATCTTCTTAAAAATTTTATAAGTGAGTGAAACACAACTAATCGATTAGTATTAAAAACACGTTGAATTAACAATACATTATCCTATTTTGTAATATATTAAAACCGGTAAATATTTACATGAGGATTTACTAAGAAAATCAATTAGGATTACTAAAAAGAATTATACATACCCAAATTAAAATAAAATTTTAGGAATTATATTTATTAAGACGTTTGTTTCTCAGGATAATACATGAGACCGGATAATAGTCCATTAAATAAAAACAATCCCATGATAAAGATTGGATAAATGAATGAAAAATGCTAGAGACCCCAAAAAATTTTCAAATTTTATTACCAAATACTTGTATAATCGATAACTTTTTTATATGTTGAGACCACGCATACATTTAGGAAAAATTTTGAGCCCTACTCTAAATAAATACGCTGAAGTAATACTAGCTAGTACCCGGAATAATTAATTTGAACCAGTGTTCTAAAATTCGGCGATTAATCGGGACTAATCACCGATTAATCGCTATACGGCGGGCCACCGAACTGATTAAGCGAAAATTGGTCAATTAATCGTTTTTCATAAAAACGGTCAAAAATCGGCTGAATCGGTCAAAAATCGGGCTAATTATTAAAAAATAGTTAAAAATAAAAATATTAATAAAAAATTTAAAAGGTAGAAACTTGATTAAACAATAGGAAAAAACATTATTTTTGTGCATATAATTATAATTTTAGATGCCTAAATCGTAAATTCTCTTAAATTTTCCTCTTAAATTGATCTTTAATTGAAAAGTTAAACCTTCAAATTTTTATTTATTACAATTATATAACATTTTTAACATATTAGCATAAATATATGATAATAACATATATTTAGTTGAAATAATGAAATAATTTTATAATTGTATATAAAAAATATTATTAAATTTATTCCGATTAATGATCCGATTAATCATACCGATTAATCCCCGATTACCGGATTAATCCCTGAACAGTGCCTTCATCGATTAACTCTGATTCCCGCTTTTTACGACACTGATTTGAACCTGAGTTAAATACCCTTTACCCACTCTCCTTTATTTACTTACTTTATTTTATAGAATCCACTTTCATTCGCTTGTGTTCTATATAACTCAGCTCTGGTTTCAATTATGGTAATCTCTAAAAATTGTCATCATCAATAAGCTCATATCCATAAAAAAAAATATTGAGTTCTTTTTAAGTTATTTATGCGAGTTTATATATACTAGCATAAAAGTCCGTGCGAGGCACGGGCCGCTAGCTTAAATTGTGTTTATATGATTATCGTTTCAAGTATATGATTGATATATATAGAGTTTTTCTTATTGATGGTATATGTAGCTATTGGTGCTTACTTAAGTATGTTCAAGTTTTTAATTTAGAAATTAATACGAGTGTTACGAATAGTTGTTGTTGTGAGAGAAATTTGGTACAACACAATTGAGAGAATCTCGCTGGGATATTCGTAAAAGCGTCCTTGGTTGTCGGACAATGCCACAGGTTCACAGTACGAAGCCTGAAGCTGATTAATTAGAACAGAATGGTTGAAGTATGATTTCCGGGGGCTGAATTGACAAAACCACCGGCCGAAATAAGTAGTGTAAATCCTACCCTACCCGTAAATTCGCCGGAATGTGTATCACCGAGGTGCACGTGCCTTATGCTTCTCGAGAGTGAAAATCCGAATCCTTTAGTCAAGTGCCTACATATCCTATTTATAGGAATCAAGCCCCATGTAGTTCTATTAGGTTTATACTTCTTAATCCTTGTGAATTCAACCACTCTAAGATAATCCATCTTAGAGTTTCAGTCGAATAAGGTAGCTCTTGCCGAGCTTTCCAGTGTCCTACTCCATATCCAACTCTAAGTCCTAGAGGTCTTCATGCAGGTAAAGTATATCCGAATAATCAATATGAGTCCCATACTGATTGCGATTGTTCCATCCAACCTGTTTAGCTAAGCCTTGAAGTCCTTTTACGAGTGCAATTCCGCGATCCTAAAGTATAGGCAGCTACATCCGTGCCCTACTAGTACTCTGCCTTCGACTACCCATCACCTGTGACCAGTCTCAAGGTGCAGACCACCTGAACCTCAATGCTCCCAACTTGAACCTCGAGACTTCGGACCTGTCCTGGCACCCTAAACCACCTTAGAGGACCCTGCATCTGACCCGTGATATCCATAACCTGCACCTCAATATCTTGAGGCTTCCTTGGTACCTCGAACCTGTTCTTGACCCCTTAACCCTAGACCAGGGTATCATGAACTTGTATCTTGGTGTTCACCATCCTAGCCCAATACCCTGCTACTGGACTTATAACAGATATGGGCCTTAAATCGAGCCCACGTGAGATTTTGGGCACAACAACTACCCCCCGGTTCCTTGTAGTATTGAATACAAAAGGAACCAAAACCTATTTCATTCACAAACCATTGACTCCTGACCTTATAACCAGCTGCAGACCCCTAGCTGCTCACCCGGTATCTAACTTAGATCTTCGGCGTATATTCCTTTATTCTCCCCTTAGCTAATTAAATATGCACCTAAATCAGCTTCCACGAAACATTTATTTATCCACACATTATCCTTTGTTTTCTTTTTCAAAACGAATTTGAATTTTAAAATCTACAACAAAACCTCTCATATTCCTCCTAGAAAATTGAACCATGCATTAATCCTTCATATCTTTCATTAAACCTATCTGTACATGCCACCTGGCACAGCTACCCTCTTTCCATGTGTATTTAAACACACATTCACCTCCGTTCCTTCTCTTTTTTATCTCACTTTTTACACAAACTGTTCATTTTCTCTACCTTCTCTCCGGCGAAAAGTTTCCAGACGGCTCAGGGTTTCGACAATTCCTTAATCCTCCATCATTCCCCAACCGACGTTACTCCGTAAGGTACGACTCCGTCTTTATCTGTTACTTTTATTTCCGATTTGTCATTGCATGCCGCTATTGAATGCATCCCTCTTATCGGTCCATACACATATACATATATTACCATGTATACGTACACACATACCTGTATTATCGTGCCAATCGCACCGGAAACCCAGAATACCATACGCCGTCACTCCTTGTGAACCATGATCGTTTGACGGTGTTCGCTCTATTACCGTGTAAAATTAAGACTTTAAAACCCTTTAAACCTGTATCTTCTTTGATGTTTTTGTGTTGCATACTTCACCATGTCTTTTCGTCTTCTTGATCGTTCTTGCTTGCATGTATAATCGACTGGGTGTGTCATACATGTCCCGGAGTGCTAGTATTGCTGTGTGGTTTCATGGGGAGATTTTAGTAAGAAGCATAAAGCTTTTCTTGTAGTTTTAGGTTTAGATTTCTATGTTTCGCAACCTATTCCAAGGTGAAGACTCCTGTGAATCTTTATATGTCCTTTGTAGGCGAGGGCAACCTGGTAGTCTGTAATTCACGAACCTGGGAAACTATTCTGACCTTCACCTGTTTGACCTATGTCCCCAATGACAATCCCCGGAAAAAGCCCTAATCGAAAAATCTTCTTAAGCCTTTTGGTTTACTTGCCCCTTTTTCTTGCCTGATTGCGGAGAACCTGGTTACTTGTTATCTTACCCTGCATCATCTTTTGCAGATGTCAGGGAATTCAACCCCTACAAGCTCCCAGCAGTCGACGGCCCATGGGGTGCAGACTCCTGTGGACTATGACCCTCTATCTGCCAGAACCCTTCCAGTGAATTTACTTGCTATCAAACCAGTCAGTACCAGGACTCGTTCCAAAGTCAAGGTACTGGTTCCGGAACGAGCCATTGTATCTGTCCGAACCAATCTCTTTTCCCACAAGATTAGGGATTCTCAACCCATAGCCATTCGTCAAACGTCTTCTGACAATTATCCACTCCCTGAATCAGAAGTCGAAATCGAGGTTTCTTCAGAAAATGACACTCCCAATGAACCTCAGGGCAGAATCCCTGCCTGTGAGGAGCTAGACACCTCAATGAACGCTAACCGAGTAAAAATTCTCCTCCAAAAACACCGTCCCAAATGCCGCCTGGTGGTACCTTCCCCTGGGGAAAGGTGTCACCGTTTTGACAACTTTGAACCTGACCAACAGATACCCTGTGCTGTGTTTTCCGCCACGTTTTTTAGAATGGGTTTGTCCATCCCTTTACACCCTTTTATCTATGATATCATTACTTATTATGACATTGCCCCTCTCCAAATGACTCCAAATGCCTATAGAATGGCCATGTGCATGTATATTCTCTATGACCAGCAGTTTGAGAAGAGGATGTCTGCCCGTGAGCTGGGTTTCTTTTACCAGCTCAAACAAACGGGAAAGAATTCCGGTTTCTTTTACTTGTCCGCCTGGAATGTCCATGATGGACAATGCATCAAGGGAAACAGAAAGGGGATGACCGATTGGTTGCCCCAATTCCTCTATTGTTATGATTGTCCGACATACCGAACTGAATTCAACAGGAACCCCAGTAAGTTGTAATACCATATTCTCTTCATTCCTTCCAAAATGATTTAAATATTGCACTCTAACCTACACTTAATCCTTATATAGAGATTCCAAGTAAAACTGCACTTAAGGGTCACTCCTTGGAAAGGGCTCTTGAGGCCTTGAAGCTGTCAGCAGAGCTAGGAGATGGTGCTAGTCTGCTGACGGATAAAAACCTTAGAAGATGTGGTTTTTTGCCAAATAAGAAATCTTTGAACCTGGTTTCAACAGAGGACTCTGAAGCTGAAACCTCAAGTAAAATAGGTTTCCTATTATGTCTTTGTGCTTTGCTTCATTATTCGTGCATTCTCGGCGTGCTATTATCTCGTTTTCATACCTTATAGATCATGTATTAACCCTTAATTTTTATTGCAGATATGGCTTCTGGTGTGCCATCGTTTGTCAACAAATCCGCAAGCTATGACGACCTGTTTGGAGATGAAGGGAGAGACCTTGTCCCTATTGATGCTACCCCGATATCCAGAATGAAATCCACTCCAACTTCCCAAGACAAGTCTACTACTTCTTCCAAAAGGAAATTACCGCCTCCTGCTGTCACCGATTCGGCTAAAGGCCCGGGATCTCGTTTCAAAAAGTCCAAGCCATCACCCCCCAGTACCCCAGGTGAAGGTTCCAGCTCTCTGGCCCGTAAGTTTTCCACCATGGTAGGAAATCAGATCCCAGAGGAGGCTATTGCTGAATGGGACAGGATGGGCTCGGCTGAAGCTGCGAAGGCCACCACCTTGTGCGAAGCTCAAAGTTTCTTTCTCCTTTTGAAACGAAATGAAGAAATGATGGTCGTGGCTCGTAATGATCAGAAGTTATCCGATGAAGTCAAGTATTTAAAGTCCCTCCTTAAAACAAGTGAAGATGAGAAGAAGAAGTTAGCTGATGCCAGCAAGAAGCTTAAGGCTTCCGAGGCTAAGCTATTAAAAGAACGTGAACAGCTGAACACCTCCATAGTAAACCTTGATAACGAAAAGGACGCCCTCCAAGCTTCTTATACCAAGAAAGTCGGGGAATTCAAGAAGGCGCTTGATTCTCTTAACACCACCATTGCTCTGGAGCGGTCCACCCGTGAGGCGGCCAAACGTGAAAAGTTTGAGGCCGGATACAGCCGTGGGGTAAACGATTACATTGAGTCCACCTACGACCATTTCCCGACCCTAGATTGGACCTTGCTCGGGGAGGATGCAGTGAAGCTGGTGGGAGAGATTCAGAGGAGAGAGGCCGCCGTAGCTGTGGAGCAGGGAAAGATTGTTCCATCTGATCCTGAGGCTGAGGCGCCGGTCCCCGGTGAGAGCTCCAACCCAGATACCCCAATGGAAGGTGTGGAGGTGGCCGACCCTGTTGCTGACCGGGATGCTCCTGGGACGTCTCCTGAAAACCTTGCTTTATGAGTACCGTTTTTTAAGTATTTCTATCTTTGAAAACATTCATACCCTTTGGAAGGGTTGACTTTATGGTTTTTGATTTTGATAACATTCCTGGCGTATACGCTATAGTTTCTAAACTTTCGGATGAGGGTGCGGGTACCTCGGAATACCTCGCAAGATGTAACCTTTAAACTTGGTTTTCATCTTTTTAAATTTATCGTCCTTTCATTTTCCTTATGCCTGGAATCCATGTCTAGATTTTTCCATGCTATCTCTTCTGTATGACCACCAGATCACCATATTAAGTCCATATATAAATAGTTGTAGCTTCATGTAAAATCCCAACTGCACAAGACCAACCTATCCCGAGCTGTTCTTCCATCTCTTAAACCGAGATATAATCCTTACGAGATAAAATCTATTCGCCATATGATTATTCCAATAATATAATGTGTAAGTAAACCATCCTTGCACCTAACATCCTTAGGTACAAAATCCATATCCCATAGATTAAAATATCCATAAGCCATTTTATCCAATGCCTTAGAAAAAACCAATTATCCATGCATAATGAACTTCATGCACTTCCTAACTCCGTATGAAGCTTAATCCGTGCCACAGCTTTAGGGATCACTGGCCTTGAACCTCCCAACTGTGGTGTTAATCCGTCCAGTGTTCCAGCTTGCATTCGTGCAAGGAAGTTTGAACCAGAGTATGGCCCATAAGTGGTTTCCACACTTTACCATGATACTCACGCCTAGTGTCCCTGGGGCTTATATGAGTTGATACATTTGAATATTTATCCATGAACATTGACCTTTACCTCATAATCCATGAGTATTAACCTTTACCTCATAATCCAATTCCGTTAAATTTAATCCAAATACCATTAAATCCAATCCGACTAATATTAAATCCAATCCAAATAATATTAAATCCAATCCAAATGATATTAAATCCAATCCAAATAATATTAAATCCAATCCAAATAATATTACATCCAATCCAAATAAGTTTTGAAATTTAACCATTTGAACCTGTATAGAATATGTCCACTACCCCCCAGTTCTTTATCATATAATTGTTTATGGTGAAGAACTAAACAGAGGCAATCATACACCGAACTTTTAATCCACATGTAATCCTTACAGTAAACACATAAAGAATAACAAAGCATCCATACGAAAACAGCCGTATGAACCAAAAATGGAGGTTTCATTAATATTGTAAAATTTGCTAAAAGACATCCCATAGGTAGGGTGTGCATACACTACCCCCCGAGTGTTCAGGGAACAAAATGAAAATGTCCTACTATAAACCTTAAACAAAATTCTTCGAAGCTGAGCCACACAACTATGAAGCTAAAACCAGCGACTTATGAAGCTTTACCTAAGCATGGCAGTTACAACTAATAAACCGCTTTTATTGTTCCTATGCCTGAAAGAGGCCTACAGAAATGGTACCTGATGATTTACTGGTAATATTTCTTGAGGTGCTCACCATTCCATGCCCTTGGAATAAGCTTTCCATCCAAATCCGTGAGATGATAGGTGCCTTCCCACAAAACAGTCTTTATGAGGTACGGACCTTCCCAATTTGCTCCAAACACACCATGCCCATGGACCTTCATGTTGGGCATCATCCTTCTTAGGACTAAGTCGCCAACCTTCAATGGACGAGCACGAACTTTGCTGTCAAAGTACTTCCGAGTACGTTGTTGATAAGCAGCTAGCTTCAGCTGCGCAGTGGTTCGAACCTCCTCTACCAAATCCAGATACAAGCGATGATTCACCTCGTTATTCCCTGGATCATAGTTATCCCTTCTGAATGATCCAGCTCCGATTTCCACGGGCACCATCGCTTCACACCCATAAGTTAAGGTGAAAGGTGACTCCCCGGTGGTGGTTCGTGGTGTTGTGTTGTATGACCACAAAACCATAGGGAGTTCCTCAGGCCAACACCCTTTGCTCTCTTCCAGTTTGGTTTTCAAGGTGTGCTTAATGATCTTATTGACAGCTTCAGTTTGACCATTACTTTGAGGGTGGTACACTGCCGTGAAGCCCTTTTGAATCCCAAGGTCATCACATAGCTTTCGCAACTCTTTGCTGTCGAATTGCTTTCCATTGTCTGAAATTAGCTTATATGGAACTCCGAACCTGCAAACAATTGCCCTGAACACGAATTCCCTTATTTTTGCAGCTGTTATTGTAGCCAGAGGTTCAGCTTCAGCCCATTTGGTAAAGTAATCTACAGCCACCACCGCGTACTTCACTCCCCCTTTACCTTTGGGCAGCTCCCCAATCAAGTCGATTCCCCACACAGCGAAAGGCCAAGGGCTGGTAAGGGGTTTCAATGGGACAGCTGGAGTGCTGTTGAAGTTCGCGAATCTTTGACAACGATCACATGCCCGAGTGAACCTATGGGTATCCTTTTGAATTGTGGGCCAATAATACCCTTGGCGGAGTATTTTATGTGCCAAAGAGGTTCCACCCGAATGGTTACCACAAATTCCTTCGTGAATTTCCCGCATGATATACTCGCATTCATCGCCTGATATGCACTTCAGAAGTGGTTTGTTAAATCCCCTTTTGTACAAAGAACCGTCATAGATAACATACCTTGTTGCCTGGTATCTTATTCTCCTAGCTTCCTCCCTTCCTTCTGGAACAATCCCTTTTGTGATGTAATTCATAATAGGTGTTGTCCACAGTGCCTCGGTTGTAGGCTCCAAGTTCATGACCTCGAGTCTGGGAATGCTAGGTTGAAGCTGAATCTCCAAAGGTATAACCCCTAGCATAGTAGCCTCCCTTTGTGAACCCAACTTCGCAAGTGCATCTGCATCAGTGTTTTGTGTCCTAGGGATTTGCTCAAGGTTCACCTCCTTGAACCTGCCAATCAGCTCTTGAGAGTACCTCATGTAAAGATCAGTACGAGGACCTCTAGCTTGGAATCCCCCTCGAATATGCCACACAACTAACATAGAATCACTAAAAACAGTCAGGTTTTCCACCCTCATTTCCAACGCAAGCTTCAGACCAGCAATTAGTGCTTCATATTCCGCATCATTGTTGGTTGCGTTAAAAGCGAAGTGAATGGAGCTTTGAAGCTTGTGACCTTCCGGGCTGATAAGAACAATGCCAGCTCCTGCCCCATTTCCATTTACTGCTCCATCTACGTAGAGTGTCCACCATGGTGAGCAATTTTCAGCCATCTGTTCGGGGGCTATAGGTTCAGCTATGCATTCATTGCCCTTAACCTCGAATGTTGGAGGAAATTCCAGCAAAAAGTCTGCCAACACCTGCCCTTTTATAGCCGTTCTTGGCTTGAAGTCGATATCGAATTGTCCCAATTCCACAGCCCATTTCATAAGCCTTCCCGAAGCTTCAGGTTTGTGCAAAACCTGCCTTAGAGGGAATGAAGTACATACCTCAATTCGGTGTGCTTGAAAGTAAGGCCGAAGCTTCCTTGAAGCCAAGATTAAGGCATAAGACAACTTTTCCATGTTAGAATACCGTGTCTCGGCGTCCAGTAATCTTTTACTTACGTAATAAACCGGGTGTTGAACCTGCAGCTCCTCCCGGACAAGCACAGCACTGATTGAGTATTCCGAAACTGCCAAGTACAATATGAGGACCTCCCCATCAAGAGGTTTAGACAGTAATGGGGGGCTGCCGAGCTGTTCCTTTATTTTTATGAAAGCAGCTTCACATTCTGGACTCCATTCAAAGTTCTTCCCTTTCTTGATTGCTGCAAAGAATTCTCTACATTTATCCGAAGATTTAGATACGAACCTGTTTAGAGCCGCAATCCTACCAGTGAGACTCTGAACCTCCTTTATGTTTCGAGGAGATCGCATCTCGACTAGCGCCTTGATCTTGGCGGGGTTTGCTTCAATTCCCCGATGATTGACAATGAAACCTAGGAACTTTCCTGACTCCACACCAAAGACACACTTCTGAGGGTTGAGCTTCATTCTAAACCTCCGTAATATGTTAAACATCTCTGATAGGTGCGAGACATGATCAGTAGCAGCTTTTGACTTGACCAACATATCATCAACATAGACTTCCATAGTCTTCCCGATCTGATCTTTGAACATTCTGTTAACCAGCCTTTGGTAAGTAGCTCCAGCGTTCAATAATCCAAAAGGCATGCCGATGTAGCAGTATAAACCTCTATCTGTGATGAAGGATGTATGCTCCTGATCAGGTTCATACATGGGAATTTGGTTATATCCCGAGTAAGCGTCCATGAAGCTTAAAAGAGCATGCCCAGCTGTAGCGTCGACCAATTGGTCAATCCGTGGGAGTGGAAAGCTGTCTTTAGGGCATGCCTTGTTCAAATCTGTAAAATCCACGCATGTTCGCCATTTTCCATTAGGTTTCTTGACAAGCACTGGGTTTGCTAACCAGTCCGGGTAGAATGATTCTCTCACCAGTCTAGCTTCTAGTAACCTGTCAACCTCTTCTTTGAGGGCTAAAGCTCTCTCACCACTTATCGCCCTTCGTTTTTGTCTTACAGCAACTCTTTCTGGATCAACGTTAAGATGATGGGACATCACCCTAGGATCAATCCCTACCATATCAGAATGGCACCAAGCGAAAACATCTAGATTGCTTTTTAAGAAGCGAGTCAAGGCCTCCCTAGTTTCAGGTTCCAACTGTTTTCCTATCTTCAGCTCCTTGGAGGAATCTGTCGCATCCACTTGGATTGACAAGGTGTCACCAGCCGCGCCTGTTGTTTCCCTAGTTTCAGGCATTCGCGGATCTAGATCAATCTTCACCTGAACCTCTTCGACAAAAGGTTCATTGTCTTCTACAAGTTTTGGTGGGGGTGCCTCCAGCATTCGTACCTCATTCTGGGTATCTACCCCCAACGAAAAGACAATATCCGTGGAGCTCTCTTCACCTGGATGTTGGATAATCATAATTACATTGCACAAATTATGTACCTGCTGTGAAGGTTCATCCTTCATTGGTGCCTCCTGGTACCTATAGCAATTATCCGTGGTACCTCCATCAACCAACAACAAATGCTTTGAAGCTTGCTCAGCGGTGCGCAGAGCCTTACTATAACATTCCCTTGAATCTACCTGACAGCCCTTTAGACATCCAATCCCGTTAGGAGTGGGAAACTTCATGGAGAGATGGTAGATAGAGGTTACTACTCTCATTTCCTTTAAGAGGGGTCTGCCCACGATACAATTATATGATATGTCTTCGTTCACCACCATGAATTCTGTCACCTGCGTAGCTCTCATAGGTTCAGCCCCCAACACCACAGGAAGCTTTACTCTACCCACAACTTGCACTGGTCCGCCAGTAAATCCGTATAAGTCATTGTAAGCAGGGGACATTTCCTTGTCCGCGAGTCCCATCTTTTGATAAGTGTCATAAGCCAATATGTTGCAAGAACTTCCATTATCCACCAAGACACGATGCACATTGAGCCCTCCAATTGTGATAGTCACCACCAATGCATCGTTGTGGGGGTGATGCACATGCCTTGCATCGTCTTCAGTGAAAGTGATATCCGCAGCTTCACCTCTAAACAGCTTTGGGGGTCTATCTGCTAAATGATAAACATTTGTGAGAGGGTTTCCTCTAGCCTCACGTGCATAATTCTTCATTGCATTCCTGCTGAAACCTCCAATGTATGGTCCGCCTATGATTGTGTGAATACTACCAGCCCTGGTAGCTCGATCAGGTGCAGACTTTTCTTCATCTCTTTTGGATCTGTCATCCTTGTACTTTTTCGCCTCCTGGGCCACAAATTCTGTGAGGAAACCTTTCCTGATCAAGTCCTCAATATGATCTTTGAGGTGTCGGCAGTCGGCTGTTTCATGCCCATTAGCATCATGGAAAGCACAATATCTAGCCAAATCCTTCCTTCCGGGAGGTCCCGTCCTGGAGGGTTTTCTGAACATCCCCGCCTTATCACCAATTTCAAAGATATGTTCCACAGGTGCTGCCAAAGGGGTGTATTCCGAGTACCTTCTACTACCCTTAGATGACGGATACTTGTACTCAACTGTTCTCTTCGACGTTGTGGTGTTCACTGACAGAGGTGCAGTCTTTGCCTCCTTGCTTACATCCCGGCCATCACCCGAAGCCGTGTTATAGGTTGTCCGCTTGCTATAATTCCTTTCCTTCGGGCTGTAAGACCTATTCCTCTTATTCCTGTTCCAATCTCGTGAAGCATTATCCTTTTTCAAATTTTCCAAGGACTGTTCCACAACTTTGTGTCTTTCTGCCTTAGCGTAAAAGTCAGCCAAAGTGGTAGGTTCCCTACTCTGCAGCTCCTTCCAGAATTCAGTTCCAGGCCTAACTCCGGCTATCAGAAAGTTTTTGTAAGTCTCGTCAGTAGTTTTTCTCACCCTTGGAACTTCAGCATTGAACCTCTTGAAATACTCGTTTAGTGTTTCGTTGTCACGTTGCTTGATGTTTGCCAGTGTGTTAGCCGGAGGTGCAAACGTGACTGAAGCTCTAAACTGAGTTACAAACATCTCACCCATCTGTCTCCATGACTTAATAGAATTGGAGGGGAGCCTCTTGAACCACTGATGAGCACTATCCCTTAGAGTTGCAGCCAGCAACCAGCATTTTGTGCGATCCTTGATTTGATAGACTTCCATCTCCGTGTTGAAACGACTGAGAAACTCTACGGGGTCTGTGGTCCCGTTGAATTTCAAGTCTCCCACTCCCCTGTAGCTACGGGGTAAGGGCGAATCCCGCACCTTCTTAGTGAAAGGTGATCCCACCGTCAATCCTGATTGGGGGCCCCTTTCTGCCATAATCTTCTCGAGGACTTTCCTGAGGTCTTCCTCCTTGTATTTTCCACCACCTTCGGCTGACCTAGAGGTATCATCAGTGTCACTCCCACTGTTGGAGCTCTCATCAGAACTGTCATCAGCTTTATAGGACGAGCCTGAGCTATGCTCTTCTTCAGGTTTAGAGTGGGACTTATCCTTATGACTCCCTGACGCCTTAGATAGTGATTTCTCACTTTGCACCTTCTTGGGACCCTTCTGTTTTACCTCCAATAGCTTAAGCCTCAAATCCTTACTCGTTAGCTTCTTTCCCATTCGGTCGAATACAGTGACACTCCTTGTGACCGAAGGTTCGGGATCCTCCTTATCCTTGGGCTCAGCTTCAGAGTTCCAGTCAGGATTACTCTGATCGGTTTCAACATCAGAAAAAGTCTTCTTAGTTCTCTCCTTCTCAGGCCCTTCTTCCTCACTACCAAAATCCAGCCGAGTAGGCGTAACCTTTGGAGCCTTAGGCCGTTTTTGCTTCTTTCGCCATCTCTTCATCTTTTCAGATTTTTTCTCCAAGGAATCTACCCTTTCACCAATTTTCTTGAGGTGATCGAAAATATCCTTGTTCGTAACCTCGCCATGAGGACCTGTTCCACGGCCTTCTTCATTGTTAGTTGGTGTTTGCGTTTTTCCGGAATCATCCGACATCTTTTCTCTCTTAAGATTTCTAATGGAGTTCCCCTCCTTCTAGCGCCACTTATGTTGTGAGAGAAATTTGGTACAACACAATTGAGAGAATCTCGCTGGGATATTCGTAAAAGCGTCCTTGGTTGTCGGACAATGCCACAGGTTCACAGTACGAAGCCTGAAGCTGATTAATTAGAACAGAATGGTTGAAGTATGATTTCCGGGGGCTGAATTGACAAAACCACCGGCCGAAATAAGTAGTGTAAATCCTACCCTACCCGTAAATTCGCCGGAATGTGTATCACCGAGGTGCACGTGCCTTATGCTTCTCGAGAGTGAAAATCCGAATCCTTTAGTCAAGTGCCTACATATCCTATTTATAGGAATCAAGCCCCATGTAGTTCTATTAGGTTTATACTTCTTAATCCTTGTGAATTCAACCACTCTAAGATAATCCATCTTAGAGTTTCAGTCGAATAAGGTAGCTCTTGCCGAGCTTTCCAGTGTCCTACTCCATATCCAACTCTAAGTCCTAGAGGTCTTCATGCAGGTAAAGTATATCCGAATAATCAATATGAGTCCCATACTGATTGCGATTGTTCCATCCAACCTGTTTAGCTAAGCCTTGAAGTCCTTTTACGAGTGCAATTCCGCGATCCTAAAGTATAGGCAGCTACATCCGTGCCCTACTAGTACTCTGCCTTCGACTACCCATCACCTGTGACCAGTCTCAAGGTGCAGACCACCTGAACCTCAATGCTCCCAACTTGAACCTCGAGACTTCGGACCTGTCCTGGCACCCTAAACCACCTTAGAGGACCCTGCATCTGACCCGTGATATCCATAACCTGCACCTCAATATCTTGAGGCTTCCTTGGTACCTCGAACCTGTTCTTGACCCCTTAACCCTAGACCAGGGTATCATGAACTTGTATCTTGGTGTTCACCATCCTAGCCCAATACCCTGCTACTGGACTTATAACAGATATGGGCCTTAAATCGAGCCCACGTGAGATTTTGGGCACAACAGTTGTCATGTTAGTTTACAATTTTTTTTGCGAGATAGAATAGATACTGGGTGTTCTAGATGAGTTTTAGAACATTGCAATCCTAAATTTTCTTCCAATTCTTCAAGATGTTACATTCTGGAGAGTAGGTTTTATTACTGATTTTGATCAAAAGCCTTCGTAAATCTTCTAATACTCTACTTAGGTCTTGCGCTTTCAGTTCTTAAAACTTTCTTTCTAACTCGTTCATATCTTTTCTTGCAATTTGTTGATTTTAAGCATTCTTTTCCTTTGTTTCGCTTCCTCTATCTTTCAGACTTTCGAAACATCAAATAATTCAGTACCAAGTAATTAGCCCAAATGCAACAACTTGGGTAATCCACAAACACACCCCAAGTTCCCAAAAGATCATGATTTGTTGGTGCAATTTGTAGTAATACTTTGTGTTATAAACTGAACTAAAGTCCCAACTCTTCTCAATTTTGAGACTCGGGTGGTACAAACTCCCCCACTTAAACTCTTGACGGCATCGTTAGATCTGAACGGATAGCTCATAGGTCCAAGATCATACATCTCTAGCGATTGTGAAATAATACTGGCTAGTTTATGTCTCTACCTCTGGACCTCAGTCCATTATGAAATAATACCACCAGTCTTCGTGTCCCCACCTCCAACAACTTTACGAATCAACCGCCGACCAATTGGCCCAAATACAATAACGTGGGTAATCCACAAACCCACCACAGGTCTCCAAAAGATCATGATTGTTGGTGCACTTAGTAGTTGTACTTTGTCTTATAAACTGTACTAAAACCCCCACATTTCTCGATGTGAGACTCAGGTGTTACAATATGTTTTAATTTAATAATATTTCAATTTATTGTCAATATTAGTTCTTTATATATATATATATATAATTTTCAAATACAATATTTTTTTTTATTTTACTACTAAAATTTTAAAACATAATTATGTTTAAATGACCTGGGTATGTCTAACTGATAATAATATTAACATTCGTGAAATATTATTTGCTATTATAACTTCAATTCTCATATTTTGTTGCATGAACCCGTGCAAGGTACGGTCATTTTCTAGTGATTAAAATAAAATTTTATTCTTTGTTGTTTAAATATTATATTTAGTTATATTTGTACATATTTTGTTCGTCTCGTTATAATATACTTACTTTAATTTATATAGATAATTTGATTGATCGGGGCCTATGATTTTAAATAACCCGGGGTGTATAATGTGATCGATCCGATCATAATATTTTTGTATGCTGATATGGGCTGAAATATAACCCTAGAGATAATTAATGATATATTAATTAGACCTAGTTTGGTCCAAGAATTAGGCCCGATAAAAGGCCCGAAACCCTAATCATTTATTAATTTCGTAATTAATAAATAGGGAAAATGTACAGCTCATTAAATGAGTCCAAATATGATAAATATCTTGATGAAAGGATCCAGAATCCCAACCAAACAATATGATGAGTCACAACACTTATCAGATAAGGATAAAACTTGTCTACCAAGTAATACACTCCTTATCAGTTATCAATAATGAGACTTATCAGCTAAGTCTCCTACACTTACTCTAAATACAAGGCTCCTGACGCCTATATAAGGACCCTCGTCCTTCATTCTAGAACTACGTTTTTTGGCTTGATTCTCTACATAACAGAGATACGTAGGCATCTTGTGAGGACCTGTTTAGTCACGAACCACGAGAGCAGCCATAAAGACACGATTGTCCACCATCATTCATTGAATACAGCCGTCAACATCTAAATCTACTTTTCATTCCATAACATTTGGCGCCGTCTGTGGGAATCCTTACATCAACCATGGCTAGAACACGAAGAACAACCGCTACTGAATCAACTGTCACCACCACTACTCCAATCACCACGGAACCAGGATCGTTACCCCTCACTACAGAGGTGGTTTCTCAACCAGCAGGGACGACACCACTCACCGCGGAGATGGTTTCACAGCCACAAGGGACGAATCCCCAAACTTCCATACCTCAGAATGAGACGAACCCTCTTCAAATGGTTGTCTCACCCCTCGACTATAACCTTCCCCATGGAGCACAGATCTCCACTACTGTGCTTCCTATGAGCACCAATCCGGCTTACGGATTGCCCAACTATCCCCCTGAAACCGGAGGGAGTGGCCATGCAAATCAGGGACCATACATTCGAGGATTGGGACCCATCCCTGAAGGAAGATACTTGGATTATTCTGGGCCCTACTCTGAAGACAACTCGTCTGATGAAGGACGAGATCGAGCACCCAGAAGAAGAAGAGCTAGCAAAGAGCCCCTTGAAAGGAGGAATCGGGGGGCAACTGGAAGGGCACCTATGACTGCCATGGATAGGATAAGGGCTCATGAGGCCGAGATCCAGAAATTAAAGAGAAGCATGGAGATGGAGCAACAAAGGAGGCAGACTCAGCCTTCAAATCAAGGGACAGGGGAAATCCCCTTAGTTGATTTAGGAACACCTTTAAGAAGGCAGGAAGGAGCTAGAAGGACGGAGATTCCCAGGTCAGACCTCCGTGTTTTAACACAGCTAGGTGACCCAGACGATCCTATTCCACCTTTTACTGAAGAGGTAATGGACGCTCATGTATCAAGGAAATTCAAGATGCCCACTATCAAGGCATATGATGGAACGGGCGATCCCGCAACTCATGTGAGAACTTTTTCGAATGCACTGTTGCTGCAGCCAGTCACTGATGCTCTTAAATGTAGGGCGTGTCCACAAACCTTGGCTGGCATGGCCCAAAGATGGTATAGCCGCTTGCCACCCAACTCTATCAGTTGTTTCAGAGAGTTGAGCACGGCCTTCATCAGTCAGTTCATTAGTGGAAGGGTACATGAAAAAAGCTCTGCTTCACTCATGAACTTAACTCAAGGAAAGAATGAGACGTTGAGAGATTATCTCAAGCGCTTCACCAAGGAGACATTGAATATACCTGATCTAGACAATAAGGTAGCTATGATAGCTCTTCAACAAGGAACCACAGATGTCTTTTTTAAGATGTCATTGGCCAAACACCCCCCCGAGAGCATGGCTGAGCTCCAACAAAGGGTGGGAAAGTACATAAAAGCTGAAGAGAGCATGAAGAAAACTGACACCCTCGCAGCAGGAAGTGGAAATAATGGTGGTTGGAAGAAGCGAAAGGCGGAGCAAGAGTATGATGTCAAGGACAAATATCCTCGTACGACTAGAGACTCTGATTCAGCTCCAAGGAAGAGCGTTCCAAGCACAAAATTTACTGAATATGCAAGATTGAATGCCCCAAGGAGTCAAATTCTTTATGACATTGAGAAGGATAGGGACTTTCGATGGCCGAAGCCACTAAGGGGAGATCCAGAAAAGAGAGATAAGAACAAGTACTGTAGGTACCATAAAGATTCAGGCCATGATACAGATGATTGCAGGCAACTCAAAGATGAGATCGAATTTCTGATTCGAAAAGGGAAGTTGAATAAATTTACCAAGGATGAAGACAGGAACCCCCCAAGGAGGGACTATGATCGAAGGGATGGGGACCGAGATCAAGGTCGTAACCCTCCAACCCGAGGGCCAGTGATCAACATGATCTCAGGAGGACCAACCGCAGCTGGAACTACAAGGAACTCTCGGAAGGCTTATGCCCGAGAGGTAATGCATATTGTTGGAGAAGCACCCAAGCGTGCAAAAACCGAGATGACCATTGGGTTTGATGATTCTGATCTTGAAGGGGTGAAGTTCCCCCATGATGATCCTCTAGTGATAGCCCCAGTAATCGGAAACAATGAGGTAAAGCGAGTCTTGGTAGACAATGGGGCTTCTGTTGATGTCCTTTTTCATGACACATTCTTGAAGATGGGGTATAATGATTCCCAACTAATCCCCACGAACATGCCCATTTACGGGTTCAATGGGGTGGAGTCTAAAGTAGAAGGCACAATTCTGTTGCCTGTAACTATTGGTAAGGAACCAAAGGAGGTAACTCAGATGTTGAATTTTGTGGTAATTAAGGCATCTTCGACCTACAACGCCATCCTTGGAAGGACTGGCCTTCACGCTTTTAAGGCTGTGGCCTCAACTTACCACCTAAAAATCAAGTTCCCAACCAGGAATGGTGTAGGAGAAGAAAGAGGTGATCAAAAGACAGCCAGGAGCTGTTATGTAGCCGCGTTAAGGCCAGACGGAGTCGGGGGGCAGGTTCTCCCAATTGAAGACTTGGACATTAGAAACGAAGAAGAAAGGAGAGGAAAACCAGCTGAGGATCTTGTTCCCATTCCCCTCATTCCTGGAGAACTAGACAAAGTCACTTATATCGGAGCTCTACTACCTGAATCTATGAAAAGCAAGTTGACATCCTTTCTTCAAGAAAATAGTGATGTATTTGCCTGGACAGCAGCTGATATGCCAGGGATTGATCCCCAATTGATGACCCACAAATTGAATGTGGATCCTGAAAGGAAGACAGTAAAACAAAAGAAAAGAAATTTCGCCCCAGAAAGACAAGAAGCCATTAAGCAGGAGGTAGAAAAACTTTTGGAAGCGGGCTTTATTGAAGAAATTCAGTTTCCTGAATGGCTGGCTAACCCCGTTATGGTCAAGAAGGCTAATGGAAAATGGAGAATGTGTGTGGACTTCACAGACTTGAACGATGCATGTCCTAAGGATTGCTTTCCCTTACCAAGGATTGACGCGTTGATAGATGCCACTGCTGGGCACGAGATGCTAAGTTTTATGGATGGCTTCAGTGGGTACAACCAAATCAAGATGCACAAGGACGACATTCCCAAGGTATCATTTATAACCGACTTCGGTGTTTTCTGTTATTTAGTCATGGCTTTTGGACTTAAGAATGCAGGGGCAACATACCAAAGGTTGGTAAACAAGATTTTTGAACCACTAATTGGCAAAACAATGGAAGTTTATGTGGATGACATGCTAGTCAAGAGCCTCGATAAGGCAGACCATATAAAACATCTCAAGGAAGCGTTTGAAGTGCTGAGGCACCACAAAATGATGTTAAATCCAGCTAAGTGTGCCTTCGGAGTAGGCTCAGGGAAGTTTTTAGGCCTGATGGTCTCCAAAAGAGGAATCGAAGCTAACCCTGACAAGATCAAGGCAATCCTAGACATGGAACCACCCAAGTCCGTTAAGGATGTACAAAAATTGACAGGAAGAGTTGCAGCATTGGGAAGGTTCATCTCCAAGTCAGGAGAAAAGTGCTTACCTTTCTTTAAAGCACTCAAAAATGTGAAAAATTTCGAATGGACATCTGAAAGCCAAGAAGCCTTTGAGGCCTTGAAGAAATACATGGCAGAAGCGCCACTATTGGCAAAACCCAAGTCAGGAGAAATTCTCTATCTATACTTGGCGGTCTCCGACACTGCCCTGGGAGCTGTTTTGGTAAAGGAGGAACTGAAAATTCAGAAACCCATCTACTATGTGAGTAAGATTTTGCATGGGGCGGAAATAAACTACTCAGTGATTGAAAAGTTTGCCTTAGCCTTGATAATGGCTTCAAGAAAACTGCGCCCCTATTTTCAGGCTCACAAGATAGAGGTCATGACTGATCAACCTCTGAGAAACATCTTGCATAGTCCTCAAGTTAGTGGAAGGCTGATCAAATGGGCTATTGAATTGGGCGAATTCGACATCAAGTATAAGCCTCGAACGGCCATAAAAGCTCAGGCACTCGCTGACTTCATGGTTGAATGTACCATTGACAACCAAGAAGTCAGGGGGCAGGAAGTATTGGTGGAAGATAGCAAAGATGAGGACATAGTATCCAAAGAATGCTGGGTGCTCTATTTTGATGGAGCATCAAAAACAAAATCGAGTGGAGCTGGTTTAGTGCTACAAAGTCCTGATGGATTTATAATAGAGTACGCACTGAAACTCGATTTCCCAACGACAAACAATGAGGCGGAGTATGAAGCTTTGATTGCTGGCTTAGGGCTGGCTGGAGCCCTAAGGGCCAAAACTCTGAAAGTATGTGGAGACTCAAGGCTGGTGGTTTCCCAAGTAAATGGAGAGTTTGAAGAAAGAGATGAAGTCATGGCCAAGTACTTGAAACTTGTTAAGGCTATCATGACTCAGTTTGATGAATGTTATGTCGAGCACGTTCCGAGGGAGGAAAACGTGAAGGCTGATGCCTTGTCCAAGTTTGCCTCATCTGAAATTGAAAATTATGCAGGTAGTGTATACTTTCAGGTCTTGAAGACCCCGAGCATCAACGGGAAGTTGGTAGCACCCATTGGTATTACCCGCTGTTGGATAGATCCCATCAAAGCACATTTGGAAACTGGGTGGCTGCCCGACGACACTTCAGAAGCACGAAAGCTGTACGTCAGAGCATTAAGGTATGCCCTAATTGAGGGAATCCTATACAAAAAATCTTTCATCATTCCTTATCTGAAGTGTTTGAGACCCCAAGAGGCGGAGTTGGCCCTAAAAGAAGTACATGAAGGCATCTGTGGGCAACACTTGGGGGGCAGAGCCCTTGCACATAAAGTCACCCGTTTAGGCTTCTATTGGCCAAGCATGCTTGCTGATGCTAAGAGCTATGTGAGAAAATGTGAACGATGCCAGAAACATGCACCCGTGGTTAGACAACCACCTGAGATGATGACGTCCATTAACTCTCCTATCCCTTTTGCTATGTGGGGAATGGATATACTTGGGCCATTTCCAATGGCAAGTGCTCAAAGAAAATTCTTGATAGTTGCGATTGACTACTTCACTAAGTGGATTGAGGCTAAGCCATTAGCCAAGATAACCACCAAGCAAGTGATGCAATTCTTTTGGGAAAGTGTGATATGCAGGTATGGAATTCCACGAGTCCTTGTAACGGATAATGGAACTCAGTTCAACAATGATGAGTTCAAGAAATATTGCGATGAAAATGATATTAAGTTGCGCTTCACTTCTGTTGCCCATCCTCAAGCAAATGGGCAAGCCGAGGTTGCAAATCGGATAATCCTAGATGGACTGAAGAAAAGGGTTGAACGCTCCAGAAATACTTGGGTAGATGAATTGCTCCCCATTCTATGGGCGTATCGTACTACTTGCAAAGTCACTACTGGGGCAACCCCATTCCTGTTAGCATATGGAGCAGAAGCAGTGGTTCCTGTAGAAATCACTCATGCATCTCCTAGAGTTGAAGCATATGAACCAGAGGCAAACGAAGAAGGTTTGAGGTTAGCTTTAGATCTAATTGACGAAGTTAGAGATGAGGCGAATGCCAAGATGGTTGAACATCAGAAACGAGCATCTTTCTACTATAACCTAAGGGTTAAAGAGAGATTCTTTCGTCAAGGTGACTTGGTACTCAGAAAGATTGAAGCATCTGGAGTTGGACAAAAGGGAAAGTTGGCCCCAAACTGGGAAGGACCCTATCGGGTTAAAAATTTTTATGGACGAGGCTCATATAAGCTGGAAACTCTGGAAGGGGTTGAAGTGCCTAGAACTTGGCATGCTGCAAACTTGAAAGTTTATTATGTTTAAGGGTGTCCTAATTGGACTCACCGTTAGGACAAGTAGAAATAAGGTTGATGAAACCAATCCAAGCTTTTAGACTTGAGATAGAAGTAGTATATTATGTAAGGGTTGAACCCATTTTTCAAGTTATGAATTTATTCAGTAATATCAAGAATATTCCACATGCATTGTGTATTGGTGTTTATATATGATTCAAGGTACTAAATAAGTATGCAAATGAGAGAAATTAAAAGGCAAATAAATTAAACAACTTAAAATAAAGTTTAAGTTATGCCCGAAGACAGAATTACAGAGAATAAATATAACTAAAAGCAACTATGGCTGAGAGCCATCCCCTCCATGCTCGTCCTCGGAGCCAGACTCCTCTTCAGACTCCTCTTCCTCAGCATCCTCCTCCTCACCAGACTCCTCCTCGCTGGAGCTGGATTCTTCTGACTCTTCACCAAGTTGGGGAGCAGGTTCAGGATTAGGAATCCTGTCATCATCATCCATAACATCCTCTCCAGCCAAGGCCCTCTCCAACTGGTTAGGAGCATGGGGACTGGGGAAGTCTGAGATAGTGAGAGATCCAGGCATTCTCCTCGAGACCTCAGCCAAAGCCTCGTCCCATCCTTTGGTGAACTGGACAGGGAAAAGGAGATCATCATGCTGAGTAATGATATCCTGGTACTCGGCAGAATCAAAATACTCATCAATGATACGTTCCTTCCCCTTCCTAAGCTCCACCAGCTCCGCTTGAGCATCCAACAGCTCCTTATCCCTTCGATTCAAGGAAGCTTTAAGTGAACCCACCTCCAGTTGGGCTTGATCATACTTAGCCTTGTTGGCCTCAGAAGATGAGCGCCAGGCTTTGGCTTGAAATAAAGCCCCTTGATAGTTGGCATTAACCTACAAGCAAGTTACAAGTCAAAAACTTAAACTTGAAATACGTTGTTGACTACAAAGAAGAAACAGAGAAAGATACTCACAGCAGCCATTGCTTGAGATCCAGCATGCTCCACCCCTTCGATGGTGGAGTTTGAGACAAAATCCTTGTAATCACAAGGAGTCAATGAATGGTGTGACCATTCAACAGCATGAGCAGACACCCCCACTATAGTGTCCTTTTTCCTTATCCCCCAGTTGGGGCGCCATACAGAGCTCTTAGTTGAGCCCTCGATCTCATCTATCTCAGCCACATGAGGCCTCAAAATGGCAGGGCCTTTCTCGATCAGCCTGGGGTCCTTCAAGCAAGCCCTTTTGATCCTTGCTGTCTGACCGTCCTCTGGCTCATTTTGCTTGTTGATAAACTCAGCAGCTGCAAACAAAAGTCAAGGAAAACAATTGGTATAAGGCAATCTTAATACAACTACAAGAAAATAAGAAAAAGAATTACCCTTTTCAGAAACTCTTGAAAGTCCCAGTTTCTTAAGTAGAAACTCGTCCAGAAGCTCCCAAGCCTTGGTGGCATAGTCATCTTTGGTGAGTTCAGCATAGGCAAAGGCCTCCTCCTCAGTCAGAACTATGTCACCAGGACTACCATCCGAAACTCTACTAAATGAGCTTTGGAATAAGGTGCCCCAGTCCCCTCCATCCCACATCAAATACATAAATTCATCTCTCCATTTGGGGTTGTTGTCGGGAATGGATTTTGGGTGGAAGATGGGAGGTGTTGAGGGTCGATGATTAATGTATACCCAACCCAAAGTTTGGGAAGAGCTATTTTTAAATTGAAAAATCTTTCTAAAGAGAGCAACAGAAAGAGGGAATTTGTTCTTTAAACACAAAACAATAAAACACATAATAAGTCTCCAAGCATTGGGAGGTAGTTGACAAGGGTTAATTCCTACGTCAGCTAAAAGTTGAGGAATGAAAGGATGAAATGGAAATCGAACACCTGCAGCAATGACCCCCTTGTAAATGCAAAGAGCATCTGGGCGCCAATGGCAGGAACGATCCCCAGGACCAGCAAGAACTAACCTATAAGGTGGTCTAATTCTATACATGTTCTTGTAATTAGCAATTGCATCAGCATCATTAAATCTATTGCTATGGTTATAAGCATCTAAATGCGACACTGAAGGATATTCATCACTACGCTCTAGAATCATATCTTGTAAAGACATAGTGGGAGAACGAATGATGATACCTCTTTTGGATGCTTGATTCATTTTTTGGAGGCGGCTAGCAGAACGATCAGCCATTCTTAAATCTTCAAACAAAAAGCCCAGAATCTTCTCTGGAAGGATATTGAAACCCAGAAAATCTTCAAACTATGAAGATTAAAACCCAGAACCTTCTTGGGAAGGAGATTGGAACCCAGAAAATCTTCAAACTATGAAGATTGAAACCCAGAATCTTCTTGGGAGGGAGATTAAAACCCAGAAAAATAAGAGTGCTACCGCAAAAACTCGCCGGAAATCGCCTGACTACGGAGAAAGAGAAAAGAGATTTAGAAATTTTTGGAAAGATTTGAGTGGAGAGTAAGAAGTGAAACCTCACTCTTTTATAGGCAAGGTAACTGGAAACTCAACCGGTTAGGGAAGTCTAACCGGTTATAGCCAGTCAAAGCCCACAAATACTTCTTGGGCTTCTGGAATCAAGGCCCAAAGTGTTATAATCAATAAAAGACAAGGTCCATGGCCCAAATAAATGAAAGGCTTAGAAATTAAACCTAAAAAAGGTTTGAGAACTAGGCTTAGGGCCCAATATAAAATCAAGGCCCAAAAGGTTGGAAATTTAAAATTTCAGAAATAATTCTAAGGCAATAAAACAAGTTCAAATATGCCAAAAATGGGAAATTGAGTTCGAAAATTCCTAAAAATCTTGGTCGACATGATCGACCTTGTTCCTATTTCAAGTCGAAAAAAGCCTGCAGAATCCTGGTCGAAAAATGACCTAGATCAAAGAATCCAGGTCGAAATATCTTGGATACTTGTTCGAAAAATCCTGTTCGAAAAATAACTAGGATTCCTAGTCGACATAGTCGACCTCGCCATCCTTTCCTGGTCGATGTCAACCAGGACTCTTGCTCGAATTTACATTGCATCCTGGTCGAACAAACCTGTTCGAAAATGAACTAAAAAATGAGTTCGACACCTTCGACCTGAAGACAGTTCGAGGTCGAAATCGACTTCGATTCCTGGTCGAAACTACACGAGGCTGAGGTCGAAAACTTGAGCTCGAAAAAGCACTGTAATTCCTGGTCGATGTTGTCGACCTCGTCCCAATTTCAGGTCGAAATCGACCTCATTTCCTGGTCGAAAAATTTGAGGTCGAAAAAGACCCAAATTGAACTCGAAGATTCCTGATCGAATTTACACCTAAAATCAAGGTCGACATGATCGACCTCACTCCACTTCCTAGTCGAAAATGAATACTGGAAGTGAGGTCGAAAAAATACTACTCCTGGTCGAAAATTTGAGGTCGAAAAAGACCTAAATTTCCTGGTCGAACTAATCGACCTCATTCCAGTTCTGGTCGAACTTGACTCGAATTCCTAGTCGAAATTGGCTTAATTTCTGGTCGAAAATACTCTGAAAAAATGGAAAATTCCGGGGAGAATATGAGATAATTTCTACAAAAACCTTGAAGGATTTTTCCAGAAATTGGGGGGCAAATGATATGGGCTGAAATATAACCCTAGAGATAATTAATGATATATTAATTAGACCTAGTTTGGTCCAAGAATTAGGCCCGATAAAAGGCCCGAAACCCTAATCATTTATTAATTTCGTAATTAATAAATAGGGAAAATGTACAGCTCATTAAATGAGTCCAAATATGATAAATATCTTGATGAAAGGATCCAGAATCCCAACCAAACAATATGATGAGTCACAACACTTATCAGATAAGGATAAAACTTGTCTACCAAGTAATACACTCCTTATCAGTTATCAATAATGAGACTTATCAGCTAAGTCTCCTACACTTACTCTAAATACAAGGCTCCTGACGCCTATATAAGGACCCTCGTCCTTCATTCTAGAACTACGTTTTTTGGCTTGATTCTCTACATAACAGAGATACGTAGGCATCTTGTGAGGACCTGTTTAGTCACGAACCACGAGAGCAGCCATAAAGACACGATTGTCCACCATCATTCATTGAATACAGCCGTTAACATCTAAATCTACTTTTCATTCCATAACATATGCTATATAATATCTTGTTTTCTAAAATTTGTTAACTGGACTATATATTTTTATCTATTTATTTTTTACACAAATTAGTATCACCAAGTATTTTTCAACCCAAATTTATGTGTTTATATTGTCTAACCTTTTCAACATGACCATATAATTCGTTTAATTTTTTTTGTTGCACTGTCTATTTATTTTTATTATCTCATCTTTTAAATTGTTTTAATTCAAAACAAATAGTTTTCATATGTTATATATATGTATATATTAATCCAATTCCAAATAACTAATTATTTTCTTTCATAAAATGACATTAAAATTCATGTGATAATAATTAAAAATGTCTCATATACACAATGCATCCAATCTAATTATAAATCTACTCACTTTTATTATATCTATCTATTTATATTGTATTATTAAAACCAAAACATTGAAAATTTTGTAGTCAGTCGGTACGGTACTCGTATTTTGGTATTTGCACTTTAGTTCTTTTGTTTTTACAACTTAACCTTAATTTATTAAAAACAACGATTTTGATCAAAATATAATGTAGTCGGTCGGTTAGAATGATACTCATATTTTGATATTTGCACTTTAATCCATTTACTTTTGCAACTTGACCTTGATTTATTAAAAATAATAATTTTAATTAAAAAATATTTTTTAAATAATGTTAAACACAAAATTCTTGAAACACAATTTAATCACGCTCAAACACAAACACATACATCAATTCAACATCTAGTTCAACAATCACATAAAACTATTTAAATTTAAGTTCATCTTCGTTAAAAAAAGTATAAATATAAAATAAATTATTAAAATACATATAAGATAACAAATTTAAAAGTCATCTTTGCATTGCATCGGCCCTATGCTTGTATACATAAGAAGAATATTCATAAATATCATGTATACATTTTATCGATATGTGCTATATAATAATGCTTATTGTAGAGATAGACATTCACCCCTTCCCGCCCAACCCCAATCCATTCTCTGCCCCGTTTCGGGCGGAGAATTGAGAACTTTTCTGACGATCGGGAAAAAATATGTAAAAATTTCGGGGATCGGGATGGGGTCAGGGATTAGTGTCTCTCTGCCACGCTTCCCGGTCCCCAATTTCTATATTTAACAAAAATATTATATATTTTCATGTATATTAAATAAATTATTGTGAATAAATATGATTTGTATATATTCTTATAGTTTAAACTTTTAATCCATTTTTCTAATTCAAAGTTTTCACATGTATAATACAATTAAATTAGAATAATATTTATTTTACATCTTATTTTAAATAAATATTAATTTGAATTATTATTTAAAATATTAAATTAAATTTAAAATATAAATTATATATCATGATTTATCAAACTAATTTTATTATAAAATTTTAAAGAGATTTTATAGAAATTAATAAGTATGATTTAATAATTTAAATATATTGTATAGTACAAGAAAAGTTAGACCCTTATATAAGAAAATAGAATATATTATAGTTAAAGTTACACAACCGAAATATTTATTTTAAACTAAAGGAAAGATAAAAATACACCACACTTAATATTGTTTTTGAAACTTAATATAAAATTTTTATAAGATTGGTAGTATATAGTTTTGTATGATATTTTAATAATTAAAAAATAAATATTATAAATATCATTTGCAAACATACTCTAAAAAAAGAATTTAAAAAATAAAATTTAATAAATATTAAAAAATCACTTTGATTTTTACTTAAAAGTTTAAATAATAATTAATATAGGATTAAGAATGATGTGAGGTTTATGTAATGTGATTTTTCATTCAAAACCAAAATGAGTCATGTAGCTCAATGGTAATAAGAATGATTTCCTTAGTGTTAGATATAATTGCTAATGTTTGTTTATCAGTGTTTAAGCAACAGGTACTGACAAGAGTTTATCAGAAGCCAATCAGAGTTTAGTTAAACTCTGATAGGGTGAAGAGTTTAAAGGAAGCCGGTCAGAGTTTATTTAAAGTCTGACAGGGTGATAGTTGAATTAGCTGTCGGTGCTGAATTGAAGATTCTAGAAGCAATATATTCTGAAGATGGAAAGAAGCAGAATATATTGATACAGCTAAGGAAACGGAATAGAAGACTGAAGCAATCCTTAATTGATATCAATTGTATAGCTAATTTATAGGAATATCAATTAGATAAGGATTGTGTAACTGTGTACTATATAAACACAGATAGGTTATCCCTAGAAGGGACGCGATTATTGAGATATTATTCTTGTAACCTAGAAGCTCTTTGTGATTCATTAACATCATAAAGAGAGAAGCTGTTAATAAGATTACAGTTTTATTGATTCATAAACAGTGTTATTAATCATTGTTATTCTCATACATACTTGATTATATTGTGTATTCGGCCTAACAATTGGTATCAGAGCCTAGGCTGTTTAATATATACAGTTTTACGATTCAAACACAGTAATAATCATGTCTGAAGAAAATCAAAATCAAGTTCCTCCTGCGGCTGAACAGGTTAAGCCAAATTCTGTGAGTCGATATGAAACTATCAGGGTTCCAATACTCAGGCCAATAGAGTATCCGATATGGAGGGTGAAGATGACCATGTTTCTGGAGGCTACAGATCCAGAATATCTTGACAGAATTAATAATGGTCCTCATAAGCCAACTAAATTATCTCCTGCTGTTGGTGATAAAGAACAGACACTGATTCCAAAGGAAAAGAAAGATTATACTCCTGAGGACATCTCATCTTTTGCAAAAGATGCCAAGGTAAGACATCTTTTGCACAGTGCTTTAGATAATGTTATGTCTAACAGAGTAATTGGTTGCACAACGGCAAAAGAAATCTGGGATGCTTTGGAAGTCAGGTGTCAAGGAACCACTGCTATAAAGAAGAACAGGAAGACAATACTCACACAGGAGTATGAGCACTTTGATTCAAGATCTAATGAAACCTTGACTGAGACTTATGACAGGTTTTGTAAATTACTGAATGATCTGTCTCTGGTTGACAAAGAATATGAACTTGAAGAGTCCAATCTCAAGTTTCTGTTATCTCTACCTGAAAAGTGGGATTTAAAGTCAACAACAATCAGAGATAATTATGATCTTGCTGATACAGATCTTGATGAGATCTATGGATTGTTAAAGACTCATGAACTTGAGATAGAACAAAGAAACAGGAGGTCAAGCAAGAAGACAAAATCTGTTGCTCTCAAAGTCGAGGAGAAGCCCATTAAGAAGGAATCATCAAGGAGGAAAGCCAAAGGAAAGGCTTTAGTCATTAAATCTGAGAGTGAGTCATCAAACTCTGATGATGATTCAAACTCTGATGAAGCTTCTGACTCTGAGGATGATGAAGAACAGTTGATGCAAATGGCGGCATTGATGGTGAAGACCTTCAAGAAGATGGGATTCAAGAACTTCAAGAAAGGAAAGAGATTCTCAAGGAGAGATTCAAATTCTGAGAAGAAGAATTTCAGAAAGTCTGATGGAAGGGATACAAAGTCTGGAAAGAAGGACAAATCTGAGATCCAGTGCTACAAGTGCAAAGAGATGGGTCACTATGCTCCAGAGTGCAAGAAAGGAAAAACTGGAAAAGCACTCGTCTCTAAAGGCAAAGACTGGGCAGATACTTCAGATTCTGATGATGGAGAAAATTATGCTCTTATGGCAACTGTCAAAAATGAGACTGAATCATCAGAAAATAAGGTACCTCTAACTACTTATGCTTATGATACTGATAATATTTCTGAATTAAGAATTTATCTTAAGAACATACATGTTAGTTATAGGGATCAGACTTTAGAGAATGAAAGGATTAAAACTGAGAGTCTTAGTCTTAAAGAAAGAAACAAGTTTCTTGAAAGAGAACTTGAGAATATGAAGAAGATTCAAAAAGAAAGAGATGATGCTGTTTATGTTGAACAGGAGTTGCTTAAAAGATATAGGCAACTAGAATCTGATTTAGAGAAGGAAAGGAAAATAATTAAAACTTGGACTAATTCTGGCAGAGATACACATCAAGTTTTCCAAACAGATGCTGTAGGTTTAGGATACAGTGAGGAAGATGAACTTAGGTTTCAAGATAAAATTAAGGTTAGAGCTTTCACAAGTTCATATTCAACTCCTGTAACATTTGTTCCTGAGTCTGGAAAGTTAAAATCTGTAGTTGTGAAAGAAGCTGTTATGGAGCCAGTTGAAGCTTGTGTTGAACAAGTGGATATTGAATCTAAAACAGAGAAGCCTGTTGAGCTAGAAGCTGTTAAAGAACCAATTAGAGTCTGTGAGAAACAGGTTAATGTTGGTTTAATGACAGGAAAACAGTTTAAACATAAGCTCAAAGAGGTTAAGTCTGCCATGAAACCTAAAGGGTCCAAGAGAAATAGGAATGGAAAAATAGGCATAAATAGTAGAAATAATCATATGCCTAATGCTGGTGCTTCAAGGAAAACATGTTACAGTTGTGGTAGTTCTAATCATCTTGCTAGATTTTGTACTAAGAACAAGCATATTAATTCTTTACCTTCTACTTCAGAAGTAAAGAATGATTATGTAAGAGTAAAACCACAGACCTTATGCAAACATTGTGGGAGCACTTGGCATTCTATTTACACATGTAAGAGTTATCATGCAATTTATCATAATTACTATGAGCTAAAACCCAACTTGAAATGGGTTAGAGCAAACTCTGCTAGTGTAAAATCTGACAATGTTAGTTTAAACTCTGAGAAAGCAGATTCCGCTGCAAAAGCTAACACTGTTAAGAAAGGCAAAGGATCCAAGCAAGTCTGGATCCTTAAAACTAACACTTAGTGTTTGTTTGTGATTGCAGGGTATAATAGAGAGCACACTTATCTTGGACAGTGGATGCTCAGGACATATGACTGGAAATAAAGCCCTGCTATCAGACTTTGTGGAGAAAGCTGGCCAAAAGTTTCCTATGGAGATGGCAACATAGGACACACTCTGGGATATGGCAATATCAATCTTGGAAGTGTCATCATTACTAATGTAGCTCTAGTCTCAGGACTCAAGCATAATCTGCTATCTGTGAGTCAAATCTGTGACAGAGGAAACCATGTAGATTTTTATAGTGAATACTGTGATGTTATCAGTAAATCTACTGGAAAAGTTGTTCTAGTTGGACACAGGCGCAACAATATTTATGAAGCAAGTTTGGTAACAAACTCTGATGGAAATACAGTGTGTCTGACTGCAAAGATGTCAAATGAAGAGAGTTGGAATTGGCACAAGAAGCTCTCTCATCTCAATTTGAACAACATCAATGAGCTGATAAGAAAGGATCTTGTAAGAGGACTTCCAAAATCAATACTTAATCAAGATGGTCTATGTGATTCTTGTCAAAAGGCCAAACAAAGGAAGTCATCTTTCAAGAGCAAATCTGAATATTCAGTAGTGGAACCTTATCATCTTCTACATGTTGATCTCTTTGGACCAGTGAATATAATGTCAATGGGCAGAAAGAAATATGCTCTAGTAATTGTTGATGAATATACTAGATATACATGGGTGTATTTCTTGTCAAAGAAGGATGAAACTGCTCAAATTCTAATGGATCATGTAAATCTACTGGACAAAGGATCACAGCACAAAGTCAAAATAATAAGGAGTGATAATGGAACTGAATTCAGAAACTCAATCATGGAAGCTTTCTGCAAGGAAAGAGGGGTGAAACAAGAATTTTCTGCACCTGGCACTCCACAGCAAAATGGTGTAGTTGAAAGAAAGAACAGAACTTTAATTGAAGCAGCCAGAACTATGCTTGAAGAAGCAAAATTACCAACTTATTTCTGGGCAGAAGCTGTTCAAACTGCTTGTTTTACTCAAAATGCTACACTGATCAACAAGCATGGGAAAACACCATATGAGATGGTGAAAAATAAGAAGCCAAATTTGAAATATTTTCATATATTTGGATGCAAATGCTTTGTGTTGAAGACTCATCCTGAACAGTTGACAAAGTTCGAGGTAAAAGCTGATGAAGGAATTTTTGTTGGCTATCCATTGTCAACAAAAGCATTCAGAGTGTACAATCTAAGAACTAAGGTGATCATGGAATCCATACATGTGTCATTTGATGACAAGAAAATAATTGGACTTGAAGACAAGGATGGATATGATCAACTACGTTTTGAAAATGAAGATCTATTCTCTGATGATGTAAACTCTGACGAAGCAGGTTTGACAAACTCTGAAGGAGCATACTCTGAACCTCTACTGGTAAATACTGAAGAAACTGAAAATTCTCAAATTGAACAAATTAGAGAACCAGTTGAGGGGGAGCGTGAAGAAGCTCAACATGACACAGCAAGTGAATCAGTTGAGGAAACTGATTCAAACTCTGACAATTCAAACTCTGAGTCATCAAATTCAGGGGGAGCCTCAGAGAATGTAGAAAGTCAACATATGAATCAGGAGAGCATGGATCAAGGGGGAGGATTCAATAATGATGCAAGAAACCACTTACCAACAGCAAGAAAGTGGACACAGGCACACACACCTGATCTCATAATTGGAGATCCTGATGCTGGTGTGAGAACTAGAAGTGCAACAAATAATGAGTGTCTGTATCATGCTTTCTTGTCTCAAACAGAACCAAAGAAAGTGGAGGAAGCTCTTCAAGATGCTAATTGGATTACAGCAATGCAAGAAGAGTTAAATGAATTTGAAAGAAATGAAGTCTGGACACTTGTACCTAGACCAAAGAACAGATCAATTGTGGGTACAAAGTGGGTTTTCAGAAATAAGACTGACAGTGATGGTGTGATTACAAGGAACAAGGCTAGACTTGTGGCAAAAGGTTATTCACAACAGGAAGGAATTGACTATGATGAAACCTTTGCTCCAGTTGCAAGATTGGAGGCCATAAGAATTTTTCTGGCCTATGCTGCACACAAGAAGTTTAAAGTCTTTCAGATGGATGTAAAAAGTGCTTTTCTCAATGGGAAGCTTGAAGAAGAGGTATTTGTTGAACAACCACCAGGATTCGTAGATCCCAAGCATCCAGATTATGTCTACAGGCTTGACAAGGCATTATATGGACTAAAGCAAGCACCAAGAGCATGGTATGAAACTCTTGCTCAATTTCTTTTAGAAAGTGGGTTCACAAGAGGTACAATTGATAAAACCTTGTTTTATTTCAATTCTGGTGATGATTTGCTTTTAGTTCAAATTTATGTAGATGATATCATTTTTGGATCTACTAATGACAAACTTTGTAAGAAGTTTGCAAAGCTTATGCAATCCAGGTACCAAATGAGCATGATGGGAGAGCTTAGTTATTTTCTAGGCTTACAGGTCAAGCAAACAGATGATGGTATTTTTATCAATCAAGCAAAGTATACCAGAAATCTTCTAAAGAAATTTGGTATGCTTGATAGTTCATCTGCCACAACTCCCATGGCTACAGCAACGAAGCTTGATAAAGACACAGGAGCCTCAGTAGATATTACTAACTACAGAGGAATGATAGGGTCTCTACTGTATCTTACTGCAAGTAGACCTGATATCATGTATGCAACATGTCTTTGTGCAAGATTTCAAGCAGATCCCAGAGAGCCTCATCTAACAGCTGTAAAAAGGATTTTCAAATATCTCAAAGGAACCATAACCCTGGGTTTGTGGTATCCTAGAGAATCAGAGTTTAAGTTAATTGGTTACTCTGATGCAGATTTTGCAGGCTGTAAGATAGACAGAAAAAGTACAAGTGGAAGCTGTCAATTTTTAGGTGACAGATTGGTTTCTTGGTACAGTAAGAAACAGAAATCAATTTCTACATCCACTGCAGAAGCAGAGTATATAGCAGCTGGTAGCTGTTGTGCACAGATTTTATGGATGAAGAATCAATTGCTGGATTATGGATTAAGGTATTCTAGAATACCTATTTTCTGTGATAATCAAAGTGCTATTGCTATGACAGGTAATCCGGTACAGCATTCCATGACCAAGCACATCAGCATAAGGTATCATTTTATCAGAGAACATGTGGAAGAAGGAAATATTGAGCTTCATTTTGTGTCTACAGACCAACAACTTGCAGATATCTTCACCAAACCTTTGAGTGAAGCTACTTTTACAAGATTGGTAAATGAACTTGGAATGATCTCTGGTTCTGACTAGAGATACGGGTTAGACTCACTTTTTATGTTCATGATTTCTTACATGTGTTAACTGTTATGTGAATCAGCATGTTAAACTCTGATGATAAACTCTGTGAAGTGTCAGTCATACTCTGAAAGTAAACTCTGATGTTAAACTCTGTTGGTCATACTCTGGTAATTACAGTTTAATGCTATTCTCTGGTAATCTTGTCTGAAACATATGGACCAATGAAGAAATTTGTATAAAGCATAATTATCAGTAAGTAACTGTGAATCCTTAAGAGTTGTATAGATTCTGACCTCAAAAATGTGCAGTAAGCTAACACAGCATGATACTGTCTCTATATTTATAGCATCTCTTAGTTTATTGATCCTAAACACTGAGTCTGTATTAGCTGTTTGCATTTTCTCTCATAAGTTAATTATATTTACTGATGCAAAGTCTAAACTCTGATTATTAATTACAAATAATTCACCCTCAAATTCAAAAGATGCCAAACAGAGCACAAATTCCTTTGAGATCATGTTGTGCCTAGGACGATCCAGGAACTTATTGTATGAAATAAGGGCTAAAATCTTTGATTTTTGGTGACTAGTGCCAACCACTGATTACTGGAAAAATTAAAAAAAAAATAATAATAATAAAATAATAATAAAAAAAATAATAAATAAAGGGGGTGAAAAATAAAAGACATATCCAAATGAAAGGATATCAGTAATACAGAGTTTAGATATAAAATCAGATTTTATGTTATAAATGAGAGTTTAGGCAACCAGTTTTTACTACTTTAGATTGTGGATTTTATGCACTTTGAGATGGTCTAAATACTGATTTCGGTAAACTCTGCTACTACACACACATACTTTCACACCTGTACAGATTGAGAAAAGAGTTTATTGACAAAGAAGGACAAATGGTAAACACTGATGTTTTGTGTGAAATACGCCGAGGTTACTTTGTTTTAATCTCTGATGGTTAAAATAATTTCCTTGTTTCAGACAGTTTATGATTTTGGGTTTAGTCATTTGTTTTTCGAAAAAGTGTGATTGAACAGAGAAAAGATAGAGTTTGTTTGATAAGTCCTGATAGTGATTAACCAATGCTATTGAGTATGTTAGTTTATTGTACAAAGTGATATCTTCTCTTTCACTTTACAATTACTATGCAATATTGATAATACTGAAATGTAAAGCAACAAAATGGGTCTTTTTCATTAATTGATTCAAACTTTGTTTACATTCAGTCAATTACATACTCATGCCTAGCTAATATTTCTGGTACATACTAATCTTTCTGGTTACAAAAGAAAAGATCTATTTAACCAGGATAAGTATTTGAATGCTATATCTGAAGCAGAAGAGCTAGAGCCAGAAGCTATTGTGCTCTATTACTTCTGATAATAGCTACCCAGTTGTTCATCTGGTCATTATACCATCTGGGATTGCTTGACAACATCCTGAAGATGAATCATCATCATCATCATCATCTTCCTGGATTCTCTTTCTGCTTTGCAGCTTGCAGGATTCCAAGAAGAGTGACTCTTCAGTACCCGTCAAGAAGCTCTGTTGAAAAAGCATCATGCAAACCATCATAGCTTCATTGTCTGCCAGGATGGGCATATCATAAGGACCGGGACGGATGATATGCACATACGGATTAGAAATTGGTCCTTCAGCAATTTCATCATCTGCTATAAGACCTTCATCGTTCAGAAAAGAAAGAACAAGAAACTCATCAATGATGTAATTTGCTTGTTGAGGCCAGTTTAAATTCAAGAATGCTTCAACATCCATGAACTCAAAGGTTCCTGCCATTTTGGGTGTATGATAATTTTAAGATATGAAGCCTGTTGTTACAATGCTTGAGTTTTTAAAGCATTCAACAGGGTAACTGAAGGGTTTTTACTAGAATCGAAGCGCTTGGGATAAATAAGGTGCGGAGTTTCAAGACAGTCATTATTATTCTGACTGTTGAGTTCCTTTGTACTTTATTATTAAAATTGATAATTTTATTATTATTGATTTTTTTTCTTCTTTTAAGCGAATATTTTGAGTGTTATATGTGATGACAGGTGTCTCCACGTCTGCACGTGTGTATTGGAAGTTGTTAGAAACAGCTGTCAGCGTATTTCCGTTCGACATCTGTCCCACTAACATACTTCTAATCTTTACAGTTATTATTTAATACACTACATACACACGATTCAATCTTTTACGCACTTCATCTTTTCCTAAGTTTTTATTCACACACAAACACTCAAACACTTTCAAAGCCTAGTACTTCTTGTTTTCAAATCTTCTAATGGCAACCACGGCTTTCGTTTCGTCTGGGTTAGAGTTCGTCCCTAACAACTATGCTGCTCCTTTGGCAAATGAGAACGCACCGGCGGCGTTTCATTTGATTCAGAATTTCTTGTCAAACTCTGATGTTGGAACTGCTCTAATCGCCCCTTTGAAGCTGTCTGCATCTCAAATAAGGACTTTTTGGCAGACAGGCACTTATGATAATGGAGGAGAGTCTGGGTCTCCGTCCATAATTTTTGAATTTCAAGGAGAAGAGTTTGTAGTGACTCCAACTACTGTTCGTGATGCTCTGGGCCTTGAGGACTTTAATGCTTTCACAATCTCTGTTGGAGATTCTGAGTTAGTTCGTATGATGAGAGAAATAGGCTATTCTTTACCACTGACAAAGCTTGGTCAGTTGAAGCGACCGCTCTTGAGAAAGGAATGGAGTTTCTTTTTCGACTGCATAACAAGGGCGTTCGGGAAGAAGTGTACGAATTGGGATGCAATTCCCACTGATAGTCTGCAAATCGGGTATTCTCTTCTTTACGGAGGTAATTTTGATGTTGCTAGACTAGTTCTAAATAATATAGGTGAGAAAATGACTGAAAACAGAGGTGTAGTCTATTTTGCACGATTTTGTCAATTAATATTCTCTGAATGTGTTTCTGAAGTAGAGATAGCTGAGAATGATGTGATTCCATGTTTTAAATTACATAAACGAATATTCTCTGATCTAACCAATAAAGATAACAAGAAAGGAGATGTTGGTGTTTTGATGTTGCCTGAGCTTGTGCAACAATTCTTGATCAATTCACAACAACTACAATCACCATCAAATGCTGAAGCTGGGCCTTCTGTGTCTCAACCACAAAGGTCAAAGAAATCTACGGTAAAGGTTGTTCAGTCTGGTTTGCAACACACTGAAGCTGAGGCATCAAATGTTGATGCTGTGCCTCAGAGAAAAAGAATGAAGAAAAGGCGCGCTCAAAGGGCAAAGTCTGTTGCTACTGATTCTATTGCCGACTCAGAGACTGAAACTGATGAAGAAACTCTTCATCAGAGAAAGAGAAGACTAGTGGCTGCACATCTTTTTGGTGCTGTAAATATAACCATGGACAGAGTCTCTAAGGTCACTGAAGCTCCTCCATCAGAGAATGAGGAGATTGTAGCAGAAGCTGTTCCTCAAGCTACTCCTGAAATTGCTGTTGAGGAGGATATTTTCAATGCTGATGAGGACAGAGTGTTTGTAAACACTGAAACTCCTGAAGTGTTTGTTCAGGAGGATGCTGCAAATGCTGAAGCTGTCAATCTAGACAGATTAAATACTGATGCTACTATGGATTTCGATGCTCCTACATCAAAGGTTCATGATGTAGTTGAGGAAGCTGCTACTCATTCTGATAGCAGAGTTTTTGGTCGTGAAGCACACACCTCTATCTATTCTGATCATTATACAGAGGGTGTTGAAGCTGATCAAGTCACTGATCAGGTAGAAGAATCTCTAGCCACTCATACTGAAGTTATTTCTTGTGATCTTGACAAAGGTGAGGAGGTTAATCAGATTCAAAGAGAAGCAGAGGTTCTTGCTAAGGTAAACTCTGATATTCCTGCAGCTGTCGCAGAAGAGAAAATTGATGAAGCTGCACAGTTTACTGCTGAAAATATTCTTCCTGAAAATGTAGCAGATAATATTGACGAAGCTGGAAATGATGCTGAGGGTTCTCATTCACATCCTAGCATTCAAGTTTCATTGGCTGATGATGTCAATAGTGATGAAAGACTGGAAGTTAATAGACAGACCAATGAGCATTTCCAGAATATGTACTACAAAAATTGGGCTGATGCAGATTGCATTTTCTCAGCACAAAGGGCTGCAGATTTGCTATCTGATTCTATCAAGAAGATATCCAATACTGATGTACTTACAAGTTTACAGGCAACTGTTGTTCAAGTCAAATCTCTTAATAATAGATTTGATGAGAATCAACAGATGTTTACAAATCTAAGGAATGAATTTTCTCTCAGGGATACAACTTTGAAGCTTGATAGATCATTTTACTCTACACAATTCAAGCAGCAAGCCAAGGATTCTGAGGAAATCAAGAAAAGGCTTGAAAAAGTTGAGGGGAATCAGGCTGAAATGTCTACTCAATTGAATTCTATTTCTAATGCTCTAGAATTGCTGACATCAGTATTACTTTCTGATGATGTCAAAAAGGGGGAGAATGTACCTAAAGACAAATGCAAAGACATTCAAACTCTGAGACAGAGGGATGATTCTACTGATGGGGGAAGCAAAGGAAATAAAGGAAAGGAGGTCATTGCTCAAAGGCAAAGCAGGACTAGAGTAAACTCTGGTAGACAAATAAACTCTGAAAAGATAAACTCTGGTGGTCAATCTACTTCAAATCTCAAGAGTTTAGTTGTTTCAACTAATCCATCTACTGATGAAGAGATTGCTGCTAAGATATTCATGAAAGAGCATGGAAAGAATGTAACTATTGAAGATATCCAGGCTGAAGAGCAAATGCTTGCTGAGGAACACAAGAAAAATCTTGAAGCTGGAATCTACAAGAGAAAGGAAATCAAGGCTCCTAAAAAGAAAGAAGTTGGTATTTCTATCAAAGAGAATATTCAACAGAGTGTACAAAATACAAGGAGACCTGTGATTAGAAACTCTGATAAAGGTAAAGGCATAATGATTGAAGAGCCTAACCTAAAGAAGAAAGATATTTCAACCTCTGACATTGCTCAAGTTGAAACAAGATTAGCTAAATCAACCTCTGACGCTGCTCAAGTTGATGTTTCTATTGAAGACATGACAACCTCTGACGTTGCTCAAGTTGTACAGAAATCTACACTACTTCCAGGATTCAGCAAACCAAAAATTCTTGAAGACTTAAAGCTTGAAGCTGTGAATTTTTCAGAAACCAGAACAGTATTGGGAAAAGAAGCCTTTGACAAATCTGGACTGGGTTCACACAGAGAGAGAAGAACTAATAACAGATCTCAAGACAAGTTTTCATTGGCAGAATTTGGAGTTGGAATTACTCAAGAAGGCCTTGACAAACTGGAATCTGTACAGATGATTTTTCACAAAGGAATCAAAAAGGAATTCTTGTTATATTTTATGGCTGATGGCAGAGTATATAGATTTGGTGAATTTGATATGCAGTTAAAACTTTGGGAAGAGCTAGAGTATGTTCTATATCTACTTGAAGTAAAGAATAGAAGTACTTATGATGCTGCTCGAGTTTTGAAGGAAAGGATGATGAAATCCAAAGTTCTGAGTGGAGCTGGAGTATCAAGTGCATACATTCCTAAATACAGAGATGCACATGGAAAGTTGGTAGAAATGAAAAGGAATAGTGCTAGGTTCAGAACTGCACTAAATAAAAAGGTTCTTGAGTTCAATCTAGAGTCTGATAAATCTTTTTATATCAGACTTGGCAATGAAATGAACAAAAACAGCATATATTCTTTGAGGGCTGCCATTTATCAAATTGGTGAAGATGAACCAGAAATGAAGGAGCTGAAGAAGATTATGATTGCTGAATTGAATAGAGCTGAGAAGAAACTACTGTTAGATTATATCAAGACTGTGCCTGATATTCAAGAAATCAAGTAAAGTCTGACTGTAAGTTTTTAATATGTTTTCTATTCTAAGTCAAATTTAAACTCTGTTTTAAATTAAACTCTGTTATATGTTAAACACTGCATTTGTTAAATGTTTTTGACATCATCAATTATATGTTTAACTTGTACATTTTATTATGAACAAGTTGGGGGAGATTGTTAGATATAATTGCTAATGTTTGTTTATCAGTGTTTAAGCAACAGGTACTGACAAGAGTTTATCAGAAGCCAATCAGAGTTTAGTTAAACTCTGATAGGGTGAAGAGTTTAAAGGAAGCCGGTCAGAGTTTATTTAAAGTCTGACAGGGTGATAGTTGAATTAGCTGTCGGTGCTGAATTGAAGATTCTAGAAGCAATATATTCTGAAGATGGAAAGAAGCAGAATATATTGATACAGCTAAGGAAACGGAATAGAAGACTGAAGCAATCCTTAATTGATATCAATTGTATAGCTAATTTATAGGAATATCAATTAGATAAGGATTGTGTAACTGTGTACTATATAAACACAGATAGGTTATCCCTAGAAGGGACGCGATTATTGAGATATTATTCTTGTAACCTAGAAGCTCTTTGTGATTCATTAACATCATAAAGAGAGAAGCTGTTAATAAGATTACAGTTTTATTGATTCATAAACAGTGTTATTAATCATTGTTATTCTCATACATACTTGATTATATTGTGTATTCGGCCTAACACTTAGGAAAGGTCAGGGGTTCGATTCTGCATAAAAACATTATTTACTTTTTTTTTTCTTTAGATAAGAGAGTAGTGGCATGCCATGTAATTTCAAAATATAAAAGGGTAAAATTTTAATTTCACAGGGATTTTATTTGCTCTTTTTACCCTTGTGTTCTCCTATTATATATAGAAGAGATTAGAGTCAATTGCGTTTTTTAATTTTTAAAAAACAAATTTCTTGATGTTCTACAATTGTATGTATACTAGTTTAAAACCCGTGTAATGCACAGATTATTAATTATTATTATTTAATTATTATTTTTTTAATTGTATTTTTTTTAAAAATAAGTAGACATGTAAAAATAGCTAAACACTTTTAATTAATTAAAAACATTAAAACAGATTTTAAAATAAATAAGTAAGGGTTTGCTCGTTATATTTTTGGAAAAAGAGGGGTTTTAGTATGGAAAAATAAAAAATGTAACATATATTTAGTTTAAAAAGGTAAATGCCCGTGATATTTTTGGAAAATGAGGTTTCAAAATTTAATAATTTAAATTATTTAAATACGTTTTAAAATAAATAAGTAACAGGTTTGTCCGTGATATTTTTAGAAAAAAAATGGATTTTATTGAGAAAAATAGAAAAAGTAAATTGAAAAAGGCAATTTCCCGTGATATATTTAGAAAATGAGGGACTTTGTTAGAAAAAATCTATAATGTGTTTTAGCTGAAAAGGTAATTGATTATAAATAGGTATTTGATTATTTATATTTTAATATTTTTCGTAATTGCATTTGTTAAGAAAAATAAGTAGGCATGTTAAAATAGGTAAACTTTTTAAATAATAATTATAATATTAGGGTTAAAAATAAATAACTAAAGGTTTGTCCGTTATATTTTTGGAAAATGAGTGGTTTTAGTAAGGAAAAATAGAAAAACTAACATGTTTTATTTAAAAAAGGTAGTTGTCCGTGATATATTTGAAAAAGTAGAGGAATTTGTTAGAAAAAAAAATGTATTTTAGGTGAAAAGGTAATTGGTTATTACCAATATATTTCTATAAATAAGTAAGGTTAATTAAGTAAAAACACGAATTTAAGAAAGGACAATTAAGTAAAATCACAACGTACCATACCGACCGATAGGTAATATTATTATTTAATAATATATTTCTATAAATAAATAAGGTTAATTAAGTAAAAACACGAATTTAAGAAAGTACAATTAAGTAAAATCACAACGTACCATACCGACTGACCAAACTTTTAATGTTTCGTCTATTATATAATAGTATTGATTGGTCTTATTTGTCATTTCAATTATATCATCAAATCATCGGAGGAGGTCACAATGACTTTATAAAATTAAGAAATATGACATTATATTTTAACTTAACAAAATTAAATTGAAAATTAATATTATCTATATTTTTGCTCTTGAAGCTATATATGTATCCATCTTTTATGATGTCAAAAATCACATTTTAAATTTGAGAATAATGTAAATAGATTTTTAATATGTAACAAGTTGCCTAAACTTTTATTTGTTCAAGTATAAAATAGTCAACTAATATTGAGGTAAGGCTCAACTGATAACATTTGTCTCTAAGTAAACCATGGTTTATCAACATATGTGAAAACAAATAATGATAAATTATAAATACTTGAAAACATATCTATACTATAATATTATAAGCAAACCGGCCTCTATTTGGTTGGTAGTTTGGTCATCTCTAATTGGTTGGTAGTTTGGTCCTCTAAATAATAACCGTTAGATGTAAATATAGATAAATGAGAACCGTTGGATGTAATATTAAAATAATATTCTTTTTTTGATATCTAAAATGCTCCCACGGGTTCAAGGTTCGAATCCCGTCAACAACATATTAAAAAAATTTAAGATCAAAATACAAATAAATGCTAATAAAATAAGATAAAAAATAATAGTAAATCATATAAAAATACTAAAATAATAAATTAAAAATACTAAAATTCATCTGTGCATCGCACGGGTTAGGAATATTATAAGCAAACCACCCTCTATTTGGTTGGTAGTTTGGTCATTTAGTTTGGTCCTCTAAATAATAACCGTTAGATGTAAATATAGGTAAATGAGAACCGTTGGATTTAATATTAAAATAATATTCTTTTTTTGATATCTAAGATGCTCCCACGGGTTCAAGGTTCGAATCATGTCAACAACATATTAAAAAATTTTAAGATCAAAATACAAATAAATGCTAATAAAATAAGATAAAAAATACTAAAAAATCATATTAAAAAATACTATTATAAGCAAACTACCATCTATTTGGTTGGTTGGTAGTTTGGTTCTCTAAATAATAACAGTTAGATATAAATATAGATAAATGAGAACTGTTTGATGTAATATTAAAATAATATTATTTTCTTGGTATCTAAAATACTCCCACGGGTTCAAGATTCGAATCCCGTCAACAACATATTATTATTATTAAATATTTATATCATCTATTTTTCTAAACTACATTCAAAAGTTCAATATATTATTCCGTCGACAACATATTAAAATTTTTTAAGATCAAAATACAAATAAATGATAATAAAATAAGATAAAAAATAATAATAAATCATATAAAAATACTAAAATAATAAATTAAAAATACTAAAATTCATCCGTGCATCGCACGGGTTATAGGCTTGTATATTTTACGAGTAAAATCATGATCATTGTGAAAAAATACAATAAATTATAGATACTTGAACATGTATATTTTTTTGCAACTGAAATGAAGATCAACTCATATTTTGAGAACTCAACTGATGACAAATAAAAAAGTCTCGTACGCATGATCAATGAGCTATTATTGAACGGATGGAAGCTTAAAATCTACTTATTAGTAGACAATAACTTTTCAAGGGTAAGACAAAACTAGAGCTGTTCACGAACAAAGTTATTCATTCGTGAACAAGCTCGAGCTCGGCTGGTTAAGGGCTCAACTCGACTCAACTTGTTAAGAACTCGAACTCGAGCTCGAACACAAAAAATTGTTCGTTGAGAAAACGAGCTCGAGCCGAGCTATTAGTGTAAAGCATAATGTAACATAAGATATAACAGAGATAACTACAACACAACAAATGACAAGACAGACAATAATATTAACAGAAGCACAGGAATCCAGAATCAAAGAAGAAAAGGTAAACTCAAAAAATCAAAATATGGTATGTACTCTTGAAGTCCGTAAACAGGTCACGGAAAGAAGTTCATGAAAATGTTCAAGCCTCAGTGACAATTAAAGAAACAAGACTTTCAAGACTACAGAAGTATGTAAATGATTTAGGGTTAGTACCACAAGATTCCAGTGATTTATTTGAAGCAACCAGAAGGACAAAGGACTAATCAGCAGCATTGAATTGAAGACATAGAAGAATTGATCAAGTGTTATTCATCTGTGAACCAGACCAGTTGCACCAGTTGACGGCACTTGAAAAGATCAAGTTGTTTTATCGTCTCAGAAGAAACTGATTTAGTCTATTACTAAACGCCCTGAAGCTCAGAAGTTTTTCTAAAAGATCAAGGACAAGAAAAGAGTTCGATGGTTTCTCATTTATGAAAACCATCGAATGTGAATAAAGAAAATAATAAGAAAACTAATGTAAGTTAAAGTTTCATTCGATAGTTTTATTAAAAAACCATCGAATGGAATATTAACTTTAAACATTCGACAGTTTTCTAATTGGAGGAGTAGCTGGAAAATAACTTTGTTTTACAGGTTGATGAAGATCCAACGGCCAAGATTAATTCTTCTAATTTGGTTCGATGGTTTTTCAAACAAGACTACAATTAATACAGAGAGAAGAGAGTGTCTTCTTCAGTTGATAGGAAGAACACAAAGACATTTACGAAGAGAGAGATTGAGCCAGAGAAAATTATCAGAGAAATTAATAGTGCTCAGAATCTTATCATTGTATTGAATTTGTGTAACCTTGAACTCATTGAATCTAATCTATGGATTAGAAATTGTAGCACCCCTCGAGGTTTATATTTATAAAACGATATATTCCCCGACTCGTGTTTTGATTTGGTGCATTTGATTTCGTGATAGAACTGAATGATTAATCCGTGAACGAAATTAAATAATTTGTGAGTATCGTATTCAACCCCCCCCTTCTACGATACTCTGGACCTAACAATTGGTATCAGAGCTATTTGATTGACGTACAAATCAGATCCGGTGAATGAGACCAAAATCAAATATAGCGTGAAAATTCGAAGCAAATTTTTGAACTTTCAAAAGTTTTCATTTGATTGGAATTTCTTGAATTTTAAACAATTTGAAATTTTCAGAAACCATGAGTGCGCCAAAGACAACTGCTGGTATTAAAGTTCCCCCCTTTACTAGAGATGATTTTGGTTTGTGGAAGATGAAGATGCTGTTATTTATCAAGGCATCTAATCCGTTGTATATTGGCATATTAAAGAACGGACCGTTTGTACCAATGAAACCAGTTAGTGAATCTATAGCTCCTAATGGTACCAGGATTCCTCAAGGCACCCAACCTAAGGATATCACTGAGTACACAGATTCAGACAAAGAACTGATTCGATTGGATACAGGTTTGATGTTGATATTGGCAGACTCTGCATACAAGGAAATGAGCTATCATTTGATGAACTGTGTGAGCGGGAAACATATGTGGGATACCATAAACTTAATAATGAAAGGAACTGAAGACGTGCAGGAAAACAGATTGGACATCCTGACTTCTCAGTATGAGTCATTTAGGTCTCTTCCTGGAGAAAGTATAACTCAGGTCTTTGAGAAATATACTAAGCTTCTTAATAAATTGGGAATGTCATCATTGAAAACATCTCTCTTGTTGAAGGATTGAAGCACAATCTTCTAAGTATCAGTCAGTTCTGTGATAAAGGCTACAATGTAGATTTCAGAAAGGACAAGTGCTTGATCACAAACAGGAAGGATGAGAAGCTTGCTCTACCGGGAGTAAGAAAAGGAAATTTGTTTATAGCTGACTTAAGTTCTACCAGTGAAGGAGAAGTTACATGTTTCTACAGTAAGGCATCTTCAGAACAAAGTTGGCTATGGCATAAGAAGCTCTCACATTTGAACTTCAAAACTATGAACTCTTTGGTAAAGAGAGAGTTAGTGAGAGGGTTGCCCCTGATGGAATTCAATCAGGAGGGACTATGTGAAGCATGTGAAAAAGGGAAGTCGAAGAAAGCATCACATAGAAGCAAAGGAATGACAAGCATTGTTGAACCATTACAGCTGATTCATATGGATTTATTTGGTCCAGTCAATGTTATGTCACTTTCAAGCAAAAGATATGCATTGGTGATTGTGGATGACTACTCCAAGTACACGTGGGTGTTGTTCTTACAATCAAATGATGAAGCAACACAACTAATCATTGATCACATCAAGAAGATAGAAGTGGAAGCTAAGCTACCTGTGTGGACAATCAGATCAGACAATGGAACTGAATTCAAGAATGCAGTTCTTAATGATTTCTGCTCAGTGAAAGGAATATCAAGACAGTATTCAGCACCAAGAACTCCTCAACAGAATGGAGTAGTGGAAAGGAAGAACTGGACCTTGGTTGAAGCAGCAAGGACCATGTTAAATGAATCAAAACTTCCCACTTACTTTTGGGCTGAAGCAGTGAATATAGCTTGCTACACTCAGAATCGAACCCTGATCAACAAAGATCATCAAAAGACTCCGTATGAGTTAATGGCCAACAAGAAACCAACACTGAAGTACTTTCACGTGTTTGGTGTAAAGTGCTTTGTACTTAAAGATGGACAACATCTAGGCAAGTTTGATGCCAAAGCAGATGAAGGCATTTTTCTGGGCTATTCTCTGGAATCTAAGGCTTACAGGGTGTATGTGATTGAAGATAAGAAGGTGTTGGAAAGCTTTAATGTAACATTTGACGACACCAAAAGACCAGGCCTGCAAACTAGAGAGAACTCTGAATCCTTGGTATTTGAAAATCTTTCAGGAGATCTCTCTGATATAGAGGAAGAACCTGAAGTTGTTACAGTTATTAATAATAATGATAATGATAATGATTCTGGACCAAGTGGTGATAGTGGTGGAAATACTCAAACTACTACTGGATCCACTAGTCAATCAACAGGGTCAACAGATCATACCGTCAACAACTCAGGGGGAGTAGGAGAAGGATCAACTAGTCATACTCCACAACATCTAAAACAAGGAGAATCATCAAGATCGCATCTGCCAAGACAAAGGGTATGGAATAGAGATCATCCCTTTCACTTGATCATTGGTGATCCGGACACAGGAGTGAGAACTAGGAGGACATCACAAAATGAATGTCACTATTCTGGGTTTCTTTCAGAAATAGAACCTAAGAAAGTTGAAGATGCCCTAGATGATCCAGATTGGGTGATTGCAATGCAAGAGGAACTCAATCAGTTTGAAAGGCGGAAAGTTTGGAAGCTGGTACCCAGGCCTAAAGGAAAATCTGTTATTGGAACAAGATGGGTATTCAGAAATAAGTTGGACGAAGATGGCATTGTAACGAGAAACAAAGCCAGACTGGTTGCTAAAGGTTACTCTCAAGAAGAGGGTATAGATTATGATGAAACCTATGCACCAGTAGCAAGACTTGAGGCCATCAGAATGTTTCTGGCATTCGCAGCACATTCCAATTACAAGGTATATCAAATGGATGTGAGGAGTGCTTTTCTGAACGGGGAGTTAGAAGAAGAAGTGTATGTGGAACAACCTCCAGGGTTTGAGGATTCAAAACTGGCAGACTTTGTGTACTTTCTATTCAAAGCTCTCTATGGACTCAAACAAGCTCCAAGGACATGGTATGACACTCTCTCTGAATTTTTACTTGAAAATGACTTTACAAGAGGTGTCGTAGACAAAACTCTCTTTTACAAACAACATAAAAATGATTTGATATTGGTGCAAGTATATGTTGATGACATAATATTTGGATCTACTAATGACGATCTATGCAAGAGATTTGCTAAGTTAATGCAGAGTCGATATGAAATGAGTATGACGGGTGAATTGTCATTCTTTCTTGGACTGCAAGTGTATCAAAGGCAAGATGGTATATTCATTTGTCAGTCCAAGTACATCAAAGATCTTCTGAAGAAGTATCAAATGGAAGACTCATCTACAGCAAAGACTCCAATGCCAACTGCCACTAAGATTGATAAGGATGAAACTGGTAAGAAGGTTGACATCACAGGCTACAGAGGTATGATAGGCTCATTACTTTATCTCACTGCAAGTAGACCAGATATAATGTTTGCAACATGCTTGTGTGCTAGGTTTCAGTCTGGTCCTAAAGAATCTCATCTAATAGCTGTTAAGCGAATATTTAGATATCTTAAGGGGACCCAAAATCTTGGAATTTGGTACCCTAAAGATACAAGATTTAATCTTATTAGATATACAGACTCAGATTTTGCAGGTTGTAAGATTGATCGGAAGAGTACTTCAGGAAGCTGTCAGTTTCTTGGAAGAAGGTTAGTTTCCTGGTATAGCAAGAAGCAGCATTCAGTGTCCACATCAACAGCTGAGGCTGAATACATTGCTGCTGGTAGCTGCTGTGCTCAAATCTTGTGGATGAGAAACCAACTCCGTGACTATGGGCTTTTGTTGACTAAGATTACAATATTTTGCGACAACACAAGTGCCATAGCAATCTCCAACAACCCAGTGCAACACTCGAGGACGAAGCACATCGACATCAGGTATCATTTTATCCGAGAGCATGTCATGAATGGAACTGTGGAGTTACTGTTAGATATAATTGCTGACATTTGTTCATCAGTGTTTAAGTACCAGGTACTCATCATAGTTTACTTGAAGTCAGTCAGAGTTTATTTAAAGTCTGACGTGGAGAAAGTTTACCTTAGCTGTCGGTGCTGATATAAAGATTCTAGAAGCAATATATCTTGAAGATGGAAAGAAGCAAGATATATTGAGACAATTAAGGAAACGGAACAGAAGATGGAAGCAATCCTAATTTGATATAATTTGTATAGATAATTTATAGGAATATCAATTAGAGATTGATTATGTAACTGTGTATTATATAAACACAGATAGGTTAACCCTAAAAGGGATGCGAATACTGAATACATTATTTTTGTAAACTAGCAGCTCTCTGTGATTCTTTAACATCACAAAGAGAAGAGTTATTTTATATAATTCAGTTGTTGATTCATAAACAGTGTTCTTAAGTGTTATTATCATATTAATATTGATTATATATTGTGTAATCGGCCTAACAATTGGTATCAGAGCCAATGCTGTTTAATATATACAGTTTATCGATCTAAACACAAGTATAATCATGACTGACAACTCTCAGGAAGGTTCTAATGCAGGTTCTAATGTTCAGAAGGTTCAACCTACTTCTGTGAGTCGATATGAGACTATCAGGGTTCCAATTCTAAGATCAGTTGAATATCCAATATGGAAGGTGAAGATGACTATGTTTCTAGAAGCCACAGATCCAGAATACCTTGACAGAATCTATGATGGTCCTCATATGCCAACTAAACTGTCTCCTGTTATCTCTGGTCAAGAACAAAAGACTGTTCCAAAAGAGAAGAAAGACTTAACTCCTGAGGACATCTCATCAATTGCAAAAGATGCAAAGGTTAGACATCTACTCCACAGTGCCTTAGATAATGTCATGTCTAACAGAGTTATTGGCTGCAAGACTGCCAAAGAAATGTGGGATGCTTTAGAAGTCAGGTGTCAAGGAACTAGTGCTATAAAGAAGAACAGGAAGACTATTCTAACATAGGAGTATGAACACTTTGATTCTAGATCTAATGAAAGTTTGACAGATACTTATGACAGATTTTGTAAATTGTTGAATGATTTGTCCCTGGTTGATAAAGAATATGAACTTGAAGAGTCAAATCTCAAATTTCTGTTATCACTGCCTGAAAGATGGGATTTGAAGGCAACAACAATTCGAGACAATTATGATCTTGCAGAAACAGATCTTGATGAAATCTATGGGTTGCTCAAAACTCATGAATTGGAGATAGAACAAAGAAACAAAAGATCTGGAAAGAAGACAAAATCTGTTGCTCTTAAAATTGAAGAAAAGCCTGTCAAGAAGGAATCATCAAGAAAGAAAGCCAAAGGAAAGGCCTTAGTCATTAAGTCTGAAAGTGAGTCATCAAACTCTGATGATGGCTCAAATAATGATGATGAAGCTTCTGATTCTGAGGATGATGATGAAGAGATGATGAAAATGGCTGCTTTAATGGTAAAGACTTTCAAGAAGATGGGATTCAAGAACTTCAAGAAAGGAAAAAGATTCTCAAGGGAAGATTCAAATTCTTATAAAAGAAAATTCAAAAAGTCTGATGAAAAGGATACCAAGTCTGGAAGGAAAGACAAGTCAAAGATCCAGTGCTACAAGTGTAAAGAAATGGGTCATTATGCTCCAGAGTGCAAGAAAGGAAAATCTGAGAAAGCACTCATCACTAAAGGGAAGGACTGGGCAGACACTTCAGACTCAGATGAGGGAGTCAATTATGCTCTCATGGCAACTGTTAGAGATGAAGCTGAGTCATCTGAAAATAAGGTACCCTTAACAACTTATGCTTATGATACTGATAATATATCTGAATTAAGAATTTATCTTAAAAGCATACATGTTAGTTATAGGGATCAGACTTTAGAGAATGAGAGAATAAAATCTGAGAATCTAGGTCTTAAAGAAAGAAATAAATTTCTTGAAGAGAAACTTGTTAACATGCAACAAGTTCAAAAGGAGAGAGATGATGCTGTTTATGTTGAACAGGAATTGCTTAAAAGATATAGGCAAATAGAATCTGATTTGGAAAAAGAGAGGAAAGTGATTAAAACCTGGACCAATTCTGGAAAAGACACACATCAGGTTTTTCAAACAGATACTGTAGGTTTAGGTTACTGTGAGGAAGATGAACTTATGTTTAAAGATAAAGTTAAAGTGAAACCACAACTTAAACCTGTGAAATTTGTTCATGAATCCAGTAAGCTAAAGTCTGTAGTTGTAAAAGAAGCTGTTATGGAGCCAATTGAGACTTGTGAAAAACAGGTTAATATTGGTTCAATAACAGAGAATAAGATTGAGTTAGAAACTGTTAAAGAACCAGTAAAAGTCTGTGACAAACAGGTTAATGTTGGTTTGATGACAGAAAAACAATTTAAACATAAGCTCAAAGAAATAAAGTCTGTCAACAAACAGAAAATGTTTAAGAAGAATAGAAATGGAAAAGTAGGCATTAATAAAAGAAATGATTATCTGCCTAATTCTGCTGCTCCTAGAAAAACATGTCATAGTTGTGGTAGTACTAACCATCTTGCCAGGTTTTGCAAAAAGAACAAAAATATTAACTCTTTACCTTCCACATCTGGAGTAAAGAATGATTATGTTAGGGTTAGACCACAGACTTTATGCACACACTGTGGGAGCACTTGGCATTCCATTTATACTTGCAAAAGTTATCATGTTATTTATCACAACTATTATGAGCTAAAACCCAACTTGAAATGGGTTAGAGCAAACTCTGCAAGTATAAAGTCTGACAATGTTAGTTTAAACTCTGTTGATAGTGATACCGCTGTAAAAGCTAACAATGTTAAGAAAGCCAAAGGATCCAAGCAAGTCTGGATCCTTAAATCTAACACATAGTGATTGTTTGTGATTGCAGGGCATAAAAGAGAGCACCCTTATCTTGGACAGTGGATGCTCAGGACATATGACTGGAAATAAAGCCCTGCTATCAGACTATGAGGAGAAGGCTGGCCCAAAAGTTTCCTATGGAGATGGCAACATAGGATGTACTCTGGGATATGGCAATATCAATCTTGGAAGTGTCATCATCAAGAATGTAGCTCTAGTCTCAGGACTCAAGCATAATCTGCTTTCTGTGAGTCAAATCTGTGACAGAGGATACCATGTAGATTTTCATAATGAACATTGTGAAGTAATCAGTAAATCTACAGGGAAAGTTGTTCTAGTTGGACACAGGCACAATAATATCTATGAAGCAAGTTTGGTAACAAACTCTGAAGGAATAACTGTGTGTCTATCTGCAAGAATGTCAAACGAAGAGAGTTGGAAATGGCATAAGAAGCTCTCTCATCTAAACTTGAACAACATCAATGAGCTGATTCGAAAAGATCTTGTAAGGGGACTTCTTAAGTCAATACTCAGCTTAGATGGCCTGTGTGATTCTTGTCAAAAGGCCAAGCAAAGGAAGTCATCTTTCAAGAGTAAATCTGAATCTTCAGTTGTGGAACCTTATCATCTTCTACATGTTGATGTTTTTGGTCCAGTAAATATAATGTCATTGGGCAGAAAGAAATATGCTCTAGTCATTGTTGATGAGCATACTAGGTACACTTGGGTGTACTTCTTATCAAAGAAGGATGAAACTGCCTCAATACTAATGGATCATGTAAAATTACTGGACAAAGGATCACAGTACAAAGTGAAAATTCTAAGAAGTGATAATGGTACTGAATTCAGAAATTCTGAAATGGAAGCTTTCTGCAAGGAAAGAGGAGTGAAGCAAGAATTTTCTGCACCTGGAACTCCACAGTAAAATGGTGTAGTTGAAAGAAAGAACAGAACCCTAATCGAAGCTGCCAGAACAATGCTTGTTGAGGCAAAATTGCCAACCTATTTCTGGGCAGAAGCTGTTCAAACTGCTTGTTTTACTCAAAATGCTACACTAATCAACAAGCATGGGAAAACACCATATGAGATGTTGAAAAATAAGAAGCCAAATTTGAAGTATTTTCATATTTTTGGATGCAAGTGTTTTGTGTTGAAAAATCATCCTGAACAGTTGACCAAGTTCGACTTAAAAGCTGATGAAGGAATTTTTGTTGGATACCCATTGTCCACAAAGGCATTCAGAGTCTATAATCTGAGAACTAAAGTGATCATGGAATCTATTCATGTGTCATTTGATGACAAGAAAATAACTGGAATAGAAGATGAAGAATATCATGATCAACTTCGTTTTGAAAATGAAGATCTAAACTCTGATGATGTAAACTCTGATGAAGCAAATCCAACAAACTCTGTCAAAGCATACTCTGACCCTCTACTGGTAAACACTGAAGAATTTTCTCTGACAGAACAAAATAGAGAACCAGTTGAGGGGGAGCGTGAAGAAACTTCAGAAACTTCTCAAAGTGATGACTCAAATTCTGAAAGTTCAAATACTGAACAGTCCAATTCAGGGGGAGCCTCAGAGAATGCAAATGGTCAAGAACAAAATCAGGATAGCATGGATCAAGGGGGAGGATCAACTAATGATAATAGAAGCCAATTACCAAGAAGGTGGACACAAGCCCATACACCTGACTTGATAATTGGAGATCCAGAAGCTAGTGTAAGAACTAGAAGTGCTACAAATAATGAATGTCTGTTTCATGCATTCTTATCTCAAACAGAGCCCAAGAAAGTAGAAGAAGCTCTTCAAGATGCTAACTGGATAACAGCAATGCAAGAGGAGTTAAATGAGTTTGAGAGGAATGAAGTTTGGACACTTGTACCAAGACCAAAGAATAGATCTATTGTTGGTACAAAGTGGGTTTTCAGAAACAAAACAGACAGTGATGGAGTGATTACAAGGAATAAGGCTAGACTTGTGGCAAAAGGCTATTCTCAACAGGAAGGAATTGACTATGATGAAACCTTTGCTCCAGTTGCAAGATTGGAGGCAATAAGGATTTTTCTGGCCTATGCTGCACACAAAAAGTTTAAAGTCTTTCAGATGGATGTGAAAAGTGCTTTTCTCAATGGGAAACTTGAAGAAGAAGTGTTTGTTGAACAACCACCAGGGTTTGTAGATCCCAAACATCCAGATTATGTCTACAGGCTTGATAAGGCATTATATGGACTAAAGCAGGCACCAAGAGCATGGTATGAAACTCTGGCTCAATTTCTTTTAGAAAGTGGGTTCACTAGAGGAACAATTGACAAAACCTTGTTCTATTTTAATACTTGTGATGATTTGCTGTTAGTTCAAATCTATGTGGATGACATAATTTTTGGGTATACTAATGACAAACTCTGTAAGAAATTTGCCAAGCTTATGTAGTCAAGATATCAAATGAGCATGATGGGAGAGCTTAGTTATTTTCTAGGCTTACAGGTCAAGCAAACAGATGATGGGATTTTTATTAATCAAGCAAAATATACCAGAAATCTACTCAAGAAATTTGGTATGCTTGATAGTTCATCTGCCACAACTCCCATGGCTACTGCAACAAAGCTAGACAAAGACACAGGAGCCTCAGTAGATATGACAAACTATAGAGGGATGATAGGGTCTCTTCTTTATCTCACAACAAGTAGACCTGATATCATGTATGCAACATGTCTTTGTGCAAGATTTCAAGCAGACCCCAGAGAGCCACATCTAACAGCTGTAAAAAGGATTTTCAAATATCTCAAAGGAACCATAACTCTTGGTTTGTGGTATCCTAGAGAATCAGAGTTTAACTTAATTGGTTACTCTGATGCAGACTTTGCAGGCTGTAAGATAGACAGAAAAAGCACAAGTGGAAGCTGTCAATTTTTAGGTGACAGATTAGTTTCTTGGTATAGCAAGAAACAAAAATCAATTTCCACATCCACAGCAGAAGCAGAGTATATAGTTGCTGGTAGCTGTTGTGCACAGATCTTATGGATGAAGAATCAATTGCTGGACTATGGATTAAGGTACTCTAAAATACCTATTTACTGTGATAATCAAAGTGCCATTGCTATGACAGGTAATCCAGTACAGCATTCCATGACCAAGCACATCAGCATAATGTATCATTTTATCAAGGAACATGTGGAAGAAGGACACATTGAGCTTCATTTTGTGTCTACAGACCAACAGCTTGCAGATATCTTCACCAAACCTTTGAGTGAAGCTATCTTTACAAGACTGGTAAATGAACTTGGAATGGTCTCTGGTTTTGACTAGAGATACTGGTTAGACTCAAAATCTATACATGTTTGATTTTATGCTCATGGTTCTTTGCATGTGTTAACTGTTATTTGTACCAGCATGTTAAACTCTGATAGTAAACTCTGTTAGTTATACTCTGTCAGTCATACTCTGTCGGTTAAATTCTGATGTTATACTCTGATTGTGATATTGTCTGAAACATATTGACCGATGAAGAAAGCTGTATGAAGCATGATTTTCAGTAAGTAATCATGAATCCTTTTAAGTGTTATAAATTCTGATTACAAAATGTGTAGAAATTTTACACAGCATGATACTGTCTCTATATTTCTAGCATCTCTTAGTTTATTGATCCTAAACACTGAGTCTGTATTAGCTGTTTGTGTTTTCTCTCATAAATTAATTGTATTAACTGATGAAAAGTCTAAACTCTGATTATTAAGTTGCAAATAATTTCACCCTCAAATCAAAAGATGCCAAAAAGAGCACAAATTCCTTTGAGATCATGTTGTGCCTAGGAAGATCCAGGAACTTATTGTATGAAATAAGGGCTAAAATCTTTGATTTTTGGTGACTAGTGCCAACCACTGATTACTGGAAAAATAAAAAATAATAATAATAAAAAAAATATTTTTTTTTTCTATAAAGGGGGTGAAAATAAAAGATATATTCAAATGAAAGGATATCAGTATACAGAGTTTAGATATAAATATCAGATTTTATTTTATATGAGAGTTTGGGCAACCAGTTTTTACTGCTTTAGTTTGTGGATTTTATGCACTTTGAGATGGTCTAAATATTCATATTCAGTAAACTCTACTAATTCACACACAAATACTCACACCTGTACAGTTTGTGAAAAGAGTTTATTTATAAAAGAGGAGGATTGGTAAAAGCTGATGAGTTGTGTACTCTACGCTGAGATAATTTTATTTTAATCTCTGATGATTAAAAGTACTTATTTGTTTCAGACAGTTAACAATTTTGAGAAAACATTCTTGAAAATAAAAGAGTATGATTGGTAACGGTTCTAATTTGTATTAAACAGAGGAGAGAGGTTGATTGTCTAGAAAAGTGTAAAAGGCGGTAATAATTGCTGTTTTTACTGCGCATGCGCATTGGAAACTATCAATTATTTGCTGTCAGTCATTGCATGTGTGCCACGTGTCCCACTCACACAGTTAACGGAGTAAGACAGTTGTGTATTAATGATTAAAAACTGTTCGGTTTTTAATTTTGAATTTCATATTTATACAATACACACACATACGTCTAAACTTTTCACATCTTACTTCAATTCATATCTATTGTCACACACACATATTCACAAACAGTTTCTTACTTTCAAACTTAATCGAAGCTTTTGCATCAGTTTCTTTGATTTCTTTCAAATCTTACTAATGGCGACTACAGCTTTTGTTTCTTCTGGGTTAGAATTTGTTCCAAATAACTATGCAGCACCATTAAACACTGCCAACGCTCCAGAAGCTTTTCATATGATTCAATAATTTCTTGCTCAGTCAGCGATTGGGCGTGCTTTAGTTGAACCAGCAAAACTTTCTGGTTTACAAATCAAGGCATTTTGGGAGTCTGGGATGTATGATGATGGTGGTGAGACTGGTAGCCCATCTATAATCTTTGAATATGAAGAAACAGAGTATGTAATTACTGCTGGAACCATTCGGGCTGCAATGGGGTTTCCTGAATTTTCGTCGTATACTATTGGAATGGGTGATGAAGATTTGTTAAGGATGATGCGAGAGATTGGGTATTCTGGACCCTTGACTAAGATTGGACAGTTGAAACGACCGTTCTTAAGGAAGGAGTGGAGCTTCTTCTTTGATTGCATTACAAGGACGTTTGGAAAGAAATGCACCAACTGGGATGCTATTCCCACAGACAGTCTGCAAATCGGGTACTCTCTGTTATATGATAATCATTTTGATTTTGCACGACTTGTTTTGAATAACTTAGGGGAGAAAATGACAGAAAATAGAAGGGTAGTTTACTTTTCTAGATTTTGTCAGATTTTATTATCTTATTGTGTTGAAGGGGTAGAAGTAATTGATGAAGATGTTTCTTGTTTTAAATTACACAAGAGAATATTTTCTGATCTTATTAATAAAGATGTTAAGAAAGGGGTTGTTGGAGACCTGTTGCTACCTGCATTAGTGCAACAGTTTTTGGCTGACTCTATCCAAGTAGAACAACAACCAGAACCAGTAAGAACAGAAGCTGCTCCTTCTCAACCAATTCGTACTGGTGGTAGAATCAAACATAGGGCTTTTAAACCAGCAAAGTCTGTTAAGCCAGCTACTGAGGTTGGGGTTTCTAAAACTTCTGTGCCAAACTCTGTTGGTACATCTAAGAAGAATAGAGCCAAGAGACCTCGTTCTGATGTTGAGGATGAAACTGAGACTCTGACTCAGAGAAGAAGACGGTTGATATCTAACTATTTGTTTGAAGAGTCAGATAATGAAGCTATTCCTGAGGCTGTTATTGAAGCTGTTCATGAGGATGAACAGAATGTAGATCCTGATGTTGAAATTCAGGATGCTGCTGTAGAACCTGATGCTGGTACTAAGGAGACTGAGGTTAATGATGAAACTACTGTGCCTATAGTGGACAGAGTAAATACTGATGAAACTCCTGAGGTGTTCCTTGAACCTTTATTGGAGATGGACAATGAAGAAGAAATTGAAGCACATCCTAGTATCAGTGTTTGTGATACTGAGGATGTGGCAGCTGATCAACCCACCCAGATAGTAGATGAGTCAATTGCAACTCATACAGAAATTCTTTCTGTCAATAATATAATTCCAGAAAAGGGTGAGGAGGTTGATCAGGTAGTGGAAACTGCTCAGATAATTCCTGAAGCTGCTGTAGAGAAATTTGATGAAGCTATGGCAGAGATTTTGACAGAGCCTGTTGTTCAAATAGAAGAGGTTCTTGTAAACTCTGAGATTCCTGAAGCTGCACAGCTAAATGCTGAGGTTACTGCAGAAAATGCTAATGAAGAGGCTGCAGAGCAGTTAGAGGAGAATGCTAATGAAGATAGAGTTGATCTTGATGATGCTGTTCATATATCTGTAAACTCTGATCTTCCTGAGAGAGCACAAGATAATGCTGATGAAGATGTTTCTATTTCTTCTAATGCTGCTTCTTCTGCAAACTCTGTTGATACATCTCAAAGAGTTGCTGCTCAACATGCTACAGAAGCTCACTTTCAGGAAATGTATTTTTCTAATTGGTCAAGCAGAGAAACTATCTTTTCTGATGAAAGAGCTGCTGATTTTGTGACCAAGTCTTCTAAGGAAATTCAAAATCCTGAACTTTTAACTCATCTCAAAGCCACAATTGTCCAAGTCAAATCATTGCATAATCGCTTTGATACTACTGATAAGGTTATTGATAGACTGAGAAATGACATAGTTGCCAGGGAAGTTACATTGAAAAAGGATAAATCTTTATATCTTTCCCTATGTCAAGAACAAAAGGATTTTAGCTCCAGGTTACTAAAGGTTGAAGAGAAAAAGACTTTGATGTCTGGAAAAATTGATTCTATTGCTGCATCACTAGAGTTGCTGACATCAGTTTTTATTCCTGATGATGTCAAAAAGGGGGAGAAAATATCTAAAGACAAATGCAGAAGGACTCCAACTTTAAGACTGAGGGATGATTCAAATGATGGTGGAAGCAGAGAAACAGAGAAAAGGTCAAAGTCTTCTCAAGAGCAAGGGCGACTTAGGTCAAACTCTGCTAGACAGACAAACTCTGAGAGGTTAAACTCTGGTAGTCAATCTTCTTCAAGACTTAAAAGTCTAGTGATTTCATCAAATCCAGTTACTGATGAAGAGATTGCTGCTAAGATTTTTATGGAAGAACATGGCAATGAAGCTACAATGGAAGATATAGATGCTGAGATGAAGCTTCTTGCTGAAGAGCACCAGAAAAAGATTAAAGCTGGTACTTATAAGAAGAAATCAGTAAAGGCTCCTAGAAAGAAGGAAGTTGGAATTTCTATCAAAGAAAATACTCAACAGAGTATACAATATACAAGGAGGCCTGTGATTGCAAATACTGATAAGGGAAAGGGTAAACTGGTAGAAGAAGGACAGTTACCAAAGAAGATTTATTCAACCTCTGACATTGCTCAAGTTGAATCAAGGATAAACAAATCAACCTCTGACGTTGCTCATGTTGATATTTCTACTAAAATTGTGACAACCTCTGACAAGGCTCAAGTTTTACAAACTCAGCTAGCTCCACAACTCAAAGGTTTCTTAAGACCTGTACTTTCTGAAACTCTGACGCTAGAACCTGTGAACTTTTCTCAAACCAGGACAGTACTTGGAAAAGAATCTTATGACAAGTCTGGTTTAGGTTCACACAGGGAAAAGAGAATAAATAACAGACCTTTAGATCAAACATCACTGGCAGAAGCTGGTATTGGGGTATCTCAAGAGAGCCTTGATAAACTAGAATCTGTTCAGATGGTCTATCATAAAGGAGTAAAGAAAGAGTTTCTGTTATATTTTATGTCTGATGGAAGAGTTTACAGAGTAGGAGAAGCTGATATTCAATTGAAGCTATGGGAAGAGCTTGAGTATGTTTTATACCTTCTCAAAGTCAAAAATAGAAGTACTCACAATGCTGCTTTAGTTCTAAGAGAAAGGATGCTGAAGACAAAAGCTATGCTTGGAGGAGGAGTTTCTAGTGCATATATTCCTAAGTACAGAGATGCTTATGGAAAGATTGTTGAGATGAAGAGAAACAGTGCTAAGTTCAAGACAGCACTGGGTATTAAAGTCTTGGAATTCAATCTGGAGTCAGACAAATCATACTATATTCAGCTAGGGAATGAAATGAGGAAGAACAACATTTATTCTCTGAGAGCTGCTATCTACCAGACTGGAGAAGGTGATCCAGAGCTCAAAGAACTGAAAGAAATCATGGTGGAAGAACTAGAAAAGGCTGAAAGGAGACTTCTCATCGATTATCTCAGGACAGTGCCTGATATTGAAGAGATTAAGTAAAGTCTGACTGTAAGTTTTTAAAGTTTTCTGTTCTAAGTTAAAGTTAAACTCTGATTATATTTAAACACTGCATTTGTTATATGTTTTGACATCATCAATTATCTATTAACTTGTACATCTTTATTATGCACAAGTTGGGGGAGATTGTTAGATATAATTGCTGACGTTTGTTCATCAGTGTTTAAGTACCAGGTACTCATCAGAGTTTACTTGAAGTCAGTCAGAGTTTATTTAAAGTCTGACGTGGAGAAAGTTTACCTTAGCTGTCGGTGCAGATATAAAGATTCTAGAAGCAATATATCTTGAAGATGGAAAGAAGCAAGATATATTGAGACAGTTAAGGAAACGGAACAGAAGATGGAAGCAATCCTAATTTGATATAATTTGTATAGCTAATTTATAGGAATATCAATTAGAGATTGATTATGTAACTGTGTATTATATAAACACAGATAGGTTAACCCTAAAAGGGATGCGAATACTGAATACATTATTTTTGTAACCTAGCAGCTCTCTGTGATTCTTTAACATCACAAAGAGAAGAGTTATTTTATATAATTCAGTTGTTGATTCATAAACAGTGTTCTTAAGTGTTATTATCATATTAATATTGATTATATATTGTGTAATCGGCCTAACAGTTACATTTTGTACCCACAGAGAAACAAATTGCAGACATCTTCACTAAACCGCTTGATGAATCCACTTTTTCTAAGCTGGTTGGTGAACTTGGGATGTTAAATCTTTCTAATTGATTTTGATTAGAAGTCAGTAACTGCAAGATAGTCCTAGTGAATACATGAGTTTAAGAATTTCCATATCCTTAGGACTCGTGAATTTATTTTCTGGAGCAATTCTCGTAGTTAGGATTATTGTACTAATTTTATGTCATAATTATGGATGATATATCTTCTGGCATTTAATTGGTTATTAATTCTAAAATTATTTAGGTGCTAATATTTGTTCTAAATATTTAAGCATCTATTTAATTTGAATTAATTTACTTTGTTTTAAACATTGTAGATTAATGCAGCATAATTTATTGGATTTTAATTGGTTAATATCATTTAATGATATTTAGTCGATTTTATTCTAAGAAAATTGTGAATTTTCTGTTAACATTGATTTTGGTAAATTTGAAAAAGTTTATTCAAATTAAAAGTTGACAGAAAAACAGAGGTTTGATTTTTAAAACAAGAACAGGTTTTAAAAATTGAATCAGAAGCAAAAAGCATCGAATTTAGAAAATTCGATAGTTTTTCTAAGTACTAAATGAAAACCATCGAAGTCAATTTCGATAGTTTTTAGAAGGGAAAAGAAAAACCATCGAAAACATTTTTCGATAGTTTTTGAAATTTGAATGAAAAATATATCGAAGTGATTTTAATTAATTTAATACTTAAATTTTTGATAGATTTTTCACACAGGTAAACCTCGATAGTTTTTGAGTTTTAAAAGAAAAACACTTTCGATAGTTTTCTGATAAAGGTCTGTTGGACTTCAAATTTTATCAACCTCGATAGTTTTTCAAAAACTATCGAAGTGTGAATTGACCATTTTACCCCCTCAAGAAAACCATCGATAGTACTTTATAAAACTATCGAACAATAAAGGACAAAAATACCCCTGAAAAGATCAGTAAGTATTTATATAGCCCTTAGACGTTTTTGTTCATTTCTCATTTTACAGATCTAAGAAGGCATACATATATACTTACATATATTTTCGAAGGAGAACAATAAGAACTCGATATTTTTCTTTTTTTTAACCAAGGATTACCCACTGTAAATCCAGTTTCACCACAGTGATTTCATTTTCAACAGTAAAGTCTCTGTACTGTCTGATTTCTGTGTTTTCTAATTTGGTTGTGGTTAAAAGATTCTATCAAAAGCAAGTTTTCGAACCTCAACTGATAGGAATTGTTCTTGAATAGTACTTTTTGATTGAGATCATTTTCTTTTGAAGTGTGTTTCAATTAAAATTACTTTTCTTGATTTTGAAAATTAGGGTTCTTAATTTGGGAGTTTTAATTGTTCGAAATCGTGAAAGTGATAAAAAGGGTTATTTTGTTAAAAGTTTGCTTAATTAGAAATAATTAATTAAAGTTAATTAGTTTTGGTTTAAATTGAATTTTTTGGATATTTGAAAAATAATGGCCGGAGAATTTATCGTAACTAAAACTAATCATGTCTCGTTTCAGAATGTGCAATCCATTGCGAACTTACAGTTTCGTGCATGGGCACAATTTCTGAACACACGTTCATTAGTGGCATATGCACTGAGTGCTCCCGTGGTCCTTTGCATCGATCAATTGACTGCGTTGTACACATCTGCCACTGACACATCTGAGAACAATGTAAGTGCCTTCAGTTTTGTTGTGCCAGGGGGCAGAACAATAAGGGTGACGGAACATGACGTTAATAGGGTTTTACATTTTCCAACAGAAAACCTTGTTCCGGATCCCACAACTGAGGAAATACATGCTTTCTTCACTCTCATAAGAAGTCAACAACCAAACTTCTTTGTGGGAGAGTTCCTAAAGCATTACTTGACCAAGTCATGGAATTTTTTATTTCACACTCTAATCCATGTTTTTACAGCTAAGCTGACAAATCTGCATGGTATTCCCTTATTTCTTCAGAAAATAGGATTTGGCATTGCTAACAATAGGCATATAAACATAGGAAAATTGGTGATTGATCAGATTATTCTGTGCATGGGACCACTAGATGAAAGAACAGGCATAAATGATGTGCTTTGTTTCTATCCTAGGTTCCTACAGCTAATTCTTAATGATGTGTTAACAGACGATGAATGGGAGACATTTGAAGGTGAGGAGACCATGGAGTGCATGAGGATGAAGAGCAATGCAATAACCGCTCTGATAAGAAAGAATCATCTTTCAGGGGTACCCACTATTCTAACTGAATATCTAATAACGGTGCCCCTACCACTTCTACCCCTAGGGGAACAGGTAAACGAAGGTAATATCCCTGAACCTGTACTGGCTCCTGAACCACAACCAATGGATGTTGATCCAGAGCCCTCAGCGGCCATTCCTGACCAAGAGGTTGCAAACCCACAATCTCTGACCACGGTCATTGAGCCTTTGGAAGAGCCAAATGAAACCATAAACGAACCTCCTTCCCCTACTATACCCATTGTAACAGCCCCAAATCCGGGGTCAGGGATTTAGGGTTGTCACAATCCATGTACTCCTTGCCTTACCAGTAATACTCACACCATTCATAATTTACCTGCTCATGACCCCACAACATATGTCTCACACACACACACACACACACACAGGTTAGAGTCTCAGAAATGACACAATACAACAACTGCGGAATAACTAACTTTTATTACAATACCCAAATGTCTTTTGAATCTGTTACTGATACAATTTCTAAGTATTGGTACATTACCAGCTTAGCCTTCTGATGCTCACAATCCTCTAATACCATTCATGTCTATACATAAGTTGAATACCAAAACCATAGCCTGATTCGATCGGTTCGTACTACTCCCGGGATCACTGCTAGAAACTGTTTATGGGAGCGCCTTGCGAGATATGTGCCGTCCCATAGGCATCCTGCTTCGCTGCTATATAATATATATAAAATAATAGCAAGAGTGAGCGATAGCTCAACAAGGTAATGAAAGTATGGCATAATTCTGCCTTTAATTCAACCCAGAAATAAAGCAGGTATAAGACAATAATTGTCATAATATCTCCATACTGAAATTATTTCCTTATCGGAATATATACCACAACAGTACTTAAAATATCAATTATCGTCTTTATACGAAAGATAAGTGAAATTCGTACTTGCCGTAGCAATTTATCAAGATAAGTATCCTTTACTGAAAACTCGAATATTTTCCCTAATCGGGATATGATAGAAATTTGGATGCTGACACCCTGCTCCAGTGACGTAGCACTCAGCAGTTGTGGATACTATAACACTCAGCAGTTCAAGATACTGTCAGATGGGAACACTGAACTCCGTATGTAGGAGAAATTTCATTTGAACTCTGTATTGAGATTTCAATAATTCCAGACGTGGATCGACGATGATCAGTCGCCGCTTCCAGGTCCACCGCGGGTCTTCTCTACTAGTAGAAGGATAAAAACTCCATCCGTAATTACCCTCAGGTAAAAGCTCCATCCGCAATTACCTTGGATGAAAGCTCCATCCGCAATCATCCTGAATGAAAGCTCCATCCGCAATCATTCTGGCGCAAGTTGGGCCAAATTCTAGTTCCCCGGGCAAATGCCCGTTCAAAGATCGCACTGGGATCCTTTGGTTACTCCCAGAATCAATCGGAAGTTAACCCATTAACCCATATTGGCTTTTAGCCGGACTTTCACAATCCCTGGTTACTCCCGAACAATGGGAAGCTAACCCATAAGTACATACTGGCCTATAGCCGGAAACTCAGGTTGAGCGACAAATAGTCTTCATGAAATCGAGATTGAATCTTTTACTCTTTTTGTGAAAGGGGAACCCTTAGTAGTAGGGCTATAATCCCAAAATAATATCTCTTATATAAACAAAGGAAGGAAACAAGATTTTCTCCCAACTCTGGATTTTCAATTCTCAATATGTACGAAAGCATTTAGATGGCTCAAGTGAGGTGATAATGATCGGGAATAATATTGGGGAATCCTTATAATTCTCGGAAATATTATTAAAGGTCAAGAATATAAAAAAAAATAATTCTCAAAGACCTCTAATGCTTTTAAACAAATAATATGATTTTTAAATCACTAAAAGATATTTAATAATTAATAAGGAAACATGTATTGAAGAAATTTCCTTAAATAAATGATTATTCAAACATAATCCTCTCTGAATAAATAAATATTCAATAATTAAACCTTGAATGAATAATAAATAATTAAATAAATAAACTTCGAATGAATAATAAAATAATATTCATTAAGTAAATGATCCTTAAATGGATATTCACAATAATATACTTCAAGTCAATAATCCCCAAATGAATATTCATAAATAATATACTTTAAGTCAATAATCCTCAAATGAGTATTCATAAATAATATACTTTAAGTCAATAATCCTCAAATGAATATTCATAAATAATGTACTTTAAGTCAATAATCCTCAAATGAATATTCATAAATAATATAAATAGTAAATCCTCGAATAACAGTACCCGATATCTTTATCGGAAAATAACCTTTAATATATATACAGAAAATATATTTATTTCTGATCTAAAGAAATATCTTACGTCCTTAACCTAAGGCCTTTATACAACCTGGCTTCTAACTAATATCCCATATCTAGCTTAGAAGCCCATAATCAAATCATTTTCAAGTAATAAATACTTTCCGGAACATAAATAATGGTTAATAATAATATTCCTCAAGATGAATAGTACTCTGCCGCTAGAATCCCTCCGGGTTTCCACGACTATCTATATAACAAAATATCGACTCCCGGTCTAGAGTCGAAAACAAGAAGTATGCTCTTATCTCTAGAGCTACAAGGTATACCGGTTATATATACTTAACTCAGAAGATCATATATAATCAAAAGGTCAAATTTTTATATCAACAGGAAATAAGATGTGTCGCAAAACTGTACAACTTTATACATGGAAAAAGAAGTATTATAATTAATACTTTAAAAGTACAAGTTTAGAAAACTTGCCTGATGCTCAAGAAGTGATAGGGGTTCGCGACGATGCCGGACAATCTAGACAAAGTCAAACGAAAACACACGGTTAATCCCCTCGATAAACCACTTATAACTCAATGCTTAAACACGTAAGCGAAATACAACCAAGGCATTTCTTGCTCGCTCTAGCGTCACTCTAAGTCCATGTTATTCGTCAAATACTTATATCATAAGTTTGGTTCGAAATCCATCCTCAAATCCAAGTTATACTTAACCATTTGGAACCTTGGTTTCTAAGTCTCGTTTTTAGTGGTTTTCACTTGCGCGACCTTGACTAAAACATTTTTATAAAATCGAAACATAATCTTTTTAATCCGAATCTTTTTCGTGAGCCTTCCTAACTGTCTCTAGTATTATTCCTCAAAGTTTCACATTTTACTATGGCTTCTAAGTGGTCCAAATATAGCCTCAAAGTGGCTGACCAGAGAAGGGTTGTTTCTCCGAACGACGTTTACTAAAACTCACTTTTCTCTTAAACCGTAAATCGTAAAGACATGATTCTTGCGCTCACGTAAACTAGAAACAAAGCTCTACACACTCATGTTCATCACTGAACCAAAAGAGGCAGTTAAGTTTTCGGATTCTAGGCAGTTTATAGAGTTACCGAAAATCGGGCATTACGACGGCTTAAAACTTAACGTTTCCCATTTTCAAAACACAACCAAATCAATATCAATCAATCCCAAACTCACCATCCACCTTATACACCCTCCACTCAGTCAAATCCTCCATGAATAATCAAAACAAATTCATAACCCATCCTCCAAACTCAATCAACAATTCATCTAATCGCTTAATCATGCTCTTAACTTTACATAAACATCAAAACCATTTCAAAACTCATATAAACAAAAGGGGCAGAGGTTTTTATACCTTCTCCAAGCTTGCTTGCTGCTATATCCCTTATGTAACCTTAGATCCTTGCTTAATACAACCTTTGGAAGCCACAAACTCAATATCCAAAAACAAAACAAAACACAAGTTACTATTCATCATCTTCTCCGACTGTTAATCACTGAAATCGAAGGGGTAAATCACGGGGTTGAGGTGATTGCTTACCATGGTTACGTCGGGCTTCTCGAGAGCTTCGATTTGAGTGGTAGAACGCCAAAAACGGACCACGGAATCTCAAGTTACGATCATTTCTTTCTCTCCCATTTTCTTTCTTCTTCTCTCCCGAAATTTTCTCTTCATTTTTCTTTTCTCCTTATCTTATCTTATTTAATTTAATAAATGTGCTGATATTTATTGGTTAAGGGGGTGAGTCATCACCTTGTCCTTGTCACCAGGACACGTGTCAAGCCATGGAGTATCATGGTGGCAAAGCAGGGACACGTGTCGCGCATGCATGTGTTTGGTTCGTTTCTTTTCACCTGGATGATCCAAATGTTGCATCCCTCGAATTAATCTTGTTACATGTTACTTCCATGTCTATATTTAATCCTGTAAATGTTGCCTTGTTCCTCTTGAAATGATTCGAAATATTTCCCAAAAAGAGCGAATAAAATTCTACGCGATTCTCGCAGTGAATAGTAACTATTCACTATTCATTCCAACAATCGAATCCTTAAATCGACTTTAATAAAATAATAAAATTCCAAAATATTAAATCCTCAAATCCTCAATTTTAATATCTCATTTCTTGAATATAATAATATATAATTCGCTGCCCGGTCAAATACTACACCAAAATAAAATTTGGAATTTCTGAATTCCGATCGTCTTTGCATTCACTTATTTACTCCGTAGATCACTAATATGACTTCCGAATATCCACACTACGTCTCGTACATAGGTGGCATGAAAAACTTTGTTAATTCTCAAAATCACTATTCATCCACCAAATTCACTATTCACTGATGCACTTAATCATAATAAGAAAAGTTTTAAATTTTACCAAAAATTCAGGTTATTACACCCATCATACATACATCCATGAGTGTAGAGGGAGATAGTGCCAAAGCAGCACCACATAAGGAGATACACCCTTCATCAGCAGCTCTGCCTTCCTCTAAAAGGAGAAGAATAGAAAACGAGGCAACTGTTGAAACTTCATTTCAATCATCCAAAGCGCCCTTTATTGATTTTTCTGATGCTGATTGGGCTACACTAACCAAATCTATATCTGAACCAATAGCTCAATCAAGCAAGGAGGAATTAACGGAAGCAACTGGTGTTCCGACCATATTACGGTCAGGTTCACTGGTTGAAGGTTCTAAGAACCAAGAGTCTTCACAGACGTCGAGAGAAGGTTCTGACCCAAATGCAAAATCTAAAGGGTCATTGCCTAGCTCCCCAGATGGAACATATCTGAATCCTGCGGGTAAAGGGTCTGACGTAGGTGCAGATCGGCAACTCGGTGACAATGAATCAATTTCAATTGAAGAGTTAACTGAGGAAAAGTCTTCACAGACTTTAGAGGGAGTTTCAGGATCTTTGCTGTTAATAGAGCCTGATTCTAGCCTCCTTGATATTCAAACTCTAGATCCTACAAAGGATACATCATCTACGGATGATCAGCAACTTGGTTTATCCAAGGACGGGGACTTGTGAAGCCCCATTGCACCACCAGTGACCTCCTTAAGGATGGCTACGGTGAATTCTGATGCAGGTACAAAGAGCAATATGGGAATGAGTGAAACCCAAACACATACACCTGGCCTGAGTGAGAAAGGAAATATGAGTGAAACACCAACAGAAACGTTGAGTGTACACCCAGAGCCAAATGTGAGGAGTGACACCCTAACCCTACCACATATTGATGATTTGCTACTACCTACTGACAGAGAGATACATGTTCAATCCACTCTCAAGGAGATGACGGTTCATGATAAGCAAGGAAATCCACTATTCAAGGTTCCACTGAGACCTTCCTTTGACCAAGGGATCTCTTCTGGTCAAGCCAATGCTTCTTTAATGTCTATTCAAGAGAAGGTTGACTTGGCTGCAGCTGATTCTAGAAGAACTTACAGGGTCTTAGGCAGTGCATCTGGCACTATAACAGGTACTAAAAAGGCAGTGGACTCCTTGAAGAAGGAAGCAATGGAGGAACTAGTCGACTTGAGAACAGATGTCCAAGAGCTCAAGGATGGATTCATGAATGAAGTAAATGCTCTACAACAAGGACAAGAAGCTTTGAAAGAAGACGTTCTGGTTATCCGGGATGGTCAAGCTAGGATAAAAGATGCAATGAACACCCTGTAAAGAGTGGAGTCTAAGCTAAACCAGAGATTGGATAAAATTGAAAAGACTACCAAATTGAGACTGGATGACATTGACCTGAAGCTAGATTCTATACATGAGATGAATAGGGACATTTCTGATTTCATGGAGAACCAAAGTGACGGAGTGCAGTCGATATGGAATATGTTGAGGAACCAACAACCCGGACCATCAAATCAACAACCTGATCCTACTACGAACTTTTATGCTGAGGTTAACTTCATCGAGGATTCCTCAACTAAGGGGGAGAAAGTTGGAGAATGGGAGGCAAATGGATGGGGATTATGGGAAACCAATGAAACTATTCCGGTTAGACAGTACTGGATTGAAGACATGCAAGAAGAAGAGAGTGAAGAGGAATTTGAAATCATGCATGAGCATCAACAACAAGAAGAGCATGAGCCATATTATCCAGAGCCTATAGAACATCCTATCTTGGATGATGATATGGAAGAAGAAGCAAATTCTCTGTCACTGGAACAGGAAGCTGCCTTGGAGATATTGAAAGCTGAAAGAGCTGAAAGAGATGCCAGGCAAGCTGAGAAGGAAAGACACCAAGCAGTTCTAAGGAGTGAGAAGCTAAAAAAATTCAAGGTGTATGCTGAAGTGAGGAAGAAGAAGATGATAGATTTGGCAAAGAAACAAGGTATTGACTAGGAGATGGTTTATAAAACCTTCTGTGGAGTTGAAGACGGATTAGAAGTCAACGACAATACGAAGGTGGAAGTTATCATTCAGGACATCAGAAGTGCAAATCCTGAAGATCAGACTTACTTCACTGCACTGAGAAATTCTGTGATCTTTCTGAAAGCTGGGGTTAAAGCAAATGGTGCCTGGAACATAGTGATCAATTTTCTTGAGAAAGGTACATTTGTGATTTCTACTAAGTTTTTTGAACAGAGAACATACACGGAACTGTAGGTGATGCTCGTCAAGATACAAAGGACTACAAGGCTAAATGAACTGTTCCGTGAGCATGTTAAATAAATCTTGATGAAAGTCAGTCCAGAGATTACTGAAAACCCTCCAATGGTTAGATTCATGACGAATGACTTGTTCAGAATCTGCTATCTGACGGAGGACAAACTGAAGGATTATCCAAGTAACTATCTGATATCAGTGGAGAAGTATCTTAGATCCACTGGATTCACATCAACGGAGAAGGACAAAGTAGCAGACACTCTGAGAAGATTTCTAATGGAGAATGTTCCTTACTATAGGAAGAGAGTGGAGAGAGGATTGGAAGTGCGTCTGTAACAGCCCCAAATCCGGGGTCAGGGATTTAGGGTTGTCACGATCCATGTACTCCTTGCCTTACCTGTATTACTCACACCATTCATATTTCACCTGCTCATGACCCCACATTATATGTCTCACACACACACACACACAGGTTAGAGTCTCAGAAACGACACACTACAACAATTGCGGAATATATAATTTTTATTACAATACCCAAATGTCTTTTGAATCTGATATTGATACAATTTCTAAGTATTGTTACATTACCAACTTAGCCTTCTGATGCTCACAATCCTCTAATACCATTTAGGTCTATACATAAGTTGAATACCAAAAGCCGTAGCCTGATTCGATTGGTTCGTACTACTCTCCGGATCGCTGCTAGGAACTGTTTAATGGACACGCCTTGCAAGGTATGTGCCGTCCCATAGGCATCCTGCTTCGCTGCTATATAATATATATAAAATAATAGCAAGAGTGAGCGATAGCTCAGCAAGGTAATGAAAGTATGGCATAATTCTGCCCTTTTTATTCAACCCAGAAATAAAGCGGGTATAAGACAATAATTTGTCAAAATATCTCAATACTGAAATTATTTCCTTATCGGAATGTACTCCAAAAATAGTACCATTGCTGTACTTCAAATATCAATTCATAAAACTCTGCAACTTTCAATATTTATACTATGAACAAAGTTCTAGTATAGTATAAAAGATGATATAACAAGATAACTTAATATATCCTTTCTGTAAAATATCTGCTATATAAAATATAAGCAGACTATCAACATATACTTGAAAGATGAAGTGATAAGGAAAATTCAATACCATCTTTCATATCAAACATTTACCCCATATCATAATTTGGAAATAAATACAATGTAAAATATTTCCAATTCATTTCTAAGCTCATCTGGTTTCATATATCTTTTCATAAAATCACATGCTTTCTGATAAACTCATATACTGGAATATACTGGATTACTCTTGAGTAACCTTTCTGAAAACTTTCATGAAAACTGAATAACTGGAATGAACTGTCTTTCTTTGAAAACTTGCATAAAACTGAGTAACTGGAATAATTTCTCTTTCTCTGAAAACTTGCACAAAATGTGCTCTTTCATGAATAGTAAACTGTAGATGGAGATTCTGGGCGACAAGGATGCCTCTACGATGATCAGTCGTAAGGCAATCCCCACTGCTGTTTTTCTACGTAGAAGGGAAAATAGGGCAGACGCTAACTGACCTACCTCCCCGCCAATCGGGGGAAGAGCATACCCATTCACTTAGGGGTACCCATTCACTTAGGGGCCTCCGATACTCTTCTCTGCCGATTGGTTGTAGGGGGAAGAGCATACCCATTCACTTAGGGGTACCCATTCACTTAGGGGCCTACGATGCTCTTCTTTCATCCTACGGTCTGGAACTATCTGATAATCTAAGGGAAGAACAGACCCGTCCATAGACCGCCGGTCTACGCGTAATTCCCTTAGGGGACGGTCGCCACTCCGTCCCTTACACATTCTCCGAGTTCGAGAAAATCCATAACCTTGAAACATAAAGTTCCTTTCCCTTTTTCCAAAGTATACGACTCCACAAAGTAGTCATATCTGGTTGGAAAGGAAAATTCACTCATATTTCCCAAGCTGATGCTTGTTCATGGATACAACTGATTTCACTGCTTTTACTCCTCGAATCTTGAGAGAGTAATCAAAATCATTTTTAATGGTAGTATATCAAACTGATGATTTCCTTGATTTAAAAAGATTTAGGACCGGGCAGTCCACTTGAAACAAGCATATCTCTTGAGAAAGGTTCCATGTATCTTTGAAGTTTGAGCGAGCATTTAAGCCTTTTTGAATATAGACTTAAACGGGAAATAGTTTTGGGAACCTTCTCTAATTATATTTATAATAAAATTGACTGAAAAATACTTTATTAGCTATCTAGGGTTTAAAAATAGTTTTCTCAAAACACTTCCTTAAGAAGTAGGGCTTTAAATAATTAAATCAAACTATATTTAACAAAGAATATTTATTTAGAATTAATTCTCAAGTACTTTCTTAACAAAAGGGTAGATACTACTATTCATCATATATTTAAAATATACCCGTAATAGCTTAAACTCCAAATGATCTTTAATTTGTAAACCACTTATCGAGATTAATTGTAATAACACAATAAAATAACCCTAGATAGCAACTGATACCATTCCTAGTATATAAAATAAATATAGAGAATATATAATATATCTCTAGATAACAACTGATACCATTCCCGGTCCAAAGTATAATGCAGAGTATATATCCCCCTACTGAGGGTTTTGCTTAACATATCGACTTATATATATATATATATATATATACCATAACCATTGGAGTAACTTTGTTATCATTCCGGAACAAAGCGATTTTAAGAAAACATTTTGAAAATGATATTCATCTAATTAAACAAATTTAATTAGACGAATAAGACTTATTTAATCCGTAAATGCTTCCAGAAGTATTTACTAATTAAATAAACACTAGTTTATTGGTGATGTTGCCTTTAGGTTAATTATTGCGAAAATCTTTCTAAAAAGCTCTGTCCGGGTTTTCGAAAATATACCTTACAAAATAACCCTGATACGCTGGCTGAGTTATAAACTCAATACATGCTCTGCCCTCTGAGCCTAGGGCCTTTATAAAAACCTGGCTTATAACCGCTATCCCATATCTAGCTTATAAGCCAGTTACCAATTCATTTTCAAATAATAACCTTCGAATGAGGTAATATTCAAATAACATTCCTCAAATCATTTCCAGGTAATTAATACTTTCTGGAAATATAATAATGCTTAAAAATAATATTCCTCAAGATGAATAGTACTCTGCCGCTGGAATCCCTCCGGGTTTCCACGACTATTTATATAACACAAATATCGACTCCCGGTCTAGAGTCGAACAATAAACATGCTCTTATCTATAGAGCTACAAGGTATACCGGTTCATGAATACTTTATCACAAAGTTCGTATATAATCGAAAGTCAAATTCTATTCCATATGAAACAAGATATATCGCAAAACAGTACAGCTCTATACATGGCAAAGCAGTATTATAGAATCAATACTTCAAAGTATAGATTTAGAAAACTTGCCTGATGCTCGAGAGGTGATAGAGTTCGTGACAATGTCGAACAATCTAGACAAAGTCAAACGAAAACACACGGTTAATCCCCTCGATAAACCATTTATAACTCGATGCTTAAACACGTAAGCGAAACACAACCAAGGAATTACTAACTCGTTATAGGCTTATACTAAGTCCACGTTATCCGCCAAATACTTATATCATAAGTTTGGTTCGAAATCCATCCTCAAATCCAAGTTATACTTAACCATTTGCAACATCGGTTTCTAAGTCGTGTTCTTAGTGGTTTTCACTTGCGCGACCTCGACTAAACCATTTTTATAAAATCGAAAAATAATCTTTTTAATGCGAATCTTTTTCGTGAGCCTTCCTAACTGTCTCTAGTATTATTCCTCAAAATTTCACATTTTAATATGGCTCCGAAGTGGTCCAAATATAGCCTCAAAGTTGCTGGACAGAGAGGAGTCATTCTTCCGAACGGCATTTACTAAAACTCACTTTTCTCTTAAACCGTAAATCGTAACGACATGATTCTTGCGCTCACGTAAACTAGAAACAAAGATATACACACTCATGTTCATCACTGAACCGAAAGAGGCAGTTAAGTTTCCGGACTCTAGGCAGTTTATAGAGTTACCGACAATCGGGCATTACGACGGCTATAATCGTAACGTTTCCATTTTACGATCACTCCAAATAACCAACCAAGGCAACCCATACCTCATCAATCTCAACAAACATCCATTTTACATCTCTAAGTCCAGTGGTGAGACTAAAATCAATCACCCATCATTTTACACATCAAAACAAAGCCAAATATCTAAGGATGTTCTTATTAAGCACTAATCTTTATGTAACATCAAAACCACATCAAAAACTCATAATAACTCAAAGGGGCAGAGGTTTTTATACCTTCCTTGATGCTCTAACAACACCAACCAGTGATCACAATCACTCAACAAGCCTTAGATACTCCTTACAAAGCTTAAACCTTAAGATCCAACCAAGAAAACAAGTTAACAATTTTCGGAGTTACTATTCATCACCACTTTGTAAAATCCATATAAAATCGAACAATAAGAGTTTGGTTCTGAGATTTTTACCACACCTTCTACTCTTCAAGGGCTTTCGTTTGAGTCCTATCTCATCACCAGGGGATGCTTGAAGCTCGACTTATTGGCTCTCTAAGGTGAGAGGTTGAAACTGTCATGGACTGGACAGTTTGGTTTCTTCAACTTGGAGAGGATATTTGACTAGGCTAAACACCTTGGATTGCCATGAAATTTTGAACGAGTGTTATAAATGGAGTGGAGAATCTGTGGTTAAATTTTGGTGATTTTATCATGGGTGTATTGTGAGATACGAATTTTTATTTGAGGGTTGCTCTAACAGATCAGTTTGGAGAGAAAGTGGTTTCTTGCTTTTCTTCTTTTCTTTCTTTGTTTAATCACTTGATATTTATCCAATGTGGTGAGTCATCACCCCTGGTCTCTTCTTGTCTTGACACTTGGCAAGCATGCATTGGCTTGGGATAAAGTAGCTTTCCTGGTTCGTTTAATTTCGTAGAACGCTCGCAAGGTTTCTCGAGGGTTCTATCGAGGTATTTTACCGAAATCGTTCTCGATACTTCTAATTCATTTATCAAATCCATATCCATGGAATTAATAATTTAAATCCTTAAATACCCTCAAATAATAATTATTTAGTCCGTTTTTGGTGAAATTTCGGAGAAAACGAAAAATGCTATTTTTCCGATTCTGACAGCTTCTGCATTCTTTTATTTCCATCGTAGATCACTAATGTGACTTCGGAATATCCACACTACGTCTCGTACATAGGTGGCATGAAAAATTTTGTTGATCCTCAAAATCACTATTCATTCACCACATTCACTATTCACTGATGCACTTAATCATAATAAGAAAAGTTTTAATTAATCCAAAAATTCGGGTTATTACATTCTCCCCTCCTTAAAAGGATTCCGTCCCGGAATCAACTTAGGAGTAACTGGGGTACTTCTCTTCCATTGCACTTTCTAACTCCCAGGTGGATTCTTCCACCTCTTGATTTTCCACACCCTCTCACGAGGATATCTTCTAACATCACGAATCTCTAGCCTCATATTCTCTATCTTGTTTGCACAGAAATACACCAGCATAAACTTGCTTGTCATTCATTAACTTGCCATTTAGCTTATCAATAGCAGTACTATCTCTAAACTCGCGGGCTTAGTCCGCATACTTTCTCTGTCTGTCTTGGCTGTTACTAGCCGCTTGTTGGTGAAATCTTTTGTCTTTCTAGTCTGTTGGACTAACTTGGGTTTTGTGTAAAATCTCATCCTTCAACTCCCGATCATTCGGAATCCATCTCTGTCTCATTTTAATCCAGGGTATCGGCCACCCCATTGGCCTTCCCCGGATGGTAGTGTATCTCACAGTCATAATTCTAGGTCAATTCTAGCCATTCCTCCATCTCATGCTATCTACTATCACAGGCAACTCAAAGCCAATTCATTACATTCCATGAAATTTGTGGGTGCATTAGTCAACCCAAAATAACTTCGCTGAAAACTCGAAGTGTCTATTCCTAGTACGAATCGCAGTCTTGGGTATATCCTCGGATTTAACTTCCAACTGGTGATATCCAGTTCTTAAATAAATTTGGAAATACACAGCGTTCTTCTGCTGATCAAACAATCATTTACCAGGGTACCTATTCTCCATGTCGAACTCATACAACTCTCGCGGTTCGATGCATAATCTTGTGTTAATATCTTTCTTTCTTACGAACAACACCGGGATTCCTCACGGTGATACACTGGGCCTTATCATACCCTTATACAACAACTCTTGTAACTGAGTCTCCAACTCTTTCATTCCCACTATACCCTGAATACTCGGTATTCATTCTCATGTCATCCAAATCGATATCTGGTAGCTCATTAAAACCTTGTACAATCTCCCAAAACCATTGTCGTTTCCTTTATACTTGGTATCTGTTTTCTTGGCGTCAACCATAAGAGCTAATTAAGCCTCGTATTTCTGGCATAATAATTCCTTAGTCTGACTATATTCAAGAATCTCTGAACCTGTCTCCATTCTTTATTTATTACTCTCTATCCCTTACAATCAGTTTGGGCTCCATTGGGTGTCAACCAACCCATTCTTATTATAATATCACTTCTCCCAACTTGAAAGGAATCAGGTCTATCGAAAGTGTCGACCTCATGTTTCTAGTTCAAAATCTAGATGTACCAGTCTTATGGAAAATCCCTTGATTGACTATTTCTACAAGTAATTATTCCTCTAAAACAACACGCTGCACCTCTCCCAAGTCACAATACCAGCTCCCTCTGACTCCATCGTCAGTACTTACCTTGCTAACCCAGAGGTAGTGTCCATTCGTAAACAACTCCTCCAAAACCTCAATCTCACCATAAGGCATTTATCTAACAACGTTGTCACTGGAGTTCACGGCACATTACTATTTCTTTCACATATATCGATTGACACGCTTTCCATTATCATAATATCCTTGGGAGAATAAACCAATTTCATCGAGATGTCACTAACATTCTATTCGTCTTAGGGATTCGCTCCTGTCATAGGCGACTTCGTTACAAATCTAATTCCTATCAGCGAATTTTGACTTATTTGACCTGATTGGCCTCCCCTTAGAATTCAACGAGGATAATAATATCATGGGGCCTTGAAAAGACAGCTCCCATATCAAGGAAAACGTCACACACTGGTGATCATAAGGTTATGAGTTTTAAGGTAACCTTATCGGAGGTAAAAGAATTTACCGAGAGATCAACATGATCATAAGAACTCAACGTTGTGTGCCTCGATTGAGACATTACTAAAGGTAATTAGCCTTCTTGTATTTCACAACTTACAAGTGATGGCGTCCCATCAGACTTCTATCACACAGACAGATAGTCCTTGTAGCCCCTATAAGTATAGGGTTGTTCGTCTCAGTGGAAGTTGAAAAGTATGAAAGCAATTCGAGATCAATTTAATGATTATCGTCTTTCGACAATATTTCTCAAAGGAACACCTTGGATTAAATTTGAACAGATTCCAAAGGTGCGGTTTTCCAAAGAAAATACAAAGAAAAGAATAACCAAAAAGGATACTGGTACTTAACAAACAAGTGGTGAGGTATCACCATAGGGTCATTCATTATTTGAAGAAAAGCCAAAGCTTAAATAACATCATTTGACAGGGTTTCGAAACCTGAAAGTAGGCATTGTGACAGCCTCTGGCACAAGTGAAACTGAATAGGGTTTAGCACAAGTGTTATAAAACAACTTCGAAGAGGGAATATACCCTTTATCAGAATTCTTTCCTGGAGAGAGGTCAAGATAGATCATAGATTGGGGAAATATCCCACATAATTTGCAAATGGGGAGGGTACTACCAAGGTCTCTACGGATGCCTTATATGTCGGCTCCTTTGATGGATATTCGTTCAATTCTAAAGCCTTTCCTTTCCACGCACCCTAAGTTGTTCGATACTTACGTCATTGCCGACTTATAATAGTCGCTAAGAATTCAACCATCAACATTCGCAATCGCAGGGGGGGTTTTATTCGACCCGGCGCAAACATCTTAAGTAAGTGTTCTGTTCTATAAGCAGACTTCGATACCGTTGTCGCCCATAGCAATGATAATTCCACATGTCGACTGGGCGATACTCTGGAAGATCGTTAGAATCTACAGGCTTAAATCCGGTCTCTATTTCAATCATCCTTATACTCAATATTCCTTCTCCCATATCCATCACGTGTGCTACATAAGCTTAACACTTTTGGCACAATAGCCTTTTCATTTAAGTCAATCCCGGAACTTCTCAGTCCGTCTTGGTCCTTACATATATTTCACCTTTACCGCCCCATTTCAACTTCATCATTTTATCTCTACAATCAATTATAGCAATCAGGGTCTGTCCACCAACCCATATAACGGTTATCTTACCCAATCCACAGGGTTCGCTCTAGTTTCCATTCTCTTTGGTAACATCCTCTGGTAATCAGAAAGACAAGGTTTGCCAAAATTTGCTGAATTTCTCTCCAAATCTGGGAAATTTGATCAATCTATTTACCTACTAGTAATACTCGGATCTGATTTCCGACCTTTCTGTTCTATCCTTATAATTCCTTCCTGGTTTCCTGAGGGTGGTAAATCTCGTTCTCGATCCCGTCTTAGCGTGCTTGTCTTACCATAACATTTACATGGTACATATACCCAAAATTCTCCTTGAGATAATAAAATCCCTCAATGATGTAATAGACACTATTTCCAGTGGAATCGCTGGTCGTGGGGAATTGAAACCTCATAGCCAAAGCAATTCCTTACACTATTCTAGGCAACTAAGTACCCTTAATCGTTCGTGAAAATCTGAACATCTTGGTTCTTACGTATGCCGCCTCCTTATGGGCAACTATAACCGACTACGAGTAACAGGTTTCGTTCAAGTCGAATCAATCCACTGATACTGGCTATACTGCCTATACCTCTTCTGCTTTGGAGACTCTACTCCATTTTCTTTGTCATATTTCTTGATGAATCATGAACGATCCTTAAACTCTCGTTTCGTCACTTATTTATCCCTTGAAGGTTCGTCCGGTCTTATTGTACGACCTCAAGTAACATACTACACCTTTATCAATCAACACTTCCTCTACCAGATTCTTTCCTTGACCCACTATGGGGTCTTCCTCTAGATCCTCCTATGGATCTTCCTTATCAGGTCTCCGTCCATTTCAAGGAACGCATCATCAAATGCCTACTCGAAGGCCTCGGGGTCTGGTATCTCAGAATCCCATCAATCTATAACTCATACGATTCGAGGTGGCTAACCATGAAGTCCTAAGTACGGTTTCCAAAAGAAGTCCCCTCTCGGGCTTCATCTTAAACAGTCAGGGTCACGTCCTCTAACCCGACTACGAACTCAATTGGAGCTCTAGATGCTCTTATTATTCTTAAGGGTATTGTAAGACTCGATCTCCTATCGTTTCTGAGGACTGTAACCTAAAGCTCTGATACCATCTCTGTAACAGCCCCAAATCCGGGGTCAGGGATTTAGGGTTGTCACGATCCATGTACTCCTTGCCTTACCTGTATTACTCACACCATTCATATTTCACCTGCTCATGACCCCACATTATATGTCTCACACACACACACACACACAGGTTAGAGTCTCAGAAACGACACACTACAACAATTGCGGAATATATAATTTTTATTACAATACCCAAATGTCTTTTGAATCTGATATTGATACAATTTCTAAGTATTGTTACATTACCAACTTAGCCTTCTGATGCTCACAATCCTCTAATACCATTTAGGTCTATACATAAGTTGAATACCAAAAGCCGTAGCCTGATTCGATTGGTTCGTACTACTCTCCGGATCGCTGCTAGGAACTGTTTAATGGACACGCCTTGCAAGGTATGTGCCGTCCCATAGGCATCCTGCTTCGCTGCTATATAATATATATAAAATAATAGCAAGAGTGAGCGATAGCTCAGCAAGGTAATGAAAGTATGGCATAATTCTGCCCTTTTTATTCAACCCAGAAATAAAGCGGGTATAAGACAATAATTTGTCAAAATATCTCAATACTGAAATTATTTCCTTATCGGAATGTACTCCAAAAATAGTACCATTGCTGTACTTCAAATATCAATTCATAAAACTCTGCAACTTTCAATATTTATACTATGAACAAAGTTCTAGTATAGTATAAAAGATGATATAACAAGATAACTTAATATATCCTTTCTGTAAAATATCTGCTATATAAAATATAAGCAGACTATCAACATATACTTGAAAGATGAAGTGATAAGGAAAATTCAATACCATCTTTCATATCAAACATTTACCCCATATCATAATTTGGAAATAAATACAATGTAAAATATTTCCAATTCATTTCTAAGCTCATCTGGTTTCATATATCTTTTCATAAAATCACATGCTTTCTGATAAACTCATATACTGGAATATACTGGATTACTCTTGAGTAACCTTTCTGAAAACTTTCATGAAAACTGAATAACTGGAATGAACTGTCTTTCTTTGAAAACTTGCATAAAACTGAGTAACTGGAATAATTTCTCTTTCTCTGAAAACTTGCACAAAATGTGCTCTTTCATGAATAGTAAACTGTAGATGGAGATTCTGGGCGACAAGGATGCCTCTACGATGATCAGTCGTAAGGCAATCCCCACTGCTGTTTTTCTACGTAGAAGGGAAAATAGGGCAGACGCTAACTGACCTACCTCCCCGCCAATCGGGGGAAGAGCATACCCATTCACTTAGGGGTACCCATTCACTTAGGGGCCTCCGATACTCTTCTCTGCCGATTGGTTGTAGGGGGAAGAGCATACCCATTCACTTAGGGGTACCCATTCACTTAGGGGCCTACGATGCTCTTCTTTCATCCTACGGTCTGGAACTATCTGATAATCTAAGGGAAGAACAGACCCGTCCATAGACCGCCGGTCTACGCGTAATTCCCTTAGGGGACGGTCGCCACTCCGTCCCTTACACATTCTCCGAGTTCGAGAAAATCCATAACCTTGAAACATAAAGTTCCTTTCCCTTTTTCCAAAGTATACGACTCCACAAAGTAGTCATATCTGGTTGGAAAGGAAAATTCACTCATATTTCCCAAGCTGATGCTTGTTCATGGATACAACTGATTTCACTGCTTTTACTCCTCGAATCTTGAGAGAGTAATCAAAATCATTTTTAATGGTAGTATATCAAACTGATGATTTCCTTGATTTAAAAAGATTTAGGACCGGGCAGTCCACTTGAAACAAGCATATCTCTTGAGAAAGGTTCCATGTATCTTTGAAGTTTGAGCGAGCATTTAAGCCTTTTTGAATATAGACTTAAACGGGAAATAGTTTTGGGAACCTTCTCTAATTATATTTATAATAAAATTGACTGAAAAATACTTTATTAGCTATCTAGGGTTTAAAAATAGTTTTCTCAAAACACTTCCTTAAGAAGTAGGGCTTTAAATAATTAAATCAAACTATATTTAACAAAGAATATTTATTTAGAATTAATTCTCAAGTACTTTCTTAACAAAAGGGTAGATACTACTATTCATCATATATTTAAAATATACCCGTAATAGCTTAAACTCCAAATGATCTTTAATTTGTAAACCACTTATCGAGATTAATTGTAATAACACAATAAAATAACCCTAGATAGCAACTGATACCATTCCTAGTATATAAAATAAATATAGAGAATATATAATATATCTCTAGATAACAACTGATACCATTCCCGGTCCAAAGTATAATGCAGAGTATATATCCCCCTACTGAGGGTTTTGCTTAACATATCGACTTATATATATATATATATATATATATACCATAACCATTGGAGTAACTTTGTTATCATTCCGGAACAAAGCGATTTTAAGAAAACATTTTGAAAATGATATTCATCTAATTAAACAAATTTAATTAGACGAATAAGACTTATTTAATCCGTAAATGCTTCCAGAAGTATTTACTAATTAAATAAACACTAGTTTATTGGTGATGTTGCCTTTAGGTTAATTATTGCGAAAATCTTTCTAAAAAGCTCTGTCCGGGTTTTCGAAAATATACCTTACAAAATAACCCTGATACGCTGGCTGAGTTATAAACTCAATACATGCTCTGCCCTCTGAGCCTAGGGCCTTTATAAAAACCTGGCTTATAACCGCTATCCCATATCTAGCTTATAAGCCAGTTACCAATTCATTTTCAAATAATAACCTTCGAATGAGGTAATATTCAAATAACATTCCTCAAATCATTTCCAGGTAATTAATACTTTCTGGAAATATAATAATGCTTAAAAATAATATTCCTCAAGATGAATAGTACTCTGCCGCTGGAATCCCTCCGGGTTTCCACGACTATTTATATAACACAAATATCGACTCCCGGTCTAGAGTCGAACAATAAACATGCTCTTATCTATAGAGCTACAAGGTATACCGGTTCATGAATACTTTATCACAAAGTTCGTATATAATCGAAAGTCAAATTCTATTCCATATGAAACAAGATATATCGCAAAACAGTACAGCTCTATACATGGCAAAGCAGTATTATAGAATCAATACTTCAAAGTATAGATTTAGAAAACTTGCCTGATGCTCGAGAGGTGATAGAGTTCGTGACAATGTCGAACAATCTAGACAAAGTCAAACGAAAACACACGGTTAATCCCCTCGATAAACCATTTATAACTCGATGCTTAAACACGTAAGCGAAACACAACCAAGGAATTACTAACTCGTTATAGGCTTATACTAAGTCCACGTTATCCGCCAAATACTTATATCATAAGTTTGGTTCGAAATCCATCCTCAAATCCAAGTTATACTTAACCATTTGCAACATCGGTTTCTAAGTCGTGTTCTTAGTGGTTTTCACTTGCGCGACCTCGACTAAACCATTTTTATAAAATCGAAAAATAATCTTTTTAATGCGAATCTTTTTCGTGAGCCTTCCTAACTGTCTCTAGTATTATTCCTCAAAATTTCACATTTTAATATGGCTCCGAAGTGGTCCAAATATAGCCTCAAAGTTGCTGGACAGAGAGGAGTCATTCTTCCGAACGGCATTTACTAAAACTCACTTTTCTCTTAAACCGTAAATCGTAACGACATGATTCTTGCGCTCACGTAAACTAGAAACAAAGATATACACACTCATGTTCATCACTGAACCGAAAGAGGCAGTTAAGTTTCCGGACTCTAGGCAGTTTATAGAGTTACCGACAATCGGGCATTACGACGGCTATAATCGTAACGTTTCCATTTTACGATCACTCCAAATAACCAACCAAGGCAACCCATACCTCATCAATCTCAACAAACATCCATTTTACATCTCTAAGTCCAGTGGTGAGACTAAAATCAATCACCCATCATTTTACACATCAAAACAAAGCCAAATATCTAAGGATGTTCTTATTAAGCACTAATCTTTATGTAACATCAAAACCACATCAAAAACTCATAATAACTCAAAGGGGCAGAGGTTTTTATACCTTCCTTGATGCTCTAACAACACCAACCAGTGATCACAATCACTCAACAAGCCTTAGATACTCCTTACAAAGCTTAAACCTTAAGATCCAACCAAGAAAACAAGTTAACAATTTTCGGAGTTACTATTCATCACCACTTTGTAAAATCCATATAAAATCGAACAATAAGAGTTTGGTTCTGAGATTTTTACCACACCTTCTACTCTTCAAGGGCTTTCGTTTGAGTCCTATCTCATCACCAGGGGATGCTTGAAGCTCGACTTATTGGCTCTCTAAGGTGAGAGGTTGAAACTGTCATGGACTGGACAGTTTGGTTTCTTCAACTTGGAGAGGATATTTGACTAGGCTAAACACCTTGGATTGCCATGAAATTTTGAACGAGTGTTATAAATGGAGTGGAGAATCTGTGGTTAAATTTTGGTGATTTTATCATGGGTGTATTGTGAGATACGAATTTTTATTTGAGGGTTGCTCTAACAGATCAGTTTGGAGAGAAAGTGGTTTCTTGCTTTTCTTCTTTTCTTTCTTTGTTTAATCACTTGATATTTATCCAATGTGGTGAGTCATCACCCCTGGTCTCTTCTTGTCTTGACACTTGGCAAGCATGCATTGGCTTGGGATAAAGTAGCTTTCCTGGTTCGTTTAATTTCGTAGAACGCTCGCAAGGTTTCTCGAGGGTTCTATCGAGGTATTTTACCGAAATCGTTCTCGATACTTCTAATTCATTTATCAAATCCATATCCATGGAATTAATAATTTAAATCCTTAAATACCCTCAAATAATAATTATTTAGTCCGTTTTTGGTGAAATTTCGGAGAAAACGAAAAATGCTATTTTTCCGATTCTGACAGCTTCTGCATTCTTTTATTTCCATCGTAGATCACTAATGTGACTTCGGAATATCCACACTACGTCTCGTACATAGGTGGCATGAAAAATTTTGTTGATCCTCAAAATCACTATTCATTCACCACATTCACTATTCACTGATGCACTTAATCATAATAAGAAAAGTTTTAATTAATCCAAAAATTCGGGTTATTACAGCGTCCCAGACTACCAAACATGCCAAAGCTAAACAAGAAAGATGTTAACATTGCATGGTTGTGGGCTAGAGTGGGACAAGAGGTTGAATACATTGGAAGACACATCAAAGGAGCAATCCTTAAACCTGGAGAACCACTGCACTATCCTTCCGTGATTGATTATCAAGCTGCTAACTCCAATCATGTGATTGAAGAAGGTGATATTAAGATTGACTGAAGAACAGAAGCAAAGAACAAAAGAACTATCAGCTCAGTCTAGAGGAGCAACTTCAATGTATAAAGTTTTAATGTTTTTTGAATTATGAAATCTGGAAATGTATATATCTCATCCAGAATGCATTTAATATTATCAAGTTGTCTTACTTTAATTAGTTTCATGTTTCCTTAGTTAGTTGAGTTATCCTCGAGGTATTTGCTTGTCGAACTCTATACAATCAAATAGGGGGAGATTGTAAAGTATAATGTAACATAAGATGTAACAGAGATAACTACAACACAACAAAGGACAAGACAGACAATAATATTAACAGAAACACAGGAATCCAGAATCAAAGAAGAAAAGGTAAACTCAAAAAATCATAATATGGTATGTATTCTTGAAGTCCGTAAACAGGTCACGGAAAGAAGTTCATGAAAATGTTCAAGCCTCAGTGACAATTAAAGAAATAAGACTTTCAAGACTACAGAAGTATTTGAATGATTTAGGGTTAGTACCACAGGATTCCAGTGATTTATTTGAAGCAACCAGAAGGACAGAGGACTAATCAGCAGCATTGAATTGAAGACATAGAAGAATTGATCAAGTGTTATTCATCTGTGAACCAGACCAGTTGCACCAGTTGACGGCACTTGAAAAGATCAAGTTGTTTTATCGTCTCAGAAGAAATTGATTTAGTCTATTACTAAACACCCTGAAGCTCAGAAGTTTTTCTAAAAGATCAAGGACAAGAAAAGAGTTCGATGGTTTTTCATTTATGAAAACCATCGAATGTGAATCAAAGAAAACAATAAGAAAACTAATGTAAGTTAAAGTTTCATTCGATAGTTTTATTAAAAAACCATCGAATGGAATATTAACTTTAAACATTCGATAGTTTTCTAATTGGAGGAGCAGGTGGAAAGTAACTTTGTTTTACAGGTTGATGAAGATCCAACGACCAAGATTAATTATTCTAATTTGGTTCGATGGTTTTTCAAACAAGACTACAATTAATACAGAGAGAAGAGAGTGTCTTCTTCAGTTGATAGGAAGAACACAAAGACATTTACGAAGAGAGAGATTGAGCCAGAGAAAATTATCAGAGAAATTAATAGTGCTCAGAATCTTATCATTGTATTGAATTTGTGTAACCTTGAACTCATTGAAGCTAATCTACGGATTAGAAATTGTAGCACCCCTCGAGGTTTATATTTATAAAACGATATATTCCCCGACTCGTGTTTTGATTTGGTGCATTTGATTTCGTGATAGAACTGAATGATTAATCCGCGAACGAAATTAAATAATTTGTGAGTATCGTATTCAACCACCCCTTCTACGATACTTTGGACCTAACAATTAGTGAGCTCGACTCGAGCTCGGCTCGAGCTCGTTCGGCTCGAGCTCGTTCGGCTCGAGATCGTTCGGCTCGAGATCGGCTCGATAAAGATCGAAAAAATTAAGATATATTCGACATATTTTTATATTATTTGTTTACATTTTAAATTAATTTTGCAATTTATAATATGTGTATTATAGGTTTATTGAGAATTGATTTGGAAATTGGGTTCGGTTTCGACAAAAAATGTTTTAGTTCGTTGGGCTAAGAAAAATTGGGCTTTATTATCTATAAAAATTGTAAGTTCTAAGGAGCTCGGCTCGACTCGGCTCATTTTTGTTCGATAAAATCTCGTGTTCGGCTCGTTAGTTAACGAGCTCGAGCTCGATCACAAATTTTGTGCGATAAGAAAGCTCGGCTCGGCTCAGTTCGTCAGAAAAAAAAAGTAAAGCTCAGCTCGTTTACATCAAAGCTCGTCTCAGCTCAGTTCGTGAACAGCCCTAGACAAAACTGATCTCTTGCATAGTTCACATCCATTTAAAACTACTTTATTTAGTCATTTCTTGAAGAATAAAACATGTAAACAAAAAAAATCTGAAAAAATACTAAAATTGATATTATCAGAAATGATGAAACAAGGAGAATGTGCATGTTACAAGCCTACTACTTTCATTTTTTAAGAAGAGTAGTGGTAGTTCTTGAGAGATATTTCTAACTCTTAAGTGTATCTACACTAGATCACCTAAATATTTTAAATTACTTCTCTTATATTATATTTTAGCTTTATACAAATTATTTTCAAGTTCGGTACTTACAGTTAACTATCAAGAAAATATTAATTTATTTTCAAACCTCCCATTCTACGAACTACTATCTTTTATTGTTTATTCTGGATAACAACAAATGATATTGATGAATGTAAATTAATTTGGTGGATCTCTCTGTTCATTTACATTTATGCAATTTTTAATTCAATTTAATTTTGTTAAGTTAAAATATAATGTCATATTCCTTAATTTTATAAAGTCATTGTGACCTCCTCCGATGATTTGATGATATTACAGTATATGTTGCTCCATTTAAGTACAACATTGTCACCAATAAGAACACACCGACTGGGGTTTATGATCCGAGTCTAGCTACTATATTAAATCGAGACTGTCGGATCCACAGGCAGAAAACACAACCAGTTACACTACAAGCCGTCTGATTCAAATACATGAAGCAAACTGACAACCAATCCCAACTATCCAATCAAGCATATTCCTCCCACCCTTCAACTATATAAACAAAATCCCCCTCCCCATTTGTTCATTCAAACTTCGTTTTTACATCTCACCAACAAGTGAAAAGGAGATAAGAAATCGCTCAAGGAGTTCAGAAAAGAATTAGAAGAGGTAAGTGATCCTCTCTACTTGTTTAAATTTGTTCTTCATCTTTGTGCATGCATACTTTTATGTATAAACATCTTATAGATGGGTACTTCTAGATTTTTATTTCTTCTAGGGCTTCTTATCTCTTTGGTTATTAGAAACGCTATTCTATAAAATTGACTTGTAACTCTTCACAATTTCATGTGTTATTTGAAGATGGCTCGTACCAAGCAAACTACTCGTAAGTTCAAAACAATAATAAGTTTAATACTCAGAAGATATAGCTCTCACTTTCATTTCATTCAATCTTGATTCTTTTACAAAGTTTAGAAGCACTTATAATAGAGGTACAACCTTTTCATTCACTCTGGACCACAGACTTTGTCCTAGAACAAACAAAATAGACTAACTGCAGACATGAGAAAACTGCTAACAAAGGACAAGACAGCAACAACTGTTCATAATGGCTCCCATATCAAACTGGGATAATGTGCAACAACCTAATAAAAAGATGGGCCTGGGCCACTATTTAATTGTACTAAGAGATCTATAACTGGACTTTAGATAAAGGGCTTCAACACTCCCCCTCAAGCTGTGTGTGCTGGAACTTGGACACCAAGCTTGCTAAGAAGGAATTGATGATGATCTGTAGTTAACACTTTAGTGAGCACATCAATTACCTGTTCTGTGGTGGAGATGTAGGTGGGACTGATTTGACCTGCAATAGCCTTTTCTCTAATGAAGTGACAATCTACCTCCATAGGTTTAGTCTTCTCATGATGAATAGGATTAGCTACAATAGCCAATACTGCTTTGCTATCACAAAATATAGTAGTAGAGCCCAAATGAGTAAGTCCCAGATCTTTCAAAAGTTGTTTCACTTAAAGCACTTCACAAACTGTCATTGCTAATGATCTATATTCTGCTTCTGATGTTGATCTAGCCACCATTGATTATTTCTTAGATTTCCAGGCTATAGGAGATTTGCCTAGCATGATACAGAACCCAGTTGTTGACCTTCTGGAATTTGGGCATCTTGCCCAGTCACTATCACAATATGCGTGTAATTCAGCTGCAGAGTGAGAAGCAAGAAGAATGCATTGCTCTTTAGAGCCAGCTAGGTACCTCAAAACTCTATTGGCAGCTTGAAGGTGGACAGATGTAGGACTATGCATAAACTGTCTAAGGACATGAATAGTAAAGGCAATATCTGGCCTTGTAATTATAAGGTAGATCAACTTACCTATGAGTTTTTGATAGACTTCAGGCTGTGGAAGTGGTTCTCCTGCAGCAGCAATAAGCTTCACATGTGTGTCCATTGGCAATTTTAGTGGTTTACACTTAGGCATTCTGAACTCATTAAGAATGTCATTAATGTACTTTCTTTGAGATAGGAAGATGCCTTGGGGACTTCTGTCAACTTCAATTCCTAAGAAATACCTGAGCTCCCCCATGTCTTTCATCTTGAATTGTGAGCTCAAGAATTTTTTTTTGTCTTCAATAAACAACATACTATTACCAGTGACCAACAAATCATCCACATATGCTAAAACAGTTGTAAAATTCCCATATTCTTGTTTAGTGAAGAGTGTATTGTTAGGAATATGTTGTTCTTGATGATAAACATAAAACACTTAGTAGAATTTGTGTAAAGTAATTTGTAGCTGTCAACGAAATGGCATGCTTTGCAGCGTTTCGTTGACAGGAAGCTCATCAACGAAATGAGTGTTGTAGCAATTGCACTGTACAATACTTCTAGTTTGATATGCATTTCGTTGTAGGTATTGGATAGGTTTTCTAAGTCATGTTGACTAAGTACTAGATAGGCAAAATAGGTTGGTTAATTGTAAATATATTATGCCCTGTAATCTTGCCTAAGTGAAGACATGTCAACGGTATGAAGATCACTCTGTCAACGGAATGGAGTTTACTCATCAACGAAATGGAGTTTACTCATCAACGAAACGAAGATTTCCCATCAACGAAATGAAGAATAAAGCTCTCAACGAAACACATCTTCCTACCATCAACGAATCATTATTGCTTTTCTGAATAGTTGACAAAGTGATAGTGACAGTTTTCTGACAGATCAAAAGGAGATGTGGAAGTGTACTTTGCATTGGAAACCATTAAAATGGACATGGGGAATAAGGAAACATCCCAGTTTCCAATTGGGCTCTTGGGAGTGATCATAATAAGCATGAAGACAAAAGCAAAGATCTCCAAGGACCACTGGAGAAAGGGATGAAAAGCAAACTATTGGTGGTTACTCATTGTACTTTTAGTGTAGCCAAAAATAGAGTTGTAAACTTGGGTTTATATAACCAAGTGTAGCAGTTACTTTAGAAATAAGAGAAGAAAAACAAATAGATTGTATTAGCTATCTTTGAGAGCATACTTCTCTACATTCTTGTAACTGAGCAGCTGTGTACATTCTGTATCACAGATTATTTCCGCAATAAAAATCACTTCAGTTGGATCATCAAACAATCCAACTGAAATTATTTATGTGCTTGTGGTTTTTATTTTATAAGTTCAGTTTTAATTTGTAAGTTGTTCTTAAGTTTAAGAAATATCAAGAATTGTATTCAACCCCCCCCCCCCTTCTAAAATTCTGTTAGGTCATTTGGGATTAACAATTGGTATCAGAGCTAGCTTCTAACATACAAGAAGTTGAAAGATCAAGACCAAAACAGTAACCATGGTGAAGAAGGATGCAGGAGTAAAGATACCAGTTCTTGATAAGGACAATTACTTTCACTGGAAAGTAAAGATGCATTTACATCTTATGTCTATGTTTGAGAGGTATGTAGACTGCATTGAGAAAGGTCCACACATTCCCATGAAGGCTGCATCTAGAGTTGGAGTGCCAGATGATGCTCCTGATGTAGAAATTCCAAAACCTGTCTCAGAATGGACTATTGAAGATGTTGCAGAAATCCATAAAGATAAAAGAACCATGAACATTCTGTTTAATGGTTTGGAGCAAGAGATGTTTGACAATGTCATAAACTGTACAACCTCCAAAGAAGTATGGGACACTGTTAGAACTCTCTGTGAAGGAACTGAGCAAGTTAGGGAAAATAAAATGCAGCTCCTTATACAACAATATGAGCATTTTCATTTTAAAGCTGGTGAACCCTAAATGACACGTTTAGTAGGTTTCAAAAGCTTCTGAATGGATTAAAGTTGTATGGGAGGATCTATCAAACCAAGGATTCAAACCTTAAATTTCTTAGAGCTCTTCCAAAAGAATGGAAGCCTATGACTGTTTCTCTCAGAAACACTCAAGAGTACAAAGACTACACTCTTGAAAGGCTTTATGGAACCTTGAAGACATATGAGTTGGAAATGGAGCAAGATGAAGAAATTGAAAAGGTACAGAAGAAAGGTGGATCTATTGCATTGATGGCATCTGTGAACCAACTGGAAGATGACAATGAAGAAGCTGCAAAGGCCACAACTAGTCGAGCTAGTTGTAGGAGTGATGTTAGCAAGGGTAAAGGCAAGATGACAGAAGAAGAAGAATCAGAACCAGCCAATTTGGATGACTTAGATGAAATTGATGAACACATTGCTTTTCTGTCAAGAAAATTCTCTAAGTTCAAATTCAAGAGAAACTCTGAAGCAAGGCCACCAAGAAAAGACTTTCAACCAATAAAAAATAATTGGATTAAAAAGTCTAAATCTAAATGTTTCAATTGTGGAATGCTTGGTCACTTTGCTGGGGACTGCAGAAAGCCCAGGGTTGAGAAGGGAAACAGGAAATTTGAGCCTGTTGATTACAAAAAGAAATATTTTGAACTTCTCAAACAAAAAGAGAAAGCTTTCATGTCTCAGGAGTATGATTAGGCTGGTAATGGTGAAGATTCTGATGATGATGTTGAGTATGTCAACTTGGCACTTATGGCTAACAATCATGAGTAGGAAGCAAGCTCCTCAAGCAACCAGGTAACAATTACTAATCTTTCTGAGCTTTCTAAAGAGGAATGCGATAGTGCAGTAAATGAAATGTCTATTGTACTATATAATTTGCGTGTTACTCTTAAATCACTTACCAAAGAGAATTCAAGAATAAAAGAGACTAATTTGCTCTTAAGTGATAGGAATGCAATGTTAGAAGCACAACTCATTGAATTTGAGAAAATGAGGTGTGTTAGTAGGGATGCTAAGAAGGAACTTGAGAACGTGTTAGAAAGGGAAGAAATTCTTAAAACACAACTTGAAATAGAACAAAGTGTGATTGCTAAATGGAAAGATGTCAGGAATGTTGCTACCAACATCATTAATGTCCAAGGTATGGAATCTTTCTGTGAGCAATCATGGAAAAAGAACAAAGAGAAGCTAGGGTATGCTGTTGAAACCTTAGAATCAGTTTCTGAGTCAACAAACAATAATGATCATTTGTTGAAGGTTTATATGTCAACGGAATGCACTGTTTCGTTGACAGATGAACCATCAACCGATCAGACTGTTTCGTTGACAGAGAAAAGAAAAGAAGAACTCACTAGACTTAATAACAAGTATGGTCCTGTCACCAAGAACTTTGTTCAAGGTGAGTCTAGTAAATCAAAGAAAGTTGAGAAGCCTGTTGAGAGAGCTAATGTAGGTCACTTGTCCAACAAGCAATTGAAAGATAAGTTAGAGAAAGTTCAAGTTGAGGCTAAGGGAAATAAAAAGAATAACAGGAATGGCAAAGTAGGGATTAACAAACACAACAATTACACACCTGATAAATATGCTCCTAGAAAGACATGTGTTAATTGCAGAAGTGTTAGTCATTTATCTACTAACTGCAAATCTGTTAAGAAGACTGCTAAAGTGAAAATGTCTAAGCCTGCAATGAATGGTTCTATGCCTACAATGCCTGTTATGCCTAACATGTTTGCTCCATATGCACAATTTCAGAATCCATATGCTAGAATGTCATTTGTGCCTAATCCATACATGAATATGTTTAATGTGCCACAAATGCCATGGAATATGAATAACATGTTTGTTCCTCCAAATATGCATGCTGTGAATGAAAATGTGAGCAATCCTCAGAAATCAACACCAAGGGTAAAGATTGATTTAAATCAATCTGAGCCCAAGGTGAAAAATGATATAAAAGGAAAAGCAAAGGCTAACAAAACAGGACCCAAGGAAACTTGGGTACCAAAATCAACTTGATTTGGTTTTATTGTGTGCAGGGAGACAAAAGGAATCTTTGGTACTGGGATAGTGGTTGTTCAAGACACATGACTGGTGATTCTACCCTGCTCACAGAGTTTCAGGAAAGAGCTGGCCCTTGTATCACTTTTGGAGATGACAGCAAAGGCTACACTAAGGGATATGGCTTGATTTCAAAAGAGAATGTCATCATAGATGAAGTTGCATTGGTGGATGGTCTTAAGCACAATTTTCTTAGTATCAGCCAACTTTGTGACAAAGGATTTTTAGTTACTTTTTCTAAAGAAGCATGTGTTGTTTCTAAGGTAGGAAACAACAATGTGGTCATGACTGGATTCAGAAGAGGGAATGTGTACATTGCTGATTTCAGTAGCACAAGTTCAGACACCATTACTTGTCTTTTCAGCAAGGCAAGCAAGGATGAAAGTTGGCTATGGCACAAGAAATTATCTCATCTGAATTTCAAGGTTATGAATGATTTGGTGAGGAAAGATCTTGCTAGAGGAATTCCACAGGTGGAATTCACAAAGGATGGTTTGTGTGATGCCTGTCAAAAGGGGAAGCAAAAGAAGGCATCATTCAAAAGCAAGACAGAGTCTTCAATTGTCCAACAGCTTGAATTACTTCATATGGATCTATTTGGCCCGGTAAATGTCATGTCCATCTCAAAGAAGAAATACTGTCTTGTGATTGTTGATGATTTTTCTAGATTTACATGGACCCTCTTTTTGCACTCCAAAGATGAGGCAAGTGAAATCATTATCAATCACATTAAGATGGTAAACAATCATCCTGACTTCAAAGTAAGAAGGATTAGGAGTGACAATGGAACAGAATTCAAGAATTCAAGCATGAAGGTGTTCTGTGAAGAAAATGGTATTTTGCATGAGTTTTCAGCAGCAAGGACACCACAGCAAAATGGTGTAGTTGAAAGGAAAAACAGAACACTTATTGAAGCTGCAAGGACAATGCTAGATGAATCAAAGTTACCAACTTATTTCTGGGCTGAGGCAGTTAACACAGCTTGCTTCACTCAAAATATTTCTTTGATTAATCAGGCCAAAGGAATGACCCATTATCAACTACTCAAAAGAAAGAAGCCACTATTGGATTTTCTTCATGTCTTTGGATGCAAGTGCTTTGTTCTGAGAAATCAAGCTGAGCATTTGGGGAAATTTGAAGCAAAGGCAGATGAAGCAATATTTGTGGGATATGCAGCAGGGAAAGCTTACAGAGTCTATAATCTCAGAACCAACATTGTTATGGAATCTGTACATGTTGTTTTTGATGATCTCAAAATTCAAGGTCTCTGTGATGAAGGTTTCCATGAAAGTCTTTCTTTTGAGAATGAGGAAGGAGATCAAGTGCATCATGTTAAGGATACTGAGAAACAGCCTAAAGTTGTTGTATCTAGCACATATGAAAGCAGCAGTGAAGATGAAATTGCTGCATTAAGATTGAAAAGAATAGCTGCTAGCAGACCAAATGGTCATGATGGTGGATTCGTTGACAGTCAAAATGAGCGTTTCGTTGACAGCCAAAATGGTCATACCGTTGACAGTCACAGAAATGCTTCTAGAAGTGATCAATTAGGGACAACAAACTCAGGGGGAGTTTCTCAAGGACAAATATCCAATCAAGGCAATCATGATCATGAAGCTACCTCTTCAAGAGCAAATCTACCTCCCTCAAGGAAATGGACTAAAGATCATCCCTTTGAACTTATTATAGGTGATGTTTTTTCAAAAGTCCAAACTAGAAGAGCAACTCAAGAAGAATGTCTATATAGTAGCTTTCTGTCTCAAGATGAGCCAAAGAAAGTTGAGGATGCACTTCTAGATCCAGATTGGGTTTTAGCTATGCAAGAGGAGCTAAACCAATTTGATAGGAACAATGTTTGGAAGCTGGTGCCCAAGCCTAAGGACAGGAGTGTCATAGGCACAAAATGGGTGTTCAGAAACAAGATGGATGAAAATGGCATAGTCACAAGGAACAAAGCTAGATTGGTTGCAAAAGGCTACTCACAGGAAGAGGGAATTGATTTTGATGAAACCTTTGCTCCTGTTGCAAGACTAGAAGCAATAAGGATTTTCCTAGCCTATGCAGCCCATGCCAATTTCAAGGTCTATCAAATGGATGTGAAGAGTGCTTTTCTGAATGGGGAACTGGAAGAGGAGGTGTATGTAAGTCAACCTCCTGGTTTTGAAGATGATGATTTTCCAGAGTATGTGTACTTCCTTCTCAAAGCACTCTATGGTTTGAAACAAGCACCTAGAGCCTGGTATGACACACTTTCACAGTTCCTCCTTGAGAACCACTTCACTAGAGGTACTGTAGATAAAACTCTCTTTCATAGAATTGTGGATGGCTCTACTATACTTGTTCAAATTTATGTAGATGACATAATTTTTGGGTCTACAGATGAAAAACTTTGTCAAAAGTTTGCCAAGCTTATGCAAAGTAAATATGAAATGAGCATGATGGGAGAATTAACTTACTTTCTTGGTCTCCAAGTGAAGCAAGTTAATGAAGGCATTTTCATTAGTCAAACAAAATATATTCATGACTTATTAAAGAAATTTAACTTAATGGAATGCTCTCCTGCCAAAACTCCCATGCCTACTGCCACCAAACTTGAATTGAATACTAAGGAAAAATCTGTGGACATTTCAAGTTACAGAGGCATGGTAGGCTCACTTTTATATTTAACAGCTAGTAGACCTGATATTATGTTTGCTACATGTCTATGTGCTAGATTTCAGGCTGATCCTAGGGAATCCCATTTAGTTGCTATTAAAAGGATTTTCAGATATCTCAAAGGAACACCAAAACTTGGCATTTGGTATCCTAGAGAATCTGGTTTTGAGCTAATTGGTTATTCAGATGCAGATTATGCAGGATGTAAAATTGACAGGAAAAGCACAACTGGAACCTGTCAATTCCTAGGAAACAAGCTTGTGTCATGGTTCAGCAAGAAACAAAACTCAGTTTCTACCTCCACAGCTGAGGCTGAGTATATTGCAGCTGGAAGTTGTTGTGCACAGATTTTATGGATGAAAAATCAACTACTTGATTATAGAATAAGAGTTGAGAAAATTCCTATTTTCTGTGACAACACTAGTGCCATTGCCATTACTGAGAATCCAGTGCAGCATTCAAGGACCAAGCACATTGAAATCAAGTACCATTTCATTAGAGAACATGTTATGAATGGTACTGTGGAGTTACATTTTGTTCCAAGTGAACAACAACTTGCAGACATCTTTACCAGGCCACTTGATGAATCAACATTCTCAAGATTAGTAAGTGAGCTAGGTATGCTAAATTTCTCTTAATTATTTATGAGATATTTGCAAGTTGAAATGCAGCCAGAAATTTGCTATGTTTTTCTGTGAATTAATTTTCTCAGGAAAAAGTAAAGTTTTGTCTAAGTCAAAATTACTATGTCAACGAAACTAACCATTTCGTTGACAGTCTTAGCACTTTCTCTGGGTGTTTCGTTGATAGTTCTTTTATATCAACGAAACACAGCTTTATCAACGAAATAGACGGGACCTTAAAACGCCCAATTCTGATTCGTTGATATAAGCGCTTTTAATCTGAACCGTTCAAATTGCACGTCCTTTATCACGATCTATGCATACACTCCTGTAAGTATAAATCATGGTAACTCTTTAATTGTAATGGTTATATTTTTTAAGCCAATCCAGTAATTTACATCTATTATTGGACTTAATTTCTGAGAATTTTTGGGGAAGTATTTAAGAAATTCTATTTTCTTTAATTCTTTTCTACCTGTTCTCAAAAATTCCAAAGGCTTTTATTTCTTCTTCTCTCTAACAAGCAATTCAGTTCGAAGCTTTTCTTCACTCAACAATGGCACCCATAGTCAAGCTTATGTCTGCTGGAGGGTTCATCTATGAGAAGAACAGCTCCATCCCTTTTGTTGTCAAGGAAAGCTGATAAGTGGATTTTATATCCACTATTTGCATTCCATTCGTACTTAAAACGATTGCTAGTTCTCAAGTTTCGTGTTAGTTTGATGTGTTTTCATCTAATTTGTGTAGGTTGCATAGTCGGAGGCATTGGTGTTGTTGGTGAAGAAATGGTGGTAATCGGTGAGCTTAAAGTAGAAATTACAGGAAGACCAGGGCAAGAGAACTCAGGAATTTGAGCACAATGCGCATACCTCACTGTTTTGGCCATAACTGGAGTTCCGGACATCAGAATTGGGCGATTCAACAGCTCACGCGAAGAGGAGAGAAATTTCTACAAAACTGGGCAGGGGTTACCAGGCGCAGGAGCGCAACATAGGCGCGCAGGAGCGCAACACAGGCGCAGCAGCGCTTCATATTCGCGCAGGTGCGCAGTCGACCCTCTGACCACAGGCGCAGGTGCGCATGAATTCGCGCAGGTGCGCAAAGCCTTCTCTGTCCAAGCGCGCAGCAGCGCATGTCCTAGGCGCAGGTGCGCTCCCGGTTTTCTGTTTGTTAGCGCAGGTGCGCGTGTCTGCCGAGCAGCTGCGCAAGGTCGAGCGCAGTGGTGTGTATTTCCTGGTTCTTTAATTCTCTCGGGTTAACTACAAACCTTTTGGGCCTAATTCTTTTGGGCTTGTGTAATAGTTAAGTTTTTAAACTTATTAATATTAGAAGTAGAGATTATTATCAGGAGGAGAGTTTTTTATCTTAGAACGTACATCAGAATTCTAGGGTTCTTGTGTGGCAACCAGGAGCCAAATTTCCAGTTTAATTCCAACTTTCAGATTTTCACGTCTTCCAATTGGGTTTTATTTTCTATCTCTTGTTCTTATTTTTTTTAATTATTCCCATATTGTTTATTATCATGTGCAATTTCAGATCTATGTTCTACATCCTTTCCATGTTAATTATTAATTCAGACATGAACTAATTCTTTTTCATGGGGTTCCAATGGATTCTATAACGTAGCTTTTGTGCTTGAGTCGTGATTGATTCCGGGTGATTTAATTTCGGTACTCTAATTTGGTTGAATTAATTTAAAGATGCTTAGCTACCATCTTATTTATTCAATCCTAGATGATTGCGGAAGTGGATTCTAGGGTGTAGATGTCGCCAAATTAGCATGGGTTCTTGAGTAATTAATTATTCTTGATTTGTAGTGTGATTTAAACCATTTCACGTTGCCCCATGTAATCGTATTGATAACCTAAGCTTAAATCAGTTATATTATCAGATTGTATAGACATATGTAATCTGAATATAATTTGGTGTCTTCTTAACTCCATCTGTTGGGGGAAATTAGAGGTTTGATGCGAGTTGCTGAAAGGTAGCTCGTATTGTCATTGTGTTATCTGATTAATTATTGAATTTATCACCCGAGTCGTTATATTGATTCAGCTATGAGTGAAATTGTAGATGAAGTTGGAATCCCATGTCTCTCTTGCTATAGATAATTTCTTGTTAATTCATTTTCCGATATTTCGTGCTTAGTTGATAATTTTAGAATAATAAAAACTTGAAATTGATAAATTGTCAGGCAGTAAGAAGTAATCATACTCTGTTGCATAGGCATTAAATTCGCAGTACATCTTGTCCCTGAGGAACGAACTTTTATTTACCACTTGCTATTTTGTGACCACGTATACTTGCGTGTTTGCGAGCTAACAAGTTTTTGGCGCCGCTGCCGGGGACTACGGTGTTATTTGTAGTTTAAGTGCTTGTCATCAGTGGTCGTTATAGATTACTGACTTGAACTGTTTTTTTTATTTATTTGATGGATTATTGGGAGCAGGACTTCGTAATTGTGTGTGAGCTGTGTGCAGGTGGACATTACACTCATCAATGTGAGTATAACAGAAACCGGCCAAATTTCAGCTGGGACTACAATCAGAGTGGTATGGAGCAATCCCAATATCCGTCCTACCCGCTCCAAAATCAGCAGTTTGGAGATGAGCCATACAGTCCATGGGGAACTCAGCAGCAACAGGGGCAACAATTTCAGCATCAGTATGCCCCAGTGCATCAACACTTTCAACCTCCTAAATTTCAGCAGCAGCAATTTCAGACTTGGTCTAACCAACAGTCGACCGAAGAAGCTGAATTAGAAGAATTGAGGTTGATGGTTAAAAGCAATGCATTGTCTCTCCAGACAATAGGAGATCAGATTGGTCAAATTGCAAATGCATTAAAAACATTGAATCAAATTGCAAGTGACACAGAAGGCCTGGCTGTAGAGCAGGAGGACAAGAACCTTCCTATCAGTCTTGACTGGCCTTTCTTAGCCACGGGTGAGACCTTGATCGAAGTTCAGGAAGGAGAGTCTGAGGGCAAAGATGAGGAAGAATCAGAACATGAAGCTGATAAGGAAGGAGAACCGGAGGCAACCCAATCAGAAAATTCAGAATGTCCAGAGAATTCGGTTCTGAATAATCAGCCGCAACCACTTCCTTTGCAATCTGAAAATTCTGAAGAATCAGCCCAAGATCAAGAAAACTCCAAGGCTCAAGTGGCTATGCTATTTCCTTCGAAGGATGAAGAGGGTCTCAGTGTGGTAATGGTTGATACTGAACACCGTAAGAAGGTTGATCAGCCGTTAAAGTCAAAGTCTGTAGAGAGTGCTTTTCAATGGAAGTTTGACATTGAAGATGATGAATTAGAAGAGCATCTTCAGTTGTTGAATGCCGCTCCGTTGCAATCTGACTTCGACCAGTTGGAGGCCGAAGAGGAAAAGAGCATCACTCCTGCTGACAAATCTACTCCGGAGAAGACTACAGAGGGTATCCAAATCGATTTTCCTCCTCCATATCCACCGAGGCTTCAGAAGCAAACTCTAGCCATGAATTTGCCGGCGGAGGATGAGGAGTGTTTTAGCTTGAAATTGGTTGATGTAGGGCAGAGTAAAAAGTATGACACAGAGAAGGAGAAGGCAAGGCATGGCCAGCTGAGGATTACAGTGCCTTGGCTAATGGGGCTACGTATTCCACACAAGTTGCTTGGAGTGGAAGATCTCTGGAATTCTCAGGTGCGCCTTAAGCCATCATTTGAAGGAGCTCCCAAACTCGAGCTCAACCCATTGCTAGTTCACCTGGGGTATGTTTCTTGTAATTCATCTCCTTTGCTTGCTATTGTTATTGCTGCTAACTTTTCAGGTAGGCGGGAGAATGTTGTTAAGAGATCTGGTGAGGAGCGAAGACGGGTAAGGCTTGTCGTTGAAGATGTCGCTCCAGAAAAGATCCTTAAGTGGCCCTTATAGAGGTGCGGTGTGGAAATTTTTCAAGTTAAAAATCGTGGCCAAGTCTAGCTAAAGACGTTAAAGAAAGGCGCTTCTTGGGAGGCAACCCATGGATTTCCTGCTTTCAAATAAAACAGTTGTGTTGTGTGGTCCCCGATTCTTCGTATATCCACCACCAGATTTAACACCCGAGGAGGGTGATCCTGCCGATAGTTAGGTATGTTCTCTATCCTTTTTATTGCCTTCAATGAGGACATTGAATATCTTAAGTTTGGGGGTGATTTGAGGATTAGTAGTATTTGTGTCATTGTGTTCATTTAGAAATCATAATGCATGTTAGTATAATTTCATTCATATTGTTGCATAATTGTCATATAGAGCATATTTGTTTTTGTTTTGTTTGTTTATGCCAGGTGAGTTCATGTTAGTTGCATTAGCATGCATAGCATAATTCATGATCCTTAGGATTTGACTATTTCTTGGTTGGTGAGTCCATGTTGATGGGAGTGTAGTAGTGATGAATAGAGGGTTGATTAAGTTCCTATGAATTGACTTGCATGCCAGAAACAAATGTAAATTCACAAGTCTCATTGGTTGCTTTTGAATTTGATCAGACCATGTTTGTTTGGAAGTTAGAATTTAACCACTTGCTTATATTTAGAATGTTTTCTATTCTCTTGAAATTGAAAGAAGCACTTAAGTCTAAGTTTGGGGGAAAACAGGGATATCATGCTAGTTGTCAGTAAAAGCTAGGCGTCAAATGGCTAGTAGCCGGCTCATTGAAAAGATGAGTAGTCTAGGGTGGGATGAGAAAAAGGCAAAGCACACTCATTCCGAAGAAAAAAAAAAATATAAAAAAAAGAAAAAAAAAAGAAAAGAAAAAAAAAAAAAGAGTTGTTTTAGTTGTTTTATGCAGAATTGATCAGGTTGAGCTTTTTAATACTCGAGTAATTAAGTTCTTGGGGACTTTGTGCCTAGTGACCTAAGACTTTTCCGGTCTGGGATCCACTAACCTAACGCTCGCTACATGGGTATTATTGTATAAGCCTTTAGGGGTCTCAGCCATTGCACGGTCAAATAAGCATGCGTATTGTGTTTAGTATGTTGTTTTGTAATAAAAGCATGAATTCCTGTCTAACTCGAGTGGATATTGAGGTGTCTTTAAGTGGTTTCTTGTGTCTAGAGTTCATTTTGTTTATAAGCTTGTGGTTGTTTTGGTGAAGAATAGGATATGGTCTTGATTTAGTTTGAGAGTATATTGATGAGCATTGCACACACGCACGTTTCTGTGTTTGTATTGTTAGTATACGGGAATTTGGTCGAACTCTGTTTGAAAGATTGCATTCCTTGAGATGTTGGCTTGTTGATTGGTTATGGTTAGTTTGAGGGGATCGTTTGCATTCTCATATTAGTTGCATTCATTCATTGCATATCGTTCGTGTTGCATTTGTTTATGCTTGAGGACAAGCATCGGGTTAAGTTTGGGGGTGTGATAAGTGGATTTTATATCCACTATTTGCATTCCATTCGTACTTAAAACGATTGCTAGTTCTCAAGTTTCGTGTTAGTTTGATGTGTTTTCATCTAATTTGTGTAGGTTGCATAGTCGGAGGCATTGGTGTTGTTGGTGAAGAAATGGTGGTAATCGGTGAGCTTAAAGTAGAAATTACAGGAAGACCAGGGCAAGAGAACTCAGGAATTTGAGCACAATGCGCATACCTCACTGTTTTGGCCATAACTGGAGTTCCGGACATCAGAATTGGGCGATTCAACAGCTCACGCGAAGAGGAGAGAAATTTCTACAAAACTGGGCAGGGGTTACCAGGCGCAGGAGCGCAACATAGGCGCGCAGGAGCGCAACACAGGCGCAGCAGCGCTTCATATTCGCGCAGGTGCGCAGTCGACCCTCTGACCACAGGCGCAGGTGCGCATGAATTCGCGCAGGTGCGCAAAGCCTTCTCTGTCCAAGCGCGCAGCAGCGCATGTCCTAGGCGCAGGTGCGCTCCCGGTTTTCTGTTTGTTAGCGCAGGTGCGCGTGTCTGCCGAGCAGCTGCGCAAGGTCGAGCGCAGTGGTGTGTATTTCCTGGTTCTTTAATTCTCTCGGGTTAACTACAAACCTTTTGGGCCTAATTCTTTTGGGCTTGTGTAATAGTTAAGTTTTTAAACTTATTAATATTAGAAGTAGAGATTATTATCAGGAGGAGAGTTTTTTATCTTAGAACGTACATCAGAATTCTAGGGTTCTTGTGTGGCAACCAGGAGCCAAATTTCCAGTTTAATTCCAACTTTCAGATTTTCACGTCTTCCAATTGGGTTTTATTTTCTATCTCTTGTTCTTATTTTTTTTAATTATTCCCATATTGTTTATTATCATGTGCAATTTCAGATCTATGTTCTACATCCTTTCCATGTTAATTATTAATTCAGACATGAACTAATTCTTTTTCATGGGGTTCCAATGGATTCTATAACGTAGCTTTTGTGCTTGAGTCGTGATTGATTCCGGGTGATTTAATTTCGGTACTCTAATTTGGTTGAATTAATTTAAAGATGCTTAGCTACCATCTTATTTATTCAATCCTAGATGATTGCGGAAGTGGATTCTAGGGTGTAGATGTCGCCAAATTAGCATGGGTTCTTGAGTAATTAATTATTCTTGATTTGTAGTGTGATTTAAACCATTTCACGTTGCCCCATGTAATCGTATTGATAACCTAAGCTTAAATCAGTTATATTATCAGATTGTATAGACATATGTAATCTGAATATAATTTGGTGTCTTCTTAACTCCATCTGTTGGGGGAAATTAGAGGTTTGATGCGAGTTGCTGAAAGGTAGCTCGTATTGTCATTGTGTTATCTGATTAATTATTGAATTTATCACCCGAGTCGTTATATTGATTCAGCTATGAGTGAAATTGTAGATGAAGTTGGAATCCCATGTCTCTCTTGCTATAGATAATTTCTTGTTAATTCATTTTCCGATATTTCGTGCTTAGTTGATAATTTTAGAATAATAAAAACTTGAAATTGATAAATTGTCAGGCAGTAAGAAGTAATCATACTCTGTTGCATAGGCATTAAATTCGCAGTACATCTTGTCCCTGAGGAACGAACTTTTATTTACCACTTGCTATTTTGTGACCACGTATACTTGCGTGTTTGCGAGCTAACAAAAGCCCGAACAGCATCTTTTTCAAAATGATGGATTTCATGAAGAATTGCAAGCTGAGCTACGCAATGTTTCACTCTACACCACTCTACAATGAGATAATCGAGGAGATTTGGACCTCATGTGAGTATAGTGGGACAAATTGCACTTTGCAATTCACCATTCAAGGTAATGAGTACATAGTCAATTCTGATGTGTTGCAAGCTTGCTTACACCTTCCTGAAAATAATTGCTCTGCTTTGCCCACATATACTGAAATGATTAACATGCTAAATTCTATAAACTACTCGTTGCCTACTGATAATTTGGGTAAGATTATTAGGAGAGGTTTGGTTAGGGAATACAGTTATTTAGCTGATGCATTCATAAAGGTATTCTCTGGTAAAATTAGTAATTTTGACGCATTAACTAATTCCATGTTGATTCTGTTTACCATGCTCCTAACTGATAGATATTACAACTTTAGCACCCAACTTATGTATGAAATTGGTGCTAAGTTGGGTGATAAAGAAAATAGGAAGAAAAATATCTATTATGCTAGATTTCTGATGATGTTGGCTAACCATGTTAGTCCAGCACCATTAGTTATCTCTAACCCTGTTTCCAGGTTTGAGTGCTTTGTGCAAGAGAAGAGGGTTTTGACAGATATACTGAGACTTAACCACAATGGTGATGTCCCAGTGGTGTATCTGCCCATCATTGAGGTAACTACATCTAACCCTGTTAGTGTAATTGTTACTTCTATTGTTTCACCCACCCATGTTGCTATGGAGTCTGTAGCTGTGTCCCAACAGGCTCCTGCCCCAGCAGCAAAACCTAAATCTAAGAAATCCTCCAAGCCAACCTCAGGTGCTTCTCAAAAGGCACCTGTTGCAAAAACTACTTCACAACCAAAGGGGAGTGATTCTGGAGTTATGAGAGGTGAGGGAAGGGGTGAAAATCAAAGAAACCCCAAGAACAAGGAAGGAAAGGATAGTGTGTCCCAGCCAAGCCCCATTGTGTCTTCCCAACAAGGCACAATGAGTAAAATGGATTTAAACACAAGTCTAGTTGCATCCTCCCAAAAGGATGTGATTATTGAAACAAGCTCTCCTCCAAGAGCACACTCCAAAAGGGTAAGGGACACTTCAAGCCCACAGTCTACTTTTTCCCAATACCAAAGGAGAGTGAAACAAAAATCCAAGGGTACACAGGGTGCGCACACTCCGGAAGCAACACTTCCAGTTTCACAAATTCAGTCTGATGTAACCCCTATTATTACTCTGGGGTTACAGTCCCATTCTCTAAACATCAATCTTGAACCAACTACACAAAACTCACCAACTCAGTCATTAGATGTGGACATGATCCATTCATCTATTCCTGATTCTCCAACTCTTATCTTGGAGAAGCCCCACTCTGAAGCTGGTGGTCATCACTTGTTAAGTGATTTGTTGGGCCATCAACCAATTTTTTCTGAACCTGCAAGAGGATCTGTGGACCCCAATCTCACATCAATCACCACAGATTCAATTGTAATTTCACTTTCTCAAAATGCTTTATTGTCTTCATCAACGAAACAGTCTCTTTCGTTGACAAGTGTTTCTCCATCAACGGTATTCATACCGTTGACAGTTCAAACTATCATTCCGTTGATAGGTCATTCTACACCCCTTAATCAAAATCAAGTTGTTTCCACAACTAGTGTAGATGACCTGGTGGTAGTTGAGACACTTTTAGGTTTGAGAGGGAGTGAAACTGAGAGGCTGGCTTGCAGCCAGGCAAAAGGAGAGAATGAGAGTGAGGGGCTAGCTATTTCTTCCAGCCAGGCAAAAGGAGAGATTGAGAGTACCACCTTAGTAGGTGAAGGTGAGGGTGTGAGAGGTGTGAGCCATGGGGAGCCCATGATGAAAGAAAAGAGTGGAGAGAGAGAAGGGACTATAGGAGTAATAAGGGAGGCAGCAGCCATTGCAAGTGAGTTAATGGGGGTCAATGAGGGAGAAAGGGAACTTACTTTCCAAGAGCATTATCAACAAACTCTGGATAGTATTTCCCTGGATCCTGAGACCTTTACTCACCCTGTGCCAGCCTATCAAATTATGGCTCAGCAGGGCAATGTGAAGGCAGAGAGGTCACTAAACCTAATTCATACAACTGCATCAATGCAAAGAGCAAAGGATGCCTTGACCAATCTATCTCCAGGAGCTGCAGCTAGTGGTGACTTTGATTTTTCTGATGATGAGGACAGCTTTGGTGACATTCTACAGGTGGCCACTACTTCACAGACTCGGACTTCTGTGGTGCCCCCTACACCAGACTGGCTTTCTCAGGATGGTCATGGAAGAATCAAACTGGATGCTGCAATCACTAGACAGTACAATGAAGCCTTCTTGGCTCATGAATCTGTTAGTGTTGAACACAAGCCTTTCTACAAAGCCATTATGGACTCCTTGGAGATTCAAAGGCTACAAATGTTGCAGACCAGGATGGAAGCAAGGGACATCAAGGACTCTGTTGGGAACTTGAAGGATGCTATAGACAGGAGGCTTGATGAGAAGCTTCCCTCTCTCACTGTGTCCAAAATGAACAGGTTTTTCTCCAAGGAACCTGAAGTGTCCTCATCTTTGAAGACTCTTTCCTCTAGAGTGGACAAAGTAGAGGCTACACTTTCTCAAATGCAAAAGGAACAGGAGAAACAGACTCAACTCCTAACTCAGCTTTTGGCAGCTCAGGGACTCCCTATCATCTCTCTTGATGATAACAAAAAGGGGGAGAAATCTAAGGAGCTTAATATACAAATCACAAAGGTTTTGGTCCCAGCCATTACCTTACCAGAAGAGCCATTAGCTATGGGGGAGTCAGGGAAAAACAAGCTTGATGGCATTGACCAAATTCAGCAAGCATCAATGAGGATTCAGCTTGCAAAACAGATAAAAGACCAGTGGTCTAGCATAGATGCAAGGGTCAAGAAAATTGCTGAATCTTCAAAGACAAATCAGCCATCAATAAATGCAATGGTGATTGTATCAATGGAGCCATAGTTCAAAAGTTCATATGTTATAGAACCCCTTCAACATGGAGTCTTTCAAGATTCAAGAAGTGAGAAAGGGCAATCTTCATGCTTTAGGAATGTGGATGCAAGAAGGATATCTCCATTATCACCTGCCAAACCCAAGGGCAAAAACATTGCAAGGATATTTTATCCTCCACGTAAGCCAGATGAGTTCAAAGTCCTAGGGAATCTGATCATTGAAAGCAAAGAGAGCAATCATCCAAGCATAAGGAAGAAAAGGGCCATCATTTACAGGGATAGTAAGGAAATTTGCATTTGGGTTGGTCACCCAAATTTTGCTAAGGCCAAAGCTGAAGAATCTGAAAGGGCAGCAATGCAAGCACTTGCAGTTGCTCAATCACTTGAAGATAAAGAAACCCTACAAGAAGAAAAGGCTAAGGATGAAGCTAAGGAAGCTGGAAAGGAAAGGAAGAGTGCAAGGCAACCAAAGGCTAGAGCTAAAAGGAATCTGAACTTTGATAAAGATGGTTCCCAGGACACTGCTCAAGACTCTTCCACAACAATTGCACATCAAATTCCTAGTGATCTACCTCTTGAGGGAAAGTTGGCTTGTGATTTTGCACATCCTGTCAACTTTCATGATCAACCAATAATGCCAAAAGAGGAGCCTTTTGAATTTGATGAGGCTTACTTTCCAAAGTTCCTATTTGAGAAGGATCAACCAATGAAGACAAAGAAAAGGGCTGTCAAGGCAAAGCCAGTGTTTGTGAGAAAGCCACAACCTCAAAAACCCCTGCAAATCCAGAGGACTACATGTACATTGCTGACATCAGGGAAGAATCCAGTTTACATCTTGATATAGACAACCTGGTGGAAGTAAGGGGCATAGCAGCTTCTCAAAGATTGCCAGAGAGACTAATTTTTGTATTCAAGGGTGGTAGAGAACAAGTGTGGCCTCTCTACAGAATTTTAGGAGAAGACTATCAAACACTACTCTCAGTGTTTAGATGCTTGAAAAAGGATTTTGGCTTCACCAAAACAACCAAGTCTGAAGTGGTCTCCAAAATTTGTCAAATAAAGGCTAGCTGGAACAAGCCTGAGGCTCTTCCCAGGATGCTTAGAGTGCCCTCAAAAGGAAAGAAGATCCATCTTCAACCTTACTGGATGATGGAATTTAAGGACAAGGACAATTGTAGAATATTCTTCAGGATGGAAGACCAGCTGGATAAGGCATCTAATCAAACTCTAAAGTTTATGCAATCCATGCTTGGTGATCAAGATGAAGAGGAGAAAATCTTTTACAGAAGGCTACAGGTCCAAATTGAGGAAAACAACTCTAAGAGAGGGAAGAAGACTATGCCACAAAGAAGACACAGATGAATCATTTGCTCAGACTAGAGGAGCACTTTTGGGCATCAGTCTTGTAAGTCTTGTATTTTGTCTAAAACATTATGAAGCTTAATGCATTTTCTACTTTTGTAATTTATGATGTATCTGAGTGTTTTTGTTATCATCAAGTCTCTTGATTTATGGCTATTATTCTATCAGTCATAAATTGAGGGAGATTGTTAGGAATATGTTGTTCTTGATGATAAACATAAAACACTTAGTAGAATTTGTGTAAAGTAATTTGTAGCTGTCAACGAAATGGCATGCTTTGCAGCGTTTCGTTGACAGGAAGCTCATCAACGAAATGAGTGCTGTAGCAATTGCACTGTACAATACTTCTAGTTTGATATGCATTTCGTTGTAGGTATTGGATAGGTTTTCTAAGTCTGTTGACTAAGTACTAAATAGGCAAAATAGGTTGGTTAATTGTAAATATATTATGCCTTGTAATCTTGCCTAAGTGAAGACATGTCAACGGTATAAAGATCACTCTGTCAACGGAATGGAGTTTACTCATCAACGAAATGGAGTTTACTCATCAACGAAACGAATATTTCCCATCAACGAAATGAAGAATAAAGCTATCAACGAAACACATCTTCCTACCATCAACGAATCATTATTGCTTTTCTGAATAGTTGACAAAGTGATAGTGACAGTTTTCTGACAGATCAAAAGGAGATGTGGAAGTGTACTTTGCATTGGAAATCATTAAAATGGACATGGGGAATAAGGAAACATCCCAGTTTCCAATTGGGCTCTTGGGAGTGATCATAATAAGCATGAAGACAAAAGCAAAGATCTCCAAGGACCACTGGACAAAGGGATGAAAAGCAAACTATTGGCGGTTACTCATTGTACTTTTAGTGTAGCCAAAAATTGAGTTGTAAACTTGGGTTTATATAACCAAGTGTAGCAGTTACTTTAGAAATAAGAGAAGAAAAACAAATAGATTGTATTAGCTATCTTTGAGAGCATACTTCTCTACATTCTTGTAACTGAGCAGCTGTGTACATTCTGTATCACAGATTATTTCCGCAATAAAAATCAGTTCAGTTGGATCATCAAACAATCCAACTGAAATTATTTATGTGCTTGTGGTTTTTATTTTATAAGTTCAGTTTTAATTTGTAAGTTGTTCTTAAGTTTAAGAAATATCAAGAATTGTATTTAACCCCCCCTTCTACAATTCTGTTAGGTCATTTGGGATTAACATGTACTATCTGCCTTGGAGTGCGAGAATCCATTTTGAATCAAAGCTGAGCTTAAATTATCAAACCATGACCTGGGTGATTGCTTAAGACCATAGAGTGTCTTAAGTAACCTGCACACTTTTGACTGCAGGACAGACTTACCACTGTATTTTTCTGGTGTTATAGTATCGAACCTGAAACTAGCTCCTTCATACCCTGGTGGGAATTTCATGTACACCACTTCTTCCAATGTGCCATGTAAAAAGGCATTTTTTACATCCATTTGATGTGTGAACCAACCTTGTATAGTAGCTACAACCAATAATGATATTACTGTTGTTAACTTTGCTATAGGAGCAAAAGTCTGGTCATAATCAATTCCATATTTTTGTTTATTTCCAACAATCACCAGCCTTGACTTGTATCTGGTGCTTTGCCTTTGAGGGTCAAACTTGGTTGTCTATAACCATTTGCTACTTATAGCAGTCTTTCTAGCAGGTAAATCAGTAATCTCCCATGTATTATTACTCTCCAATGCATCTAATTCTTCATTCATGGCTTGTAACCAATGACTATGTGTTGCTGCTTCTTTGAAATATTTTGGATCTGGTATCTTCGAAATTGAGTTCATAAAGCAAGAAAACTGATATGTGACTTGAGTCTTAGTAACTCTTCTTACACAATTTGCACTCATTCGATAATCATTGTGCCAAGAGGGGGCTATATGTTCTCTCCCAGACCTCCTACTGATTGGTTGTTCTGCAATGTTTTCAATTTCTAAACTTGGTTAATCATCACCTGACCTTGGCTCCTCGGTTGCAAAATTCTCATACTTAAAGTCATCCCATATGACTTGAGTATCTTTGGTTACTTTTTGCTGTACTTCTGTATCTTTAACACTGGTGGATTGAAAGACGTGATAAGGGTAGATTGCTTCATAAAATTTTACATCTCTAGAAACAAATGTTATACCAGTGAGCAAATTTTGCAATCTATATCCCTTCTGTGATGGAGAGTAGCCCAGAAACACACAAGGGACACCTCTAGATTGGAACTTATCCTTGAATCTACTAGGATTGTAGGCAAATGCAAGACATCCAAAGCATTTAAGATGTCCATGCCCTGGTTGCTTCCCATGCATTAGTTCACAGGGAGTTTTACCTTTCAAAATTACACTAGGTAACCTGTTAGTGATGTGTGTTGCAGCAAGCACACAGTCTCCCCAGAACTTGAGTGGCAAAGAAGCTTGAAATCTTAAAGCTCTGGCCATCTCAAGAATGTTTATGTGCTTTATTTCTGCTCTACCATTCTGCTGTGGACTGTCAGCACATGAGGTCTGGTGCATAATCCCCAATTTATCAAAGAAATTTTTGCACTGATAGTCATTAAACTCAATAGCATTGTCAGATCTAAAAATTTTCACCCTCTTTTCAAATTGAGTTCTTGCCATTCTAACAAAGCTCTTAATAGCACCAATAGCATCAGATTTGAGTTTGATTAAATGCACCCAAGTCACTCTTGAACAATCATCAACAAAGGTGAGAAAGTACTTGATTTTCCCCCTATAGTGCACATTATAGGGCCCCCATGTGTCAATGTGAACTAGATCAAATATTTTACTTGCCCTGGCCTCACTTTTAGTGAAAGGTAGTTTAGTAAACTTTGCTTGAGGACAGGTTAAGCATAAATCTTGACTCTCCCTTTTAACATTGATTTTATCAATCATCATTATTCTGTTCATAGGGGTATGCCCCAATCTCTGATTCCATAACATCTCCTTACCCAGTTTTGGTACATCTTTGACAATGCTAGGAAGGTTCTCAGCACAATTAACAGACATAGCCGCCTTAGTGTCATTTTTCTTAGATTTAAACCTATTTATCATACTCAGGGTCTGGGACTTAATATTCTTCAAAGTTTCAATAATAGGTTCATTAATCAAATAATAAAGACCATTTTCACATTTCCCAATTCCTCTGACCTCACTTGACTTACTATCCTGAATAATACAGTAGTTATCATAAAACACTACACTACATTTCTCATTCTGGCATAATTTATTGATAGATAACAAGTTGTGCTTAAAAGTAAGGATGTAAAGCACATTCTTCAGCTTTAAAGCATTGTTTAAACTCACATTTCCAGTATGTGTAATTTGGGATGTCTCGCCAGTAGGCAAGTTAATTTATGAGTTAATTTTACCCACAACAGTATCCTTTAACACTCTAAACATGCCAGTCATATGATCAGACGCACCAGAATCTATAATCCATTCAGAATTTTTACTAGAATCAGTAAAATAGCATGAAACCATACCTGCATAACTACAATCAATTTCATCATCTGTGTCTCCTCCCCCTTTCGAAGAAGTTGGTAACATCCTCAAGAGTTGTTCAAGCTGTTGAGATGTAATAATAGGAGTACTGCTAGACACAGACCTCGCATCATTTTGTATTTGCCCCTGTGCATTTGCTACCATTCTGGAACCAGACCCTTTGTTCCACCTGTGTTTTTGATTGTTTCCAGGGCCTCGACCTCGACTACCATTGCCTCGACCATGGAAAGTAGGTGAGTTCTGTGGCTTAGCTATGGCATGACAGCAAGGGTAACCCACAACAGTCCAACATTTGTCTGAAGAGTGGCCAAGTTTGCCACAAGCACCACATGTCATGGATGGAATGGCTTGTACATTTGCAGATACTCCCAATGGACCTTTACTAAACATCACCAAGCCTTCAGAATCATCTTTAGTTTGTCCAAGGACCTCCATTTGTGCTTCTTCTTGTTCCAGATAAACTTCGATGATTGAGCGGGTTTTAACGTGAGACCGTAGGATTAATGTTTAGATTCCCGATATTAAGGGTTACATCTAATTATCATTACACCTACTACCTAGGGGGTAATAATCCTTTCTATCACAATTTTAATGAAAATTGTCCAAAATATGTCCCTTTCTATCACATTAAAATGCATTATTAACTGGCGTTTTGTAAAATCGTGTCTTTACAATGTGTTCTCCATGTATTTAAAAAAAGAAAAAACTGAAAACGCAACTTATGTTTGCGTTCATTTGAAAAACAATACGCATGCTTTGAATGCATTCCAGGAACTTAAACAGAGCCCATTTGGCCCAGTAACAGGTGGCCCAACAAACAAAACAGTAGGTTTCAAATTTTTTGAAGACGTGATTATAAGATAAGAACAAGTGTTCCAAAAGAACAGTGAACAGAACATACAGATAATAGAACACTTACAAGAATTCACGGATCTTGAACTATATGATCATCACAAGTAAGTAAAAAAAACATACCTCCTGACATGGTGACGATTAGTTGATAGCAACAAGGTCTTGTACGCTTATGCTCCAATGGAGAAGTATGGATTTCTCTATCTTCTCTATATATATGTTAATTTATGTGTTGTGTATGTTCTTAATCCCACACATTTGATGGAAATGGTGGAAATATATATAGATAGATAGAGGACCATTCAGCTCACCTTAATTTATTTTACCTCTCAATTAATTACCCATCAGAATTAATTAAGTAAGGTATTTTATCTCTTGAGTTTCCTATAGACCACTTTATGAGAAATTTATTATTATATATTATAATTTCTTACAGTCTCCTACTTGGTCTTGTAGGAAATAAGCCATGAATGTGCACAAGTACATCAGTTTCACCTTAAGTCCTTGGTTGATAGATTAACAAATGTATGAGTCATGGCGTGCCCATGTTATTGTACAACACGTTTACTTCCATGTACCACAACATCTGCATTTCTCACAACTAGGTCATTTATGTGAATGGCTTAATGGTCACATAATGTTTCATTCATCTTAAACATAAGAGTGTACACCTTTATGATGAGAGAAACAGAAAACTTTAGATGTTACATATATATATATACAGAGCTCAGTAATTGTCTAATTGTCTTTCATGAAACAAGTGACATAATCAGTAATTTAAGGAACTGTCCAAGAGACCTAAACTTTCAGCATGCTTTTCGAAGGTCTTAATTGGCAGTCCTTTCGTAAATATGTCTGCCACTTGCAAATCAGTGCATATGGACTCAATGACAATTTTCTTTAGTTTAACATCTTGCTTTAATAACAGGTATTTTAGGTCCATGTGTTTTGAACCGTCAGTAATCCTGTCAGCTTAGAAAAGAATGTCGCAGCTTGATTGTCACAATAGATCGATAATGGTTTAGAGATGAAGTTTAAGGCTCCAAACTGTGAAACAAAATTGCGCAGCCACGATCCTTGAATGGAAGCTTCATAACAGGCCACAAATTCAGCCATCATTGTGGATCCGAAAATCATCTCAGATTTTTGACTTTTCCATGAAACAGCACCTTCACATAAAAGATATGTATATCCAAGAGTGCAGAGTCTAGTATCAGGACATCCAGAAAAATCCGAATCAGAATAGCCAATCATCTGTGGATGTCTTGACCTTCTGTACGTAAGCATATGATTTCTGGTTCCCTTTAGGTATCTCAATACTTTCTTTGCAGCCTTCCAATGAGTGATCCCTGGATCAATCTGAAATCTTCCCAACATGCCAACAACGTGGCTAATGTCAGGCCTGGTACAGACCTGTGCATACATCAGGCTCCCCACGAGAGATGCATAAGGATAATTCTGCATTTCTTCTCGTTCGATAGGTGTCCTTGGACATTGCTTAAGAACAAGTATGTCTTCTTTATGCAATGGAACAGGACTAGCGGAACAAGACGACATGTTAAATCTCTTAAGAACTTTATCGATATAGGCCTTCTGAGATAAGCCTAGAATTCCTACCTTCTATCACGAAAGATTTCTATGCCTAAAACATATGAAGCCTCTCCCATATCTTTCATTTCAAAGTTCTTTGAGAGATAGTCTTTTGTCTCTCGCAACAAACCAAGGTCACTACAAGCCAATAATATGTCATCAACATACAAAATCAAAAATATGAATTTGCTCCCACTAATTTTAAGGTATATGCAAGTATCGACGACATTTTCAACGAAACCGAAATTCGTAATGGTTTTATGAAATTTTAGATACCAATCTCTGGAAGCTTGTTTTAGTCCATATATTGATTTCTTAAGTTTGCAGACCATATGCTCCTGCCCTTCATTTATGAAGCCCTCGGGTTGACACATATAAATTACCTCTTCCAAGTCTCCATTCAGGAACGCGGTTTTCACGTCCATTTGGTGTAACTCAAGATCATAATGAGCCACTAATGCCATGATGATTCTTAAAGAATCTTTCCTGGAAACTGGAGAAAAAGTCTCAAAATAATCGATGCCTTCCTTCTGATGAAAACCTTTAAACACAAGTCGAGCTTTATATCGTTCAACATCGCTTTTAGAATCTCGTTTGGTTTTAAATACCCATTTACAACCAATCGCTTTATGACCTGGTGGGAGTTGAACGATCTCCCAGACTTGATTATCACTCATAGATTTTAATTCATCCGTCATCGCATTAACCCATTTGTCAGAATTAGGGCCCTTTTTGGCTTGAGCATAAGAAACCGGATCATTATGTGCATCAGACTCTATGTGATAAAGCAAGAAATCATCAGAAATGGCTGATCTCTTTTGTCTTTGAGATCTGCTTAACGGTGTTTCCGATGACTCCCCATCAATGCTTTCATTTGTGAGAACCTCATCATTGAGCTGATCATTCATTGTGTTCTCCTCAGTGTTCTCATATGTGTTCACAGAGGAGTTCCCAATGTCTTTCGAAGTAATGGGTAAAGGGACCTGTACCCTTACTTCTTGAATGATCGCATCACTTTGCTTTATGCTCCCACTAATCTCACTATTCTCATAGAACTTAACATTACCAGTTTCAACTATTCTCGTACTATGGTTTGGACAGTAAATTCGATATCCTTTTGTATTTTCCGGATATCCAATAAAGTATCCACTAACCGTCCTAGAATCCAACTTCTTTTCTTGTGGATTGTATATTCTAGCCTCAGTCGGACAACCCCAAACCTGGAGATGTCTTAAACTAGGTTTCCAGCCTTTCCACAGTTGAAATGGTGTTTTCGGAACTTCTTTTCTTGGAACCCTGTTTAAGATGTAAACGGCTGTACGTAAGGCTTCCATCCACAAGAACATTGGCAAATTAGCGTGACTTATCATGGATCTCACCATCTCCATATATGTACGATTTCTTCTTTCAGCAACACCATTCTGCCATGGAGATCCAGGGGCTGTGTACTGAGCAATAATTCCAAGTCTCTGAAGAAGTTTAGCAAATGGTCCAGGATGTTGTCCTGTTTCATCATACCTCCCATAAAATTCACCACCTCTATCTGACCTGATGATTTTCACCTTTTCTTTTGTCTGTCTCTCTGCCTCAGCGATGAACACTTGCACAACATCCGCCGATTGAGATTTCTCATGTAATAGAAAGACATAACAATAGCGTGAGTAATCGTCGATAAATGTGATGAAATATTTTTCTCCTCCAAAAGTCGGAAAATCAAAAGGTCCGCAAATGTCTGTATGTATGATTTCAAGAAGCTGGGTACTTCTTGTGGCTCCTTTCTTTGTGTTCTTTGTTGTTTTTCCCTTTATACAATCAACACATGTTGGAACATTATTAAAATCCAATTGTGGAAGAATACCATCCTTAACTAATCGTTTGATTCTTTCAATGGATATGTGTCCCAGCCTTTTATGCCACACGAAGTAAGTGTCATCTTTTGATGACTAACGTTTTGTTTCTTTATCATGCAGGGTAAAATTAATTTCGGCATTTGGAGTTTTAAGCTCCAGCTTGTAAAAACCATTAATCAAAATTCCAGAACCAATACAACTAGAATTTTTAAATAAGCTGAAATATCCATTACCAAACTCAAACGAATATCCAAACTTATCCAGTGCACTAACGGAAATAAGATTACGAGAAATAGACGGTACATAAAGTGTTTGACACAAGTCCAACATATAGTCACTACTTAAAGTAAGTCGATAAGTTCCAATAGCTTTCACTGGAGCTTTGTCTTTATTTCCCATAAAAATAAAATCCTGATCACTTAGATTTGTAGTTTGGATCGTACGGAATCCCTGCATGGAATTCGAAACATGAACATTAGCACCAGTGTCTATCCACCAAGTAGAGGAAGGTACATCAGTTAGGCTTGATTCGAAATAACTTACAAAACCCATCGGGTTACCTTTCTTTTCGAACCAAGCCTTACGTTTATTGTAGTCCACCTGAAAATGTCCAGGTTTCTTACAGAATTTGCAAACATTATCCTTCCTTTTCTTCTTAATTGGTTGATCAGACCCATCAGACTCAAATGGTGCCTTTCTGTCCTTTTTCCCAGCTTGCTTAGCAGTTCCTTGAGTGTAATGAGCAACCTTAATGCCTTGTGATCCCTGTCTAGATTCCTCCTGAACCAATTTATTAGTCAACTCATTCAAACTCCACTTTTCCGTAATAGTGTTGTAATGAATTTTGAACGGTTCATATTGTGGAGGCAAACTAGTCAGAATAAATTGAACGAGGAAAGTATCGTCCATCTTTAATCCCAAATTGTTCAGTTTGGCAGCAAGGTTAATCATCTCAATGACATGAGCACTCATGGTGCGAGAACCATTGAACTTCATGGTTACAAGATCCGTCATCAGCTTTCCCGCAAGGGACTTGTCAGCTGTCTTGAACCTTTCTTCAATGTTCTTCAAGTATTCCTTAGCATTTTCAGCGGTGGGAAGTGATGACTTAATGTTGGTGTCAATCACCATCCGCATAAACATCATGCTCAATCTGTTGGATCTTTCCCAATCAACATGAAACTTTCTTTCTTCGGGAGTGCTTGAGTCAGTAAGTGGACTTGGCTGATCTTTGAGAAGAGCCATGTCCAATTCAAGTACTCCCAATGAGAACTCAACTTGCTCTTTCCATTCTGAGTAGTTGGTTCCATTGAGCTTAACAACAGATGTAGCATAAGAACTAAGAGCCGAAGGCGCATGGACTGTAAATAGAGATACACAAATTTAATCTTAAGTAACACATAAAATGAATCCTTTTAGTCAAGAATTTTGAACACTCCTGTGGGTAGTTTTATTTCTAAATTCTTCATAAGTTTAAATACTCCTGTGGGTAGCATTTAAATGTTTTCATCAATTTTTTTAAGATTCCAAGTACTCCTGTGGGTAGTACTCGAAATACACATAAATTCCAACAAAATGTAATAACTAATGAAAAGATCAGGTGTAAGACATATTCGGCATAAGGCATGAACCAAGTTTTACAAGATGATGATCAAACATTATGACAACAGGAAAATCAAAAATTCATATCATAAACATGATTGTGTAACAAAAGACGTCGATATGCATAACAACATAATACACATGTTAAAACACTATCACGTAAAAAATATAAAACATAATCCATGGACAAGATAGTATTCATATAAGGATGCTTGTACTGATAGGAATGATCATATGTCCGGTAACCGTGGCTCTGATACCACATATAAGATAAAAACAAGTGTTCCAAAAGAACAGTGAACAGAACATACAGATAATAGAACACTTACAAGAATTCACGGATCTTGAACTATATGATCATCACAAGTAAGTAAAAAAACATACCTCCTGACATGGTGACGATTAGTTGATAGCAACAAGGTCTTGTACGCTTATGCTCCAATGGAGAAGTATGGATTTCTCTATCTTCTCTATATATATGTTAATTTATGTGTTGTGTATGTTCTTAATCCCACACATTTGATGGAAATGGTGGAAATATATATAGATAGATAGAGGACCATTCAGCTCACCTTAATTTATTTTACCTCTCAATTAATTACCCATCAGAATTAATTAAGTAAGGTATTTTATCTCTTGAGTTTCCTATAGACCACTTTATGAGAAATTTATTATTATATATTATAATTTCTTACAGTGATATGATGATGCGTCTTGATGCGATAATAAGGGCCATATTTTTGGATAGTGATATTGAGGACATTTTTACTCCAAATTGTGATAAAAAAAAGGGTCATTTCTCCTCACTAGGGACACACTGTTCATAACTTTTCTGGAACATCACATACATAGGTCTGCTACTTTTCTACTACTATTATGCTTGTCCATTTTTCATAGCTAAAAAGTTACTCCATATAATTATGGTTTACTGTATTGAGTGATTTGTTTTTTAACCTTGATATTATTTATTTACATATAAATTATGTCATAAAATACATTTATTAAACAATTTTGAAAGGTATGATACTCATTTCAAATTTTCATACTCTTTACTTTTTTTGCTAAATCAGTTTACATACTTTTGAAGTCGAGGGATTGAAAATTGGAAAATTATCATAAACACTACTCCATCTGTCCCATCCATTTCTATATAGTTTCTATTTTAGGATGTCCCTCTCATTTCTACACATTCCAAAAATAGTAGCTTTTAATAATATAAAATATTATTACACCCACTAATTTTTTCCACTATCTATATTCTATAATAATATAAAACACTATTACACTCACTACTTTCCTCCACTATCTCAAATCTATTATTAAATATTGATAGATCCCACCACTTTACCCGTTTTTCATCTAACTTTACTCATTTTTTGTACATTTTCTTGGTCTCCGTGTCCAAACTCAATGTATACTACTCCAAGGGACGGAGGGAGTATTTTTTTTAAAGTTTTTTTGCGGTTCTATTATCTTTTGAAAATATTTGCGAAAATACAATTTGAAACCAAAAGCAACCAACTGTAACCTTTTTTTACGATTTGCGACCAAATCAATCTGATACAACTTATTTTTATGTTTTTTTGAAAAATAATTGCAGTTGCTTTTGATTGTATTTGACGTTGCATTAGGTTGCAAAGTCGTATTTTTGCAAAAAAATCTGAAAAATAATATTTTTGCAAAAAAAATAAATATAAAACGTATTTTTGAAAAAAATATTAAAAATGTGAATTTTTAAAACAGCCTCTTGAAAATTAGATTATTTTAAATTTTTATTTACGAAAAATCTTATTCATATCAATTATCAAGTCCAAATTTAAATAAATTTTAAGTTTACACACTAATCATAAGATAGTTGTAGTAAATCTCATTGTAATGTAATTCTCATATTATTAGACTCTTCGAGAGATATATGCAACTATTTCAAATCATTCCCATAATATATTTTGTACTTCGTCTTCATGAATGAGTTATTAACGGGTATAAATCTGTCATCTTTTATTGATCCTTTTCCACTTTTGTTTAGCAGATTAATCCGGTGAATATTACACTAAATTATACCGAGTTGAGTGCGATGAGATATCTCAAGTTGTTAAGGGCTTATCTCTTGTCATGGGTTCGATTCTCGCTCACTCCCGAGACTTGTTAGAACAGATACTCGTTTGTAAGGCATATATATAAGCCTAATTATTCAAAAAAACAATTATACCGAGTGTTAGGTCCTGATAAGTTTGTAGAAGGGGGGTTGAATACAAACTATACCGTTTTATCGAAATTTGCTCTTTGAATAATTTAACAATAAGAACAAATTAATGCGGAATATAAATGAAACAAGATTCAAGTTAAATATAACTAATATTAAACTTGAAGGGTGTTGCAAATACAATATGGATTACAAAGTATTTATCTCAAACTAATTAATACAAATTTAGAATAAATTCGACATGAACTTTTCTAATATTTGTAATAAAAAGATCGAATGCTAAAAGCAAGTTCGAGATAAATTCTAGGGATAAAAATCCGCTAGATGATCAAAGCAATACAAGTAATCAACTTCTAGTGGTTTGGATTTAACAATACAAACTAGAATTAATTGCTTGAGAAGAAATAAGATTAAATGCTTCAGCTGTTCTTCAGAGAAATAAATGTCTGCCTCTTTTTCTTTTGTTTGATAATGCAATCTAATCTTCTTTTGTTTCTGGCCCCGGGTTAATACAATTCATTTACCTTGTATGACCTGACAAATGTCTTGTATGACCTCAAAAACAAATTCGGTATGACCTGCATAGTACATTCGGTAGAACCTCAAAAGAAACGTGTATGACCTGAACTTATAAAGTGAAAAGTAACTAGTATGACCTCATAAATATTCGGTATGACCTGCCAAATATAAAGCAAGGTCATACAAAGAATTTTAGGTCATACCGAGTTTTGAATTCTAATAAAACAGGTCATACTAGTTTTATTTCAGAAAATCCTTTTAATTTAAATAGTTAGATTAAATTATAGATTAAATTAATTCTCTTAAAAGAATCAAGTTAATAAATAATTTAAACTACTAACTTAATTAATTTAATAAATAAATTAATTCTGATAGAATTAATTTATTAATTAAATTAAATTAATAAATCAAAGAAGATAACTCAAAAACTTTGCATTCTTCAATCTTCTGAAAACCACTGAATATTGATGATTTAATTCCACTGATGATGTCGTCATTCGATGCACTGTCTGATTTCATGAATAACTGACTTCAATGATAATTCTTCATCTTTAAAACATTTAAAGCTGTGGCTTCTTATCTTTAGCTTTGACAAAACTCTGTATCCTGTACTTCTTCCGTCACCACTGGAAATCTCTGTCACTATAGTAAATCCACTTCCTTGAATACTTCACTGAGGCTTGAACAATAAAATTGAACTTCTTTCAATGTAGAATAACTTCAAGTCTGTAGATGACTTTAATTCTCCATTCTCTTGACAGATAAAACTATCTGAGATTCCTGTGACATAATAACTTATTATTTACTTATTACATACTTGTTTAAATTAAGTTGTTTCCTCGGAATATTAATAGGCCTAAACATATGCCTTTCAATCTCCCCCTATTTGTTTGTTAGAGAATAACAATCAAATACCTAGAGGATAACTCAACTAACTTAAACAAGAAATAGAAATGACTTTTAAGAGCCAAGTAAATAACAAGAAAAGTTCTGGATTTCCTTTAACATTTTCCAGATTCAAACATTAAAGATAGATACAAGATAGATGTTCCTCTAGACTGAACATATGTTTACATTGATCCTATCTTGAAATACCTAAGCTCTATACATATAACATTTACAGACTAGAGCTTCTTCAAATTTCAGACTCCATCATCTCTCCTTCTTCAAGTGCTTCAAGCAAATCCTTGTCCAGAATACGATCAGATTCAGAAGTAATGCCACTAGGTCTGACAGGTTGAGCTGTGACTTTCTTCAGCCTATTCTTCATTTGATGATATCTCTTGATATTGGCAATGCAATAGTCTTGAATCAAATCAGCAACTTCTGTCTTCTCTTGTGTAGCAAATCCTGAAGTCCTCAACATGTTCTCCAAGTAGACAAGATGCTTGGCAGGAAAATCTTTCAGAGAGATTGGATCCACACCACAAGTTTGAAGTGCCCTTCCTTTATAAAATTTAACTTCATATGGCACGTCCACAACTTGAGGAGTAGCTTCCATTGCAAAGTCTCTTAGCTGATCATGCAGCAGCTCAGCTAATGGAGAAGTTCTTTTTACTTTGCACATGAATACCCATAGTTCAGAGAGAGTTCTGCTTTCCAGAAGATTGAGAGACACTAAGAAAGTTCCCTCATTATGAGTGTAAACATAGATCTTAAACTCCTCTCTAACTCTGTCAAATCCAGTTGTGATCCTTGAAATCTCTGCATGAAGAGCTTTCATATATACTGTGTTGTCTGGATTGACTTTCTTGTATCTTTCCAACATCCCAAGAAACTTTGCATCATTATTAGTTCCTTCTTGATGTTCAAACATTTCTCTAGCCTTGTCCCATTCTTCTCCTTACTTCAGCCTCACATACAATTTTCTATCACTAACCTTCAGATTGTGAAGCCTTTGCTTTTCTTGATGCTCAGCCTTTTGAATAACAAGATGCTTAGAAATGATGTCAGATACCTTTGCATTCTCCTCCTCTCTTCTCTTCAAATCAGCCTTTTGTCTCACCAACTCAGCTTCAAAGGCAGGATCCACTTCAGGTTCATCTTCCCAGTCAGCATAATCAACCTCTCCTTCAACCTCCACATCACCAAAGATATCTTCAGGGTTTTCTTCAGATTCAGTACAGTCAAAATCTCCCTGTTCACCTTGGTAGTAGTCAGCATCAGAAAAAGTTAACTTCTGCTTCCCTTTGTCCTTTACAGAACCAGAACCTCCAGCTTCTCCTCCTTGATCTTCTCCTCCTTGTATCTCCTCCAACTTATTCTCCCCCTTAGTTGAGGAATCCTCTAAAGATTTAACTTTATCAGTTTTAGGATCCTCCTCTTTACTTCCTCTTTCTCCTTCTCCATCCTTGTCATCATTTCCCCCTTCATCATCATCACCCTCAAAGAATTTCTTCTGTTCAGCATTGGGTTGATGTGAGACCTTGATCATGGTATACAGATGTTTCATGCCTTCATTCAGATGTTGCATCCCTCCTTCAATCTTGGTAAATCTCTCATCATTAAAGTACTGATTTGCATCAATAGTATCTTGAAAGGAGTCTACCTTAGTTGAAATAATAGGAATCTGTTTGATAGCCTCCCTGATCTCAACATTAGAAACCAGAAGCTCTGACATATCCGAAGCCACTAACACCTGTGATTCTTGAACAACATTCATCTTGGGGACCAATGTGACCTTCACTCCCTGTATCTCATCTCTAAGATGACTCAGCTGATTATTTACAGAGGTGGAAGAAGAAGAACGTTCATCCACTTGTGCCTTGAGAAAATCTTTTTCAGCCTGGGACTCTTGTAGTTGTTTCTGCAGACTAGCTATTTGAGCCAATAAGGAAGCAGTGTATGTGTCGTTGTGTGCACTCATCTCAATTTCTCTAGATGGTGTTTCACTCACCTCACGTGCTTGTGTATCGCTCTGTGTTTTAGTAACCACTAGCTGTCTATCCAGATTTGGATTTGAAGTACCTGTAATAGAAATCACCATAGCCCCTTCTTGAGAGGTCACTGGTGGTGCAATGGGAGTTCGCGAATCCCAATCCATGGTAAAGTCCAGAAATTCATCAGAAATTGAAAACTGAATTGCTTCAGGTATGGACTTACCATGTTGCCCTTCACTTTCTCCAGTTAAAACTGCGAGTGAAGAATCCCTTAGGGGAGCCAGAGATGTTCCCTCTGGGAGGGGAGAAAATGATTCTATTATTGTGGGCGAAGAACCAGATTTTCCCTCTGAAGCCTGTGAAGGCTCTTCTACCGTGACAATGGTAGGTACTGTTTCACCAATTATTCCTATGTGCTCTCCTTTCTGAGTGTCCTGTTCATGAGTCTCTAATATTGTTTCAGAAGTGTTTGCTCCCATTGTGATTAATGAGAGAGTGCTTGACTCTGTACAGAATGCCATGGCCTGATGGCGAATTTCAATAGATTCATCCTGTTGAGAGGATGTTTCTAGTAACTGTTCATTGGCCTTTTGAAAATCCATATCCTTTTGGGAGGATACAGACTGGCTAACAGATGCCTCAAGGAGTGTTCTTCTCTTCTTTAGTGGTGGAGGCAGAGCTGTGGGATCACTCACATTAGAATCTACTCCAGCTTGTTCTATCAATCTTGTTGTAGCTGATTGTTCTAGGGGAGCGGTCAATGGATTTGACTCTGTGTATGGCTCTATGACCGGGGACAGAGATTGTGGTTCTACAATCCCTTGGTCAATCCTAAGAACCTCTTGGGTTAGTGGAGTAGCTGAGAGAGGATATATTACCTGAAGTGCCATGGTGTTAGGAGGCACCATTGAAGTTCCTGCTGACGAGGATCCAACCACTGGATGTTCAATAAAGAGTAGAGGTAACTGTGGTTGCAGAATCCTTCTCAGATATGATTGTGGAACTACGGGTCTCCTTCCAGACTTGGAACTTGTGGACAAAGTTTAGTATATGAGAGATTTAGTGTGTGCGGGGACTTGAAAAGGAGTGTTTTGAAAAAGTGTTTTATGTTCATCAGAAAGAACATGATTCAACACTAGAGAAAGGAAACGAGAATAAAAGCATTTAACTTTCTTTCCAGTTTGAATATCTCTAGTGTAATTGAAAATCCTCCTTATCAAGAGATCCCACACAAGAGTTCCTATGTCCAATCTCAGGTTGAAAACAGCAGCATAGGCAATGTTTTGTAAGAGAGAAGTTATGACTTGAAAGTTGTTTTTGGTAGAATTACTAAAAACTTTGGCTAGACAGTCAAAGAACAAATCCCACTCACATGCTAGATTACCCTTATTCAGACGAGGAAGAACAATATTTCCTTGGTAATCAATACTAGAGAAAAATTGAACTAACTCCTTATCAGTAGGGAATCTAACAAAATTATTAAGGGGAAAATGAAGTACTTGACAAAAGATCTCCTTAGTTACTGTGTACTGATGATCAGAAATATTGAATGTAAAAGATCGCATATCTTTAGCAACAACAGCAGTTAAGCATAATAGACGAAGGGGTTCAATCTTTAAATCAACAGAAGCAGTGATAGCATAGCTAACAATTGATTGTTCATTTAAAAAATGAATCCACGGCCTAAAACGTTCAACAGAACACTTAAGGGGATCAAAATAGCCAACGTAATTATTAAAACGTTCAACAACAAACTCAGCAGCCATTTGAAAATAAATAATAAAATAAAAATATTACTAGAATAAAACAGCAATAATAATAATAGTAATCAGAAAAGAAATAAAATCCCAAGTAATTCACAAGAAAAATTTGCAATAGTTCGTTGTTCTAGGAATAAAACACAAACTAGAGCAAAGTTAACTAAGTAAAAACTTGAGTTAGAAAGGAATGAAAAGCAAAAGAACTAGAAAAGCACAGGTATTTATAGAGAAGGGTTCTGCTGAGCTCGGTATGACCTAAAGGGAGGTCATACCGAGTTTTGTACCAGGTCATACCGAGCTTTCCTTGAGGTCATACCGAGAAAACTGAAAAAAAATACTAATAAAAAATAAAATAAAAACCAGTATGACCTCTAACTAGGTCATACCGAGTTTTTGAATCCTTATAAACAAAAATAAATTCCAATATGACCAAACCTGAGGTCATACCGAATATTATTATCAATTAAACTATTAACAGAAATGAAAAACATGCCAATATGACCAAACTAAAGGGTCATACCGAATTATATACAAACAGAAGCAGCAGAAACAGACAATATTCACATAACAGTTTATAAAACCTGAAACCTACTGCATAAAATATATGAAAGAACAAAAAAAAAACTACTATAAACCTGCAGAAAAATTTGAACAACAATATTTACAATCTGAAAAATATCTAAATAATTCTAAATAAATATATTTTCAATAAAAATACATTTCTCTACTTAAAAAATATGAGAAAAATATTTTTAAAGAAAATAAAATATTCAGAGATATTTAAATACACAAGCATGTAACATTAAATTAAATGAGAATTAGCAGAGAATATCATTTAAATGACAAGAGAAAATGAAATTATTGAAAGAACAAATATGACAGAGATATTGTTAATCACTAAGACTGTTTAACATACCCAATTTACCAACTAACTTGATAAATGTGGATTCGTCAACAGATTTAGTGAATATATCTGTAGTTTGTTCTTCTGTGGGTACAAAATGTAACTCCACAGTTCCATTCATGACATGCTCTCTGATAAAATGATACCTGATATCAATGTGCTTCGTTCTCGAGTGCTACACAAGGTTATTGGAGATTGCTATGGCACTTGTATTATCACAAAATATGGGAATTTTTTCTAATGCAAAGCCATAGTCCTTTAATTGATTCCTTATCCATAAGATCTGAGCACAACAGCTTCCAGCAGCAATATATTCAGCTTCTGTTGTTGAATTGGAAACTGTTTGCTGTTTCTTGCTATACCAGGAAATCAACCTACCTCCTAGGAATTGACAACTCCCTGAGGTACTCTTTCTATCCACAACACTACCTGCATAATCAGAATCTGTATATCCAACAAGATTAAAACCAGAATCTTTAGGGTACCAGATACCTAGATTAGGTGTACCCTTAAGATATCTCAAGATTCTTTTCACAGCAACGAGATGTACATCTCTAGGGTCCGCTTGGAACCTTGCACACAAGCATGTAGCATACATAATATCTGGTCTACTAGCAGTAAGATAGAGTAAGGAGCCAATCATACCTCTGTAGCTTGTGACATCTACCTTGATAGATTTGTCAGAAGATCCAAGTTTGATGGCTGTTGAAGATGGAGTCCTTGCTGATGCTGAATCCTCCATATGATACTTCTTGAGGAGTTCTTTGAGATACTTGGATTGACAATTAAATATACCATTTGACCTTTGACTTACTTGTAATCCAAGAAAGAACTTTAGCTCACCCATCATACTCATTTCAAACTTACTCTGCATAAGCTCAGCAAATCTCTTACAGAGATTATCATTAGTAGACCCAAATATGATGTCATCCACATAGACTTGGACTAATATCATATCATTTTTGTGTTTCTTTGAAAAAAGAGTTTTGTCTATGATACCTCTAACAAAACCATTTTCTAAAAGAAAACCAGAGAGAGTGTCATACCATTTTCTTGGGGCTTGTTTGAGACCATAGATAGCCTTGAAGAGAAAGTACACAAAGTCCAGCAGCTCCTGATTTTCAAAGCCAGGGGGCTGTTCCACATACACTTCTTCATCAAGTTCACCATTCAGGAATGCACTCTTAACATCCATTTGATAGACTTTAAAATTGGAGTAAGCAGCAAATGCTAAGAACATCCTGATGGCCTCAAGTCTAGCCACTGGTGCATAGGTTTCATCATAGTCAATGCCTTCAGCTTGAGAATACCCTTGTGCAACCAGTCTTGCCTTGTTCCTTGTAACAATGCCTTCCTCATCTAGCTTGTTCCTGTATACCCATCTTGTACCAACTACTTTCTTGTTCTTTGGCCTGGGTACCAGCTTCCAGACTTGTTGTTGTTCAAATTGATTGAGTTCATCTTGCATAGCAATCACCCAATCTGGATCAGTCAGTGCTTCCTCAGTTTTCTTTGGCTCCATTTTAGATAGAAATGCTGAGAAAAGACATTCATTCTGAGAAGCACTTCTAGTTTTAACTCCAACATCCGGATCACCAATGATCAGCTCAAAAGGATGAGCTCTATTCCAAACAGTCTGTCTTGGAAGATTTGATCTTGATGATTCACCTTGAAATTCACTTTGATGTTGTGAGTGACTAGTTGATCCTTCATTTGCTCCCCCTGAGTTGTTGCCTGTTTGCCTTGATGATTCTTCTCCAGTGTTGGTGGTATCTCTATTGTTACCAGTGTTTCCACCACCATCACCATGATCATTATCATCATTGTTATTATCATCACCAGCAATAACTTCAGGTGGGGCTTCATCATCTGATTCTGAGTCTGGCAAGTTATCAAACTTCAGCTTTTCAGATGAGTCTTCTTTTTGGATACTGGGGAACTTAGTGTCATCAAAAGTAACATTGACACTTTCCTTTACTGTGTGACTGCCAACCACGTAGACCCTGTAAGATCTTCTGGAATAACCAACAAAAATAGCTTCTTGTGCCTTTGCATCAAACTTGCCACGTTTAACATTTTCATCTATAAGCACAAAGCATTTTGCTCCAAATACATGAAAGTACTTGACAGTTGGTTTCTTGTTGTTCATGATCTCATACGGAGTCTTCATTAAGTCCTTGTTGATTAAAGTTCGATTCTGAGTATAACAAGTTGTATTCGCTGCTTCAGGCCAAAAGTACGTTGGAAGTTTGGACTCACTTAGCATAGTCCTAGCTGCTTCAATCAATGTACGATTCTTTCTTTCCACTACTCCATTTTGTTGAGGAGTTCTAGGGGCAGAATACTGTCTTGTTATTCCTTTATCAGCACAAAAGTCATTTAGAATGGCATTTTTGAATTCAGTACCATTATCTGACCTTATGGCTCTAACAGGGAATCTAGAATCCAGCTCAATCAACTTTATGTGGCCAATCACCAGGTATGGGGTCTCATCCTTGGAATGTAGGAACAAAACCCATGTAAATTTAGAAAAGTCATCAACAATCACAAGTGCATATTGTTTCTTTGACATGGACATCACAATAACTGGACCAAACAAATCCATGTGCAGTAGCTGAAGTGGTTCAGTTATTGATGATGTGTCAGTGCCCTTGTGAGAAGCTTTCTTTGACTTTCCTTTCTGACATGCCTCACACAGTCCTTCCTGTGTAAATTCCATCTGAGGCAAACCTCTAACCAATTCTCTCTTGACTAAAGAGTTCATGGTTTTGAAGTTAAGGTGAGACATCTTCTTGTGCCATATCCAGCTATCATCTGATAAAGCTTTAGCATAAAAACAATTAACTTCATCTTTGAAACCCGAGTTCAGATCAGCTATGAACAAGTCACCTTTCCTTACTCCTTGAAGAGCAGGCTTTCCATTCTTCTTGTGAGTGATCTGACACTTCTCTCTTTCAAAGGAAACAACATATCCTCTGTCACAGAACTGACTAATGCTGAGAAGATTGAACGTCAGACCTTCCACAAATGAAACATCTTCAATGATAACATTTCCGTACTTCAAACAGCCATATCCTTTCGTAATACCCTTGCTGTTATCTCCAAAGGTAACTACTGGGCCAGCTTTCTCAACCACATCTGATAGAAGGGCTCTATCTCCGGTCATATGCTTTGAACAGCCACTGTCAAGAATCCATATAACACGGTTTACCTGTTTAACTCCCTGCAATATCAAATTGATTAGGCCTTCTTCGGAGCCCAAAATTGATTGGGTCCGGCATACTTAAAGAACTGGCCTTTGTCAGGCAAAACAACATTTTTAGCTAAAACTACTTCAACCTCTTTCACATAAGAGCGTTTCCATTTATAACCAGCCTTAACACATTTCTGAGTAGGCTTAGGGATAAATGAATCCACTCTAGTCTGAGGAGGACTAGTAGTCTTTGTTTTAACATGCTTCTTGTTATTAACATGTTGACGTGGAGCAGTCTTATCACAAGATACATGCTTTTTATTAAAGAAAGCATACATAACATTAAAAGCACAAGACATGCAATTACTCACACCACATGCTTTATGAGAAGAATTAATAGCAGGCATGTTAGTTCTACAGTTGTTTTGATCCAACTTATGGATATCTGATTTAGTCTTTTTAGTTGTAGCAACTTTGACTGGAATATCAGATATACACTTTTTGGACTGTTCAACTTCCAAAGCCATATCTTCTTCACGAATCTCTTCAGCAATGATTATAGAGTATTCATTCATAGGATCTGCTATGGATTCTTTACAGAAGGGTGTTTCAATACCCTTAAGTACATAAGGAACAACCTTTCCTTCTTCTCTGACTCTACAAGGTGTATTAATACCAAGCAATCCAATAGCCTCATTATAATCATAACCTATACTGACATGATTACCAATAGCTTGTTTATTGAAAATTTCTTTAGCCGTTTTACAAGAGTTGTAATAGGCATTAGCTTTGGTTTTAAGCTCACTAATCTGCTCTTTGAGAATGGTTTCCAGTTGAATATAACATTTAACCCTATTCTCAAGAAAAGCAATTTTCTCAGTAAGTTCATCCTGATTAACATGCACAAGTTTCAATTCTTTTAATTCCTTTTCAAGATTTGTGTTTAAAAGATTTATTCTATCATTTTCAGTGCGTGCACAACTTATGGTGCCACCAAGATGATAAATCATTTCAGCGTCAATAAAGGTTACCTCTGACATGTATCTGGATGAAGTGCTTTCCTCTTTAGCCATTAAAGCAAGGTTCCCCATCTCACCTGCTTCTTCATCACTGTCAGTGTCATCCCAACTCTTTCCCTCAGCAACATAAGCTTTCCCAATCTTGTTCTTCTTGCTAGAATCAAATGTGTTTCTAGTCACTTGCTTTGGCTTTCTGCACTCAGTAGCAAAGTGACCCAACTCATTGCAATTGTAGCATCTGATTATGCTCCTATCCACAGTTCCAGTTTTGTAGCCACCCCTTGTGCCACTTGAAGATGAAGATCCACCTCTCTGAAATCTGGGTCTGAACTTAAGATTGGGATTCCTCTTGAATCTGAACTTCCCAAATTTCCTGACTATCAAAGCCAAGTCACCATCCTCCAGCTGATCAAGTTCTTCTAAAGAATAGAAGTCACCACCAGATTGATCAATGGATGTTAATCCATATTCAGCATCAATAACATTCATGTGAGAACTGGAAGGTTGAACAACATTCACTTCCAGTCTCTGTGGGACTTTAGCAGCCAATGCAGTAGAGGTACCAACAATTTTCCCAGTTCCATACAGCTCCCTTTGTTGAATCTGCTCCAGCTCATAGGTCTTGAGAACACCATACAATCTCTCCAAAGCAATCTCATTCATATCTCTTGCTTCTCTAATGGCAGATATTTTGTGCTCCAAATGAGGTGGAAGTGTAAGAAGGAACTTCTTGTTAATCTCCTTGTTGGTGTAGTGCTTCCCATTGAGATTCAGATCATTGATTAATTTATTGTATCTCTCAAAAACCTGAGAGATACCTTCACCAGGGGTTGATCTGAAATGCTCATATTGTGAGGTGAGAATTTCCAGCATATTCTCCCTAACTTCTTATGTCCCCTCATTGATTATCTCTATGGTTCCCCAAATATGTTTGGCAGTTTCACAATTTAGGACATGATTATGCATGATAGGATCAAGACTCTCAATAAGGATCAACTGAAGACAGGAATCCAAGGTAACATCCTCTTTCTCATCAGGAGTGTACTCCTTGGGATCTTTAGGGTACATACTAGCAGGCCTAGTAACAACATTATCCACTGTTATCTCTTCCTCAATAATCATAGGGAGTTTGGGACCTTTCTTCAGCACATCAATGTATTTAGGATTTGCAACCTTAAGAAATAGGAGCATTTTCTTCTTCCACATAGAATAATGCTCCTTGCTGAATATTGGGATTTTGACAGTACCAACTTTCTGAGTTGTAGACATTTTTGAGATTTTTAGAAAAATAAAAATTTCAGAGTTAAGAAAAAAAATCTCAAACAATTGGATCTTTGATTAGTATATCAATCAAAAGGCTCTGATGCCAATTGTTAGGTCATGATAAGTTTGTAGAAGGGGGGTTGAATACAAACTATACCGTTTTATCGAAATTTGCTCTTTGAATAATTTAACAATAAGAACAAATTAATGCGGAATATAAATGAAACAAGATTCAAGTTAAATATAACTAATATTAAACTTGAAGGGTGTTGCAAATACAATATGGATTACAAAGTATTTATCTCAAACTAATTAATACAAATTTAGAATAAATTCGACATGAACTTTTCTAATATTTGTAATAAAAAGATCGAATGCTAAAAGCAAGTTCGAAATAAATTCTAGGGATAAAAATCCGCTAGATGATCAAAGCAATACAAGTAATCAACTTCTAGTGGTTTGGATTTAACAATACAAACTAGAATTAATTGCTTGAGAAGAAATAAGATTAAATGCTTCAGCTGTTCTTCAGAGAAATAAATGTCTGCCTCTTTTTCTTTTGTTTGATAATGCAATCTAATCTTCTTTTGTTTCTGGCCCCGGGTTAATACAATTCATTTACCTTGTATGACCTGACAAATGTCTTGTATGACCTCAGAAACAAATTCGGTATGACCTGCATAGTACATTCGGTAGAACCTCAAAAGAAACGTGTATGACCTGAACTTATAAAGTGAAAAGTAACTAGTATGACCTCATAAATATTCGGTATGACCTGCCAAATATAAAGCAAGGTCATACAAAGAATTTTAGGTCATACCGAGTTTTGAATTCTAATAAAACAGGTCATACTAGTTTTATTTCAGAAAATCCTTTTAATTTAAATAGTTAGATTAAATTATAGATTAAATTAATTCTCTTAAAAGAATCAAGTTAATAAATAATTTAAACTACTAACTTAATTAATTTAATAAATAAATTAATTCTGATAGAATTAATTTATTAATTAAATTAAATTAATAAATCAAAGAAGATAACTCAAAAACTTTGCATTCTTCAATCTTCTGAAAACCACTGAATATTGATGATTTAATTCCACTGATGATGTCGTCATTCGATGCACTGTCTGGTTTCATGAATAACTGACTTCAATGATAATTCTTCATCTTTAAAACATTTAAAGTTGTGGCTTCTTATCTTTAGCTTTGACAAAACTCTGTATCCTGTACTTCTTCCGTCACCACTGGAAATCTCTGTCACTGTAGTAAATCCACTTCCTTGAATACTTCACTGAGGCTTGAACAATAAAATTGAACTTCTTTCAATGTAGAATAACTTCAAGTCTGTAGATGACTTTAATTCTCCATTCTCTTGACAGATAAAACTATCTGAGATTCCTGTGACATATTAACTTATTATTTACTTATTACATACTTGTTTAAATTAAGTTGTTTCCTCGGAATATTAATAGGCCTAAACATATGCCTTTCAACCGAGTTGAACCGAAATGGCAAATTAGTGAGTCCAATAGATAATTGATTTTAAATTTGAAATTTGAATTTAAATTCAGATTTAGTCTTATAATGTTAATTTGAAAAAAAAATGGATTTGATTTTCTTTTTTCCCATTTTTGACAATTTGGATTTAAATTTTAGATACAATATATTGAATCGACACCTGATCCGAAACTCAAAATCTGAAACTCGATACATAATTAATAAAATATTCAAAAAAAATTATAATAATTTAGATATATAATATATATATTTTTAGTTCATTATTTCATATTAATCAATAATCAATATTGATTTAGTGAATTATACTTGCTGAATTGCAAATTTATATTAACACTCGCACACATTTTTTGGATATAATTTGCATTTCAAAAATCCAGCGTCGATAACATGTTAAATAATCAACTCCTCAAAAACTTAAGAAGGCACCAATCGGTTTTTTATTACCCATGTTTTGCACGGGATATAAGATAGTGTCACTAAATATACATAAGAATGTTATATATTTAATGAATAAAAATCTTCTTAATAAGTTCAAAAGTCTATCAACAACATATTAAAAATAAATTAATATGATGAGATATAAAAATGTCAATAATATTTTAAAGTTAATAAATATTATAAAATATTTTTGAATTAATGTAATTATAAATAATATTTATTTATCAGAAATTTCAATTTAAAGAAAGTAAAAATTAGAATTCAATATTCTTTTAGTTTTTAATTTTTTTAAATAACCAAATAAATTGAGGGTTGACTGGGTCAATACATTTTTTCCCATTACAATTGTTGCTAACGGTTACATCATAAGGTGTTGATAAGCAAGACGAACATTACATTTGTTGTTGTTGATACTTGATTTTACAAACATTAATTATTAATGTGTTATAATCCCACACCACCCCACCCCATATACATACATACAATACCCAACCCAAGAGAGTTTCTAAAAAATGCTCACCCGAAGATATAAGTCCTTATTGCATATTCGGAATATATACTAAAAGAAACACTTAATTGAACCTCATTATAAAGAATACAAAATTCTTTAGAGAAATAAAAATACAAATCTTAAATGTTGAGCAATTGAATTCTCACACCATAAGAGTTTCATGTGTAGGAATATTTTAGATTTCATTAAAATAGTATCATTCACAAAACACGTATGAGATTTTATAAGAACATAAAAAAGGATATCAGAGTACTATATATCCTATAAAACACGTTAATTAAACTTAACACATTAACAGAACACTTTAATAAATCTTAACTGAACATCTTAGTGAATCTTAAGAAAATACCTTAATGAATCTTAACATCATTAGTAATTAAGTTGAAGAGTAGTTAGTCGAACACTTAGGTGTCTCTTATTAATAATAATGAATCTTTAACATAACACCTTAGTGAATCTTGATAAACACCTTCATGAATCTTAAATGTATAGCGACCATTGTTAATCAAGTTCTATAGTAGTTAACACAATACTTAGGTGTCTCTCAAAAATTCATTTATATTAACATTTCGTAAACTCACAAGATATAAGGACTTCTAGAGAAACTTCTTCAAGAACATGTACATTAAAAAACACTTTCACCAAATACTTGAACCTTAATCCAAAATATCTTCTTCCATTTCTATTAATAATGAGTGAAGAAGAAACCGGTTGAGAAGAGTTCAAAGCAAAGTAACATATATCAAAAGAAAATTCTTTCAAACTAAATAACAACATCAAACCCATTTCTTATGATCCTCTGTCGAAAAAGATATCATATTTGTCAATATATGTGGTTGATACCTTACCAGCTATGGTTTAAAAAATGATAACTTGAAGGTCATAGAGCCTGAGAAACGAAACAAAACCTTTAAATTCTTTGTTTTTTCTCAACATCGACACATGGAACTCCCTGATTAAACATGTATCATTTTGATCCATCCTTATACTTATCAGATAATATACCTACCACATCAATTAAAAGTTTTGGTTGAAACCTCACCATTGAACATCTTTTTCTTTCTAACAAATCTTGGTCGTAAGTGATCCCCATCAGTCCTGCAAAAACACATAACATAATCGTGTCGGTGGTCCATAACATGTTTTTGATTTAATTTTTATGTGTAGATTAAATATGATTGTAACATATACGACAAACAATGGCAGTTGGTTTTCCTTTATAAAGGCAAAACTGGTTCTTTTAATGAAACAATAACAAACCTACATGATAAACCACAAATTTCTTATAGTGTTTCATATAAAACAACACAGTATGTAAAATTAATATGAAAGCGTTTACTTTAAGTTATCACTGATTTAACGTCTCGTTGCATCAGGATTTCTTTGCGTTGTTCTTCTGGGGTTAGAGCTTGATCTTTTCGTTACTTTGTATGTTGTATATCAGTACAACTGGTAATACCAATCACAGTTGCGTTTCCAGAATTTAAAACCCCAATTATACTAATCAAATCTTGCTGGATGCATTCTTTCCATGTTTAATTTAGTATAGAACGTATATTATACAAATCAATACAATGCAAGTGACCTAGATCTTTATAACTTTATTTGTATTTACACTAATGTCATTATCTATAGTATTCTTAAAATATTAAATATTTTAATTTTGAATGATCAGGATTTGGTCTCTTAGGTCTTTTGATAAGGAGGTTCTCCCTAGAACCTTAATATATAATTAGAACACATTTTTCTATTTTTTATAACAAAATCCACTCATTTTCCAAAAATATCACGGGCAATTACCTTTTTCAATTAAAATATGTTACATTTTCTATTTGTCCTTACTAAAATCTCTTATTTTCCAAAATTATTATATTATAAAAGAAATGTATAAAAATATTATATTTTTACTATAAATGAAATATTATTATATATTAAAAGAAGCATGTGCTTCACACGGGTTATAAGCTAGTATATATATATATATATAATAACGAGTACGAGAGATAATTTAAAAGTACTATAAAGGTCAAAGGTTCGAAACTCATTAACAACGTGTTTAAATTTAAGATTTAAAACTCTAAATATACTAATATAGTTTGATATAACGGGCTAAGGTTCGAATCCCATCAATGACATATAAATTTAGATTTAATACCAAAAGTTGTTTTTTTCAAAAGTCCAAAATTCGAATCCCAACAACAACATATTAAAATTTATATTTAAAATATTATACTACACTAACATCTTAATTTCGATTTAATCCTAAAAATTGTTTTGTAAAAAATTTCAAGGTTCAAATGTTGCCAATACAATATTGAAATTAATATTTATAATATTATATTATCTCATAAAAAATTATAAAAAATTTAAGAGTGACCTGTTTTGCACGGGATATAAGCTAGTGTTAGATATGACAATCGGGCCGGATCGGTTTGGATTTCTCAAAACCGAAATCCGATCCGTTATATTTCGGTTCGGGTTCGGATATATAAAAGACATATCCAAACCTCATCCGTCGAGTTTTTTTTCGGATTTCGGTTCTGGTTTCAATCGGATACCTAAAAAAAATAATAAATAAATAAATTTATATGCCTAACCAAATAAATATTTAAAAGTTAATATTTATTTTCGGGTCAGATTTCGGATCAGTATGTCTAAAATCCAAATCCAAAAAATCGGGTTCGATAAATTCAAAATTTCGGATTTCAGATCGAGTATCCGTCGGATCGAATTATTTTGTCATTCCTGACTAGTGTCGCTAAATATACATAAGAATGTTATATATTTAATGAATAAAAATCTTCTTTAAAAGTCCAAAAGTCTATCAACAACATATTAAAAATAAATTTATATAATAAGATATAAAAATGTCAATAATATTTAAAAGTTAATAAATATTATAAAAAAATTGTGAATTAATATAATTATAAATAATATTTATTTATTAGAAGTTTTAAATAAAAGATAAAATGTACTCTATTTAAGATAATAAAATAAATACATGATTAGTAAAGATGAAACATATTTTAATTTTTTACAATTACATAAATAGTAGAAAATTTAGAAAAAATAAAAATTAGAATTCAATATTCTTTTAATTTTTAATTTGACCAACTAAATTGGGGGTTGACTAAGTCAATACTTTCCTTCCCCAATATGCTAGAACATTAACAGTTGTTGTTGATACTTGATTACCGCGTTGTTAATGGTAACATATAAACCGTGTAACAATCCATATCCCAATCCCACTCCCTCTTCTATATATACAAACCTATACCCAACCAGAAGACAATTTTCTTAATAATATTGAGTATTACCAGTTACGATTACATTGATGGTTGTTTGTTTATATAATTAAATAAATAATATAAAATTGTGTACTGTTGTGTTGATTATGTGATGGGGTCTTCAAGACTTACGCTCGAGTTTACTTCACTCCTAATGATGAAGATATTATCCACTTCTTTTTGAAACATAGAGTCTTGGGTGAAAATCTTGTTTTGGATATTGTAGAGGAAACCATAAAAAACCTACATGACAAACCACAAATTCCTTATACTAATCATAAACAGTAGAAAATTTAGAAAAAATAAAAATTAGAATTCAATATTCTTTTAATTTTTAATTTGACCAAATAAATTGGAGGTTGACTAAGTCAATACTTTTCTTCCCAATAAGCTGAACATTAACAGTTGTTGTTGATACTTGATACCGCGTTGTTAACGGTAACATATAAACCGTGTAACAATCCATATTCCAATCTCACTTCCCCTTCTATATATACATACCTATACCCAACCCGAAGACAATTTTCTTAATAATATTGAGTATTACCAGTTCCGATTACATTGATAATTGTTTGTTTACATAATTAAATAAATAATATAAAATTATGTATTGTTGTGTTGATTATGTGATGGGGTCTTCAAGACTTACGCTCGAGCTTACTTCACTCCTAATGATGAAGATATTATCCACTTCTTTTTGAAACATAGAGTCTTGGGTGAAAATCTTGTTTTGGATATCGTAGAGGAAACCATAAAAAACCTACATGATTAACCACAAATTCCTTATACTAACCATAAATTGTAGAAAATTTAGAAAAAATAAAAATTAGAATTCAATATTCTTTTAATTTTTAATTTGACCAAATAAATTGGAGGTTGACTAAGTCAATACTTTGGTTCCCAATAACCTGAACATTAACAGTTGTTGTTGATACTTGATACCGCGTTGTTAACGGTAACATATAAACCGTGTAACAATCCATATTCCAATCCCACTCCCCCTTCTATATATATATACCTATACCCAACCCGAAGACAATTTTCTTAATAATATTGAGTATTACCAGTTACGATTACATTGAAATTTGTTTGTTTACATAATTAAATAAATAATATAAAATTATGTACTATTGTGTTGATTATGTGATGGGGTCTTCAAGACTTACGCTCGAGCTTACTTCACTCCTAATGATGTAGATATTATCCACTTCTTTTTGAAACATAGAGTCTTGGGTGAAAATCTTGTTTTGGATATTGTAGAGGAAACCATAAAAAACCTACATGACAAACCACAAATTCCTTATACTAATCATAAACAATAGAAAATTTAGAAAAAATAAAAATTAGAATTCAATATTCTTTTAATTTTTAATTTGACCAAATAAATTGGAGGTTGACTAAGTCAATACTTTTCTTCCCAATAAGCTGAACATTAACAGTTGTTGATACTTGATACCGCGTTGTTAACGGTAACATATAAACCGTGTAACAATCCATATTCCAATCTCACTCCCCCTTCTATACATACATACCTATACCCAACCCGAAGACAATTTTCTTAATAATTTTGAGTATTACCAATTCCGATTACATTGATAGTTGTTTGTTTACATAATTAAATAAATAATATAAAATTATGTATTGTTGTGTTGATTATGTGATGACGTCTTCAAGACTTACGCTCCCACCTGGAGCTTACTTCACTCCTAATGATGAATATATTATCACTTATTTTGAAGCATAAAATCTTGGGTGAAAATCTTGTTTTGGATATCGTAAAGGAAACCATAAAAAGCCTACATGATAAACCACAAATTCCTTATACTAATCATAAATAGTAATTTAGAAAAAATAAAAAAATTCGAATTCAATATTCTTTTAATTTTTAATTTGACCAAATAAATTGGAGGTTGACTAAGTCAATATTTTCCTTCCCAATAAGCTAGAACATTAACAGTTGTTGTTGATACTTGATTACCACATTGTTAACTGTAACATATAAACCGTGTAACAATCCCTATTTCAATCCCACTCCCCCTTCTATATATACATACCTGTACCCAACCCGAAGACAATTTTCTTAATAATATTGAGTATTACCAGTTACGATTACATTGATAGTTGTTTGTTTACAAAATTAAATAACTAATATAAAATTATGTACTGTTGTGTTGATTATGTGATGGCCTCTTCAAGACTTACGCTTCCCCCTGGAGCTTACTTCACTCCTAATGATAAAGATATTATCCATTTTTTTTTAAGCATAGAGTCCTGGGTGAAAATCTTGTTTTGGATATCGTAGAGGAAACCATAAAAAACCTACATGATTAACCACAAATTCCTTATACTAATCATAAATTGTAGCAAATTTAGAAAAAATAAAAATTAGAATTCAATATTCTTTTAATTTTTAATTTGACCAAATAAATTGGAGGTTGACTAAGTCAATGCTTTCCTTCCCAATAAGCTAGAACATTAACAGTTGTTGTTGATACTTGATACCGCGTTGTTAACGGTAACATATAAACCGTGTAACAATCCCTATTTCAATCCCACTCCCCCTTCTATATATACATACCTGTACCCAACCCGAAGACAATTTTCTTAATAATATTGAGTATTACCAGTTACGATTACATTGATAGTTGTTTGTTTACATAATTAAATAAATAATATAAAATTATGTACTGTTGTGTTGATTATGTGATGGCCTCTTCAAGACTTACGCTCCTCCTTGGAGCTTACTTCACTCCTAATGATAAGATATTATACATTTCTTTTTGAAGCATAGAGTCTTGGGTGAAAATCTTGTTTTGGATATCGTAGAGGAAACCATAAAAAACCTACATGATTAACCACAAATTAGTTATACTAATCATAAATTGTAGAAAATTTAGAAAAAATAAAAATTAGAATTCAATCTTCTTTTAATTTTTAATTTGACCAAATAAATTGGAGGTTGACTAAGTCAATGCTTTCCTTCCCAATAAGCTAGAACATTAACAGTTGTTGTTGATACTTGATACCGCGTTGTTAACGGTAACATATAAACCGTGTAACAATCCATATTCCAATCCCACTCCCCCTTCTATATATACATACCTATACCCAACCAGAAGACAATTTTCTTAATAATATTGAGTATTACCAGTTCCGATTACATTGATAGTTGTTTGTTTACATAATTAAATAAATAATAGAAAATTATGTATTGTTGTGTTGATTATGTGATGGCGTCTTCAAGACTTACGCTCCCACCTGGAGCTTACTTCACTCCTAATGATGAATATATTATCACTTCTTTTGAAGCATAGAGTCTTGGGTGAAAATCTTGTTTTGGATATCGTAAAGGAAACCATAAAAAACCTACATGATAAACCACAAATTCCTTATACTAATCATAAATAGTAATTTAGAAAAAATAAAAATTAGAATTCAATATTCTTTTAATTTTTAATTTGACCAAATAAATTGGAGGTTGACTAAGTCAATATTTTCCTTCCCAATAAGCTAGAACATTAACAGTTGTTGTTGATACTTGATTACCACGTTGTTAACGGTAACATATAAACCGTGTAACAATCCCTATTTCAATCCCACTCCCCCTTCTATATATACATACTTGTACCCAACCCGAAGACAATTTTCTTAATAATATTGAGTATTACCAGTTACGATTACATTGATGGTTGTTTGTTTACATAATTAAATAAATAATATAAAATTATGTACTGTTGTGTTGATTATGTGATGGCCTCTTCAAGACTTACGCTCCTCCTTGGAGCTTACTTCACTCCTAATGATAAAGATATTATCCATTTCTTTTTGAAGCATAGAGTCTTTGGTGAAAATCTTGTTTTTGATATCGTAGAGGAAACCATAAAAAACCTACATGATTAACCACAAATTAGTTATACTAATCATAAATTGTAGAAAATTTAGAAAAAATAAAAATTAGAATTCAATATTCTTTTAATTTTTAATTTAACCAAATAAATTGGAGGTTGACTAAGTCAATGCTTTCTTTCCCAATAAGCTAGAACATTAACAGTTGTTGTTGATACTTGATACCGCGTTGTTAACGGTAACATATAAACCGTGTAACAATCCATATTCCAATCCCACTCCCCCTTCTATATATACATACCTATACCCAACCCGAAGACAATTTTCTTAATAATATTGAGTATTACCAGTTACGATTACATTGATAGTTGTTTGTTTACATAATTAAATAAATAAAATAAAATTATGTACTGTTGTGTTGATTATGTGATGGCGTCTTCAAGACTTACGCTCCCACCTGGAGCTTACTTCACTCTTAATGATGAATATATTATCCACTTCTTTTTGAAGCATAGAGTCTTGGGTGAAAATCTTGTTTTGGATATCGTAAAGGAAACCATAAAAAACCTACATGATAAACCACAAATTCCTTATACTAATGATTAATAGTAGAAAATTTAGAAAAAATAAAAATTAGAATTCAATATTCTTTTAATTTTTAATTTGACCAAATAAATTGGAGGTTGACTAAGTCAATACTTTCCTTCCCAATAAGCTAGAACATTAACAGTTGTTGTTGATACTTGATACCGCGTTGTTAACGGTAACATATAAACCAAGTAACAATCCATATTCCAATCTCACTCTCCCTTCTATATATATATATACCTATACCCAATCCGAAGACAATTTTCTTAATAATATTGAGTATTACCAGTTACGATTACATTGATAGTTGTTTGTTTACATAATTAAATAAATAATATAAAATTATGTACTGTTGTGTTGATTATGTGATGGCGTTTTCAAGACTTACGCTCCCGGGAGTTACTTCACTCCTAATGATGAATATATTATCCACTTCTTTTTGAAGCATAGAGTCTTGTGTGAAAATCTTGTTTTGGATATCGTAGAGGAAACCATAAAAAACCTACATGATAAACCACAAATTCCTTATACTAATCATAAATAGTAGAAAATTTAGAAAAAATAAAAATTAGAATTCAATATTCTTTTAATTTTTAATTTGACGAAAAAAATTGGAGGTTGACTAAGTCAATACTTTCCTTCCCAATAAGCTAGAACATTAACAGTTGTTGTTGATACTTGATTACCGCATTGTTAACCCGACAATTACGATTACATTGATAGTTGTTTGTTTTACTAATTAAATAAATAACTAGCATAATAACCCGTGCGAGGCACGAGACTTTTTCTATCAATGTGTAGAAGTGCTGATTTTTTAGAATTTGAAAATTATGATTGTACACTGACTTTATTTGAAATAAAATATAAGAACTCATAAGCATTGTATTTTAAATGTATGAGCCAACTAAAATGCAACCGGAAGCACCCATTTCTTAGTAAATGTTTAGACACTCGGGTGACGATAGATCGTGTCATGTTTGCCTTTTTGTTGACGGTTTGAGACTCCGATGATGCTGGTGATCACATATATTTTGGTTGTAAGTGATCCGTAACTGCGTTCTCATGTACCTCGAATAAAACTTTAGTTTATTTGATAGCACACAAATTTGTTCTGAACTCGGCATGCCATATCATTCTGAGGCTGCACCCTGTGTGAACTTGGGATGGTATAAGTTAGACCCGTTATGTATATATGTGTGCATGCATCCATGCGTTGATATCAGATGGGATTTTACTGTAACACATGATGTCCTTTTTTTGTTTGTCAGCAGCGGTATGGAAAACTGTGAATAGATGTGCTAGTTCCTTTGTCTGACTCAAAGATTTAGCAGGCTCCGATTTAGGAGGGGAGCCTGTTGCATCTTCTAGTGTCATTATTCTCAATCCGGTAAAGCATATTCCCAATCACGTGTTATTTTCTATCGATTCTCGCAATGTCCCTAATTTAATTTATAGATAATTTGATTTATTCAAAATTATCTGTGCACTAAAAATAGGATATTTCTTAACTTATAAACATGTTGTATAAGTCATATTTAGACTGATTCACTGAACGTGTACGCATTTATTACAAGTCTTGCGGCAACTTTGAATTTTAAATTTCTAGTCGAAAAAAAAGAACTGAAGTTAAGAGAACATAAAGTTTAATAAATATACCTGTTTTTCTTTTTATTCTCAGTAAATCTATGGAAATTAAATTTTGGAGTTAATTGTTTAATAATTTAATCTAATTGTTTTGCCTTTCTTGTATTAAAAAATTCAATAAACACGGGTTAAATAAAGTTCTCTCTTTCCTTTCTTTTCAAAAGTATAATCGACTCTCAGTTGGTCATGTGACATACTTATTTGCATCAGTCATGTTCTTTAAATTTTTGGCATTGTAGGAAATTTAATATTTATTTACGTAACGATGAGAATCGATAAAGGTATTGTCCAATCAATGTACAAAAAATAATTTATATAACTTAATTTTTTATCTTTTAGATCTTTAATTTTAAATAACTCTGAGTGTATAATGTAATTGATCGATCATAATATTTTTCTTACTTGTATGATATGAAATATCATATTTTCTAAAATTTGTTCACTTGACTATATATTTTAATCTATTTAATTTATTATACAATTTTCAAATTTACCTATTATATATTTATTAATTTAATTCAAAATAAGCAATTATTAACTTCCATAAAATTAATATAAAATTTTATATTAAAATTAATTACAAATGCGTTACATACATAATTCATCCAACATAGTTCTAAATCTAGTCACTTCTATTATATTTATACTATATTATTAAAATCGAAATATTAAAACTTTGATAGTTGGTCAGTACGGTACTCATATTTTGGGATTTACACTTTAGTTTTATTTTTACAATTGTACCGTAATTTTTTAAAATAATAATTTTATTCAAAACATGTCTCTAAAAAATTGTTCAACACAAAACTCTTAAAGTACAATTTATTGCGATCAAACACCTATGTCAATTCGACGCCGAGTTCAATAACCATATATAAGTATTCATATTTAAAATCATTTTCTTAAGAAACAAATATAAATATTAAAAGAAAATATTAAACGCGTGCATGACACCTGTTACGAGCTTGTATTTGTATATGTAATAAAAATACTCATGAATATCGTGTATACATGTTTTCGATATGTGCTATATACCCGTGATTGTTGTCTAATTTTTAAATATTGAACACTACTTTTTATTAATTTAAAAATAAATAATTAAATAATATATAAAGAAACTACTTGTAATATATTACTTATGTTATAATCAATGTTCAGTATTACGCTTATAGATTAAATATATAAATAATTCAAATAAATTGTGTAGTACAATAAAGATAGACCGTTGTGCAAAAATATATATCATTTTATAGTTTACATTACATATACAAGATATTTGTATGACTAAAACAAATGTAGATATACATCACATGCAACATTGTTTTTAAAATTTAATATTAAAATTATATAAGATTGGTTGTTTAAATAATTATGTACAACATTTTGAAAACTGAAACAACATAGATTTTAATATATATTATAAAATCACCTTTGTTTTTATGTAATGTGATTTTTCAATCAAAATCAAAAAAAGTCATGTAGCTCAGGGTTCGATTCTGCACAAAAACATTATTAAGAGTAATGGCATGACATATAATTTCAAAATATATTTTTTGGCTCAAAATTATCGCTTGTTGTATATAGAAGAGGATATACAATTGTGTACTGTTGGAAGAGGATATACAATTGTGCACTGTTGTGTTGATTATGTGATGGCGTCTTCCACCTGGAGAAGGAAAAACAAGTTTACGGCCCTAATTGTCTTGGTTGTTTTGGATCAACCAAGTGTTTGTGATTCTCTCGTTTGTGATAGTCGTAAGGGAGGTGTGGGTGATTATATTGTCCAACCTAGTGTTTGTGTTCATAACAGTACTGAGTTTGCTTTAGATCGCGCACGTGTGGATTCCTTTCTGGAGGGAACTGTGTCATGGATTTGGACCATTTAAGCTAAAGAATGTTATTGGACCATTACAAGTTAAATTATGTTTGGGCTAGAATTGGTTTGGGCTTTTAGATTTGGTTGGGTCCAGTAAGATAATCTTTTGAGAGCTGCTTATATACTGTAATATCGTCTACCTTTGAGAATCATCAATGAAATGAAATGAATGTTTAGTTTTCATCTTTTACTTCCTGCATTTTTCCTTCCTGTTCTTAGTTTAATCTTACAAAAAAACTCAAAAATACTGTCAAGATCATGACAAACTGCCTGTGGTGTTCAAAATTTTACCAACTTAGGCGAGGATTTAGGACTAGATCACCCACCTGTAGATGTCTGTTTCGGAGGAAGTGGGGCTCATGATCCTGTTGAGGGAAGTGTGAGTGATTATGTTGTTGGTGTTCCAAATATGAATGCATTTGGTGATGATAATCTATGTTTGGATGACCTGCCTGTGGGTTTCTGCTTTGAGGACGAATGGATCCGAGAGCTTATGAATTCCATACAAGAAGAGCCAGTTCATGATAGCACTATGACTAACCCCGGGAAGAGGAAGTTTGAAGCAGAAAATTCAAGAGTGGCTAAGAAGGTTTGTCTCTATGATAATTGCTAGCAAGAAATTGGATTTAGTTATATATGCTAGTTTGTTTCTAATTGATAACATCTGCTGTTGTTGACCACTTCCTTTCCAATTTACAAGTTCTTTCAGATACATGTGTGAGTTTATATGCTAGTTTCCTCTGATCCAAGTAGCAGAAATAAGTTGGTTTTTTGCTTTTGTAAATCTTTAGTTCAATGACTTGCTTTCTGTGTTGTAGCGGGTTGGGAGCTAAACTGTCGGAAACAAGGTTTCCTGATAACTTTAGTTGAGAAATTACAGACAATTATAGATAGAATGCACACTGTCAGGTAGATGAATCAAGGATAGATTTTCGGAGAATCACAGAGACCGGCGGAGTTAACGAGAAATCAAGAGAGATGTTATGTACGGCAGAGAGAGAAACACACACACTGATGTCGCAAGTATAAACTGCTATGCATAAGCAAATCAGTTAACTATTATTATTAGGATTACTGTGGCTATAGTTTTACGTGAATGTATTAAGAATTTGTTCTTTCTATCTGATAGTTCTTCTGTGAAGTTGAAAATTGTTCCTGTTGTTTATCTGTTATAAATTGTTCTATCTGATATCATGTATAGTTTATATAAATTGTTCCTGTTGTTTGAACTGCAATACTGAAAAAATTGCTTAGCAAGTTATGTAATTTTTGTCTGAATTTGCAATTGCTAATCACGAAAAAATCGAAGAACATGCACAATGGAAATCACTCAATCGACCTGATATAGATTCAGAATGGCTGAGGTTGTTTAACTGTTTAATTCCAGCATTATGTACAAGAATTTTACATAAACTAGAGTTTGTTATATAATCTGACCTACACTTGCATCAAGAGTTTTCTCACGGATCATTTTTTGTTTCTTCATGAATGTGGCTACTGCTGTGAATTAAAATTCTCCTCGTGTTTAAGGAGTACTAGGCAAATCAAAAGTAGCAAAATTACATCAAAAAACTGAACGAAACTGATAATTTTAGCAAAAATAGATATAGATACCATACCAGTTAAGAACTCTAAATTTGAGATTAACATGAACTAAAGTCTGTTAAGAATCTTCACTATACTTACATCAAGTGTTTCCTTAATTTAGAAGCATTTTTTTGTTCCTTCTGAATGTGGTGCATCTGCAGTTGGAAGATCAAATTGTTTAAAAGGTTTAATAGCAAGTCTAGAAGGTCTGTCTCGTCACTTGTGACATCCTGCTAGAAAGCTACTGTAGCAGCTGACAGATGTGTAATATGACTATATGTTTAGAGCTGAAAGGAACAGACATTACATAACAAAACTGAACAAAATTACAATAAGAAAATACAAACAGTTGAGATCCGCCAAGCTGAACAATGATTTTTTTTTCCTCAGTACTCTTCAGTGTTACTTTTGGAACTACTCCATGCCGTTCATAAGATCATCCTAAAACAAGAAGAAGTCAAGTACAAACTACTATTTCTAAGCAACTCAGTCAACTATTAGTAAAGGGGTCATAGTCGCTATAGATTTTGTAAATGGATTGATTCATGTTTTCTATACGATATTCTATCCAATAAATATGTTCTTATACTGATGAAACCATGATATGCATTCTATGTTATTTTTCGGTCGCACATGTTGTTTGAAGACTTGATATTGACCTTGTGTTAAAATTTTGTTTTTTAGAATTTCAAGTGCTCACACCTGATATAGCAATCTTGCGCCAGGGACAAGGTCTCAATATGTTAAGCTGAATTAATTTAAACATATTTTTTGTTGCTGATCCTCTCCCCTCCGACTTTGTGCATTTTCTGCTCATATCTATTTTTTCTGATGTTTTGATGCTTTATTTAGCTGTGAATCCTGTTGTTTGGACTGCATTGTTGATTTATAAAATTAAACTGGCACATAATATCTTTTACAAATATACAAATTAATATGTTAGGCACATAATATGAAGTTCCTGGAAGTGGAGGATATAAATAAAATTTATCTGTCGTATCATAATTCAGTAGAATATGTGTACCAGTGTACGCACATCATTGTTACAGATAATCGCATATCGTGATGGTTGAGCTAGATGAATTTAAGCTTTGAACTAGATACTTGACACTCTTACCCTGTTTAAGATTAAATTTATCATAGATGGCATAGATATGAACGTTTTATGCAATTCATTACAGGTAGTCCTAGCCGCTCAATTTTGTTGTTGTACGGGACAATTTACTGGCCATGGAGTATTTGAGGTAGAGTTGGTGTGTTTTCTTTATTTTACTGCTAGACTTTTACGCCTGTATACATATTAATTCTGACTAATTATATTCTGCAGAAACATGCTCCAGCTCTTTTGGACAACCTAATTCAAATTTTCACAATGGGTCCCTTCTTCGTATTGCTGGAGGTTATTGTTATCACTTAACTTTTTCAAATTCAATAAAATGAATTGTTGATACAATGATAAATATTAAATATTAGATTTATGATGATCATGTCCTGCTCGTGAAAGGTAGACATAAGGTGTCTACCTATTTCCAAGAGGAGTCAGTTTGGAGATTATGAATATATGGTGCTGTCAAGCATCTAAGCTGTTGAATTGACATCAGCCATGCAATGTTAGGGAGGTGACTTCATGTTTTTTAAGGTGTAATGGAACAAAATTTTGGATTGCAAATGGGTCAGAAGTTTTGAGGTAACTGTGAGTCCTTTAATTTTAGGACTGGCTACCTCGCAAACTAGTTCCCCTATATGCAGGAACTTGTTACATAATCAGGTTCTCATCTTCAGTTGTCAATATTCTTGCATTTTAAAATTTTCAACAGTCACAGAAAAAAAATCAAATAGAACGCAGATGTTAGGTGCATATAGAATTGTACTAGTTCCAGTCATGTGGAGGATATTGTCCGTCATATCAGTAGAATGCACATCACAGTCTGCATAAGACTTTCACATATAACTACTCCTGATGGTCAAGTACGAAGCATATAAGCTTTAAACATGATGCTTGACACTTTTATCCTGTTTGACATAGATTATGAGTCTACCTTGTGTTGCACACATTTAAGCTTGTACATATTTTATTGGCAGCCTAGTCATTTTGCTGCGCAGGACTATTTATAATCTATGGTGTCTTGGTACTTTGGGGTATTTTTAGACTTTCAATATTTCTTTGTCCAACTTCCACTTCTCTCTACTTGTTATTTCTGACTCATTTTGAATAGAAACGTACTCCAGCTCTTTTGGATAAACTAATTCAAGCCCTCATAATGGCGCCATCTATTTATATTGAATTTTAGCTTTAAACTATATACTTGACCCTCATAACCTGTTTGAGATGAAATTTATCAAGTCTGGCATACATTTGAGCATTTTCGCAATTTATTTTGCTGGACGAGACAAAATAATTGATGGACGAGGCCCAGACAATTTTTCTGGAAGAGTTGATGTTAACATTGTGCTAAAAAGAACATTTGAGTTTGTTTTTTTTATTTCTTTTGGAATTTCAGCTGTAGATTTTCTTTTTGTTCTCCCCTGCTGTTTCGCTTCCCTGTGTAGCCTTGTATGTTCTCTGCATTTGTTATAACATTTCAGGGGTCGATGCTCTATTTAGCTGTAAACCCTATTGTTTGGACTGCAATGTTGAAAATTTAGCTTAGTAAATTATGTAATTTCATCTGAATTTGCAATTGCTAATTGCGAAAAAAAAATAATTACGCGCGCAATGGCAATCACTCAATTGGGCTGATCTAGATTCAGGATGGCTGAGGTTGTTTAAATGTTTAATTCCAGCATTATGTACAAGAATTTTACTTAAACTAGAGTTTGTTATCTTATCTGACCTACACTTGCATCAAGAGCTTTCTCAAAGATCTTTTTTTGTTTCTTCATGAATGTGGCTTTAGATCGCGCACGTGTGGATTCCTTTCTGGAGGGAACTACCTGTGGTTTTCAAAATTTTACCAACTTAGGCGAGGATTTAGGACTAGATCACCCACCTGTAGATGTCTGTTTCGGAGGAAGTGGGGCTCATGATCCTGTTGAGGGAAGTGTGAGTGATTATGTTGTTGGTGTTCCAAATATGAATGCATTTGGTGATGATAATCTATGTTTGGATGACCTGCCTGTGGGTTTCTGCTTTGAGGACGAATGGATCCGAGAGCTTATGAATTCCATACAAGAAGAGCCAGTTCATGATAGCACTATGACTAACCCCGGGAAGAGGAAGTTTGAAGCAGAAAATTCAAGAGTGGCTAAGAAGGTTTGTCTCTATGATAATTGCTAGCAAGAAATTGGATTTAGTTATATATGCTAGTTTGTTTCTAATTGATAACATCTGCTGTTGTTGACCACTTCCTTTCCAATTTACAAGTTCTTTCAGATACATGTGTGAGTTTATATGCTAGTTTCCTCTGATCCAAGTAGGCAGAAATAAGTTGGTTTTTGGCTTTTTGTGTTGCAGCGGGTTGGGAGCTACACTGTCGGGAACTAGGTTTCTTGCTAACTTCAGTTGAGAAATTACAGACAATTATAGATAGAATGCACACTGTCAGGTAAATCAAGGATAGATTTTTGGAGAATCACAGAGACCGACGAGAACTTAAGAGATATATTATGTGCAGCAGAGAGAGAAACAGATGATGGAACTAGTCCATTTCAGATATACAATCACAGTCATGTAACAAGTTTAAACTGCTATGTATAAGCAAATCAGTAAAACTATTATTATTAGGATAACTGTGCTATAGTTTTATGTGAATGAATTAAGAATTTGTCCGTTCGATTTGATAGTTCTCCTGTGAAGTTTAAAAACTTATAAGAACGGCAACATTTCTCCTCTACTTTTTAATCAAATACATTTGGAAAAAAAATTCTACATCGCGAATAAAAAATCTCCGGACAACGGCGGAGCTATTGTTTTCATTTTTAATTTGCCATAGGCCCCACCTGTTATTTGAAGAGTTGAACTTAACATTGTGCTAAAGAGAACATTTGAGTTTGTTTTTTTTTTATTTCTTTTGGAATTTCAACTTTAGATTTTATTTTGTTCTCCCCTGCTGTTTTGCTCCCCTGTGTAGCTGTATGTTCTCTGCATTTGTTGTAACATTTCAGAGGGTCGATGCTTTATTAAGCTGTAAACCCTGTTGTTTGGACTGCAGCGTTGAAAAATTGGCTTAGTAGTTTATGTAATTTCATCTGAATTTGCAATTGCTAATCGCGAAAAAAAATAAAGAACACACACAATGGCCATCACTCAATAGGGCTTCTAGATTCAGGATGGCTGAGGTTGTTTAAATGATTAATTCCACCATTATGTACAAGAATTTTACATAAACTAGAGTTTGTTATGTAATCTGTCTTACACTTGCATCAAGAGCTTTCTCAGAGATCTTTTTTCGTTTCTTCATGAATGTGGCTTCCTTCTTCGTATTTCTGGAGGTTCTTGTTATTACTTTTTTTTGTTCAAATTCAATTAAAAAAAATTGTTGGCAAAAGGATTAATATTAAATATTAAATATTTGCTGATCCTGTACTGTTCATAAGAGGTGGACATAAGGTGTCTGTTCCCATTTTCAAGATGAGTCTCGAGCTATTAAAATTTATTATACAGTACATTGTTGGGGGAATACATGGTGTTGTTAAGCATCTAAGCTGTTGAATTGACATCAGCGATGCAATGTTAGGGAGGTGGCTTCATGTTTTTTTTAGGTTTAATGGAACAAATTATTGGATTGCAAATGGGTCAGAAGTTTTGGAGTTAACTGTGACTCCTTAATTTAGGGACTGGCTACCTCGCAAAATAGTTCCCCTGGATGCAGGAACTTGTTACATAATCAGGTTCTCATCCTCCAGTTGTCAATACTCTCGCATTCTGAAATTTTAACAGTCGCAGAAAAAAATATCAAATAGAACGCAGATGTTAGGTGCATATATAGAATTATACTTCTTCCAGTCAAGTAGTGGATACTTCAGATTTTATTTTCTTATGTGTCATATATTAGAAAATGGAAAGTTTGAGTCATATTTTAAATATGTTCTTGATGGAATTTCCGGAAACTAACGATTGGAGGTTGTACCTTGTTATGAGGACTTAAACTTTCATGTTTGGATCTAAGACATTTTCTTAGTGTAATCCATAAATAAATTGAGTTGAAATAGGTTGCTTGAAATGAGTTATGTGGGTTGGTTATATTAAAATAACTTGTATCCCACATAGCATTGGTAATGAGAGGTTGGTGGGTTTATATAGAAACATGTGCAAAAGTAGTGTACAACTACTAAGGCATGTGGGTGTGCATGGTGTTAGTATGTGCCTCGCGCACACACACGCGCGCCGCCAAGACATTCGCCCCGACCCGACCCGAGTCGAGTCTCCTGACGGACAGCAAGTCCTGATGGCTTGGAGTACTGATTCAAATCCTAATGGACCAGGAAATCCTGACTGAGCTGTAACTGTTTTTAAATCCTGACTACTGTTTTTGGTCTGTTTACGTTTTATTTTGTATTTTTATATAGATACAAAACATAACGTTTTGGACATAAGTGAGATATACGTAACTGTGTGAAAAACCCTAGGCATCAGTTTTCTTCTTTGCTCTCTCTCTCTCAACACATTAAGAAGATACATAGGTTTTTGGGCGAACTGAGGTGCAGGTCGCTGTTGATCATTGCCATATATGTGAGTGGATTGATCTGTGCTGTTTTATCCTGGGAGTGATATTGCTGCAACCCAACACAACGTAAGTGGGGCAATAATCTCTTCAAGAATAGTCAAGACTTCTCGAAGGCTTGGCGACTCAGCTGTTTCTTTATCTTTCAGTATTTATTAAAGCTCCTGAGAGATAAGTGTTCTTTCTTGTCTTGTTATTTTTTAGTCTCTGATTATACTTTTGTTTCGACCTTTGTGTTTGTTTCGTTATTTGGTATTTTTGCATGTTCTTGTTAATACAAAATATATATAACTGCCCTATTGTTGCTGTGTAGTTAGTAATTATACCCAACAATCTTGAAGAGATTATTATTTATGTGTTATATATTGTTAATTAACAAGATGGTTAACGGAACTGTAACTCCTGATGGTGCTAATACTTCTGGTTCTGGTGTTACTGTACCCACCATAGATTGGACCACGTACCGTTTCCCACAGCCTATTGATTTGTCAGGAATGCCTGATAAATTCGGTGGGGGTGTTGGTTTTTCTCGTTGGCAGAAAAAGATGAAATTGTGGCTTACGGTAAAGGGTCTATGGCCTGTGGTGCAGTATGAGAAACCGGTTATTGATCAGGAAAAGGCTGAAACTCTTAAGGCTTATGCCATGTGGGAGGAAAAAGATGGGGTGGCTAGGGCTGCTATACTGGCAGCTTTGGCGAACACTCTATTTGATGTTTATTCATCTGATTCTTTCACTGCTAAGCTCTTATGGGAGAAGCTGGACCAGACACACAATACTGACTCGCAAGGGTTGGAAAAGTATTTTGTGGCTAGGTTTCTTGATTTTTGTTAGGCCGAATACACAATATATAATCAATATATGTATGAGAAGAACAATTAAAAACACTGTTTATGATCAATAAACTGAATTATATAAATAACTCTTCTCTCAGTGATGTTAAAGAATCACAGAGAGCTGCTAGGTTACAAGAATAATGTATTCGGTATTCGCATCCCTTTTAGGGTTAACCTATCTGTGTTTATATAGTACACAGCTACATAATCAATCTCTAATTGATATCCTATAAATCAGCTATACAATTTATATCAATTTAGGATTGCTTCTGTCTTCTGTTCCGTTTCCTTAACTGTCTCAATATATCTTGCTTCTTTCCATCTTCAAGATATATTGCTTCTAGAATCTTTATATCAGCACCGACAGCTAAGATAAACTCTCATCCCGTCAGACTTTAAATAAACTCTGACTGGCTTCAAGTAAACTCTGATGAGTACCTGTTTCTTAAACACTGATAAAACAATCATTAGCAATTATATCTAACAATCTCCCCCAACTTGTGCATAATAAAGATGTACAAGTTAATAGATAATTGATGATGTCAAAACATATAACAAATGCAGTGTTTAAATATAATCAGAGTTTAACTTTAACTTAGAACAGAAAACTTTAAAAACTTACAGTCAGACTTTACTTAATCTCTTCAATATCAGGCACTGTCCTGAGATAATCGATGAGAAGCCTCCTTTCAGCCTTTTCTAGCTCTTCTACCATGATCTCTTTCAATTCCTTAAGCTCTGGATCACTTTCTCCAGTCTGGTAGATAGCAGCTCTCAGAGAATAAATGTTGTTCTTCCTCATTTCATTCCCTAGCCGGATATAGTAAGATTTGTCAGACTCTAAGTTGAATTCCAAGACTTTTATACCCAGTGCTGTTTTGAACTTAGCACTGTTTCTCTTCATCTCGACAATCTTTCCATAAGCATCTCTGTACTTAGGAATATATGCACTAGAAACACCTCCTCCAAGCATAGCTTTTGTCTTCAGCATCCTTTCTCTTAGAACTAGAGCAGCATTGTGAGTACTTCTATTTTTGATTTTGAGAAGATATAGAACATACTCAAGCTCTTCCCATAGCTTTATTTGAACATCAGCTTCTCCTATTCTGTATACTCTTCCATCAGACATAAAATATAACAGAAACTCTTTCTTTAACCCTTTGTGGTAAATCATCTGAACAGACACTAGTTTGTCAAGATTTTCTTGAGTAACCCCAACACCAGGTTCTGCCAGTGATGTTTGATCTAAAGGTCTGTTATTTATTCTCTTTTCCCTGTGTGAACCTAAACCAGACTTGTCATAAGATTCTTTTCCAAGTACTGTCCTGGTTTGAGAAAAATCCACAGCTTCTAACGTCAGAGTTTCAGAAAGTACAGGTCTTAAGAAACCTTGAAGTTGTGGAGCTAGCTGAGTTTGTACAACTTGAGCCTTGTCAGAGGTTGTCACAACTTTAGTAGAAATATCAACATGAGCAACGTCAGAGGTTGATTTGTTTATCCTTGATTCAACTTGAGCAACGTCAGAGGTTGAATAATTATTCTTTGGTAACTGTCCTTCTTCTACTCGTTTACCTTTTCCTTTATCAGTATTTGCAATCACATGCCTCCTTGTGTATTGTATACTCTGTTGAGTATTTTCTTTGATAGAAATTCCAATTTCTTTCTTTCTAGGATCCTTTACTGATTTCTTCTTATAAGTACCAGCTTCAATCTTTTTCTGGTGTTCTTTAGCAAGAAGCTTCATCTCAGCATCTATATCTTCAACTGTGGCTTCACCACCATGTTCTTCCATGAAAATCTTAGCAGCAATCTCTTCATCAGTAGTTGGATTTGATGAAATCACTAGACTTTTAAGTCTTGAAGAAGATTGACTACCAGAGTTTAACCTTTCAGAGTTTGTCTGTCTAGCAGAGTTTGACCTAAGTCGCCCTTGCTCTTGAGAAGACTTTGACATTTTCTCTGTTTCCCTGCTTCCACCATCATTTGAATCATCCCTCAGTCTCAAAGTTGGAGTCCTTCTGCATTTGTCTTTAGGTATCTTCTCCCCCTTTTTGACATCATCAGGAATAAAAACTGATGTCAGCAACTCAAGTGATGTAGCAATAGAGTCAATCTTAGTAGATATGTCAGCTTGATTGCTCTCAACCCTTGTTAGCCTCTGCTTAATCTCTTCTTGATCCTTTACCATAGATGTAAATTGAGCTCTATCTTTCTTTAGTGCTAACTCCTTAAGAGCAATATCATTACTCAATCCAAGAACAACCTTGTGAGTCTCATCAAAGCGGTTGTGCAATGATTTAACTTGAACAATGGTCGCCTTAAAATGTGATAATAACTCAGGATTAGTAATCTCTGTAGCAGTCTTATGTACAAAATCAGCAGCCCTTTGAGTAGAGAAAATGCAGTCTGCTCCTGACCAATTAGCATAATGCATTTCCCTGAAATGATCTTCAGTGGCATTGTGATTTTCTTTGATAGACTCTGCTGTAGGATCTCTTAGAAAAGGTATAGACTCATCAGAGTCTGAAAGTTCAGCATTGATCCCAGAGTTTGCATGATCAGAGTTTACAGATGTGTGATCAGCATTATCAAAATCAACTCTCTCTTCATTAGCATTCTCCTCTAACTGCTCTGCAATTTCTTCAATAACATTGTCAGCAGTAACCTCAGCATTTACCTGTGCAGCTTCAGGAATCTCAGAGTTTACAATAACCTCTGTTTCTATAGGAACAGTCTCTGCAACAATATCTTCTATTTGTACAGTAATTTCTTTAACATTCTCTGCCATAGCTTCATCAAAATTCTCTATAGCAGCTTCAACTACCTGAGCAGCTTCAAGTACCTGATCAACCTCCTCACCCTTTTCAGAAATTGTATTATTGACAGAGAGAATCTCTGTATGAGTTGCAATTGACTCATCTAGAATTTGGGTGGGTTGATCAGCTGCCACATCCTCAGTATCACAAACACTGATACTAGGATGTGCTTCAACATTTGCATCAAAATCATCAAATAAAACATCTTGATCAAAATCAGCCTCTATATCAGCATTTGCCAAGTCAGGCACAGAGACTGCTTCAACATTTTCAGTAGCCTCCTGAACAATAACTTCAGGAGCTTCAGTATCTACAAAAATCCTGTCCTCATCATCAGCATTTACAACAGGCTCCTTAACAACAACTTCAGGAGCTTCATGCTGGACAGCTTCATCCACATTATCAAAAAGATAATTGGCTACTAGTCTCCTTTTTCTCTTATGAAGAGTTTCATTGTCAAGATCATCCTCATCATTTGCTTTTGATCTATTGGCTCTCCTTTTCTTGTAATGACCCTTTTGCTCATCATTTGATTTGGACACCCCTACATCAGTAGCTGGTCTAACAGACCTTGCAGGTTTAGAACCAACATGCTTAGTCCTACCACTAGATTTAGGTTTGACAGATGTTGATGGAGGAAGCTCTGTTTGCAAAGGTTCTGGTTGAGAAGGAATTTGTGTTAGTGAATTAACTTGATCATCTACAAACTGTTGCACAGATGCAGGCAGTAACAAATCTCCAACAACCCCTTTCTTAACATCTTTGTTAATAAGATCAGAGAATATCCTCTTGTGTAATTTAAAACAAGAAACATCTTCAGCAACAATGTCTACCCCTTGGACACAGTAAGAGAACAAAATCTGACAAAATCTAGAAAAGTATACTACCCATCTATTCTCTGTCATTTTCTCCCCTAAATTATTCAATACAAGTCGTACAAAATCAAAATGATTATCATATAATAAAGAATACCCGATTTGCAGACTGTCCGTGGGAATAGCATCCCAGTTTGTGCATTTCTTTCCAAAAGTTCTTGTGATGCAATCAAAGAAGAAACTCCACTCCTTCCTTAAGAATGGTCGTTTCAACTGTCCAATCTTAGTCAAGGGTCCAGAATACCCAATCTCTCGCATCATCCTCATCAAATCATTATCACCCATTCCAATGGTATATGACGAAAACTCAGGAAACCCCATTGCAGCACGAATGGTTCCTGAAGTAATTACATACTCTGTTTCTTCAAATTCAAAAATTATAGATGGGTTACCAGTCTCACCACCATCATCATAAAGACCCGACTCCCAGAACGCCTTGATTTGAGAACCAGAAAGTTTTGCTGGTTCTACTAAAGCACGCCCAATCGCTGACTGAGCAAGAAATTCTTGAATCATATGAAAAGCTTCTGGTGCGTTAGCAGTGTTTAGTGGTGCTGCGTAGTTGTTTGGAACAAATTATAACCCAGAAGAAACAAACGCTGTAGTTGCCATTTAAAAGATTTGAAAGAATAACAAAGAAACTGATGCAAAAGCTTCAAAAGAGTTTGTAGGTAGAAAGGTGTTTGTGAATATGTGTGTGTGAGAATAGATGTAAATTGAAGTAAGATGTGAAAGGTTTAGACGTATGTGTGTGTATTGTATAAATATGAAATTCAAAATTAAAAACTGAACAGTTTTTAATCATTAATACTTACTCCGTTAACTGTGTGAGTGGGACACGTGGCACACATGCAATGACTGACAGCAGTAATTGGCAGTTTCCCATGCACATGCGCAGTAAAAACAGCAATAATTACCGCCTTTTACACTTTTCTAGACACTCAACCTCTCTCCTCTGTTTAATACAAATTAGAACCGTTACCAATCATACTCTTTTATTTTCAAGAATGTTTTCTCAAAATTGTTAACTGTCTGAAACAAATAATTAATTTTAATCATCAGAGATTAAAATAAAATTACCTCAGCGTAGAGTACACAGTTCATCAGTGTTTACCAATCCTCCTACTTTATAAATAAACTCTTTTCACAAACTGTACAGGTGTGAGTATTTGTGTGTGAATTAGCAGAGTTTACTGAATATGAATATTTAGATCATCTCAAAGTGCATAAAATCCACAAACTAAAGCAGTAAAAACTGGTTGCTCAAACTCTCATATAAAATAAAATCTGATTTTTATATCTAAACTCTGTATTCTGATATCCTTTCATTTGGATATATCTTTTATTTTCACCCCCTTTATAAATTTTTTTTTATTATTATTATTTTTATTTTTCCAGTAATCAGTGGTTGGCACTAGTCACCAAAAATCAAAGATTTTAGCCCTTATTTCATACAATAAGTTCCTGGATCTTCCTAGGCACAACATGATCTCAAAGGAATTTGTGCTCTTTTTGGCATCTTTTGATTTGAGGGTGAAATATTTGTAACTAATTTTCAGAGTTTAGACTTTTCATCAGTTAATACAATTAATTTATGAGAGAAAATGCAAACAGCTAATACAGACTCAGTGTATAGGATCAATAAACTAAGAGATGCTATAAATATAGAGACAGTATCATGCTGTGTAAAATTTCTGCACATTTTATAATTTAGAATTTATAATACTTAGAAGGATTCATGATTACTTACTGAAAATCATGCTTCATACAATTTTCTTCATCGGTCTATGTGTTTCAGACAAAAATCACAATCAGAGTTTAACATCAGACTTTAACCGACAGAGTATGACTGACACTATATTACTAACAGAGTTTACTATCAGAGTTTAACATACTGGTACAAATAACAGTTAACACATGCAAAGAACCATGAGCATAAAATCATGTATAGAGTTTGAATCTAACCAGTATCTCTAGTCAAAACCAGAGATCATTCCAAGTTCATTTACCAGCCTTGTAAAGGTAGCTTCACTCAAAGGTTTGGTGAAGATATCTGCAAGCTGTTGGTCTGTAGACACAAAATGAAGCTCAATATCTCCTTCTTCCACATGTTCCCTGATAAAATGATACCTTATGCTGGTGTGCTTGGTCATGGAGTGCTGTACTGGATTACCTGTCATAGCAATAGCACTTTGATTATCACAGTAAATAGGTATTTTAGAGTACCTTAATCCATAGTCCAGCAATTGATTCTTCATCCATAAAATCTGTGCACAACAGCTACCAGCAGCTATATACTCTGCTTCTGCTGTGGATGTGGAAATTGATTTCTGTTTCTTGCTGTACCAAGAAACTAATCTGTCACCTAAAAATTGACAACTTCCACTTGTGCTTTTTCTGTCTATCTTACAGCCTGCAAAATCTGTATCAGAGTAACCAATTAATTTAAACTCTGATTCTCTAGGGTACCACAAACCAAGGGTTATGGTTCCTTTGAGATATTTGAAAATCCTCTTTACAGCTGTTAGATGTGGCTCTCTGGGGTCTGCTTGAAATCTTGCACAAAGACATGTTGCATACATGATATCAGGTCTACTTGCTGTCAGATAAAGAAGAGACCCTATCATTCCTCTATAGTTTGTCATATCTACTGAGGCTCCTGTGTCTTTGTCTAGCTTTGTTGCAGTAGCCATGGGAGTTGTAGCAGATGAACTATCAAGCATACCAAATTTCTTGAGAAGATTTCTGGTATATTTTGCTTGATTGATAAAAATCCCATCATCTGTTTGCTTGACTTGTAAGCCTAGAAAATAACTAAGCTCTCCCATCATACTCATTTGATATCTTGACTGCATAAGCTTGGCAAATTTCTTGCAGAGTTTGTCATTAGTAGACCCAAAAATTATGTCATCCACATAGATTTGAACTAACAGCAAATCATCACCAGAATTAAAATAGAACAAGGTTTTGTCAATTGTACCTCTATTGAACCCACTTTCTAAAAGAAATTGAGCCAGAGTTTCATACCATGCTCTTGGTGCCTGCATTAGTCCATACAATGCCTTATCAAGCCTGTAGACATAATCTGGATGTTTGGAGTCTACAAACCCTGGTGGTTGTTCAACAAACACTTCTTCTTCAAGTTTCCCATTGAGAGAAGCACTTTTCACATCCATCTGAAAGACTTTAAACTTCTTGTGAGCAGCATAGGCCAGAAAAATCCTTATTGCCTCCAATCTTGCAACTGGAGCAAAGGTTTCATCATAGTCAATTCCTTCCTGCTGTGAATAGCCTTTAGCCACAAGTCTAGCTTTATTCCTTGTTATCACTCCATCACTGTCTGTTTTGTTTCTGAAAACCCATTTTGTACCAACAATTGATCTATTCTTTGGTCTTGGTACAAGTGTCCAGACTTCATTCCTCTCAAATTCATTTAACTCCTCTTGCATTGCTGTTATCCAGTTAGCATCTTGAAGAGCTTCTTCCACTTTCTTGGGCTCTGTTTGAGATAAGAATGCATGAAACAGACATTCATTATTTGTAGCACTTCTAGTTCTTATACTAGTTTCTGGATCTCCAATTATCAAGTCAGGTGTATGGGATTGTGTCCACCTTCTTGCTGTTGGTAATTGGCTTCTATTATCATTATTAGATCCTCCCCCTTGATCCATGCTCTCCTGATTTTCTGCTTGACCATTTGCATTCTCTGAGGCTCCCCCTGAATTTGACTGTTCAGTATTTGAACTTTCAGAGTTTGACTCAGAGTTTCTATTGGATTCTTCATTTGACTCTCTTTCAGAATTTGAGTCATCACTTTGAGAAGTTTCTGAAGTTTCTTCATGCTCCCCCTCAACTGGTTCTCTATTTTGTTCTGACCGAGAAAATTCTTCAGAGTTTACCAGTAGAGGATCAGAGTATGCTTCGACAGAGTTTGTTGGATTTGCTTCATCAGAGTTTACATCATCAGAGTATAGATCTTCATTTTCAAAGCGAAGTTGATCATGATATTCTTCATCTTCTATTCCAGTTATTTTCTTGTCATCAAATGACACATGTATAGATTCCATGATCACTTTAGTTCTTAGATTGTAGACTCTGAATGCTTTAGTTGATAGTGGGTATCCAACAAAAATTCCTACATCAGCTTTTAAGTCAAACTTGGTCAACTATTCAGGATGAGTTTTCAACACAAAACACTTGCATCCAAAAATATGAAAATATTTCAGATTTGGCTTCTTATTCTTCACCATCTCATATGGTGTTTTCCCATGCTTGTTGATCAGTGTAGCATTTTGAGTAAAACAAGCAGTTTGAACAGCTTCTGCCCAGAAATAAGTTGGCAACTTTGCTTCATCAAGCATTGTTCTGGCAGCTTCGATTAGGGTTCTGTTCTTTCTTTCAACTACACCATTTTGCTGTGGAGTTCCAGGTGCAGAAAATTCTTGCTTCACTCCTCTTTCCTTGCAGAAAGCTTCCATTTCAGAATTTCTGAATTCAGTACCATTATCACTCCTTAGAATTTTCACTTTGTACTGTGATCCTTTGTCCAATAGCTTCACATGATCCATAAGAATTAAGGCAGTTTCATCCTTCTTTGCTAAGAAATACACCCATGTGTATCTGGTGTATTCATCAACAATTACCAAAGCATATTTCTTTCTGCCCATTGACATTATATTCACTGGACCAAAAAGATCAACGTGTAGAAGATGATAAGGTTCCACAACTGAAGATTCAGATTTACTCTTGAAAGATGACTTCCTTTGCTTGGCCTTTTGACAAGAATCACACAGACCATCTAAGCTGAGTATTGACTTTGGAAGTCCCCTTACAAGATCTTTTCGAATTAGCTCATTTATGTTGTTCAAGTTTAGATGAGAGAGCTTCTTATGTCATTTCCAACTCTCTTCATTTGACATTCTTGCAGATAGACACACAGTTTTTCCTTCAGAGTTTGTTACCAAACTTGCTTCATAGATGTTATTGTGCATGTGTCCAACTAGAACAACTTTCCCTGTAGATTTGCTGATCACTTCACAATGTTCAGAATGAAAATCTACATGATATCCTCTGTCACAGATTTGACTCACAGAAAGCAGATCATGCTTGAGTCCTGAGACTAGAGCTACATTTTTTATGATGACACTTCCAAGATTGATATTGCCATATCCCAGAGTACGTCCTATGTTGCCATCTCCATAGGAAACTTTTGGGCCAGCCTTCTCCTCATAATCTGATAGCAGGGCTTTATTTCCAGTCATATGTCCTGAGCATCCACTTTCCAAGATAAGAGTGCTCTCTTTTATGCCCTGCAAACACAAACAATCACTGAGTGTTAGATTTAAGGATCCAGACTTGCTTGGATCCTTTGGCTTTCTTAACATTGTTAGCTTTTGCAGCGGAATCACTATCAACAGAGTTTAAACTAACATTGTCAGACTTTACATTTGCAGAGTTTGCTCTAACCCATTTTAAGTTGGGTTTTAGCTCATAATAGTTGTGATAAATAGCATGATAACTCTTGCAAGTATAAATGGAATGCCAAGTGCTCCCACAGTGTGTGCATAAAGTCTGTGGTCTAACCCTAACATAATCATTCATACTCCAGATGTGGAGGGTAAAGAGTTAATATCTTTGTTCTTCTTGCAAAACCTGGCAAGATGGTTAGTACTACCACAACTATGACATGTTTTTCTAGGAGCATCAGAATTAGGCAGATAATCATTTCTTTTATTAATGCCTACTTTTCCATTCCTATTCTTCTTAAACATTTTCTGTTTGTTGACAGACTTTACTTCTTTGAGCTTATGTTTGAATTGTTTTTCTGTCATCAAACCAACATTAACCTGTTTATCACATATTTTTACTGGTTCTTTAACAGCTTCTATCATAATCTTATTCTCTGTTATTGAACCAATATTAACCTGTTTTTCACAAGTTTCAATTGGCTCCATAACAGCTTCTTTTACAACAACAGACTTTAGCTTACTGTATTCAGGAACAAATTGCACAGGTTTAAGTTGTGGTTTCACTTTAACTTTATCTTTAAACCTAAGTTCATCTTCCTCACAGTAACCTAAACCTACAGTATCTGTCTGAAAAACCTGATGTGTGTCTTTTCCAGAATTGGTCCAAGCTTTAATTATTTTCCTCTCTTTTTCCAACTCAGATTCTATTTCCCTATATCTTTTAAGCAACTCCTGTTCAACATAAACAGCATCATCTCTCTCCTTTTGAACTTGTTGCATGTTAACAAGTTTCTCTTCAAGAAATTTATTCCTCTCTTTAAGACCTAGATTCTCAGATTTGATTCTTTCATTTTCTAAAGTCTGATCCCTATAACTAACATGTATGTTTTTAAGATAAATTCTTAATTCAGATATATTATCAGTATCATAAGCATAAGTTGTTAGGGGTACCTTGTTTCCAGATGACTCAGCTTCATCTTTAACAGTTGCCATGAGAGCATAATTGACTCCCTCATCTGAGTCTGAAGTGTCTGCCCAGTCCTTGCCTTTAGTGATGAGTGCTTTCTCAGATTTTCCTTTCTTGCATTCTGGAGCATAATGACCCATCTCTTTACACTTGTAGCACTGGATCCCAGGCTTGTCTTTCTTTCCAGACTTGGTATATTTTCCATCAGACTTTCTGAAATTTCTCTTATCAGAATTTGAATCTTTCCTTGAGAATCTCTTTCCTTTCTTGAAGTTCTTGAATCCCATCTTCTTGAAGGTCTTCACCATTAAAGCAGCCATTCTCATCATTTCTTCTTCATCATTCTCAGAATCAGAAGCTTCATCATCAGTGTTTGAGCCATCATCAGAGTTTGATGACTCACTGTCAGATTTAATGACTAAAGCCTTTCCTTTGGTTTTCTCTCTTGATGATTCCTTCTTGACAGACTTTTCTTCAACTTTAAGAGCAACAGATTTTGTCTTCTTTCCAGATCTTTTGTTTCTCTGTTCTATTTCAAGTTCATGAGTTTTAAGCAACCCATAGATTTCATCAAGATCTGTATCTGCAAGATCATAATTGTCTCTGATTGTTGTCGCCTTTAAATCCCATCTTTCAGGTAGGGATAGAAGAAACTTGAGATTTGACTCTTCAAGTTCATATTCTTTATCAACCAGGGATAAATCATTCAACAATTTACAAAATCTGTCATATGTATATGTCAAACTTTCATCAGATCTAGAGTCAAAGTGTTCATACTCTTGTGTTAGAATAGTCTTCATGTTCTTCTTTATAACACTTGTTCCTTGACACCTGACTTCTAAAGCATCCCAAATTTCTTTGGCAGTTTTACAGCCAATAACTCTGTTAGACATGACATTATCTAAGGCACTGTGGAGTAGATGTCTAACCTTTGCATCCTTTGCAATTGATGAGATATCTTCAGGAGTCAAATCTTTCTTCTCTTTTGGAACAGTCTTTTGTTCTTGACCAGTTATAACAGGAGACAATTTAGTTGGCATATGAGGACCATCATTGATTCTATCAAGGTATTCTGGATTTGTGGCTTCCAGAAACATAATCATCTTCACCTTCCATATTGGATATTCAACTGGTCTCAGAATTGGAACCCTGATAGTCTCATATCGACTTACAGAAGTAGGTTGAACCTTCTGAGCATTAGAACCTGCATTTGAACCTTCCTGAGAGTTGTCAGTCATGATTATACTTGTGTTTGGATCGATAAACTGTATATATTAATCAGCCTTGGCTCTGATACCAATTGTTAGGCCGAATACACAATATATAATCAATATATGTATGAGAAGAACAATTAAAAACACTGTTTATGATCAATAAACTGAATTATATAAATAACTCTTCTCTCAGTGATGTTAAAGAATCATAGAGAGCTGCTAGGTTACAAGAATAATGTATTCAGTATTCGCATCCCTTTTAGGGTTAACCTATCTGTGTTTATATAGTACACAGCTACATAATCAATCTCTAATTGATATCCTATAAATCAGCTATACAATTTATATCAATTTAGGATTGCTTCTGTCTTCTGTTCCGTTTCCTTAACTGTCTCAATATATCTTGCTTCTTTCCATCTTCAAGATATATTGCTTCTAGAATCTTTATATCAGCACCGACAGCTAAGATAAACTCTCATCCCGTCAGAATTTAAATAAACTCTGACTGGCTTCAAGTAAACTCTGATGAGTACCTGTTTCTTAAACACGGATAAAACAATCATTAGCAATTATATCTAACAATTTTAAACTGGTGGATACAAAATCCATGACCGAGCAGGCACATGAGTTTGAGATGTTGGTGCATGCTTTGAAGGAGTCCGAAATGGACCTTCCTGAAAAGTTTCAGGTTATGGATGTGATTGAAAAGCTCCCTAAGTCTTGGGAAGAGTTTGCTTTCTCCCTGAAAAGACAGAAAGGAGAGATCACTTGGACAAACCTGATGTTGGACATCTCTGTGCAGGAACAACACAAGTCCAAACAGGGACATGTGATGCCTGCTGAACATGGGAGTTCGAAGGTTAATGTAGTGACTGTTGGACAGAAAAGAAAGGTTGTCACTAAGAAGGATAACACTAGGCCTAAAAATGGCAAGAACAAGGCTAAGAAACCAAAGACAAACAAACCGTGTTGGTCATTGGAGCAAGGACTGTCCTACAAAGAAAGCTAAGAAACCTGTGGGAGCACAAGCTAATACAGTCACTACACCATATTTGACCTATTGCAACCCCAAACTAGGTTTGTGTTGCATAAAGTGTTGCTATAAACAAAAGACTTGCTAATCTATTGTAACATTTTTTTAAAACGTTATATAAAATTGAAAAGTGTTACAAGAGGAAATATCATTTTGACAATTGCAATACTTTTGAAAAAGCGTTACAATACCTATTACGTTTTTAATCAAATTGACCAGAATTTAAAGGCGGGAATTTAAACATTTGGCTGAGCGGGCTAAAAATTGGCACCAAAATATTTGGTACCAGAGCCCAAAAACACAATCCCTAACAAAATAAAATTTATTTACACAAAAATACTCCCCCTCCCTCCCACGCCTGCCTCTCTCTCTCTCTCTCAACCTCACCTATCTCCCTCACCGCGCCTCTCTCGATCAACCTCTGATATCTCTCTCTCTCTATCGACCTCTGATCTCTCTCTCTCATCTCCCACACCTCTCTCAAATCCCTAAAAGTGATTAGAGAACCAAAATGTTGCCCAGTAAATAACAATTGTAGAAGGGGGTTGAATACAATTGTATAAGATTCTCGACTTTATATAACACAAATATGAAAGATCAATAACAATAACAATAACAGCTTTATTAACTTTGATATAAAACTGTTACAAACTCTCTTAAGAAATTCTGATGTTCTTAAGAGCTGCTAGCTTACAAAAACTCTCTCAAGAAATTCTGTTCTTAAGAGCTTCTCTCCGATTATGTTCTCTCTCTAATGAATACATAAATCGAAACCAAAACTGTGTTTATATAGTGCACACAGCTTCTCTATCAATAACAAGATAAGTCCTAATCATAACAAAGATAGAAACATATCTTTAATCGATAGCTGCATTCTACAAACCAGGAACAAACTTCCATGTTTATCTAGACTCCAAATATAACTCGAAGTAGGAATCCTGATCAGCTTCAAGTCCTGATGATCAAACCTGATCATAGTCTGAGTAGGAATCCTGATGATCAATAAGATACTGACGCTTGATCAAATACTGATGACCATGCAATACTGATGACGTCAGCAATCCTGATCAGTTGAGTCTAGCTTCTGACAATCATTGAATTCTGATCTAACAATCTCCCCCAATCTCATACTTTGTGAAATAAAGTATAGATTCCAAATATTCAATGATGTCAAAAACATGTATCAAAATGTACGAGTATCTTCAGAAACAACTTATCTGTTTAAGCTTTGTGATAGAACAGATTCATCTTCAAGAAGTTGAATAATAACCTTTCTTCTTTTTCTTCAAGAATTTGAATCAGTCTTTCCTTAAAATTTCTGAGTTCTTCATCTTCCTCATTAATCTGGTAGATAGCTGCTCTGAGATTCTGTATGGAGTTTCTCTGTAGACTGTGCTCTTCAAGCAAAAGATAAGCAATTTCCTTCCCATCAGGATTGAGAGAAAGATGAGTCATGCCAAAATTTACTTCTTTAACAGCAGTACCCCTTTGCATTTCCACATCCTGACCTCTTTGATTTAAGTACATGGGAGTATAATTACCATTGAAATTACTGTTTCCATCCAGTCTTCTTCTTATTGTTGACAAAATCATGTCACTCCATTCTTTGTACACTTGGTTCTTCCATCTTAACAGATAGTGAACATATTTCAGTTCCTGTGTAGTTTTCATCAGCAGATCTTGAATAGATAGAATCTTCACACTACCATCTTTCATGAAGTACAGAAGCTTTTCTTTCTTTTCAAAACCATCATGACAATCTATAACTATTTCAACAGCTAATAAATTGTTCAGGTTTTCAGAAGTTAAAGTACCTCCAATTTCTGTCAAGAAGTAAGGATCAACATATGACATATTCAGATATTCACCATCTCTGTGTCCAATACCTCCTCTTGAATTACTTGACAATTGCTTCAGATTTGAAAACATTTTTAACCAGAGTGCTTTTGATCTAGCCATATCAGACAAATCAACAACACTTGAAGCGCTTGTAATAATTCCACCAGACTGAAAATTGATAGATGTATCACAACTTAATGTGCTAATATGTTTCCACTTCTTGTATTTCTCCTTTTCATGAGCGTAGCTTCTTTCAAGTAAAGATTCTTGTCTGCTTGAATTTCTCCATTGTCTTTTATTTGAAACTTTAAGCCTTTGTAGATAGAGATTGAAATCTTTATTTGTTCTTCTTGTAATATCTCTTCTTCTGGCTTCTTCTTCTTCATCTACTTCTTTGTTGTGACAATCAACAACAGTAGATAAAATTATCAAATCAACCTCTTGCAGAATTTCAGATTCGTCAGGATCTTGAATATTGTCAGGATTAGAATCTTCAATTTGATTTGTATTGCTGAGAGTTGATTTACTTGATTTTCTTCTCAATTCAGGTTCTTCTTCAACAATTCCATCATCACCAAAAGTAGATCTGTCAGGAACTACTAGAGTTTGAATAGGTTCAGGAATTTCTTCAATTCTTAACCCTCTAGACCTTGTCTGTCTAGGTACTGTTTGAGTTGAAGAACCTCTTTTACTTCTTCTAGCACCTCTTCTACCTCTGCTTCCTCTAACTCTAGCAGGAGCAGTATAGCTTTCCATTGTCTCTCTTTGTAGTCTCAAAAATTCTTCATGTGAGAGATCTGGATATTCTTCACTTGCTGTAGAGAGTGCTTTTCTTGCAAATAATTGTTGAACTCTTTTATCAGTGTGATATAGAGTAACAATTCTACCGTCTTTTGTAGAAAACTTCTGGAATAAATTTGATGCATCTTCAGGATTATCAATAATCACATCTTCATCACCTTCAGGAATTGTAGCAAGAATGTGTCCATGACCAGGTGTCAGGATTTGATCTTCCGTCAGGATCTGAGATTGCACCAATGTTCTTACTGTCTTAACTCCAGAATCAGAAACATGAGTTGACTGCGTTGTTTGACTTTGAGAAGTTTGGATTGTCTTCATAACAACAGCATCAGAGGTTTCTCCTTGTATCATTTTGTCACCACCATCATCTCCAGTATCATCATCATTATTCCTTAATACTAGATCAGGTGTACATTTTGTCTGAATAACCTTCTCCCCCTTTTTGACATCAGGATTTGACAATAATTGCAAAATTAAGGAAAGAGAGGCTTGAATTTCAGTTACCTTAGTATCCAGAGAATCAATTCTTTGATGGATTGAGGTTTGTTCTGAAACAACAGATTTCACTTGGGATTCCACTACCCTTAGTTGAAAAGTAGTAGGCACCTTTGTAAAATTATTAAAGATATCAGTCCTCACTTTTTCAGTTGAGCCCTTGATAGAATCAATCTCACTTTTCAGGCTTTTGGATAACAGAGTAGTAGCCTTCAGATGATTCTTCAAGTCTTGATTCTCTATAGACTTCACTGCATTATAGGCATGTTCAATAGCAGAAGAAAAACTGATAGATTCATCAGATTGGTGCCATGAATTGTTCCATTCATTCTGTCTAAATGCCTCTGCAGGATCAAAGGAAGGAGTAGAAAAATCTTGTCTCTGATCTTTCCCAGTAAAAGCATTGCCAGCCATAAATGTACTCGATGAACCAAAATTAGTTCCAAGACTAATCTTGAGTGCTGTAGCAAGCTGTTCCTTCTCTTTTCTATTCTCATTATCATCATCACTATCATCATCAGAATTATCATCATCAGAACCATGAGATATATCAGGATCAGGAATTGCAATACCTTTCAGTTTATCCTGAGATTCTGAGATAGGATGATCTATTGGTCTTGAACGAAGTGGCTGTATCAAAATAGGTTCATTATCAGGAGCACCACTAGCGTCAGGATGAACATCGTCAGGATTCGATATGCTTGCATCAGTATTTGCTACCAATGGTTCTTGTGGAGCTTGAGGTTCAGAAGCTGCTTCAACACTTTGAGCTAAAGGTTCTTGTGTGCTTCCCTCATTGACAATGTTCTCGACCAATCTTTCAACAGAAGCTGTAGCTTTGCCTGCATCTTCACTTTGAGAAGATGGTTCTTGTGTAGCTGGAATGTTGATGTCTTCATTCTCCCTTTGAGAAAATGGTTCTTGTGTGACCATTCCACTAGCTAAGCCTTCACCCAAACTTTGATTGAGTGGTTCTTGTGTGGCAGGATCAACAGTAGCTGCTGAATTACTCTGAAATTCAGGTTCTTGTGGGCTTGATCCTTTCAGCTTCTTCTGTCTCTGATAGACTAACTCTTCTGCATTCCTCTTTTTCTTTGATGTAGGTGTAAGACCAACCAAGGAAGCAGTTGTAGAAACCTTCTCCCAAGAATGTCCTCGAATCTGAGATGGAGAGGCTGGAGAGTCTGATATAGAGACAACTTTTGTTGTTGTATCAGGAATACTAACATCAGGATTTGATGTCTGAATATCAGTATCCTTCATTTGCACTGTCAAAGGAATATGATACCTGCTCTTTGATAATTTCCTTTTCTTTTGTGGTTTTGATGAAGGTACCACAGCTTTAGTAGCAGTATCAGCAACTTCCTTGTTCACATTCATCACAGAGGATATAGGTAAGTCATCCTCTGTATCACTTTCATCAATCAACCTTAACTTCCTTTTCACAGGAACATCCTTAACAACCTTATCAGCTTTCTTCACCAGGACCCCTTGTACACCCCCTTGTATCTGCATTTTAGTGAGTGGTGTAGAGGAAAAATCCTTTGAACCTGATTGCCTTCCAGACACATCAGTTCTAGCTGATTTCTTTGATTTTACAACTAAAGTCTTTTGAGAGACAGTAGAGGTGGTTGTTAACTGTTTAGACTGTTTAGGTTGCATGCTTGTGTCAGGAACAAGGTGGGTTGGTCCTTGTACCATAGCATTAGAAAGTAGTCCATAACGAGTAGGCATTTTCTGATGTAAGAAAAACCTAACCTCATCAGGAATAAAAGCATTTCCTATAAAACCATTTGCCTTATCACTGTTGACTAAGGACTTAATATTATTCTCAGTAATTCTACAGATTGGTAGAACTACATCATCCTCAAAAACAACATTAGGACATAAGTGATTAAATATCAACTGTAAAAATCTAAGAAAACAGACAGAACCCAACTTATCTGATTTCCTATCACTTAAAGCTTTTAAGATAAAAGAGCCATAATCAAACACTGTAGAATGGATGAGAGAGTACCCAATTTTAAGAGATCCTGATGGAAGAGCATCAAAATTTGATGTCTTGTTCAGGAAACAACGGCTGATTGTATCAAAGAAGAAATTCCATTCCTTCTTAAGCTTTGTCCTAAAGAGATTTCCATATCTCTTTACTTCTCCATTGTAGCCCAGTTTCTTGACAAACTCAAATAGAGCAGAGTCTGAAATCACCCTAGGGACTTTTTCACCCAGAATAGGCAAATGCAGTGCCTCTTCTATAACAGCAGGGGTGACATGATGAGTGACCCCATTTGATTCGAACTGCATCAGAATGGTTCCTGTAGGACTTTGACCAAAAACAACTGTGTTCCAAACCTTTCTGAATAACCATCAGGATTTGACAGTTATCAGGATTTCCTCTCTGTAGCTTTTCCTCAGAAATTCTCAAAATTCATCATTCCAAGTTCATTCACCAACTTATTGAAAGTAGCTTCAGGTAGTGGCTTGGTGAATATATCAGCTAGTTGTTGATCAGTAGGAACAAAGTGAAGTTCAATTGTTCCTTCCAGAACCTGTTCTCTTATAAAGTGATATCTGATACTTATGTGTTTAGTAAGAGAATGCTGAACTGGATTTCCTGTCATTGCAATAGCACTTTGGTTATCACAATAAATAGGGATTTTTGAGTATGACAGGCCATAATCTAACAACTGATTTCTCATCCACATTATCTGAGCACAACAACTTCCTGCAGCAATGTACTCAGCTTCTGCAGTTGAAGTGGAAATAGATTTCTGCTTTTTACTGAACCATGAAACTAGTCTTCCACCCAAAAACTGACAACTTCCTGAAGTACTTTTCCTGTCTATTTTGCATCCTGCAAAATCAGCATCTGAATAACCACACAACCCAAAATCTGATTCCCTTGCATACCAAAGGCCAAGTGAAGGAGTGCCTTTGAGATATCTGAAAATTCTTTTGACTGCAATCAGATGTGGTTCTCTAGGTTTTGCTTGAAATCTTGCACATAGACAGGTTGCAAACATGATATCTGGTCTACTGGCAGTGAGATACAATGAAGAGCCAATCATTCCTCTGTAGTGAGTTACATCTACCTCTTCACCTTGATTAGGATCAAGTTTGGTAGCTGTAGCTATGGGAGTTGAAGCAGGAGTACTGTCTTGCATGTTAAACCTTGTCAGTAAATTCCTTGTGTATTTAGACTGATTAATAAAAATCCCTTCATCAGTCTGTTTAACTTGAAGACCCAGAAAGTAACTCATTTCTCCCATCATGCTCATTTGATATCTTGACTGCATAAGCTTGGAAAACTTTTCACACAGCTTATTGTTTGTTGACCCAAAAATGATATCATCAACATAAATCTGAACTAACAGCAACTCCTTACCATGATTCAAATAAAATAGAGTTTTATCAATTGCACCTCTTTTGAATCCACTTTCCAGTAAGAATTGAGCTAAGGTTTCATACCATGCTCTTGGAGCTTGCTTTAGTCCATAAAGTGCCTTATCCAGTCTGTAGACATGATCTGGATATTTAGGATCAATGAAACCAGGAGATTGTTCAACATAAACTTCTTCCTCCAGTTCACCATTTAAGAAAGCACTTTTAACATCCATCTGGAAAACCTTGAATTTCTTATGTGCTGCATAAGCAAGAAATATCCTGATGGCTTCTAGTCTTGCAACAGGAGCAAAAGTTTCATCATAGTCAATTCCTTCTTGTTGGGAATACCCCTTTGCAACTAGTCTAGCTTTATTTCTGATAATGACTCCATCAGAATCAGTCTTGTTCTTGAAAATCCACTTTGTACCAACTATTGATCTATTCTTTGGTCTTGGTACCAGTTTCCAGACTTCATTCCTTTCAAATTCATTCAGTTCTTCTTGCATTGCAGTAACCCAATCAGCATCTTTAAGTGCATCTTCAACTTTCTTAGGCTCCTCCTTGGATAGAAAGTTATTATATAAACATTCATTCTGAGTTGCACTTCTTGTTTGAACACCTGCATCAGGATCTCCAATTATCAAATCAGGAGTATGATCTTTAGTCCATTTCCTTGCTGGTGTCAAATTGTTTCTTGAAGTAGATGCTCCCCCTGGATTGGTGTTATCTTGATTGAAAGAATTTGATTGATTTGAAGCTCTCCCTGAATTATTGCTATGCCCTCCTGATGTGTTATCAGGATCTTTACTTGAATCAGTATCTGAAGAATTCTGTCCTGATGATTGAGTTGACTCTGAACTTGTAGTTGAATGCCGTTGCTCCCCCTCAACATTAGCACTACTAGTTGTATCACTGTTGTTTGCATCATCAGTATTAGCACCATCAGTACCTGGTGAGTCATCAGGATTTGGTGACCCGTCAGTACTGGATGAATGGACAGCTTCTGATTCACTTTCTTCAGATTCCTTGGAAGCTTCATTTTCAAATAACAATCTATCATGCGAGTCTTCAATGATTCCAGTTATCTTCTTATCATCAAAAGATACATGAATTGACTCCATGACAGTTCTTGTTCTCAAATTAAAAACTCTGAAGGCTCTTGATGTAGGATAACCTATGAATATTCCTTCATCAGCCTTTGTTTCAAATTTCCCTAGCTGTTCAGGATGAGTTCTGAGAACAAAACATTTACAGCCAAACACATGCAAATGCTTCAGACTTGGTTTCTTCTCTTTGAGTGACTGATAAGGAGTGACACCATGCCTGTTTATCAATGTGAGATTTTGTGTATAGCATGCTGTGTTGACTGCTTCTGCCCAGAAATATGTAGGTAATTTAGCTTCTTCCAACATAGTTCTGCCAGCTTCAATAAGAGTTCTATTCTTCCTTTCTACTACTCCATTTTGCTGAGGTGTGCCAGGAGCAGAGAATTGTTGAATGATTCCTTTGTATTTGCAGAACTCTTCCATCTTTGAATTCTTAAATTCAGTACCATTATCACTTCTCAGGATCTTGACTTTGTACTTTGTGGTTGTCTCAATCATTCTCACATGATCCAACAGAACTTCAGGAGTTTCATCTTTTCTGTGCAGAAAATACACCCAGGTGAATCTAGAATATTCATCAACAATTACAAGAGAGTACCTTTTCTTACTGATGGACATGATGTTGACTGGACCAAACAGATCAAGATGTAGCATGTGATATGGTTCTTCAATAGAGGATTCTGATTTACTCTGGAATGATGTCCTTCTTTGTTTTGCTTTTTGGCATGCATCACAGAGTCCATCAGGTGTATATAAGACATTAGGTAATCCTCTTACTAACTCTTTCTTAACCAACTCATTGATGTTGCTGAAGTTGAGATGAGAAAGCTTCTTGTGCCAATTCCAACTTTCATCTACTGAAGCTTTACTGATGAAACATGTAGGGGAGCCATCAGTATCTGAGAGAATGTTGGCTTCATATATGTTACCATGCCTGTAGCCAGTTAGTGCTATCTTCCCTGTTGCTTTGCTGACTACTTCACAATGTGTGGAATAGAAATTGACATGATAACCTCTGTCAGTGATTTGACTAATACTCAACAAGTTGTGTTTTAGTCCCTTCACTAGAGCTACTTTTTCAATGATGACATTTCCAATGATTATATTGCCATATCCCAAGGTTTGTCCAATGTTGCCATCTCCATAAGACACAGTTGGGCCAGCTTTTTCTTCATATTCTGATAACAGGGCTTCGTTTCCAGTCATGTGCACAGAACATCCACTATCCATGACTAACACATTTTTATTTTTACCCTGCATCAGAATAGAAACACACTAGTTAGAACACTTAGGAACCCATACATGTTGGGTTCCTTTCTCATGCAATTTATTAATTTTAACAGCAGAAGACTTTTTGACTTTAGCAGTCCTGACAGGATTTACTCCATCAGGATTTGCTTTGTCAGTATCAGTATTAACAAAAGCATGCTTCACTATGACATTTTCAGTTTTATCAGACTTTGTACTACTTTCAAACTTAGGCAATGGATCATAAAAGTTATAGTACAAATCATGATACTCTTTACATGTATAAATAGAATGCCATAGACTACCACAATGAAAACAGGACTTCTGCGGTTTATAGAGTACTGATCTATTCCTAACATCAGACTTAGGAATATCAGTAATCTTCTTCTTACTCTTCTTACAATCAATAGCAAGATGATTAGAGTTACCACAGTTAAAACAACACTTTCTAGGTGCATTTGGGATATATTTATAACCATTCTCTTTATTGATCCCAACTTTACCATTCCTGTTTCTCTTAACAGTAGCTTCCTTTTTCTTATCTGTAACCTCACAGATTTTCTCCTTAAGCTGTTTCTGAGACAATAGACCTACATTCTTAGTGACTTTGTTCATGACAGGTTTAGACTTTATAATTTTAATTCCTTGACTAGAAGAAGATCCCTTTTCATAAGTAGAATTGGAATCCTTACCAAAAACAAAATTAACAGGAGTAATCTTAGATTTGGTTGAGTCTATAACATGTCTATAGGTCTTTGGACTGACTGTCTCATCAATGACAATTTTCTCTGCTAATTTCTTATCTTCATCTGACTTATATCCTAGACACTCTTTCCAATTCTTAGAGGTATTAATCTCATGAAATTTCCTATCAGAGTCTGTCCAGGTTCTGATTTTCTCATTAGCAAATTCAAGTTCTTTTTCAAGGGAAGTACATTTAGATGTCATCTCTAAGTGCATGTGTTTAGCATTATCACATTCTTTTTGTACTTCTTGCATACGAGAAAATTCAGCTTCTAATATCTCATTCCTTTTTCTAAGGTCAGACATCTCAGATAAGATTCTAGTATTCTCAGCAGTTTGACTTCTAAAGCTAATATGTAATGACTTTAGAAAACGTCTTAACTCAGAAGCATTATCAGTATCAAAATCAAAGATAGTATTTAGTACCTTATCATCAGGAGCAGCAGTTACATCAGCATTGGCCATTAACGCATAGTTGACTACCTCAGTATCAGATTCTGAGGAAGAGTCCATCCAATCCTTGCTTGATGTGATGAGTGCCTTTGTCTTGTTGCATTCAGAAGCAAAGTGACCCATACCATTACACTTGTAGCATCTAACCTTTGACTTGTCAAATTTGCTACCCTTGCTGTCCTTCTTGATATACTTGTCTTTGTCTGCTTTGAAGGTCTTTTTCTGAAAGTTGCCTTGTCTTCTATTCTTCCTGAACTTCATCCTTCTGAAGTTTCTGACAATCATAGCAACCATCTCTTCCATGTCTGAATCAGAAGATTCATCACCAGTATTGGCATCAGGATTGCCATCAGTATCTGATGAAGAGTCATCAGGATCTGACTCAGCTACTCTTGCTTTCCTTCTAGAGACCTCCATAGCTTTTCCTTTTGATTTTGCTTCTACATTCAAAACAATTGACTTTGCCTTGCTGCTTTTCTTGTTCTTTCTCTGTTGAACTTCAAGATCATGAGTTCTTAGCATCCCATAGATCTCATCAAGAGACACAATGTTCAGATCATACTGGTGTCTAATGATTGAGGTCTGAGTATCCCATTCTTCAGGTAAAGCTCTAAGAAATTTGGTGTTTGAATCTTCAGTTTCATATACTTTGTCAACTAAGGATAAGCTGTTCAATAGTGTCAGGAATCTATCATATAGATCAGTCAGGCTCTCTTCAGGTCTTGCATCGAATTGCTCATATTCTTGAATCAATAGAGCCCTTCTGTTTTTCTTGACAGATGCAGACCCCTGGCACTGAGTTTCCAAGGTATCCCAGATTTCTTTTGAAGACTTGCATGCAATCACTCTGTTTGACATAACATCATCAAGGCTATTATGCAAGATATTCTTTATCTTTGGTTCCCTGAGTACATGAGCTTTTTCTTCTGGAGTCCATTCAGCTTTAGCTTTGACCACATAATGTTCTGGTACTGTATCTGTTCGTTCTACGAACTTTGTTGGTATATATGGTCCATCACGAATCCTGTCCAAGTAGTCGGGATCCATAGCCTCCAGGTACATCAACATCTTTACCCTCCATGTAGGATATTCTGAAATCTTTAAGATGGGAATCTTCATGCTTTCATACTTGGTTGTCGACATCTTTAGATCGTATCTGATTCAGAATTAAATCAGTTTGCTCTGATACCAATTGTTGCCCAGTAAATAACAATTGTAGAAGGGGGTTGAATACAATTGTATAAGATTCTCGACTTTATATAACACAAATATGAAAGATCAATAACAATAACAATAACAGCTTTATTAACTTTGATATAAAACTGTTACAAACTCTCTTAAGAAATTCTGATGTTCTTAAGAGCTGCTAGCTTACAAAAACTCTCTCAAGAAATTCTGTTCTTAAGAGCTTCTCTCCGATTATGTTCTCTCTCTAATGAATACATAAATCGAAACCAAAACTGTGTTTATATAGTGCACACAGCTTCTCTATCAATAACAAGATAAGTCCTAATCATAACAAAGATAGAAACATATCTTTAATCGATAGCTGCATTCTACAAACCAGGAACAAACTTCCATGTTTATCTAGACTCCAAATATAACTCGAAGTAGGAATCCTGATCAGCTTCAAGTCCTGATGATCAAACCTGATCATAGTCTGAGTAGGAACCCTGATGATCAATAAGATACTGACGCTTGATCAAATACTGATGACCATGCAATACTGATGACGTCAGCAATCCTGATCAGTTGAGTCTAGCTTCTGACAATCATTGAATTCTGATCTAACACAAAAACCCCAAAACTGATTGGAGCTTCAATTAGGGTAAAGATTCAATTAGAGCTTCAATTAGATGTAAGGTATCCATCTTTTTCATTTATATTGGATTATACATGTGCATATATACGTATGAATGTGAAAATTTTCGATTATTTATGTTCATGATTTTTTTATATGTGAAGTTTTTGTTTCTGGTATTAGTATTAAATTAGTAGTAATTTTGTGTTAATTAAGAAGATTTCTGTGTTTAATTTGTGAGAACTTTTGACGTGGACTAGTTTTGATATTCGTTATTTTGGAATTCACGCCTGCACTGATCTGCTTATGAGGGATTAGTTTGGTTTCGTTTTAAGCTAATGCATCATGGACACCATTCGACTTGATGTAAGTTAATTGAGTACTGATGATTGTTGCATAAAATCAAAATGAATCCATATGCTACATCATACTTTTTTGTGATATCTGCAGAATGACGTTGCTTTTAGGTCCTCCGAGTTCTGGGAAGACTACATTGTTGCTTGCTCTGGCTGGGAAGCTTGATTCCTCCTTAAAGGTTTAATATAATTAGTTGAAATATCCAAGTCTATAATTCAAAATGTGATAGAGAACTAATTCTACATATATAAGGTCTATAATTTCAGAAGCTAAACACAATAGTTTAGGAGTCTTTTGGAAGTGCAAGAAACAGGGAACTGGTGTTACAGAATCTGCCTTATGCATTTCATGTAGAAAATGACTCTGTTATTGACAAAATTTATTTAAATGGCAATAATATGTGTATACCAGTGGCAATATATAAATGACTCTATACCATGATTTAAATGCTTACAGAGTATTGTTTGATCAGGTAGTGATTTTACATTTGTTCATATTTGTTCATCCAATTTGGCGGTAGCACTATGCTAACTTGACATTTAAACATATAGGATGGGAATCTGAGGCTCTCCTACTTTGGTATAATGAAGAACAACAAAGATGGCAAGAGTTACAACACAAACTTGGCTTTCACTCCTCCAGAATACTTGAGAACTGGTTAGTAGCAGATTATATTTTCAGCACTACGCAATATAATAGTAACGACTCCTTGTTAGAAGGCCATAAATGTGATCCAACGTATGTTTGCCACCTTTAGCTAGAATTATTGATTTGTTTATTCGCATTTCAAGTTTTATTCATGTAGAAAAAGTACTGTGATACTCTTTTAGATCATATATCCATGTAATTTGATACCAAGATTAACAATACAAACTAAATTTAAGTTGACAGTTTGTACGTCTATGTGCCACGAAGAGTGACACGGGAAAGTGTGATTTACAGCTTTGGCACATTGATGCTAGATCTTCTAAGTGGTAAACATATTCGGCCCAGCCATGTAAGTACTCAACACTCAAATATTTGTATCATCAGTTAGATACATGGGTTGCAAGAACTGAACTTTTAAGCAATATCAGAAGCTCATGGTAACTGCAAATATCTCCAGGATTTGAGGTCTATGTTACATATGTTCAAATTGAGCACTTACAATTTCTATTTTGCATATTGATAATTCAAATTTTGTGCATATTGATAATTCAAAATCTTGTTCTGTGATCCAACACTCTCTGCATATAAGTTTTGTTGGTCCATCTCAGAGAGTTTACGGTGGAGTTATATTTTATCATCTTATTTACATCTTCAAGTTAATCATTACGCCATCTACTATCTTTCTGTCAACTTGTATTATTATTCTTTTTCTTTTGAATAATATCAGATCGAGATTTAGTGTTGATTTTATGTTTTGTGTTTATTATTAGATATTTTAATATTTATTATATGATTGTACATGACTTTTATAATACTACTTGTAATAAATATCATGTGAATATATATTTGTAAAAGTTTGAACGAAAATTTAATATTTAAAATTATTTATTTTTATTTAAAATTACACAAAATTATAATATAAAAAATACACTATACAAAAAGTATACCAACTATTTTTTTCCACTACTATATACCCAATTTATACGTCACTTTACTCATTCTTTAATGAAGGAGAATGAATAATTAATATCAATTTTCACATTGATGGAGGAGAATGAATAATTAATATCAATTTTATAATTTGCATCTTCACTTGGACCTGAAAATTTTACACATTGGTGTAGTCACATATTTGGTTGGTGAATTTTTAAGTGCTGATATTGTTGTTGTAATTAAGTCTTCTAAATTTATCATGTCATAAAAGAATAGTAGTTTTTATTATCTATTACAGATTTAATTTATTTTTTACATATTGTTTAACTCTAATCTCGACGTTTTATGAAAAGACTGGTCTCTGTTAAAGTCAAATTGGTATAGTACCCTTTAGTAATTAGTAATACGATTAATAGCCACATCAAGGATTTTTAGAATGCTGACCTGCCTTTATTGGAAAGTTTTCAATGTAGAATGATCTATATATTTTAATTAAAGGACGTGGGAATAGTGCATGCACGACAGCATAACCATATTCATGACAGAGAGAGAGAGGGAGGGAGAATTGAGGGTTTAAAAATGAGGAGCTTCGAAGTTCTAAAAGAATGAATACATAATATACGATCCTTAAAAGTTACCTTTTCTCTTTTAATGCAGTTTTCACTGCTTTCCAGAAGTGGGGTGATGGAGAAGTTAATTGCTGAAGCTTCTGGAGAAGAAGAAGATGGATGTGTCATTAACCTCCCTGACATCCTTGGTGGAGCAAAAACTTTTGAACTTGTTGCTAAGTTCTGTTACAGAGTGAAATTTGAACTTAATGCAGCAAGTGTAGTCTACCTTCAAAATGCTGCTGAGCAACTCGAAATGACTGAAGAATATGGGGAAAGCAATCTAGTTTCTCAAACTGAAATATTCTTAGACAAGGTAGTCTTACAAAATTGGAAAGACTCGTTAAGAGCGCTCCAAGAGTGTGATAGTGTTCTCCCACATGCTGAAGAAGTATTTTCTACTACCACGCGTTTAATTGAATCATTGGCACTTAAAGCAAGTACCGACCCAAATCTGTTTGGTTGGCCAGTTGTGGAAGACAGTAGACCTTTGCAAAGTCCTGGTGGAATTGTCCTGTGGAATGGAATAAATACGGGGGCAAAGTTGAAAACAGCGAGTTCAGATTGGTGGTATGAAGATATATCAAATTTAAGTTTACCTCTGTACAAGAGGTTGATATCTGCAATGGTGTCTCGTGGAATTAAGCAAGAGATAATAGTGGGCTCACTCACCTGCAAAGAAGTACCTGTCTGGGCTAAGTCGACATGTGTTTCGACTTAAGTACTAGATGTAAGATGATATTGTGCTACAACCCGACTTTGGGTTTTATTGTCATATGTTTTGTTGGATTTGCCATTTAAAATGTGATTTCTGGTTTGGTATGCTTTTGTGAATGGTATATTCAAATTTCAAACAGGACACTGCAATTTTGACTAATAAAAAGTGTTGCAAATAAGTTTTGCCAATAAAATCTAAAAGTATTACAATAGGGATATAAAAGTTGCAGATTAATGTTACTAAAAAACCAAAAAGCATTACAACAGGCATCAAAATGTTGCAGATAATTGTTGCAAAAAAACCAAAAAATATTGCAAAAGGTATCAAAATGTTGCATAGAAATGTTGCAATAAAATGACTTTGTAACATTTTCACTTAATAAATGTTGCAAAAAAGTGATGCATTAGTCTATTGTAACACCTTAAAAAAGTTACTAAAATAGACACAAGTGTTACAAAAAAGTGCTATTGTAATACTACAAAATGTGTTGCAATAAGTACACACAATGTTGCAATAGAGGTCATAGGCAACGCCGGCAAATGTAACGCCGAATTTTTGCCAAAACGTTACATAAACATCAACTGTAACATTTTTCGGGTCTAACAATACACTTTTGTGGGGTTGCAATAGGTCGTTTTTGGTGTAGTGAGTGCTTGGAACCACTGATGGGCCTAAGGTTAACATGGTTGTTGGTGAGGTTGTTGCCTCTGGAACCAATGACGGGTATGTTACCTACAACCCTGTACTTCTTTCCACTTATCTGTCTCATGAGTGGTTGATTGATACTGGAGCTAATGTACATATTTGTACTGATATTAGTTTTTTTGTATCATATCAACAGAGTCATGGAGTGACAGTGACGATGGGGAATGCTAGTGCTGCTCAAGTTTTTGGAATAGGAAACGTGGACCTAAAGTTTGCTTCTGGGCGTGTTCTATCCCTCACTAGAGTGCACCATGTTCCTGATATTCGTAGAAATATTATAAGTGGAAGTTGTTTAGTTAAAAATGGTTTTGAACTTTCTTTGAAATGTAATAAAGTAGTTATTACACATACTGGTACATTCTTTGGCAAAGGTTATTTGTCTGATGGTTTATTTTTGATAAATGTTGAGCCTGTTTTGGGCAGTTTTATTAATGATAGTGTTGCACCTTCTGTTAATTGTGTTGAATCATCCGATTTATGGCATGCTAGACTTGGTCATTTAAATTTTGGTGCTCTAAATAATATGATGAACTTAGAATTGATTCCAAAATATGCTATTGAAAAGAAATCTAAATGTCAAGTATGTGTGACTGCTAAACAAACTAGGAAACCCTTTAATAATGTTGTTAGGGATTCAGGAGTATTGGATTTAGTACACACTGACATATGTGAATTTGGTGGCATGTTGACTTAGGATAATAAACGATATTTTATTACCTTTATAGATGATTGTAGTAGATATTGTTATGTTTATTTACTTAGACATAAGGATGAAGCACTAGAAAAATTCATTATGTTCAAAACTGAAGCTGAAACACAAACTGGTAAAGTACTTAAAAGTTTGAGATCTAATAGAGGTGGTGAGTACACGAGTACCTTGTTTAATGAATTTTGTTCAAGCAATGGTATAGTTCATGAGGTGACTCCACCATACACACCTGAGTCTAATGGGGTGGCTGAACGAAAGAACAGAACTTTTAAAGATATGATTAACAGCATGTTTATTAATTCTGGGTTGCCTAAGTACATGTGGGGAGAAGCTTTGAATACGGTTTGCCATATTCTGAATAGATTTCCTCTGAAACATATGGACAAGACACCTTATGAATTATGGAAAAGTAGAAAGACAAGTTTAAAGTATCTTCGTGTGTGGGGGTGCCTTGCTAAGGTGTTTGTCCCTGAACACAAGAGAAAGAAACTAGGTCCGAAAACTGTTGATTGCATCTTTCTGGGCTATATAGAAACCACTACGGCTATGAGATTTTTAGTGTTAAAATCTGACATAGATGGTATAGTGGCTAACACTATAGTTGAATTTCGTGATGCAACATTCTTTGAGGATGTGTTCCCTATGAAGACTGACATACCTCATGATATTTCTAATGATGATCCTACTCACACATCGAGTTCTATTCCTGATCATGTGGAAAAGATGACAAATGTGGGGGCAGATCCTGACAGTAGTTCTACTCCTGATGAAGTAGATGAACCTAGAAGGAGTAAGCGTGCAAAGGTAGTCAAGGACTTTGGAAGTGATTTTGTCACTTACAATGTCGAGGATGAACCTTTGACTTTCCGACAGGCCATGGATTCTTCGGAGTCAAGGCACTGGAAAGGTGCTGTAAAAAGTGAGATTGACTCTATTGTTTCTAACGGAACATGGGAGTTGGTTGATCTTCCTCCTGGGTGTACTACTATAGGATGTAAGTGGATCTTCAAAAGGAAGATGAATCCTGATGGCTCAATAGATAAGTATAAGGCTAGGCTGGTAGCTAAGGGCTTTAGGCAAAAGGAAGGCATTGATTACTTTGACACATACTCTCCTATTGCAAGAATGACAACAATCCGAATGCTTATAGCATTGGCTTCTGTACATGGTCTTATAATCCATCAAATGGATGTACAGACAGCTTTTCTTCATGGTGATCTTGAAGAAGAGATTTATATGGATCAGCCTGAGGGATTTGTTGCTTCTGGTAACGAGAGGAAAGTATGTAAGTTAATCAAGTCTATATATGGCTTAAAACAAGCTCCTAGAGACTGGCATAAAAAGTTTGATGACACTATTTTAGAACAGAATTTGTAGTTAATGAAAGTGACAAGTGTGTCTACTATATGGTTAAAGGAAATGAATGTATTATCGTGTGCCTATATGTGGATGATATATTATTGTTTGGAACCAATATTGAGATTATTAACGAGACAAAAAGTTTCTTGAAAAGGCACTTTGAAATGAAGGATGTGGGTGAGGCTAGTGTGATTCTTGGGGTCAAGTTGACACAGTCAACTGATGGAATAACATTGTCACAATCTCATTATATAGAGAAATCTATACTTGAGAAGTATGGTTATTCAAATTGTAGAATCGCTAGTACACCGTACGATCCTAAATTTGCCCTAGTCAAGAATAGTTCGGGAATTCCTGTGTCTCAGTTAAGGTATTCTCAGATTATTGGGAGTTTGCAATATCTTGCTAATGTGACTAGACCAGATATTTCTTATTCTGTGTCTAAGTTAGCTAGATATACAAGTTGTCCGAACAAGACTCATTGGGAGGCACTAGATAGAGTTCTTAGATAACTTAAGGGAACTATTTCCCTTGGTTTGCATTATCGAAGATTCCCTGGAGTACTCGAGGGATACAGTGATGCAAGTTGGATAGCTAAGAAATCTGGTACCAATGAAGTGACTGGATATTTGTTTACCCTAGCAGGTGGAGCAATATCCTAGAAGTCTACTAGACAAACTTTGATAACTCGGTCTACTTTTGAGGCTGAGTTGTGTGCACTAGATACCACGGGGACGGAGGCTGAATGGCTGCATGGACTTATGTCAGTGTTACCTATAGTAAGTAGACCGCTTCCAGCCATTGCTGTTCATTGTGATAGCCGTACAACTATCGACAAGATCAGTAGTGAAAAGTATAATGCTAAAACAAAGAGACACATCCAAGTTAGACTTAAGTCTATAAGGGGTCTTGTGTATGAAATGATTATTGCTGTAGAGTTCATTGGAACTCAGGATAATATAGCTGATCCTTTGACTAAAGGACTTGAGCATGCAGTAGTCCTTAAGTCTAGGTTGGGGATGGGACTGATAGCCCATAATGATTCATCAGCAGCGGGAACCCAATACACCTGAGAGGAGATCCCTTGAAGTGTATTCAATGTGGTAATAACAAGATGTGAGGGTGAGTTGGTAGTACCTTTACTATATTCTTTGATACTTACGTATCTGTGTCTATCCCTTGTAAACCTAAAAGGTACTGTTACTGCCAGTATAGCAAGAGTTATTTGAACTCTGAATGGGGTCAAGTCATTTGACGAGATGATAGCAGTACATCTCTGGAGATGCCCAACTAAGCGAATGTAATTGTGTGGTCGCAATTAGAGGAAAGGGTTATTCCTTGAAGCATTCGACGAACAGGATCGAGACAGGACCATTAACGTCTCAAAGTCGTAGATTAGCACCATAGCCTTTGATTTGTCGTCGTCTATGGAGTGTGGTTACACCAAACGGATAAAGATTCAAGGTGAAACATTCCATCTAGATCCGGTAGCCATCGAAGTAGAGGACATAGGAGGGTTCAAACCCGGAAGGGTACCGACTCTGAAAAACAAGTCATGATAAGGACCGATATGCATTTCTGTATGGATTTGTGGGGGATTATTAGAAAATGGAAAGTTTGAGGCATATTTTAAATATGTTCTTGATGGAATTTCCGGAAACTAACGATTGGAGGTTGTACCTTGTTATGAGGACTTAAACTTTCATGTTTGGATCTAAGACATTTTCTTAGTGTAATCCATAAATAAATTGAGTTGAAATAGGTTGCTTGAAATGGGTTATGTGGGTTGGTTATATTAAAATAACTTGTATCCCACATAGCATTGGTAATGAGAGGTTGGTGGGTTTATATAGAAACATGTGCAAGAGTAGTGTACAACTACTAAGGCATGTGGGTGTGCATGGTGTTAGTATGTGCCTCGCGCGCCGCCGCCGCCCGCCACGCCACGTCATGACTCGACTCGACTCGGGTCGAAGGGCGAATGTCTCGGCGTCTCGCATACGCGAGGCGACCTGGGCGAGGAATTTTATTACCTGTTTATTTAATATTATTTATTGATTTAATTTAACAGTGTTAGTATTTATTTGTAACAGCTAAACGAACTGGGTCAGGATTTATATTAAATCCTGATGGACCTGTTCGTGGATTAAATCCTGATGGCTAGTGTCAGTATGTGGATCAAATCCTGATGCCTGTAACTGTTTTAAGTGAGATATACGTAACTGTGTGAAAAACCCTAGGCATCAGTTTTCTTCTCTGCTCTATCTCTCAACACATTAAGAAGATACATAGGTTTTTGGGCGAACTAAGGTGCAGGTCGCTGTTGATCATTGCCATATCTGTGAGTGGATTGATCTGTGTTGTTTTATCCTGGGAGTGATATTGCTGCAACCCAACACAGCGTAAGTGGGGCAATAATCTCTTCAAGAACAGTCAAGACTTCTCGAAGGCTTGGCGACTCAGCTGTTTCTTTATCTTTCAGTATTTGTTAAAGCTCCTGAGAGATAAGTGTTCTTTCTTGTCTTGTTATTTTTTAGTCTCTGATTATACTTTTGTTTCGACCTTTGTGTTTGTTTCGTTATTTGGTATTTTTGCTTGTTCTTGTTAATACAAAATATATATAACTGCCCTATTGTTGCTGTGTAGTTAGTAATTATACCCAACATCATATCCTACATTTCATGTAACTGTTGAAGCTGAAATTAAAAATTGGCAAGAAACGGAAGAAAATTTTGTAACTTGAGCTTTAGATGTTTGCGCATTACTTCTGGTGCATATATAGTTAGCTTCAAGTCGACGAATGTAACTTGAAATCTATTTATTTAACTTTCCAAATGAACTATTTGTGTATTTTAAATAAAACATGGCTATTTTTTGGCATATGCTTCTTGTTGCATCAATGATTCTTATTCTTGCATTAACTTCTTAATTTCTTGAATATGAAGTATTAATAGTGGATGCTACATTATGGACGATATGGTTAGGAAGGAACGAACAAATCTTCCACTCTATTAAACTGAGGAGGATTCTCTCATAGCTTTGATCAAAATAAGATTGTTCAAGTGATTGGAAGCAACAAACCTTCTCCACAAAGATCTGGTCAAGCTTTGGGGTACCATTGTGCCAACCCGGTTGGGGCGCTCACGCTCGTGAAAGAAAGGAAAGGTTTCGTTCTGCAATTTTCGAGTTCTTTCATATATCTAGAGAATTAAATGGGGAAGCAGATGAACTGACCAAGTCGGGATCGGAAAGGCCTTATTTGGTTGGTGGATAGGTTAAGTGAAGGATACAGTAAAGAAGGTGCTATGCTAGAAGATTTGCAGGAGAACAGGGAGGAGGATGCTATTGACAAGGTTGGCTGACCTCAAAGTAACTTCTGAGAATGGCAAGACACGATTTGCTCCCTCTTCTGGTTCATTTTGATCCATTATATGCTTAATGGATGTAGAGGAGGTTCTGTTGGCAATGGCTGAATTTGATCAGACATGGTGGAAGCAATTTTAGTCAGGTGTCCCGGAAATCTCGGAAAGCTGGACTGATGTTAAGTTGTTGCTAAGCAGATAGCGCCCAGTATCTTTAACATAAAAATTATGCATCTGTAACTAAGAAATCATACTCTACATGCACCAGGATGGACCTGCATTTTGGAAACTAAAGACTTTTATGGTAAATGATGAACATATTTGAAATAATAATCAACTGATCAAGATTCAAATGTTTTAGATTTTCTGGGAGTCATTGTTTAGTGTTTACTCTTTAGGTGAATTAATTTATATAGTTGGGTGAATTAATATCATGATCCCAGAGATTATTTGCAAGCCACTTTTTACTCTTTGGTGAATTTCTATTATGATTCATTGATTCATGAATCTATATACAGCTTAAATTTATATCATTTTATGATTAAAACATATGCTCCCTAAAAAGAGAATAAAATGTCAAAAATAAAAGAAAATACCCTAGTACCCTACTCATTTTTTTTGCATATTTCTCAGGAAATTTAATTAATTAATTTCACGAATAAATCATATAAAATTTCAACTTATCTATAAAATCTATTATAAACTGGAATTTATATACAAAGATATTTTGTAATTGGAGAATTAAATTTTGTAATTGAAGAATTAATTGGCCTTTAATTTTTTAACAATGGTGAAAAAACAGAAAAAGTAAAGGAAAGTGATATGCCAAACCAGACACGAAACGTTGTCAAATTTCTTGACACCATTTGTGGCTTACATTTGTTAATCATAGTAAAATATCTACGAGTTTTTTTCTTCTTCTTAAGAATAACCAGAAATATGTTACTAAATATATGTGGAGCTTATATAAACACAATTGCTTATCTCAACTTAACAAAGGTTTTTCATGACTCCGTTTCTTTGAGATTTAGTGAAAGCTACTACTCAAATTAGTGTTTTGATACACTGATCCCCCCCGAAGACAAACAAAAACAAACTCCAAACATAAACTTTCTGCAATCTGCAATATTGAATCGGTTTTCACAAGGACAGCAATATTGAAAAAAAAAATGACAGCAATTTTATAACACAGATATTCATATTGCTCACTCCATCAAGAAACAGGAAATGTACATCATTCAACATTCAATTTCGGAGTTTCTGAAAACCTGTAGCTTTTGTTACTCCTAGTGTCAGTGTAATGTTTTGACACAGCACACACAGAGTAGACATTGTCTTCTGAGATATGTACATCAAAACTAAAAAGGATAAAGTACTCACTGAGGTAAAAGGAACATTTTTGTATTAAATAGGAAGCATTGGTGTTAATCTCATTTCCTCCACAGTCCGTTGGAAGCCACCTCCTGCACTCCCCAAAAGAATTCGAAAAATCTTTTTCAGTAATTTTTCAAGCAGAGCCCTAATATTGGCATGATTCTTCTCTGATGAAGTACACCCGGAACTAATCCACCGTTGATGCACACATATGTCTACACTGACAACAACACTGTTAGAACATGCCGGTTTAGACCCTCTCTTGGAATCTGAGGGACCTTGACATAGCTGCAGGGTTAGCCTGTAAAACTGGAGATGGTTTAACTACATGATCCTTTTCATCTTTCTTATGTTGGAAGGCCTTGGTAATTGTATCAGTCTTTATTCCAAGGCTGGCAAATATTGAACCCTTCGCTTCTTCGTCAAGGTCATCAATTCTAATTATTTTTGGAACCACAACAGATTTTTCTACATTGTTCAGTTTACAATGTTCTTTATCAAGGTAATTTACTGGTCTGAGCAAGTCACCTTCTCTAGAATGCTTACCTAATATTTGTGATTTTGAATCACATATTGGTGCATCTTGGTTTGTCACCTGAGGTGGAGGAGGCAACCAAGGCATATTCCACGAACCTGGGACATTATAGTTCCAATAGGGTATTGTGTAGCATGGAAACGGAAATCCAGGAGGGCAAATGGCTTGCATAGGTACAGTAGAGTTCCAAGGACAAGGCCAAGGTAACGCAGGATGGAATGGAACTTGAGAAGTAAAACCTTGAATATTCTGCACCTCCGTCTCTGCAATTCCATCTTTCTTCCCTTCCATCTTCACGTTCAAATTTTTTATGGAAGAACCACTGGAGCAGTCATCAATAAAATCTCCTCCTTTGCAAGGGATTGAGATCCCTTGTTCGTAAATCCCATTTTGGATGCTGTTTCGGACCTTTTTCTCTGTAACACTCAACACAGAAGACACTGGTTCGCATAGTGAAGTGTGTGCACCAAATGAGAGGACTGTTTCACGGTTTTTTAGCGTGGCGTTGTGTATTCCATTTGCAGTGTTGATATGGGCGGCACGGAGTGCTTCAGGTATGGTAATATGACGACTGTTTGAATCAGAACTCTTGTTCTTGCGACGACCAGCACCGACAGGCATGTTCCTCATTGTTCCACCAGCAGTCCAGTATCTCTGGCAGCTCTTGCAAAAGTGTCGGGGTTGGCTAACATTGTAATTGTTGTAGTAACAGAACTTTGTATCCATGCTGTTACATCGAGGACAAGGAAGAATCTTGTCTGGCTTCTTCAAGGTCTTCTGTTGCGAGTCAGTTGTATCACCTTGTTCAGTATCTGTATTTGGAGGTTTGATCATGGCATTTTCTTCATTTATAGAGGGAGTTTTAGGGCTGTCACTAGACTCTGCCGATACTTTTGAATCTTCTGTAATTGGTAAATCTGCTTTATCTTTTGGTTTATTCTCCTTTTGTCCTTCTACGAGATCCTGGAATTTATGCAAGAATCAACATAAGTAGCAGTAGAAGATACCTTGGACTAGCTTATACAGTAGCAAGAATATGACACACTTCAGATAATTACTTTCTGATAGCTACAGCCAATAGCTATTTCTGACACATACTTCCTCTGCTCAATAATAAAAGCAGTTTTTATTTTTCAAACATAATATAACACGAATATAGAACATAGTTACAAATCAAATTTCTTATTATTTCTTTTTCTTTTTTTATAAAAAATTAAATTTATTCTTTATTCAAAATAAAAAAGATATAACGTGTGCAGGTATTACTTTATGCACCCTTTGCTGCGACATACTATTGCATTTACAAAAGACACGACTGACAATAACTACCTCTAACAAGACAGGATTTCAATTTCAACATATTTCGTAATCATAACTTTACTTGAATGTTTTTTCCTCAAGCCAGGGTCTCCACTGAAAGAGTCCCTCAACTTCAAGGATAGGGCTGAGGTCTTCAATATGGGGAGGGGGAGGGGGAGGGGGAGGGGGGGAGATGTGATTACACTTTTCCGAGTGGGACATGATGGCTAAATTTGGTATTGAACAAGACAAGATTTCAACAGAACATCCTTTTCTATCCAATGACTGACCTTAAATAGTTTACAGTTCCATATTTATCTTTTATTAGGACTTCATACATATGTTGCCAGCTGCCTGAGGATTCCGGTGGATAAGGTAAGGTCTATAAGGATTTCATTGTCAATTAAAAATTTGAACCTCTTACAAGTTATAACAACAAAAATCTGTTGTTCGATTTGTCAATACAGCAAAATGCTAAGATGTTAAAAATCGGGAACCATACCAGATCAAAGAGAAAAACAATTATTTTTGTTACTCTATCCAGAATTTCTAGTTGCAAATTCGTATAATGTCACAATTGGGCGAAATCTATACTACAAAAGAAATAGTATAGTTAAACTTCTATAAATTAATAGCCTCGGCACATCATAATATTATTAATTTATCGAGATTAATAATGTGCCCACAATCGAAAAAAATAGTTTACGAGGTTAGCATCCCAAGAGTAATCATTTATCGAGATTCAAACACAATATTTTCCAGGAAACAAACGGACAACAATAACACAACTAACATAACAAACTAACACCAAAATTAAAACCCCAATAACACAAGTAATCTAACATACAATCAATAAACAAGACTAACCAAATTTAACAAAAATGGGTAATCCAAGATTATTAAGAAAGAAGCAAACATCAATTTATAGCACAAACCCAGATAAAGAATCATACCATTTGAGCTTCTGCATCATCCTCTACTTTAAAGTTATCAACCCCAGATCGGAGATGGCCGGAATCTTGGCCGGAGATGGCCGGAATTTTTTCATTATCAGTTAAAACAATCTTTTTACCAAACAACTTAATACCCAGATCTTTTTCTTCACCCATTTTTCAAAAATTACAGCAGCCGGCCCTGAAGTGAGATAATTTATGTGTGTGTGTATAGATGTATGTATGTATGTATTGATAGGATAGTCTTTGCTGGCAGCGACGCGAACTAAGAAACTGATCCACTTCGAATCAAATAAAAGACCCACTTTAAAATGTGGATCCCACGTCAGCTTTTTTTGATAGCCACAAGTTCCTAGGGTTTCGTGTGCCTTTTTGACTCCTTTCCCATTTTATTACTATCGTATTTTTATGTTTGGATAATTTTAAGATCAGTTTTTTTTATTATCTAGGCTTACAAAATATTTTGGGGAGCGATAATCGAATCCAGAATCTGAGATGATAGGGGATAAACTCGTGCTCAATAATTTCCTTAAAAATGCTAAAATAATAAACGTACAAAAAGTATAACAACTTTAGAATGTTGATATTGAAGAATACCATTTATATGTTTTTAACAAAAAAAAATATATTAATATACAATTAAATGTTCATGATTTTTCATGCACTTGGTTTCTTCCAAACTGTTCAATGGACAACATTTGTTTCTTCTAACTTGTCAAATGGCAATTTAGAGTACATCGAATTCTATTTGTTTACTTTATATGTTCTATAGTCGAATCATGTATTTGTATTTTTTTAGCATTTTTTTAAAATACATTTATGACTCGAGGAACCATTTATAGTTTTATACTAGGATCACTTTTATGTATTTGTAGAATCATGTATGTTTACCGTTCTTCCTGTTTTAACTCCACAAAACCATTTTGTAGATAAATTATATGACAATAGTTTCTGTTATCAAAATGTTTCAAGTACGCGTTCGAGCAATAGATTAAGGACTAGAACAACAACTTCTGGATTAAAAGCTTTTATATCCCGGAGAAGGTGAGTGGCGCAAATAATGAAGATATTCTATTTATCTGGTTATTCTTAATTTTAGAAACATCTATGATATTCTGCAACAGAATCCAATTTCTTTTAAGTTAATCATAAGTTTCTATGTTAGAATCAATTTTGTTTTACTAAAGTTGTGTCTTGATTTCATAGCGGAATCAAATTTTTGCCCAAGTGTTAAGTTTGTAAAGTCTAATTATTGTTAATTTTAAAAACATTTAATATATTGCATAGTAGAATCAAACTCTATTAAGAAAATATACAATAACTTGTTGCGCAACTTTTTTGTATTCAGTAGAGGCGGTATTGGCTCTACTACTAATCATGCCTTATGTATTTGTAGCATTATTGCATCTAGTCACTATCGATTTGGTGGTTTTTCATGTGAATAATACGGGAAGCAAGTGACAAATATTCTTGAGTTCGCCACGTGTGTGGATAAATATATGTTTTTATTGCTTCTTTTTTTCGAAAAATGAAATGGGTGTGCTTAGATTATTATATTTTTTGCGATTACTAGTGTCATCTAGTGGTTTTGACAACAAATATGTTTGGTTTAATTTTGATTTGATTCACATTATAAATGTGGCTGGTTTTAGTAGAAAGATCGAGTGGTAGAGGTATTTTTTTCTAAACTTATTCACCTTTTTTTAGTAACGGGGTATTCATTTGTTGGTATTCGTTTGTCTATAAAACCCTACTTTTTGCCTATAAAAAGCCCCCCATTTCCTCTCATTTCCTCAAGCCTTTTTGAGCCATCAAAGTGCTCTATAACATCAGAAACAATAAAATCGAAAATTCCACATAACTTTGGAGGCCTCGTGATTAAGTTGACGACATTAACACAATCTGAAATTGTAGATATTGTAGATGCTTGTTTAATCTTATGTTGAATAACACATTCAACTCCATGCTTGATAGCAACTAACTCAGCATGTAATGGAGAATAAGGATATGGGAGAAAGGAACCTCTTGAAACAAGAACTTCACCTCTGTGACTCCGAATAATCACACCCGAACTACTGTTAGAAAATGGAAAGTTCGAGGCATATTTTGTATATGTTATTGATGGAATTTCCGGAAACTAACAATTGGAGGTTGTTCCTTGTTATGAGGACTTAAACTTTCATGTTTGGATCTAAGACATTTTCTTAGTGGAATCCATAAATAGATTGAGTTAAAATAGGTTGTTTGAAATGGGTTATGTGGATTGTTTAAGTTGAAAGAACTTTTGTCCCACATAGAACTGGTAATGAAAGATTGGTGGCTTTATATAGAAACATGTGCAAGAGTAGTGTACAACTACTAAGGCATGTGAGTGTGCATGGTGTTATTGTGTGCCTCACGCGCGCCGCCGCCGCTTACCACGCCACGCCACGACTCGACTCGGGTCGAAGGGCGATTTGGACGAATGTCTCGGCGTCTCGCGTACGCGAGGCGACCTGGACGAGTAATTTTATTACCTGTTTATTTAATATTATTTATTGATTTAGTTTAACAGTGTCAGAATTTATTTGTAACAACTGAACGAACTGGGTCAGGATTTACTTTATAAATCTTGATGGACCAGTACGTTGGATAAGTCCTGATGGCCTGAGTTAACTACTGATGGGATGTAAATCCTGATGGGTCAGTACTTGGACTAAATCCTGATGGGCCAGAGTGCGTCAAGTCCTGATAGGTTTAAATCTTGATGGCTCCAAGTCCTAATAGGATTAAATCCTGATGGCAGGTGTAACTGATATTAAATCCAACTGTTAATGATATTAAATCAAAATATTTAGTATTAAATGTTATATCTGTAGTTATAATTTTATTTTGTTCTGTTAAGTTTTATTTTGTATTATATATACAAAAAACTAAACGTTTGACATAGGCAAACTGAGAGATAGATACGTAACTCAGAAAACCCTAGTAGCTATCTTCTTCTCTGTTCTCTCTCAATACATACAGATTATATACATAGTTCTCAGGCGAACTGAGGTGCGGGTCGTTGTTGATCATTGTCATTACTATGAGTGGATTGATATGAGTTGTTTTATCCTGAAAGTGATATTGTTGCAACCCAACACAGCGTAGGTGGGAAAATAATCTCTTCAAGAACAGTCAAGACTTCTCGAAAGGCTTGGCGACTCAGCGGTTCTGTTCTTTACAGTATTTGTTGAAGTGACAGAGATAAGTTTACTTTCTTATCTTGTTATTTATAGTCTCTAATTATATTCTTGTTTCGACCTTCTTGTGTGTTTTGTTAATTGATTTTAGGGATATTCTATTTGGTACCATTGTACAATTGGCTTTTCCATTTGGTACCATACAAAGTTTTTGACTTCCAAGTGGCACCATCATACTTTTGGCTTCATCTCCATAATACCACTCCGTTAACCAAACGTTAGCCGGACGTTATAAAATTATGGGATTTTACATTTGGTACCACTTGAAATTTTTGACTTCCAAGTGGCATCATTCTACTTTCAGATTCAATTCCAAAATACCACTTTTTAATGAATCTGATGAATCTGTTCAAACTCATTGATTTTATGCCCCTCAAAAAAATTGTTGGGCATCCCTTTGCCCACCAAAAGCCAAAGAGTTTGATGAGAATGATCATATTCATCGAATTTATTAACATAGTGGTATTCTGGAGTTGAAATACAAAGTAGAAGGGTACTACTTAGAAGTCGAAAACTTTGAGTGGTACCAAATGGAAAATCTCATAATTTTGTAACGGTCAACTAACGTTTGCTTAACAGAGTACTATTATGTGGATGAAGCCAAAAGTATGATGGTTCAACTTGGAAGCCAAAAACTTCGAGTGGTGCCAAATGGAAAAGCCAATTGTACAATGGTACCAAATAGAATATCCCTTGATTTTATTTGTATGTTCTTGTTATTATAAATAAATATAACTACCCTATTATTGCTGTGTAGTTTAGAATTATACTCAATAACTACAACAATTATTCTTCTTATCTATAGCAACATCTACATTGATCGAAAAACAATTAACATTAGGAGGATACCAATTAAAATGACGATCATTTTGTTTTATATATTTTTTCCCCAACCCCTCCTGATATTCATTAAGCTACTTCGTTGTCCAATCTATTGTACAATCGACTGAAGGAATAAATTTAGAATGCAATTCACTATTACGTAGATATCGGGTTTGCCAACTAAGTAAAACAAATAATTCAAACCTGTCTTTATCGAGGCTCTGGTTCATATAATTCAGAAATTCCATTGGATCTCTTCCCTCGAACCCTCTTATCCAATTGCCAAATCCAGAAAATTTCCACAACTTCTTAATCTTCTGACATTCCCAAATTGCATGAAAACAATCTTCTTCTGATCCAACACCACATCTCTGACAATGATTATTTTCTGTTATATTATTCCTCTTTTAAAAAGAGCATTTCTAGTGGGAAGCCATATATGACATAATTTCCAAATAAAATGCTTCACTTTCGAAGGAACTCTCAAACTCCACAAAAGTTTCCACCACTTTTCTGGATCTTGCATATTTGATTCTTCAGCATTTTCTTTACTATTTAATGCCAATTTGTAACCACTTTTAACAGAATATTCACCATTATTACTGTAATGCCAAATAATCCTGTATTTAGTGTCCGATGAACCCATTGGCATGCTTAATATCAGATCGATATCTTCCTTATTAAAAATATTTTTAATGCACTCCATAACCCATTCACTTGAAGGTACTTTTAAATTAGAAATTCTCATACCTTCAGGAATGCACGAACGATCAAAAACTTTGAAGGTTCTTAATCTAGGCAGCCATTTATCTTCGATTATTTTCCTGAACCTACCCTTCATCTATAACCCTCAAGAATGATTTGTCTTCCCCATAAAAGACTCCTCCAAACAAAAAATGGGTTTGATCCCATCTTTGCCTCAAGGATATTGCAATTAGCAAAGTAACTATCTTTTAAAATACTAGCAGCAAGAGAGTTGGGATTTCTTATATATCTCAAAACCTGTTTGGCACGCATAGCTTTATTAAACAATTCCATATATCTGAATCTCAACCCTCCCCTCATTTTATTACCACAAAGATACTCCCACTTACACTAATGGATGCACCTTTTCTTTTCCCCACCAAAATTTGGCTATCATATTGTGAATTCTATTGATGAGGTTCTTTGGGAGTTTGAAACAGCTCATAATATTGTCAGTGTGCAAGGTGCCAGCTGTGGCCAGCTCGGATTCTGTTAGAGATTCTATTAGGAAGTTGTTAGAGATATAGTCGGGTAGAGAATCTACATATATTTGAGTTTGTTACAGTATTGAGGAAGTATCTCTTTCTCACAAATGTTAAGTGAGTGTATCTCATTCTGGTGACTTTGTAAATAGACATACAAACACAATGTTATGATTGAAGATCAACTGTTTTGTTTTCTGCACATTCTTACCAGTAGCTAAGATGACCTCGTTTCGTATTTTGTTGGCAATTGTTGCTATGCATAATTGGGTCTTAACTCAATTAGACGTCACTAATGCTTTTTTACATGGAAATTTGGAAGAGGAAGTGCACATGTCATGTCCCCTGGCTATAATATTCCGGAGCATATTCTGAAGAAGTACCCAAATATCAAACTCGTGTGTCGCTTAGTTAAGTCACTATATGGGCTTAAACAAGCCCCACGACAATGGTTTATTGCTCTCTCTTCAGCTCTACTGTCTTTTGGGTTTGTTCAAACTACAGGTGACCCAAGTCTCTTTGTTTATTCTCGACATGGTTCCATCTTATTGCTGCTAATATATGTCGATGACATGATATTGACTGGTAATAATCCAGTGCTGCTGTCTCAAGTAAAAGACTTTCTAGGTACTCAGTTTAAAATCAAAGACTTGGGTGCTTTACATTACTTCTTAGGGATTCAAGTGTTTCGCAATGCCTGCGGAATCTTTATGAATCAGCATAAATATGTTGCTGATATACTCCAGGATTTTGAGTCAGTTTGCTCGAAGAGCTCTTTGGTTCATATGGAACAACATCATGGCTTGCAACAGACTTCTGATAGTCCTTATCTTACTGATGTCACTGGTTATAAAAGACTCGTTGGGCGGTTGATATATCTTACCATCTCACGTCCTGACTTGTCATATGCAGTACATATATTGGCACAGTTTATGCATACTACTCAGTATATTCACTGGCATGCAACCTTGAAACTGGTACGCTACCTGGCTCAAACTGCTTCTCAAGGGTTGTTCTATGATGCTCGAGCCAACCTAGTACTCACTGCTTTTTGTGATGCCGATTGGGGGAGTTGTCAACTTACCCGACAATCTCTAACTGGTTTCTGTCTTACTCTTGGTGGTACACTTATTTCATGGAAATGTAAGAAACAACATACGGTTTCACGTTCTTCGGCAGAAGCTGAGTATCATAGTTTTGCTGATACTTGTTGCGAGGTTACTTGGTTGGTATCTCTCCTTACTGAGTTACATGTCTTCAATCTTACTCTTGTTCCATTGTTCTACGACAATCGGTCGGCTCTTTATATAGCCTCTAATCCTGTGTTTCATGAGCGAACCAAACATATCGAAATTGATTGTCATTTGGTTCATCAGAAAGTTAAAGATGGGCTGGTTTCTACTCAACACATTGCCTCTTGTGATCAACCTACTGATCTTTTTACTAAGGCCATGTCCTCCAATCAGTTGCAGTTTCTTTTGTCCAAGTTGAGTGTGTGGTCGTCTCTTTCCACACCAACTTGAGGGAGGATGTTAGTGTGCAAGGTGCCAGCTGTGTGCAAGGTGCCAGCTGTGGCCAGCTCAGGTTCTATTAGAGATTCTGTTAGGAAGTTGTTAGAGATATAGTCGGGTAGAGAATCTACATATATTTGAGTTTGTTACAGTATTGAGGAAGTATCTCTTTCTCACAAATGTTAAGTGAGTGTATCTGTTAGGTCCCGAAGTATCGTAGAAGGGGGGTTGAATACGATACTCACAAATAATTCAATTTCGTTCGCGGATAATTCATTCAGTTCTATAACGAAATCAAACACACCAAACCAAACCAAAAGTCGGGGAATATATCTTTTTATAAATATAAACCTCGAGGGGTGCTACAATTTCTAATCCGTAGATTAGCTTCAATGAGTTCTAGGTTATTCATAATCAATACAATGAAAGAATTCTGAGCACTATAAATTTCTATGATCTTCTCCGGCTCAAACTTCTCTCTCAGTAGTTGCTACTATGAACTAACCTCGACTGAAGAAGACACACTTCCTCTGTTGTAATTGTAGACTTAGTTTTTAGAAAACTATCGAACCTTAATTGTTAAAACAATCTTGGCCGTCCATCTTCTAATCAACCTGACAAACAAACACTTTTCCACCTGCTCCTCAATTTAGAAAACCATCGAATTATTAAAAAGAGTTTTCCATTCGATAGTTTTTAAATAAAAACTATCGAAAGTTAAATTCTTTTGTAATAGAATTCAAATGGTCTTCATTTATCCCATTCGATAGTTTTTAGGAAATAAAAACTATCGAGCTCTTTTCTTTTGACTTTGAGTTTCTTAGAAAAGCTTTCGATGGTTTTTATTACTTTAAGAAATGAAAACCATCAACTCAATTTCTTTTGATTCCTTAGAATCACATTCGATAGTTTTTCATAAATGAAAAACCATCGAATCACATTATGTCTTTGTTCCTTTTAGAAAACCTTTCTGAGCTTCTTGGTGTTTCAGTTTTAGACTGTATCAATTTCTTCTGAGACGATAAAACAACTTGATTTTTTTAGTGCCGTCACCTAGTGCAACTGGTCTGGTTCACAGATGAATAACACTTGATCAATTCTTCTTTTATGTCTGCAATTCAATGTTGCTGATAAGTCCTTTGTCGTCCTGGTTGCTTCATCACTGGAATCCTGTGGTACTGACTCTAAATCATTCACATACTTCTGTCGTCTTGAAAGTCTTGTTTCTTTTGCTGTCACTGAGGCTTGAACATTTTCATGAACTTCTTTCCGTGACCTGTTTACGGACTTCAAGAATACATAACGTATTTTGATTTTTTGAGTTTACCTTTTCTTCTTTGATTCTGGATTCCTGTGCTTCTGTTAATATTATTGTCTGTCTTGTCCTTTGTTGAGTTGTAGTTATCTCTTTTACATCTTATGTTACATTATGCTTTACAATCTCCCCCTATTTGATTGGATAGAGTTCGACAAGCAAATACTTCGAGGATAACTCAACTAACTAAGGAAACATGAAACTACTTAAAGTAAGACATCGTAATAATATTAACTGCATTCTGGATCATATATATATACATTTCCAGATTTCATAACTCAAAGAATAATAAAACTTTTCACTTTGAAGTTGCTCCTCTTGTTTGAGCTGATAGTTCTTTTGTTCTTTGCTTCTGTTCTTCAGTCCATTCTAATCTCACCTTCTTCACTCATTGGATCGGAGTTAGAAGCTTGATAATCAATCACTGATAGATAGTGCAGTGGTTCTCCAGGTTTAAGGATTACTCCTAGGATGTGTCTTCCAATATATCCAACCTCTTGACCCACTCCAGCCCACAGCCATGCAATGTTAACATCTTTCTTGTTTAGCTTTGGCATGTTTGGTAGTCTGGGAAGCACTTCCAATCCTTTCTCCACTCTCTTCCTATAGTAGGGAACATTCTCCATAAGATATTTTCTTAGAGTGTCGGCTGCTTTTGTCCTTCTCCGTTGATGTGAATCTAGTGGATCTAAGATACTTCTCAACTGATATTAGATATTCGTTTGGGTAATCTCTCAGTTTGTCCTCCGTCATGTAGCAGATTCTGAACAAGTCATTCGTCATGATTCTAACCATAGGAGGGTTTTCAGTAATCTCTGGACTGACCTTCATCAAGATTTCCTTAACATGCTCACGGAGCAGTTCATTTAGCTTTGTAGTTCTTTGGATCTTGATGAGAATCACCTTCAGTGGTGTCTTTCTCTCTTAGTGATAGAGAATTTGCTTCTTCTTCCATATCATCATCCAAGATAGGATGTTCTATATGGCTCATGCTCCTCCTGAATCGGTTGCTCTTGCATGACTTCAAATTCCTCCTCACTTTTTTCTTCTTGCACAATGTCTTCAATCCAGTACTATCTAACTGGAATAGCTTCATTGGTTTCCCAAACTCCCCATCCAGTTGTTTTCCAACCTTCATTAGTCACTTCATTTGTTTCCCCTTCTCCAACTTTCTCCCCCTTAGTTGAGGAATCCTCGATGAAGTTATCCTCATTGTAAAAGGTAGTAGAAGGATCAGGTTGTTGCTGCGAAGGTCCGGGTTGTTGGTTCCTCAACATATTCCATAATCTTCTTGAGGGTGGATTGAACATGTACCTCCAGGTAATAGCAAATCTTCAATATTTGGAAGGGTTAGGGTGTCACTCCTCACGTTTGGCTCTGGGTGTACACTCAACGTTTCTGTTAGTGTTTCACTCATTTTTCCTTTCCCACTCAGGCCAGGTGTAAGTGTTTTTGTTTCACTCAATCCCTTTGTGCTAGTTGTACCTGCAGAAGAAAACACCGTAGCCGTCCTTAAGGAGGTCACCGGTGGTGCAATGGGGCTTCGCAAGTCCCCGTCCTTGGTTAAACCAAGTTGCTGATCATCCGTGGATGATGTATCCTTTGAAGGATCTAGATTTTGAATCTCTAGGAGGGTAGAATCAGGCTCTATTAACAGCAGAGATCCTGAAACTTCCCCGTGAGTCTGTAAAGACTTCACCTCAGTTGACTCCTCAATAGTAATTGATTCACTGTCAACGAGTTGCCGATCTGCATCTACGTCAGACCCTTTACCCGCAGGATCCAGATATGTTCCATCTGGGGAGTTAGGCAATGACCCTTTAGATTTTGCATTGGGGTCAGAACCTTCTCTCGACGTCTGTGAAGACTCTTGGTTCAGTAAAGAACCTTCAATCAGTGAACCTAACCGTAATATGGTCGGAACACCAGTTGCTTCCGTCAATTCTTCCTTACTTGATTGAGCTATTGGTTCAGATATAGCTTTCGTTAGCGTAGCCCAATCAGCATCAGAAAAATCAATAAAGGGCGCTTTGGATGATTGAAATGAAGTTTCAACAGTTGCCTCGTTTTCTGTTCTTCTCCTTTTAGAGTAAGGCAGAGCTGTTGTTGAATGGTGTATCTCCTTATGTGGTGCTGCTTTGGCACTATCTCCCTCTACAATCATGGATGTCTGAATATTGGGTATAGGAGGGTAAGGAGGTTCGTTTGTGGTTTCATTTGGCTCTTCCAAAGGCTCTTCGACCGTGGTTAGAGATTGTGGGTTGCAATCTCATGGTCTGGATGGCCACTGAGGGCTCTGGATCAACATCCATTGTTGTGGTTTAGGAGCCAGTTCAGGTTGAGGAATGTTACCTTCATTTACCTGTTCCCCTGGGGGTAGAAGTGGTAGGGGCACCGTTCTTAGATATTCAAGTTTGAACAGTGGGTACCCCTGGAAGATATTCTTTCTTATCAGAGCGGTTATTGCATTGCTCTTCATCTTCATGCACTTCATGGTCTCCTCTTTGGCGAATGTCTCACGCTCATCATCTGTTAAGATATCATTGAGAATTAGTTGTAGGAACCTAGGATATAAACCAAGCACATCATCTATGCATGTTCTTTCATCCAGTGGTCCCATGTCAGGTAATGCTTAAGGAACTCTCCCACAAAGAAGTTAGGTTGTTGACTTCTTATGAGAGTGAAGAAAGCATGTATCTCCTTAGTTGTGGGATCCGGAACATGGTTTTCTATAGAAAAATGTAGTATTCTGTTAAAGTCATGTTCCATCACCCTTATTGTTCTGCCCCCTGGCACAACAAAACTGAAGGATCTTACGTTATTCTCACTTGTATCCGTGGCGGTTGTGTACAACGCAGTCAATTGATCGATGCAAAGGACTACGGGAGTACTCAAGGCATATGCCACTAATGAACGTGTGTTCAAAAACTCTGCCCATACACGAAACTGTAAATTCGTAATGGCTTGCAAGTTTTGAAACGAGACATGATTAGTCTTGGTTACTTTTAAACCAAAACTAAAACCAATTAAATTTAATTAATTATTACTAATTAATCAAACTTGACACAAAATACCCTTAAAACAAAATTACCCCTTTTTCTTAAAAAAAACACAACTTCGAATCACTATTATCAAGAACCCTACTTTTGGTAACACAAATAATCAGAATTATCTGAAGAAATCAATTGAAAACAATTAACTTCTAAAGAACAATAGTGAAAATAGTTTTCTTAGAAACAAGTTCTTGAGGCAGTGATGTTCTTGGTTATATGTATTCTAGTAAGTATAAACAAAAGCCCTTAGATCTGATAATAAGAGAAAAAACGTAAGGGGTTGTTAAATACTTATTGAATTGACAGGGGCAATATTGTCTTTACAGTGTTCGATGTTTTTTAATAGTATGTTCGATGGTTTTCAGTTGGGGGTAAAACTGTCAACTTTACTTCGATAAATTTTGAAAAATAACGAAGAGTTTGAAAATCAGAATTTAAAAAGTTTTTCTGAAAAACTATCGAACTTGTTACCTTTTAAAGCTTGAAAAACTATCGAGGGATCCTTTGTGGAAAAACTATCGAGAATTAAAATAAAGGAAAAATTAATTCTCTCAGATAGATTTTCATTTTAATTCAAAAACCATCGAGAATTTAGATAAAGAATAATGAAATTCAATTCGATGCTTTTTCAAATTTTCCTCAAAAAGTATCGAGAAATGTTTTCAATAGTTTTTCTTTTTCCTTTTCAAAAACTATCGAAAATTTATTTCGATAGATTTATCTATGTACTTGAAAAACTATCGAATTTCCTAAATTCGATATTTTTTGCTTCTGTCTTCATTTTAAAACCTGTTCTTGTTTTAAAATTTAGACTGTTTTATTTCCTATCAAGTTTTAATTCTAATAAATCTTTTCAAATTTACCAAAATCAATTGTCAACAGAAAATTCACAATTTTTTCAGAATAAAATCGACTAAATATCATTGAATGATATTAACCAATTAAAATCCAATAAATTATGCTGCATATTTATTTTATGTATTTTAAATTATGGAGCAAATAAGATATTGAACTGCTTCAATTTCCATAATTCAAATTTCATTAAATAAATAATAATAAATTAATACTAAATATCTATGAGTTAGATATTAGCACTAAATTATTAAGATGAGGACTGGATGTTAAATAAATTCACAAGTCCTTAAAATATGAACAATTTTATACTTGTGAACTTATTCAAGAATTTCTTGCAGATGAGATTTTCAAATAAGGTGCGTGTCTGCAAGTTACTCTATGAATTGAAGACATGCTCTCGTAAGAAATGATACCTGTTGTCAAGGTTCATTGTCGTGGATTGTTCCACAGAGTTGTTGGAGATAAAGTTATTTCCTGAAATAATAACAAGAAATCAATCTTCCTCCACGAAGTTGACAGCTTCTAGAGATGCTCCTCCTGTCATTCAGAGATGCTTCTCCTGTCTTTCTTACAACCTGCGTATTTTATATCTAAATAGCTAAACATGTTAACAAGTATCTTTAGGGTACCATATACTGAGATTTGGTATTCCCTTAAGATATCTCAAAAACATGTTGATAACTATAAGACTAGATTTTTGAAATCCACTTGGAACCTTGCACATTGGCAACTTGAGAATACAATATGTGTTGTCAATTTGCAGCTAATAACTTAATGAGACGCATACCTCTCTAGCTTGTCATTTCTGTCTTTTACCTGATTTGTCCTGATCAAGCTTTAGTGGCTGCTGTTGGTAGGGAGTCTTGGCATGTCTAGAATCTTCTCAATTATGCACATTCAAAAGATTATTGACTTACTTTTATTGCCATCACTCTTTTGGCTTACTTGTGCTCCTAAAAGAATTAATCTTCTGGCTCGCTCAAAGTAAATCCAAAAAGAATTGCAACTTTCCCAACATACTCATCTTGTACATTCTCTGCAATGACTTGGCAAATTTCTTGCACAAGTTTTCGTTAGTAGACCAACATATAATATAATCATGATATCACTGCACATATATGACATTATGTTTGTGCCTTATGACAACTCTAATAAATTCATATTCTGTAAAAGTTCAGTTAGAGTGTCATACCATGTCTTTGACGATTGCTTGAGTATTGATACCGGTTCATACCAATCTGTAGTGATCTTGTGAAGAGAAGTTATACAACGTCCAATTGATCTGCAACAGCAAATGCCAGGATCTGTTATACATTGACTTCTTCTACTATCTCACCAATCAGGAGAGCACTTGATCATATTCACCATATAGATATTAAAGTTTGAATATGCAGCAGGTGCCAGATATATCCTGATATCCTCAAGTCTCGTCACTGGTGCTTCTTGTTAGATACTGCTTCCTAATAGTAACCTAGCATCCAGTTTGGCCTTGTCCCTCATAACAATGCCAACTTCATCCAGTATTCTGGATACCCATCTTGTTCCAATAACAGATTTTCCCTTAGGCCTGGGTACCAGCTTCCAAACTTTCTGCCTTTCAGAATGATTGAGTTCATTTTGCTTTGCAATCACCCAATCTGGATCCATCAGAGCTTCTTTACCTTTCTTTGTTTCTTCTTCAGAAAGAAAACCAAGAAAATAATCATTCATGCTCTATAGCTCCAGTCTTTACTCCACCACTAGGATCACTAAGAACTAGACATCAGGAATGATATTGAATCTAAACCCTTTGTCTTGACAGATACGTTCTTGAAGTGTCCTCTATATATTCATTGTGGTGTTGATCTGACTAATTGATCCTTCTTTTGCTCCCCCTAAGCTGTTGCTGGGATTTCCTGAGAATCCTCATCCTCGCTGAGTGGTTCTGTTGAAGTACTGAGCTGTGTAGTTAAACTACCATTACCACTGCTTGGATTTGAATCATCATTACCATTAATTTCACACATAACAGCTGAGAGCTTGGAGTTGTTGAACATCATATTCAGACTTTCAATCACCTCTTGTTGATTAATCAAATTTACCTCGTAGGCTTTAGATTCCACTGATTAGCCGAGGAAAATATCCTTAAGAGCCTTAGCTGCCAATCTTGCCAAGATGCTTACTTGTAAAACATTTTCCTCCAAACCCCTGAAAGAAATTCAGAGTTTGCTTCTATTGGCCAATTCAGGGTCTTCCTGTATTTGTTACTGATCATGAAATGTGATTAATCTCATCTGTGATGTCCTGTCCTTCAGATTGAATAAACAACACCAGTTTGTATTAAGAGTAGTCATCAACCATCACTGCAGTATATCTTTACTTTGTTGTAGATAAGACATTAACTAGTCCGTAGAGTTCCATACGTATCATCTGAAGCGGCTCAGTAATGCTTATCACATTATAGCTTTTCTGTGATGTTTCTTTGACTTCCCTTAATGACATGCCTCATATATTTCATCTAGCTTGAATCCCAGATGAGGCAGTCCTCTCACCAATACCATCTTTAGAAAAGAGTTCCTTGTATTGTCATGCAAGGGTGAGAGCTTCTCAACCTTCCTGCTTGAGATAAAACACTGCTCCTTCATTGAATAAAAAGATTTGTGCTTTGAATCTTCAGCAAGAGAGTTGCTTCTAATTGTTATCCTTGACTCCAATTATTAGTTGTTATCAATGATACCAATTATTGTAAACATGATGACATTCCATTTCAAACGTAGCCATGTCCCGTGATGAAAACCTTTGCTGTCATCTCCAAAGATTATTAACGGAACAGCTTTCTCAATCACATTTGATGGCAAGATCTTTCTTCGATCATATGTCTTCAGTAGTAAAGACCAAGAAAGCATATAAATCGATTAACCTGATTTGCCTGCACTCACAAATGGATTGACAGTTCTTGGTACCCAACTTATTTGCTTGGGTCCAGATGGATTAGAGATTTTGCTTTTAAAAGTGGTAACAACAGCTTCAACCTATACATGCTTATTCTTATCTCTGACTGACCTTGCAGTCGTTGCTCTAATGTAATTCTTAAACATGCTTTTTCTATGATTAATGCAAATTCTAAGATATGCATTCATAATATTTAAATAAGCAAACATGTTAATAAGAATAAATGGCATACATTGAGCATTTTGACATTGCAGATAAGAGATGTGCAAATTAGGCATGTTCTGCATTTTAGAAAATTCAGTACTTTCTACTTTAACCAATATACACAAGTGTAACAGGTAGCAAGTAGATTTACAGATATTCAATAATTTTCTAAGCACACATGGAATAAAAGAATTAACAATTAAATCACTAATTCTATCTAATCCATTCTGTTGTTGTATGGCATCTAACTTTCTCTATTACCTAAGTCAGTTTTAGATACAGCTTGGTGTTCTACAAATTCTACTGACTCTAAAGGTAATTCCTCCATCCTTCAAACTGATTATCCCTTAACAAACAATTCAGAATAAATGAGCAAATCTTGTTCTACTAGGGATACTGAAACTTAGCTTTACTAAGATCTTATGTGCCAGAAACTTAACCCCTAAAACTAAGAGTTGTTTCTTAAGAAAGCTTCTATCTCACTTGCAAATCTTATTCTACAAATATTCATACACACATACCTAAGATCTCCTATGTACATGCTTTGAATATTGAGAATTAAATACTGCATTGGTTCAAGGAAAAGATACCTGAGATATGTGAGGTGAATCATCTTCAGAGATTGCTATGAAAGCAAGATATCCATGATCTTCTCGTCATCTGATCCATCCCAACTCTTTCCTTAAGCAACATAAGTTTTGTGCTGATGCTTCTTCAACAAAGCATTCCACTTCTGTTTCAGCTCATTAACTGAGTCCCTATTCTTCTTTGTTTGTTAGGCTTCTTCATTGTGTAGCACACCCTGATAGTTTCTCGTTACATAGTTCTTATCATAGTTGAAACTATCACTCTTGTTTTTGTTACCATCTCAGTCTGTAACTACCTCTTGAACTGAATCTTGAAGAGTCTTTGCTTCGGAATAAATAGGCCTGATCCTTGGATGTAGCTTTTGTACTCCTTCTGAATCTGATGTGACTAAACTTCCTTGACAAGTGAAACACTGATCTTTAGTCTAGTCTCTCGAGGTTTTCTACCTGAGCTTCTTCTGATTCAGCTACTAGTAATTCTTCTATTCTGTTCTGAGGTTCCAACATTAATAAACGTTACTGAGATATTTGTTTGTCCGTTCAATTCTCTAACACCCTTTATTCCTCCCTTCATAATCTCTTTGATTAAATCTCCTTAGAAAAAAAATATATCCGTAGAAACTTCTTCCTGAAATCAGCTTCATGGTCATCTTTTTCTTCGAAAGATAAAAATCAGTTTAACACCCGGAGGAATCTTCTTCTACAAGCCCTTGAGCACCCTCAATTTAATACTTAAGAAAAATTTAAATATTCAGAATTTTTAATTTTCCTTAAAAATAAATTAATCAAAAATAAATATTTACAAAACATTTAATTTTTCAAGAATTTCGAATTTTCTTAAAAATTAAATCATGTAAATTAATATTTAAGAAAAATTAGAATTTAAGAAAAATTTTTTAAAAAAAAAATTCGAAATAAATAAATAACTCAAAAATATATTAATTCGGGGTGCTTTTGTAAAGCTGGCCAATTCAAGCACTTCGATTGTTTTTAAAACAAAAACTATCGAAGAGCCTATCATCCATTTCGATAGTTTATGAAAACTAAACAAATGGTTAATGGCTGACCATTTTTGAAAAAGAAGCATTACCACTTCGATTATTTTAAAAAAAAACTATCGAAGTCATACTACTCAGGTTCAAAATTGGCCACCTAAATTGACTACAATTCACAAATTCTAAGGGGTCTCTTTAGCACACTACAAATTGCTCTGTGTCGCACCTCTAAAATAAATTCATAACATAAATTAAATTTACTTAAGTTTAAAATATAAATTTATTTAACTTGAATTTATAAAATAAATTTATTTAAATTAAGTTAATCAAATAAACTTATTCAAGTTTAAATAATGAACTCATTTAAATTAAATTTATAAGATAAATTCATTTTAACTTAAATTTATAAAATAAACTTATTAAAATATAAATTCATAAAATAAATTTATTTAGAAGTTGGCCTCCTCAGAATTCTTGTCTGACTGGTCTGAAATACCCGGATCTAATCTGTATGTCGATTAACAAGCTTTGATACCAATTGTTAGGTCCCGAAGTATCGTAGAAGGGGGGTTGAATACGATACTCACAAATAATTCAATTTCGTTCGCGGATAATTCATTCAGTTCTATAACGAAATCAAACACACCAAACCAAACCAAAAGTCGGGGAATATATCTTTTTATAAATATAAACCTCGAGGGGTGCTACAATTTCTAATCCGTAGATTAGCTTCAATGAGTTCTAGGTTATTCATAATCAATACAATGAAAGAATTCTGAGCACTATAAATTTCTATGATCTTCTCCGGCTCAAACTTCTCTCTCAGTAGTTGCTACTATGAACTAACCTCGACTGAAGAAGACACACTTCCTCTGTTGTAATTGTAGACTTAGTTTTTAGAAAACTATCGAACCTTAATTGTTAAAACAATCTTGGCCGTCCATCTTCTAATCAACCTGACAAACAAACACTTTTCCACCTGCTCCTCAATTTAGAAAACCATCGAATTATTAAAAAGAGTTTTCCATTCGATAGTTTTTAAATAAAAACTATCGAAAGTTAAATTCTTTTGTAATAGAATTCAAATGGTCTTCATTTATCCCATTCGATAGTTTTTAGGAAATAAAAACTATCGAGCTCTTTTCTTTTGACTTTGAGTTTCTTAGAAAAGCTTTCGATGGTTTTTATTACTTTAAGAAATGAAAACCATCAACTCAATTTCTTTTGATTCCTTAGAATCACATTCGATAGTTTTTCATAAATGAAAAACCATCGAATCACATTATGTCTTTGTTCCTTTTAGAAAACCTTTCTGAGCTTCTTGGTGTTTCAGTTTTAGACTGTATCAATTTCTTCTGAGACGATAAAACAACTTGATTTTTTTAGTGCCGTCACCTAGTGCAACTGGTCTGGTTCACAGATGAATAACACTTGATCAATTCTTCTTTTATGTCTGCAATTCAATGTTGCTGATAAGTCCTTTGTCGTCCTGGTTGCTTCATCACTGGAATCCTGTGGTACTGACTCTAAATCATTCACATACTTCTGTCGTCTTGAAAGTCTTGTTTCTTTTGCTGTCACTGAGGCTTGAACATTTTCATGAACTTCTTTCCGTGACCTGTTTACGGACTTCAAGAATACATAACGTATTTTGATTTTTGAGTTTACCTTTTCTTCTTTGATTCTGGATTCCTGTGCTTCTGTTAATATTATTGTCTGTCTTGTCCTAATTAAACTAGATTGTGTTTTTTAATTTTGTTTCAGTTGAAAATTTGGAACAATGTCAAATCCAAATTCACAACCCGACACGGGGATGGGTGTAACACCCCCAGATCCGGGGTCAGGAATCTAGGTTGTCACGCCATCATCCAATCATATAATACTTGCATTACCTCAATGATCCAACAAAACAACACCAATGACCCCAATCTCTTACACACACAAGTTATAGCCTTAGAAACGTTACACAGTAACATTAGTTATTACAAACTAAATGTACTAACCAGAATCTCACACTATTAATCACAACTTCTACATGAAGTTACATTAATAGCTAACATAGCTGAAACTTATCCAACCTACTTCTGTAGTATCCATCTTGAATCGAACTATCTCAAGGGTGAATCTTCCACTTCCTTCTCTCAGGGTACAGAGCAAACTGACTACGTTCTCCTTGTACTGAAATATAATTTTAAAAGCAAGAAAGAGCGAAAGAATGCTCAGCAAGTTAAGTAGTTACTAATATAAAGTTTGTCCAACAATATAATAGAAGTACAAAGATCTTTCCAATATAAAGTATTCATACTTAATATGAAGTTTAAAATACCACCATATGAACGACTTTAGTTCATAACTTTGAAAGACACTATCTGTGGCTTCGCACGGTCTTTAGAAATCAACAAGTACGCAGTTCTAGGGTACTGCGAGATGAACAACACTGGTTCACAAGTTTAAAATATTGATTGTCTTTCGTCAAAACATTTCATACAGTTCAAGATACTGTACCAAGAATATACTTTTCAACACTGTCAACATTATCGGTAACTCAGCACCTAGGCTTTCGTTACAATGTTACAGTACAATTCTATTTGGAAGAATGGACGTTCAGGAGTACACCACGATACACGATGATCAGTCGTCGTATCGTAAATAACACTTTTTCTACTAGTAGATGGACGACACCTTTTTATGGTTATCACCCTAGCCGCATACGGGCTAACATATGCTCCCCTGGACCCCTTACGTGCCTCTGCATATGGGTGTAGGCGCCCCGATACCAACGGTATCTCTGCCTACGTTCATAAAGCCACCCAGTACCTATAGTACCACTACCTATGTTTCTCCCGTCCTTTGATGAATCCTATCTTTACTTGGAACAAAATTTAATCCTCGTTCCCCGAGCGTCATGCTCCTTGATAGGTCTAGATTTCAGTACCATACTTACTTCTGAAAGTTTGAGGAAGCAATAAGAATATGTGGGTTGACTTTGGTCAACGAATGAAGTGGATATACCATGAACTTTTAAAATCACGACCTGGGAGTAAATCGGAATTTTTCTAGATTTAGCGAGATGGAAAAACCTTTGATTTGGATAGGGTAGAAATTCCAAGATAGGAGTGTTGTCGAGGAATAAAAAGAGTAAAATCATTTGCTCGACTTTTAAACTGGATTCCCAATTTTTGATTAGTTGGGAAATATTTATTCATATTTAAATATTTTAATAAACTCGGAAATAATATTTGGGAACCCCTACTATATTTAAATAATTTTCCTGAAGGTCAGAAAATATTTTAAATAATTAAATAGTCCTTAAATGATTTTTAAATAAGGTTTTATGATTTTTAAATCATTTTAGAATATTAAATAAATATTAAAATAATTTTTATTAAATAAATAATCAATTTGGAATATTTAATAAATATTTAAATAATATTTATTAAATAATGAACAATTAAATAAATACTTTTAAGTGAATATTCAAATTAATTTTCATTTAATTAAATAAATATTCAAATAATATTTATTAATATAATTTAAATCATTTTACATTTAAAATATCCAACTTATATTTATTGGAATATTTTAAATCAATATTTGAAAATAATCTGTCTCCGGCAATCTCCGAGTTTTTATGACAGCGTCTATGAAAGCTATTTCCGACTCCCAATATAAGTTGAATATCAAAATACACTCTACCCCGTAGAGTACCATATACTCTGATATATATATATATATATATATATATATATTTATATATATATATATATATATATATATATATATATATATATATATATATATATATATATATATATATATATATATATATATATATATATATATATATATATATATATATATCAGAGTATAAAACAATCATTCGACATTTGAAAACCCGTACGATAATCAAAACAATCATATATTTAAAGTAGTTATATCAAAACAACAACAATTTAAAAAAATAACCGAATACTTAAGCTTCGGGTTTGAAAACTTGTCATGATACTCAGAGCAAAACATATACATATATTTGAATAACTTAACGTTTGAAAATACACCTACTCTGAACAATAGAGTAAGGGTTAGTAAACTTGCCTGATGTCCGAGCTCTAACTGGGTGTGGGTGTTTCTCTTCTAGTTCTGGAACATTTACCAAGACAATACATAATCTTAATTAGTCACTTGATTTACAGTTCACTTATTCTAAGTAAACTCTACTTTATCCGACTTTCACTCTCTCGGGTCCACTTAATTTACGATCTTCTTTATCGTTTACTAATCATTTCTAGTCTCGTTCTTTACACCAATATGTTCTCTTGATAATCCTTAACAACTTTCGAGTTTTAGTCGACTCAATATTATCCTTTTTACTTAGCCAAAACGAATGGTCAAGGTAGTACCTCTAGAGTTGACTTTCCATATAATCACTATTCCGCAACTCACACTCTAACACTTTTAATAAATCGGAAAATCAATAATTAATTACGAAATCACCTCAAGGAGCTTCTTGGGTATTTGTAATATTTATCAAAATTATATCTATTTGGAAATCATGAGTTTAAATAGGTGAAGTGCATTTTAAAAGTCAAGTCAACTACAGACTTGTACTATTCGCACTAGTTCCACTAAAATGCTCATAACTCATCAACCGTTAACTCTATTGACACACCGTTTTCGCGTGAACGATCTAGAGGATATATAGAATATAATACAACAAAATTTTATCCCTGGAAAGAGGATTCATTTTCCGAATTTCTCCGAACAAGGCAGTAGCTATGCAGGGTAAGGTGTCGTCGTGCAACTCCGGTTACAACATTTTTATAAAATTGAAAAATTAATATTTTTGCATAAATCATTTTGTGTTGTCTTCTATACTGTTCGTACTACTTATCATCAATTTTTCATAATGTTTTATAACTGTTAAGGGTTCCTAATTCAGTTCACAATTTGGTGTCTTGTAGCAGTTTTGTGTTTTGAACAACTTTCACTAAAACAAGTATAACTTTCAAACCACAAATCTCCTCAACATGTAATTTATATGGTTACAAACTACAAAATAAGATCTTGACATATATGACCAGTGGTGTTTGAAAACACAAATCTTTTTGGTCCGAAATTGGGTTGCAAAACAGTCCTAGTCTAAGGGTCACTATAATGTTCATACATGTCTCAACTTTCAATTTTAACCTTGTTAAGTCCATTTAACAATCACTAAACCACCATGACTCTCATCCTTACTAAATCTTAGTTTTTAAACTTCATAAACATACCACCAACATCAATTCATAACAATCAACCATCAAGATTTAAGTATTTATACTCCAAACTCCTCAAACAACATGTTCTTGAACATATCTTGAAACTTAACTCAAAACTCAATATAAATCAAAGGGTGGATGAGTGTTATACCTTTCTTGAAACTTTATAAACATTAACAAGAGCTTGTAAGCCTTAAGGAAGCCTTGGTCTATGCTTATCATCCTCAAACTCACAAAAGAAATCAAGAACACAAGTTAGTATTTTCGGAGTTACTATTCATGCCTCAACTTTGATCTAAGATTTGATCATGTTATACTACTTGGATTGTCATGAAATTTTGAACGTACCTTGGTTATGGATTGAGGAAGATATGGTTAAGTTTTGGAGATTTTATCATGAGTAAAAATCGAGTTATGAATTTTTCTTCCTCCTTTGGTCATGCTGGGAAGAATGCAGAAAATGAGATGGGGAGAGTTTCTTGGATAGTTCTTGCTTTTTGTCTTGGATTTTGTGTGAATAATGGATGTGTAGTACTTGGGGTATGGCTTTTAGCTTTTTAAGTTTGAATCTTTCACACCTAGGCTAGGCTAATTGCTTGGTGATCCCTAATTTAGGGAACTTGGTCTCTAACCAACACTTAGCCGCTTGGTTACTTTCTTGTACTTCTAGTTAGTTTTCCAACTAGATAGTTTGCATGGCTTTTGCATGGCTTGCATGTATTATTACTTAGCTTACTTATCATCCAATGCTTGTCACTTAATCTTTTATGCAAGTTCGATAATTTTTCTATAAAAGTGTTTTGTCACGTAGAGATTTCTATTGTCATCCTTAAATACTTAAGGTTCCATTTTAAATCCACTAAAATTTCTTGTCATGGGATTTATATCATTTCAAGACTCCAAATATATTTTCATCCCACGATTTTCTAATTATTTGATTAAAGTGCAAACCTTCGTATTCTGATGACTTTTACATTATCTCATTTAATCCTTGAAACCACACTACATCCTCAGATTCTTAAATTCCATCACTTATATAATGTGGCTCAAATTTTTTTCATAAATCCTCAAATTCACTATTCATGGAGGTTTTAAAATATTACAAAAATCAGGGTTCTTATAATGGGGGATTTTAATGATCCTTGTTGGGATTTATGGGTGATAGCATAGAAACAACTTAACCTTGTATATACTTAATTTTTAATTAAGTAGAACATACTGTCACAGCCAAAGTATGTTCTTGTAATCAGTGTGTAATGTCATCTTAGTTGTGTAATTTGGAAGAAGTTCACTTGCTGTGTTCAAGCCTCAAAGAATGCATATTAGATGACAGCATGAATAAAGGTTACTGTCATAAGCATTGACAGTAAGATTACAAGAAGACAGAATGTTGCAAGTCATGACAACATATTCACTCTGACAGCAACATTGGCGGAAGACTACGCGACATCAACTTTAGCCCTCGACAGCAAGTTTGGAAACCTCGACAGCACTCTGTGCGGGGAACTCATACTGTCACCAAAAGAACATTCCTGTGACAGCAAGCTTTGCGGCAAAAGTAACTGTCTCGAGAAAGATCCTTGTTCTAGGTATCTTCTCAGTCAAATCCTGTGACAGTTTCAATGTTCAAGAAACAGGCGTGTTGCAGTATCCCTAAGCTGCACCAAGTCTGCAAGACTACGACAGAAGCTTCAAGCACTACAAAACAAAAGCGAATCAATTCAAGAGCAAGGTCAAGTCTCTATTTGCTGAATTGTTTTAGCTGGAAATAGAATGAATCTAGGTTGATTTCTTTGTAATGTATATCTGACATTTAGCAATTTAGGAAAGTCACATGGGTAGACAGTTTGTAAGAAGCTGCCACTTGATAATGACAGCAGCTTCACAAACCCGTGTTGATAGTGATAGGATTAGTTTTATACTTAGACTATCAATTCATTCTAGGTACGAAGAGGGATCACAAGCAAGTAAGTGTCTTAAAGAAAACCGAAGCTCAAGAATTCTCTCTTGAGGTTGTAGCAACACTTTGCAAAATAAATAAAAACATTTATTTTGTGAAACTTGTCTTTTAGACCATACTGTTTGTGAATGCATACATATTACTGATAATGTTAAATCTTAGTTTTGGTTGTTGAAATTGAGATTGAATTTTATCAGTATTGCATTCATCCCCCCCCCCCCACCTTCTGCAATACACGAGGACCAACAACTGGTATCAGAGCGATCAGATTAACATACATATCTGAGATCACGACGACAATGCAGAAATCAAACAGTATCAAGATCCCAGCTTTTGATAAAGAAAACTACAACATTTGGAAAAGAAAGATCTTGTTGTTTATCAAAGTTGCGAATCCACTATACCCAGGTATTCTCGAGAATGGTCCTTTCATTCCAAGGAAGGAAATTGAAGCCACAACAGTAAATGGTGAAGTCATTCCTGCACATTGGGTTCCCAAAGATCCCTCGGAAATTTTGGAAACTGAGAAGGAGAAGATGGTGCTAGATGATCACTTGCAACTCATCTTGCTTGATTCTCTCACGTTGGATAAAGCCATGTGTGGAAGTGTGATAAGCTGCACATCAGCCAAAGAGATGTGGATCAGGTTAGCTTTACTATGTGAAGGAAGTGAAGAAGTTAAGGGCAACCAAAGGCAAATACTGATATCACAATATGAGGCTTTCATGACCAAGCCTGGTGAAGACTTAACTTCCATGTTTGAAAGGTTCAGTAAGCTCTTAACTGAACTACAGATACATGGCAAGTACTATGACAGAAAGGAATTGAATGTCAAGTTCGTGCTTACACTGCCTGATCACCTTGAACACAAGACAACAGCCATACGAGAAGGAAGAGATCTCAACAATATAACCTTTGAGACACTTTATGGCATTCTAAAATCCTATGAACTTGAACTCTTTCAAAAGAGAGCCATACAGAGTGGAACAAGGAACAAGATGGCTAATATGTCAAGTGCCCTAGTAGCACATGTGCCAAGGATCACACAACCAAGTGAAGTACTACAAATCACACAATCAACCCCTGCACAATCCTTGAAGATAGAAGAGGTTGTTGAAGATGATGAGAAAGTAGTACTGCAGCTCAAGGATGTGGAAGATGAAGACTTCTACACAATGGAGGAACTGGAAAGCATGGACAATCCTATTATGGCTTACATGGCCAAAAAGTTCAAGAACTTTAGGTTCAAGAAGGATAGGTCATACAAGCCCCAAGGCCAATCATCCAAGTTCAACAGAGGAAGTTCATCAAAGGCTGTTGTGGGAAGTTCAACCAAAGGAGGATACAAGACTGGATTTGTGGATAGGTCAAAATTCAAGTGTTATAATTGTGGTGAACCTGGTCATTTTGCTACTGAATGCAAAAGACCCAAACAGGTTCAGAGGTTTGAGAAAGGAACTGGTGGATACTCTAAGAAGAATCAAGGTAGAGCCTATGTGGCTGAAGGAAAGTGTTGGGATGAGACTGATGAAGAAGAAGAAGAAGAAGAAGAAGAAGAATATGTTAACCTAGCTCTCATGGCTAGCACTGATGAAGTAGCATCAACATCTTCAAGTCAGGTACCTTCACTTGTCTTACTTGATATGTCCACTGATGAGTATAAGAAAACCATTAAAGACTTAAGTGCTGAAATGTTCAATGTCTATACTAGCTTATCTGCTGCTAATGAGGAAATCACTAGGCTGAGTAAGCTAAATGAAACACTAAAGTCTGAAAATGAATCTCTTGTTCTCAAAACCAGTTCACAAGACTCTTTAGCTCAGAAGAATGCTAGACTTAAAAATGAATTAAAATGTGCTAAAGAGGTTGAGGAATTCCTGAGGAATGAGATTGCTGAAAATGAATTCAAGATTAAGGCTTATAAAAACTCATCAAAGATAGTTCAGGATTACAATGATAAGCATACAAAAAATCAGACATTTGGTATAGGTTTTTCATATGGTAGAAGACCTGGAAAGGAAATTGTGATTCAAGATTGTTCTGGAAATGCTGCTGTCAAACCCACCATTCTCAAGAAGGTTAAAACTCCTATTTTCAGAGCTGCAGAAATTGAGTTTGATGAAGAAGCCATGCTCATCAAACAAGAAATTCTTGATGAGGATGAAGGTGTTGACAGCACATCCAAGGATGGAAAGGATACTGTCACAATCCCCAAGACAGTAAACTTACCAAGCAATCAGACAGTAAGTTCAAAAGATGCTGTCACAGTTGGCAAGACAGTATCTTCCAAAGATGCTGTCAAGAATGTTTCCAAGACAGTAACTTCCAAACCTTCTGTCAAGATAGTTGGAATAAAAGGTACTGTCAAGGAAAGTTCGACAACAACTTCTGAACACACTGTCAAGCCAGTAACTCCCAAGTCTAAGAATAGGAATGGTAAGGTAGGTGTCAATAAAGAAAATGGATACACTAATGTTGGAGGTGCTTCTAGGAAACTATGCAATAACTGTGGATCTTCACATCATTTAACACATGTTTGTAACAAACCAATTGAGGATAAGATCAATGCTACTGAACTCAATGGTAACTTACACAGAACCCCCCTTATGCATAGAACTATGAGTGTCTGTAATAACATTGAATGTATGACATGCAAGATCACTGCCATGAGTACATGCTTTAACTTACCTATTCTCACTACTGAAAAATGTTCATACATGCACACTGTTGAGACTTCTGAGCCTGCTGGCAACAGCAAAAAGGCTTCATCCACTAAGAAAAGGATCAAGTCCAATTCTAAACCTAAGTGGGTGAAAAGAGAAGTCAAACAGGAGGTTTTTGATGATGCTTGTGATTTTATGACTGGAAGAAACTCAGGAGACACTAAAACTGCAGGACCCAACAGGGATTGGGTACCATATGCAACTTAAACACATTCTGTTTTGCAGGGCAAGAAGAAAGATCAAGTCATGTGGATCATTGACAGTGGTTGCTCAAGACACATGACAGGTGATAAAGCCCTGCTATCACACTATGTAGAGAAAGCTGGCCCAATCATAACCTTTGGAGACAACAGCAAGGGTTACACAGTGGGATATGGCTGTCTGGAAATTGGAAATGTTGTCATTGAAGACATTGCTCTTGTGGATGGATTGAAGCACAATCTACTCAGTGTCAGCCAATTCAGTGACAGGGGATTCAAGGTTGATTTTGATATGATGATGTGTAACATCTATCACAAGAAGGATGGGAGCCTCTCTTTAAAAGGGGTCAGAAAAGGAAGCTTGTTTGTTGCTGACTTAAACTCAACAAAGAAGGATAAAGTTTACTGTTCTTACAGTAAAGCAACTGTTGGTGACAATATGCTTTAGCACAGGAAGCTCTCACATCTTAACTTCAAGACAATGAATATTTTGATGAAAAAGGAGTTAGTGAGAGGTTTACCCCAACAGGAATTCTGTCAAGAAGGACTGTGTGAAGATTGTCAAATGGGCAAACTAAGGAGAGCTGTGCACAAGTCCAAGCAATTGAACACCAACATAGAAACACTCAAGTTGATACACATGGATCTCTTTGGTCCAGTCAATGTACCATCTATGGCCAAAAAGAGATATGCCTTAGTAATGGTGGATGATTACTCAAGGTACACTTGGGTGAAGTTTCTTGAATCCAAAGATGAAGTTGCTCAAGTGATTATTGATCAAGTCAGAGTTCTTGATAGAATTCCAAACTCAAAAGTTCAAATCTTGAGGAGTGACAATGGTACAGAATTCAGAAATGCCACACTTGGAAATTTCTGTAAAGATGAAGGAATTGTACAACAATTCTCTGCTGCAAGGACTCCACAGCAGAATGGAGTTGTAGAAAGAAAGAACAGGATTCTCATTGAAGCAGCTAGAACTATGCTGCATGATGCCAAACTGCCAACATATTTCTGGGCTGAAGCTATCAACACAGCTTGTTATACTCAAAACAGAATCATGATTAATAAAACTCATGCAAGTACACCTTACTGTCTTCTAACTGGGAAGAAACCTACTGTCAAATACTTTCATGTGTTTGGGAGCAAATGCTTTATGATGAAGGATAACCATGAGAAGAAAGGAAAATTTGACACCAAGGCATTTGAAGGACTATTCATGGGTTACAGAACAGAAAGGACTGCCTACAGAGTTTATGTTATGGAACACAGGATTATTGAAGAGAGTGTAAATGGCACATTTGATGAAACCAAGTTTCCAGGACTGCATGAAGAAGGAAAGATGCAAACATTCAGATTTGAGAATCAAGGATACTTGGAAGCTGATGAAATTGTTGATGAAGAACCTAGCTTTACTCAAACTATTGAAGTTGACAAAGATACTGTCAATACCATTACTGTCAACCAAACTCCAGCTCAGTCATAGACCATAACTTCTAACATTCATAACAGTAATGACTCTGGAGACAATGAAGAACATGGTGAAGACAATGGAATTGATGAGCATTCAACTCAACAAACTGAAGTAACTGTTCCTGTAGAATCAAGTAGCTTGCCCAGAATCACCAAGTGGAACAAGGATCACACAAATGAACTTATCATTGGTGACCCTGCTTCTGGAGTAAGAACAAGGAACAAAGTCTCTGCTGACAGCATGTTTTCATGCTTCCTGTCTCAGATGGAACCCAAAACATCTGATGAAGCATTGTTGGATTCTGACTAGGTGATAGCCATGCAAGAAGAGCTAAATCAGTTTGAAAGAAACAATGTATGGAAGTTGGTTCCAAGACCTAAGGGAAAGTCAATCATTGAGACCAAATGGGTTTTCAGAAACAAGCTTGATGAAAATGGATCAGTGACAAGAAACAAAGCAAGGCTAGTGGCTAAAGGTTACTGTCAACAGGAAGGAATAGATTATGATGAGACATTTGCACCTGTTGCAAGACTTGAAGCTATAAGAATCTTTCTAGCCTATGCTGCACACTGCAACTTCAAAGTATTTCAGATGGATGTCAAAAGTGCCTTCCTAAATGGAGAATCGGAAGAAGAAGTGTATGTTGAACAGCCACCAGGGTTTGAGGATGCTGAAATGTATGATTTTGTGTACAAACTCTTCAAGGCTTTGTATGGACTAAAGCAAGCACCCAGGGCTTGGTATGACACACTTTCCACCTTTCTTTTGGAAAATCAGTTTACTAGAGGAGTTGTGGACAAGACACTTTTCTACAAACATCATGGCAAGGACATCATTCTGGTACAAATCTATGTGGATGACATCATTTTTGGTTCTACAAATGAGAAGCTGTGTGAGAAGTTTTCCTCCCTCATGAGTAACAAATATGAGATGAGTATGATGGGAGAATTGTCATTCTTTCTGGGATTACAAATTCTTCAACAACCTGATGGAATCTTCATTTGTCAAGCTAAATACATCAAGGAACTTCTCAGAAAGTTCAACTTGGAAGATTCATCACCTGCAAAGACACCAATGTCCACATCAACTAGTCTGGATCTTGACCCTAAAGGAAAGAAAGTTGCCTCAAGCACCTATAGAGGCATGGTAGGATCTCTCCTATACCTAACTACTAGCAGACCTGACATCATGTTTGCTACATGTCTCTGTGCAAGGTTTCAAAGTGATCCAAAGGAGTCACACTTAGTAGCCATCAAGAGAATCTTTAGATATCTAAAAGGCACTTCTAACCTAGGCCTTTGGTATCCTAAGAACACTGGATTTGATCTCATTGGTTACTCAAACTCAGACTATGCTGGATGCAAGATTGACAGAAAGAGTACTACTGGTAGCTGTCAATTTCTTGGTGGAAGATTGGTCTCATGGTTTAGCAAGAAGCAGCATTCAGTTTCTACCTCAACTGCAGAAGCTGAATATATTGCTGCAGGCAGTTGCTGTGCACAAATTCTATGGATGAAGAATCAACTTCTAGATTATGGTCTGGTGTTAAGAGACATTCCTATTTACTGTGACAACACTAGTGTCATAGCCATTTCAGACAATCCAGTTCAACACTCTAGGACAAAGCACATTGATATAAGACATCACATTATCAGAGGGCATGTTGAACAAGGAACTGTGAAGCTGATCTATGTCCCAACTGACAAGCAACTAGCTAACATCTTCACTAAGCCATTGGATGAAGCAACCTTCAACAGGTTGGTAAGTGAATTGGGAATGCTGAATCTGGTATGTTGATTCACTAAGTTTTCTAAATTTCCAATTTTCTTTTGAAGCTCATGACAGCACCTTCAAACCTGCTGTCAAGAGAAGTTACTGTCTACTTGGTCTATGTCTGTTATGTGACAGCATGTATTGATTTGACTATTCATGTCTGCATTCTGTGCCAGTCTCATACTTTTAGACTCTGTATGACATTAATGTGGTTATTTGCTTAGTTTGAGAGATAAATATCTGTTCCATTGGACTTTCACACTCTTTGCATTAATCTGTAGGATTAAAGGAGGACACGACCATTAATTACTTTTGTGGTAGTTGTATGGGTACTCTAACTGTTGACCATTAGACTTTAATCCTTAGACAGTTTTGCCTATAAATTAACCTTAGGTTTCACCAGTCTGCTCTCAGTTTTAAAGTAAATCATGGAAAACAAAGTAAGAATAGAGTACAAGCCAAAAGTCCAGTGTGATTCTCCTCTTAACGAAGAAGTGGAAGCCCTGTTTGATGAACTTGATGACTTGCTTCATGAGGAAGATGAATAGTCTCAATCCCTTCAAGCACAGGAAGAAGAAAAAGGGAAGATTCAAGAGGAAGAGCTTCAGGCACTTCTCAAGGCAGAAGGTCGCACTGAAGAGGAGATTAGGAAAGAACTTTTAGAATTAGTTGATAAAATCATAAACTGATGTACTCAATGCTATATTTAAATGATTTTATTAATGAAAATAAAACTTCTTGCTGTTGTGTTTATTGAGTTTTATTTCGTCTGTGTTAATTGCATAGTATCTGTGTTCAAAAGATTAAATTGCTAAATCCCTACTCTGTTAATTTTAGGTTAAGTTTATGAATAAAGCATTCTGATAAGTTCATGACAGAAACAATTCCCTAGCTGAGTTGCTGTCATTAAGAAGGATACTGTCATGTGTCTCTTGACAGCAAACTTCTTGACAGCTGGGAAAGACTTTCTGTCAAGACTTTTACAGAATACTGTCTTTCAGATGCTTAACGGTGACAACATGTTTTTGCGCAATAGTTGCTGTCGCGCAAAACCTACTGTCACCACCGCTTATTACTGACAGATTTTTTCTAGCGCACAGGTTACTGTCACGAATAGTGGACCGTTGAAATTGGATATTCATCCCACGTTTGACAGTGAATAACGGGCAGTAACTCACGTGTTGTGTGAGAGGGTTAAGACACGTTCTTTAATTCCACTTTTTGTGCACAAACGTTTGAGCTACCCTTTTTATTCCCTAGTTACTCAGACATATCATTCTCATCAAACTCAAGGCAAATTACTTTTCGTCAAACAAAAAGATACTTTCTTGCTTTCTTCTTTTCTTGAATCTCCATGGCCCCCAAACAGACTCTCTCTCAAACAAACTTTGCTGGCATCCTTTCCCCAAATGATGGTGGTGAAGGTTTCAAAGGACTAGTGTTTTTCTTGAACAAGTCCTATCTTGGTTCTGCCATTACCTCAACACCCATTCTCGACTTAGACAGACTTGAGGCATTTTGGAAAACTGTTGTTGCTCAAACAGAGGGTGAAAACCCATCTATTCGATTCACAATCAATGGGCAACACTACATTCTTACAGCTGAGGTCATCAACACTGCTCTTGGAATTACACTTCAAGAAGGCCGAAATTTTGCTGAACTTGCTAATGATGACACTCTTAAGAAGCTCTTCTTGAAGATTGGGTATGCAGGCCCTATTCTCGAAGAGGGAACAACCAAATGGTATCCGTCTGGTGAAATGGATAGGAACCATCTGAGAAAAGAGTGGAGTATGATCTTTGATGTGATGGTTAAGGTGTTCTCTACCAAGTCCACTGGCTGGAATGGAATACCCTCCTACATCAAGAAACTGACACATTCTCTTGTCCATGGATACAAGGTGAATGTTGGAGCTCTCCTCATGGCACACCTCAGGGTTGCCATAGGTAAGAAGGTATCAATCTACCCTCGCTTTCTTATGTTGTGATCAACTCATTCTGTGATTTTAATAATGATGCTCCTCGTTTAGAGGCTTGCTCTGTTTTGAAAAAGAAGACACACACACTGTTATCTTCACAGAATCTCAATGCACATATTCCACTTTGTTTCACTCAGCACATGGTTGATCAAGTGTCCAACCTTGATTTTCCATTACCATCTGGTTATGACTCTTTCACTCGTGCGAATGAAACTGAATTAGACCCAAATTCAGTTAACCCCCATTCAACACCATACACTCAGCCTAGGCTCTCTAGACTTCCCAAAGCCCAAAGAGAAGCCTTGCAAGAATCCAGGAAACGACCCTTAGAAGTTGATGTTGGTGGTAGCTCTGTTAGTCAAGAGGGAGACACTGCACCAAGTGCAGCAAATAAGGAGGATAGTCAAACAGAACCCCCAGTGGTTCCCCCTGAGCCTAAGAAGAAGAGAGCTAGGAGGACCCAAACCACTGTTAGCCAAGCTGCAATTTCTCAACAAACTGTGGTTACTGAAAGGGATTCAAACACCTCCCTAGATGTGCCTTCTCAACAAGGTGCATCTATTGAAATTGGCATGTCTCCCAAGGCACCCTGTACAGAGTCTACACAAACTCATGCTCAGCCTGAGGAACCCCCACTTGAAGAAACACATAGTGAGTTAGAGCACAGTGAGGATTTCTCTATTCCTATTGATGGTTCATATGTTTTCCCTGTGAATTAGCCCCCACTCTCTGCTATACTTTCACCTTCTTCCTTCCCTATACATTCTTTTGTTTCTTCTCCAAAACCTAGAGAAGGGGACAATCCCAACCCTTCAGGTTTTGATCATCCATCTCCAATTATGGATGAGCCCCCATCTAGTGGTCCACAAGAACCCATTTCTCAAAGTGAAATGGATACCACTCCTCCAAACACTGAGCAAGGGCAAAGTGGTATTTTGTCAGAAAATGAAACAGCCAACACTTTGTCTGAACTCCAAGGAGCATCTTACCTTCAGGAAGATGTTGTCACAGCCTCTGTTGCTGTCAAAGACACTGGAAATGTTGCTGTCTTGGACACAGCTGCTGTCATGGGTGGAGAGAAAGATACTGTCAACACAGAACCTACTGTCACTTCACATCCCAAAGATGATGTCATGACAGAACCTGCTGTCCACGCTCAAGCTGACAATAACATTCCTGCCAAAGATGCTGTCCAGTCCTCTCAGCCAGATTTTGATGCTGTAATCATTGAGGATGCCTCTGATGATGACCTACCTCTTGCCAAACTCTTGAAGGTACATTCTCAATCTTCTACTTCCATGCATGTTAGTACTGCTCATGCCCATGAATTTAGGTTGAGTGAGGGTGTGCAAAAGAAAAGAGAGATAAAAGAAAAGAGAGGTGAGCATAAAATGAGAGGCAGCCAAATGAGTTGGCAAAATGGGAGGGACTTGAGCATGTCCAGAGAGATCTTGAGGGAGCCCACACTATTCAGGCATTATGCCTTGAGAGTCAAACAGTGAGGAGTGATGAGATCACTCAAAAACACCCTGAGAGTGTGAGAACCCCCTTAGCCTCCAAGCCCCCTTCTTTTCCTTCCCCTCCAAGAAGGTTAAGGAATGGTGGCCCCTCTGCAAATTTTGGTAACAGGATTGAAGCTCTGGAAGGACAGTGTGCTACCTTGAACTCCAAGATGGACTCTCTCTCTCAACTGGTGGTTGATGGTTTTGCTGCTACTCAACTCTCTATCCAGTTCCTTACTGACCTAGTAGCTGCCAACTCAACTAAGGGGGAGAAGGTAGCAAGATCAGAATCAATATCAATTCAGGGATCAGGTGGAACTCAGGGGGAGCCAGTAGCTGTGAAGACCAAAGGGGTAGCAAAACAAGTTTCTGGAATCAAGAGTAAAGCAATGACAAAGGGGGAGCAAGTCAAACCAAGCAGTGGACAACCAAAGGATAAAGCTGAAGATCTTGTTGAAGTTAACCTGGATGGTGAAAGGGTATTAATGTCTCAGGCAACTCAAAATGCAATGCAAAGAAGACCTGCATCTAGACATCCAATTCTACCTCCTATGACAATTAGAGAACCAACTTCAACAACTCAAGAAACTGCTCTACAGAAAAGATGGAGAGAAATGGAGGAACAAAACAAGCTTGGGAAAGGTAAAGGGAAACTGCCTGAATCCATCCAGAAGGGAAATACTTGGTCCAATGGTATTGAGTTTGATCAAGAAGAAGCCAATACTATAATGGTGGATTACAGGGAGAGCACATTACACAATCATGACACTGAATTCAGCAGTGTGGTGGAAGAAGCAATGAATGCACCAAGCAACAGTCCAACCAACACCACAAAACTGTTAAAGGAGCAAATCATCAGTGTTAGTGTAATGGTGAATGATGAGAAAAGATGGGCTGTAAGTATCTATTTCACTTCTGGCATATCTTATTTCATCACAATGCAGTTATTGCAGAGTCTGCCAGCAAAGGTGTTGTGTCCTATGAAGGGAAAGATCAAGGCAACTCAAACACCATTCAATGAAATATTGAATATTCAAATCCAGAACATGATCACACAGAAGCTACCTGAAGTCTACACAAATCCACCATGTGTTTTCTACAGATCTACTACAATGGATGGCACAAGAAGGAACAGCTACATGAATTTGATCAGTCCATCCAGGATGCAAACTTAGTCAATTCTGAAAGTGTTATATGGAATACTTAGCTCAAATGCCAATCCAGGAAAAGTCCATGCTATTCAAGAGATCTAAAAAATACTGGTGTTGAGAGACAAGGCACTGGGAGCTAGAGTGGAGGAGTTAATCACTAGAGCCATTGCCAAAAGAACTGATCAAGGTGGAAGCTGCCTCTATGATATTCCTTTTCAAGATGATGATGATGATGATGAGATTGGAGGTGGTGAAGCTTCTGGAAATGCAGGTAATGCTGGTGGAAGTAATTCTGGGAATACTGGTATTCAATCTCAGAATGAAGGCAATGAAGAAACTCCTAGTCAGGAAAAGAAAGATGCTGATGCAACAGATGAAGAGGAGCCAAGAATACAGGAAGCTTTGGAGGCAAGCATTCTTAGATGTGCTATTGACTGCATAAATGCAGAAAAAGATGTTGTCACCAAAGATACTGTCGACAAGGAAACTGTCATAGAAGATGCTGGCATGGAAGATGTTGTCGACAAAGGTACTGTCAAGGAATGTTCTGTCAAGGATGAAGCCAAAGCTGCTGTCCAGCCCAAAAGACTGAAAGCTAAAGCAAAAGCATGGTTTTCTAGACAGAAACCTGAAGGAAAGCACAAGTACTCAGGAAAGGAAAAGGCCACTGGATTTGGCAGGAATCTTAAGAAGCCAATTCAATCAATACCTCCTAACAGTCTTAAGATACAACAGATGCAATCTAAAGAAATCAAGAGTGTTGAGGTTAAGCTGGATGCAAATCAAGAGGCCACTGAGTACATTCTGTGGTGGAAAGAATCAAGATCTGCCAAGGTTAATAAGGACTTCTATCTGGAAGCCACATCAACCAGTGGTAGAACAACAACCATAGATAAAAGGAGAATTGACTTCTTCTACCTGGAAAGAATGGTAGAGTTGTTGGAGAGCTATGAAAATGTCCCAGAGTTTGTCATGGAACATATTCTGAAATATCAGGCTGATAGGGATGCTGAGTTCTATCAGAAATTTGGCTACAATTTTGCAGATTTTGATGATGCTGATATTTTACCTGATCTACCAGCTTCTCCCATACCATATCACTGGTACTATGAGTTTGATGATTTACCCACAGAAGAAGGGCAAACCCAACCAACTCAGGAAGGGCAACCCAAGCCAAGCAAAAGACCTGACTCTTCTCAATATTCTCAATATCAGTCAGAACTTGATAAGAAGGAAGCTGAACTCCTGGAAAGATGCAAGACTGCCAACAAGGCAGAAAGTGAAGCTCCAAATTATCAAACACGCATGCTGGAAAATCCCTTAAGAATCAAGTTCCTAAAAGAAGAAATCTACATTTGCAGCTTGCACAAGCTAAAAACAACTATTCTGAAGGATTTACAGTATATGGTAGCTGGATCAATTCATCCCTTGGAGCAGATTTGTTCTGATGAGATAGAGGAAATATTGGAAAGGAGAAAAGGAGAATGTTCAAAGCTGGACAAGCAAAGGAGGATGTCTCTCAATGCTTATCCTGGAAGTAGATTCAAGCTCATTCATGAAGAACTCCACTTCAGAAGCTATCCATATGATCAAGAGCAATGGATGAATCTCAGGGATGCTAATTCTCTTATCTCTCCTACTATCAAGAAGATCATTGAAGAAATAGAAGATGCTGCAGTCACTCCTGCTGAAATCTCTCTTGTAGAAGGTCTAAGAGGCTGCTTGGTAGAAGCTCTCAAAAGAGAGGATGTAGCAAGACAGAAGAGGAAATCTCAAGCTAAGTAAAAATTCTTAATCCATTCTGATCTTGTTAGTTAAGTTGTCAGCATATATTGTAAATTTGTTGTTATTATCCATAAAAACAAATTGGGGGAGATTGTTGGGATTTATGGGTGATAGCATAGAAACAACTTAACCTTGTATATACTTAATTTTTAATTAAGTAGAACATACTGTCACAGCCAAAGTATGTTCTTGTAATCAGTGTGTAATGTCATCTTAGTTGTGTAATTTGGAAGAAGTTCACTTGCTGTGTTCAAGCCTCAAAGAATGCATATTAGATGACAGCATGAATAAAGGTTACTGTCATAAGCATTGACAGTAAGATTACAAGAAGACAGAATGTTGCAAGTCACGACAACATATTCACTCTGACAGCAACATTGGCGGAAGACTACGCGACAGCAACTTTAGCCCTCGACAGCAAGTTTGGAAACCTCGACAGCACTCTGTGCGGGGAACTCATACTGTCACCAAAAGAACATTCCTGTGACAGCAAGCTTTGCGGCAAAAGTAACTGTCTCGAGAAAGATCCTTGTTCTAGGTATCTTCTCAGTCAAATCCCGTGACAGTTTCAATGTTCAAGAAACAGGCGTGTTGTAGTATCCCTAAGCTGCACCAAGTCTGCAAGACTACGACAGAAGCTTCAAACACTACAAAACAAAAGCGAATCAATTCAAGAGCAAGGTCAAGTCTCTATTTGCTGAATTGTTTTAGCTGGAAATAGAATGAATCTAGGTTGCTTTCTTTGTAATGTATATCTGACATGTTAGCAATTTAGGAAAGTCACATGGGTAGACAGTTTGTAAGAAGCTGCCACTTGATAATGACAGCAGCTTCACAAACCCGTGTTGACAGTGATAGGATTAGTTTTATACTTAGACTATCAATTCATTCTAGGTACGAAGAGGGATCACAAGCAAGTAAGTGTCTTAAAGAAAACCGAAGCTCAAGAATTCTCTCTTGAGGTTGTAGCAACACTTTACAAAATAAATAAAAACATTTATTTTGTGAAACTTGTCTTTTAGACCATACTGTTTGTGAATGCATACATATTACTGATAATGTTAAATCTTAGTTTTGGTTGTTGAAATTGAGATTGAATTTTATCAGTATTGCATTCATCCCCCCCCCCCCCTTCTGCAATACACGAGGACCAACAATCCTAATATTCAAAATACTCAAACGCAAGCAAGCTCGAAGCGAAAAAGAAAGAAAACAAACGAGAGGTCGAAAGTGTGGGATCATTTCATCAAATTCACGGATGCGGAAGGGTTCTTGAGAGCTAAATGCAAATATTGTGAAAAGGTATATTATTCTGACCCTACTACAAATGGAACTAGTTCACTTGCAAAGCATCTTAAAGTTTGTAAGAAACTCCCACTTAGTGGTGAATCAAAACAAACACAATTGTCCTTGCAAACCATAGGAGAAATATGACAAATATTGGGGTGATGTAAATAAAATGAACAAACTCATATATGTGGCGGTTGTTGTTGATCCTAGATACAAATTAGAGTTTCTTGAGTTTGAACTTGTTGAAGAATATGGAAATGAAATTGGTTGGAAGTTGGCAAATGACACAAAAGTAGTGGTTAAAGAGTTGTTTGAAGAGTATAAAAAGACTTTCCAACCAAAAAATACTCAAGCTCAAGCGAGTCAAGGTGAATCTTCAAATAAAATCTTCAAGTACAACTTCAAGAACGCAATCGACATTAGGTGAGAGATTTATGAGACAAAAAATGGAGAGTGGAGAAGAAGAATCCAAGTGTGAATTGGATATTTATTTTAAAGAGAGTGTCTTTGTTACAAAAAATAATGAGTTTGATATCTTGAAATGGTGGAAAGTTAATTCAAGTAGGTTTCCAATCCTTTCACAACTTGCACGTGATGTGCTAGCAATCCCTATCTCCATCGTAGTATCAGAATCCGCTTTTAGTACCGGGGGGGGGGGGGGGTCCTTGATCCTTATAGAAGTTCTTTGTCGCCTAAAGTTGTGGAAGGTTTACTTTGCGCTCAAGATTGATTGCGTTCATATAACCGTCCAAAGACAATTGAAGAAGATATTGATTATTTAGAAAAATTTACGGAAGGTATATTATTGTTTATGCATTATACTATTTAAATTAGTAAATGTATTTTGATGTGATTGATGTGTTCTTTTATTTTACAGTTTTTTCAGCTCTTAGTCTTAGTGTGAATAAGGATGGTGATGCAGCTATAAGCCTGGACAGCGACGAATAGGTACTGGTATCTGGTATGTTATTTCCAGTGCTCTGCCCTTTACAGTACTGGTATGTTAATTCAAATTTTCAGTACATGATGTTCCTTATTCTGTTTATTCTGTTTACTGTATCAGTATTTACAGTCTTACAGATTTTGACAAATAACTAGGCATGCATGTTTCTATTGTGATCAATGATCATATGTTCAGTAGACAAATGCAATTTTCATTTGGCTGTAATATTGATACTCCATAAGACAAAAAACATTTCCTGGATTTTGAGATTTTTATATCATTAGAACAAAAACAAAGATCATATGATCTTGATTTTTTGATTATACCTAGAAGATTTTGCATCCTAGAAACACAAGTACACAGTACAAAATGTTTATTTTCTAGAAGATTTTGGTTGCTAAGTGTTTCTAATGGCAGTAATGGCCTTACTGAGTCAACTTTGTGACTCTTAAGTCTTAAGCTTCAGTGATTTCAAAGTGGATAAGCTTTCATAAGACTCAAATTTCTTGTTCGATCTTACTTTAACTATGTTTGTTCACATGAATCACATCTGTTGGTTGTTCAAAAATGGTTGATTCCTTTTAAACAACCTCATAGAGTTTGTTTAGATGTTCTTTACCACCTGATATTTTTAAATCATGTGTGTTCGTGGAGTGTGCATTCTTAATGTTCCAAGGTAAATTAAGTACACAACTTGCAATGAATTTGGATACTTAGTACGTACAGCTTGTGTGACTCATGTCTTATGTTGTTAAACCTGAACTTCTATGTTAAACTCCAATGTCTGGTTCATCTTTAGGCTTCTAACAAATTGTTAACTAGGTATTAACTAGGTATTAACATTTTGGCATTATTTGCTTTTTGGCAGAGTATCTGCAAAGTGGAATGGTGACTGAGAAGTCTGATGTTTATAGCTTTGGAGTTCTCTTGTTAGAGCTTGTAACTGGAAGGAGACCTGGTGATCCCTGACTCCTCAATCTTGTTAGAGCTTGTAACTGGAAGGAGACCTGGTGATCCCTGACTCCTCAATCCTGATTGCCAACATTATTTTGTATTCGATGTAACTTATTTGCAAACATTATTTGCTTGTAACTGCTTCGAGTTGAATATTCGATGTAACTTTTAAGTTATAACTTAAGTTTGGCCTTTATTTTGTATTCATGTGATGTGAGAATTTAAATTATATGCAAAAATGTTTTTTAAATTAATTTCGGTTCTCAAAACCGAACCGAACTAACCGAATTATTTTGGTTCGGTTCTGGTTCAGTCCAGGATAGAACTTCGGTCCGGTTCGGTCAATAAAAAATACAAATTTCGGTTCTCGATTCTCGGTTCTTTTGGCTCGGTCCGGTTCTGGACCGAACCGACCGAATGCTCAGCCCTACTTAAGAGTACACCTTGATGACATTTTTTGACCAATTTTCCAAAACATATTTTGGATTTATCAAAATTTATTATTTGACCTGTTGTACTTGAGTACTTGCTCAAAATTTCTTTCAAAGCTTTGACAATCCTCCTTTGTCGCATTAAAAAACATTAAAGTATCATCAGCAAAAAAATAAAACATACTCCTATGTATTATGAAAAGGTTGGATAATGTACAAAGCAAATTTGTGATGAAAAATCAATTAATAAGTATGTTAATAATTTTTGGAAAGTCAATGAAAAAAGATTGTCCAAAAGAAACATTTAGTGGAAACAAAAATATCGAAATCATCCAAAAAAGATATGCAGTTGTAACAATAAAGCCATCAGCATCTGAAAGACGATCTATCTGAAAGAGTTTCAAAAAGGTTATCATCTATGTTTATTATAACAGCTCCAATCCCATCAACGAACAAGAGCACGTGTCGAGCAAACATGAATATTTATTTTGATTTTATAGCACAACTAAAGACAAATTCGTCTAAGTATATCAACGGATTTTCTAAAATTTTATGAATTTTCATTTTCTTAGAAAACAATTGAAAACTAAGAAAACATGTTCCAAACACATATTTTAGTCAAAATTATATTTTTATTTCTTAAATACACAAACCTATTAGTTTTGACATGTACATTATCGATTATAATCATAATTTTATTTTCCAACATTTATTTAACTTAAATTTTTCTTTTCAGATTTTTAAAATTAACAAAAAGTCCACATTCAAATGTAGGTTCTTCAAAAAATTTATGTGGCATGTGTAAAATAATGAGTTTCACATTTCAATCATGTTAAGATTTGTTTTCTAGGTAAACTTGCACTCATGTCTATTAGTCCGATATCTATATAATTTTACTTTCTAAGTTCCGAAAATTTCAATAAAACTTGCCAATATTTTTGGAGTAATAAATATTTGGGATTTTTTCATAAATACACAACCCAAAAAACTATTTTGAAAAAATATTATGTGTTTTTTAAATTTTTTGCAAAAATATCAAAATATTTGCAAAAATATCAACTTTTTGAAAATATTTGCAAAAATACGGCCTACAAACCATATCTGCAACTACAACCAAAATCAACTACATATACAACTTGTTAATACAGTTAAACCTCGATAAAATAATACCTGATAAAGTAATAACCTCGCTAAAATAATATATTTCTCCCGTACCGACTTGGGCCAGTAGGATAAAGTAATATATTCGCTAAAATCATAAGATAATAATTTTTGGAAAAATCCTTAAGGGCCCAATGAAAATATAAAGTAATATTTACTGATATATATATATATACATATATATATATAGGCTATTGCTCCATGAAGAACACTCTTATATAAAGAACAATAAAGAACACCTTTGAATCTTACATAAATTGCATGTTGATTCTAATTTTCTCACCAAAAAAGGTTTATTACGAATAAAAATAGAATCTAACAAAAAATTAGAATCAAATAAAACATGATTACATGTAATTTCATTGTGATAAATATATATACAAGATTCTGTATTGGATTCTATACTGGATTATATGTAATGTTTAATTTTTAATATTAGATGAGATTCTACGTTAAATTCGATATGTTAGGCTTAATTGTTGTTCAATTTTATGATTCTAATTTTAAAAAATCAATTTTTATGAAAAATAAAGTGTTTATGATGGTGTTCTTTATTGTTCTTTATATAAGGTGTTCTTCCTAGAGTGCAACTCTATATATATATATATATATATATATATATATATGAATTTATATTCATATATTCCAGTTTCCACCAAATTCAAAATAAATTGTGTTCATAATTTTTGTGGAGTATATACAAATTATATCTCATTATACACATTATTCGTAATATAGAAAATAATCGTTTGTACGATATATCTTGATACTTCCTTACCTAACATTAGATGACGAATCATGATATTAACTCTTATCAATTTCTAATCAATCATTAATTTTGATTAATTTTTACTTTATTAGTGATTTTATAAGAATTATTACGAATGTGATGGATTTAAAATATGTTTATATTTTACCCTTTTTTGATTATAATTTGTTTATATAATATAAATTTATTATTGCAATACAAATATACTTGAATTCACACTAAAAATCTCTACTACCTTTAAAATTTACAAAAAATATGCACATAATTTTCTTTAAAATAATAAAATATTACTATATCGATAAAGTAATATTTTATTATTATATCGATAAAATAATAAATTCGATAAAGTAATATTTTTCTCCGGTCCCAAGTGTATTACTTTAAAGAGGTTTAACTGTAATGTTGTTTTTCCGTCATAATTTTTAGGGTTGTAAACAACCCTAAAGGTATGTTAGGGTTTAGAGTTTAGGTCCTAAACCCTAAACCCTAAGTCCGTATACGAATTATTCGTCATTCTTAATATTTCTAAAACTCAAAATAGAAATATTGAACTCCAAAGGTAATCTATTGAACCCACGGGGTAAATCAAGACCACAAGTTTACCCTTCTTACTAACATTTTTTTTTGAATTCTCAGCTGTTTTTCAATTTATTTTTTAAAAAGTTGTATCTGATTGCTTTGGTTGCTTGCCGACCGTATTTTTGCAAATATTTTTAGGTTGTATCTAGTTGCAGACCGTATTTTTGCAAATATTTTCATAAAATGGTAAAATTGTAAATTTTTTTTAAAAAAAATAGTATTTTTGATAATTTCTCTAAGTATTTTAAAATATCATTTTCCCATGTTTATATTGTAATCTATAAATCCTATGTCCTTAACAACTAATACGTGAATAGTACATTGTTTTAAAATCAATAATTAATATTTGAAATATTTTATCCAATATGGAATTGCGGATGACTGGGATGGACAGTTGGGCCATACAGTGTCCCAGTTGGGCCTATCTGTTTTTAATTGTGTATACTATTCTGGGAGCCTGTTTTCATAATTTCATTTGCTTGGGCCTTGGAGTTTTAATGGGATAGAATATGTAACTTTTTATATTTTATCGAATCTGTTATAAATTCATGTAATTTAAGGACTTCCAGGAGTAAATGTTTATTTATTTTAATAAATATACTGCTTTAAAAAAAACTATTTTTCTGTTTTTGCTAACCAACACCAAATTTTATCAAAACTTTTTCCTTTTTTAAATATTAAAGATTTTATTAAACAATTATTTGATTTTCACGATAATATTTATTTTAACAGTTTCTTTTTAAATAGTGCAACAATTTGCAATTACAGGCTTAAAGGTTTTTCAAGTTAGTGATGATCGAAGTGTTATATACATGTGATTGAGATTCGAACCTTATCAAAAATAAATAATAAAATTTTAAAATAATTTAATTTAAATATAGATATTAATCAAAATTTATAATATGTGATTTTACAAATCTAAAGAAAAGTGTCACAGGCAATTAAATTTCTTTACATGAAATATACATTTTTTAAAATATTAAAATTTAATTTAAACAACTTGAGTGGAACGAAAACATCTATATTTGATGTCTAAGTTTTTTTAAAATGAGAAATGTTAGATCCCCACAAGTATTTCCAAAACCGTTCCCGAATGCTTATGTATCAAGATTTGGTTGGATGTTGTTACAAATATAGATGTTGTCGAAGAACAAGCAGCAACAGATTCCAGCAAGTAGGAATGCAGAATGTAGTAGTAGGAATGCAGAATGAAGAATGCAGTCTCAAGTTTGTTATCAAGTTTGTTATGTCAACTGTGTGTCAAGCTGTGTCCCAAGCTGTCATCCAAGTTGTCATTCTTTGTCACTCTCTCCAGTTAGTTAGTTTGTTAGTAGTCTAGATACCGTCTATATAAGTAGCTATCAATCAATTGTAACAGATCAAGAAGCTAGCTTTATCAATACACATTATGTTCATTACTTCTTCTAATAGATGAGCTCTATAACTTCATCTTCTTCAATGAAGATACATTTGTAAAACTGTCATGTTATCAGAGCATCGTTCCAGTGATTCCATTTACGTTTATGAATACATATGCTTCTGTATTTCGTTCTAATTCACATCGCCAAACTCAAAATACTGTTGTAATGACGAATAATGTTGTAATCGACATTAATCATCCATACTTTCTTAGCTCTTCTGATCATCCAGGCTTGTCGTTGGTGACCGAGGTACTCAATAATCAAAATTATCACCATTGGAGTCGATCTGTTCAAATCGCTCTATCTGCAAAACTTAAACTTGGTTTCATTGATGGTACACAAGAAAGACCTGCAACAAACTCGCCTCAAATGAGTCTATGGATGAGAAGCAATGATTTGGTCATATCGTGGCTCCTAAACTCAGTTTCGACTGAAATTCACAAGAGTGTGGTATACTTCTCAACTGCAAAACAGATCTGGGATGACTTAGCCACACGATATTCACAGAGTAACATTCCACGACTATTTCAACTTAAGAAAGATCTTGCATCTCTGACTCAAGGTACTAAGTCTATAACCACTTATTTCACATAGTTTCGAAGCATGATTGATGAGTTAGATAATCTCTCTCTGATTCCTCGATGTACTTGTGCTAATCTAAACCGTACCTGCAATGTTGCTCAAAAATTGGATAAATATGAACAATTGAATAAGTTGAGTCAGTTTCTCATGGGATTGAATGAGCAATTCACCAATGTCAGAGGTCAAATGCTGCTTATGAATCCCCTACCTGACATTAGTCAAGCTTATTCTATGATATTGCAAGAAGAAAATCAGAGAGAGTTTTCGAACACTGCAAGCTTTGTATCTGAGAGTGCATCTATGAATGTGAAAGTGAACTCGGTAAGTTCTAGTTCTGGTGTTAAGCCAAGAGTAATTAGAAAAGCACCAGATCCAAGCCTGGATTGTGATTACTGTAAAATGATTGGCCATGTAAAAGAAAAATGCTTTGCTTTACATGGATATCCAGACTGGCACAAGTTGTATGGACAACCAAAATCTAAGGTCAGAAGTACTCAGAAGAAATATAGTGCAAATGCTGCTGTCAGCACAGAAAATGAGTCTACAAATACTGGTGTATCTAAGGAAACTACATTGCCTGGATTGACAGAGATACATTATCAACAATTGCTAAATTTACTACAAACTCAGAACAAGCCTACTGCAATCTCTAATGCTGCCTGGATAAATAAAAGTACTGAAGATCAGTGTGCATGTATAATTCCTCAAAGTATCTCATCAGTTGCTTTTGCAAATAATGTTAGTTTTGATAATTCAATCACTACGTGGATCATAGATTCAGGGGCCACACATCATATTACACCTTATAAACAACTTCTTGTTAATATCCAAAGTACTCAATCTGAACTACTTCTTCCCAATGAAAATAAAAATCTTGTCACACATACTGGAGATGTTATCATCAACTCAGATATTGTGTTACAACAAGTCTTATGTGTTCCTGAATTTCAGTGCATTATCTTATCAGTACCCAAACTAACTTCAGATAATACTTGCGATATCTATTTTTCTGCCTCAAAATGTGTTTTTCAGGACCATACAATGCATAAGAAGAAAGAGATTGGTGAATTAGATGCTGGCCTTTACAAACTTCATGCTCAAACTAATGCTTCAGTTTCATCTATTACTTGTTCGGTTTCTACATACAATCAGTTGCATACTCGATTAGGTCACCCTTCTTTATCTGTCATCAAACAAATTTCTACTATTAACATACAGGACAAGCATGCTACTAGTACCTGTGATGTGTGTCAATACTCTAAACAGTCTAGGATTCTTTTTCTTATAAGAGAGTCTAGTAGTGTTTCTTGTTTTGATATAGTACACTGTGATGTATGGGGACCCTATAGACATTATACACATGGCAAATGTAACTCGTTCCTTACTATTGTTGATGATCATTCAAAATGTACTTGGTTATACCTTTTGTGAGATAAATCTCAAGTGCCAAGTTTGGTTAAAAAAATTTTGTCCTATGTGTCTACGCAATTTCATACCACTGTTAAGATTTTGAGAACTGACAATGGTTCAGAATTCAATAATTCTACTGTAGACAGTAAACTACAAGAATTAGGTATAATTCATCAAAATTCTTGTCCATACACACCACAACAAAACGGTATTGTTGAACGTAAACATCAACACCTTCTGAATGTTGCTCGAGCATTAAAATTTCAGTCTAATGTCCCTATTTCTTTGTGGGGAGACTGTGTCTTGACTACAGCACATCTCATAAACCTTCTCCCCTCACCACAACTTAACAATCTGTCTCCTTTTGAAGTTCTGTTTAACAAACCACCATCGTACTATCATCTCAGGAATTTTGGTTGTCTTTGCTATATTAGTAACTTTCACACTAATGGTGATAAGTTTGCACCAAAGGCACTTAAATGTGTTTTCCTTGGTTATCCATTCAACAAAAAAGGATACAAAGTTGTGGAACTTTCAACCAAAAAGTGTCATGTCTCTCGTGATGTTGTTTTCAATGAAAGTGTATATCCATTTCAAATAATTACTAGTTCATCATATTCACATTTTCCTGATAGGGGTTTGTTTCCTACTTCTCCTCTTGTGTTTGATGACATAAAATATCTCTCTTTCTATTCCTAATACATCCACTTCTGATCCTAATCATACTGAAATAGATCATTCAGAACATTCAGAGAATTCCTTTCACTCCACTAGGTCACAAATTGTTCCAAGACCAGTTAGACAGAGAACTGTTCCTGCAAAACTCAAGGACTATACAGGTCTTCCCAAGCATCTAATCACCACCTCTACACCTTCTTCTGCTGGTCAGGTATCTTCTTGTTGCTATCCAATACAGAAATTTATTTCCTATGACAATGTATTTCCAAATACCTAGCAGCCACTGCTGCATCATTTATCCCTTATACATATAAACAAGCTGCCACAGATTACAACTGGCTTCAAGCTATGCAATTGGAAATTAATGCCTTGGAGAACAATCATACTTGGGATATTGTACCCAAACCATCTAACCAACATATTGTGGACTGTAAGTGGTTGTTTAAAATTAAATATAAACCTGATGGCAGTATAGAACGCTACAAAGCCAGACTTGTGGCTAAGGGGTTCACTCAAACATTTGGACTTGATTACTTCGAAACCTATGCTCCAGTTGCTAAAATGACAACAGTGAGGCTGCTTATTGCTGTCAGTGCTTCTCAGAATTGGCCCATATCTCAGTTAGACATTACAAATGCCTTTCTTCATGGAGATCTCAATGAAACTGTTTACATGAGGTTACCACCTGGCTATCTTCATTTATCCACTTGTTTTGACTTGTCTAGTATTACGGATCCTTCTACTGTTGTCTACAAGCTCAAGAAATCTCTTTATGGTCTTCGTCAAGCTCCTAGGTTTTGGCTCACTAAGTTCTCCACATCTCTTGTTGACTATGGATTCACACAATCCCATTCTGATAACAGTTTGTTCACATATGGTTGTCAAGATAAGTTCGTGGTTGTCCTCGTCTATGTGGATGATATTCTGGTTACAGGAGCATCAAAACATAACATTCAACTTGTTATCACTTTTTTAGCTTCCAAATTCAAGGTAAAGGACCTTGGCCCTCTTAAATACTTTCTTGGTATTGAGGTTGCTAGGTCTGCTGCTGGCATTTACTTGCATCAAAGCAAGTATACTTTGGATATTCTCAGGGATACTGGGTTACTTACTGCAAAACCCTCAAAAATACCCATTGAGCAAAATCACTCTCTTCAGGACAATTACAGTCCATATCTACCTGCTGACAGTGCTTCTTCATATCGAAGACTTGTTGGTCGTTTATTGTACCTCGCTGTTACAAGGCCTGACATCTCCTATTCAGTTCAGGTATTGTCTCAATTTCTTGCCTCTCCACGATCAGATCATTTACAAGCTGCCCATAAAGTGGTCAGATATCTCAAGTTGGCCCCAGGACAAGGTCTCCTCATGCCTGCTACATCTTCTCTTCGACTTTCTGCTTATTGTGACTCCGACCGGGCTGGGGATAAAGAAACACGACATTCACTTACTGGTTACTGTGTTCAGTTTGGTAACTCTTTAATCTCTTGGAAGTGTAAAAAATAACACACCATATTTAGTTCATCAGCTGAGGCTGAGTATTGAAGCATGGCTGATACTTGTTGTGAAATCACCTGGTTACTGAACTTGTTTCGTGCATTTGGACTCCCTAACCTTACTCCTGTGACCTTATGTTGTGATAACAAGTCTGCAATCTATATTGCATCTAACTCTGTGTTTCACGAGCGTACTAAGCATATTGAGTTAGACTGTCACTTGGTAAGGGAAAAACTTAAGCTTGGGATGATCACTCCAACACATGTCTCTACTCTTCTTCAACTCGCAGATATCTTCACGAAAGCTCTCTCATCTGCTCAGTTGTCTGATTTCTGCTCCAAGTTAGGAGTTTGTAACTTGTTTTCCCCTCCTAACTTGAGGGGGGATGTTACAAATATAGATGTTGTCGAAGAACAAGCAGCAACAGATTCCAGCAAATAGGAATGCAGAATGCAGTAGTAGGAATGTAGAATGAAGAATGCAGTCTCAAGTTTGTTATCAAGTTTGTTATGCCAGTTGTGTGCCAAGCTGTCATCCAAGCCATGGGCGGATGTAGGGTGGTCTCGTGGGGTCACCGGACCCCACTTGAGTTTTTACTGTCTGCTACATATTCATGTATCTTTTCTGTTAAGTGAAATAAAGGGGTCGGCGTCGAGTCATTATTAAAATATTTTTAAGTTGTTTTTCAAGTTATGGTAAATGTTAGGCTTAATGACCTTTTAGCCCCTGAGGTTTACTCCCATATACCCATCAGTCCCTGTCTTTTAAAAGTGTACCTTTTAGCCCCCGAGGTATGAAATTCGTACCTTTCGACCCTTAAACCCAATTCAGTTAAAAAAGTCGGGTTTTAGCTGATGGGCAAAATTGTCTTTTGCAGTGTCATTTCAAAAAGAAAAAAGAAAAACATCCTACTGAGATTGAAAATTGTGTGAAGGCAACTAACAATTTGAAAGTTAGGTAGACGAATGTTATTGACCACATGCTTCTCGTGTCAAATTCTTACCCAATATTATACATCTCTGATCTCTCTCTCTCTTATCTCTATGTCCAGAAATGACAACTACAACTAATCTCCTCCGTCTCTCTGTCCTCCCACCCCAAACTCTCTCTCCACCGCCCTCCTCACTTCTCTCTCCGTCCCAATCTCCGATTACTTCTGATTCGATTCTCCTCGATGTGACCGGAATGTTGTGCGGCGCGTGCGTCTTACGCGTCAAGTCAATTCTCACCTCCGACCTCCGCGTTGACTCCGCCGTGGTCAATATGCTGACTGAAACTGCCGCGATTAAGTTGAAGAGTGTGGATGAGGTTGGTGACGTGGCGGAGGAGATGGCGAGGAAATTGGCGGAGTGTGGATTTCCGGCGAAGAGGAGAGTAGCGGGAGCGGGAGTGGAGGAGAAAGTGAAGAGATGGAAAGAGAGTGTGAAGAAGAAGGAAGTTATGCTTGTTGAAAGGGTTTAAGGGAGTAAACCTTTTAGGTTATATGGAAAGCGGGAGTGGAGGAGAGTATTGATGCCTATAGGAAGAACTTACCCAGGCCAGACATTGTGCTTCTTTTCTTCCAAGTACTTTTTTCATTTCAAACGATGATAACAATTTTGATCAATTCTGTCTTAATTTACTCATCTCTCTAATGGCATGTTCGTATAAACAGTGTTTCATACTCTTTTTATCATATGCTCTTAGTTTTATCAGAGTGGTTTATATGCAAGGAAACTTTTTTCAAGGTTCCATTCCTCCGTCATTGAAATTTCTAAAAGGTCTTGAGGTCCTAGATGTTTCACGGAACAACTTGTTTGGTGAAATTCCAAATTTCCTTCAGATTATCTCACTGAAGAAACTAAATTTGTCTTTCAACCACTTGGAGGGAGAAGTTCCGACAGAAGGAATTTTCAGAAATAGAATTGAAGTTTCCATTGATGGGAATCATAACCTCTGTGGTGGTGTGCCAGAGTTTCATTTGGCATCATGCCCACAGAACAAAGAGGAGAAAGGCAGAACATCTTTTGGTCTCAAGCTCCTGATCCCAATACTTACCATCCTTTTAGCACTTGTTTTGTTATAATGTCGATTCTGATTATTCGGCGGCGAAGAGAGCCATCTTTGTATCTTCGTCAACAAGAGGATTCTTTATGAATGTCACATATCAGAATCTATATGAAGCTACCGCAGGGTTTTCCTCAACTAATTTGATTGGGAGTGGAAGATTTGGCTCTGTGTATAAAGGAGTACTTGATCCTGATGGTACCGATGTTGCAGTCAAAGTACTTCACCTCTATCAGAGAGGGGCTATGAAAAGCTTCATTGCCGAGTGTGAGGTTTTGAGGAACACAAGGCATCGTAATTTTGTCAAAGTCTTAACTGCTTGCTCGAGTATTGATTTTCAAACTAACGAGTTTAAAGCTCTCGTGTACGAATTCATGCCTAATGGAAGTTTGGAAAGTTGGCTGCATAATAGAACAAGACCAGAGGAAGCTTCTAACGAACCAAGAACTTTAAACCTTTTCCAATTACTGGAAAGTTGAGTCTTCGCTTTTTGCTTCAGCAAACTGATTGGAGCTTAAAACCTTTTATGGTGATGCTGGAACTTGTTTCTTGTCAACCAAATGTATATCATAAGTCGAACTAGCAAACGTACCTTTTAGCCCCCGAGATATGAAATTCGTACCTTTCGACCCTTTTTGGAGGGAACTGACACTGTAGAAGACAGTTTTGCCCCTCAACTAAAACCCGACTTTTTTAACTGAATTGGGTTTAAGGGTCGAAAGGTACGAATTTCATACATCGGGGGCTAAAAGGTACACTTTTAAAAGACAGGGGCTGATGGGTATATGGGAGTAAACCTCAGAGGCTAAAAGGTCATTAAGCCTAAATGTTATTATCATAATCGAATTTCAATATACTTGGTTGATTTGATAGACCTATAAAATTTGGTAAATATGAGTTGTATTGCATGTGTAAATATAAAATTATTACAGTCTTTATGCCTGTGAAAAAAATTGGCCCCCACTAGTGTGGGAGGCTGGCTCCGCCACTGAGCCCCCACTAGTGTGGGAGGCTGGCTCCGCCACTGATCCAAGCTGTCATTCTCTGTCACTCTCTCCAGTTAGTTAGTTTGTTAGTAGCCTAGATACTGTCTATATAAGTAGCTATCAATCAGTTGTAACAGATCAAAAAGCTAGCTTTATCAATACACATTCCGTTCATTACTTCTTCTAATAGATGAGCTTTATAACTTCATCTTCTTCAATGAAGATACATTTGTAAAACTGTCAAATGTTTATTTTTAAAAATATGCGCCCACGAATTAAAAAATAACACGTAACATTTGACAACGATTTCGAAAACTATTTCAAGGTCCCTAGCATTGCTCTTTCGAAATCATCTTGATCTAAGAACGATAAAGGATAGTACTGGAGCTATTTAATTACAGTAGTTAAGCAAATTCCTAACATCACTCGTAATTAACTTCTAAATTTTTCTTCTGCTTTTGGTGTATGTGTTTAACTTGTTCTAGTTTTGACTATATTAAAGTCAATAACTTTATAAGTTGAAAGGATGCATCATGCAGGCACGATAAGTTTGTTTGGTCTATAAATAGGCATTTATAATGTCAACTATAGATTTTGTTGGGTTAATTATGATACGGGGTGGGTGGTTCCTGCACTAATCACCTGTTGATCCTAGACTTGTCGATTAGGTGCATGATCTTCTTGTTTGGGTTGGCCGGTAGGAATATATTGAGGCAGGAATTAACTGGAAAATATGTTGAAGAAATGTAATAAAGGTCACTTGACAATAAGGCGGGTGAGGTCTTCTTCACTTTGTAGTTTTAATGTAAGGCAGGAATTGAAGGGGAAATTGGGGAGAAATACAAGTTAACTTCGGAGCAAGTGGGTGGCGTGTTCTTGATCTTACTGAGGGTCTGTTTGGCAAAACGGACTTATGAGTTATAAAGTCATAGAGTTTATGAGGTGTTTGTACAACCTCAATTTATAATTTATATGTTGATAAGTTGAATGTTAATAATGTGATATATTTTACTGAATTTATTGACTTATTACTTGATTTCTTTGTTTTTTTAATATTTTATATTTTTACATTTGTGTTTTTAAATATTTTTTTAATTTAAAATGCAAGTATTGAAATTATTGTATTAATAATTATTTTTAAAATTTAATTTAGCAAACTCTTATCTAACTTATAAGTAAATTTATCCAAACATTCGTATAACTTTTAAGAATTCATCAATTTATCATTTATATAACACTTACTCATTTTAAAATATAAATCAACTTTTTAATGATTACTCGCACTGAGCCTCGACATATATATTAGTCTGTTCTAGCACTACATTGAGTCGAATTGAGTTGAATATTGCCAAGTTCAAACTCAAACTTGATTAAAATATTATAATTCGAGCTTGAGTTCAATTTTGATCGGGTTTTTAATTTCAAGTTCAAAATTCAGCTCATAAAATTTGAATATTTGAGTTAGATTTCAAAATTCAAATCGATTTATATTTTTTTGACTCGATCATTTTTGTAAATGTCGTATGACTTTTTATTATTGAATTAACTCCATTTTTTTAAAAAAAAATTGAAATCGATTTAATTAATACATAACACTAAAATTAGAATTAATAAAGACTTGCGAACTGTTTAGTTAATGACATAAAGTTATTTCCTATGTAACCTAAATTTTTAATTTCATGTTTAGTATATATGTACGAAATTAATTATTATCAAAATGTAAGTTACTAAGCTCTGTTTGGGATTGTTGTTAAAAATTGCTATGCTGTTGAAAAAAGTTCTGTTAAAATAAGTGTTGTTGTGAAAATCAGATAACTGTTTGGTAATATTTTTGATATGTGCATGTTTTGGTGTATAATATAAAAAATTAATGTTTTTGGTGAGTTTTGATGTTGAAACCAGTAGTTGTTTCCCGCAAAAACTGAAAAACAGTTTTTTTCAAAAGCATGGGGGGACCTGCTTTCTCTAAAAGCAGCTTTTGAGCCAAAAGCGCTTTTCCGAAAAACAGTTTTTAAATTTTATCAAACACTTTTTTAGCTGATTTTCAAAAAAAAAATTGATATTAGTGTCTATAACAGCAATGCCAAACGGATCAGGGTTGGATGAGTGACTTCTTCATAAAATTTTATAAGTAATTAAATATTCGGGATATTTTCAACCGAAAAAAGACCGTTAATATAATCTCACCTCATTCACGTGTCACCTTCCACTCGAAAAAATTGTTCATGTTTTGAGCTTCCAAATTGACTTAATTTAAAGCATCATTATGTCTTCCACTAACAACACTAATTAACACATTTACATTGCAAGTCCGTGGTTTACACTTTACACTAGAATCAGATATGAAAACGCGTCTCTTTCCCCCATTTACTTTTCAAAAACTTTTTGACCTTTAGTAATTTTATCATTTCGTATTATTTTAAGATTCAAATATAGGATTGTAACTCGTGTCGAGCCGAACCGGGTATTTACTAAACGAGTTTGAGTCATCAAATAAACGAGTTGAGCCGAGTTGTTCGTTTAAAATTTAAATAAACGAGCTCAAATCAGCAAATACACATAGGTTCCTGAATATATTTCAAATAATTTCCAACAAAAATGTGACATTTTTTTTTAAAATTTGTTGTGTTTTGTATGAATGTAAGGATATTTTTCGTATATGAACGATAAGGATATTTTTCGTATATGAACGAAAAATCAATTACATATTAAAAAAATTTATTCTAGATATTTTACTTGTAGTTGTGATCACGAAATTTACCTTTCACTTAAGATAAAGAGAAAACTGGCTATGTTACCTGAGATTGTGTTATATTTTTTATAATGATATATTTATAAATATGATATATATATCCCCTGCATTTACATAAATATTCTTAATTATTAGGGTTATTTTCATAAATACCAAGCCCGAAATATTTTTTACAAAAATACTACTATGTTTTTTTTTGTTTTTTTTTGCAAAAATACCAACATATTTGCTAAAATACCAATTTTTTGAAAATATTTAAAAAAATACGGTATGCAACTAGATGCAACCATATCTGCAATTGCAATCAAAATCAACCACAAATGCAACTTATAAAAATTTAATAATTTGAATCATCTTTAGTTACATAATAGGTTGTATATATAAACAAATGCCCCTGCGGGGCTGATTAACTGAAAGGTTAATGAAAATATTGGAGTAAGTGAATCAATTTTTATTTTTAATTTCAAGTTTTATAAAATTTAATTCGTTCTTGAAATTTGGATTAGAGTTTAATGTTATGGGTTGCGTAGCATTGTAGATCGTTGTAATTAAAGATTGTTTATGTAAAAAAATTTGAGTTTTAAGTAATTTTATGTTCGCCGGAATTCATGATGGTTCGCTGGATTTTGAGTTCGCCAGATTTTAAAAAGTTGCATCTGGTTGCTTTGCAGACCGTATTTTTGAAAATTTATTTACGTTGCATACCGTATTTTTGCAAATATTTTCAGAAGACGGTAAAATTGCAAAAAAACTTTAAAAAATTACTCCGTATTTTTGATAATTTCTCTAATTGTTATACTATATATTATCTTAAACTCAGGGTGTTACTTAAGGGGGTGACCTCATGCCCAACAACCTCTAAGATAAATTAGGCCTCGTTTGGTTCACTGTAACCCAACTCAATGCAGTAACTTAAATTTTCTCGGAACTTCCAGAAATTACAATGTTTGGTTGTATAATTTTCTTTAGGGGTGAGCATTCGGTTCGGTTAACTGATAACCGAACCGAATAACCGAAATAATTTCGATTCGATTAACCAATATTCATAATTCGGTTCGGTTTTCGGTAAGAAAATATCAGTAATTCGATTTTTTGATAATTCGGTTTTTAACCACGATTAACCGAAAAACCGAATAAATAACCGAATTACTCTTTATATACATAAAAAATAAAACATTTATATCATCCAACCACAAACAGAGTAAGTCATTTAATTTAATTAGCCACTGGTTTTTTCTTTGCCTTTTCTGCTGTAGACATGCAGCGATGTTCCTGTTACTGCTATACAAACCAGTGATATTGCTCACTGTCACCGGAAGTCATTAACTAGATTTGAAGTCTGAGCATTAAGTCTGGAACCAGTGTTTCTCTATGTTAGTAATGAATAACACTAAGAAACTAGATAGAGGGGGGGGTGAATGGATAGTTTGATTGATTTTCGTTTTCTTGAAACTTAATTGCTGTAACTGATCGCGCTGTAAAGAAATGCGGAAGTAAATAAACAAGAGACACACACAATCACTTTAATCTACTTTGTATTAAGTAAATTAAATACTACAGCTTCCAGAATTTCATAAGGAAAATTCAGGCTTCTAAACAAGAACATAGTTTTCTTGCTTTTGCTTACAGAGAAAAGAAGTGCTCAAGATATTTCTATGATTAACTCACTTTTAGCTATCAGTAGGGTGTGCGCAATATATATATATTGTCCTATACAAAACTAGTGCACACACCTAATTACACATCTACCCTTCCTGCAACTCCATTTTGTCGTTCTGTAAAAGGTTGGCTGTGTCAGGGAGGACTACTTGCTTTCTGTGGTCATCTCCCTTATCTGTAGCTGCTTGTCTTCCTTCTTCCTCTCCAAGTTTAGATGTAGATTTGCCATCTGTTTCTTTGGACCACCTGACCAACACAGATGCTTCAGTATTTGTCTCCATTGACTTTGATCTTGTACCTTCATTTGTCTTGTTGTTAACGTCTAAGTGTTGATATCGTGAACTCCAATGTGTTCCTGACTTCGCGATGTATCCTTTGAAGACTTTGCGACATAGCCTTTGAAGACTGCGCGACATAGGCTATTTGAGGACTATGCGACATAGGCTATTTGAGGACTATGCGACATAGGCTATTTGAGGACATCGCGATATAGCCTTTTTGAGGACTTCGCGATCTAGTACATTTTGACTTTGCAGTATCAACACTTCACGGTATAAGCCTCGAGGACTTCACGACATAGTTCATTTAGGACTATGCGATCTCAGTACTTCACGACATGGAATTTGTGGACTTCACGGCATAGCTTTATTCTGACTTTACGATATAGGGACTTAGACAAATTTCTGCAACTTATTTCTTCAGGGCCTTATTCACTCCAATCCTGCTGCATGAACAATTCTGAACTTATTCCAGGATAGTTATTCATTGGCCTATGTACATTCTAGGTGCATGAAATTTACTAAGCTCATTATAATCCCGAGCATACAAAAATAAAGCTAATTTTCATGAGAACAAGACAAGTACATTTGAGACCTATACTATATCTCAGTGATAGAAATCACTAGGTCATGTAGTGGGACATAGTCACAGAGTGTAGGCTTGTTAATGGTGGTATTCAGACATGTCTTGAGCCTAACACTCTGCCTTAAATATAGTGTCAAGTGTGTTCTGTTAGTGAGTGTGCTGGTGTACTTTTAGCTTTTAGGTTCTGATTGGCTATTATCAATTTATCATTACTCATTTTTATATTTCTTAATGTTGTATTTTCTGTGACAAAAGCATAGCAGCAGCAAATAGCAATTTGCTATTTTTTTTTTTCAGTTTGAGCTTTAAAGAAGTAATGCTAGATTGCTAGGCCTGGCCAGTGACTTTGTGTCAAATTGGATTATTTTTGAATGTTTTTATGCATTTTCAGTAATTTGTATTAAGTTTCGGTTTTCGGAAAATCGAATTTATTTCGGTTCGGTTTTCGGTAGCCTTTTTTTTCTTCATAATTTCAGTTTCAGTTAATCGAAATAAAATTCGGTTCGGTTCGGTTTTAACCGAATATACGGCCCTAATTTTCTTGTTAGGTTCGTAGTTACATGGTACTTGCAGTTACACCAAAACACGGGAACCTAGTTAACTAGGTCATAATTAGTCACTATACGGTTGTTTATTTTTTTTATTCATTAAACAAATTACTAATAATTTTATTTAATCCTAAACTATAAAAATATACGATAAAATCTAAATTAAAAAAAATTTAAATTTGAATCAAATACTTTAATATAGTTTTTGTTTTTCTTATGTCAACAAATATAATGCAATTGTTACATAATTTATTTATAAAAATTGATTATGAAATTATTTAAAATTTAAATGCATAAATTATTTATTTGTTTAACTGTTAAATTATATGTGTTAGCTATTACTTAAAATTGTCTATATTTTAATTATATATTTAATATTATTTAATATGCATAATTAATTTTATTTGTACTATTATTTTATTTAACGTAAGTAATAACAAATTGATATATTGAATCATCTTAATAATCATTCTTTTTTTTTAAATCTCAATAAATTTTTTAGTATTGTTTTTCCATAAATTTATTTATTTATTATATATCTAAATCAATTACTTTATTATTGTATAAAATAATTAAAATATGTAGGGGGGGGGGGGGTTACATACTCATAAATCGAACACATGATTTTGATTCTCCGAGGAACTATACTATAACCTACTTCCAAGTAAACTTGAGTTACTTTGTAACCTTCTATTTATTAAGAAACTCGGTTGTGAAACAAATGAACCCTCAGTAGTTTTAATTTATGTAGTAGTTTTAATTTATGTTGGGGATTACTTTTCAAAACTGATACTGTGAGGAAAAATAATATTGTTGTTTTAGATTATGTTTATGTTTTGTAATATAATGTAAAATAAATAATATTTTTAATAAAATTTATTTAAATCTATACTATAAGTTGAGATTTTTTTTTCGAAATTATGATGAACTTACTTTCTCTAGAAACAACTTTTAAATAAAAACATTTGTCACAAAAATTGATTTTTAAATTTATCAAACTTTGTTTTTAAGTTTTTCATCAAATAACATATTATCTCAACATGTAATCTAAAGAAAATGGTGTGTTATAGCCAAAATTTGGTATTGAGTTTTTAGGTTAGATTCAGGTCAGGTGATAATCAATTGAGGATTAGGTTGACTCAAAGAAGTTTAGGGGGGGGGGGGGGTTACATACTCATAAATCGAACACATGATTTTGATTCTCCGAGGAACTATACTATAACCTACTTCCAAGTAAACTTGAGTTACTTTGTAACCTTCTATTTATTAAGAAACTCGGTTGTGAAACAAATGAACCCTCAGTAGTTTTAATTTATGTAGTAGTTTTAATTTATGTTGGGGATTACTTTTCAAAACTGATACTGTGAGGAAAAATAATATTGTTGTTTTAGATTATGTTTATGTTTTGTAATATAATGTAAAATAAATAATATTTTTAATAAAATTTATTTAAATCTATACTATAAGTTGAGATTTTTTTTTCGAAATTATGATGAACTTACTTTCTCTAGAAACAACTTTTAAATAAAAACATTTGTCACAAAAATTGATTTTTAAATTTATCAAACTTTGTTTTTAAGTTTTTCATCAAATAACATATTATCTCAACATGTAATCTAAAAAAAATGGTGTGTTATAGCCAAAATTTGGTATTGAGTTTTTAGGTTAGATTCAGGTCAGGTGATAATCAATTGAGGATTAGGTTGACTCAAAGAAGTTTAGGGTTTGCTTAGTAAGAGAAAGGGCGCGCCCTCTGTCTGTCTACCCTTTGAGGGCGCGCCTTCTTAGTTTAAGGTGGCAATTTGAAAGTAAAGAATGACCTATTTAGCTTAGTATCGGAAGGGTATTGAAAAATTCTCCCTTAGAACGCGCCCTAAGGGGTTGGTAGTCCATATTGAAGGCCTTCCGATGTTAGATTGATTATTGAAGAATTTCCTCTTAGGATGTGCCCTAGGAGGGGAGATGTTCATTGTTGAAGGTCTCCAGGGATTTTCCTGATGACTGAAGGCCTCCTCCTGTATTCAATGGGCGCGTTCTCATTGGGGATGTGGGAATAACCTTGGTGTGTGATTTGGAAGCTATGTTCATGTACTCACTGGGCGCGTCATCATTGGGGAACTTTGGAGTAATCCTGCACTTTGCACCCAAACGCTTGGGATCACTTGTCCTACTATCTGGTGGGTGCTTCTCATTCGGGGGACAAGGATGTGTTTGACATTTGGGGTAAGTCATGGCTATACCTACGTCTATGAAATAAGGAAATAACTGGTAACGAATAGGACTAGTCCTCGACGGGGGAAGTTTCCTTATTCGTGAAGTTTTGACGTCATATACGAGCCTTGGGTCTTTGTGACTAGACCTCATCGTCAGACATTCCTAAAGCGAGTCGAAGTCTATTTCTGAAAGGCGGTGGGAGACTTCTCGTGGGCTTCAGAAATCCAAGGCCAAACCCATGAAGGTTACTTCCTCTCCAAGAACTACGTTGGCTTGATCCCCTATAAATACGGGTACGTAGGCACATTATAAGGGATCGAAGGTTGAGAGCTCTGAGACAACCAACATAAACCCTAAGCAATCTCAACCACCAATTAAACACAACCACCAATTAGTCGAATAAAATTCTTATTGCTATTCGATGTTTCAAGCTCAACCTGTTATCTTAAAAGGAAATCGTGTAAGGTGAGCCGAATAACAACTTTATTATTATTTAGGTTACTGAAATTATTACAAAAAATGAGAAATTCATCTTAATTGTTACTCTTCCATCCTCAATTAGTTGTCATGTCAGTTAAATTAACAATCTTTTACGGGTTAATGATCAAGTGAGTCACTAAAGTGGGCTCGATGTATCAAGTTGGTCACTGAACTGAAAACGGTATCAATAAGGTCATTAAAGTGGGTTACGGGTACATTTGATTAATTTTGCTAAATTTTTGTTAACGATAAATGATGATGTGTTTAGTATAATCCGATATGTTTAGTATAATCTGATGTGACAAACATCTGATAAAGTGTTCTAAAATCCTGCATTTTATTTATCCTAATATTTGATTAAAGTTTAGTTAATTTGACTAATTAGGAACGGAGGAGTAACAAAATAAAAAGTTGTCTCGTCAGAAATTATTCTGTACCCTTCTGAAAATTATTCTATCCGGCCCCCTATAAAGAGACCACTAGTGGGCTTTAAGCAAATCTCACAACTCAAGGAAAAGAGTTTTGCTAGAAAAATGGGAGGCAATTTTCTTCGGCTACTAGTTCTTCTATTAGCATTTTCTCAGCTTCTTAGCTTGAATGCTGTTCCTCTTACAAGTAAATTTTCATATTAATTAGTACTGTTCTCTTAACATTATTCTTTTCTGTCTTGTTCATTTTCTCCATCACGATCATGATTTTATTTTTTCTTCGAATTTTCAGGAACCAGAAGTCTTATGCATGAGCTTCATGATCATGGCATTCCAGAGGACAATCACTTGGTACTTAACAAACTGTTTTCCTAAGTCTAACTTGGAACTAGTTCCTATGTTTTGAAATTGATGAAAATATTTTGTTCCCTTGATTTCAGGCACACGTCGAAAAAAGAGGCAAGGCGAAAACAGTAATCAGAAGAATGAATCTTGTTGCGCTCAATGATTATCCAGGATCGGGAGCTAACAACAGGCATACTCCGAGACGAGGCTGCATTGATTGTTAATCTTCTGTAGGCAGTGATATTGTTGTCTTGTGATCATGCAATCTTGTTTTAGAAAGATATTTAGACATATGTTGTAGCTAATAGATATTCATTGTATTGGTAAGAAAATATTCCTAAAAGTGAAAATATTGTATCGAATTGAAATCAGTTTAGTCATTTGTTTGCAGTTATAAAGTACAACTTTTCAGCTGTGATTTCTGGATTTACGAAACACAAATCATAATTATACATTGGAGCTAAGTCATAAACTTGGCTGGAAACGCAAAATGCATGTGTGATGTTCTGCTTAGGCAACTATTTATATTTCGACTATTCTACACAGGTAACTGGTTCAAACAAACGAAGACAGCCTCTTAACGAAAAATTGAGGTAAAGCTGCATATGTCCGATAGTACCCAGACTATTAGATGAGCCTTATGCACTAGCTAGCTCTGAATTGGAACTCTTCTGCGTACTTTTTCCCTTCTTTGCAGTGAATACGAATTACAAAGTAGCATCTTATTGAATTGGTTTACCCGAAAAGACCAATTTCTCAACAAATTCTGTTCCAAAACATGCGGAAATCCATGTTACTCAACAAGTAATTGACCTAAATAGGTTGAGTGTTGGTCAACTACCAAGCTGTTGATAGTGCATTGTATCTGCTAAAAAGATTTGCTGGTTTTAAACCACTAGAAAAAGGATCTACAGAAACAAGCTATAAGTTTTAATAGTAGTTAGTGGAAGAAGTGGATTGTTGAGGTGGTAGCCATTGGTTCCCAGACCACTATCTTTCATTTTCACATTTTGTATGGTGACAAGTTTGATGGCTACCCATTTCTGAACTCATGGCCCTATAAATTTTTGCCGAGTCCTAGCTTTCAGTTATAAATTTCAGCGGAGGAGTGTTTAAACCCTAGTAAGCTCGGGCGCTTCTTTTCCGCAGATGGGCTTATACCGAGAACTAGACTAAACTTAACTATTAACACCTTAAACAACTATACTTATATCATTACTTTTAATTATTTTTCTCTCACTTTTAATTATTTTAATTGTTCTTTCCCTAAAAAACATTTTAATTTTTTTTTATTGTTTACTCACAATTAACTATCCTAAAAGCAGTTTTTAATATTTTTAAATTTATATTTTCAATACAATAAAATAATCACCTAAGCAATTTTATAAATAAATTTAAAATGAAAGTTTTAACAAACATATTATATTGTAAAAATATTGTGTTAGTATCCTAGTTTTTCTTAAATAATATGATCAAGTATATAAAAATTTTATTTATTTAAAATAAATTTTAATTTCTTACTAGAAACTTACATTTAAAAAAATAAACCAAACTAGCAGTACTATAAACAAAAAATCAAGACCAGAGAACTATTTTAGTTTGTTACTTGATCATATTATTTAAATATGATCAAGTATATAATTTTTTTATTTATTTAAATGTAAGTTTGTAGTAAGAAATTAAAATTTATTTTAAATAAATAAAAATTTTATATACTTGATCAGGTAGATTGCCTGGAATATTTGTCGGGGTGGCTAAAAAAGCTTCTTTTAAACTAGCAAAAATAAAATACTGCTGATGTTCCAGAACAATGTTCTGGTCTTGATTTTTTGTTTATAGTAGTTTGATTTGTTTTTTTTAAATGTATGTTTGTAGTAAGAAATTAAAATTTATTTTAAATAAATAAAAATTTTATATACTTGATCATATTATTTAAGAAAAACTAGGATACTAACACAATATTTTTACAATATACTATGTTTGTTAAAACTTTCATTTTAAATTTATTTATAAAATTGCTTAGGTGATTATTTTATTGTATTGAAAATATAAATTTAAAAATATTAAAAACTGCTTTTAGGATAGCTAATTGTGGGTAAACAATTAAAAAAAATTAAAATGTTTTTTAGGGAAAGAACAATTAAATAATTAAAAGTGAGAGAAAAATAATTAAAATAATTAAAAGTAATGATATAAGTATAGTTGTTTAAGGTGTTAACAGCTCGGTTTAGTTTAGTTCTCAGTATCACTCATCCGCTGAAAAGAAGGGCAGAGCTTACTAGGGCTAAAACACCCTCAGCTGAAATTTATAGCGGACAACTAGGTCTCTGCTGAAATTTATAGTGGAGTGACTAAAATTTTATTTTAATCTGATTGTTAAAATCTCAATCCAACGGTTGAGGAACTGATTGTTAAATAAATCATCCCTAACAATCAATTGTAAGGGACAGGACCCTTAAAACAATTAGATAAACATTTCGTAGATATATTTTCATTCAAATTGTGAACCAATCAGACAAATTGTTAAAATTTTGCCTCTTCTTTCTCTGCACATTCTTAGTTGGAAGATGCAGCATCAGCTGGTGATGGAAATGGACCATTGTCTTCATCAACGAAACCAAGCTTTTTTATGATTTCATCAGCGATTAGGTCGGTTGCACTATCTGTGGGGTGGTACTAATCCGAGAACAATACCTGTTTCTTTCTTTGCACGATGTGGATGCGGGAACACAGGTAGTGCAGGTCTAATTCTCCTGGCATTCACCACAACCAGATATACTAAGAACTCTCTAAAGTGGAACGCAACCAATAGGTCCTAATCCAAACAAGTAGCTGTCATGCCCCAAGTTTATGTAAGACCTTGAGTAATGGAAAATGTATAATTTAGAAATGCAAAAAATTTAAAATAAAAAAAAATGCTCTCAGGAGTCAGCTTACCTTTAACCGTGCTCCAAGTGTTTCCGGTAGATAATCGATGAAACCTTCATCATTATATGTCCATGAATCACGATAAGTAGGCATCAAGTAATTATTGATGAACTCATTGCTTCCTAGAGCTACCACATAACGGGATTCTCAGAAAGATTTCTCGGTTGCTTCTTTGTGTTCCTTGAAACAACTCGATTTTCTTATTGGTAAAAACCTTTGTGTCGAAAGTTATTTTGTGTCACGTGTTTTCAGCTACAACTTTACAGTGTCACTTGAATATATTTCATTCTTCAACTTACAAACAAACCACCTGTTTCATTCAAGATTCCACCACCTCCAGAGGCATATTCCACTCTCTTTTACAAGAAATGCTATCATAGGCAACCTAAAAGCCCTGTTTTATCCCCTGCATACATAGGCAACTTAGTGTATACGACAATTACCAACATCTAACAAGGAGTCCCCATAGATGAACTGCACGACTTTACAGTTGCAACTGCAAATATTAATAATAACTAAGGAAGTCACAACTATGGCAAGTGTTGCCAATGACTTAGGTTAATTTTGCTTAAAAAAACCTTTTATGGCCTAGCTAGTTGAAACACTGAATAATTGGATTTTAAGCATATGCAAAATGTGGAAGTCATGTATTGAAAGTCGAGATTTGATCAACGTGATCCTTTTGTTTCGGAAGGAAGAGAAGGGGAGTTTGAAAAAACTGATCGCCATTGATTCTAACCTACTGCAGCTACCTTACTATTATTGGTCATGACTCATGTCCAGGTTGAACATATGAAGGAAAGTTTATTGCATTATAATTTAGATACTTGTATGTAAGTATTTAAAAGTACACGAGGCACGACATTTGTATGTTATGAAACCCCAATTTATTTGCTTTTGGGACTGTCACATCAAAACAAAGTTTAATTCAATTGCCCTGTGGCTCTGCAATGAGTCCAAACCCCAAGCGTGCAATGGAACTTCAAGTTGGCTATAACTGTTTACTGTGAGTCAGAATCGACTTTCTCAGGCATGGACAGCAAGGCTGCTTTGCAAGCCTCCTTTACATGCAAAGCACATGATCCAAACCAGAGATATACATCTATTTAGATCAGGTCCTTTTCAAAGTGGCAGTTCTTGGAGCTGCAGGTGGTATTTGCTAGCGCACTACTCATTAAGATGTTTCCATTAGTTTTGACTTTGCATCCTTATGATATAGCAAATGTCGAAGGAGTTGCAGCTGATTTTAATCACTGCAATACACTCTCTCAGGGTGTTGGACGTGACAGGAACTTTGGAACTGGACAGTGCATTAAAAGGCGTAGAGGTGGTTGTCTTACCCGCTGGTGTTCTGAGGAAGCCTGGTGTGACACGGGATGATCTGTTCAACGTCAATGCCAACATAGCAAAAACCTTGGTAAAGGCTGATTCTGAACATTGTCCTGATGCTATCATCAATACAATTAGTAATCCAGTAAACTCCACCATGCCAATTGCTGCAGAAGTTTTGGGGCATACGGGTGTTTATGGTCCAAAAAAGCTTTTTGGTGTAATGACTATAGATGTTTTCAGGCCTAATATGATTTGTTTCTCAAAAGAAGAACCCGAAACTCATTGATGTTGATGTCCCAGTAATCGGAGGACATGCCAAAACACTACCTAACCGTTGTTGTCAGTTGTCACAATTAAAATAATCCGTGAGTTGTTTGGATAACAAAGTGGAAGAGCTTACCCTGCCAATGGTATATGCTTCTGCAGAATTTGTCCAGGTCCCTCTTCGTGCTCTTGAAGGAGGCGGTGATGTTCAAGAGTGTGGTTTGTGAAAGTCTGAGCTTACCGAGATTCCCCATGCAATTCAAATGTACTCGAAGCAGAGTTCTATTTCCTTTTTCCTTCATCAATTTACATTCTATATAACCTTTTTATCAAGGATTCTATATAACCTTTTTCCTATTTTCAGGTAACAATGTTCTTTAATGTAATTATATACTCTTTCACGAACTTTCAACACCGCGAGATTCTCACAAACTTAAAGAAAAGGCAAGCTATTGACATCTTCTGATTTAGACCCGCACCTTGAGCTCTCCAAATACTCATAAAGCATTTCTTAACGCTGTAGCAGAGTAGACAAAGAAATCAGAAATACACTTGATATTCAATCTTACTTCCTTGCAAGCATCATCCAACTTGTGAAATAATGGAATCCATAAAAACGAATCCATTCAAGTTATGATCAAAGCAAAAGATTAATGATTGATTACATGCAGTTCATAACAATACAAATAGGAGATTGTGTTTTTATAAATTGATCATTAATAGATTGTGTTTATAGAAGACGTAAAACAATCGTAAAAGAGTGACTTCATCTCCAAGTCCTCGTTAAGGATGTCCTCAGGGCATGTCCAGTGATCATCTGTAGAGGCTGCAGTAATATACAGACCGTTGCTGCTGGAAGAAGATTGATCATCAGCAGGAGAGTAATTAAAATTATTATTACTGTTACTATCAGGATCCATGATCATCATGAGCTTCTTATCTCTTCCACCATTAATGGTCCTCCTCCTTTTGTAGTTGGCTTTGAAACAAGCTTGTCGAAGCCTCTTGGTTTTGCCATCCATGTCTAAATCTGGAGCTTCTTCTATCAGCTTTTTCTCCTGTTCCAGTATTTCTATGGCTTCCTTGAGCTTCTCTTTCGCCGCTTCTCCTTGCTGCTTTCCCAATTCCTATCATCACACAGAATAACTTGCACCTATTACAATGTGAAACCATGGTGTCTAAAGGTCACCACCTAAGCAAAACTTATTCTTATTTTTCTTGAAGGGACTGTTTACACAAATTACAATGTTAAACCAGCCCGAGAATTAACGTATAACATGTGAACAATTCACCATCGTGCCAAGAACATACTATACAAATAATCTACTTCTTAATGCAACAATAAATCGTAAAAAGGATTTACTAGAAAGAATAAAAATAGAAACCTGGAGATTCCTTATAAGTGTTTGGAGGCTCATGAGCTTTCTGTGAGGCCACCTCCTGATACCCAAATCTCTACACCTTTTCTTCAAAAGTGTTAATCCAACATTTAGCTCCTTAGCTGCCTGTGTAATTGGCATGTAGAAGTATTTCGATATTAATTTTCTAGTTAACATTTTCGAACTATTATATCCCTTCTTTTCTCCCACTGCAGGTCTGCAACTTTCTATTTTCCTATCCTTTTCCTCCTCACCACCACATTTTACATCTCCATCTTTGTCACATAGTAGTAAAGGAGACACTTGCATTTGAGTACTATGGAAACCATTCATTGTCTCATCAATATTCCATGCTCCAAATCCACTTCCATAAGGGCCATGACCATAGTACAAATCATCTGGATCCATATCAACAAATTTAAAGAACTCAGTCATATTTCTTTGATAAATATGTACATAGTTAAGCAACAAGATCATCACCTTTGAGGGGAGTGTTTTCTACTAGATCCAAAGATGAATACATGAGAGAATCATTAGTTAGATTCATGTCTATCGACATCAATGGCAATGCATCGAAAGCAGTCTCTTGTATCGAAAAATCATATGGATTACATTCCAACTCCGAGAAGCCACTTGAAGTTAACAACAACAAAAAGAACATGATTAATTAAAATTACAGGCTTGAATTAGTACTTGTGAGCATGCAGGATATCTAAAAAACCCATTCATCGTAACATGCATTTGCATGAAAATGAAAAAACAAATTACCTGAAATCTGAAGGTGGGAATTCGGATGGGAAGGAGAACATATCTTGATGATGAATACCAGTAGTAATATTTTCTTCTTCACCAGCCATGTTTTAGTGAAATTCTATACTGATGTTCTACTCTACTTGTTTACTGCTAATTTACACTTGAACTACTTACTTATATGGGAATGGAAAAGGCATTAGAGCCTTGATAGATGAGTTAATGTAAAAGCAATTAATTAATTTATTGGTAATGGTAATTAGTGACTCATTTAATTATAGTGGTGATAATTTAGTAATGATGATCAGTTAAAAATCGAGGCGCCTCTTCATTGAAAAACCGCACATACGCGTTTTTTTATTCATGCATGCACAATATTTGCACCATATTTGCACATTTACACATTCATGCATGCACAATACTTATTTTTCTTCATCTGAGGTTAATCCTACTACCGGTAACTAGTAAGTAGTAGTAACTACGCCTCTTTTTCAGTTTCCAAACAAAATTAATATTATTAAAGACCAAATATTAAAATTTTAGTTGCCTGTACGAATGGTAGTTGATATTTTGGGTCAAATTTTATGTATTTTAATAATTTGTGTCTATTCTTTTTATTTTTTTTAGGCATTTTTATTAAAAAAATTATATTTGGGCCAAGTTTTATGTACTTTAATAACTTGATCTACTTAATTTAATTTTTATGGACTTTTCTATTAAAAACTTATTATATTTGGGTTGGCCTTTATGTACTTTAATAACTTGGGTCGACTTCTTTTAATTTTTGTTACGGGTTTTTCTATTAAAAACTTATTATAAGGTTTTATGTACTTTTTTTAGGGATGGTTTTATGTAATTTAATGTCTTGGGTCTACTCTTTTTAATTTTTATGAGCTTTATTATCAAAAACTTATTATACTGTGTTATTAAAGTCGAATATTAAAATTTTGGTAGTCGGACGGTAAATCCCTCTAAAATTATTAAGGATAACATATTGTGTACATTCAGATGGTATTCGGTATTTTGAGTCGGACTTTATGTACTTTAATAGTTTGGGTCTACTCTTTTTACCTTTTTATAGAATTTCCTATTAAAAATTTATTATACTATTTTTATATATTATAATGACTTGGTTCTACTACTTTTAATTTTTAATGGGCTTTTTATTTAAAAATTATTATATTTGGATCGGGTTTTCTATACTTTTATAATTTGGGTCTAGTCTTAATTTCTTATGGGCTTTCCTATCAAAAACTTATTATACGATTTTATGTACTTTAATGACTTCGGTCTACTCATTTTATTTTTTTTATGGGATTTATTATTAAAAATTATTATACTATATTATTAAAGCCAAAATATTAAAACTTTGGTAGTCGGAAGGTAAATCCCGCTTTTTTTCAAAAATTATTACGAATTACATGTACAAAAATATTATCAAATTCATTTAAAATTTTAGTCGATATTTTGGATCCAGCTTTGTGTATTTTAATATCTCCGGCCTATTCCTTTTAATATTTACTAGCTTATAGCCCTTGCGATGCACGGTTACTTAAATTTTATTTATAATTATATTTTAATTACCCATGGAACACACGATTGTTTTTTTTAATATTTATAATTATATTTATTTATGAATATTTTAATATTTAAAAGTTATTAGTTTACATGATTAAATTATTATTAAAAAAGATTTAGCCAAAAAAAATTATAGTTTAAAATTTGATATTTATTATATTTTACACGCTCAATTTAATATTTGTTTATATTGAGTTATAAAAGTTAGATTTGGTCAATTTTACGGTCAACATGAAATTCACAAAATAATCTTTAATTTAGTTGTGGTTTAATAGTTCTTTTTCAATTAAAAACTATTCTAAAACTAAAAAGAGAATAAAGTGACGAAATTTAATATTGAGAATTATATTCGATTTAGGAAATCTACATATATGTAGTTTAGATTATTAGAATACCCTTTATTAACCAAATACGGTTTTTAATGTTAAATCTAATGGTTTTCACCTATCTATTTAAGATTAAACAATTTTTATTATTTTGATATTAAATGGGTTTCCTTATTTAATTACAACTATTTCTATGTTTTAACTTTTTGGAAAATCCAATCCTAATATAATATCTTTTAACTTATATCATTTTTAGATAATAACTTCTTTTTATATGATATTGATATGGTCAGAAAAGTAATCATAGAAATATAATTGACGGTCCAATGAAAAGGCTCGATATTTAATGCCCAAATCCCTAATTATTCATTAATTTCGTAATTAATGAATAGGGAAAATATACAGCTCATTAAAAGAGCCCAAATTATGGAAATCTTATCAAAGAAGGATCCGGAATCCCAATTAAAGGCAATTAATGAGTCATAGCCTTTATCAACAAGGAAAAGACTTCTCCAGCAAGAAATACGATGTTTATCCAATATCAAAAAGGAGACTTAATCGCTAAGACTCCTAAACATACCATAAATACTAGGCTCTAGACGCCTATATAAGGACCCTGATCCTACAATCAGAACTACGTTTTGGACACGGCTCCATACGTCATCTACTACGTTTTGGACACAGCTTCATACGTCATCTACTACGTTTTGGGCACAGCTCCATACGTCACAACGCCTCGAAGGCGCAACAAGCCACAAAGGCACCCCTAGAACTACGTTTTAGACTTCATCCTCGAATAAGGACATACAAGTCACTACGTCCTTGGTGTGCCCCTGCCGCCATAGCCCCGAGGACCGATTTAGTCTCGAAACACAAGTGCAGCCATTAAAGCTCGAAGCTCATTAATCCTAGCATTAAATTCACAAAGCACGTTTTTTAATCCATAACATTTGGCGCCGTCTGTGGGAAGAGAACATCAACAATGGCAAACACACGAAGAACAACTCGAGATACTCAAACTCCTGAGGATCGCCATGTCACCTCTGAGGCTGATACTCACGGAAATCAACCACCGCCAACTACTGGCACTCAAGGGACGAATATCCCCACCAACACTCAAGGACCGGAAATCCCAATTTCGGTTGAAGGGACGAATCCCCTGCAGATGGTCATTCATGGATCTAATCCACAAGAGACCGTTCACCAGCAACCAATCTCGACTTCTCCATTCATCATGAATGCACGGAGAAGCCTTCAACTCCATACTACTGATCTCCCTCAATACGCGAATCAGACTTTGGGGATGCCAAGCTATGGCATGCCCCCTCGACCCATGGCGGGCGGTAGTGGAACTAATCCAATCTACCACGAGGCCTATGTGCCCCCATATATTCAAGGTCTGGTACCCCAAAATCAGCGAACCCCTTTTCAAGACTACTCAGGTCCCTACACCGAGGATGAGAATTACTCAACAGGAGATGAGAGGGATGTTGCCCCAAGAAGGAGACGTTCATCCCAAACCAATCGAGAAACTACTAAGGAAAAACTTGCGTCCCTTGAAGCTGAGGCTGCAAGGCTCAAAAATTTATTGGCAGAAGAGGATGCCACAAGGACACAAAATCAAGGAAGAGTCCTGGTGATCAACCTCGACCCAACACCAAGGAGAAGCAGTAAGGCTGAGGCCCCAAGGGGTGATCCTACTGATTTGTTGCCCCTAGGAGATCCTGGTGATCCAACACCACCCTTCATTCAAGACATCATGAAAGCCAACATCTCTAGAAAATTCAAGATGCCGACGATCAAGGCTTATGATGGAACGGGAGATCCCGCTAACCATGTGAGAACCTTCTCCAACGCACTACTGTTGCAGCCGACCAACGATGCGGTCAAGTGTAGGGCGTTTCCCCAAACCTTGGCAGGCATGACACAACGTTGGTATAGCCGCTTGCCTCCCAATTCTATTGGGTCCTTCAAGGAATTGAGCAAGGCGTTTATCAACCAATTCGTAAGTGGGAGAGTGCACGAGAAAAGCTCTGCATCCCTCATGGGAATTCAGCAAGGAAAGAATGAAGCCTTGAGAGATTACATTAATCGATTCACTAGAGAGGCTCTAAAAGTCCCAGACATGGAGGACAAAGTGGTTATGATAGCCCTACAGCAAGGAAATACTGATGATCACTTCAAGAGATTATTGGCCAAGCACCCACCTGAGAGCATGTTAAAGCTCCAAGACAGAGCCGACAAATACATCAAGGCAGAAGAAAGCATGAGAAAGCATGAACCCACTACTGGTGGTAATGAGAACTCAAAGAAAAGGACAAGAGTACGATGTTAGGGAAAAATTTCCTAGAATGTCAAAGAGATCTGATTCTCCACCAAAAAAGAGCAACTTTGGGCCAAAATTTACAGAGTATGCAAGATTGAATACTCCGAGGAGTCAAATTCTGATGGAGATAGCAAAGGAAGAGGATCTCAAATGGCCGAAGCCAGTGAGGGCTGACTTGTCCAAACGGAACCAAAACCAATTTTGTCGGTTCCACAAAGAAGTTGGTCACGACACCGACGATTGTAGACAACTGAAAGACGAGATTGAGTTTCTGATACGAAGAGGAAAACTCAGCAAATTCACCAAGGATGGAAATCAAGGAAGTCATAGAGGAAATTATGAAAGGAAGGATTATGACAGAAGGGACAACGACCAAGATCGTAACCCAAAGCCCCGAGGGCCAGTCATCAATATGATATTTGGAGGACTAATTGCTGCTGGGTCCTCCCGAAAAGAAACAAAAGAAAAGAAATTTTGCTCCAGAGAGGCTTGAAGCCATTAAGAAAGAAGTGAATAAGCTTTTGGAAGCTGGGTTCATTGAGGAAATCCAATTCCCAGAATGGTTAGCTAACCCCGTGATGGTCAAAAAAGCTAACGGGAAGTGGAGGATGTGCGTCGACTTCACCGACTTGAATGATGCATGTCCTAAGGATTGTTTTCCCTTACCAAGGATTGATTCTCTAATAGATGCCACTGTTGGGCATGAGATGCTAAGTTTCATGGATGGCTTCAGTGGATATAATCAAATCAAGATGCACAAAGATGACATCGCCAAGGTATCATTCATCACTGACTTTGGTGTCTTCTGTTTCTTAGTCATGGCTTTTGGGCTTAAGAATGCAGGAGCGACCTATCAAAGGTTGGTAAACAAAATCTTTGATCACCTAATTGGAAAAACCATGGAGGTCTACGTAGATGACATGTTAGTCAAAAGCCTCGATAAGGCCGATCACATTAAGCACCTCCGAGAGGCATTCGAAGTGCTGAGGCACCACAAGATGATGTTGAATCCAGCTAAGTGTGCCTTTGGTGTAGGCTCGGGAAAGTTTTTAGGCCTAATGGTTTCCAAGAGAGGAATCGAGGCCAATCCCGACAAAATCAAAGCGATTCTAGACATGGAGCCACCACGGACTGTCAAAGATGTCCAGAAATTAACGGGAAGAGTGGCAGCATTGGGAAGATTCATCTCCAAGTCAGGAGAGAAGTGTTTACCCTTCTTTAAAGCACTCAAGAAAGTGAAAAATTTTGAATGGACAACTGAAAGCGAAGAGGCCTTTGAGGCCCTGAAGAAATACATGGCTGAGCCACCACTATTGGCCAAACCAAAACCAGGGGAGGTTCTTTATCTATACTTGGCAATATCCAACACTGCCCTGGGAGCTGTTTTGGTAAAAGAAGAGTTAAAGGTTCAGAAACCCATCTACTACGTGAGCAAGATCCTACACGGGGCAGAAATAAACTACTCTACCATAGAGAAGTTTGCCTTAGCCTTGATAATGGCCTCAAGAAAGCTACGCCCGTACTTCCAAGCTCACAAGATAGAGGTCTTGACTGATCAACCTCTAAGAAACATCTTGCATAGCCCTCAAGTTAGTGGAAGATTGATCAAATGGGCCATTGAATTGGGCGAATTCGACATCAAGTATAAGCCTCGAACGGCCATAAAAGCTCAAGCACTTGTTGACTTCATGGTAGAATGTACCATTGACAACCAAGAAGTCGGGGGGCAGGAAGCAATAGTGGAAGACAAGGAAGTTGAAGACATAATCTCCAAAGAATGTTGGGTGCTCTATTTTGATGGAGCATCAAAAACAAGAATGTTGGGTGCTCTATTTTGATGGAGCATCAAAAACAAAATCAAGTGGAGCCGGTTTAGTGCTACAAAGTCCTGATGGATTCCTCATAGAGTACGCACTAAAGCTGGACTTCCCAACGACAAATAATGAGGCTGAGTATGAAGCTCTGATAGCTGGTCTAGGGCTGGCTGGAGCCTTGAGAGTTAAAACTCTGAAAGTATGTGGAGACTCGAGGCTAGTGGTTTCCCAAGTAAATGGGGAATTTGAGGCCAAAGATGAAGTCATGGCCAAGTACTTGAAACTTGTCAAGGCCATCATGACTCAGTTCAACGAATGCTATGTAGAGCACATTCCAAGGGAAGAAAACGTGAAGGCTGATGCCTTGTCTAAATTTGCTTCTTCCGAAATTGAAAATTATGCAGGAAGTGTCTACTTCCAAGTCCTGATGACCCCAAGCATCAACGGAAAGTTGGTAGCACCCATTGATGTTGGCGGTTGTTGGATTGATCCCATCAAATCTCATCTAGAAACTGGGTGGTTACCCAACGACACTTCAGAAGCACGAAAGCTGTACGTTAGAGCACTAAGGTATACCCTGATTGAGGGAATCCTATACAAGAAGTCTTTCATCATTCCATATCTGAAATGTTTAAGACCTCAAGAGGCAGAATTGGCCCTGAAGGAAGTACATGAAGGAATTTGTGGGCAGCACTTGGGGGGCAGAGCCCTTGCCCATAAGATCACTCATCTAGGTTTCTACTAGCCAAGCATGCTAGCAGATGCTAAAAGCTACGTGAAGAAATGTGAAAGGTGCCAGAAGCATGCACCAGTGGTTAGGCAACCACCAGAGATGTTGACATCCATAAACTCACCAATTCCATTTGCCATGTGGGGAATGGATATACTTGGACCTTTCCCAATGGCAAGTGCACATCGAAAGTTCTTGATAGTAGCAATCGACTACTTCACCAAGTGGATTGAGGCTAAGCCATTAGCCAAGATAACCACCAAGCAAGTGATGCATTTCTTCTGGGAAAATGTGATATGAAGATACGGGATTCCACGTATCTTGGTCACAGACAATGGAACTCAGTTTAACAACGATGAGTTTAAGAAATATTGTGATGAGAACGATATCAAGTTACACTTCACTTATGTCACCCATCCTCAAGCAAATGGGCAAGCTGAGGTTGCAAATCGAATTATCCTAGATGGACTGAAGAAAAGAGTTGAACGCTCCAGAAACACTTGGGTGGACGAATTGCTCCCCATACTATGGGCATATCGTACTACCTGCAAAGTCACCACTGGAGCTACCCCCTTTCTGTTGGCATATGGGGCAGAGGCAGTGGTTCCAGTGGCAAATGAGGAAGGCTTGAGGCTGGCCTTAGATTTGATTGATGAAGTTAGAGATGAGGCAAATGCCAAGATAGTTCAGCATCAGAAACGAGCATCTTTCTATTACAACCTAAGGGTTAAAGAGAGATTCTTTCGACAATGAGATTTAGTCCTCCGAAAGATTGAGGCCGGAGTTGGACAAAAAGGCAAGTTGGCCCAAAATTGGGAAGGACCATATCGCGTCAAGAACGTATTTGGTCGAGGCTCGTACAAGCTAGAAACCCTCAAAGGGCATGAGGTGCCAAGGACTTGGCATGCCTCAAATTTGAAAGTCTATTATGTTTAAAGTGTGTCCTGATTGGACTCACTACTAGGACAAATAGAAATAAGGTTCGATGAAATCATGAGCTTCCTAGAAAGCAAATGAAGGGTTGAAACCCCAGAAACCTAAGACATTCAGTCCAAACCCCATCATTCGATATGCTCAATGAAAGGCTTGAAGCCAAAACAAGACGGTATAAGACATAAAAGGCTTATGCAAATGTCAAGTTAGCCTCGAATAAGGCAAAATCGTCGTAAATGTGTAGGTCGCTCCACACTTTACACCAAGACGATACTCGTGAAACACTAGTGTATATTAGAATCCCCAAAAAAGGGTAGTAAGTCCCAGGTAAGGGATAAAAAGACCCCAAGTCTCGAAAAAGACTGGTATAACTTCTATGAAATCCTAGTGCATTATCATAGACATTGGGAAGCGCGATCAACAATTTTAAACCCAGAATCTTCAAAGAATTCTTCAAAACTTCAAGTAAGAAACCCAGAAAACGATGAGATTCAACAGAAAATCTCGTCAGGAATCGCCTAGTGACTGGAAACCCAACCGGTTAAGGAAGGGCAACCGTCTATAGCCAGTTAAGGCCCACAAATCCATTTATGGATTATAGAGATTAAAACCCAAATAATTTAGGTCTCAGGCAAATTCGAAGCCCAAACAATAAAGGCCCAATAAGGCCCAAGGCTGGAATAATTTAAGTCCAATTAAAAATTGGGCTAGTTAAGGCCCAAGAAAAGAATGAAATTTGAAATATAGCCAAGGCAAAATCAAAGATTTAAGGTCGAAAAGACATTAAATCGAAATCGTACGACCGAGGTCGAAAACATATGGGAAAACGAGGTCGATTCCAACGACCTCGCTCCCAAATAAAGTCGAAAAATAATGAAATTGAGGTCGAAAAAACCTTAGAACGACATCGAAGGCTCGAAGTCGAAAATATACGAGGAATTGAGGTCGTTTCCATCGACTTCGCACCAAAAATCCAGTCAAAAAATAGAAAATTCAAGGTCGAAAAGACCCTAGATCAAAGTCGATTGACTGAGATCGAAAATACACTATAAAACGAGTTCGCATCCCTCGACCTCACACTAAAATGAGGTCAAAAAACAAAAGGGTTCGAGGTCGAAAAAACGAGGTCGAAAATGACCCAGAAAGTAAGGTCTAAACAATCGACCTCACGACAAATCGAGGTCGAAGATGACCCAAAGAATAAAGTCTATTTTGACCTAGAAAAAACGAGGTCGAAGAGACATGGGGTCGAGATCGAACAAACGAGATCGAAACTACATTGGAAATCGAGGTCGTATTATACGACCTCGTACCAAAATAAAACCAGGAAATCAGAAAATCCTGGTCGAAAACATATAGAAATGAAGTCGAAGCTATGAGGTCGAAATTAACCTATGATTCGAGGTCGAAACAAACGACCTGGGACTAAAATCGAGGTCGACAATGGCCTATGAATTGAGGTCGACAGCTTCGACCTCACAACCATTCGAGGTCGAAGACATATTAGAAATGAGGTCGAATAGGTGAGGTCGAAAAAGACTTGGAATTCCTGGTCGATAGCTTCGACCTCACAGCTGTTCGAGGTCGAAAAAAGACTTGATCGAGGTCGAACGATCCTGGTCGAAAATCACCGGGAATTTGGGGTCGAATCCTTCGACCTGGGACCATTCCTGGTTGAAATCCTGGTCGAAATTGACTTGACTTCCTGGTCGAAATCCTGGTCGAAATTGACTTGACTTCCAGGTCGAAATCCTGGTTGAAATTGTACTGCTTCCAGGTCAAATTCTTGGTCGAAATTGTACTGCTTCCAGGTCAAATTCCTAGTCGAAATTGTACTGTTTCCTGGTCAATTTCCTGGTCGAAAATGACCTAATTTGAGGTCAAAAATGCCCTTAAAATGGAAAATTTTGGAAAAATACGCTATAACTTCTACGAAAACCCCGAGGAGATTTTCCCAGAAGTTGGGGGGCAAATGATATGGTCAGAAAAGTAATTATAGAAATATAATTGACGGTCCAATGAAAAGGCTCGATATTTAATGCCCAAATCCCTAATTATTCATTAATTTCGTAATTAATGAATAGGGAAAATATACAGCTCATTAAAAGAGCCCAAATTATGGAAATCTTATCAAAGAAGGATCTGGAATCCCAATTAAAGGCAATTAATGAGTCATAGCCTTTATCAACAAGGAAAAGACTTCTCCAGCAAGAAATACGATGTTTATCCAATATCAAAAAGGAGACTTAATCGCTAAGACTCCTAAACATACCATAAATACTAGGCTCTAGACGCCTATTTAAGGACCCTGATCCTATAATCAGAACAACGTTTTGGACACGGCTCCATACGTCATCTACTACGTTTTGGACACAGCTTCATACGTCATCTACTACGTTTTGGGCACAGCTTCATACGTCACAACGCCTCGAAGGCGCAACAAGCCACAAAGGCACCCCTAGAACTACGTTTTAGACTTCATCCTCGAATAAGGACATACAAGTCACTACGTCCTTGGTGTGCCCCTGCCGCCATAGCCCCGAGGGCAACACCAAGAACTACGTCTTTGGCTTGATTCTCAATAACGAATTGAGATACGTAGGCATCTTGTGAGGACCGATTTAGTCTCGAAACACAAGTGCAGCCATTAAAGCTCGAAGCTCATTAATCCTAGCATTAAATTCACAAAGCACGTTTTTTAATCCATAACAGATATAATCTTGATCATCTATTTTTAAAAGTATTGAATCTAACGGTTGAGAATGTTTTGGCGGTATTTAGGACCAAACTACCAGGATAACATCATTAATTTTTTTAATATTTATATTTTTTTTATTTTATATTTTTTTTTAAATATTTATTGCTAAAATATAATATACTCTTTTTTGTAATATGTTAATGATGCGGGAACTTTGAACTTTTGAGAAAATAAATTATCAAATTTTTTTGTAATAGTTCTTCTTTTAAAGTAGTACACTGTGACGATCAAAATTCTGTGTAAAATTCATTTTTTTATAGTATATCCCGTAAATATATATGTTATTATATTAAAGACTAAATAATGAAAGTTTTCTTATAAGTCTGGTTGCTTGATCACTCAATTCATAATCGTTGGATCTTTCAAATTAAATTGTTGAGAAACGTTAGATATAACAGTAAAATTGTCACGTAGAATGATCTAAGTTTTGAATCTATCAACAACATATTAAAATTTACAGGTTTTTTTGAAAAATAAGAATTTTTTTCATTTTTTTTCTTGTAGACAAAGGTTATTTGATAATATTTTTTATAAAGTACGATTTTTTTTTAAAAAAGTACTCCCTCTTTCCTAGCAGGAAGTTAACATTTGGAAGAGGATGCTCGGCACGTATTTTAAAGCTCTTTTAAAGTATAGTTTCATTAATTATTTTAATTTTTTTCTGAATAAAAATTAAATGTTTGGATTTTTATTCAAAAAAGAAAAAAATTAAAAATAAATAATATAACTATATATTATAGGAGCCTTAAAATGTGTGCCGACCCCTCCATTTCAAATGTTAACAAATGGATGAGACAGAAGGAGTACTATATTAATTGATTAACAAACTTTTAAAGTTTCGAATTTAATAATTTACAATGTATATAGGTTAAAAAAGTTAGGCCTTTCCGTAGCTGAGTCTAAAATTTCAAAATACGGTTTTTTAAATATGAATATAGTCGTGCTAACAATGAAATTAGGTCTCTATGAGTTCTTATAAAACAAAATCACCATTTGCGTATAATTTATTATTTAATAATAAATAATATTTAATTAGTTATGATATAAAATTTAATAAATTAGGATAAAAAATATGCACAATTTTATAAAATTTTATCCTCGTATTATTATATTCTTTGTTGATTTGAATTTTTCTTAGATTGATTTGAATTTTTGAACATAGATTTCTAAATTTAAAATAGTTAGAAAAAAGTAATTAAATTGGCATTAAAATAATGATGACGTAATAATTATTATTAGAATTAAAATACCCACTTTACTAATTTGGGATTTATCTTGTGTTTTAAAAATTAGATTTTGACGATTTTACACCCCGCATGAAGATAACTAAATTATCTTTAATTAAAAGATGGTTTAACAATTTTTATCTAACTGGAATTGTCCATGAAAGAGAAAAGAAAGTCACGAATTTTTTACATGGAGAATTCTATTCAATATAGAAAACTTATTTATATTTGGTATATTTGGTTTAAATTATCAAAATACACTTTTTAGAATTTAAATATAATCTTATTATTAATAAAATACACTTTTTTAATATTTGATCTAACGATTTTCATTTATCTAGTTAAGATCTAATGGTCCTTATTAGTTTGGTTGTTCAAGACCGTACGATCAAAATTTTGGATAAGATCCCTATTATGTTTATTATATATAAGGATTTAATATAATAAAGATATCAAGTATATACTGATATAAGTATCTTACTAATTGCTTTTACTTTTAATGTTTCGGTTTTATTTACAATATATATAAAATTTTAAAATACATTATTACTTAAAAATTATTAAACAGAATAAAAATTATGTTATGTTATGATTATATTAAATTTTATTCTCATATTATTATATTCTTTATCGATTTGAATTTGTTCTTAATTAATTTTAATACTTTATTGAAAGAAACATAAAATTTTTATATTTAAAACAATTAGTGGAAAAATAAATAAATTGGTGCTACAAAAAAAATATTTATTAAAATTTAGATACTCACTTTACTATTTGGGTTCTATCATGAGTTTTAGAAATTGAATTTTGACGATTTTACAACCTATGCGAAACTAACGAAATGATCTTTAATTTAATGATGATTTAATAATTATTATCTAACTTGACCTGTTGACCTACCCATAAACCGAAAAGAAAAGATGATTAAGAATTTTTACATAAAGAATTCAATTCAATACAGAAAACCAATTTATAATTGGTTTAAATTATCAAAAGACACTTCTTAGTATTTAAATATAATCATACTTTTAATCAAATACACATTTTAATATAAGTATTATATTCAAAATTATCGTTTATGAATACGAAACCCTCAATATTTTAATAATATTTTGATATTATCCTTTTATTTTTGTTATACGTAAAATAATATAATTATAATTTGGATTAATCAAATTGTTATGTTCCTTCAGAAAAAATTAAATTTATTTATGTACAGGAGTTCTCGTAAATCTGGGTAGGTTCACGTGTATCATTGTTAGTATGATACACATCAACATTATATTGATAATTTTTAATATTCTAATCAATATGAATTGTTATCTTGATATTTGGTTTAACAATTATTATCTAACTAGTCGACTAAGCCGCGCTTCGCAGCGGCCCTATAAATTTTTTGTAAAATTTTAAATATTGACTATTTAAGAAAAAAAGTTTATATATTCTGTACTATTATATAATTGATGTTTCATTGAAAATTTTGGCTTTCAGGTTTTCGGTCATTTTAATTAATAAATAATACGAATAATAGGAAATTGTCTTTTCTAACCAAAACATATTACTCCCTCCGTCCATTTAGGTTATTAACATAACTTATTAAGTTATGTTAAAAATAAGTTATGTTAAAAATGTAAATAAAAAATAAGTTATGAAATACTTTTTAGGAGTCTAAAATGTGTGCCAAGTTCCGTAACCTAAAGGGACATAGGAGTACCTTTTGATTAAAAAAACACTATATTTTATAAACACACCTAAAAATACTAATAATATAATATTTTTCAATCATTAAAAGCATGTTACCTTTTAATTAAAACATACTAACTTTTATAAACACACTTAAAAATACTAATTATATTATATTTTTCAGTCATTAATGTAATGTTTTTAAATTAATATGTTACCTTTTAATTAAACAATATTACATTTTCCAAACACACTTAAAAATACTAATTGTACAATATATTTCAATCATTAATACACTCCCAAAAATACCTTACACGATATCTTTCAATAATTAATAATATTTATAACTTATTAATACATCCAAATATATCTTTTAATTAATTAATTAATAAAATAAATCTAAAAACTGTACGGGAAATAAGTCAGTCTATACTATTATATAATAAACGAAACATTAAAACTTTGATCGGTCGGTAAAATCATATTTTTACTTAATTACCTTTACTGATTTATAAAAAAATATTAAATAATAACATTATCTATTTATAACCAATTATCTTTTCAGCTAAAGCACATTATAAATTTTTCTAACCAAACCCCTCTTTTTCCAAAAAATTCATGGACAATTTCCTTTTTCAAATTCCTTTTTCTATTTTTCTTACTTAAATCCTTCCTTTTTCTAAAAATATCACCGGAAAACCCTTTACTCATTTATTTTAAAAACCAATTTTAAGGCTTTTAATTTTTTAAAAAGTTAACATATTTTATCATGCGTACTTATTTTTTTTAACAAATACAATTAATAAAATATTAAAACGTAAATAATATTGTAACAAATATTAAAAATAACCCGTGCATCGCACGAGTTTTAAGCTAGTATATATAAATAGTGTACACAATATTTTACAAAGTAACATACATAAATAATAAAATAAACTATTGACAAATTTTTATGTCGGTTTTGTATCATATTTTCTTTAGCCGACACCCGCTACACTAAATACATATAAAAAAAATACTACAAATATGCAGTAATATAAATTTAAGTATTAACCACCACTTAATTCTTCAACAATTCATATTATCACAAAAATTACAAATTTCTTAAATATCCATGGACTTTATATGCCGATTTTGTGTCATGTTTTTTGAGCGGATGCTCGTTGCAAAAATACATCTAAATAAAAAATACTAAAAATATATGCAATAATAAAATTTAAGTATTAACCACCGCTCAAACTTCAACTATTTTTTTTTTTTTTTTTTTTTGAATAAAAGGAAATTTCATTAAAAACAAGCATCCAACATGAGTGTCTCCAACACAGATCGCGGAGGAGACGAGTAACCAACGAAGCTATTAAGCGTACAGGGGAGTCTCGCCAACAAATGAGCAACCCTATTTGCTTGCTTCTTAACAAAACACAAAGACACATTCACTCTACTTCTTAAAAGAGACCTACAGTGATCAATCCAAACTCCCACTTCCAACTGATTTTGTTGATTCCCCCGAATAGCCTGAACACTTAGCAATGAGTCACTTTCTACACAGAAGCTCTGGCCAGGAAAATCAGAAGTCCATTTGAGGCATTCCAAGATACCGATCAGTTCGGCCTTGAACACACCTACTCTGCCAGCAAACCTCATCGTTCGACCAAAAAGAAAAGCACCTCTATGATCTCTGATCACCATTCCAACCGAGAAGAAGTCTGCATCCTCAAAAACTGAGGCATCAACATTCAGCTTTAATAGACCATCAACAGGTGCTACCCATCTGCTCACATGTTGTACTCTTTCTTCCTGCAGATGCAGCAAAACCTGCTCCTTTTTTCTTCGAGCTACTCTCCAATCAGAGATTTGCTTCTGACTCCAATCCATTGCTACCCTCGGAGTCATCATCTTCCCTTCCCATACCTTCTTGTTCCTAGCCCACCAAACTCCCCAAGCGACTGTGGCAATCTTGATTAAATTATCATTCGACTCCATACTCAGCTTGTCTAAAAACCACTCTGAAGCATTCTCCACTTCACTCGTATCATAAACCAGACCTATGTATTGCCGGCAGGCTCGAGCAAAAGCACAGTCACAAAACAAGTGCATAAGATGCTCTATATCTCCTGTACATAGCATACACGAGATAGGAACATGAACCCCTTTACCTCTGAGTCGATTACGAACCGGAACAGTATTACGACATATCCTCCAAATCAGAATCTTGACTTTATGAGGGATGCACAATCTCCAAATTTTTCCCCATCCGTTAGCTGGCTGAATATTATCCTCAACTGAGTGAACTGTGTGCCAATAATGATAGCCCGATTTCACTGAGTACTGTCCATCATTCGAATGGACCCAGGCGACCCTGTCTCTTGTACTATTTTGCGGAATTCGGACTGCAAGTATGACCTCAGCATCACTGCTATTAAAAGTATTCCTAACCTTAACTTCATCCCAAGCTCTCCTGTCATTCATGAAAAACTCACTAACTGTTTCATCCCCAGCTGCAAGATTGTTCTCATCACGATCCACACAGAAGTTTGCCTTTCCCCTCAACCATCTATCTTTGAAGATTTTTATAGACACCCCATCACCTAACACCCATCGAAGCCCATCTTTCATATTTTCTTTCGCCTCCCAAATTCCTGACCATGTAAAACTTGAGCCCCCCGTTCTGCCAGCTTGAATTAGACTACAATTTGGGTAGTATCTCGCTTTCAACAACCTCGAGACCAAAGCATTAGGGTTCTTGAGTAAGTTCCAGCACTGTTTTCCTAGGAGAGACAGATTAAAACCATGTAAATCACGAAAATCTAAACCACCTTGTTTTTTTGACTTACTCATACGTGCCCAGGAAAGCCATTTTATACCCTTGCTGTTAGATGAGTTAGAACTCCACCAGAAGGCATTCATCATCCTCTCAAGTTCTTGACAAAGAGATTTCGGTAATAAAAAACAGGACATCGTATAGGCTGGAATGGTTTGAGCCACATTTCTAAGTAACACAGCCTTTCCTGCCCTTGACAACAACTTAGAATTCCAGTTACTTATCCTCTCCCAGACCTTATCTTTCAGATAACTAAAAACTGTCTTCTTTGACTTGCCAATAAGAGAAGGTAACCCAAGATATTTGATGCAGCCAATGTCATTCTGAACCTGAAGAATGTTCTTGACTTCATCTTGCTTGTCACGCCTAACATTCGAACTAAAGAAAATTGCAGACTTCTGATAGTTCACTGCTTGACCAGAAAGAGTTTCATAACGAGAAAGAACCTCCTTAACAGCATTTGCCTCATCTGAATTTGCTTTAAAAAACAGAAAACTATCATCTGCAAAAAACAAATGAGTAACAGCTGGGGCCTGCGGACATATACGACAACCAGAAATAGAAGACCTACTAGCTGCATCTTTAAGAGATAGTGACAATCCCTCGACACACAGAAGAAACAAATAGGGAGAGAGCGGGTCTCCTTGTCGAAGACCACGCTTTGGCAAGATTGGTCCAATATTTGAGCCCTGAAAACAGATCGAGTACGATACAGAAGTCACACATAACATCATCCATTGAATCCATTTAGGAGAGAAACCCATAGTCACCATACGATTCTTTAGATACTCCCAACTAACACGATCGTATGCTTTAGATATATCCAGCTTGAGGGCTACATTTCCACCATCTCCATTCGTCTTTCTTTTCATGTAATGAATCAGTTCAAATGCTACCAAGACATTATCCGTAATATTTCGTCCCGGGACAAAAGCACTTTGTTCCTCAGAAATCAAAACTGGAAGAATTTTTTGCAATCGATTCGCAAGGACTTTAGCAACGATTTTAAATAAAACATTGCATAAGGCTATGGGCCTCAAATCTTTAACCTCTTCCACATTCTCCTTTTTTGGAATGAGCACAATATTAGTGTCATTTAGATTAGCTGAGAATTTGCCAGCCTCAAGCCAACCTTTACAACAGTTAAACACCTCTTTACCTAGTAACTTCCAAAAATGCTGGAAGAAAGCATGATTTAATCCATCCGGGCCACTCGCCTTGTCAGGGTGCATACCCTTAATAGCAGACGTGAATTCCTCAAAAGTAATATCCTCTGTAAGCATACTATTTTGCTCTGCAGATACCTGAATTTCATTCGAAATTGCAGGATAATTTGTCACTTGGTCTGAGGCAGAAAAAACATTAGTATAGTATTCCTTCAGTAAAACACACAGCTCTTCGTGCTTAACCAGGACTCGCCCATCATCTGTTTTTAACGAGGATATAAAATTCCTCTTCTTCCTACTAGAAGCTGCTGCATGAAAAAATCTCGAATTAGAGTCACCTTCCTCCAACCAAGTCATTTTTGCTCTTTGTTTCCAGTAGGATTCTTCCTGAAATAAAAGCTCATCCAAAATTGCCTTCTCAGTGAAATACAATTTAATGCCCTCCTCATCTTCTCTTTCTTTCAAAGCATCAAGAACAACTTTTTGTTTCAGCACTTTCTCCCTAAATTTATGAAAGAAATTTCTTCCCCACCTGCCCATAAACGACGAAACCGAAATAAGTTTTGGAAGGAGGTGAGTTGAAGGAAGACTTTGCCAAAAGCTCGCCACTTCTGAGCTGAAACTACCTTCTTTCAGCCACATGTTTTCAAACTTAAAACGGAACTGTTTTCTGGTGATCGTTGTGTTTAAAAGATTCAGCTTGATGGGATCATGGTCTGAGGCAATAGTGTGAAAAACCGAAAGAGTGCACAATGGAAACAAGCTCCACCAAGCATTGGTTGCAAAGGCTCGATCCAACCTCTCACGCACCCAATCATCAGTGCCTTTACCCTTTTCCCATGTATAGTTACCTCCAGATAAATCAATCTCGTTTAACTCACAGTCATCAATTGCCTTCTTAAAGCCATCAAGAAGATACTGGGGATGCACATGTTTACCTTTCTTATCAGTTCCGCACAAGAGATCATTAAAATCTCCCAAGACACACCAAGGGAGTTGAGATTTGGTAGCTAAGTGCCTTAGAAAATCCCAAGCTTGTCTACGTCTCACCCTCTCCGGAAAACCATAGTAGCAAGTAAGCCTCCAAGAAACTAGATTAGATTCTGAGATAATAACATCAATATGGTTTCGAGATGATTCAGTAACCTCACAAACCATTGTACGCTTCCAAAGAATAGCTAAACCACCTGCTCTGCCTTGCTTATCTACAGCAAAGTAATTAGAAAAACCAAACTTCGAGGAGAGTTCCTCGATTTTATTACTACAAGATAAAGTTTCAGATAAAAACAGAAAATCTGGCTTATGAGATTTCAACATCTCACCTAGAACTCGAACTGCCCGGTGGTTGCCAAGGCCACGACAGTTCCAACTTATAAGATTCATTGGAGCCGGCTGGCCTGCAATGCAAGCTCAGCCGAAGTAGAAGTATTAGATGCCTTCAAATCACCTTGAGAAATGTTAGCTTCTGTGTGTTTTTTTAATTCTTGCGACCCTTTTGAAACCAAGCCCATGTCAACTTCCATAACTTCTGGCCCACTTGGATCTTCTCTCCTTCTTTTAAAACGTTCGTCAACTTTCAGCCCACTATTCTCCTCTTCATAAAGCCCATATAACATATTTGAATTTGTTTTATATCCCGCCAGAGTAATTTCCGTACTGATAACATGGGATTCTGAATTAACCACCTCCCTAGAATTACTCCCCCTGATTATCTGCTTGCTAACTGTTACAGAATTATCGTTCCTGAAATCTTGGGAATTTGTTTCTCCCCCAACCCTAGTTTCCCACGTGACATCACCTTCCTCCCTGAGCCACCGGCTTTGATTCTGATTAGCCACCCTTCGTGGTGGCGCTTTCAACCACAGACCCCAATCCTTCTCCCCTTCATTCCCTCTTTTGTCAATGCACCTTCTGCAAAAACGATCAGTATGCGAAACTAGCCCACATAAAAAGCAAAACTCACCTAAACGTTCGTATTTGCATGTCACAATTATCTCCTTGCCATCTTTTTTAATGATCTTCTTCTTTCTTTTAAGAGGCTTCCGTACATCCATCTTGATACGCAGTCTCATGCATTCACGCCATATTGAGGTGTTATTCTTCTTATCATATTCAAGAAACTCCCCAAAGAAATTCCCCAGTGCTTTGCCCACCGCCTCTGTCATAAATCCCATTGGCAAATCATGGATCTGAATCCAAATGTTTACATGCCACAATGGAACTTTTACAGGATCATCATACCCTGCTACTGAATCAAGAGCTAACATCGCATTATCAAAACTCCAAGGCCCCCCTTTCACGACCCATTGCAGATCTTCCTTATGAAAAAATTGAAAAAGATAAATACCATGTTCCAATTCCTTAATGCTTATACCCATTGTAGGTTTCCAAACCTCTGCCATCTTTGTACGCATTGCCCTTAGATTAATCGTTTTTTCAGTAAGAAAACGTCCTACCAAGCACAATTCGTACCTATTAATCTCATCCCCCACTTCCTCATCAAAAACAAAACTTTCATTTTCCTCCTCCTCAATATCAAGGTTTGCCAGATGATCCTCGATGCCCTGATATCTAGTCATTGGAAAAGAAAGAACTAAGACTCTTACTAATTCAAGCTCCCAGAAATGGATTCTGATTTAGAAGAGAAACTCAAAAACTCTCACACTTGACATGGAGAGAAGGTTTTGACTTTTGAATTGTAAAATTGTAAAAACTCAAACTTCAACTATTAGTATCATTACAAAAATTACAAATTTCTTAAGTATCCTTGGATTTTATATGTCGATTTTGTGTCATAGTTTCTTGAGCCGACGCCCAATGCACTAAATACATATAAATTAAAAATACTAAAATTAAGCAATGATAAAGATTTTAAGTATTAACCACCACTTCAAACTTCAATTAATTGTATTATCACAAAATTACAAATTTCTTAAATATTTTTAGACGTTGTAATAAAACTTTTTTAATGACTTTTATATATTTATGGTCTTTCCTAAAAATTCGATTGTAAATAAGAAATGTTTTTCCTAAAAATTTGAATGTAAATAAGAAAATTTAATTTTATTGAAGTAAAATTGAGGAGCAGTGGAAAACTAATCAGTATACCATTTATAGACAACTTAAGTTATAACATAAAGATATAATAAAGATTAAATTCTAAATATGATTCCAATATAAAGATTTACTAAAGATTAAATCCTAAATAAGATTGTAATATAAAGTTATAATAAAGATTGAATTCTAAAAAAAAGATTGAATTTTATATATTTATTGTCTTCCCTATAAATTCGAATCCAAGTAAGAAAATTTAATTTTATTGAATTAAAATTGAGGAGCTCTAAAAAATAGATAAATATTTTTTAATTTAGTTGATAAAAGAAGTTAATTTTGTTTAATTAAATTTTAAATAGAATTTTCTTTTATATATTTATTGTCTTCTCTAAAAAATCGAATTGAATTAAAATAGTTAAACTCTGGAGTAGTATATTAAAACTTAAATAAAATTTACATTATTTGAGAAAAAATGGTAATATTTTTTTAATTAAATTTTAAGTAAGATTGACTTTTATATTTTTATTGTCTTCCTAAAAAATTTGAGTGTACGTAAGTAATATCTTTCCTAAAAATTTGAATGTAAAAAGGGAATTTAATTTAATTTAAAGTCCAATGGACATGTAAATGACACAATTATCCACAATAAAAACAAAATTATTGAACTTCATTATTAGGAAATCATGGATAATTATGTAATTAAAATATCTAAAAATCAAAGTTAGAGTTTAAATAATAAAAACAGGAGCTTATTTATCAATTTTCAAAAATAATGTTAAGTTCAAGGATTTCTAAGGATTTCTACTAAGAGTAAGAATTAATTGTTGATAACAAAACATCTCATACTTCGAATTTCATAGTCTAATATACATGGAGAAAAATATAGACATTAGATAAATTTCAGCTTATATTTAGTTAACAAATCATGCATATCTTAAAACACATTCTATTTATAATGATAATCTACAATGAAAGATACATACTAAAAATAGCTTTGTCCATTCAACCCAACAATAGTTTGGCAACTAATAACTAATAAGCTAGCAACACTTAGAACATCACAAATAATAACATGATAAGTCTCCTTTTTGCTTGAATTGTTCCTTATTGGATGGATATGTAATATATAGATACTTCCTATAGATTAGACTTAGAAATATACTTACGTACATCCATATCCAAGCCATAAAATCTAATTACTGCAAAATAAAAAATAACCGAAAACGTTAAGATAGATTAGAACAGGGAAAAGAAAACAATATATATAATCTAGTAAATGAACATGAACATGGACAGTAGTATAATTGATTCTTGACATGTTGAGGAAAGAAATTGTATAGCATGAAGCTAAATTATTCGAATACATAGAGAATGATATATTTCTGATAACTTTATATAAAAGTTAATACAATTAAATTTATATAATTTGATTAGGTTTATAATTTTTGGAGGACTTGTCAGGAGTTATAAAAGAAATATTAAAAGGTTTCGATTTTTACAGTAAAAAAAAGAGCTAAATAAGCAAGTTTTGATTTTTACTATTTAAAATAGAGGAGCTCTAGAAAAATAGATAAATATAAATCGAAGATTTTCCTTTATATATAAAGATATAAAGATAAAGAAATAAAAGATATCTTACTAATAATAATAATAATAATAATAATAATAATAATAATAATAATAATAATAATAATAATAATAATAATAAAGATTGTTTATAATAATAAATTTTGATTAGGTTTATAATTTTAAGTCGACTTATCTTTAATCAGTGTTACCTTTTTTATAATTTAGGAGCTAAAAAAGGAAATTTTAATTTTTAATATTTAAAATAGAGGCCGACTTGTCTTTAATAAGTATTACATTTTCTATAATTTAAGAGCTAAAACAGATATTTGTCTTTGATAAGTATTACATTTTCTATAATTTAGGACGTAAAAAAGGAAATTTCAATTTTTAATATTTAAAATAGAAGTCAACTTGTCTTTAATAAGTATTATTTTTTCTACAATTTAGGAGCTAAAAAAGGAAATTTGATTTTTATTATTTAAAGTATAGGAGCTCTAGAAAATTAGATAAATATGAATCGAGCGATTTATAATTTTTTCTTATATAAGCCATATAAATCCGCACTTTTATTTTATTTTCAATAAAATTTTAATTATGTATTATAAACACATAATCTACTTCCGATAGAATTTTTAAATTATATGTGTTTCTTATAAATTCGAATTTTTCTACTCGATAAAGTCGAAAACCTATTCTATTTCCGATATAACTTTTAATTATATATCTAATCTATAAATTTGAACTATTCTCTTTTAAAAATTCCAACACCTATTATACTTCAAATATAATTTTATTGTTTTGTCTTCCCTATAATTTCAAATTGTTCTCCTTCCTAAATTAAAACATATTTTCTACTGTTCTCCTTCATAAATTAAAACATATTTTCTACTTCTAATATGTTAAAAGATCTTTTTCAAAATTATAGTAACAATTACTCATTCCTTCATAATAAGTACTCCTTTCTAATGATTCGTTCTCTTGTTGAAAAAATACATATATAAATTCGTCTTCCTATTTCACTTTTAATAGAACTTTTAACTATATTTTTTAAATACATATTCTACTTCTAATAAAACTTTTAATTATATGTAATTTTTATAAATTTGAACTCTTTAACTCCATAAATTCAAAAACCTATTTTATAGAACTTTTAATTATAAATCTAACTATTAAATTTGAACTATTGTATCCATCTTTATAAATTTGAATACCTATATAATATTTTATTTTTTTATTAGTGTTTTTTTAATTGTATTAATATAAGAATGATGTTAGATAGGACACATGTATTATAGTAATTGTAATGTAGAAAATCTAAATAATTAGAAATCAAATTCATTCCTTGTATTCAATATTTCGACGAAGAAACTCCCTCTCCCAAGTCCCATGCACCTGACTCACCTCGTTTACTACAAACATTAATAAGTCAGCACGCTAGACCATCATCAAACTTACACATACACCATTTATCTTGTTATAAAAGTACGGTTAATTTAAAATCATATAGTTGAAAAAGCCGTGCTTCGCGGAGGCGTTATATATTTTTATAAAAACTCAGTCAATTAAATTATAATAATTACTTGTTCCTTACTAATAAGCCGTCCTTCATAAAATACGTTTTTCTTGTTAAGGTCGAAATCTCAAATTTAATATATTTAATACTTGTCTTATATATTAATTTTCATGTTAATATACCCATTTCTAGTGTGTCACTCTCTTGTTGAAAAAACACATATATAAATTTGCATTTCTATTTTACTTTCAATAAAACATTTGATTATGTTTTACAAACATATATTCTATTTCCAATAGAATTTTTAATTAGATGTATTTCTTGTAAATTCGAATTATTCTACTCTATAATAATAAAATAACAACTGTCAAAAACAGTCCGTGCATCACATGAATTTTAAGCTAGTTATAATAAAAGTTGAAAGTTAAAAAATGTGTACGCTTTAATAGATGAAAATCAAGTACAAATACATCCAACTAACAAATAATTTGAAATTTTACCAATATATCCTTGAAGCAATCCATAAAATTTTAATTTTATGTACATTATTTCGAGTGACACCGAAATCCAGATGAATGAAGTCCAACTGCATATAGGAGTAAGAGAAGTTACATAATTTTATGTACTCTTAACAATATAAAAGAAACAAAGAATGATATGATTAAAGAGGAACGGACATTACTGTTTGGAATAAGAGGGGCATATTCATTTGTTCATGATTATCTATTTAACAATATCGACTTTAATTGAATAACACATAGTACATGTTAGAATCTTAAATTCGAGTAGAAAAATTAACTAAACATATATAATCAATACAATCTCCTGCAAGACATATATTAGATCATGCAGTGAGCAAAAAAAAAACGCACGTGTAACATGCTGGTCCACGCAAATATTTTGTTATTAAGAACAAAGAGAAGCGAACAAAGAGAAGCGTACCTTTTTTAATGAAACCTACTTTCAACACATAATAATGAAAGCAATAATACTTAAACATCGAAAATATCACACAAACAAAAAAAATAAATTAACAAAAAATACCTAGACATCCTTGTGTGGTTGTTTGGCTATCCTTTTTATCGATGAATCCTTTTTTTAAAACTTTACTTTCACTCCATCATCTATCAAATAACTTGTCCATGCATGATCTGCATTAGAAGAGCACAAACTTTTAATTAGATATATAACAAAAAAACATATAATTATACATGCTCACATAGTCATATACACACCCCTAATAAAAATCAAACCAAAGTATATAAGAAAAAATATGATGACAACAAAAAGTGCACCAGACGATTATCAGAGTCCATGTATTTATATAGTGTTGGTTACCTGATTAAAAGGAAAGCAACGTTCCCTTAAAGTAAGAATTAAATCATGGGGTTTTCCTTTATATATATAAAGATATTGATGATTGGATCAGCGTTTAAGAGAATATTAACATACTATATTTAGTTTCCTCCGTTAGAAAATAGTTGAGAATTTATTTAATATTATAAAGGCAAAAATATTAAAATTGTATATTTACTTTCCTCCAATAGTAAAAATTTAAAATACAATTAAGATATTTTCTAATAAAATAATTTAGGAGACTATTAAAATTGTAAATTTATTTTCTTCCACCAGTAAAGATTTTAAAGGCAAGAATATTAGAATTGTATATTTAGTTTCCTCCATTAATAAAGATTTTGAAGGCAAAAATATTATAATTGTATATTTAGTTTCCTCCACTATATTAGTAAAAATTTTAAAGTCAATTGAGATATTTTCAAATCTTTAACATTAATTATTCAAAGAAAGTTATATCAAGTCCTACAAATTCAAAAATAATAAGGAAGTTGTAATTTTCTAAATCAAAGAAAGTTCTATCAAGTCCTACAAATTCGAAAATAATAAGGAGGTTGTAATTTTCTAAATCAAAGAAAGTTCTATCAAGTTTTAAAATAATAAAAGAAAGTTCTATCAAGTTTGAAAATAATAAAAGTTTAATTTTCAATTTCCTAATTATTAAAATTAAAAATTGTAATCAAAGAAAGTTCTATCAAATTTGAAAATAATAAAAGAAAGTTCTATCAAGCCTACAAATTCGAAAATAATAAGGAAGTTGTAATTTTCTAAATCAAAGAAAGTTCTATCAAGTCCTACAAATTCGAAAATAATAAGGAAGTTGTAATTTTCTAAATCAAAAAAAGTTCTATCAAGTTTGAAAATTAAAAAAAAAGTTCTATCAAGTTTGAAAATAATAAAAGTGTAATTTTCAATTTCAAATCAAAGAAAGTTCTAGCATGTTTGAAAATAATAAAAGAAAGTTCTATCAAGCCTACAAATTCGAAAATAATAAGGAAGTTGTAATTTTTTAAATCAAAAAAAATTCTATCAAGTCCTGCAAATTCGAAAATAACAAGGAAGTTGTAATTTTCTAAATCAAAGAAAGTTATATCAAGTTTGAAAATTAAAAAAAAGTTATATCAAGTTTGAAAATAATAAAAGAAAGTTCTATCAAGTTTGAAAATAATAAAAGTGTAATTTTCAATTTCCTAATTATTAAAATTAAAAATCAAAAAAAGTTCTATCAAGTCCTACAAATTCGAAAATAATAAGGAAGTTGTAATTTTCTAAATCAAAGAAAGTTCTATCAAGTTTGAAAATAATAAAAGAAAGTTCTATCAAGTTTGAAAATAATAAAAGTGTAATTTTCAATTTCCTAATTATTAAAATTAAAAATTGTGAAAAATTGAGAAAATTAGAAAAATAGAACGGAGCGATTCTAGAGGCGCCACCTCACCGCCCCCGTCTTCTCCTTTATATAAGTATATTGATTGGAACTATACATAAATTCAAGAGAAAAGATATTTAAGAATTTTTAAATAGAAAACTTTTAAATTATCAAAATACACTTTTTAGTATTTAAATATAATTCTATTATTAATCAGGTACACTTTTTAATATTAGATCTAACAATTCTCATCGATCTATTTAAGATCTAACTGTAATTATTAATTTGGTCGTATAGTGATCGTACACGGACCAGATCGATTTTAATTTTTTCTTAAATTGATTTTAATATTTTATTGAAATAAAAATAGAATTTATAAATTTAAAAGAATTAGGAAAAAAATTAAATTGGTGCTACAATAAAAAAAATTATTTATTAAAATTTGCTATATCTTGAGTTTTAGACAACAAATTTTAACGATTTTACGGCCCATGCGAAGCTAACAAAATTATCTTTAATTTAATGATGGTTTAATAATTTTTATCTAACTGGAACTATCCATAAACTAAAGAGAAAAGATATTTAAGAATTTTTACATAAAAATTTCTATTCAATATAGAAAACCCATTTATAATTGGTTTAAATTATCAAAATACACTTTTTAGTATTTAAATACTATCCTATTATTAATCAAATACAATTTTTAATATTATATCTAACAGTCCTCATCTATTTGAATATTTATAGTTTTATAATCCAACGGATCATATACTTTTGGTAGTACAGTGACCGACCAAAGTTTTGGATAAGATCTCCCTTACGCTTATTATATATAAGGAGTTAATGAGCTTTCTTATTTAAAATTTATGATAACGGACCAAACTATTTTATATACATATTTTAATTAAGACACATAACTATACTTTCAAATTAATAACCCTCTTTTTTTCTAAAATTATTACGGACAATGTATATAAAATTATTATCAAGTCATATCATTTAAAATTTTAAGCCTACTTAATTTATATCTTAAAAATTTCACATATAATATCAAAAACAATATGTGCATCGCACGGGTTTTAATCTAGTATAATAAGAAGCGTAACAAAGATCTTATCCAAAATTTTGGTCCATCTACCGCCAAACTTATAAGAACGTTACATCTTAAATAGATGAATGAGAACCGTTGGATCTAATTTTATAATTGTATTTGATTGTTAGTATGATTATATTATAATACTAAAAAGTATATTTAATTAATACAAAATAAATATAAGTAGATTTTCTAAATTGAATAGAATTCTCGATATAAAATTCGTAACTTTCTTTTCTCTTCGGGTTGTTTCACTTGGATATTGATTCTTAAACCATCAATAAATTAAAAATTATTATGTGACCTTCGCGTGGACTGTGAAATCGATTATATTTGGACTGTGAAATCGTTCAAATATGATTTTTAGAATTCAAGATAGAGACAAAATAGTAACTTTCCAAGTTGACTAATTAATACAGTATAATGATCTTAACTAAATCCAGTATGTTTTCTATTAGAATTTTTAATGTATTTTTCGCTACTTTTATAGATTTTCTACTTTGAATAGAATTATTAATGTAATTTAACTTTTTCGCTACTTTTATATATATATATATATATTACTTTACTATATATTAAATCACAGCACAAGGGCAAAAAGTATCAATTAATTGTTTGTAAAGTTACGCTTTTACCCCTATTTTTTGAAAAATAACAAAAATACCACTACTATATTATTATGCAAAAATGTATCAATATTTGCTATAATATAGAATCGAACATCCAACCTCCTTCTAAGAGATCCATAACCACTACGCTAAATTATTTTTTGAGTTTACTAATTAATTGGTTGTGAATTTACGATTTTACCCCTGTTTTTTGAAAAATAACAAAAATACCACTACTATATTATTATGCAAAAATGTATTAATATTTTTAGAATATAGAATCGAACTCCCAACCTTCTTCTAAGAGATCCAAGGCATAACCACTATGCTACATTACTTTTTGATTTTACTATTAAGATTATATTCAATCACAACACAAGGGCAAAAAGTGTCAATTAATTGGTTGTGAAGTTACGATTTTACCCCTATTTTTTGAAAAATAACAAAAATACCACTACTATATTGTTATGCAAAAATGTATCAATATTTGTTAGAATATAGAATTGAACCTCCAACCCCCTTCTAATAGATCCAAGGGATAACCACTATGCTACACTACTTTTTGAGTCAACTATAAAAAGTTTATTAGATAAGCCACCTCATTTCCTCTTATCTTATAATTTGTTTTTGAACCTTTGAGTAGATAAAATAGAGAAAAATATTCCTAAGATCATCCTTAGGTAACTACCTAAAATTATATTAATTTTCTATACAAATATTGATGACAATTTTGTTAATCTGAAATCCACCTGACATGTTTACAATTATACCTTAGTGCATTCATATGCAAAACACTTTTAACATTCGGTAGTTACCTAAGGTCACCCTTAGGAACATCAAACCCAATAAAATATTGGTCTTTATTATTTATATAAATCTAATTTTGTAATTTTTACGCAATTTTGTATATTTATATATTCATTCATCGCTATAAATTTTTTATTATAATTGTATGTTTTCGATTAAATAAATGTTAGTTATTTTGTTGATAATTCATATTTTTATTTAATATTATATAACTCTATTATACTTAATTAGAATTAATTAATTATTTATACATAAAATATAATATGGGTAAAGGGAATCTAAAGTTATCTTTAGGAAATTTTCCTAAAGTTAACATATTAAAGTGGGTTGTTTTGGCTTCACCAAGTCTCCAAAACTTATTTTATTCTAATTTTTAATTAAAATACATATGTTTATATTATTATCAACACTTTTCATGTAAGAATTGGCGTTAATATAAGAAAATTAATTTTTTATAGATTCACACGTCACTCTATACATATAGAAAAATAGTTTTCCTGAGATTATCTCAGGCACAATTCCCTGAGATACACAAGATAACACTATCAAACCAACTATCCCAATATCTAGCATATTTTTCTTTAAAGTAAAAAAGGAAACTTAGAAATAAATATTAATGATTACCAAATAAATTATGTGAATATAAGGAATATATCTTAATAAATTTCCCGAGGTAATCTCAGGAAACATATTCTCATACATATATATTTACATTTTTAACATATTAATACACTTAGAACACAATTACAAGTAATTAAGGTGGTGTTAAACACAATTAAAATCAAAATTTAATGTTAGATTTTATCGATAAACACTAAACAATTTAGTTTACTATAGTTAACTTTAGGAAAATTTCCTAAAGGTAACTTTGAATCCCATTTACCCAATATAATATTGAAATTTGATCCAATATACGGAGTATTGTATATGTTATATATCTCATTATTTGTTATTTCTAAAATTTAAAATTAAGAAAGTTAGAATTAAAATTATGCAACGGTAATGTTTATACACTTTATTCGTCGCATCCATTTCTTAGCAAATATCTTTTCAAAATGTACACGTCATTTGTTAATATTTTCTAAAATTACATGTCATTCTTTATTAACTTCGGTATATCTCTAATTTACCCGTATTTTCTTCAAATTGTTTTCCATTCTACCCCCCCCCCCCCCCCCCGCGTTTGATGTTCGAGCTAGAAATTTATGGCTCGGTCGAGCTCGAACTCGAGCCCGAACTATTTAGTCAAGCTCGAACTCGACCCTGGCAGTGTTCGGTTCGGTTCGGCTCGTTTACAGCCATAGCTCCAATAGACTCTTAGTGGCTCTTAAAATCACTACAAGTGTCTTCTCTCTCCTCAATTTTAAGAGCTTTATTCCCACTCTTAACTATTATTATATATTATATCCTTCAAAACAATCTCTTTATATCTTCACTATCTTTTGTCATCAATGAATTCAACTTACATTAAATAATATAATCTGCATAATAACTAGCTCTCCACTCCGAGATTTTTCATCTGTGAAGATGTCTCAATAGAGTATCTTGTGGAGCATACTCGAGGACTAAACAATAATCTGGTATGTCATCATCATCACGACCCAAGCTTGAATCGAAACATCTTAGGATATACCTAGAGCCTTCAGTTGTGTCGTACACATATTTTTCATGTCTCAAGGATGATGAATTTCGAATTGGGGCAGTCTTTAAGTAAACATATAGAACTAAGCTTGGTGATCCATGTAGAGCTAACAATTTTGATGATTGTGCGAGAAATATTTTTCCAAACACACTTTGTCCCAATAGCCTCCTCTTGGTCTAAGTCATGGATCCTGAATGAATGATTAAAAAACGTGAAAAAGATAAAAATATGAGAGTTAATAATTATGTTAGTTGGTGAGCAAGAGTGATAAGTAAATATGCAGAAAGAAGAGTTTCTGAAGGAGTAAAGTTCAATACCACCCTTATATATTCGAGCAAAAGAATATCTATGTTCAGTATCTCTGTTTTGATCCGAGGAAAGAAAGGATGACATGAGGAGATAGAAGACCATAATAACAAACCACCAAAATGGTTTTAGGCAGCAGAACCAACAAAAACACTATCAACACAAACAATAATACTAACACAGGGAAGTTGAAGATACTAACACAAAAAATTAACAATTAATAGTAAAATAACAATATCAAACTGCTTTTAAAAAAAACAATACCATACCATATTAAAATAATTTATCAATAAACTAAAAATATGATATGCCTATTAATAATAAACTAACGCAGGGTTCACAATTAATATATATCACAATATTGTCTATTTAACCACAAAGCAATGCAAGAGAAATGTAAGTAGAAATCATGAATTCAACACAAAGAAGAAGAAGAAAAAAAAAACAAATGAAAGGAGCTATGATTTACCTATAGTTTATTTCTCTGTGTTGAGTTGTGGAGGGTGAAAGTGTTGTGTGTTGAGTTAGAGTGAGATAGTGAAATAAAAAATGACCTTTTTTACATATGTTGGGCATACACCCCTAACGGTGTCACTCAGACTGTAAGCAAATTTTAAATGAACATCTATATTTGATTTTGTACAAGGTAAGAAAACCAACATCTTTTGTTGGAAATTGTCAGTGTGTGTAGGTGTTAATGTAAATGTTAATGAAAAATGGGGGAAAATACCAGGTTTATGTGTGTTGACCGGAATATTTCATTAAATATTGGAAAAACACTCTAGATTAATATTATTTTTTGTTGTAGATTACCGAATTGTGCATCTTGAACATATCCCGTTGCTTGAAGATTTATTTGTTCTTCCTAATAGTATATGCTAGCCAGAGGCGAAGTACATTTTTCATTTCATAGGGATCTTTGCGTTAATATGTGCATTTGCAAATTATCTAAACTCTCTTAGTTGACAACTCAATCAATTTTTTCTTTTTCTCTTCCTTGTAGTCTTTATGTATTTATTTTCTCCTTTCTCATAAACATGACCAAAATTTTGTGTTTTAAATTGTCTCGAATGAGTATGCCCACCCTTTTCGCTAATTATGGACAATTATAATCGAATTGATGTGAAAATTGTTGTTTCTCAAAAAATATTATTCACGTCTAGATGTAGGCCCGTGCAAGGCACGAGTGAAATAATTTCTTGCACAAACATGTACATATATAAAATTATTTTGTAATTAAAAATATGGTAAATGATAATATTTCGAATTTATGTTATATGTGTATAGTATTTTTCTAAATATTTTTATTTAATTTGATTTTATAAAATTTGGATAAATTTCTAAAAGATAAAGATCAAATGATTATATTTAATTGTCAAAATACTAATTTAGTTTTAGATGACGTGAAGTGAACTTTATGAAATTCAACTATTGAATGTAATATAATTGATTATTTTGACATAGTTTTCGGTATATATTTAATCATGTGTTTTTAATGAAATAACATATTATTTTTAAAATATGAAATTAGTCATGTATGTGAGACTGTGCCGTGAACACATCATAAAATCTCTTAGTTTTAAGTCCATGTATAACATGGATGTATGTAAATTAATATAATTTTGATAAAGAACAGTATATCTGTAAAATATAAAGTTGGTTATTTATGTAAAACTACTGTGAACACATCCTAATATCTTTATATTTATGTAAAGTTGGGTTGTCTTACTCTTTTTTTATATCAACATATTTGTACACTTAAACTCAACTGTCTATTTTTAGTTTAATATTTATTACACATTATCTAAGATCCTATTTCAAAAATTATACAAATATAAACATTTTTATATACAATTTAGAATCATTTTTTAACTCAACCTTAAATTTATCCCATTCAATTTTAATATTTGAATTATAATTGATCTTAATATTGATCTTATACGAATACAGAATTTACCTAAATAGTTTAATATCTATATAAAGTAATTATTAAGTAATTTACTTTTTTTTATCTAGACTTGGTTATATTTTTACGTAAAATCGCTAGACGATGACTAATCGATTCGATTTTGTTGAAATCGGGTTTAAAAAATCAATTTTAATAAAAATCAGCGAAGAAGTCATAAAATTCGGTCTAATCAGTTGAAAATTGACATGATTTGTAACAATTAGTAAATATACAGGAAAAAGTTAAAATTGAAAAGGGCTAAAAGTTGAATTAAAAAAAATAAGAAAAACATTGTAGAATAAAATGATCTAAATTCTACTTATAAAATTATTCATAAAACGTTATTCTTCAGAAAGAAAACTATATCAGGAAATACAATTTATTCTTTTATTAAATTAAGAAATGGATTAACAATTGTAAAATCCCGTTAATTTTTTTAAATTTTTTATATTAGATATTAAATAAGTTTTATTTATTTTAATTAGTTGGAAGATTCTAGAATTATCTGTGTACAAATTATTAAGATGTGTTATTATCGGAAAGAAGTGTGAAATTGTTTTAGAAAATCAGTAGCATTTAATTTAGAATATTTGTGTGAATAAGCATATTTTAATTTATATATTATTTAGAGGGATTGGACAATTTTTAGGAGAAAATTCTAGTCTCACCTAAATTATTTTAGGGTTTTGTGTAGCTATATAATTAACCCTTAGGACAAAAAGAAAACCGGCACAGACTCTCTTCACCGACAGGATCAGTTCGTGTATTTTTGGGATTTTACGTGTCGACTTTGAGGTAAGTACTTTTGACTTACTTTTCGTTTTTGAAAAAGATAAGTATATTGGGATTTTGATTTTGATTTCGTATAAGATATAAGAATTGTGTTTTGAACTGTATAAGATATAAGTATTTTTGAATTTCAGAACACAGTCTCTACGTTTCGAACCCGTTCATAATTTACGCTATAGTTCCGAAACTAGCATTAGATACCCTTAGTAGGCGCACAAGTGTGCAACTTTAGATACCTATTAAGGGTGCGTAATTATTGAACTTTAGATGTCGGTCACTGACAAAGTGTGACATATAAGAATAAAAATAAGATTCCGGCTACTGCGAAAGTGTGGTCGTAGAGCAAGACTGTGGTATTTTCGATTTTCGATTTTCGTTCTCTTTCTATTTCTGAATCTATTTTAGATTCTGAATTTTTAAAATATAAACTTTGGGCTGGATTTATTTTGCAAACGTTTTACAACTTATTATTGTTTTGAGAAAATTTGTTTTGTTAAAAATACCCACTGATTTTTAAGAATATATGTTTGTCAATTGTACTTACTGAGCTGTGTATCTCACCCATTTTCTAATATTTCAGGTTCTGATTTTGGAAGCTAAGTAATAATAAGGATGTGGACTTATGGATTTCGTGCTATGTGATTTTGCATAAGGCTATTTGAATAATTTGATTATCTCTTAGACATTAAATATTGGAAATATGGAGTTGCGTCTCCATTTTTATGTTTTTGAATTATTGAGTTTGACCGCTGCATTTGACTTTGTGGAATATTTGCTTTATTGAATACATAATTATATTTTATTTAAGTTTCGTATTAAGAAATAATAGTCCAAAAATTCGGGATGTCACATACTCTCGAAAACTCGATGTGTCAAGTTGCCGGAGGTGGGGACACGAAGGCTGGTGGTATTATCCCACAATGGACATAGGTTTGGAGGTGGGGACACGAAGCTAGCCAGTATTATCCTACAATGGCTAGGGAGGTACGATCTTGGACCTATGGGCTATCCGTTCAAGCCTGACGAGGATGTCAGGAGTTTAAGTGGGGGAGTTTGTAACACTTCAGTTCCACGTCGAGGAGATTTGGGACTTTACTTCAGTTTATAAGGCAAAGTACTACTACTAAGTGCACCAACAAATCATGATCTTTTGGGGGCCTATGGTGGGTTTGTCGTTACCCAAGTTGGCTGCATTTGGGCAAGTAGGCTTCGGCTTATTCGGACTCGGAATCGGGACTTGACCCAATTTTCGAAAAAAGCTTAGGATTTGACCGGGGTTGTCAGGTTCGACCCCTGTAGACTACCTTTTAGGTTTGACCTGTGAGCTTGGGCCTTCTATTTTATGTTATATGATATAAATGATATTTTGTATCTCGAAATATTGTAGATGTCAGGAAACTATTCGTTTAGCAAGAAGGTATCCTATAATACCGAGGAGGACCCTAACGAGGGTGGTTACGAGAGTGACAATTCTATTAACCGACCTCACCCCGAGGAAGCTGTTGATGAGTCCTTAGAGGAAGATCCAAGAGGCAGAAATTCGATATTTAAAAGAGCTGAACGAGAACTACATGGAAAGGATGACGCTCAATGATGAAAAGATATATGGCGCAATAGATACGTTGAAGACTCGAACATAAACGGTGGAAATGGTCATCTCCAAGGTCTGTGGAATGTCATTGAAGAAGTGGTGCCGTCATGGACGAGAAAATGCAATGAAGAGCATTTTTATGGAGACCCGAATATGGATCAAAAAGACTCAGAGGGACGTGGAGAAGGAGCTAGAACGCTTATATGATTGATTTAATTACAATGTTATTATTCACGAGAGTGCGAGAGATATTTTTAGAAAAGACCTTGGCTATGTTTAGCTATGAGAAACCCTACGATTTCGTTTTGTTTTGATATTTGAATTTTGGAATAAATTAAGTATTGATATGATATTGTGTTTTGTCTCTTTACATAATATTTTTGTGTAAGAGGAATTGTTTTATTGTTTAAGAAAATATGGACGGAGAGAACAACAACCAGAATGGCAATGGAAACCCGAGCAATCAGGGTGGCAATAACAATGGAGGTGACAATAACAATGAGGAGGGAAACGTCTTTGACCAACTAGTTGAAACTCTAGCTGTGCTCGTGAATTAGCAACAAAGCATTGTATCTCAGTTCAAGCGCTGAAACCCACCAACTTTTGATGGGGCAACTGATCCGGCCATAGTAGAGATGTGGATACAGGATATGGAAAAAGATTTTGGACTTCTCGGTAGCAATGAGGAGCAGAAGGTTACTTTAGCTGTGTATTAACTGCAAAGGAGCGCTTATGACTAGTTTTTCATGGAGAAAAGAAAGAATGAGTCTGCAACCACTGAAGGAGACCCGGAACCATATACATGGGCAAAGTTCAAGAAGGCTCTAGAAGACAAGTACTTTATGAGAACCATTCGTCTACAAAAAAGAGGGACTTCCTTCTGCTCGAGCAAGGTGGGAAGACTGTCATCGAATATGATGCAGAATTCGCGAACCTTGCAAAGTATGCGCCTACTTTGATCTCGGATGAAACCAACAAAACAAGGAGATTGGAAGAGGGACTCCGGAGCGAAACCGGGAATTATGTAGCGTCGTTTGAACTTCGGACATACGAGGCTGTCCTCAATAAGGTTCTAATGATCGAGAGAGGCTTGGCAGAATCTGAGAAGACAACAGACAACTGGAACAAGAAGAGGTTCATTCCAACAAGTGGATTTTTGTCTCAAAGAGGACCATTCAAGAAGCAAAACGTGTACGATCAGATTTGAGGCCAGGGTGATCAAGAGAAGTGTTCGAGATGTGGTAAGAACCATACATATAAGGACTGCCGATGGAATACAGGTGCCTGTTTTCACTACGGAGAAGTAGGACACAAGATTTTTGAGTGCCCACACAATCCACTTCCAAGGAAGGGAGCAGACAACAAGCCAGGAAAAGGACGTGTATTTCAGCTCACTACCATTCGTGACAACTACCGCAATTAAGGTATGATTTCTTTTCAACTATGTTTTACATTATTTTAGTGTTTGTGTGAATTTGGGGACCAAATTCTTCTAAGGAGGGAATAATGTAAAATCCTGTTAATTTTTTTATTTTTTTTAATATTAGATATTAAATAAGTTTTATTTATTTTATTTAGTTGGAAGATTCTAGAATTATTTGTGTATAAATTAATAAGATGTGTTATTATCGGAAAGAAGTGTAAAAAGATTTCTGAAAATCGGTAGCATTTAATTTAGAATATTTTAATTTAAATATTGTTTAGAGAGATTGGACAATTTTAGGAGAAAATTCTAGTCTTACCTAAATTATTTTAGAGTTTTGTCTAGATGTATAATTAACCCTTAGGACAGAAAGAAAACTAGCATAGACTCTCTTCGCCGACAGGATCAGTTTGTGTTTTTTTGGGATTTTAAGTGTCGACTTTGAGGTAAGTACTTTTAACTTACTTTTCGTTTTTGAAAAAGATAAGTATATTGTGATTTTGATTTTAATTTCGTATAAGATATAAGAATTGTGTTTCGAATTGTATAAGATATAAGTATTTTTGAATTTTAAAACACAATCTCTACGTTTCGAACTCGTTCATAATTTACGCTATATTTCCGGAACTAGCCTTAGATACTCTTAGTAGGCGCACAAGTGTGCAACTTTAGATACCTATTAAGGGTGCATAATTATTGAACTTTAGATGCCGGTCACTGGCAAAGTGTAACATATAAGAATAAGAATAAGATCCCAGCTACTGGGAAAGTGTGACTGTAGAGCAAGATTGTGGTATTTTTGATTTTCGTTCTCTTTATGTTTATGTTTCTGAATCTGTTTTAAATTCTGAATTTTTAAAATATAAACTTTGGGCTGGATTTATTTTCCAAACGTTTTACAACTTATTATTGTTTTGAGAACATTTGTTTTGTTAAAAACGCTCACTGAATTTTAAGAATATATGTTTGTCAATTGTACTTGCTGAGCTGTGTAGCTCACCCATTTTCTAATATTTCATGTTCTGATTTTGGAAGCTAAGTAATAATTAGGACATGGACTTATGGATTTCGTGCTATGTGATTTTGCATAAGGCTATTTGAATAATTCGATTATCTCTTAGACATTAAATATTGGATTTATGGAGCCGCGTCTCCATTGTTATGTTTTGGAATTATTGAGTTTGACCGTTGCGTTTGACTTTGTGGAATATTTGCTTTATTGAATAAACAATTATATTTTATTTAAGTTTCGTATTTAGAAAATAATAGTTCAAAAATTTGGGATGTTACATCAATGAATTCAAAGGGGTTTAACTCTACTTCTCTTTGGCCTTCATGGGTTAATGCTACAGTTCTTAAGCGACAACATTTCTGGCTCATGCCCGAGCCTACGGACTGCTCCTGGATTTGGCGAAAGGTCTTGCAGCTTAGGTCGACTGCACTGCAGTTTATATCCTATAACATTGGCAACAGTTTGCTTATTTCTCTTTGGTTCGATCCTTGGTGGAATAGATCCTGTCTTGCTTCTCAAAATTGTGATCCAATCATTTCACAATCAGGTCTTCCTGTTGGGGCTACTATCAACACTATAACACATACGGGACAGTGGACGCTTCCGCAACCAAACTCTAGGCTACATCATGTTCAACACAATTTTCTATATTGGCTTCGGACATTTAATTATCCGGAATTCAATCTTCATGCAACTGATGTAATTCTTTGGAACGGGACGCCTCTCAAAAAACTAAGGATTTGGCACATATGGGATTCAATCAGAATTAAAAGGCCTCCTGTTTCTTGGTCTAAGTTAGTGTGGCACAAATTGTCCATTACTCGCTATGCTCACCATCAGTGGGTTTTGTGTTGGAACCGCTTACCCACCCTTCATCGGCTTGCTTCTTTTGGATTACCGGTCCCTCAACATTGTTTCTTATGTGTTGGAGGGATTGAGACGGCCTCTCATCTTTTTGTCACTTGTTCTTACAGCTCTTATGTCCTGACACAAATTGCCGAAAAGCTTCACATTTCGTTTACTGCAACTACTTGGGAGAGCCTTATGCTTGAGTGGGGTTCTGTCTCTAACACTACTCGAAGACACATTGCTTTACTAGCTCTTCAGGTGTTCTGTTATCACTTATGGCGAGAAAGGAATGCTCATGCCCACGGAAAAGGATGCTTCGGCCCTACTAAGCTTTTGGATGGAATTGTCTTAGATATAAAAACAAAACTTGGTAGTTCAAAATGGTTTCTAAATATTGATTGTATAGATGCTTACTCGTATTGGTTATTTACCTAGTTGCTAGGTTGTATTTTTTGCTTTCTATTCACAATCTTCTTTTTGTAGATTGTTTTTAGATAGTCCTCTCTATGGCCTGTCATAGAGCATGGGTTAATCCCTTGTATATCTTTTTATATATATAAACAACTTAGCAAAAAAAAAAGGGGTTTAAAAGTCGGTATTAACTATCAAGTGAAAGTTTAAAATTGATAATACTTTGTTTATTTAATAGGTGTTTGAGACAAATAAAAATAGTTTGAAAGTTGGATGTAATAAGTCAAGTTGGGTTTGGAGAGCGACAAATTGATAGAATCAATACTGATATATCAGCCATTCATGTCAATATTCCTTTAATTTTTTAACAATTTTAGCGGATGAAATGTATTCGAAAGTTTTTATTGGTTTAAGTAGTTGATTGTAAATTTTTTCAGTGGGATAATTTACTTGCAAGTTGGCATTTGATGTAATAGCCATTTAACCCATTTCATAATATAAATATTTTTTTGGATACTCCTTCGGGCTAGTAAAAGTGTTCAAGTTCAATATTCCAAAATTAAATTCATTAAGTTTTGACTATGAATTAATTTTTTTTCGTAATATTACACAAATACCGACTTGACTTATCGGATCCAACTTTCAAACCTCAGATGGTCTATTAAAAATGGTGCCTCGGTTTTGTTCTGGGGGGACTGTTGGTTGGAAGGAGATTTTACCTGACTAAGTGTAAAATTCAATAGACTGTATAATATTTCCAAGACCAAAACTTTACTCGTGAGGGATGTGTGATCTATCTAGAAGAATCCAAGCACACAATCAAGGGATCCCTGGACAAGGAATTTAAGGCCATGGGAGCTCAATGAGATTTGTAAAACCAATGAAATAAGATACAATAGTACTGTCACAAGGTGAGGATATTCTGAATTGGACTTTCTCATGTAGGCCCTATTCTTGTAAGGATGGCAGATCATGGTTCATAGATGAGAGGAGGGAATCCCCTAGGATATGGCAAATCATTTGGAAAATAAAAGCACCTCCTAAAGTCTTAATTTTCTTATGAAAGGTGGGAAATGAGATCCTTCCAACTAAATCTATGTTGAAGAGAAGACGACTAGATAATATGATCTCTAGCGAAGCCTGTCTATTTTGTAACTCCTCGTGTGAATCTCAAGAACATATATTATGGGGTTGTTACAGAATCAAAGGAATATGAAACACATTTTTGACTGGTGGGGCTCTCAAATTTGTTCTCCAAAATGTATTTTAGAGAGTTATGGGAATGGTATAAATTGTTCAAAAATCCGAGAGTAAAAGAGTGTTGGAAAATTGCATTGTGTGCAACCTTGTGGTCCATTTGGCCATGTAGAAATCAACTAGTGTTTGAAAACATCAACATAAGCAATGAAGAGTTGGTATTATTGATCAAACTTAGAACAATGAAATGGATTGAAGCCTTAAATCTTTGCAAGATAGAAAACCAGGACTATTGGATGATAAATCCAGTGGGGTTAATTCTGGAAAACTCTCCTAGGCAAAAAATAAATTTCATGGGCTCTGGTCATGAGTTTTTTGGTTTCATTGATGGTTCTTTTCTCTGTCAGAATGATGGTACACAAAGAGCAGGGATAGGGGGATTTGTTAAGGATAAACATGAAATGTTAGTTTTCATCTTCTCAGGTCTTACTAAGCCTAAAGATGCATTTGATGCGGAATGGGAAACATGTAAATTCCTACTTGAGAAATTTTGGGAAGGTAGATGGAGGCATGCTAGTATTCTAATTTGTTCTGATAATTTTACACTTATTCATCTTTTGGCAAAAATGAAAGCAGGCTTATTGGATCATGATCCCACTCATGCAAATTCGTTTAGGGACAAAGTCCTAAATCTTAAAGTCTCGTTTCAGTCAATATTGAGAGTATTAAATGTTGGGGCTGATGATTTAGCAGTACGGGGTAGATCAAATACTAAAATTATTTGGTCTTGGTGTGCTTAATATGGGCTTCTGTTTTCCTTTTAATCTTAATATTAATGGGCTTTTGGGCTTGTTAATATGATTTTATTGGTGAATTTTTATCAGAGTCTGAGTATAGTTTGTGGAAAATATCGGGAATTATAAGAGTCCATGGCAGCTGTATCAAATAGTTTTGGAACTTGTGTTATACAGTGTAGAGCCAGTAGTTATTGTATCCCTAGGAATTGTGCTCTTTTTAAGCCTCCTGACCTTTTAATCTTTTATTCACCTTTCTCTCTTCTTCTCACAAAATGAAATGGGCTGGAGTGAATTGGAGAATGCCAAAATCAGGCTATGTAAAAATGAATGTTCATGGTCACTTCCAAGACATCCTGTTTCCTAATGGGAATAGGTCTGGAATAGGTGTTGTTATCAGGGATAGTAGAGGGATGATCAAAGGTCTCTTCGCGAGTTCCCTGTGTATCCAGGAATAACGCAATAACGAGTTGTATGCACTACTTGAAGGTCTGACTAGATCTTACATTCAGGAGTACGATTTTGTTGAGTTGGAGTCCGACAATGTGGGAGCTATCTGGGAATGAGACAACTCATCTTTAGCAGCGGTTCCAGATCATCATTATGTTATCCAACAGCTAAATCAGAGGAAGTCAGATCAATATCTATCCTTGAAGATAAATCATATCGATGAGGATGCCAATGCTATGGCCATTTATCTCGCTCAGCATGGAGCTGCAAACTATGACCAAATGGTGATTTTCTCAGAGCCGTTTGGAAGGATCTTTGAAATATGGTGTAGTGACATGGGTCTCGGCCTTGTGGAAGCTCCGTTTTTGGGTGTATTGGAAGAGGATATTAACATGGATGCAGCTAATGATGTGGTTATCAATGAAGTCGACGATGGTGAAGGAGGTCAGGAGGCTGATCAGATGGACTAAATGAATATGTTTGGCTTTTGCATGGGTTGTTCAGTTTAATAGTACTTTAAGTGGTTGTATGGGTCTGTTCTCTGGCTGATGTTTCTCTTTTCATGGAGTAGTGTTTTTTCAGTTTATGCTCTTTAGTGTCTTTGTGGATGTCATGCTTCCTAGTGGATTAAGATGTAATTCTCGTACTGGGCTTAAGCCATTATCTATTCTATTTTCTTTGTGTTTCAAAAAAAAAAATCAATTTAACTTCAAAAAGTTATAATAGGAAGATTTTATTGAGATGAATAAAATACTTCATTTATTGATAACGTGTGATTTATTTATTTTTGTTTTATAAGATACTTATCTATCTATCTATTTATACTATCAATACTATTATATAATAGACGAAACATTAAAAGTTTGGTTGGTCGGTATATTACGTTGTGATTTTACTTAATTGTCCTTATACTTCGTGTTTTTACCTAATGTTGTGGATTAAAAAACGTACTTGTGTGAATTTAATGAGCTTCGAGCTTTAATGGCTGCACTCGTGTTTTTGGACTAAATTGGTCCTCACAAGATGCCTACGTATCTCAATTCGTTATTGAGAATCAAGCCAAGACGTAGTTCTGATTGTAGGATCAGGGTTCTTATATAGGCGTCTGGAGCCTAGTATTTATGGTATGTTTAGGAGTCTTAGCGAATAAGTCTCCTTTTCGATATTGGATAAACATTGTATTGCTTGTAGGATAAGTCTTTTCCTTATCGATAAAGGTTATGACTCATTAATTGCCTTTAATTGGGATTCCGGATCCTTCTTTGACCAATTTGCCATAATTTGGGCTCTTTTAATGAGCTGTATATTTTCCCTATTCATTAATTACGAAATTAATGAATAATTAGGGTGTCGGGCCTTAAATATCGACCTTTTGTTTGACCAGTCGATTATATTTCTAAAATTACTTTTCTGACCATATCATTTGCCCCCCAACTTCTAGGAAAATCTCCCTGGGGTTTTCGTAGAAGTTACAGCGTGTTTTTCCCAAAATTTTCCATTTTTCAGGGCACTTTTGACCTTAATTTAGGTCATTTTTCGACCAGGAATTCGACCTGGAATCAGTACAAATTCGACCTGGAATTTCGACCAGGAATCAGTACAAATTCGACCTGGAATCTCGACCAGGAATCAACACAAATTCGACCTCGTTTCTGGTCCCAGGTCGATGGATTCGACCTCAGATTCTCGGTCATTTTCGACCAGGATCGTTCGACCTCGTTTAACCTTTTTTCGACCTCGTTTCTGGTCCCAAGTCGATGGGTTCGACCTCGAATCATAGGTCTTTTTCGACCTCATGATTTCGACCTCGACCCAGTATGTTTTCGACCTGGAGCTGTTGACCTCGACTCGTAAGTCATTTTCGACCTCGTTTTGCCGATTTTGTTTCTAGTATTCTTTCGACCTTGATTGGTCGTGAGGTCGTTGGTTTCGACCTCGACTCATAGGCCAATTTCGACCTGGATTTGTCGACTTCGTTTCCACGTGTTTTCGACCAGGATTCTATGATTTCCCGGTTTTATTTCGGAGCGAAGTCGATTAATACGACTTCAATTCCCCATGTAATTTCGATCTCTTTTGCTCGATTTCAACTAGCCATTTTTCGATTAGGAATTTCTGATTTCCTGACTTTATTTTGGTACGAGGTCGTACAATATGACCTCGATTTCCCATGTATTTTCGATGTCAATCTCTCGACTTCGATCTAGGGTCTTTTTCGACCTCGTTTTTCCAGTTTTTTATTTGATTTTTGTGCGAAGTCGATGGTCACGATCTCAATTCCAGGTGTATTTTTGACTTGGGTCGCACGACCTCGTTTTAGGGCCTTTTCGACCTCAAATCTTTAATTATTTCCCTTTATTTGGGAGTGAGGTCGTTTGATACGACCTCGTTTTCCCATATATTTTCGACTTCAAGCCTTCGATGTCGATCAAGGGTCTTTTTCGACCTCAATTTTGTTTTTACCTTGGTTTTATTCCAAGATTCTTTCTTTGGGCTTTTGATTAGCCTAATTGGGCTTAAATATTTCTAGCCTTGGGCCTAATTGGGCCTTATTAATTTTGGGCTTTGAATTTGCCTGAGATTTAATTTATTTGGGCCTTTGCCTTTGTAATCCATAAATGGATTTATGGGCCTTACCGGCTATAGACGGTTGCCATCCTTCAACCGGTTGATCTTCCAGTTATTCTCACTATAAAAGAGTGAGATTTCTCATTTTTCACTTTCCAAATTTTCTCTCTAGTTATCATAGTTTTTTCTCTCTTTTATTCCGCGGTAAGGCGATTCCCGGCGAGTTTTTCACGGTGGTGCCCTTGTTTTCTGGGATAAATCTTCATCCCTTGAAGATTTCTGGGTTTTCAATCTTCATCACTTGAAGATTTCTGGGTTTTTTGAAGATTTTTCTGGGAATTTTCCTTGAAGTTTTGAAGATTTGAAGTTTCTTTGAAGATTTTTCTGGGGATTTTCTTGAACGCTTGAAGATGTCTGACAAAGCTGCTCAACGCCTTCAAAGAATGAACAAAGCTTCTAAGAGAGGTATCATCATCCGTTCTTCTCATATGTCACTTCAAGATATGATTTTAGAACGTAGTGATGAATATCCCTCTGTGTCCCACTTAGATTCTTTCGACTGCAGTAATAAATTTCATGAAATCGACTTAATTAGGGACTATAATAAAATGTATAGGATTAGGTCCCCCTATAGATTAGTCCCAGCTGGCCCAGGGGACCGTTCTTGCCATTGGCGTCCTGATGCACTCTGCATTTACAAGGATGCCATTGTCGCAGGACTCAGGTTTCCCTTTCATGAGTTCATTCCCAGGCTTTTGGCTGATGTTGGGATTAACCCTTGCCAACTTCCTCCAAACGCCTGGAGAATCATTATGTGTTTCATTGTTCTTTGTTTGAAGAACAATTTCCCTTTATCTGTAGCTTTGTTTAGGAGAATTTTTCAATTTAAGAATAGTTCTTCCACTTCTTTGGGTTGGGTTTATATCAACCACCGTCCTTCCACTCCCCCCATATTTCACCCTAAATCCATTCCAGACAATAACCTCAAATGGAAGGAAGAGTTCATGTACTTGATTTGGGAAGGAGGGGATTGGGGCACCCTTTTTCGTAGTTCCTTTAGTAGGGTTTCGGATGGTAGCCCTAGTGATATCATCCTAACTGATGAAGAGGCCCATGCATATGCTGAGCTCACAAAGGATAATTATGCCACAATGGCTTGGGTGCTCCTGGATGAGTTTCTGTTAGATATAATTGCTAATGTTTGTTTATCAGTGTTTAAGCAACAGGTACTGACAAGAGTTTATCAGAAGCCGATCAGAGTTTAGTTAAACTCTGATAGGGTGAAGAGTTTAAAGGAAGCTAGTCAGAGTTTATTTAAAGTCTGACAAGGTGATAGTTGAATTAGCTGTCGGTGCAGAATTGAAGATTCTAGAAGCAATACATTCTGAAGATGGAAAGAAGCAGAATATATTGATACAGCTAAGGAAACAGGATAGAAGATAAGAAGCAATCCTTAATTGATATGAATTGTATAGCTAACTTGTAGGAATATCAATTAGAGAAGGATTGTATGTAGCTGTGTACTATATAAACACAGATAGGTTATCCCTAGAAGGGACGCGATCATTGAGATATTATTCTTGTAACCTAGAAGCTCTTTATGATTCATTAACATCATAAAGAGAGAAGCTGTTAATAAGATTACAGTTTTATTGATTCATAAACAGTGTTATTACTTATTGTTATTCTCATACATACTTGATTATATTGTGTATTCGGCCTAACAATTGGTATCAGAGCCAAGGCTGTTTAATATATACAGTTTTACGATTAAAACACAGTAATAATCATGTCTGAAGAAAATCAAAATCAAGTTCCTCCTGCGGCTGAACAGGTTAAGCCAAATTCTGTGAGTCGATATGAAACTATCAGGGTTCCAATTCTCAGGCCAATAGAGTATCCTATATGGAAGGTGAAGATGACCATGTTTCTGGAGGCTACAGATCCAGAATATCTTGACAGAATCAATAATGGTCCTCATAAGCCAACTAAATTATCTCCTGCTGTTGGTGATAAAGAACAGACACTGATTCCAAAGGAAAAGAAAGATTATACTCCTGAAGACATCTCATCAATTGCAAAGGATGCAAAGGTTAGACATCTACTCCACAGTGCTTTAGATAATGTTATGTCTAACAGAGTAATTGGCTGCAAAACGGCAAAGGAAATCTGGGATGCTTTGGAAGTAAGGTGTCAAGGAACCACTGCTATAAAGAAGAACAGGAAGACAATACTCACACAGGAGTATGAGCACTTTGATTCTAGATCTAATGAAACCTTGACTGAGACTTATGACAGGTTTTGTAAATTACTGAATGATCTGTCTCTGGTTGACAAAGAATATAATCTTGAAGAGTCAAATCTCAAGTTTCTCTTATCTCTACCTGAAAAATGGGATCTGAAGACGACCTCAATCAGAGATAATTATGATCTTGATGATACAGATCTTGATGAGATTTATGGCTTGTTAAAGACTCACGAACTTGAGATAGATCAAAGAAACAGAAGATCAAGCAAGAAGACAAAATCTGTTGCTCTCAAAGTTGAGGAGAAGCCCATTGAAAAGAAGGAATCATCAAAGAAGAAAGCCAAGGGAAAGGCTTTAGTCATTAAATCTGAAAGTGAGTCATCAAACTCTGATGATGACTCAAACTCTGATGAAGCTTCTGACTCTGAGGATGATGAAGAACAGTTGATGCAAATGGCGGCATTGATGGTGAAGACCTTCAAGAAGATGGGATTCAAGAACTCCAAGAAAGGAAAGAGATTCTCAAGGAGAGATTCAAATTCTGAGAAGAAGAATTTCAGAAAGTCTGATGGAAAAGATACCAAGTCTGGAAAGAAGGACAAATCTGAGATCCAGTGCTACAAGTGCAAAGAGATGGGTCACTATGCTCCAGAGTGCAAGAAAGGAAAAACTGGAAAAGCACTCGTCTCTAAAGGCAAAGACTGGGCAGATACTTCAGATTCTGATGATGGAGAAAATTATGCTCTTATGGCAACTGTCAAAGATGAGACTGAATCATCAGAAAATAAGGTACCCCTAACTACTTATGCGTATGATACTGATAATATTTCTGAATTAAGAATTTATCTTAAGAACATACATGTTAGTTATAGGGATCAGACTTTAGAGAATGAAAGGATTAAATCTGAGAATCTTAGTCTTAAAGAAAGAAACAAGTTTCTTGAAAGAGAACTTGAGAATATGAAGCAGACTCAAAAAGAAAGAGATGATGCTATTTATGTGGAACAGGAGTTGCTTAAAAGGTATAGGCAACTAGAATCTGATTTAGAGAAGGAAAGAAAAATAATTAAAACTTGGACTAATTCTGGCAGAGATACACATCAAGTTTTTCAAACAGATGCTGTAGGTTTAGGATACAGTGAGGAAGATGAACTTAGGTTTCAAGATAAAATTAAGTTTAGAGCTTTCACAAGTTCATATTCAACTCCTGTAACATTTGTTCCTGAATCTGGAAAGTTAAAATCTGCAGTTGTGAAAGAAACTGTTATGGAGCCAGTTGAAACTTGTGTTGAACAAGTAGATACTGAATCTAAAACAGAGAAGCCTGTTGAGATAGAAGCTGTTAAAGAACCAATAAGAGTCTGTGAGAAACAGGTTAATGTTGGTTTAATGACAGGAAAACAGTTTAAACATAAGCTCAAAGAGGTTAAGTCTGCCATGAAACCTAAAGGGTCCAAGAGAAATAGGAATGGAAAAATAGGCATAAACAATAGAAATAATCATTTGCCTAATGCTGGTGCTTTAAGGAAAACATGTTACAGTTGTGGTAGTTCTAATCATCTTGCTAGATTTTGCACTAAGAACAAGCATATTAATTCTTTACCTTCTACTTCAGAAGTAAAGAATGATTATGTTAGAGTAAAACCACAGACCTTATGCAAACATTGTGGGAGCACTTGGCATTCTATTTACACATGTAAGAGTTATCATGCAATTTATCATAATTACTATGAGCTAAAACCCAACTTGAAGTGGGTTAGAGCAAACTCTGCTAGTGTAAAATCTGACAATGTTAGTTTAAACTCTGAGAAAGTTGATTCCGCTGCAAAAGCTAACACTGTTAAGAAAGGCAAAGGATCCAAGCAAGTCTGGATCCTTAAAACTAACACTTAGTGTTTGTTTGTGATTGCAGGGTATAATAGAGAGCACACTTATCTTGGACAGTGGATGCTCAGGACATATGACTGGAAATAAAGCCCTGCTATCAGACTTTGTGGAGAAGGATGGCCCAAAAGTTTCCTATGGAGATGGCAACGTAGGACATACTCTGGGATATGGCAACATTAATCTTGGAGGTGTCATCATCACTAATGTAGCTCTAGTCTCAGGACTCAAGCACAATCTGTTATCTGTGAGTCAAATCTGTGACAGAGGAAACCATGTAGATTTTCATAGTGAATACTGTGAAGTTATCAGTAAATCTACTGGAAAAGTTGTTCTAGTTGGACACAGGCGCAACAATATTTATGAAGCAAGTTTGGTAACAAACTCTGATGGAAAAACAGTGTGTCTGACTGCAAGAATGTCAAATGAAGAGAGTTGGAATTGGCATAAAAAGCTCTCTCATCTCAATTTGAACAACATTAATGAGCTGATAAGAAAGGATCTTGTAAGAGGACTCCCAAAATCAACACTCAGTCTAAATGGCCTATGTGATTCCTGTCAAAAGGCCAAACAAAGGAAGTCATCTTTCAAGAGCAAAACTGAATCTTCAGTAGTGGAACCTTATCATCTTCTACATGTTGATCTTTTTGGACCAGTGAATATAATGTCAATGGGCAGAAAGAAATATGCTCTAGTAATTGTTGATGAATATACTAGATATACATGGGTGTATTTCTTGTCAAAGAAGGATGAAACTGCTCAAATTCTAATGGATCATGTAAATCTACTGGACAAAGGATCACAGCACAAAGTCAAAATAATAAGGAGTGATAATGGAACTGAATTCAGAAATTCATTCTTGGAAGCTTTCTGCAAGGAAAGAGGGGTGAAACAAGAATTTTCTGCACCTGGCACTCCACAGCAAAATGGTGTAGTTGAAAGAAAGAACAGAACTTTAATTGAAGCAGCCAGAACTATGCTTGAAGAAGCAAAATTACCAACTTATTTCTGGGCAGAAGCTGTTCAAACTGCTTGTTTTACTCAAAATGCTACACTGATCAACAAGCATGGGAAAACACCATATGAGATGGTGAAAAATAAGAAGCCAAATTTGAAATATTTTCATATATTTGGATGCAAATGCTTTGTATTGAAGACTCATCCTGAACAGTTGACAAAGTTCGAGTTAAAAGCTGATGAAGGAATTTTTGTTGGCTATCCACTGTCAACAAAAGCATTCAGAGTTTACAATCTAAGAACTAAAGTGATCATGGAATCCATACATGTGTCATTTGATGACAAGAAAATAATTGGACTTGAAGACAAGGATGGATATGATCAACTACGTTTTGAAAATGAAGATCTACTCTCTGATGATATAAACTCTGATGAAGCAGGGTTGACAAACTTTGACGAAGCATACTCTGAACCTCTACTGGTAAATACTGGAGAAACTGATAATTCTCAAATTGAACAAAATAGAGAACCAGTTGAGGGGGAGCGTGAAGAAGCTCAACATGACACAGCAAGTGAGTCAGTTGAGGAAACTGATTCAAACTCTGACAATTCAAACTCTGAGTCATCAAATTCAGGGGGAGCCTCAGAGAATGTAGAAAGTCAACATATGAATCAGGAGAGCATGGATCAAGGGGGAGGATCCAACAATGATGCAAGAAACCACTTACCATCAGCAAGAAAGTGGACACAGGCACACACACCTGATCTCATAATTGGAGATCCTGATGCTGGTGTAAGAACCAGAAGTGCAACAAATAATGAGTGTCTGTATCATGCTTTCTTGTCTCAAACTGAACCAAAGAAAGTGGAGGAAGCTCTTCAAGATGCTAATTGGATTACAGCAATGCAAGAAGAGTTAAATGAATTTGAAAGAAATGAAGTCTGGACACTTGTACCTAGACCAAAGAACAGATCAATTGTAGGTACAAAGTGGGTTTTCAGAAACAAGACTGACAGTGATGGTGTGATTACAAGGAATAAGGCTAGACTTGTGGCAAAAGGTTATTCACAACAGGAAGGAATTGACTATGATGAAACCTTTGCTCCAGTTGCAAGACTGGAGGCCATAAGGATTTTTCTGGCCTATGCTGCACACAAGAAGTTTAAAGTCTTTCAGATGGATGTGAAAAGTGCTTTTCTCAATGGGAAGCTTGAAGAAGAGGTATTTGTTGAACAACCACCAGGATTTGTAGATCCCAAGCATCCAGATTATGTCTACAGGCTTGACAAGGCATTATATGGACTAAAGCAAGCACCAAGAGCATGGTATGAAACTCTTGCTCAATTTCTTTTAGAAAGTGGGTTCACAAGAGGTACAATTGATAAAACTTTGTTTTATTTCAATTCTGGTGATAATTTGCTGTTAGTTCAAATTTATGTAGATGATATTATTTTTGGATCTACTAATGACAAACTTTGTAAGAAGTTTGCAAAGCTTATGCAATCCAGGTATCAAATGAGCATGATGGGAGAGCTTAGTTATTTTCTAGGCTTACAGGTCAAGCAAACAGATGATGGTATTTTCATAAATCAAGCAAAATATACCAGAAATCTTCTCAAGAAATTTGGTATGCTTGATAGTTCATCTGCTACTACTCCCATGGCTACTGCAACAAAGCTAGACAAAGACACAGGAGCCTCAGTAGATATGACAAACTACAGAGGAATGATAGGGTCTTTACTGTATCTTACAGCAAGTAGACCTGATATCATGTATGCAACATGTCTTTGTGCAAGATTTCAAGCAGATCCTAGAGAGCCTCATCTAACAGCTGTAAAAAGGATTTTCAAATATCTCAAAGGCACCATAACCTTGGGTTTGTGGTATCCTAGAGAATCAGAGTTTAAGTTGCTTGGTTACTCTGATGCAGATTTTGCAGGCTGTAAGATAGACAGAAAAAGTACAAGTGGAAGCTGTCAATTTTTAGGTGACAGATTAGTTTCTTGGTATAGCAAGAAACAGAAGTCGATTTCCACATCCACAGCTGAAGCAGAGTATATAGCAGCTGGTAGCTGTTGTGCACAGATTTTATGGATGAAGAATCAATTGCTGGATTATGGGTTAAGGTACTCTAAAATTCCTATTTTCTGTGATAACCAAAGTGCTATTGCTATGACAGGAAATCCAGTACAGCATTCCATGACCAAGCACATCAGCATAAGATATCATTTTATCAGAGAACATGTGGAAGAAGGGAATATTGAGCTTCATTTTGTGTCTACAGACCAACAACTTGCAGATATCTTCACCAAACCTTTGAGTGAAGCTACTTTTACAAGATTGGTAAATGAACTTGGAATGATCTCTGGTTCTGACTAGAGATACGGGTTAGACTCAAAATTTATACATGTTTAATTCTTGTTGCTCATGATTCCTTGCATGTGTTAACTGTTATGAGTACCAGTGTGATAAACTCTGTTGGTTAAATTCTGATGTTAGTCTCTGTTAGTCATAAACTGTTGGTCATACTTTGAATGTTACAGATTAATGCTATTCTCTGATTGTAATTTTGTCTGGAACATAAGGACCAATGAAGAAATTTGTATGAAGCATAATTCTCAGTAAGTAACTGTGAATCCTTAAGAGTTGTATAGACTCTGATCTCAAAAATGTGCAGTAAGCTAACACAGCATGATACTGTCTCAATATTTATAGCATCTCTTAGTTTATTGATCCTATACACTGAGTCTGTATTAGCTGTTTGCATTTTCTCTCATAAGTTAATTATATTTACTGATGAAAAGTCTAAACTCTGATTATTAATTTCAAATAATTCACCCTCAAATTCAAAAGATGCCAAACAGAGCACAAATTCCTTTGAGATCATGTTGTGCCTAGGACGATCCAGGAACTTATTGTATGAAATAAGGGCTAAAATCTTTGATTTTTGGTGACTAGTGCCAACCACTGATTACTGGAAAAATAAATAAAAAAAAAAAAAAAAAAAATATATATATTGAAAAATAAAAAAAATTAATAAAGGGGGTGAAAAATAAAAGACATATCCAAATGAAAGGATATCAGTAATACAGAGTTTAGATATAAAATCAGATTTTATGTTATACATGAGAGTTTAGGCAACCAGTTTTTACTACTTTAGATTGTGGATTTTATGCACTTTGAGATGGTCTCAATACTGATTTCGGTAAACTCTGCTACTACACACACATATTTTCACAACTGTACAGATTGAGAAAAGAGTTTATTGACAAAGAAGGACAAATGGTAAACACTGATGTTTTGTGTGAAATACGCCGAGGTTACTTTATTTTAATCTCTGATGGTTAAAATAATTTTCTTGTCTCAGACAGTTTATGATTTTGGGTTTAGTCATTTGTTCTTAGGCAAAGTATGATTGAACAGAGAAAAGAAAGAGTTTGTTTGATAAGTACTGATAGTGATCAGTAGTACTGATGAGTATGTTAGTTTATTGTTTTAAGTGATATCATGTCTTTCACTTTACAATTACTAGGTAAAATTGATAATACTGAAAGTAAAGCAATAAAATGAGTCTTTTTCATTAATTGATTCAAACTCTGTTTACATTCAGTCAATTACATACTCATGCTTAGCTAATCTTTCTGGTAAATATTAATTTCTATGGTTACAAAAGTGAAGATCTATTTAACCAGGATAAGTACTTGAATGCTATCCAACATCGAAGCAGAAGAGCTAGAGCCAGAAGCTATTGTGCTCTACTACTTCTGATGATAGCTACCCAGTTGCTCATCTGGTCATTATACCATTTGGGATAGCTTGAAATCCTCCTAATGATGAATCATCATCATCATCTTCTCGGGATCTCTTTCTGCTTTGCAGCTTGCAGGATTGTAAGAAGAGGTTTTCTTTTGACCCCGACAAGAAACTCAGTTGAAAAAGCATCAAGCAGATCTCCATGGCATCTTCATCTGCGAGGATTGGTGCATCATATGGTCCTGGACGGAAGATGTATACATGAGGGTTGGAGAAAGGTCCTTCGGCTATTTCATCATCTACGATAAGGCCTTCATCATTCAAGAATGAGAGAACAAGAAACTCATCGATAAGATAGTTTTCTTGTTGCTGCCAGTTCATGTTCAAAAACTCTTCCACATCCATGAATTCGAAAGTCCCAGCCATTTTGGTGTATAGTAAGTTTAAGATATGAAGCCTGTTGTTACATTGCTTTGGTATTTAAAGCATTCAAACAGGGTATCTGAAAGATTTTTCTTGGAGATTGAAAGGTTTTTGAAGCTTTTGGAAACAGTAACGTGCGGAGTTCCAAGACAGTCATTATTATACTGACTGTTGAGTTGCTTTGTACTTCGTTATTGTATTTCTGAGAGATTAAAATTGATAATTTTATTATTATTGATTTTTATTAAAGTGGATATTTTGAGCGTTTTATGTGTTGCCAGGTGTCTAAATGTTTGCACGATTGCACGTGTGTATTGGATACAACTGTCAGCGTATGCACGTTTGACATCTGTCCCACTCACACACGTTTCAAGGACGCTTGCTGTGTATCGTGATCTTTTCAGTTATTATTTAAATACACTACACATAAACGGTTCAATCTTTTACGAACCTTAACTCTTCATACGCTTTTTCACAAACACCTTTCTACACATAAACTTTGCTGTCTTTCGCATCAATTCAGAATCTTCTAATGGCAACCACAGCTTTTGTTTCGTCTGGATTAGAGTTCGTTCCAAACAACTATACTGCACCACTAAACACTGCAAACGCACCAGAGGCATTTCATATGATTCAAGAGTTTCTTGCTCAGTCAGCGATTGGACGTGCTTTGGTAGAACCTGAAAAACTTTCTGGTTCACAGATAAAGGCGTTCTGGGAAACAGGAATGTATGATGATGGTGGTGAGACAGGCAACCCATCGATTATTTTTGAATATGAAGATACAGAGTATGTAATAACTGCTGGAACCATTCGCGCTGCAATGGGGTTTCCTGAATTTTCTTCGTATACAATTGGAATGGGTGATGAGGATTTGATAAGAATGATGCAAGAGATTGGGTATTCTGGACCCTTGTCGAAGATTGGACAGCTCAAACGACCATTCTTAAGGAAGGAGTGGAGCTTCTTCTTTGATTGCATCACAAGGACTTTTAGCAAGAAATGCACAAACTGGGATGCTATTCCCACAGACAGTCTGCAAATCGGGTATTCTCTTTTATTCGATAATCATTTTGATTTTGCACGACTTGTTTTGAATAATCTAGGAGACAAAATGACAGAGAATAGAGGAGTAGTCTATTTCTCTAGATTCTGTCAGACTTTGTTCTCTTACTGTGTTGAAGGAGTAGAAGTAGGTGAAGAAGATGTTTCTTGTTTTAAATTACATAAGAGAATATTTTCTGATCTTATTAATAAAGATGTTAAGAAAGGGGTTGTTGGAGACTTGTTGCTACCTCAATCTGTGCAACAGTTTTTAAATGCTCAAGTCAATCCACCAACACAAGCTTCTTCTCAACCTGAGCCTCTACAACAAGAACTGCCTCCTTCAACTTCTGTTAAACCTAAAAGGGGTGGTAGGACTAAGAATGTTGGTACTAAACCTGCTAGGGTTGCTAAGTCAAATGCTGAAGCTGGGGTATCAAGCACTGAAGAACTGCCTCAGAGAAAAAGAATGAAGAAAAAGAGAGCTCAAAGAGCAAAGTCTGTTACTGCTGATTCTGTTGCAGAATCAGAAACTGAAACTGATGAAGAAAATCCTCATCAGAGAAAGAGAAGACAAGTTGCTGAATATCTTTTTGCTGATATCATTGCCAATATGGACAAAGTTCCTGAGGAAACTGAAGCTCCTGAAGCTTTTGTTCAGGAGGAAGCTGCAAATCCAGAAGCTGTCAATCAAGACAGGCTAAATACTGATGATATTGAAATGGATTTTGATAGAGAAGCTCCTACATCAAAGGCTAATGATGTAGTTGAGGAAGCTGCTGCTCATTCTGACAGCAGAATTTTTGATCTTGAAGAAAATGTAAGAGAAGCTGATCAAGCTACTACAGAATTGGTAGAAACTATTGCTTCCCACACAGAAATCATTTCTCTTGATTTTGAGAAAGGTGAGGAAGTTGATCAGATTAGAATTGATCCTCCTACAGAAGCTGTTGCTGTACCTGCTGATGCAACAGAGAATGTTCCTGTAGCAGCAGAGTTTGTTGCAAACTCTGAAGATGCTCTTGTTCTTGAAGCTCTACAACAATCAGTTGTTGAGATTGTTCAGCGAGAAGCAGAGGTAATTGCTAAAGCAAACTCTGATATTCCTGAAACTGTTGCAGAGAAAGTCAATGATGAAGCTGCACAGTTAGAACATGAAATCACTGCTGAACATGTTCCTGAAGAGATTGCAAGAGAGGATGACAATGTTAATGCTACTCCTGCTCATTCACCTTCACATATATCTGACATTCAAGCCAACTCTGATGAAGAAAGAGAGTTCAATCGGGCTACTGAAAAACATTTTCAAGATATGTACTTCAAGAACTGGACAGAAGCAGATTGTATTTTTACTTCACAAAGAGCTGCTGATTTAACTGCTAACTCTGTTAAAGAGATTACAAATCCTGAACTTCTCAGTCATCTCAAAGCAACTGTTGTTCAAATCAAATCATTAAACAATCGTTTTGATGCTTCTGATAAGGTGATTGAAGGGTTAAGGAATGATATAGCTACAAGAGAGCTTACACAGCAAAGGGACAAATCTCTATACATCTCTTTGTGTAAAGAGCAAAAGACTTTCAATTCTAGATTGTCGCAAGTTGAGGAGAATCAGATTGCTATGTCTGCTCAACTAACTTCAATTTCTAATGCTCTGGCATTGCTGACATCAGTACTTCTTTCTGATGATGTCAAAAAGGGGGAGAGTGTACCAAGTGACAAATGCAAAGACACTCAAGCTCTGAGACGGAGGGATGATGGTAATGATGGTGGAAGCAAGGGAGGTGAATATGAAAAGAGTTTAGGCTTAAGACCAAGATCAAGATCAAACTCTGAGAGAAGATCAAACTCTGGTAAGGGAAAAGTAATTTCTGCCAGTGGTTCAAGGCTCAAAAGTTTGATAAACACTGATAAGCCTAGCACTGATGAAGAAGTTGCTGCTAAATTATTTATAGCAGAACATGGAAAAGATGTTACAATTGAAGATATCCAAGCTGAAGAGCAAATGCTTGCTGAAGAACACAGGAAGAATCTTGAAGCTGGGATATACAAAAAGAAAGAAATCAAGGCTCCTAGGAAGAAAGAAACTGGAATTATCATTAAAGAAAATACTCAACAGAGTATACAATACACCAGGAGGCCTATGATTAGAAACTCTGATAAGGGTAAAGGCAAAATGATTGAAGAGCCTAACCTGAAGGAGAAAGAATATTCAACCTCTGACGCTGCTCAAGTTGATGATATTATTGAAGTTAAGCCAACCACTGACAATGCTCAAGTTGTGCAAACTCAGCTAGCTCCACAACTCCAAGGTATTTTTAGAAGACCTGTACTATCTGAAGCTCTGACACTTCAACCTGTGGATTTTTCTCAAACCAGGACTGTACTTGGAAAAGAAACTTTTGATAAAGCTGGTTTAGGTTCACATAGGGAGAAGAGAATAAACAACAGATCTGGAGATCAATCATCATTGGCAGTATCTGGCATTATTACTCAAGAGAATCTTGATATGCTAGACTCTGTTCAGTTGATATTTCACAAGGGTTTGAAGAAAGATTTTCTGTTGTATTTTATGAATGATGGAAGAGTCTATAGAATTGCAGAGTCTGATATAGATCTTAAGTCTTATCAAGAATTGGAGTATGTTCTGTACTTGTTAAAAGTCAAAAACAGAAACACTCACAATGCTGCTACATTTATCAGACAAAAGATGCAAAGATCTAAGGTGATGCTTGGAGGAGGAGTTTCAAAGGTATACATTCCTAAGTATAGAGATGCTTATGGAAATGTTATAGAAATGAAGAGAAACAGTGCAAGACTAAGGACTGATCTGGGAGTTAAAGTCTTAGAATTCAATCTAGAATCTGATAAAGCACATTTTATTAGGCTAGGGAATGAGATGAGGAAGAATTCCATCTATTCTCTGAGAGCTGCTATTTATCAGACTGGTGAATCTGATCCAGAACTCAAGGAACTGAAAGAAATCATGGTTGAAGAGCTGGAAAAGGCTGAAAGAAGACTTCTAATTGATTATCTCAGGACAGTGCCTGATATTCAAGAAATCAAATAAAGTCTGACTGTAAGTTTTTAATATTTTCTATTCTAAGTCAAATTTAAACTCTGTTTTAAATTAAACTCTGTTATATGTTAAACACTGCATTTGTTAAAAGGTTTTGACATCATCAATTATATGTTTAACTTGTACATTTTATTATGAACAAGTTGGGGGAGATTGTTAGATATAATTGCTAATGTTTGTTTATCAGTGTTTAAGCAACAGGTACTGACAAGAGTTTATCAGAAGCCGATCAGAGTTTAGTTAAACTCTGATAGGGTGAAGAGTTTAAAGGAAGCTAGTCAGAGTTTATTTAAAGTCTGACAAGGTGATAGTTGAATTAGCTGTCGGTGCAGAATTGAAGATTCTAGAAGCAATACATTCTGAAGATGGAAAGAAGCAGAATATATTGATACAGCTAAGGAAACAGGATAGAAGATAAGAAGCAATCCTTAATTGATATGAATTGTATAGCTAACTTGTAGGAATATCAATTAGAGAAGGATTGTATGTAGCTGTGTACTATATAAACACAGATAGGTTATCCCTAGAAGGGACGCGATCATTGAGATATTATTCTTGTAACCTAGAAGCTCTTTATGATTCATTAACATCATAAAGAGAGAAGCTGTTAATAAGATTACAGTTTTATTGATTCATAAACAGTGTTATTACTTATTGTTATTCTCATACATACTTGATTATATTGTGTATTCGGCCTAACAGTTTCAGCTTAGGTCCTTGGGACTCTCCAACGTTTCTGATAAGGGTAATTCTCACCTCATATCTTTCTTTATTTATTTAAGATTAACTTATACCAACTGTTTCTTTCCTTATATCTTTTGCAGCTGCGGTCTTTATCAATAAGACCAACGAGCCTGAAGAGGGGGAAACATCCAGGATGAAGAGGGCACGTTTGGCAGGGAAAGACCCTCGTGCTTCTAGTATTCCAGCTTTCATAAGGCCACATGTGGACCTTACTGAGGATGCTGAAGGCCCTCCCTCGGGCAAGAGTGCAGTTTGGCGCCCCAACTGGGGTCTTAGGAAGAAGGACACTGTGGTGGGAGTGTCCAAATATGTTGTGGAGTGGTCTTATCACTCTCTAACTCCTTGTGACTACAAGGATTTTGTTTCTAACTCCACCATCGAGGGGGTGGAGCACGCTGGATCTCAGGCTATGGCCGCTGTAAGTATTTCTCTCCTTCTTTTCTTTGTAGTCTTTGATTTATTTCAAGTTTAAGTATTTAACCTATAACTTGCTTGCAGATGAATGCCAACTACCAAGGGGCTCTCTTTCAAGCTAAGTCTTGGCGCTCATCTTCTGAGGCCAACCAAGGCAAGTTTGAGAAGTCCCAGGAGGAAATGGCTTCAGTGAAGGCCACCCTGGCTAGGAAGGAGAAGGAGTTGGCTGACTCCCAGGCTTAACTGGTATCTTTGAGGAAGGCCAAAGATGATTTTATTGACGAGTACCTTGACTCTGAGGAGTACGGGGACTTGATTGATAAGCACGATGGGCTCCTCTTCCCTGTTCAGTACACTAAGGGATGGGATGACGCTCTTGCTGCTGTCTTGGAGAGGATGCCTGGATCCCTCACTATTTCCGATTTTCCAAGCCCTCACCTTCCTACTTCTTTGGAGATGGCTTTGGCTGGAGAGGACGAGATGGAGGAGGATGATAGGATCTTAGACCTGGATCACACTTCCCCACCTGGTCAGACTGCTGGAGCTGATGATGATGTCTTTTCCTCTAGAGAGGAAGAGGAGGAGGACGTAGACAAGGAAGATTAGGTGTAGCTTCACTTTTGGCCATCATGGCTTGTACTTTTGTTTATGTACTTTTGGCCTACGAGCTTAACTTAACTCTTGTTTAATTTTTTATTTATGTCTGGTGGCCATTCATGGCTTGTGTTGCTTTTCTTGCTTTTTGAATGTTTATGAAGACTCATAATAGATAAGCTTTAAAACATGAAAATGCTGAATTCATTTATAATTTGAAGATGGGATCAACCCTTACATAGTATCCCAGTTTAAAACTTGGGTTGGTTTCATCGAACCTTATTTATAGTAGTGAGTCCACTTGGGAGACACCTTAAACATAATAAACTTTCAAATTGGAGGCATGCCAAGTCCTTGGCACCTCATGCCCTTCAAGGGTTTCTAGCTTGTATGAGCCTCGACCAAATACGTTCTTGACACGATATGGTCCTTCCCAATTTGGGGCTAACTTCCCTTTTTGTCCAACTCCGGATGCTTCAATCTTTCTGAGAACCAAGTCTCCTTGACGAAAGAACCTTTCTTTAACCCTTAGGTTGTAGTAGAAGGATGCTTTCTTTTGATGTTCAACTATCTTGGCGTTTGCCTCATCTCTAACTTCGTCAATTAGATCTAAAGCCAACCTCAAGCCTTCTTCATTTTCTTCTGGTTCATAAGCCTCAACTCTTGGGGAGGTGTGAGTAATCTCCACCGGGACCACTGCCTCTACTCCATAAGCCAATAGAAATGGAGTTGCCCAGTGGTGACTTTGCAAGTAGTACGATATGCCCAAAGTATAGGGAGTAATTCGTCTACCCAAGTATTTCTGGAGCGTTCAACTCTTTTCTTTAGTCCATCAAGGATGATTCGATTTGCAACCTCAGCTTGCCCATTTGCTTGAGGATGGGCGACAGAAGTGAATCGCAACTTGATATCGTTTTCATCACAATACTTCTTGAACTCATCGTTGTTAAACTGAGTTCCATTGTCCGTGACCAGGACTCGTGGAATTCCATATCTGCATATCACATTTTCCCAGAAGAATTGCATCACTTGCTTGGTGGTTATCTTGGCTAAGGGCTTAGCCTCAATCCACTTGGTGAAATAGTCAATTGCTACTATCAAGAACTTTCTTTGAGCACTTGCCATAGGAAATGGCCCGAGTATATCCATTCCCCACATAGCAAAGGGGATAGGTGAGTTAATGGATGTCATCATCTCTGGTGGTTGCCTAACCACTGGTGCATGTTTCTGGCACCGTTCACATTTCTTGACGTAGCTTTTAGCATCAGCAAGTATGCTTGGCCAATAGAAACCTAGACGAGTGACTTTATGAGCCAGGGCTCTGCCCCCCAAGTGTTGCCCACAAATCCCTTCATGCACTTCCTTTAGGGCCAATTCTGCCTCTTGAGGTCTCAAGCACTTTAAGTATGGAATAACAAAAGATTTCTTGTATAGGATTCCCTCAATTAGGGCATACCTTAGTGCTCTGACGTATAGCTTTCGTGTTTCTGAAGTGTCGTTGGGCAGCCACCCAGTTTCCAGATGAGCTTTGATGGGATCAATCCAACAACTGGTGATACCAATGGGGGCTACCAACTTTCCATTGATGCTTGGGGTCTTCAAGACTTGGAAGTATACACTCCCAACATAGTTTTCAATTTCAGAAGAGGCAAATTTAGACAAGGCATCAGCCTTCATATTTTCCTCCCTTGGAATGTGCTCCACATAGCATTCATCGAACTGAGTCATAATGGCCTTGACAAGTTTTAAGTACTTGGCCATGACTTCATCTCTGGCCTCAAACTCCCCATTTACTTGGGAAACCACTAGCCTCGAGTCTCCACATACTTTCAGAGTTTTGACTCTCAAGGCTCCAGCCAGCCCTAAGCCAGCTATCAGAGCTTCATACTCAGCCTCATTGTTTGTCGTCGGGAAGTCAAGTTTTAGTGCATACTCTATTAGGAATCCATCAGGACTTTGTAGCACTAAACCAGCTCCACTTGATTTTGTTTTTGATGCTCCATCAAAATAGAGCACCCAACATTCTTTGAAGGTCATTTCCTCATCTTTCTTATCTTCCATAGTCACTTCCTGCCCCCCGACTTCTTGGTTGTCAATGGTGCATTCAACCATGAAGTCAGCAAGTGCTTGAGCTTTTATGGCCGTCCGAGGCTTATACTTGATATCAAATTCTCCCAATTCAATGGCCCATTTGATCAATCTTCCACTAACTTGAGGGCTATGCAAGATGTTTCTTAGAGGTTGATCAGTCAAGACCTCTATCTTGTGAGCCTGGAAGTAGGGGCGTAGCTTTCTTGAGGCCATTATCAAGGCTAAGGCAAACTTCTCAACCATTGAGTAGTTTATTTCTGCCCCATGTAGGATCTTGCTCACATAGTAGATGGGTTTCTGAACCTTCAATTCTTCCTTTACCAAAACAGCTCCAAGGGCTGTGTTAGAAACCGCCAGGTATAAATAGAGAATTTCTCCTGGCTTGGGTTTTGCCAACAGTGGTGCTTCAGCCATATATTTCTTCAGGGCCTCAAAGGCCTCTTGACTTTCAGTTGTCCATTCAAAATTCTTCACTTTTTTGAGTGCTTTGAAGAAGGGTAAACACTTCTCTCCAGACTTGGAGATGAATCTTCCCAAAGCAGCCACTCTTCCCGTCAGTTTCTGGACATCCTTGATAGTCTTTGGTGGTTCCATGTCTAGAATCGCTTTGATTTTGTCGGGATTAGCCTCGATTCCTCTCTTGGAAACCATCAGGCCTAAAAACTTTCCCGAGCCTACACCAAAGGCACACTTGGCTGGATTCAGCATCATCTTGTGGTGTCTTAGCACTTCAAAAGCCTCTCGGAGGTGCTCAATGTGATCGGCCTTATCAAGGCTCTTGACTAACATGTCATCTACGTAGACCTCCATGGTTTTTCCAATCAGGTGCTCAAAGATTTTGTTCACCAACCTTTGATAGGTTGCTCCAGCATTCTTAAGCCCAAAAGCCATGACTAAGAAACAGAAGACACCAAAGTCAGTGATGAACGACACTTTGGCGATGTCATCTTTGTGCATCTTGATTTGATTATATCCGCTGAAGCCATCCATGAAACTTAGCATCTCATGCCCAGCGGTGGCATCTATCAAGGCATCAATCCTAGGTAAGGGGAAACAATCCTTAGGACATGCATCATTCAAGTCAGTGAAGTCGACGCACATTCTCCACTTCCCGTTAGCTTTTTTGACCATCACAGGGTTAGCTAACCATTTCGGGAATTGGATTTCTTCAATAAACCCAGCTTCTAAGAGCTTATTCACTTCTTGCTTAATGGCTTCAAGCCTCTCTGGAGCAAAACTTCTTTTCTTTTGTTTCACTGCCTTCCTTTCTGGATCCACATTCAATTTGTGAGATATTAGTTGGGGATCAATCCCTGGCATGTCAGCCGCTGTCCAAGCAAAAACGTCATTGTTCTCTTGGAGAAAAGATTCGAGTTTGCCTTTCAATGGTTCGGGCAGTAGTGCCCCAACATAAGTCACCTTCTCTGGTTCATCCGGGACTAAGGGAATTGGGATTAAATCCTCAGCTGGTTTCCCTCTTCGGTCCTCATTGTCACTAGTGTCCATATCTTCAATGGGGAGAACCTGCCCCCCAACTCCATCAGGCCTCAACACGGCTACATAACAGCTTCTAGCCATCTTTTGGTCTCCCCGTTCTTCACCAATCCCATTCCTGGTGGGGAATTTGAGTTTCAGGTGGTAAGATGAGGCAACAACCTTAAACGCATGAAGACCCGTCCTTCCAAGGATCGCATTGTAGGTTGAGGTTGCCTTTATAACTATGAAGTTCAGCATCTGGGTGGATGTATTCATTCCTTGTCCCATGGTCATTGGGAGTTGGATAGTGCCTTCCACCTTTGATTCCACTCCATTAAATCCATATATGGGCATATTCGAGGGTGTTAACTGAGAATCAGTGTAACCCATCTTGATAAAGGCATCGTGGAACAAGATGTCCACTGAGGCTCCATTATCGACCAGGACTCTCTTTGTCTCGGAATTGCCAATCACAGGTATGATGACTAGAGGGTCATCGTGGGGGAACTTCACCCCTTCCAAGTCTGAATCATCAAAGCCTATTGACACTTCTGTTCTGGCACGTTTCGGTGCTTCTCCAACCACAGTCATTACCTCTCGGGCATAAGCCTTTCTTGAGTTTCGGGAGGACCCAGCAACAGTTGGCCCTCCGAATATCATATTGATCACTGGCCCTCGGGGCTTGGGATTCCGATCTTGATCGTTGTCCCTTCTATCATAATCCTTTCTTTCATAGTTCCCCCTTTGGCTCCCTTGGCTTCCATCCTTAGTGAACTTGCTAAGTTTTCCCCTTCGTATCAGAAACTCAATCTCATCTTTCAATTGCCTACAATCGTCGGTGTCATGACCGACTTCTTTGTGGAACCGACAAAACTGATTTTGGTTCCGTTTGGACAAATCAGCCCTCATTGGCTTTGGCCATTTGATATCTTCTTCCTTGGCTATCTCCATCAGAATTTGACTCCTGGGAGTATTCAATCATGCATATTCTGTGAATTTTGGCCCAAAATTGCTTCTCTTGGGGGGAGAATCGGAGTTCTTTGATGTTCGGGGAAACTTTTCCTTGACGTCGTACTCCTGAGTTTCTTTTCTTTTCTTTGAGTTTCCACCGTCGCCAGCGGTGGGTTCATACTTTCTCATGCTTTCTTCAGCCTTGATGTACTTTCCGGCTCTATCTTGGAGCTTCAACATGCTCTCTGGTGGATGTTTAGCCAACGACCTCCTGAAGTGGTCATCAGTGGTTCCTTGTTGCAGGGCTATCATAGCCACTTTGTCATCTAAGTCCGGGACTTTTAAAGCCTCCCGAGTGAATCGATTGATGTAGTCCCTTAGGGCTTCATTCTTTCCTTGACGTATTGCCATGAGTGATGCAGAACTTTTCTCATGCACCCTTCCACTAATGAACTGATTGATGAAAGCCTTACTTAGTTCCTTAAAGGACCCAATAGAGTTGGGAGGTAGACGGCTATACCAACGTTGGGCCATGCCTACCAAGGTTTGTGGAAACGCCCTACACTTGACCGCATCGTTGGCTGGCTGCAACAGCAGTGCATTGGAGAAGGTCCTTACATGATTTGCGGGATCTCCCGTTCCATCATAGGCTTTGATCGAAGGCATCTTAAACTTTTTGGATATAGCCGTTTTCATGATGTCTTGAGTAAACGGTGGTGTAGGATCATCAGGATCTCCTAGGGGCAACAGAATACTAGGATCACCCCTTGGGGCTTCAGCCCTCTTGGTCCTTCTTGGTGGATCCAAGTTGATTATCGGGATTCCTTCAGTCGTTCGGCCCCGAGATTGAGCGGCCTCTTCTTCAGCAAGGAGTTTTTTGAGCCTTGCAGTCTCTGCCTCATGGGCTGCAAGTTTCTCCCTAGTAGTTTGGGGTGGCTCCCGATTTGTCTGTGAAGAACGTCTCCTCCTTGGGGCGACATCCTCCCCAGTTGTATAACCCTCATCCTCTGTGTATGGGCCAGAGTAATATTGAATGAGAGGGGTCTGACGAGTTTGTTGATTTTGGGGTCCCAGACCTTGAATATAAGGGGGCACATATGCCTCATGGTAGATTGGATTAGTTCCACTACCGCCCGCCATGGGTCGAGGGGGCATGCCATAGCTTGGCATCCCCAAAGTCTGATTCGCGTATTGAGGGAGATCAGTAGTATGGAGTTGAAGGTTCCTTGGTGCACTCATGAGCAGCGGGGAGGTCGTGATTGGTTGCTGGTGAATGGTCTCTTGTGGATTAGATCCATGAATGACCATCTGCAGGGGATTCGTCCCTTCAACCGAAATCGGGATTTTCGGTCCTTGAGTGTTGGTGGGGATATTCGCCCCTTGTGTGCCGGTAGTCGGCGGTGGCTGATCAGCCTCAGAGGTGATAGGGTGATCATCGGGAGTTTGAGTATCCCGAGCTGTTCTTCGTGTGTTTGCCATGGTTGATGTTGTTTTCCCACAAACGGCGCCAAATGTTGTGGATTAAAAAACGTACTTGTGTGAATTTAATGAGCTTCGAGCTTTAATGGCTGCACTCGTGTTTCTGGACTAAATTGGTCCTCACAAGATGCCTACGTATCTCAATTCGTTATTGAGAATCAAGCCAAGACGTAGTTCTGATTGTAGGATCATGGTTCTTATATAGGCGTCTGGAGCCTAGTATTTATGGTATGTTCAGGAGTCTTAGCGAATAAGTCTCCTTTTCGATATTGGATAAACATTGTATTGCTTGCAGGATAAGTCTTTTCCTTGTCGATAAAGGTTATGACTCATTAATTGCCTTTAATTGGGATTCCGGATCCTTCTTTGACCAATTTGCCATAATTTGGGCTCTTTTAATGAGCTGTATATTTTCCCTATTCATTAATTACGAAATTAATGAATAATTAGGGTGTCGGGCCTTAAATATCGACCTTTTGTTTGACCAGTCGATTATATTTCTATAATTACTTTTCTGACCATATCACCTAATTAACCTTACTTATTTATAGAAATATATTATTAAATAATAATATTACCTATTTATAACCAATTACCTTTTTCACCTAAAATACATTATTTTTTCTAACAAATTCCCCTTATTTTTCAAATATATTACGGACAATTACCTTTTTTTAACTAAAACATGTTAGTTTTTATATTTTTCCTTACTAAAACCCTTCCTTTTCCAAAAATATCACGGACAAACATTTAGTTATTTATTTTTAAACCTATTTTATTATTATAATTATTTTTTAAAATTTTACCTATTTTAACATGACTACTTATTTTTCTTAACAAATGCAATTACTAAAAATATTAAAATATAAATAATCAAATACCTATTTATAACCAATTATCTTTTCAGCTAAAACACATTATATATTTTTTCTAACAAAGTCCCTCCTTTTCTAAATATATCACGGGAAATTGTCTTTTACAATTTACTTTTTCTATTTTTCTCACTAAAATTCATTCTTTTTCCAAAAATATCACAGGAAACCATATACTTATTTATTTTAATACGTATTTAAATACTTTTAATTATTAAATTTTAAAACCTCATTTTTCAAAAATATCACAGACATTTACCCTTTTAAACTAAATATATGTTACATTTTTTATTTTATTTTTACTAAAACCCCTCATTTCCAAAAATATAACGGGCAAACTCATACTTATTTATTTTAAAATTTATTTTAATGTTTTTAATAAATTAAAAGTGTTTAGCTATTTTAACATGTATACTTATTTTTTGCACGATTACAATTAATAAAATAATAATAAAATAACAATTAACAATCCGTGCATCGCACGGGTTTTAAGCTAGTATTATATAATAGCCGAGATATTAAAAGTTTGGTCGGTCAGTATGATATGTTGTGATTTTACTTAATTGCCCTTACTTATTTATAGAAATATATTACTAAATAATAATATTACCTATTTATAACCAATTATCTTTTTCACCTAAAATACATTATTTTTTTCTAAAACATTCCCCTACTTTTTCAAATATATCACGCGCAATTATCTTTTTTAACTAAAACATGTTAGTTTTTCTATTTTTCCTTACTAAAACTCTCATTTTCGAAAAATATCTCGGACAAACCTTTAGTTATTTATTTTTAAACATATTTTAATATTATAATTATTTTTTAAAAATTACATATTTTAACAAGCCTACTTATTTTTCTTAACAAATACAATTACTAAAAATATTAAAAATATAAATGATCAAATCTATACTATAATATTATAAGCAAACCACCCTCTATTTGGTTGGTAGTTTGGTCATCTCTATTTGGTTGGTAGTTTGGTTCTCTAAATAATAACCGTTAGATGTAAATATAGATAAATGAGAACCGTTGGATGTAATATTAAAATAATATTCTTTTTTTTTATATCTAAAATGCTCCCACGGGTTCAAGGTTCGAATTTCGTCAACAACATATTAAAAAGTTTTAAGATCAAAATACAAATAAATGCTAATAAAATAAGATAAAAAATACTAAAAAATCATATAAAAAAAATACTATTATAAGCAAACTACCATCTATTTGGTTGGTTGGTAGTTTGGTTCTCTAAATAATAACTGTTAGATATAAATATAGATAAATTAGAACCGTTTGATGTAATATTAAAAGAATATTATTTTCTTGGTATCTAAAATACTCCCACGGGTTCAAGATTCGAATCCTGTCAACAACATATTATTATTATTAAATATTTATATCATCTATTTTTCTAAGCTACAAGTTCAAAATATTATTCCGTCGACAGCATATTAAAATTTTTTAAGATCAAAATACAAATAAATGCTAATAAAATAAGATAATAAATAATAATAAATCATATAAAAATACTAAAATAATAAATTAAAAATACTAAAATTCATCCGTGCATCGCACGGGTTATAGGCTTGTATTATTAAAGACGAAACATTGAAAGTTTTGTAGTCTGGTCATGAAAGTTTTTGTAGTCTGGTCACTCCATTCATAGCCGTTAGATATTTTTGATCAAGTCATTGAGAACCGTTAGATAAAATATTAAAATTAGTATATATAATATTTTTTCTATTTTTCCTAACTAAAACATCTCATTTTCCAAAAATATCAGAGGCAGTTTCATTTAATAAAATAACATAATCAGGTTATAATTGCTAATAAATAACTCATTACCATTTTTAGCCAAAGTGTATATTCTTTTTTATATTTTCTAACTAAAATTTCTACTTTTCTATTTTTCCTAAATAAAACCTCTAATTTTCCAAAAATATCACAAATAGTTCTATTTAATAAAATAAAATAATAATATTATAATTATTAATGACTAACCAATTAGTTTTTTTTCCCAAAACGTATATTATTTTTTATATTTTCTAACTAATATTTCTCTTAACTAAAACCTCAAAAATATAACGGGCTATTACATTTAGTAGCATAAAATACTAATATTATGAATATATATCTCTATCTATACTATATTATCAAAGACGAAACATTGAAAGTTTTGGTACCTGTTTTTTGATACGATATTTGCCTTATTTAATTGTTTATTTAATTATTATAATCAGTTACCCTTTCAATTAAATTATATTACCATTTATTTCTAAAAAAGATCAGGAGCAATTTCCTTTACAGCTAAAACATGTTACTTTTTCTATTTCATTTGCTAAAATCCTTCGATTTTCAAATATATCACGAGAAAACCGTTACATATTTACTTTAAAATCTATTTTAATACTTTTAATTGACAATTATCTTTTTCAACTAAAACATGTCACTTATTCTATTTTTCTTACTAAACCCACTTTTTTTTTCAAAAATATTACGGGCAAATCGTTACTTTTATATTTTAAAATTCAACGAAAACATGTTACTTTCTATTTTTATTACTAAAACCCCTCTTTTTCCAAAATATCACGGACAAATCGTTACTTATTTATTTTAAAATTCATTTTAATACTTTTAATTATTTTAAAATGTTTAACACGCCTACTTATTTTTTTTAATAAATGCAATTAATAAAATATAAAATATAAATAATAAAATTAACAATTATTAAAAATAACTCGTGCATCGTACGGGTTTTAAACTATATTATTAAAGGCGGAACATTAAAAGTTTGGTAGTCGGATTCACGGACGGTCGGTACTTAGTGAATTTACTTAATTACTCTTACTTATTTTTTTTAAAACTATCACTAAATAATAACATTATTTATAATCAATTACCTTTTCAGCTAAAATACATTACCTTTTTTTATTTTTTTTCTTACAAAATCCTCTCTTTTTCTAAAAAAAACACGGACGATTATCTTTTTTAACAAAAACATGCTACTTTTTCTATTTTTCGTTACTAAAACACCTAATTTCCAAAAATATCACGGATAAACCCTTACTTATTTATTTTAAAATCTATTTTAATACTTTTAATTATGTTACTTTTTCTATTTTTTTTCATTTTCTAAAAAAATTATTATTAAGTAATAACATTTTTATAACCAACTACCTTTTTAGCTAAAATACATTATCTTTTATAACAAAATCTTCACTTTTTCAAAAATAATCATGGACAATTACCTTTTTCAACTAAAACATGTTACTCTTTCTGATTTTTCTTTACTAAAGCCCTCATTTTCCAAAAATATTCCGAAAAAATCCTTACTTATTTATTGTGAAGCCTATTTAAATACTTTTAATCACGGGCACTTACCTTTTCAGCTAAAACATGTTACTTTTTTTTTATTTTTCACCCCTCTTTTTCCAAAAATTTCACGGGCAAACAGTTATTAATTTATTTTAAAATCTATTTTAATACTTTTAATTATTTAAAAAAGTTTAACATGCCTACTTATTTTTTTAGCAAATGCAGATTAATAGAATATTAAAACATAAATAATAAAAATAATAATTATTAATAATAATCTGTGCATCGCACAGGTTTTAAGCTAGTACCTATTTATAACTAATTACCTTTTCAGCTAAAACATATTATAGATTTTTTCTAACAAAGTTCCTCATTTTCTAACTTTTCAACTTACTTTTTCTATTTTTCTCACTAAAATCCATTCTTTTTCTAAAAATATCACGGGCAAACCCTTTACGTATTTATTTTAAAATGTATTTAAATATTTTTAATTATTAAATTTTAAAACCTGATTTCCAAAAATATCACGGGCATTTTTCTTTTTTAATCTAAATATATATGTTACATTTTTTATTTTTACTTACTAAAACCCCTCCTTTTCCAAAAATATAATGGGCAACCCCTTACTTATTTATTTTAAAATCTATTTTAATGTTTTTAATTAATTAAAAGTGTTTAGCTATTTTAACATGCCTACTTATTATTTTAACAAATACAATTAATAAAATAACAATTAACAATCCGTGCATCGCACGTGTTTTAAGCTAGTATTATTAAAAACGTAACATTAAAAATTTGGTCGGTACAATACCTGTTTTTTGGTACCATTTTTTGCTAATTTGTGATTTTACTTAACTACCCTTACTTATTTAGAAAAAAATATTATTAAATAATAACATAATATATTTATAACCAATTAACTTTTTCCGCTAAACCAAATTATTTTTTCTAGCAAAATCCCCTCTTTTTCCAAAAACATCACGGACAATTATCTTTTTCAACTAAAACATGTTACATTTTCTGATTTTTTCTTACTAAAGACTCTCATTTTCCAAAAATATCACGGACAAACTCTTACTTATTTATTTAAAACATATTTTAATGTTTTTAATTATTTAAAAAAATACCTATTTTAGAATACTTACAAATTTTTTTTAAAAAAAATTGATTAAAATATGAATAATAAAATAACAAATATTAAAAATAATTCGTGTATCACACGAGTTTTAAGCTAATTAGAGAGAATAAATGGATAAAGGTATATAGAATGTATAGCATATATTACAATTTTTCAATCACAATAATTTTTTACTTTTAAAGAGAATATTGAACCTAAGATGTATCTCAGGTAATTTCCCTGAAATATCGAATAAAAACACTTGATATTATAAGAAGATTATAATTATATCTAAAAGATTGTGCCTATCAAATATTGTATTTATCAAAAAAAACATGGGAGATTTCAAATAAAGTTACGAGAGATATATCTCAAGTAACAAATACTTGAAGAAAAAAAAAGAAAGAAAATCCGTGTCCTACCTACCCGGTATTATCCAGAAAATGTAAATGTAGATACATCCATACATCACAATAATTGACACGCACCAATATTAAAACTAGAATATTCAAGATATATCATTATATTTGGTAACAAAGCAAAGCTACCCTTTTAATTTCATCATCATTACTTTTTAACAAAGACTTGTGACTTTTCTGTAAACACCCCCATCTTCATTCAACACCGATCTTAACCACAAATTCTCAGGTAAATACATACTTATATGTATATATATTTATTGATGATCTCACTGTTTTAATTGTTTTGTGCTTTATAGTTTTATCACTAGTTGGTGTTTATTTGATATTGTGCAATCAGTGTTCTTGATATTTTTTGGTTGTATCGTGTGTGTTTTCTTCTTTGTTTTGATGGGCTTGATTTTGATTTCTGGGTTTTTTTGTGGATACTGAAATTTTGATGGGTTTTTTTTTGGTTAAAAAATTGAACTTTTATAGGCAATTTAATTACATTTTTGTTTGAGATTTTGTGATGTTGTTTTTTGAGATTTTGTGATGTTATTTTATTACTTTGAGCTGTTGTAATGGTAATTGTGTTTCATGTAAGTCTTGAAGCAACTAGCAAGTTTAAGAGTAATGTGCTTATCGTCGCAAGATCGATTTTTTTGAGCTTTTGTCTGGGTATTTTCATGGTTTGCAGTTGGTAAATTTGCGGCTTTTTGGTCAATAAGGGCAATTGGAATAGTCTGGGATCTAGGGTGTGTGTTAGTTAAGTAAATTAAGGGTAATGTGGTAAGTTTGTACATGATTATGCCTGTCATGTCTGTATTTTTTTGCAAGTGTGTGTGTGTGCGGAGAGAAGGCAATCATAAAGACGCAATTTTTAATAGATTACCTAGTGCAAAGCCCTTTTTCTTTGGTAAATTAATTCTTCTTTCTAAATTTTCTACATATCGACTTTTAAGTATTGTGCTTTCCCATCAAGTAGATACATAATATCAACATTTAATTTTGATTTTTTACTTAGTTTTATTGAAAGTTTCCGTGGATACAGTTGTATATTTAGTCCCTTTTTTTGTTGTGAGTTTCCGGAGAGGGTAAGACACCTGTAGTTGTTCACATTTTATGATTTGGACGTATGTTAATAAATCAAGTTGTTGCTACTTGCTAATAAAGATGTTTTACTGAAATAGTGATGGAAGAACACCTGACTTTATGTGTTGACCATTTTGTTCCGCCCCGATCATCGCAAGCACCGCAAGGACTTGAGACTCCTGGATCTTCTGTAGGGGGTTCTTGCAGTCATGTGCCTGATCCAAATTCTTCGGCTATTGATATCGAGGACAAAAATGGCGCTGCTGACGAAGAAGAGCCACTTATTCAGACTGTCGAATGCCGTATATGCCAGGAAGAGGATAGCATCAGGAATCTAGAGGTGCCTTGTGCCTGCAATGGGAGTCTTAAGGTATTTCTAACATTATGTATAAATGTTATCTGAACATATGCATTATATTCCTATGGGATACCCCAAGAATCTCGTAGTCTAATCCAGGGTTACTTGGACCATGTTGATACTAAGCTACCGATTAAAAGTTCATATGTTTGTTTTGTGGAGTAGTCTATATATTGACTTTTGTATAAACAAAAAACAGCCAAAATTCACATTAAATAATAATGGGACTCGTTCTATTGAAAGGACTAGGGAGGTTTATTTTATAGCTCTGAAATTACAGTCGAACTTTGTTTATATTAGTAGTATTTTCTTGTGCTCTTTTTTTTTTGGGAGGTTGGGCATAGTGTTAGCAATGTAGATTAGAGGAGAGAAATGTTAGATCTCTTAAAAATTGATTTACTTCTCAATGTTGTCTTCCTTACTATCTTGCACAATATTTATATTAAAGGACATTTGTCAGGATTTTTCAGATTAAAAAATGTATTTTCCTTAAGTACTTCTATGAAGTACTTTTTTTTAATTGCTGTTGTTTGACCTTTTCTATTTGATATCTTTGTTGACTTCTTATTTTCGATATCCTGTTCACCAATTATTTTATTCAGTTTGCTCATAGGAAGTGTGTACAACGATGGTGTAATGAGAAAGGAGATATAACTTGTGAGATATGTCATCAGGTATGCTAGATTATTTCTGCTTTGAGTTGCAAGTTTTCTTGATTGCTATTTCTATCTGTACTTGTAACAGTTTTTATTTTTGAGAGATGCAAAGACTAGTCATAAGATTTCCCTCGTCATTAAAACTATGATTTTCCTTTAATTACATGCTATTAGTAAAAATTACACATATTTCTTTAGGTTTTGAAAATTCATCCTGTTGTAGAAAAAAATTACCTTCTCAAGCGTAAGCTGTTGATGAAACTGTAGTTTATAATATACTGTGGGAACTGCTCACTTCTAATGTTTTCATCCCAAGCATCAATATTAGCAAGGACCTGCTAAAATTTATAGTTGGTTGTAATTTTAAGAGAAAAAAATTATATTTTTGGTTAGGGTCAGTTACAGAAAATTAAATTCTCACACACACATGCGTCCACTGTGGCTCGACCTCTTATTATCAAGAAGAGAGGGATATCGGTAGGCTCATCCTTGCAGATAGGAAAGATACACACACACACACATGTATATATTTGTTCCTGGCTTTTTCTGGAGTTGGTCTAACATAAGAGGATTCATAAAAATTCTAAAGTAGTATAGACTTTCAATCTAGTTCTTGTTTTAAATTACACTGATGAACAAAATAATTTATCAAAGATAATTTTCTGATGAACAGCCTTACCAATCTGGCTATACTGCTCCACCTCGTTCTGTTGCGGAAGACACCTCCATTGATATCAGGCATGCATTATTTGTCTTTCATTTTCTCTTTCCGATAAATATTTGATTTTGCAGAGGGCAGTATTGATTGTTATATCTTATGATTAGCTAAAGTGAAGCTATGCAGTATTGATTGTTATATCTTATGATTAGCTAAAGTGAAGCTATTTGCAAGTGCATGTCTGTGATTCCTTTTGACCTCAGTGCAGAAGCTTTATACATAGTAAGCCAAGTACTTATCTATATGTTCCATAGTTAAGCGCATGAAATGGCAAGGAGCTTCCCAGGGTTTGAGCGCAAAGCGAAGCACCTGCCTTATTAGAGAGAAGCGCACTAGATAAAGATAAATTGATGTACATGTATGTATATCATTTTTAATATAACACAATTTCAAAGAAATTAATTTTTGTGGACACAAAATTTCAGGTATTTGTAGTCACCAATGCACAACTTGTTTTTGCATCAAATAAATACTAATGACATCACATTGTCTTCATTAGTTAAATAAATCTTATTTGTGGCCGGTATGCTCTGATTTCTGATGATTAAAATTGGTGTCCGGGATTTAGAAAGTAAGATCTAGGAAACCTTCTTTCTATAGAATCCCGGTAGCATAGCTTACTTTCCCCCTTATTAAGGTTTAAAATGTACTTTAAAGGGGATGAGCTTTTCCAAAGCAAAGTGGGTACCAAGAACTCTAGAAAGCACGAGTGTGGCACCTAGGTGGTGCACTGTGCACTGTAAGGTTCAGGTGGTGGCATACGCACTGGGGGCGCCACAAGACGGAACCCCTTGGCCGCAGTACGGGAGATGGGGTGAGGGAAGGGCAGATTTGGTCATTTTCGACTTTCGTGGTTGTCTTCAATCGCCACCGCTGTCCAATTCTTTTTGTCTCCGTCTTCGGATGGTCCTTTCTTCTTCGGTCGCTGTGTCCGTTCGTCTTCCATAGCTGTCTCAGTTCTTTCTTTGCAAGTTACAATCCATGTTTGCAATTGATGTAGATATACGTGCGTACACATGTACATCTGCCGTCCTTTCTTCTACTGTGTTTGTGTGTATGCACAGCGATGTATGTACATGTCAATGTATGATTACTTGACTTCTACTTATAGTTTGACCATTTGTTGTTTTTCAATTAATTGTATTTTTTTCAACTTCTAATGGTTAACCTTTAGTTAGTCGTATCATATTTAGTGGTTAATATTGATATTAATATTAAGTATGGTAAACTTATGTATTTGACTAATTAATTCAGTTTTATTTATGAATTATATACGTATCTAATATTTATAATCTTTTTGTAAAAAATTGTATATATAATGTATTTTTTTATAATTGCCGAATTTCCCCCGCACCCGAATCCCCTTAATTTTGGATTTTCCAAATTCCTGTATCCTCGTACTGCGCACCCCCGCACCAGCACTCATGCTTCTTAGTCCAGAAATTTGCTGGGGTTTGGGCTTGAGCGAGTGCTGAAGCGCACTTCTCACAAGTCACAACTATAAATGTAGGAACCTTTTACTTGAAAGTTAAACAGTACGTTGTTCTAAAATAGGACTACTTGGTGTAAATGCAAATTGTGTGAAAATCTTATATGCTGGTCACGGTGATGCTTGTATTCATGTGCTGCTTGGGGATATGTGTATGTATATTTTCTATGTTTCTTGTTGACCTTTGCCAGCTGAGACCTATTTTCTGCTTTCGAGCTTAGTTCTCCTTTGACACCCTGTAGTTCAGTTGGCTATACTTCAACAGAAGAAAGGTTTGTTTTCCAGAGCGTGTGTATAGTGGATAGGGTTTACAGAGCCATATTTTGTCCTCGGTCTTGTTTAAAGTCGTAGGTAGTGTATGTTTTAACTGCTTAATTATCTCAATCTACAGGCATATTGGCTCCTGCTTGTGTTTCAGTACCTTATCTACACTAATGCATTGTCAAAACTCACATTTCAACTAACAGCATGTACTGGATAGAAAGTTTTTGACAAACTAATTTGATCTCGACTCTGTTTTGAATTATACTTTTCCTCACAGCGGGGCTTGGACAATTGGTGGTACCCCTCTGGATTTACATGATCCTCGACTTCTGGCCATGGCAGCAGCTGAGCGCCGTCTTTTGGAGGCCGAGTATGATGAATATGATGATTCTAATTCCAGTGGAGCTGCATTTTGCCGTTCAGCTGCTTTAATCGTAAGCGCTTTACTTGCCTTCTCTTTTCCAGGTTCATAGGTTGTAATCCAAAGAATGAGACTAGTCTTATGAATGTACCGAGTATTTGCAGTTAATGGCTCTTCTGCTTTTGAGGCATGCACTATCCATTGGAGATAGTGATGGTGGTGATAGTGATGGAGGTGATGGTGATGATGCCTCTACCTTTTTCGCTGTAAGTAGGATTTTTTAATTTTTTTTTGCTTGTGGGAATAATTTTATAATTGCTGTATGAACTACCTGACTAACTTTTAATAATAGCTTTTCTTGCTCCGAGCTGTTGGCTTTCTTCTTCCCTGCTACATTATGGCATGGGCTATCAGCTTGTTGCAGCGTCGTCGCCAGAGACAGGCAAGAGGCTCTTTTTCTTTGTGTGTGCGTTGATTTTTTTTTTGCTGGTCTCATTTCTTTTTCTTTTTGAAGTAAATTTTCTGTTTCTGTGGAAGATGAATTAAGTGGTTGTTGCATTTGAAATATGAGACTGTAATTTTATAGATCATCTTTTGCTTTATGTATATTATATATGCATTTTATTGTGTAAGACTGAGGTTCAAATGTTTATTCATGTAAATTTTTTTAATAAACAAGTTTACTTGTGCATGCATTAAAATATGTAAATATGAAAGGAACGGTGATAAGCTTATAGAAATAAATGTTAAAGAAAAATGGATAACCGAGAGAGCTCATAATTTGAAAATATTTATTAGTTGATATCGCAAAACAATTTTGGTAGTTTCATTTCTATTATGGAGATGAAGCAAGAATAAGGGTGTAATATCTAAAAATCTTCTTTGCAACTTGTAAAAAAGATTCCAGCATTTTAACACGTGTGCTAGTGTTTCCTTTCGGGTCGTATAGGTCATGACTTGTGTATATCATCGTTGCACTGCAATGTAGATCTGGTCAAGTTAGGTTATCTTTGTTTATGTAGCACTCGCTCAAATATTACTTTTTTCTTGTTTTTTCAGGAAGCAGCAGCAGCTTTGGCAGCAAGTGATGTTGCATTTATGGTGCAGGCAGCACAACATAGGGGCTTGCAAGTGACAATAGCAACTGGAACTCCAGCAGCACCTGCTTCAACACCTGAACTTGCACCTATTTCCCATCAAGTGACAATTCAATGAGCAGGATATCCTGTGTATCTAAGCAGGATAGCCAGCTATGATATAATAGCTGAGTTTTTATATTTATTTTATTTTGTTTTATGAATTTTTTATACTTTATATATATGTTGAGTTTTTTTTAATTTTATTATTATACGATTGACTTATGTTTTCAAGTTTTTTTTTTTGCACTCATTATATATATATGGAAAATTAAATATTTGTAATAAATGTCATAAGCATTCCTTTTGGTAGATGCATCTTAATTGATTAATAGAAAATTTGCATTGTGTAGTATATTACTCTATTGTGCATGTAGTTTTTCTGTTTTACTTTCATTGTTCTTTTAAAATGCAACAGTTGAAAGTTATCCAAATATAAATAGTCAAGACCGTCTTTTCTATTGCGAGTTTACGCTGATCAGGGTCTCCTTTTAGTTGGTTAGTTCAGAATTGTAAATTTCAGCATACAATGATTTCTAGTCTTTTCTGCATTCAGATCCTTCTCCCTTTGAAAGTGTCTCATTTTTTGCACGAAGGAAATACTGTTTTCGGATGAATGTTGTAGCAAATTGAATGTTTGAATTAATTCCTGCTCAAGCTGGTGCTCCAATTGTTATTTGTGGTTCATGAATAGTGAGACGAGCTCTAGGTGGGTTCACTTTGCATTGCTCATTATGCAGTTTCTGGACTAGTTCATCCACGAAACCTGAATGCAAGTGAGCAACAAGTCAGTAATGAAAAATGAAGCAACAGTGAGGGTCGATCTTGCTCTTCTGTCTACGTCATGATATTTTGGACAAATAAAATCCGTTTATATTTAATATTGATGAAAATATTAATCTCAATAATCTTTTTGCCGAAAGTGGCACAATGCATAAAATTGCTTGGGCTAGCAAGTTAATAAATTGACATGAATTATTGTATTACAATAACACATTATAAAGGTGTATGAGTATCATGAAAAGACTGAACGGATCAGCAGACTGCGTTTAAAATTTAAATGAGGCCTCAGCTAGTGCTTATTCAAGAAATAGGCTTCTCAAGATCAAAATATTGTTTCATTGATTTAGCGACGGGGAGAAGACACATTAGTGTTTGTGGGTTTGGCCTGGCATTAAGCATCTCTGCATCTAGCTTCTTTTGGCACAACAATTGATGCTCTGGATTTACGATAATTTAAGTAAAAGATAGTATAGAGAACTAAACTGAATAAATACATTATTCAATTTATTTTGTGAGTTTGTGTGCATTTGTAACAATTACTTGTGCTAGCTATTACACTTTAACAGGAAACAGGTGTATACAATTGATTTTAACCTTGTGAGCGCAATGGCATAATGGTTGGTCTATAGAAAGAGTATAGGTTGAAGTAACCAGTATACATGCTTACTATGATCGTTGGTCTATGGCAATAGCAGCTCAAATGAATCGGTATATATATAAAACTATAGATACAACATCATACATGTAGAGCATCCCTTTTCACCAAAACTGCCCAGAAAAGAAAATACCAAAAATGTAGTTGACTAGGGGGAAAAGAATCAGTACTAGCAGTTGGTTTGGGGTATATAGATCTTAATTCCGGTTATCTGTTCTCTTCATTCTGTAGTATTTGTCGTCAACCAGTTTTAAGTGTCGATATTCAGTATATCAAGGACTTCTTGACAAGAGCTGGGATTTGCGATATCTGTTCATTCTGTGAATCTCATTTTTGACTGAAGAAAGCTTACGTGAAACTGCACCCCATATCATATCTACTGCATCACCAGGCCTTGAAGGAAACTGATATTCAAAGTGCTTCTCAACATCTTTTAATTTCTCCCACATCTTGGTCCATCTGTCTTGCTTGATCCCCCTAAGAAGATTCAAAAGGTAATCCTTTTTAAGGGCATCAGATGCACGAACGAATATGCAGAACGTAGAGTAATCTAGTACATCTTCGAAAGGTAGCTCAATGTCGTCGCTGATTATCACAGGAACACAGTGAGTAGCTATAGCATCAAATAACCGATTGGAGGAAGGGGTATCTCCGGCAATATTCAGGCAAAATTTAGAGGTGGCCATTCCTTGGCCTGCTTGACTAACCCCATTTGCTCCTACACTTCCAAACGTGAAGTGTACATCTTTTTCATCTTTTAGAAGGTAGTACAATTCTTGGCGTACTGCTCCGCCCTGATAATAAAACCATACAAAACACTTGGAATGATTCACATTGCTTATATGCTTCAAAAGAGAAGCTCAAGCACTTTTCCTCTGTTAAATTTTAAATCTAACATATCTGAAGATTTATAAGGAGATGGTAGTGATTAATTAAAGATGGGTACAAAGACTAAGGTGATGCATCAAAAGATGCCAAAAGAAAATGAAAAGCATTGCACACACACAAGAACACGCACACAAGCTAATTAACATACATAAGGAGTGCAGTAGATAAGAAATCAGATGCGAGCATGTACGTTCCTAGAGTGCGATTCTAAGAAATGAGTATATAATTGTGATATTACTAGTTATTTCCTTAACTTAAACTTTAAATGAATTTCAGCATCCACACTAAGAAGCTGTGAGCAATAGTATTTTTGATATATATTTCTACACACACAAACATTATTTTTCAAAACTTCAGAGATCAGGAACATTGACTACCTATTCCATTTTTTTAACTATATAAATAGATACACAAATTGTCCGCCTATATGTATTCACTGTTTGGAAGCTTCTGCATGAGTTTGTTGGTAAACATGTTGCAACAAGTCCCTTTTAGTCCCTAAAATGTTATTTATCCAGTGGTAAGAACTGAAGTTAACTACAAGTCTTTTTTAGTAAAGCTGAAAAACTGCAACCTACAACCATTGTGTTATAGAAAAAGTTCAGGTACAAGTTTGGCATAAAGGGTATATTTAGCATTTTATCAGTATTAAACTTTTAACGAGATATCAAGGCCTTAGCATTGAAAGTAATGCATTAAGAGATATTAATAAACCAAACTTGTAAAAGGAAATTAAGACCTTCAGTATTAACAAGAAGCAAATGACAAAGGAAGCATTAATGAAGTGAAAAAGTTTAAATAGCTTACTTTTTTAAACGAACATTTGAAAACTAGAATGTAAATTTATATAAATGGTTGTCAAGATTAGTTTCTGGAAATGCAATCAGGTTAATACCAAAATCAGATAATGAGAGCTCCTATGTGACATAGCAAAAACTGCAATAAGTATGACAAAACATACGGAGGAGAGAAAGCTTACATCTTTCCTGTAAATTGCACCTTGAAAGTACACCAAGGTAGGGCGATCTCTAAACGAGTAAGACTTACTAGCAGGCGTGGTCCTTATGATATGTTTGTATGGAGCTATCACATCTTTGTCAAGGTTTGCTATCTCCACAGGGTATCTTCCAAAATCAGCAAGTATGAACATCGCGGAACCTAGCTTTGTTCTTGCAGTTAACATGCTATTCGGATGGTGGGCTACAATCAAATGATCCTTTCCCTTTAAACGTTTCCATTCATCCCGCCCCTCTAGAAAGTCCACCAATCTATCTTGCAAGACACTGTTCACACTAACCGTCTCTTCCCCTCGAAGCTTAGAGTATCTATTATAACTAAGAGATGAGAAAAATGGCACAAACATGATATCTGCTTGATCTGGCTTTGAAACTCTGATTACGGTGCATGGTCTCCGTACATCCGGTGTGTTCGACGATAAAAGGTCAAGAGTTAGCCAGTACTCCATACTGTGTTGTAAATTTAGCCCACCAGGATACTGAGGTATCTGACTATGATTACGAACATCCGGCCACACTTGATTTCCAGTTCTACTCCAACCCATTAGCCCAAAGTGAAATTCAGGAGGCAAATCATACATATATACTCTAAGAACATCTTGATTCACATTGCAAATCTCTTGGCTTCTGGTGGGCTGGTTAGTCAAAAGAGTTGAATCGACAGAGGGTTTTTGAATATGCTCACTTTGCACATTCGGTCTAAAGTAAACCGAACTGCTATTAATATTAATTATCTTAAGAACTGAAGGAACAAAAGAAATCTCATTGAACTGAAACAAAAAAAGGGTAGAAAAAATCAAAAGAAACATCGAAATAGCTATCAGGCACGAAAACAACCTCGATGGAACCAAACTCTTTTCCAACATCAAAGCCATCAAAACAAGTTAGTTCAATAAATAACCAAAACCTTAGTCCTCTATCGATTGAAACCAAGTAATGCCTTTTCTATCCGAATTTGATTTATACAATATCTTACTACGAAAAATAGGCAAGACCCCAAAATGCTTCTTGAATCTTGAACCATAAAAAGGGTATTTTACATTCTTTACAATGCCATCAAGCATCTATACTGCATTACTGATCTACCAATCATACATTTAAATCACATGGTTCAAGATCAGAGGTCAATTCAACAATCTGCAACCAAAAAATACAGTAAAGGTAAGCACTAAATACAGAATAAAAATCAAATCTTTACCTATAATATTCATTAATCAGACCCCAGATTTCAAAAGTAACATATTTAACTACAGATTGTTTATAACAAAGGAAAGAAAACAAAGTGATACACAAGAATCTAATCATATGGGAAAAAAGAGCAAATTTTTAATATGGGGTTCAAATAATTCATAACAGATTTAATAAAAAGAAGCTAAAGATGGTACCTTTTTGAAGATTTATGTTATGCTGCTATGGTGTTGTTGCTGAAGCTGTTGGAAGTTAAGTGGGTAGTTTCAATGAATATTAAATTATTGATATTAGTAGTTGTTAACATGAGTGTGTTTTGTGTATAATATATGTATGTATAGATGCAGGAGAGAAAAAGGTTAGATAATATTGTGTGAAACAGAGAGAGGTTAGGACTTAGAAGATTCATATGACTGCTGTCAATATGTAATGACTCTTTTTATTTACTTGCTTATATGAAAATCTATAATTATGTTAAAATGTTTATAAAATAACGTGTAAAGGAGATAATCTAAAAATAGTATCAAATGTCGGTGATTCGAAATTCATTAACAACAATTACTGATATTATATTAAAATTTAAATATAGTCAATAATATGACAATATCTTATACTTTTATTATTGGTTTAAGAAAATAAGAAACATAAATTTTTTAATATTATTTAATATTTCATATTATTTGTCCCAAATTATTGTTGAAGGTATACAATCTAATCTTAAAATTATTTAAAAAAATATAGAAAAAACTAATAAGTGAATACTTATATTAATGTACTTATATTAATGTGCACACAAATCTATACTATATTATTAAAGCCGAAACAGTTTTGGTTTTTGGTTTTCGGTTTTTTATTCTATTTAATAAATAATAAAAATATAAAAATAGTAACTATATGGTTGCCTTTTATAATTAAAATATTTTTTTTTAAAAAAATTTACTCATTTTCCAAAAATATCATGACAATTATTTTTAAAATAAAACATATTACATTTTATATTTGTTATCACTAAAATCTCTGTTTTCCAAAAATATGAGGTGCAATCCTTACTTATTTATTTTAAAACCTATTTTAATATTCTATTTAATAAATAATAAAATAATATAAAAATAGTAACTAGTTGATTGCCTTTTATAATTGAAAAAACCAATTCTAACAAAATCTACTTCTTTTCCAAAAATATCATGACAATTATCTTTAAATTAAAACATATTATCTTTTATATTTGTTATCACTAAAATATCTATTTTCCAAAAATATGAGGTCCTTACTTATTTATTTTAAAACCTATTTTAATACTCAATTTAATAAATAATATAAAAATAGTAAATAGCTGATTGCTTTTTATAATTCAAACATTTTTTTCTAACAAAATCTACTTCTTTTTCAAAATATCACGGACAATTACATTTAAATTAAAATATATTATCTTTTATATTTATTATCACTAAAATCTCTCTTTTCCAAAAATATTAAGTGCAACCCTTACTTATATATTTTAAAACATATTTTAATATTTTTAATTATTTAAAAAAACTTACCTATTTTAACAAGTGAATGTATTTTATTTAAAAATACAATTAATATAATTAAAACACATCTAAAAATATTACGGGCAATTATTTTTTTTAATTAAAACATGTTATCTTTTCTATTTGTCCTTATTAAAAAACTTACTTATTTTAACATTTCAACGTATTTTTTTAATAAATACAATTAATATAATTAAAACACTTCTAAAAATATCACAAACATTTTTTTTTTAATTAAAACATTTTAGATTTTCTATATGTTCTTATTATTAATATTATTTAATTATAAAATAATATTAATAATACAACATTTATCTTCCTCAGCCCCATTTGTATTTTTTTTAATATTTTTTTATGTTCTAATTAATATTTAAGTTTCTCATTTTGTAATTTATCATATTAATTTTTACTTTTGTTTTAATATTTTCCGTTCACATTAAATTTTTTAATTTATTATTTTTTAAGACTTGTGCCTTGCACGGGTTATAGTACTAAGTACGTTATTATTATGAATGTATAATATTTTCAGTAAAACAATAAAAATATATAAATATTACACTAAATTTCAGTCTAATCATCGGGTTAGGTTAAAGTTAAGGGAAATTGAAGAAAACGTGATCGAGGGAATCAAGAAAAATGAGTGGGAGTTTCAATTAAATGTTAAATCAAAATATCGTGACTATTAGTTGTTTGTGAACTAGACCAGATGCACTATGCACAAATAATTCGTAAAAGAATCGAAATATCTAAGTACAAAAAAATTACTAAATTGAACATGTTGAGTTTGAGTTTCACTTGAAGATAACATAGAGGAATGGATATATTATCAGACGTTTCTTTGATTATCTTTGTTTTGATTCAACTTTTAATGTAGCTTGAATCTTGTTTGTTGTAAACTAAATAATGCGGAATGAAACAACACACAAATTCACATTTGTTATAGCCAAAATTTGATAATGGGTTTTTAGGTTAGGTTCGGGTCAAGTAGGATCCAATTGGAATATCTAAAATGTAATTAGGGCTAGAGAGAGTTGGGGCTTGCCCTCATAAGGGTAAGGACGTGCCATCTTTAGACCGACCACCCCTTGAGGACGCGCCCTCATTGTAATGGCAACTTGATAGATGGATAAACAACTATATTAACATGACATGACATCAAGAAGATTCAGGACTCGTCCTCATAGGGGAGAAGACGCGCCCTTGTACCCCTGAGGACGCGTCCTCTCAATATGGACTGACGACTCTACATGAATGGAAGACTTGACAGAATGATGACTTCATTAACATAAGATTGATCACTAGGAAGGCTTAGGGTTTGTCCCCATGGTAACAAGGGCGCGCCCTGTAAGTCACCAGGTTTCCACTTCAAACCAAGAGGACAGCCTACAGGGCGCGTCTAGCATTTAAGGCGTCTAGCATTTAAGGTAAGTCATGGCTATACATGCGTCTATGAATTAAGGAAATAGTTGGTAATGGATAGGACTAGTCCTCGACGGGGGAAGTTTCCTTATCCATGAAGTCTTGACGTCATAGATTAGCCTTTGGCCTTTGTGACTAGGCCTTATCGTTAGACATTCCTAAAGTGAGCTAAACTCTAAGTATGGAAAGAGATGGAAGACCTACGTTCAAGTATGGAAAGAGATGGAAAAGTCCTACGTCTAAGTAAGGAACACGGTGGAAGACTTCGACTGGGCTCTGAAGATCAGAGACCAAGCCCATGGAGGAAACTTCCTCCCCAAGAACTACGTTGGCTTGATCCCCTATATAAAGGGTGATAAGTGGATTTCATATCTACTTGGAACGCTCTAAATCGGCTTAAATTGATTGTTTGTACTCAAGTACGTGGTGTTTTTAATGTGTTTTGTGTTAGATTGTGCAGAGTTGTTTCCTTAGCAGAGTTTTGGAGTTAAGTTGGTTATACGGTGGTGATTTAACATCCTTGTGGAAGTTTAGGAGTTTCGAGACAAGAGAGCGCAAGGAAAGTCAAGAAAATGAAAATTGAAGAAGTCTGTCAGAGGGCCAAGCGCACCCGCGCCCAAACAAGCGCGCCCGCGCCCTAGTAGAATCATTTGAAGCGCGCCCGCGCCCTATCAAGCGCGCCCTCGCTTGGTGGAATGCTGGAAAAGTCAATTTCAATTCTGATATGGAAACCAGCAGAGACCAGTCAACCCTAAGACCTATATAAATCATTGGTGGACGATTTCAGAGATATATCTTGACATACATTCATACAAATCCATCCACCGGTGAGGAGAACAAGAAGACGGCTGATTACAAAGATCTACTTTTCAATTTATCTTTGTATTCTTCTAATTAGGCGATACTTTGGATTCTCGTTTGTTTCTTCATAAACCCTAGTACTTTTATTCAGTATTCCAGACATATTTATTATCATGTTTTCATCAGAACCCACGATGATGAACGGTTCGATTATGAACTAATCATTATCGTGGGATTCTAACGGATTTATTTATGGATTTTAGTAGTTAATTGTTTTAAAGATGTGTGTGTGATGGCTAATTGATCTCCTAGTTTGGTTGTGCTTATTCTTCTTGGATGCGTAGCTAACATCTAAGTTGTTTGTTAATCTCTATTGATTGCGAAAGTGGATATAGAGATTTAGAACTTGCCATGCTAGCATAGGTTTATATATGTTTGTCATGCATGATTCGTAGGTAATTTTAACCATCTTACCTGCCCTATGTAATCTGAATGGATAACTTGCTCATTAAACCGTTATGTTTTCAAATCTTATAGACATATAGGGTCTAAGCATAATTGGTGTCTGCTCAACTTCTATCTCTTTTGTGGATGTTTGAGTGGTATGGTATACGTATACTGAAAGGTAGCGTGTACTGATTTCGTGTTATCCGATTAGTTGTCACAACGGTCACATGCATTGATTAAAGACAAAAGACTCTAGATGAAGTATTTAATGAAGTTAGGATCTCATATTTTATTCTCATAAGTAATTCAACAACAATATCTTTAGTTAATTATAATCTTGTTACGTTGAATAGTTAATTTAGTTAATCAAACACAACTTTGATACTTGTCTTAGCATTGAACAATAGCCATACATTGTTGCATAAGTGCATAACTATAATAACCAAAGCAGTCTCTGTGGGAACGAACTCTACTTATTCTTATATTACTTGTGACCGCGTACGCTTGCGTGATTTTTGTGTGAACAAGTTTTTGGCGCCGCTACCGGGGACTTCGGTGTTATTTTTATAGTTTATGTGCTTGTCATCAATGGTCGTTAACGTTCACTGACTCGGATTATACTCATCAATTTTACTTTGTTTGGTGTGTTTCAGATACTTTAGTGAGCGTGTATGCGAACATGTTCTCAATATCGGAAAGAAGAACTTGAATTAAGTCTAGTTATGGGTGAACCAGTAGCAGAAACGAAGGCTTTGAAGGACTATTCAGCCAAAGATCAATGACATTCAATCTAGCATTGTCAGGCCAGCCATCTCGGCTAATACTTTCGAAATCAAGCATGGCACGATTCAGATGGTACAGAACTCAGTTCAGTTTGGGGGTGCTCCGACGGAAGATCCTAATATGCATATTAGGGATTTCATTGAGATCTGCGACACCTTCAAGTTCAACGGAGTGTCAGAAGATGCTGTGAAGCTGAGGCTTTTCCCATTTTCACTGAGGGATAAGGCTAAAGGCTGGTTGCACTCTCTACCAGCAGGTTCTATTACTACATGGGAGGATCTTGCTCAGAAGTTTCTCACTAAATTCTTCCCGATGGCTAAAACAGCAGCAATCAGGAATGCTCTTACTCAGTTTGCACAGCATTCTGGAGAAACTTTATGTGAAGCTTGGGAGCGCTACAAGGAGATGCTTAGGAAGTGTCCTCATCATGGAATGCCTGATTGGATGGTGATCAATTGTTTCTATAATGGTCTGGGAAATCAATCTCGACCAATGCTTGATGCGGCATCAGGTGGAGCTCTTTGGGCTAAAAGCTACGATGAAGCTTATGAACTTATTGAGATGATGGCTGCTAATGAATATCAGAATCCAACTCAAAGATTATCACAAGGTAAGGTAGCAGGAGTTCTGGAAGTGGATGCAGCTACGGCAATAGCAGCTCAGTTAAAGGCTTTGTCTATGAAGGTGGATTCCTTGTCTAACTATGGAGTTCAGCAGGTGGCTAGTGTGTGTGAGCTATGTGCAGGTGCACATGACACGAATCAGTGTGCCATATCTAGTGAATCGGCGCAGTTCGTGAACAATTTTCAGAGACCACAGCAGCCAATGCCTAATGCCTATCATCCCAATAACAGGAACCATCCTAATTTTAGTTAGAGTAACAATCAGGGAGGTCAGAAACAACCACAACAGTCGTATCAGCAGTATCAAGGTCAACAATTTGGAGCTAAGCCATTCAACTCTTCTGGTTTTCAGCAGCAGTATGCTCCAAGGCAACCGTATCAACCACCAGGGTTTCAACAACCGTCGCATGGCAATGCTGGTCAGTCGTCTAACGAAAAATCTGAATTGGAGGAATTGAGGCTAATGTGCAAGAGCCAAGCTGTTTCAATCAAGACTCTGGAGAATCAGATCGGTCAGATTGCCAATGCCTTGCTGAATAGACCACATGGAACTCTCCCTAGTGATACGGAAGGTAATCCAGGCAAAAGAGAGGTCAAGGAACATGTAAAGGCAGTTACCTTGCGATCTGGGAAGGTTACAAATGATCAGAACTCAGAAACGGCAGAAAACGAAGAAATTTTGAATTCCCAGCAGAAGCTAGAGCGCACCCGCGCCCTAGGGAGCGCGCCCGCGCCTGACATTCTGCCAGAAGTTGAAGAAAAAGAGGAAAAAGCAAGTTTGGGGGGAAATGACGTGGAAAAGCGTGACCATTCTAACCAGAAATCTGTTCTGAAGCAAAGTACAGAGACCAAGGAGGTCTATCCTCCTCCGCCATTCCCTAAACGACTTCAGAAGCAGAAGTTGGACAAGCAGTTTGCTAAGTTTCTCGAAGTTTTCAAGAAGTTGCAGATCAACATACCTTTTGCAGAAGCTTTAGAACAGATGCCGAGCTACGCAAAGTTCATGAAGGGTATCCTATCTCGAAAGTTGAAACTCGAGGAGTTGGAAACCGTTGCTTTGACAGAAGAATGCAGTGCTATCCTACAACAGAAGTTACCTCCTAAACTCAAGGATTTAGGGAGTTTCACCATACCATGCAGCATCGGCAATCTATCTTTCAACAAGTGCTTGTGTGACTTGGGAGCTAGTATTAATTTTATGCCGTTGTCTGTCTTCTTGCAACTTGGGCTGCCGGAGCCTAAACCTACTACTAATGCCTTACAGCTGGCTGATAGGTCTGTCATATATCCTAGAGGCATAGTAGAGGATGTCTTGGTTAAGGTGGATAAGTTTATCTTCCCTGCGGATTTTGTTATTTTGGACTTCGAGGAGGATAAGAGGATTCCTATTATCTTGGGAAGACCGTTTTTGGCAACAGGCCGTACTTTGATAGATGTGCAGAAAGGAGAGCTCACAATGAGGGTGCATGACCAGAATGTCACCTTCAATGTCTTCAATGCAATGAAATTTCCTACAGAAGAGGAAGAATGCTTCAAGGTGGACTTGGTTGAGTCTGCAGTTTACACGGAGATTGAGCACTTGCTAAAGTCAGATACTTTGGAAAAAGTACTGACAAGGGATTCTGATTCTGAAGATGAAGAAAGAGAAGAGCAATTGAGGTGCTTGAATGCATCTCCGTGGAAAAGAAAGACTGATATGCCATTTGATTCTCTTGGCATAGCTGAGCTGAAGAAATCTGAGGAGCGTCTCAAACCATCTCTTGAAGAAGCTCCTACACTTGAACTCAAACCACTACCTGAGCACTTGAGGTATGCTTTTTTAGGTGATGCATCTACGTTACCTGTGATTATTGCATCTAACTTGTCAGGTAGTGAAGAGGAAAAACTTTTGTGAATTTTGAGAGAGTTCAAGTCAGTAATTGGTTGGACCATAGCGGATATCAAGGGAATCAGCCCTTCGTATTGCATGCATAAGATTCCGCTTGAACCAGGAAGTAAACCAACTGTGGATCCTCAGAGGCGGCTGAATCCTATCATGAAAGAGGTGGTGAAGAAAGAAATTCTTAAGTGGCTGGATGCAGGAATCATCTATCCTATTTCAGACAGCTCGTGGGTGAGTCCAGTGCAATGTGTGCCTAAGAAAGGAGGCATGACAGTAGTTGCTAATGAGAAGAATGAGCTTATCCCTACTCGGACAGTTACAGGGTAGAGAATTTGCATGGACTACCGAAAGCTGAATAAAGCCACCAGAAAAGATCACTTTCCTCTTCCATTCATTGATCAGATGCTAGACAGGTTGGCTGGTCATGAATTCTATTGCCTACTTGATGGTTATTCAGGGTACAACCAGATTTGTATTGCTCCAGAAGATCAGGAGAAGACTACTTTCACATGTCCTTTTGGCACTTTTGCGTTCCGTCGCGTTTCTTTCGGACTCTGTGGTGCACCTGCTACCTTTCAGAGGTGTATGATGGCCATATTCTCAGATATGATTGGCATTAATGTGGACGTGTTCATGGATGACTTCTCAGTGTTTGGAACTTCTTATGATGAGTGTTTACTGAATCTGGGCATAGTGTTGAAAAGATGTGTTGAGACCAATCTGGTGCTCAACTGGGAAAAATGTCACTTCATGGTGCAAGAAGGTATCATTCTTGGGCATAAGGTATCTAGCAAGGGACTTGAAGTGGATAAAGCCAAAGTGGAGACGATTGAAAATCTTCCTCCACCAATTTCAGTTAAGGGAATTCGCAGTTTTCTTGGTCATGCGGGTTTCTATCGGCGATTCATTCAAGACTTCTCCAAAATCTCTAAACCCTTATGTAATTTGCTGGAAAAGGATGTTCCTTTCAAGTTTGATGAAGATTGTTTGGCTGCTTTCGAGCTGTTGAAGAAGAAGTTGACTTCAGCACCTATTATTACTGCGCCTGATTGGAGTGAACCGTTTGAGTTGATGTGTGATGCTAGTGACTATGCGGTGGGAGCTGTTCTTGGACAAAGAAAGAACAAGGTGTTCCATGTGATTTTCTATGCTAGCAAAACCCTCAACGATGCGCAGCTGAACTACACTACTACTGAAAAGGAACTTTTGGCAATTGTGTATAGTTTCGAGAAATTCAGGTCTTATTTGCTTGGGACTAAGGTAGTAGTCTATACTGATCATGCAGCCATTCGATATCTAATTTCGAAGAAAGATTCAAAGCCTCGGTTGATTCGTTGGGTTCTTTTGCTCCAAGAATTTGATTTAGAGATTAAAGACAGAAAGGGTACTGAAAACCAGGTGGCGGATCATTTGTCACGTTTGGAAGACCACGGTACAGATTCAAGGGATAAAACTCTAATCAATGAATCTTTTCCTGATGAGCAACTTTTTGGGGTGCAAGATGAAGAACCATGGTTTGCAGATATTGTGAACTATCTTGTGAGTAATGTCATCCCTGCTGAATTCTCTTATGCTCAAAGGAAGAAGTTTCTACATGATGTAAAGTGGTACCGTTGGGATGAGCCATTCTTATTCAGGCAAGGAGCTGATCAGATGTTAAGAAGATGTATTCCCTATAGTGAAACTGAGGGTGTCTTGCGAGATTACCATTCCACCACTTATGGAGGCCATTAGGGTGGAGAGAAGACAACCACTCGAGTACTTCAGGCAGGATTCTACTGGCCAACTCTGTTTAGAGATGCGCACCAGTTTGTGTTGAGATGTGATCGATGCCAAAGGGTTGGTAATATCTCTAGGAGGAATGAGATGCCTCTTAATATGTTGCTTGAAGTGGAGATTTTCGATGTTTGGGGAATCGATTTTATGGGACCGTTTGTTTCGTCTTGCAATAATCAGTACATACTATTAGCTGTGGACTATGTTTCTAAATGGGTCGAGGTGAAGGCTTTACCGACCAATGATGCTCAAGTGGTGCTGAATTTTCTGCATAAGCAAAGTTTCACTCATTTTGGAACTCCGAGGGTAATTATCAGTGATGAGGGTACGCATTTTTGCAACCGCAAGTTTACAGCCTTAATGGCTAGGTATAATATCAATCATCGCGTTGCTACTGCCTATCACCCTCAAACAAACGGTCAAGCAGAAGTTTCTAACAAGGAGATTAAGCGTATTCTAGAGAAAGTGGTAAATCCTTCGAGGAAGGATTGGTCATTGAAGCTAGATGAAGCTGTTTGGGCTTACAGGACAGCTTACAAGACTCCGTTGGGTACGTCACCGTTTCAGCTGGTGTATGGTAAGGCTTGTCATTTGCCGGCCGATCTAGAGAACAAGGCATATTGGGCATTGAAGAAGTTGAATTTCGATTTGTCAGCTGCTGGTGAGAAAAGAATGCTTCAGATTAACGAGTTGGATGAGTTTCGGCTACAGGTTTATGAAAATCACAAGTTATACAAGGAGAAGGTCAAGAGATGGCATGATAAGAAGTTGGTGCACAAGTCATTTGTACCTGGCCAGCTAGTTTTGCTTTTCAACTCTCGTCTCAAACTTTTTCCTGGAAAACTTAAGTCGAGGTGGTCGGGGCCATTCACGGTAAAAACAGTGTTTCCACATGGTGCAGTGGAAGTTTATGATAAGTCACCGGATGAAGCTTTCAAGGTCAATGGTCAGAGGTTGAAACCGTACTTTGGTGAACGGGTGAATCACGAGGCGGAGACCGCGGTTCTTGTTTCAGCTAATTAAGGAGTCGGAATCACGTCAAGCTATTGACGTAAAACGAGCGCTTCTTGGGAGGCAACCCATGTTATTGTTGTAAGTATTTGTTTTAAAAAAAACAAAAAAAAATGAAAAATCAGAAAAAAAAAATTCTGGACAGAAAGGGTAGCGCGCCCGCGCCCAGTCTCTGGCCAGGAAGCAAAAAAACGAGAAAAAAAGTCAAAAATCCAAAAAAATTAGTTTTTCTTTGTATTTTTCCCTATTTAAGCTTAACCATACCCCTCCCCATCCCCTATCTTTCTAAACCCTAGCCTCCCACTCTCTTTTCATCTTCAATCTCTAATCTATACATACACATCCTTACATATCCTTACATCTCTTCTCAATTCCATGGCACCACCAAAGAGAGGTCGATTTGCGGGTAGTAGCAGCACTCGTCGCTCTTCATCTGAAGAGGAATCGAGTATGGGTGTTGGGGGTGAGAAATTTTCTTCTCCGGAGGCTCAAGCAGAGTTTACACGGTTGCTTTCTAAAGCCGTGGCTAAAGAAAGAGGGTTTTTGCCTCAGCCTACAGATGTGCATTTGTTTAGTATAATTACGAAAAGGGGTTGGGAAAGTTTTTGTGAAGCACCCGGACCGGTCCCGTTGAGTATTGTTCGGGAGTTCTACGCTAATGCTAAAGCCGACAAGAATGGATATAGCGTGGTTCGGGGCTTGACTGTGGATTACACTGTGAAGGCGATTCATCGGGTTTTGAATTTGCCTAGGAAGAAGAGGGGTGAAGAGGATTGGTCTTTGAAGACTCGGGATGATCTTGACCTCGAGTACATTCTTGGGGAGATGTGTGTTCCTGGTACTACTTGGAAGTATAAGGCTGGCACTACTGAGCCGATTACTTTCCCGGCTTCTGCGATGAACAGGTATGCGAGGGCTTGGAATATGTTTTTATGTGCTAATATTTTGCCTTCTTCGCATTCGCATGAGGTTACGGTGGGCAGGGCCATTGTTCTTTGGGGAATTCTGAATGATGAGTACATTGATCTTAGAGAACTCCTTCATAAGAATATTGTGAAGTTCTTGAAAGGTGGTACAACAGGGGCGATTTCTCATGCCTCTATTGTTATGTTGCCCAGTAATAATCTATTGTAGAAGGGGGGTTGAATACAATAGTATAAGATAATCGACTTCTTAATGTATATATCACAAATATGAAAGAAAGATAACAGCTTTATTAAATCTGATATAAAACTGTTACAAACTCTCTCAAGAAATTCTGATGTTCTTGAGAGCTGCTAGCTTACAAAAACTCTCTCAAGAAATTCTATGTTCTTGAGAGCTTCTATCTTGATTCACACCGAACCAAAACCAAAACTGTGTTTATATACTACACAGCTTCTCTATCAATGATAAGTCCTAATCAATTACAAAGATTGAAACCTATCCATAATTGATAGCTACATTCTACAAACCAGGAACCGATAGAATAAACTTCCATGTTTAACTAGACTCCAAATATAACTCGAAGTAGGAATCCTGATCAGCTTCCAGTCCTGATGATCAATCCTGATCCCAGTCCTGATATGTATCTTGATCCTGACGACCATGTAATCCCGATGACGTCAGCAATCCTGATCAGTTGAGTCTAGCTTCTGACGATCATTGAATTCTGATCTAACAATCTCCCCCAATCTCATACTTTGTGAAATAAAGTATAGATTTCTAAGATTCAGTGATGTCAAAAACATATATACAAAATGTACAGTATCTGCAGCAACAACTTATCTGTTTAAATTCTTTGATAGAACAGATTCATCTTCAAGAAGTTGGATAACAAATTTTCTTCTTTTTCTTCAAGAATTTGAATCAGTCTTTCCTTAAGATTTCTGAGTTCTTCATCTTCCTCATTAATCTGGTAGATAGCTGCTCTGAGATTCAATATGGAGTTTCTCTGAAGACTATGCTCTTCAAGCAAAAGATAAGAAATTTCCTTCCCATCAGGATTGAGAGTAAGTTGTGTCATGCCAAAAGTTACTTCTTTAACAGCAGTACCCCTTTGAATTTCCACATCCTGACCTCTTTGATTTAAGTACATGGGAGTATAATTACCATTGAAATTACTGTTTCCATCCAGTCTTCTTCTTATTGTTGACAAAATCATGTCACTCCATTCTTTGCACATTTGATTCTTTGATCTCAAAATATAATGAACATATTTCAGTTCCTGTGTAATTTTCATCAGCAGATCTTGAACAGATAGAATCTTCACACTACCATCTTTCATGAAGTATAGAAGCTTTTCTTTCTTGTCAAAACCATCATGACAATCTATAACTATATCAACAACTAGTAAATTGTTCAGGTTTTCAGAAGTTAAAGTACCTCCAATTTCAGTTAAGGAGTAAGGATCAACATATGACATATTTAGATATTCAGCATCCCTGTGTCCAATACCTCCTCTTGAATTACTTGTCAATTGCTTCAGATTTGAAAACATCTTTAACCAGAGTGCTTTTGATCCAACCATCTCAGATAAATCAACAACACTTGAAGCGCTTGTAATAATTCCTCCAGACTGAAAATTGATAAGTGTATCACACCTCAGTGTACTAATATGTTTCCACTTCTTATCCTTTTCCTTTTCAAAGGCATAGCTTCTTTCCAGTGAAGATTCTTGTCTGCTTGGGTTTCTCCACTTTCTTCTGTTTGAGAGTTTAAGCCTTTGTACATAGAGATTGAAATCTCTATTTGTTGATCTTGTAATTTCTCTTCTTCTGGCTTCTTCTTCATCATCTACTTCCTTTTTGTGAGAATCAACCACAGTAGATAAAATTATCAAATCAATCTCTTGCATAATTTCAGAATCATCAGGATCTTGAATATTATCAGGAACAACATCAGGATTAGATTCTTCAATTTGATTTGTATTGCAGAGAGTTGATTTTCTTGATTTTCTTCTCAATTCAGGTTCTTCTTCAATATTTCCATCATCACCAAAAGTAGATCTGTCAGGAACTACTAGAGTTTGAATAGGTTCAGGAATTTCTTCAATTCTTAACCCTCTAGACCTTATCTGTCTAGGTATTGTTTGAGTTGAAGAACCTCTTCTACTTCTTCTAGCTCCTCTCCTACCTCTGCTTCCTCTACCTCTAGCAAAAACATGGTTATTAAAGCTTTCCATCATTTCTCTCTGTTGTCTTAAGAATTCTTCATGTGAGAGATCAGGATATTCTTCACTTGCTGTAGAGAGTGCTTTTCTTGCATATAATTGTTGAACTCTTTTATCAGTGTGATATAGAGTAACAATTCTGCCATCTTTTGTAGAAAACTTCTGGAATAAATTTGATGCATCTTCAGGATTATCAATAAAAATATCTTCATCACCTTCAAGAATTGTAGCAAGAGTATGTCCATGACCAGGTGTCAGGATTTGTTCTTCCGTCAGGATCTGAGATTGCACCAACGTTCTTACTGTCTTAACTCCAGAATCAGAAACATGAGTTGACTGCGTTGTTTGACTTTGTGAAGTTTGAATTGTAGACTTCATAACATCAGCATCAGAGGCTTCTCCTTGTATCACTTTGTCACTACCATCATCTCCATTATCATCATCATTATTCCTTAATACTAGATCAGGTGTGCATTTTGTCCGACTAACCTTCTCCCCCTTTTTGACATCAGGATTTGACAATAAATTCAAAATTAAGGAAATAGAGGCTTGAATGTCAGTTACCTTGGTATCCAGAGAATCAATTCTTCTGTTGATGGAGGTTTGTTCAGAAATGACAGATTTCACTTGGGATTCTACTACCCTTAGCTGAAAAGCAGTAGGCACCTTTGTAAAATTTTGAGAAATATCATTCCTCACCAACTCAGTTGAGTTCTTGATAGAATCAATCTCACTTTTTAGGCTTTTGGATAACAGAGTTGTAGCCTTCAAATGATTCTTCAAGTCTTGATTCTCTATAGATTTCACTGCATCATAGGCATGTTCCAAAGCAGAAGAATAACTTACAGATTCAGCAGATCTATGCCATGAATTGTTCCATTCATTCTGTCTAAGTGCCTCAACAGGATTAAAGGAAGGAATAGAAAAATCTTGTCTCTGATCTTTCCCAGTGGAAGCTTTGCCAGCCATATATGTACTTGATGAACCAAAATTAGTTCCAAGACTAATTTGAGTGCTGTAGCAAGCTGTTCCTTCTCTTTTCGATTCTCATCATCATCACTATCATCAGTGTCATCACCATCAGTACTATGAGTATCATCAGGATCAGGAATAGCTATACCTTTAATTTTTGTTGGGTTTCGGGGCAACAAACGCAGCGAAAAACAGTCGTAAAACAATAAAAATTCCGAAACCCTAACCCTAGGATCCGTGTACAAGATATGGTTGATTATGGAGAAACGAAATCATACCTTAAAAAGCTTTAAAGTTCGAAAGATGGAGGTCCTTGTTGTAATCACCAGACAGCCCTTGTCCAAGATCTGCGTCGCCAAAGTCGTCCACACGAACGCTCGATCGTCCAACGATCAACGGAGTTCGGTACTAGCCGAAAAACTGCCCCTCTCTCTCTCTCTCTAGCCTCTCTTAATGCAGAGCTGCTAGGGTTTTCTATAATTCGAAATTGCAGAAAAATCATGCCTCAATAATACATCATAATGTATTTATATGAGATAGAGGATTGGGCCAAAACCCTAAATCCGTTTTGGGCTTCTTAAAACCCAATCTGATTTTGGTTTTAGTATTAAATTCGAAATTCTATTTAATTAAGACCATCTCAATTAAATGACTAATTTCGAAAATAATCAGTTAATATTAAATTCGAATTCTGATTTAATTAAGACCAGCTCAATTAAATAACTAATTTCAAATTTAATCATTTAATTTAAATTCATAATTTAAATTAAAACTCCATTTAAAACGTTCTAAGTGTGTGACCCTTTAGGTTATTATTTCGTTGGCAATAATTTTATTCTTAAATAAAATTATAAACAATGAGCGGCATCTAGTAATACATCATTGCTCCCCAAGAAATAATAATAAATGGTGATCCAATTAAACCTTTCGTGACTAATGTTTCCGTGTAATATAATCCCTTTAACCAAATATTATAGATTAAACTCGAGGCATGTTATTAGTCATCCTCTTCAACATTTAATCCAGGTTTCCTTGATCAATGAGTAGACTATTAAAACAAATCAATATTTGAGCATGGCCATGCATTTTCATAGTCTCACTCAATCAAGAGGCCAATAATATCTCTCCTAATAATAGGAGGGTTAAATCCTATATCTATCATTCATATTTCTCATACGACTCATAATATACCCGATGTCCACTTTTATCATCACCCGGTCAAAGGTAACTTTTAATGTAATCAAAGTATATTAATCCTCGTATAGAAATATAATGATCTCAAGTCTAAGGATCATTACACCATTATCACTGTGAGCTATTCTAATGACTTTATTACCATGTAGAATCTCACTGTGGGTCTATCCGGTGCCATGCACCTATGTTCTTGACTTTAGTATCATTATACCTATGACTAATGAGATGTGGTCATTTAGTCAATGAACATACTAATCTTTATGCATCATAATTGTCCTAATTTATAATGCTTAATTAGGGATAATTTAGGAATATAAACACTATTCATATAATCTCATTTTTAAGTCACATACTTAAAGATATAGAATACGTGTTCAATATTCCAAGGACATTTATTACTCTAACATTAATATCACAGTAAATAAAGACATAATAATTGTTGTCGAATAATCAATAGAACATAATCATTATTAAATAACAAAATAGTGTTTCCCAGAAGTACAATTGTATTGTCTCTAGGGCACTAACACTAACAATTTTATCCTGTGAATCTGTGATAGGATGATCCATTGGTCTTAAACGAAGTGGTTGTATCAGGATAGGTTCAACATCAGGAGCACCACTAGCGTCAGGATGAAGACCGTCAGGATTTGATATGCTTGCATCAATATTTGCTACCAATGGTTCTTGTGGAGCTTGAGGTTCAGAAGCTGCTTCAACACTTTGAGTCAAAGGTTCTTGTGTGCTTCCCTCATTGACAGTGTCCTTGACCAATCTTTGAACTTCATCTGCACCAGAAATCCCTTGAGCATTGTCAGGAAATTTCTCATAAACTGTAGCTTGGCCTGCATATTCACTTTGAGAAGATGGTTCTTGTGTAGCTGGAATGTTGATGTCTGCATTCTCCCTTTGAGAAAATGGTTCTTGTGGGACCATTCCACGAGCTAAGCCTTCACTCAAACTTTGATTGAGTGGTTCTTGTGTGGCCGGATCATCAGAAAGAGCTGCTGAACCACTTTGAGGTTCAGGTTCTTGTGGGCTTGATCCTTTCAGTTTCTTCTGTCTCTGATAGACTAACTCTTCTGCCTTCCTTAGCTTTTCCATTGGATGTTTAATCCCAAGTTTGGAAGCAGCAGCACCATACTTCTCCCATGAAATATCAACATGTCTTTTTGTTGGAGAGTCCTGTGCTGGAGAGTCTGAAATAGAAACCACTTGACTTGGTGCAACATCAGGAATACTAACATCAGGATTTGCTTGAGCAGTTGAAACTGATTGCTCATTCAGAATAGAAGTGTCCTGTACATCAGTATCCTGCTTCTTTTCTAAAGGAATATGATACCTGCTTTTTGATAACTTCTTTTTCTTCTGTGGTGTAGACAATGGAACCACAGCTGCAGTAGCAGTATCAACAACTTCCTTATTCACATTCATTATAGAGGATATAGGTAAATCATCCTCCGAGTCAGTCTCATCCCTGAGCACTAACTTTCTTCTAACAGAAACAACCTCACCTCCCTTTGCAGCTTTCTTCACCAGGACCCCTTGTACACCCCCTTGTAACTTCTGTTTAGTGAGTGGTGTAGAGGAAAAATCCTTTGAACCTGATTGTCTTCCTGACACATCAGTTCTAGCTGACTTCTTTGCTTTTACAACTAAAGTCTTTTGAGAGACATTAGAGGTGGCAGTTGACTGTTTAGACTATTTAGGATGAATACTTGGGTTAGGAACAAGGTGTGATTGGCCTTGTCCCATAGCATTAGAAATTAAACCATAACGAGTAGGCATTTTCCTATGTAAGAAAAACCTAACCTCGTCAGGAATAAAAGCATTTCCTATGAAACCATTTGCCTTATCACTGTTGACTAAGGACTTAATATTATTCTCAGTAATTCTACAGATAGGTGGAACTACATCATTCTCAAAAACAACATTAGGACACAAGTGATTAAATATCAACTGTAAAAATCTAAGAAAACAGACAGAACCTAACTTATCTGATTTCCTATCACTTAAAGCTTTTAAGATAAACGACCCATAATCAAACACTGTAGAGTGGATAAGAGAGTACCCAATTTTAAGAGATCCTGATGGAAGAGAATCAAAATTTGATGTCTTGTTCAGGAAACAGCGGCTGATCGTATCAAAGAAGAAATTCCATTCCTTCTTAAGCTTTGTCCTAAAGAGATTGCCATATCTCTTTACTTCACCATTGTAGCCCGACTTTGTAACACACTCAAAAAGAGTAGAGTCCGAAACATTAGCAGTAATAGCATCACCAAGAACAGGTAAATGCAGGGCTTCCTCCACAATTGCAGGAGTCACATAGTGAGTAATTCCATTATGTTCAAAACTCATCAAGATGGTGTCAGAATCAAATCAGGAGTATGACTTGCAGTCCATTTCCTTGCTGGTGTTAAATTGTTTCTTGACGTAGATGCTCTCCCTGGATTGGTGTTATCTTGATTTGAAGAACTTGCTTGACTTGAAGCTCCCCCTGAATTATTGCTATGTCCTCCTGATAAGTTATCAGGATCATCACTTGAATCAGTATCTGAAGAATTCTGTCCTGATGATTGAGTTGACTCTGAACTTGTAGTAGAATGCTGTTGCTCCCCCTCAACATTAACACTACTAGAAGTATCACTATTTATTGCATCATCAGTATTACCACCATCAGCATCTGGTGTGTCATCAGGATTTGGTGACCCATCAGGATCTGATGTATGGACAAGATCTGATTCACTTTCCTCAGGTTCCTTGGTAGCTTCACTTTCAAAAATCAATCTATCATGAGAGTCTTCATTGATTCATGTTATCTTCTTGTCATCAAAAGATACATGTATTGACTCCATGACAGTCCTTGTCCTCAAATTAAAAACTCCGAAGGCTCTTGATGCAGGATAGCCTATGAAATTTCTTCATCAGCGTTTGTTTCAAATTTCCCTAGCTGTTCAGGATGAGTTCTGAGAACAAAACATTTACAGCCAAACACATGCAGATGCTTCAGACTTGGTTTCTTCTCCTTGAGAGATTGATAAGGAGTCACACCATGTCTGTTTATTAATGTGAGATTTTGAGTATAGCATGCTGTGTTGACTGCTTCTGCCCAGAAATATGTAGGTAATTTTGCTTCTTCCAACATAGTTCTGCCAGCTTCAATAAGAGTTCTATTTTTCCTTTCAACTACTCCATTTTGCCGAGGTGTGCCAGGAGCAGAGAATTGTTGAATGATTCCTTTGTACTTGCAGAACTCTTCCATCTTTGAATTCTTAAATTCAGTACCATTATCACTTCTCAAAATCTTGACTTTGTACTTTGTGGTTGTCTCAATCATTCTCACATGATCCAACAGAACTTCAGGAGTCTCATCTTTTCTGTGCAGAAAATACACCTAGGTGAATCTAGAATATTCATCAACAATTACAAGAGTGTACCTTTTCTTACTGATGGACATGATATTGACTGGACCAAATAAATCAAGATGCAGCATGTGATATGGTTCTTCAATAGAGGATTCTGATTTACTCTGGAATGATGTCCTTCTTTGTTTTGCTTTCTGACATGCATCACAGAGTCCATCAAGAGTATATAACACTTTTGGTAATCCTCTCACTAAATCTTTCTTAACCAACTCATTGATATTGCTGAAGTTGAGATGAGAAAGCTTCTTGTGCCAATTCCAACTTTCATCTACTGATGCTTTACTGATCAGACAGGTAGGGGAGTCATCAGTATTTGATTGAATGTTGGCTTCATTTATGTTACCATGCCTGTAGCCAGTCAGTGCTATCTTTCCTGTTGCTTTACTGACTACTTCACAATGTGTGGAATAGAAGTTGACATGATAACCTCTGTCAGTGATTTGACTAATACTCAACAAGTTGTGTTTCAGTCCTTTCACTAGAGCTACTTCTTCAATGATGACATTTCCAATGATTATATTGCCATATCCCAAGGTTTGTCCAATGTTGCCATCTCCATAAGACACAGTTGGACCAGGTTTTTCCTCATATTCTGATAACAGGGCTTTGTTTCTAGTCATGTGCACAGAACATCCACTATCCATGACTAACACATTTTTCTTTTTACCCTGCAATCAGAATAGAAACACACTAGTTAGAACATTTAGGAACCCATACTTGTTGGGTTCCTTTTCCATGCAATTTATTAATTTTAGCAGCAGAAGACTTTCTGACTTTAGCAGTCCTGACAGGATTTACTCCATCAGGATTTGCTTTGTCAGTATTAGTATTAACAAAAGCATATTCCAACTTGACACTCTTAATGCTACCGGAGTTTGCACTATTTTTATCAAATTTAGGCAATGGATCATAAAAGTTATAGTACAACTCATGATAATCTTTACAAGTATAAATAGAATGCCATATACTACCACAATGAAAACAGGACTTCTGTGGTTTATAAAATACTGATCTATTCCTAACATCAGACTTAGAAATATCAGCAATCTTCTTCTTACTCTTCTTACAATCAATAGCAAGATGATTAGAGTTACCACAGTTAAAACAACACTTTCTAGGTGCATTTGGGATATATTTGTAACCATTCTCTTTATTGATCCCAACTTTACCATTCCTGTTTCATTTAACAGTAGCTTCCTTTTTCTTATCTGTCACCTCACAGATTTTATCCTTAAGCTGTTTCTGAGACAATAGACCTACATTCATAGTGACTTTATTCATGACAGGTTTAGACTTTATAATTTTAATTCCTTGAGTAGAGGTAGATCCCTTTTCAAAAGTAGAATTGAAATCCTTACCAAAAACAAAATTAACAGGAGTAATCTTAGATTTGGTTACGTCTATAACATGTCTATAGGTCTTTGGACTGACTGTCTCATCAATGATAATTTTCTCTTTCAATTTCTTATCCTCATCTGACTTATATCCTAGACACTCTTTCTAATTCTTAGAGGTATTAATCTCATGAAATTTCCTACCAGAGTCTGTCCAGGTTCTGATTTTCTCATTAGCATAAGCAAGTTCCTTTTCAAGAGCAGTACATTTGGATTTCATCTCTAAATACATGTGATTCGCATTATCACATTCTTTTTGTACTTCTTGCATACGAGAAAATTCAGCTTATAGAATATCATTCCTTTTTCTAAGTTCAGACATCTCAGATAAGATCCTAGTATTTTCAGCAGTTTGACTTCTAAAGCTAATATGTAATGACTTTAGAAAACGTCTTAACTCAGAAGCATTATCAGTATCAAAATCAAAGATAGTATTTAGTACCTTATCATCAGGAGCAGCAGTTGCATCAGCATTGGCCATTAGAGCATAGTTGACCACCTCAGTATCAGATTCTGAGGAAGAGTCCATCCAATCCTTGCTTGATGTGATAAGTGCCTTTGTCTTCTTGCACTCAGAAGCAAAGTGACCCATACCATTACACTTGTAGCATCTAACCTTTGACTTGTCAAATTTTCTACCCTTGCTGTCCTTTTTGATATACTTATCTTTGTCTACATTAAAAGCCTTTTTCTGAAAGTTGCCTTGTCTTCTATTCTTCCTGAACTTCATCCTTCTGAAGTTTCTGACAATCATAGCAACCATCTCTTCCATGTCTGAGTCAGAAGAATCATCATCAGTATTGGCATCAGGATTGCCATCAGTATCTGATGAAGAGTCATCAGGATCTGACTCAGCTATTCTTGATTTACTTCTAGAGACCTCCATAGCTTTTCCTTTTGATTTAGCTTCTGCCTTCAAAGCAATTGATTTTGCCTTGCTGCTTTTCTTGTTCTTCCTCTGTTGAACTTCAAGATCATGAGTTCTTAGCATCCCATAGACTTCATCAAGAGACACAGTGTTAAGATCATACTGATGTCTAATGATCGAGGTCTGAGTGTCCCATTCTTCAGGTAAAGTTCTTAGAAACTTGGTGTTTCAATCTTCAGTTTCATATTCCTTGTCAACTAAAGATAAACTGTTCAATAGTGTCAGAAATCTATCATATAGATCAGTTAGGCTCTCATCAGGTCTTGCATCAAATTGTTCATATTCTTGAATCAAAAGAGCCCTTCTGTTTTTCTTGACAGATGCAGATCCCTAGCACTGAGTTTCCAAAGTATCCCAGATTTCTTTTGAAGACTTGCATGCAATCACTCTGTTTGACATGATAGCATCAAGACTACTGTGCAAGATATTTTTTATCTTTGGTTCCCTGAGTACATGAGCTTTTTCTTCTGGAGTCCATTCACTTTTAGCCTTGACCACATAATGTTCAGGTACTGTATCTGTTCGTTCTACAATCCTTGTAGGAATATATGGTCCATCACGAATCCTGTCCAAATAGTCAGGATCCATAGCCTCCAAGTACATCAACATCTTTACCCTCCATGTTGGATATTCTGATTTCTTCAAGATGGGAATCTTCATGCTTTCATACTTGGTTGTCGACATCTTTAGATCGTATCTGATTCAGAATTAAATCAGTTTGCTCTGATACCAATTGTTGCCCAGTAATAATCTATTGTAGAAGGGGGGTTGAATACAATAGTATAAGATAATCGACTTCTTAATGTATATATCACAAATATGAAAGAAAGATAACAGCTTTATTAAATCTGATATAAAACTGTTACAAACTCTCTCAAGAAATTCTGATGTTCTTGAGAGCTGCTAGCTTACAAAAACTCTCTCAAGAAATTCTATGTTCTTGAGAGCTTCTATCTTGATTCACACCGAACCACAACCAAAACTGTGTTTATATACTACACAGCTTCTCTATCAATGATAAGTCCTAATCAATTACAAAGATTGAAACCTATCTATAATTGATAGCTACATTCTACAAACCAGGAACCGACAGAATAAACTTCCATGTTTAACTAGACTCCAAATATAACTCGAAGTAGGAATCCTGATCAGCTTCCAGTCCTGATGATCAATCCTGATCCCAGTCCTGATATGTATCTTGATCCTGACGACCATGTAATCCTGATGACGTCAGCAATCCTGATCATTTGAGTCTAGCTTCTGACGATCATTGAATTCTGATCTAACATGTTATCAAGCTATGTTTAGCTGTTGGTGTTTGTTGGTCTGAGGAGGAGCAGGTTCAGTTACCTAGTGCTCCTATTGATCATTCGACGATTTCTAGGATGGAGGATTGGACAGGTGGTGCCCCGGATTACATTGGTTTGGGCTATACTGATTTTGATGATGAGGAAGGAGAGGCTCCACCTCGTGAGCCTGCAGCACGGAGGGGACGTCCATCTGGGATTCAGCGTGAGGTGGATAGGTCTGGTTTTGGCGATACTCAGTATAGGCGGCTGACTCGGCGCATTGATGCCATGCATGACATTCAGAGCCGCTTTGCTCAGGACTTGACTCAGGCGTTGGGTACTGCATTCCGCGCCACTGGAGTTGATGTTTCTTGGCCTACCTTTGGAGCTGATTCTGTTTATCCACCACCGGATACACCACCCGAGGAGGGTGGTCCTGCTGATGATTAGGTATTCTCTGCACTTTCCTTGTTATTACCTTCAATGAGGACATTTAATATTGTAAGTTTGGGGGTGATAATTAAGGAATAGTAGTGTTAGTGTGTGTTCATATAGGATTCATATTGCATTTGTAGTTAATTCATTCATATCTTTGCATGTTTATGTCATATAGAGCATTCTGTTTGCATATTTGTTTATATCTATCATGTGAGTTCATTTAGTTGCATTTGCATAGCATATTTTGTAATATCCGTGAATTTTATTATTTGATTAAATGCTATATTTAATATAAAAATATTTATTGTGGAGTATTGGAGTATTATTAAATGATAATTATTGTGTGATTATGTGCTAAATGGTGAGTCGAAAGCCCCCTTTCAAATATTTCGTCATTTGGAATTTTCTTCAAATCTGAGCCCCGTTTTGATAATTCAATGGCCCCGTTGGAATTTCGTACATTGATTATTATCTCTTCGTCTTTCGTATTCGAATCATTATCGGGAGAGATATTCGTATCATTTCATTCCTACCTATTTGATTCTGCAAGAATAATTCGTTTTGTTCAAAAAGGGAAAAATTGTTTCGAACCCTAATTGCTTAAGGGGACGGATATATCGTTTTATATCAATATTACCTTTGTTATAGCCCCAGTATTCTTGAGCATTAGTTATACAATGATATGTATTGATTTGGATAATTATCAATCCTTATAGATAATTATCTTCTCGTAAAACGTATTTTTAACCTAATTAGGGTTTTTAAACGATCCAAAAGTGTTCCTTGGGGTATTATTTTTTCAAAAATATAAAAAGACGAATCGAACCTTATAACCTTCATAATCTGCATTGCGTATTATCAAAAAGTAAAAATTCCCGAAACGTGTTCTTAGTGTTCTTGAATCTTCAATCCATTCGTTCAAGGTGTTATTGATTTCAGAAATCAAAGTTCAAGTACGCAAATCAAAGCTCTTGATCTCTAGTTTCAGAATCTTCCAACCTCATCATCATCTAGTAATTTTTCGATTTGTTATGAATTTTTTTATATTCGAATTAAAATTAGGGTTCATACCCGATTTGGGGATTTTCATTCTGTTGATTCTCCGTTCAATTGGTTGCTTCTAACATGTTCATAGGGTTCCAATTAGCAAGAATCCATGCTTTAATTTCATGTTTATGTTCGATTTTGATGGGTTTGATTTTCGGGTTTTGACCCGAATTCTTCTTTTGAATAGTCCGTTCATATGAATGATCTGACATTGTTTTTGGTAGAGGGCTTTGATTGTATGAGTTATAAGCTTCATTTTGGTATATTAATTTTTGAGTTTCATGTAGAAATAAGGTAGATCGGGTTTCCGCGGCCGAAGTCGTCGCCAGCGAGTTCTTTGAACAAATTCTGGGCACGATTCCAGCATGGGACAGATGTGTTTGTATGTGGGTTGTGTTTGTCTTGAAAAAGCGAACAAAAGCCCTATGGTTTGATGTTGTTTCGATCGGAAATGGCAAGTCCGGCCACCGGACGCCGGCCGGATTCTGGAAAAATCAGATTCCGGCGGGTTGTTCTTGGTGACCCGGATTTGTTCTTCCCGACCCGTTTACCCGAAGTTTGACCCGGTTTCAATCTTCAAAACCCTAATTCGATTTCTAAAAATATTTTTGGATTTTATTTTTAAAATTAATTCAAAAATAGTTTAAAAACTTTAAAAATTCATATTTTTATTTTAAAAATATATTTTAATCTCAGAAAAATTCTGGAAAATTATATTTATTATTTTAAATCCAAAAATTGATTAAACTTAATTATTTTAATTATTTTTAATTAATAATTAATTTATTAATTATTTTGTTATTTCTTTTAATCAATTAATTCTTAAAAATTAAAAATTAATTAGATTTAGTTAATTTAAAATTCGGTTTAATTATTTTCAAGCCTATTTATTTATTTAAAAATAGTTTGGGCATTTAAAAAGTGTCAATTAATTTTATTAATTGATTTAATTGCATTTAAATGTTTATATGGGATTTAAAAATCCGAGTTTTGATTTAAAAATTAATCGTGACTTATCTTAAATTCAAATAAGTTTCGTATGATGTTTTAAAAATATTTATAAGTGCTATATGGTTCATATTAATTGTGTGTTGTGTTTTATAGTCTGTATATGCCCGTACTAGGGCAAATATCTGAGTTTTAAATATCGTAAATCATTCCGGACGTCCGATACGTAACCGGTTACTTGTTTAAATGTGATTATTGATTGAATAAGTGTCGAGAGTAGAACGAGAATAGTTAGACTTATTGTGATGAGTTGTTTAATTATAGAATCGAGTTCCCGGAGCAAGGGAAAGGGAAAGGTAGAGTGAACAGAGTCGATCCGACAGCAGCTTAGACCATGCAAGTATATGTGCCTTTACTTGTGATAAAATTTATTATTGTCTTGATTACTTGAATACCGTTATCCCCATAACAATTCAAATTATAAATCTTTTAACCGCATTTGGACAACTGATTCCATTTCCTTAGAGATTCTTGATTCTTTGATTTGATCTGCATCGGAAACCCTTATTTCCAACTCACTTGATTATTGTTTACCACCATTTGATTATTGATTATCAGCCTTTGATTATTATTGACAACCATTGATCATTTGACATCCATCGTTGACTATTGATTACGGTCATCGATTATCGATTACCAATATTGAACTCCTTATTGAATAAGTACACTGTACCGTTGAAATTACTTCATGATTATTTCTCAATCTTCATTTGATACTGAGCAGTTGAAGCTCTTTTGCAAGTACTATACATTGAGTTATCTTATTGAGCATGTTATTGTTTATACCCTATGATAGATTTGGCATGTTTTTAAAATGGACCAGTAATTGGTCGGACCATATTTATGGTCGGAATAACTTAAGGCCCAGTTTGGCCTAGGATCCAGTAGAGGACTATGCTGTGAGCTAGTCCGGGGTTGATGCGTGGCTGGCCAGCAGCACAACCTTTGATTTGAATAAAATGTTTAAGCCAAATTCTAATTCTTTTCTTCAATTGTTATTGATACAAAGCATGTGTTAGCTAAATATTGTTGATTCTGATATCATAAATTCATATCCTTACAACTGTGATAGAAATGATTCATTGATGTTTGCTGAGCAATTTTGGCTCACTCTTGCTTGTTGTTTTCTAACCCTATTCCAGTGAAGCGAGAGTATGAGTCAGCATAGCGTGACCGATAGTTCACCAACAGCCAGGAGATCCCCTCGAGTCATTGTCATTGGCAGGGTAGTTGTTGTTTTGTTTTTCTAGATTAGATATCTAGATTTGAAATTTAGTCGTGATGTAATAACTCTGATAAAACTGGTATTGTATTAATAAAAGATTGTAGTAGCTTGTGTTCATTGCCATAATCTGGATGCGGTCTTAGTCAAGGGGTATTTGTGTCTTTATATATATTATGCATGTGTTAAAGAGTATTCCGTTGGTCGGATGACTCCTCAAATCTGTACCCCGGGTTTGGAGGGCGTCACAGTTGGTATCAGAGCAACAGGTTATGGCATTTGAACAAGTTAGGACTTAGGGTCCAGGATAACATAGAGAGTTAGGAATTCACGTAAGGATATTAGGAAGTCAACTAGGGATATTATGCGTAGTAATTAAATGTGGTTATAATTGCAGCCCCCTAGTTCTAGTTCAGACTCAGACCCTTTCGAGGATACGATAGCAGAGATACCTACACCCGTTGAGAGAGCAGGACCGTCTCGGCCAATGCGATATCAGCCTAGGCATCAGCATCCAATAGTCAGGAGAGATCAGATACCTTGTCCTATTCTACTCCGACAGGTAGCCCCAGCATCAGTGTCTCAGGCATCAGTTTGTGGGCCTTTGTATCAGTTAGGTGAGCCACCAGTTCCACACCATGTGTATCAGAGGGTGAGCAGAGGGAGTACCTTTATGGACAGGTTATGGAGATGGGTAGGGTTCGTTCGATCGAGGCAGCCGCTATCCGAGAGAGGGACAGACTTAGAGATCAGATGAGGGACATTCAGATGAGGTTTAGGGTTACGAGGACCTTGGTTGAGACTCGATTGCACGGATTAGCTTCTAGTCGAGAGGGAGAGACAGTAGCAGGGATGAGACAGATTTTGGATTATGCGATGAGTGAGATTACAGAGATTTCAGGTGTTCACACAATATCACGCAAGTATACGCGGTCACAAGTAATATAAGAATAAGTAGAGTTCGTTCCCACAGAGACTGCTATGGTTATTATAGTTATGCACTTATGCAACAATGTATGGCTATCGTTCAATGCTAAGACAAGTATCAAATTGTGTTTTGATTAACTAAATTAACTAAACAAATTATCAAGACTATATTAAACTAAAGATTGCTGATATATTACTTATGAGAATAAAACATGGGATCCTAACTTCATTAAACAATCCATCTATAGTTTCCAGTTCTCTAGCCTTTTCATGTGATTTATTAATACCTGATCGAACACACAAAACTGATATAAGCCAACTTTCGTTGCACAAATACCATCCTAAATAATATCCACAATAAAGATAGAAATCACTTAGTCTTCCAATTATGCTTAGTCCCTATATGTCTATAAAGATTGAAAACATAATGGTTGAAGTACAAGCATTCAATTGATCACATAGTCGTCATAAAACGGTTAGAGTTACGACACTAATTACGAATGATATTCTCACGCATAAACCTATGCTAGCATGGCAAGTTCTAAACTCTTAAATCCACTTTCGCTTCAATAAAAATTAACACACAATTACAGGAGTTAGCTACTCTCCTATAACGAATTAAAACAACCATGATAGGATATCGCATCAATCACACTATAGGCATCGAGAAAATTCAACTAATAAACTTCATGAATAAATCCGCTAAAACCCCATGACAACGAGTTAGTTCATAATCAAACTAATCGTCACCATGGGTTCTAATGTAAACATGATTGAAGAAAACGAATCAATATTGGAATAATTATCAAAGGTTCTAAAGAATACACCCAAACCAAACATCCACAAGCTAGAAAGAATACAAGAATAAATTGAAACTATCTTCTTCCTTCTTCTTCGTGCTTAAAAACTCCGTAGATAATATATGTATGTGTCTCTCTTTATCTCTAGGGTTTTCTTCTCTTTATATAGGCCTCCAGGTGCCAACAAGTCGTACTCAATTGAAATTTTATTTTATTTCTTGACAAATCAGCAAATCGGGTCAAAGCAGGAATTTTCGTCAGACAGACCGGCGCTGCCGCGCCAGGATTGTATAGGATAACGGCGCTGCCGCGCCAGAGAATTGCTGCTTCTTTTTCCAACGGCGCTGCCGCGCCATAAACAAGCTTAAACACGGCGCTGCCGCGCCGTGCCTTCTGTCCAGAATTATAGAAAATGTTGTCCTCTTCGCGTGAGCTGTAAGATCGTCAGAATCGGACTTGTAGAACTCCAGATATGGCCAAAACAGTGAAGACTGCGCAACCTACCCGGAAAATCCGAATTTTAATCAAATTAACCTCCAACTCTTGGTTCTGCAAAACTTAATGAAAACACATTAAACACACCACATACTTGAGTTCAAGTCATCAATTTAAGCCGATATGAAGCGTTCCAAGTGGATTAAAAATCCACTTATCACACCCCCAAACTTAAACCGATGCTTGTCCTCAAGCATAAATAATATAACTATATACAACTAACTAGTACCACTTCCGTAGGTGATCACGGTTGCATTTGGCATATGCAACAAGCCCTTTAAACCCCTAAGCAGCCCTAGTGGACGAGTAAGGTCTCGTGAGGGCCTATAGCGAATGTACCCACAAAATCCATCTACTCATGCAACTTACAATGCAATGCATGTATGCAACTAATATGAAAATGCAACGATCCCTTCAAACCAACCAAAACCAATCAACAAGCCAACATCTCAAAGAACAAAGTCTTCCAAACAGAGTTCGACCAAATTCCCATCGACCAACAAGACAAACACAGAAACGTGCGTGTGTGCGATGCTCACCAATATACTCCCAAACTAAATCAAGACCATACCTATTCTTCACCAAAACAACCACAAGCTTACAAACAGAATGAACACTAGACACAAGAACTCTTAAGAGACACCTTCGCAGTCCATCTGAGTTAGACAAGAATTCATGCTTTATTACACAAAAACAACTACACACAACACACATGCTTATTTGACCGTGCAATGGATGAGTCCTCGGAAGGATTATACAATAATACCCATTTAACGAGCTTTAGGTCAGCGGATCCCAGACCGGAAAAGTCTTAGGTCACTAGGCACAAAGTCCCCAAAAAACTTACTTGCTCGAGTACTAAAGAGCTCACCCTGATCAATTCTGCATAAACACAAAACAAACACAACTTTTTTTTTCTTTTTTAACTTTTTTTTTTTTCTTCTTTTTTTTTTCAACAATTTCGGAATGAGTGCTCTTTGCCTTTTTCTCATCCCACCCTAGACTACTCATCTTTTCAATGAGCCGGCTACTAGCCATTTGACGCCTAGCCTTTATTACAACTAGCATGAAATCCCTGGTTTCCCCCAAACTTATACATAATTGCTCCTTCGTTTTCAAGAATCTAGCCAACATTCTAAATATAAACAAGTGGTTAAATTCTAACACCAAACAAGCATGGTCTGATCAAATCTAAAAGCAACCAATGAGACTTGTGAAATAGATTTGTTTCTGGCATGCAAGTCAATACTTAGAAACTTAATCAACCCTCTATTCATCATAACCACACTCCCATCAACATCGACTCACCAACGGAAATAGTCAAATCCTACGGGATCATGAAATATGCATGCTATGCAAATGCAACTAAATGGACTCACATAATAGATAAACAAAAATGCAAAACAGAATGCTCTATATGACATAAACATGCAAAACTACGAATGAACTACAACTACATATGCAATATGAATCCTACATGAATCCTACATGAGACACACACTAACACTACCAACCCACACATCACCCCCAAACTTAAAATATTCAATGTCCCCATTGAATGTAAGTAAATACAAGGAATAGTAGGAAACATACCTAAAAATACCGAAACACGTGGGTTGCCTCCCACGCAGCGCTTGTTTAGAGTCAATTAGCTTGACTACGTCCAAGTCTCCATTAAGGATGATAATAGTTGGCCTGGTCATCTCTTCGTGAGACTTCATCGTCATCACGGCGGCACACTTTCTGCCCCTTCTCCTCGCTTGGCCTAGTCGTATAACAACTATGTCCTATTCCAATGCCTTCATCGGTTGACCCAAAATTTGTCAATTTGTAGAACAACACACATTTGCGGGCTTCGCTTGAATATAATGGAGGAGGGTAAATGTAAGTTGTTGAAGCCTTTGGTTCCTCAAAGAGAACTTCCTCCAATGGCTCTAATGCGCTACCTCCATCTTTATACTCTGAGACAAGTAGAAGACCTGCATCTTTCCCATGGCCATCAGCCTCTTGGTACGCACATACCAATTCTTGAAATTTGTGTAGCTCATTAGTGTCTATCCCATATAGTGCCCTTTCCAAATCATCCACCATACTAGCATGATCAAATTCTTCACATGGCTTGTGAACGCTCACCTCACCTTGGAATTTGCCTTCTTCAATTATGCATACAGTACCTTGCTCCAAGTCACCATTATTTCCTGGAATTGCCTCTAGGATGATTCGTTGATTCTCTTGTTTCAAGGCTCTCACAGCTCGAGCAACTAGTGGCTCCAAAGCTTTGACAGACTCTTCGTTACTCTTTGCAAGAATCCTAATCTCCTCCATAGTCTCTTGTTCCAAGGATCTCACAGCTTGAGCAACGAGTGTCTCCAAAGATTTTAAAGACTCCTCGTTACTCTTTGCAAGAATCCTAATCTCCTCCATAGTCTCATCTGACTGAAAAGTAGGAGTATGTTGTTGATGTTGAAACTCTTCACTACCAAAGAAATATGACATTTTTGGAACATCTTTCTGGTACTGTTGAGGATGGTATTGAGAATATGGTTGTTCCTCATAAGTGACATATGGATCAACTCCTTCGTAGTAACAATATTGTGAGGCCTCATGAACGCCCAAACATTGCTCACATTGCTGAGGCATGGATGTCCTCGAATATGCCCACCATGGCAACTCCTTGCCTGCCATTTTCAAACACTCAAGTACCTGAAACACACCGAACTAAACAAGATAGGTTAGAAAAACAATCCGAGTCAGTGAACTCTAACGACCACTGATGACAAGCACATAACTATATAAATAACACCGAGTCCCCGGCAGCGGCGCCAAAAACTTGTTCACACAATATCACGCAAGTATACGCGGTCACAAGTAATATAAGAATAAGTAGAGTTCGTTCCCACAGAGACTGCTATGGTTATTATAGTTATGCACTTATGCAACAATGTATGGCTATCGTTCAATGCTAAGACAAGTATCAAATTGTGTTTTGATTAACTAAATTAACTAAACAAATTATCAAGACTATATTAAACTAAAGATTGCTGATATATTACTTATGAGAATAAAACATGGGATCCTAACTTCATTAAACAATCCATCTATAGTTTCCAGTTCTCTAGCCTTTTCATGTGATTTATTAATACCTGATCGAACACACAAAACTGATATAAGCCAACTTTCGTTGCACAAATACCATCCTAAATAATATCCACAATAAAGATAGAAATCACTTAGTCTTCCAATTATGCTTAGTCCCTATATGTCTATAAAGATTGAAAACATAATGGTTGAAGTACAAGCATTCAATTGATCACATAGTCGTCATAAAACGGTTAGAGTTACGACACTAATTACGAATGATATTCTCACGCATAAACCTATGCTAGCATGGCAAGTTCTAAACTCTTAAATCCACTTTCGCTTCAATAAAAATTAACACACAATTACAGGAGTTAGCTACTCTCCTATAACGAATTAAAACAACCATGATAGGATATCGCATCAATCACACTATAGGCATCGAGAAAATTCAACTAATAAACTTCATGAATAAATCCGCTAAAACCCCATGACAACGAGTTAGTTCATAATCAAACTAATCGTCACCATGGGTTCTAATGTAAACATGATTGAAGAAAACGAATCAATATTGGAATAATTATCAAAGGTTCTAAAGAATACACCCAAACCAAGCATCCACAAGCTAGAAAGAATACAAGAATAAATTGAAACTATCTTCTTCCTTCTTCTTCGTGCTTAAAAACTCCGTAGATAATATATGTATGTGTCTCTCTTTATCTCTAGGGTTTTCTTCTCTTTATATAGGCCTCCAGGTGCCAACAAGTCGTACTCAATTGAAATTTTATTTTATTTCTTGACAAATCAGCAAATCGGGTCAAAGCAGGAATTTTCGTCAGACAGACCGGCGCTGCCGCGCCAGGATTGTATAGGATAACGGCGCTGCCGCGCCAGAGAATTGCTGCTTCTTTTTCCAACGGCGCTGCCGCGCCATAAACAAGCTTAAACACGGCGCTGCCGCGCCGTGCCTTCTGTCCATAATTATAGAAAATGTTGTCCTCTTCGCGTGAGCTGTAAGATCGTCAGAATCGGACTTGTAGAACTCCAGATATGGCCAAAACAGTGAAGACTGCGCAACCTACCCGGAAAATCCGAATTTTAATCAAATTAACCTCCAACTCTTGGTTCTGCAAAACTTAATGAAAACACATTAAACACACCACATACTTGAGTTCAAGTCATCAATTTAAGCCGATATGAAGCGTTCCAAGTGGATTAAAAATCCACTTATCATCAGGACCCCCGTTATGGCCGGCAGGAGCAGGTGATCTGTGAGCAGGTTTTAGGAACAGACAGATGTGTCATGGATGTATGGTTTCTAGATAGTTAGTATATAGATGCATATCGTAGAATCAGCAGTGCACCGGGCTTATAGGAACGCCTCGGGTTGTTGTTGCATTTTTGTTGTATTGCTGATCGGCAGTTATGGTTCAGCCATGACATATTTTCTTTTGAAGCGTTCTACTCTTGTACTAACTCTATCTATATATATATATGATAAACCTCTTTTATAGAACTGTATTTGTTCCCTTGTCATTCACTTCCAGCATCATAACTGTTATTCTACTTGTTGCAACGAGTGTATCCATACACCGTTGAGAAAATCTGTAAACCTTCGAGATATCAATTGTGATCCTTCCTTCTCTTATATGGACTATTTGATTAAGCCAATTATTGTTTATTCATCAGCGATATGGCTCCTAGACGACAAACCCGTTCGACTGATACCCCTGACCAAGAAGGTCAACAGAATACACCTCCCACGGGCCACATGGACCCGATGGTAATCCAGTTGTTAAATACTCTTACTCAACAGACTACCGCATTAGCACAACAGCAACAAGCATTTCAGCAACAGCTCTTAGAACAACATCAACAACATCAGCATCAGCAGCATCAACAACATCACCAGCAAGCAGCACCGACAATTACATTCAAATCTTTCCAAGCAGCAAAACCTCCAGAATTTAAAGGATCAGCAGACCCTGTAGAGGCTAAGGCATGGTTGAAGGAGATGGAAAAGGCTTTTGCCTTGATAGAGGTGGCAGAGGATAAGAAGACGGAGTATGCAAGCTATTTTCTGAAGAATGAGGCCAGTTATTGGTGGGAAACGAGTAGGGCTATGGAGCCCGAGGGATTAATTACATGGGCAAGATTTACAAAGTTGTTTTTGGAAAGGTATTTTTCGGACTATATGAGAGATCAGATGGAGTTAAAGTTTTTGGAGTTAAAGCAGGGAAGCATGACGGTGCCCCAATATGAAACAAGGTTTACGGAGTTGTCAAGGTTTGTTCCAACCTATTTGGATACGGAGAAGAAGAAGGCCAAGAGGTTCCAGCAGGGACTGAGGTCTTGGATTCGTAGTAAGTTAGCTATATTGGAGTTGGACACCTATGCAGCGGTGGTCCAAAAGGCAATGATTGCGGAGACAGAGAGTGATTCTTACATGAAAGAGAGGGAGAACAAGAAAAGGAAAGCAGGGATACCCGATAAGGGACAACAACATGGAAGTTTTCAAGGGCAAGCAAATAAGAAACCAGGATTTCAGCCCGGAAGGAATGCAAGTTTCAGGAAACCAGATACCGGGAGCGTAGGACAAGATAACCGTCTACCAGCCGGCAGTCAGCAGGGACTTTCTAGACCCCCACTACCCCCACTACCAGAATGCAAGACATACGGGAAGCGACATCCAGGGATATGCCATCGATTGAATGTCACATGCTTTAAATGCAATCAGAAGGGACATTATTCCCGGGATTGCAAGATAGGCATTGTGTGTCATCGGTGTAAGAAACCAGGCCACATGATTAAGGACTGCAGAGCACCAGCAACCGTGAACAATATGATTTGGGCGATTGAAGCACCCCCAGTTGTTAATGTCCAGCCGTTAGCAAGGACCTATAATATGTCAATGGGAGAAGCAGTGAGAGATTCCGACGTGGTGGCAGGTACACTTCTAGTAAATTCTATTCCTGCTAAAGTGTTAATAGATTCGGGAGTGACGAAGTCTTTTATTTCTGAAACGTTTGCTCGTAGATTGAATTGCGTAATGAAACCCTTAAGTGGAGTGTTGAATATAGAGATAGCTAATCAGGATCGTATAGCGGTCAGTTCATATTATCCTCGTTGTGAGATAGAGATTTTGGGGAATCGTTTTTATGTTGACTTGTTACCTTTTAAGTTAGGTGAATTTGATGTGATATTACGGATGGATTGGTTGACTGAGTATGATGCGAGTATTGACTGTAAGAATAAGAGGGTTACTTTGATTACCCTAGAAAAGAAAGAAATAATATTTAGGGGAGAGAGGCAAAGAAAGAGGTTCCTGACGATGATTCAGGCTAAGAGATTATTAAAGCAAGGTTGTGAGGCGTATTTAGCTTATATGATAGATATAGATAAGGAAGTTTCTAAGTTAGAAGATATTCTAGTTGTAAATGAGTTTCCAGATGTTTTTCCGAAAGAATTACCAGGTTTACCTCCAGATAGAGAGATTGAATTTGCGATAGATTTAGCACCAGGCGCGGAGCCAGTATCTAAGGCCCCATATAGAATGGCACCAGTCGAGATGAAGGAATTGGCTACTCAACTGCAAGATTTGCTAGAAAAAGGAATTATTAGACCCAGCGTTTCACAGTGGGGAGCACCAGTATTGTTTGTCAAGAAAAAGGATGGAAGCATGAGATTGTGTATAGACTATCGGGAATTGAACAAGCTGACTATTAAGAACAAGTATCCGTTACCTCGAATAAATGATCTGTTTGACCAGCTGAAAGGAGCGGTACATTTTTCAAAGATTGACCTACGATCAGGATATCACCAACTGAAGATTAAACCAGACGACATACCGAAGACAACCTTTCGAACAAGGTATGGGCACTATGAATTCTTAGTAATGGCGTTTGGACTAACAAATGCACCCGCAGCTTTTATGGACTTAATGAACAGGATTTTCAAGAGATATTTGGACAAGTTTGTAGTGGTATTCATCGACGACATCTTGATATACTCAAATACAGAAGAAGAGCATGCAGACCATTTGCGGATTGTGTTGGAAACATTGAGACAAGAAAGACTATATGCGAAGTTTTCCAAGTGTGAATTCTGGTTGAGAGAAGTTCATTTCTTAGGACACGTGGTGAGCAGCGAAGGCATCAAAGTGGATCCAGCAAAGATAGAGGCAGTGAAAGATTGGGAGAGACCAAGGACACCGACTGAAGTCAGAAGTTTCTTGGGATTAGCCGGATATTACCGGAGATTTGTGCAGGATTTTGCGAAGATAGCTACTCCAATGACCAAGCTGACAAGGAAAAGCGAGCGATTCATATGGAACGATAAGTGCGAAGAAAGCTTCCAAGAGTTAAAGAAGAGACTAACTACGGCACCGGTATTGATGTTACCAGATGATCAAGGTCAATTCGTAATCTATAGTGATGCGTCGTACAAAGGATTGGGTTGCGTACTTATGCAACGTGACAAGGTGATTGCTTATGCGTCAAGACAGTTGAGACCCCACGAATAGAAGTATCCTACATATGATTTGGAGTTAGCAGCGATCGTGTTTGCCTTGAAGATATGGAGACACTACTTGTATGGAGAGAGATGTGAAATTTACACCGATCACAAAAGTCTGAAGTATATCTTTACTCAGAAAGAGCTGAAAATGAGGCAACGAAGATGGTTAGAACTAATCAAGGACTACGACGTTTCTATCAACTATCATCCCGGCAAGGCAAATGTGGTAGCAGATGCACTGAGCAGAAAAGAGAGATTAAATACACTGACGATGGCCAAAGAATTATACAAGGAATTTGAGAAGTTAGAGATCGAAGTAAGTATTCTGAAGGATGCGACGGAAGTGATTTATACCATGACGTTTCAACCTGAATTGTTGGAGAAGATACGGAAGTGCCAAGAGCAAGTTATGAATGATGATGTGAGTAAGATGACAGGTGAGGAAATATGTAGCCAACCGGACGACAAATGGATCTTGAGATTTGCTTCTCGAATATGGATACCTAATGTAGCGGAGCTGAAAAATGAAATTTTGCACGAAGCGCATAACTTGAAGTATTCAATTCATCCAGGGAGTACGAAGATGTATCGAGATCTTAAGACGAACTTTTGGTGGCCAGATATGAAGAGAGAGATTGCGGAATGGGTAAGTAAATGTTTTACATGCCAAAGAGTCAAGGCGGAACACCAGAGACCAAGTGGATTACTTCAACCATTGGAAATTCCTGAATGGAAGTGGGAACACATTGCGATGGACTTTGTGGTAGGATTGCCAAGAACGAAGACTAACCATGATGCCATCTGGGTTATTGTGGATCGATTGACGAAATCTGCGCATTTTATTCCAATTAACGAGAGATTCTCGCTAGATAAGTTAGTTCATATTTACATAAAGGAAATCGTAGTACGGCATGGAGTTCCAGTATCGATTGTGTCTGATCAAGACCCTCGATTCAATTCAAGATTTTGGAGGAGTTTTCAAGAGTGTTTGGGCAACGAGTTAAGAATGAGTACGGCTTATCACCCGCAGACGGACGGTCAAAGCGAAAGAACAATTCAGACCATTAAAGATATGCTTAGGACATGTGCACTTGACTTTGAAGGCAGTTGGGACGATCATCTACCCTTGGTGGAATTTTCATATAATAATAGTTTTCACGCGAGCATCGGAATGCCACCTTACGAAGCTTTGTATGGACGAAAGTGTCGATCTCCAGTGTATTGGGAAGAAGTTGGTGAACGGAAGATGATAGGACCAGAACTAGTGCAACAAACAAAAGAAGTGATTCAATTGATTCAAAGAAGATTGATAACAGCTCAGGACCGACAGAAAAAGTATGCGGATCTAGCCAGAAAGGATGTGGGATTCGAAGTAGGAGAGCAGGTGTTACTAAAAGTCTCACCGTGGAAAGGATTAGTTAGGTTTGGAAAGAAAGGGAAGTTGAGTCCGAGATATGTTGGACCATTTGAGATTTTGAAGAAAGTGGGCAAAGTAGCTTACGAGTTATCGTTGCCGCCGCATATGCAACACGTTCATAATGTATTTCATGTATCTATGCTTAAGAGATATCGACCAGATTCGAATCATGTAATAGAGTATGAACCCATAGAGGTCCAGGCAGATTTATCTTATGTAGAGCGACCGATTCAGATATTGGATCGTAAGGAGAAAGTACTAAGGAATAAGACAGTAGCGTTAGTGAGAGTTTTGTGGAGGAATCCTAAAGTAGAAGAGTCTACCGGGGAGTTAGAGAGTGAGATGCTAGAGCAGTATCCCCAGTTGTTTCCTTGATCTGATTCTGAGGACAGAATCCTATTAAGGGGGGAAGGATGTAATATCCGTGAATTTTATTATTTGATTAAATGATATATTTAATATAAAAATATTTATTGTGGAGTATTGGAGTATTATTAAATGATAATTATTGTGTGATTATGTGCTAAATGGTGAGTCGAAAGCCCCTTTCAAATATTTCGTCATTTGGAATTTTCTTCAAATCTGAGCCCCGTTTTGATAATTCAAGGGCCCCGTTGGAATTTCGTACATTGATTATTATCTCTTCGTCTTTCGTATTCGAATCATTATCGGGAGAGATATTCGTATCATTTCATTCCTACCAATTTGATTCTGCAAGAATAATTCGTTTTGTTCAAAAAGGGAAAAATTGTTCCGAACCCTAATTGCTTAAGGGGACGGATATATCGTTTTATATCAATATTCCCTTTGTTATAGCCCCAGTATTCTTGAGCATTAGTTATATAATGATATGTATTGATTTGGATAATTATCAATCCTTGTAGATAATTATCTTCTCGTAAAACGTATTTTTAACCTAATTAGGGTTTTTAAACGATCCGGTGGATCTATAACGATCCAAAAGTGTTCCTTGGGGTATTATTTTTCCAAAAATATAAAAAGACGAATCGAACCTTATAACCTTTATAATCTGCATTGCGTATTATCAAAAAGTAAAAATTCCCGAAACGTTTTCTTAGTGTTCTTGAATCTTCAATCCATTCGTTCAAGGTGTTATTGATTTCAGAAATCAAAGTTCAAGTACTCAAATCAAAGCTCTTGATCTCTAGTTTCAAAATCTTCCAACGTCATCATCATCTAGTAATTTTTTGATTTGTTATGAATTTTTTTATATTCGAATTAAAATTAGGGTTCATACCCGATTTGGGGATTTTCATTCTGTTGATTCTCCGTTCAATTGGTTGCTTCTAACATGTTCCTAGGGTTCTAATTAGCAAGAATCCATGCTTTAATTTCATGTTTATGTTCGATTTTGATGGGTTTGATTTTCGGGTTTTGACCCGAATTCTTATTTTGAATAGTCCGTTCATATGAATGATCTGACATTGTTTTTGGTAGAGGGCTTTGATTGTATGTGTTATAAGCTTCATTTTGGTATATTAATCTTTGAGTTTCATGTTGAAATAAGGTAGATCGGGTTGGCGAGTTCTTTGAACAAATTCTGGGCACGATTCCGGCATGGGACAAATGTGTTTGTATGTGGGTTGTGTTTGTCTTGACAAAGCGAACAAAAGCCCTATGGTTTGATGTTGTTTCGATCGGAAATGGCAAGTCCGGCCACCGGACGCCGGCCGGATTCTGAAAAACTCAGATTCCGGCGGGTTGTTCTTGGTGACCCGGATTTGTTCTTCCCGACCCGTTTACCCGAAGTTTGACCCGGTTTCAATCTTCAAAACCCTAATTCGATTTCTAAAAACTGTTTTTGGATTTTATTTTTAAAATGAATTCGAAAATAGTTTAAAACTTTAAAAATTCATATTTTTATTTTAAAAATATATTTTAATATCAGAAAAATTCTGGAAAATCATATTTATTATTTTAAATCCAAAAATTGATTAAACTTAATTATTTTAATTATTTTTAATTAATAATTAATTTATTAATTAATTGGTTATTTCTTTTAATCAATTAATTCTTAAAAATTAATTATTAATTAGATTTAATTAATTAAAAATTCAGTTTAATTATTTTCAAGCCTATTTATTTATTTAAAAATAGTTTGGGCATTTAAAAAGTGTCAATTAATTTTATTAATTGATTTAATTGCATTTAAATGTTTATATGGGATTTAAAAATTCGAGTTTTGATTTAAAAATTAATCGTGACTTATCTTAAATTCAAATAAGTTTCGTATGATGTTTTAAAAATATTTATAAGTGCTATATGGTTCATATTAATTGTGTGTTGTGTTTTATAGTCTGTATATGCCCGTACTAGGGCAAATATCTGAGTTTTAAATATCGTAAATCATTCCGGACGTCCGATACGTAACCAGTTACTTGTTTAAATGTGATTATTGATTGAATAAGTGTCGAGAGTAGAACGAGAATAGTTAGACTTATTGTGATGAGTTGTTTAATTATAGAATCGAGTTCCCGGAGCAAGGGAAAGGGAAAGGTAGAGTGAACAGAGTCGATCCGACAGCAGCTTAGACCAGGCAAGTATATGTGCCTTTACTTGTGATAAAATTTATTATTGTCTTGATTACTTGAATACCGTTATCCCCAGAACAATTCAAATTATAAATCTTTTAACCGCATTTGGACAACTGATTCCATTTCCTTAGAGATTCTTGATTCTTTGATTTGATCTGCATCGGAAACCCTTATTTCCAACTCACTTGATTATTGTTTACCACCATTTGATTATTGATTATCATCCTTTGATTATTATTGACAACCATTGATCATTTGACTTCTATCGTTGACTATTGATTACGGTCATCGATTATCGATTACCAATATTGAACTCCTTATTGAATAAGTACACCGTACCGTTGAAATTACTTCATGATTATTTCTCAATCTTTATTTGATACTGAGCAGTTGAAGCTCTTTTGCAAGTACTATACATTGAGTTATCTTATTGAGCATATTATTGTTTATACCCTATGATAGATTTGGCATGTTTTTAAAATGGACCAGTAATTGGTCGGACCATATTTATGGTCGGAATAACTTAAGGCCCAATTTGGCCTAGGATCCAGTAGAGGACTATGCTGTGAGCTAGTCCGGGGTTGATGCGTGGCTGGCCAGCAGCACAACCTTTGATTTGAATAAAATGTTTAAGCCAAATTCTAATTCTTTTCTTCAATTGTTATTGATACAAAGCATGTGTTAGCTAAATATTGTTGATTCTGATATCATAAATTCATATCCTTACAACTGTGATAGAAATGATTCATTGATGTTTGCTGAGCAATTTTGGCTCACTCTTGCTTGTTGTTTTCTAACCCTATTCTAGTGAAGCGAGAGTATGAGTCAAAATAGCATGACCGATAGTTCACCAGCAGCCAGGAGATCCCCTCGAGTCATTGTCATTGACAGGGTAGTTGTTGTTTTGTTTTTCTAGATTAGATATCTAGATTTGAACTTTAGTCGTGATGTAATAACTCTGATAAAACTGGTATTGTATTAATAAAAGATTGTAGTAGCTTGTGTTCATTGCCATAATCTGGATGCTATCTTGGTCAAGGGGTATTTGTGTCTTTATATATATTATGCATGTGTTAAAGAGTATTCCGTTGGTCGGATGACTCCTCAAATCTGTACCCCGGGTTTGGAGGGCGTCACATATTTCATGATCCCTTAGGACTTGGCTATTTCCTGGTTGCTGAGTTGATGTTGATGGGAGTGTGGTAGTGATGAATAGAGGGTTGATTAAGTTCCTATGAATTGACTTGCATGCCAGAAACAAATTAATTTCATAAGTCTCATTGGTTGCTTTTGGATTTGATCAGACCATGTTTGTTTGGAAGTTATAATTTAATCACTTGCTTATATTTAGAATGTTCTTCTATTCTCTTGAAAACAAAGATGCACTTAAGTCTAAGTTTGGGGGAAAACAGGGATTTCATGCTAGTTGTTAATAAAGGCTAGGCGTCAAATGGCTAGTAGCCGCTCATGAAAATGAGTAGTTTAGGGTGGGATGAGAAAAAGCAAAGCGCACTCATTCCGAAATAAAAAAAAAGAAAAAAGAAGAAAAAAAAAGAGTTGTGTTTATGCAGAATTGATCAGGTTGAGCTCTTTAATACTCGAGCAATTAAGTTCTAGGGGACTTTGTGCCTAGTGACCTAAGACTTTTCCGGTCTGGGATCCACTAACCTAACGCTCGCTACATGGGTATTATTGTATAAGCCTTTTGGGGTCTCAGCCATTGCACGGTCAAATAAGCATAAGTATTGTTTGTGTATCGTAATAAAGCATGAATTCCTGCCTAACTCAAGTGGATTATGAGGTGTCTTTTAGTGGTTTCTTGTGTCTAGAGTTCATTCTGTTTATAAGCTTGTGGTTGTTTTGGTGAAGAATAGGATATGGTCTTGATTTAATTTGGGAGTATATTGATGAGCATTGCACACACGCACATTTCTGTGTTTGTATGGTTAGTATAAGGGAATTTGATCGAACTCTGTTTGAAAGATTACATTCCTTGAGATGTTGGCTTGTTGATTGGTTTTGGTTAGTCTGAGGGGATCGTTTGCATTAGCATATTAGTTGCATTCATGCATTGCATTATAGTTATATAGAGTCTGTTTATGCTTGAGGACAAGCATCGGTTTAAGTTTGGGGGTGTGATAAGTGGATTTCATATCTACTTGGAACGCTCTAAATCGGCTTAAATTGATTGTTTGTACTCATGTAAGTGGTGTTTTTAATGTGTTTTGTGTTAGATTGTGCAGAGTTGTTTCCTTAGCAGAGTTTTGGAGTTAAGTTGGTTGTACGGTGGTGATTTAACATCCTTGTGGAAGTTTAGGAGTTTCGAGACAAGAGAGCGCAAGGAAAGTCAAGAAAATGAAAATTGAAGAAGTCTGTCAGAGGGCCAAGCGCGCCCGCGCCCAAACAAGCGCGCCCGCGCCTTAGTAGAATCATTTGAAGCGCGCCCGCGCCCTATCAAGCGCGCCCTCGCTTGGTGGAATGATGGAAAAGTCAATTTCAATTCTGATATGGAAACCAGCAGAGACCAGTCAACCCTAAGACCTATATAAATCATTGGTGGACGATTTCAGAGATATATCTTGACATACATTCATACAAATCCATCCACCGGTGAGGAGAACAAGAAGACGGTTGATTACGAAGATCTACTTTTCAATTTGTCTTTATATTCTTCTAATTAGGCGATACTTTGGATTCTCGTTTGTTTCTTCATAAACCCTAGTACTTTTATTTAGTATTCCATACATATTTATTATCATGTTTTCATCAGAACCCACGATGATGAACGGTTCGATTATGAACTAATTGTTATCGTGGGATTCTAACGGATTTATTTATGGATTTTAGTAGTTAATTGTTTTAAAGATGTGTGTGTGATGGCTAATTGATATCCTAGTTTGGTTGTGCTTATTCTTCTTGGATGCGTAGCTAACATCTAAGTTGTTTGTTAATCTCTATTGATTGCGAAAGTGGATATAGAGATTTAGAACTTGCCATGCTAGCATAGGTTTATATATGTTTGTCATGCATGATTCGTAGGTAATTTTAACCATCTTACCCGCCCTATGTAATCTGAATGGATAACTTGCTCATTAAACCGTTATGTTTTCAAATCTTATAGACATATAGGGTCTAAGCATAATTGGTTTCTGCTCAACTTCTATCTCTTTTGTGGATGTTTGAGTGGTATGGTATACGTATACTGAAAGGTAGCGTGTACTGATTTCGTGTTATCCGATTAGTTGTCACAACCGTCACATGCATTGATTAAAGACAAAAGACTCTAGATGAAGTATTTAATGAAGTTAGGATCTCATATTTTATTCTCATAAGTAATTCAACAGCAATCTCTTTAGTTAATTATAATCTTGTTACGTTGAATAGTTAATTTAGTTAATCAAACACAACTTTGATACTTGTCTTAGCATTGAACAATAACCATACATTGTTGCATAAGTGCATAACTATAATAACCAAAGCAGTCTCTGTGGGAACGATCTCTACTTATTCTTATATTACTTGTGATCGCGTACGCTTGCGTGATTTTTGTGTGAACAAAAGGGTACGTAGGCACATTGTAAGGGGTCGAAAGTTGAGAGCTCTGAGGCAGCCAACATAAACCCTAAGCAATCTCAGCCACCAATTAAACACAACCACCATACTCCGGCGATTCATCACCTAAGGACCATAGTTGTAGATCTTGATTCCGGCAACAAAACCTCAAACTTTGTTAATACCAAATTCCTCCGTTAACAAATTGGTGCTAGAAGGAGGGGTGCTAATTAAGATTTCAATCTTTGGAGGAAAAGATGTCACACAATCGCAACGAACGTCCTATGGATGAGGTCGGTTCAGACGACAGTGAAGGGCATGACCACGCCCACCATGAAGAATACGTTCCCCTGAGTATTCCAAATCCTGCTTATGGAACGCCTATCGTCGGGGGACAACCACCGGTGCTCATAAGTAACTCAGATCTGATGGAGCAACTCTATCGCATGGGTGATGCCTTGAATGGTTTCGAAGCAAGGCTGGATACGGTTGAGAGAAGTGAAGGAAGGGGTCGGGTCAGGCGACAACCCCATAATCATCATCGTTCAGGCAGAGGCACCACAGGGCAGGGGTTGACAGATCTCATGCTGGGAGGTTTCAGAATGTTACCCCAAGAAGGTTAGAGTATCAAGAAGATGGAATGCCTATTGTTGAACTTCCTGATGAAGAGACGGATAGTCAAGAGCAACCTAGGGGGAACGACGTCCATCCCCACACCCTCATAGATTAGGGCGGTCCAAGAGTGAGGTTCGAAGGACTGACGAGATCCACCGAGACCAAGAACAGCGCTTGAACAGGTTGAAGGATCGTCTTGGCATAAGACTTAACAACGACGATCTACGGTTGTTATTGGTCGAATGGCAAAGAGACAGAGAAGTTCGAGGAGAACAACCTCTTGATCCACAGCGTGAGCCCCCTGTTGACAGGTCAAGGCCCCATGGACAAGGACATACTCATTCTCGTGATGATTCCAGACGTAACCTAGAAGTGCAACCTCGTGATTTACAGCGAGAGCCCCCTGTTAACAGGTCGAGGCCCCATAGACATGGGCAAGCACCTCTGCGAGATAACTTACGAAGTAATCAAGGTGCGAGACACTGTGATTCACAGAGAGCGCCCCCTGATCTCAGGTTGAGGCCCCGTGATCATGAGCTAGCCCCCCAATTTGAAGGGTCAGGAAGGAGACGAGATACAAAATTTGATTACAGGAGCAGGGGTAACGATCGACGGAATATGTACGATGCCCCTTACCGCGGAGGACCTTCTGGAGGAAGAGATCCGCATATAACACCTGTCTCGTCCCAAAGTAGATCCGGAGGAAGACGTGAGGAGCCAAGGACGCGACCTCAAAGTCCTCAGGAGAGGGCGCGCCCTCCAAGTCCTAATCCAAGGTTGCAGGGGAATTTTACAGTCCAAGGGGAAACCCAGGGGCAAGATCAACATCGGGATGGGGCTCAAACCAACCAATCTCCACCTCAACCACCTCCGATAGTACATACCCAACCTTCGCCTACTGGAGGTACTCACACTAATGTCCAAACTATCCTAGGTGTGGGAAGCTTCAATGTGGATGACCTGAAAAAACTCCTCACACACCTTGAGGGAGGAAGGGTTACTTCAACAGCTCAAGCCCCCTCCCCTTTCTCGACAGCAGTGAGGGAGGCACAGCTTCCAGCAGGGTATATGAATACAACCAATGACTTGCGCTATCATGGGAATGCCGACCCTGTTGAGTTTTGGGAAGGTTCAATATAGAGAAGGATGTGTATCAAGTACTTGACTTGGCTAGGTGTCGTCTTCTGGCAGCGACCTTTAGGGAACGTGCTCAGTAGTGGTTTCAAAAGCTTGGACCAGGTGTGATCACTTCATGGGAGGACATGAAAACTATTTTTCTGACAAGGTTCCAAGCTACTATCAAGTATGCCCCACTAGTGACTACCTTGGCCAATATCAAGCAGAAGGAAGAAGATAGCTTGCAATCGTACTTCAAGAGGTTCAATGCTGAGTCTACCATGGTTAGAGGAGCAACAGATGAGTCTCTCAAAAGTTTCTTGATTGCAGGACTTCAAGTCGGAACTGATTTCTGGAAACACCTCCAAGGGAAGGACCCAACAACTCTGGCAGACCTCTTTTCTCAGGCTGAATACTTCAAGATCGTGGAACAGTCTCTGGCTGATAACAAAAAGTCCGACCCCCAAGGGAAGGGGAAAGGTTCTAAAAGAAAAGATAGGTCTCCGAGCCCCGATTATAGGAGGAGAGGATATAGCCCAAACAGGGTGAATGTCGCTAATGCTAGAAGAGGTTGGACTCCACCGAATTACGACAGGTTGAACATGTATCAAACAGGGAGTTATATGATGGCGGCCTCTGTCGAACATATCTTCGAAGTACACAAGGAAAAGGGCCTATTCAAGAAGAAGTATTGTATGTACCATGAGTCTGCCGGACATAACACTCATGAGTGTCGACAGTTAAAGGAAGAAATCGAAGAATTGACCAAGGTGGGATACCTGACTGATTGGATTATTAAAGAGGTAAAGAAACATTAAAATGAACCTGATTGGAGGATGGAAAGAGAACACGCTCCAGACAGAGACGATGATGATAGTTCTAAGGATGTTCGTTTTACCCGGGCTGGAAGCATTCACACCATCTTTGGAGGGCACCATCTTGGTGATGACAGTAACAACGCACTGGAAAGATATGCTAGGGAGGCGCGTCATAAGCCCTTAACTAGTGTGAACAGTTTGGAACTCAAGCCCTCCAAGTTGTTCAAGGGGGAATCAATGGATATCACCTTCACAGAGGAGGATGCAAGATGGGTACATCACCCCCACAATGACGCACTGGTGGTTTCCATTCAAATAGGTCCTATGAACATGCATCGAGTCTTTGTAGACAACGGAAGTTCGGTGAATATTCTTTATTACAACACCTACAAGAAATTGGGCTTGCCTGATAAGGATATTGTCAGTGAGGATGCTTGTATCTATGGTTTCACAGGAGAGGCTGTCAGAGTTATGGGTACGATTAAGCTTTCGGTCACGCTTGGTGAAGGACCCTTATCTGTAACTCAAATGGTAGAATTTATGGTGTTAGATCAAAAATCTGCCGACAATGCCCTAGTAGGAAGACCCTTGCTGAAGGAAATGAAAGTAGTCACTTCCATTTATCATTTGACAATGAAGTTCCCTACTCCTAACGGGATCGGTGTAGTTCGTGGTTCACAGTATGATTCGAGAGAGTGTTATCATAGAACTGTCAAGGGTTTTTATCGCAGTGGATTAGGAGGGCGCGCCCTTCCTCAGGAAGATACCCAAGGGATGCTCAAAGGTACTAAGGGGGAGATCCATGTTCATTACACAGTCCAAGAACCAGAAGATGACGTCCCTCTATGGAGGGCGCGCCCTCAGATGTTATTGTTGGAGGCACCCCCTCTAATTGATGAGTTCCAGGAAGGAATCGTGGAGGATGTGTCGACAGAAGATTGGGAGGAATCGATTTTTATAACAATCCAAGGAAGGCATCAGGAGATTTTGGAAGGCAGTCGCACCCTACAGGGCGCGCCCTCAAGGGATGAAGAGCTTATTAAAGGCGCGCCCTCCAGGGAGGAGGTGCCTGTTGAAGACCCTCGCCTTTTTGATCTTGATCTTGATCCAAGGATTCCTATCCCAAATGAGAAGACAGGCCCTGCTGAAGACACGATCTCGATCCTGGTAGACACAGAAGATCCTAGTAAGATTATTAAGATTGGGTCACAGCTAAGCGATGAGTTGAGAGAAAGCCTAACTAATTTCCTTATGGCCAATTTGGATGTGTTCGCCTGGAGTCATGCTGATATGATATGAATTGATCCCAACGTCATGTGTCATCATCTAAACATATATCCCAATAAGAAGGGAATGCATCAGAAGCGACGTGTTGTCAGTGGAGAGAGGGTAGTAGCTTTGAAGGAAGAGGTCGACAGGCTCTTGGACGTGGGTTTGATCAAAGAGTCTTTCTATCCTGATTGGTTGGCAAATCCAGTGTTGGTGAAAAAGCCCAATGGAAAATGGAGAACTTGTGTGGACTTCACGGATCTGAACAAAGCTTACCCGAAGGATAGTTTCCCACTTCCTCGAATTGATCAGTTGGTGGATGCCACAGTTGGACATACTGTCTTAAGTTTTATGGATGCCTACTCAGGGTATAATCAAATTCCCATGTACGGACCAGACCAGGAGCATACCTCATTTATCACTGACAGAGGGTTGTATTGTTATATTGGCATGCCCTTTGGTCTCATCAATGCAGGGGCAACTTATCAAAGGTTGGTGAATATGATGTTCAAAGAGCAGATTGGCAAGACCATGGAGGTTTACGTGGATGATATGCTTGTCAAGTCTAAAAAAACAAGAGACCATGTTAGGCACTTAGAAGAGACGTTTGGTATTTTGAGGAGATATATGATGAAGTTAAATCCGCAAAAATGTGTCTTTGGTGTTGAGTCAGGGAAGTTTTTAGGCTTTACAGTGAATCATAGAGGAATTGAGCCTAATCTAGAAAAAAATTAAGGCACTCCTCGAAATGAAGTCCCCTACCAGTGTGAAGCAGGTTCAAAGCCTTTGTAGATGGATTGAAGCTTTAAATCGTTTTGTCTCAAAGTCTTCCGATCGTTGCAAAGAGTTTTTCAAAGCTATTAGGGGGGTTGATAAGGATTTTATGTGGACTCATGCCTGTGAAGATGCTTTTCAAAAAATCAAGGAGCAATTAGGTAAGCCCCCACTCTTGGCCAAGCCCGTGGATGGTGAAGTGTTGATTTTGTATTTGGCCATCTCTGATTATTCCATTAGTGCTGTCTTGGTACGAGAGGAGGATGGTTCATAATCCCCGATCTATTATGTGAGCAAAAGGTTGTTAGATGCAGAAATTCAATATACTAGTATAGAGAAGCCGGTATATGCCTTGGTCTTGGCTACACGAAAGCTACGTCCTTACTTCCAGGCTCATAAATTGAAGTCTGAACTTCTTACCCCATGAGGCATATTTTACATAAACCAGAGGCTTCAGGTAGAATGTTGAAGTGGGCAATTGAGTTGGGACAATTCGATTTGGAATATACTTCTCGAACGGTGATCAAAGGGCAAGCCCTAGCTGACTTCATTTTGGAGTTTGAAGATGAAAGCGTGGGATGAGAAATCATCTTTGTAAATCCTAGCTCTCATGAACAAGAGACTAGCCCTTTGAAGGAAGAGTATCCTTCCCCCTGGTGGACTATGTATGTGGATGGAGCGGTCAACAATGATGGAGTAGGTGCCAGAATTGTTTTGACATCCCCCGAAGGTCACTTGCTTATGAGTGCTATTAATTTCAAATTTGTGGTAACCAATAATGAAGCGGAGTACGAGGCGCTGATTAATGGTTTAAAGCTGGCTTTAGAAATGAAGGTGAGAAATTTAATGGTATTCAGTGATTCCAAGTTGGTCATTCAACAGGTTGAAGGAGGGTTCCAGGCTAGAGGACCAAAAACAGAGGCATACATGATGGGTAATCATCGATTAATTCAGAGGTTCAACATAGTTAGACTCGAGGGAGTTCCTCGTGAGGATAACTCTAAAGCTGATGCTTTGGCCAGGTTGGGTTCCCAAAGGGACACAGTGTTGCTGGGGGAAATTCCATTGGAGATTCAGGAGATTCCAAGTATTCCTGAGGCAGAGCTGATGGTTGTGGATCAAGTACCAGTGACTACCTGGATGACTCCCATTCAAGAGTATATACAAAAAGGAATTTTACCCGATGATAAAGGGGAGGCTAGACGTTTAAAATATCAAGCTGCGAGATATGTGGAGTATGATGCTGTATTGTACCGAAGAGGTTTTAATCAACCCTTGTTGAGGTGCATTGATGGAGATGAGTGTAACTACGTGTTGAGAGAGGTACATGAAGGAATATGTGGCAATCAATCAGGGGGTAGTTCTCTTGCCATGAAGGTGTTACGACAAGGATATTACTGGCCAACCTTAAAGGACGATGCTATGAAGTTTACAAGAGCATGCGATCAGTGCCAACACTTTGCAAACTACTCATCCATTCCTGCTACGACATTAACCTCGATGATGAGCCCTTGGCCTTTTTCTATGTGGGGGATTGATCTCATTGGAGAGCTTCCTACGGCCAATGGGGGTTTCAAGTATGCTGTTGTGGCTGTGGATTATATTACCAAGTGGGTGGAGGCTATGCCCTTGGCGAAGATAACAACAAAGAAAATCAAGGATTTTGTTTTTTAACTCCATTGTGTGTAGGTTTGGAATTCCTTATAAGCTCATATCGGACAATGGGAAGCAGTTTGATAGCAAGGAGCTAAAAAAGTTGTGTGAAGACTTGAAGATTAAGAAAGATTTTGCAGCAGTCTATCATCCTCAGAGCAATGGGCAGACTGAAGCTATCAACAAGATAATCAAGCACACCCTGAAGACCAAGTTGGAGGAAAGTTAAGGTAACTGGCCTGAGGAGCTTCCTATGGTGTTGTGGTCCTACAATACCACACCAAGGTCTACTACTGGGGAATCTCCATTTATGTTATCTTATGGCTTTGAAACAATGGTTCCTGTGGAGGTTGGATCTGGGTCATTTAGAAGGGATCATTATGACAAGGAGTCTAATGAGGTCAACCAACGGCTTCATCTTGATTTTCTGGAAGAGACACGTGCAATATCATATTTACGGTTAGCTGCATATCAAAAAAGAGTGGCCAGGTTTTATGATCGAAGAGTAAGGGTACGTCATCTCAAGGTTGGTGATCTCGTGTTACGAAGGGTGATGCCTCATACCAGATTTTCCAGTCATGGGGTCTTTGGAGCCAACTGGGAAGGACCTTATCGGATCAAGTCTGTGCTTTGGGAAGGAACTTTTCATTTGGAAGATTTGGGTGGCAATCTTATACTAAGAGCATGGAATGTGGAGCATTTGAAGAAATACTATCAATAGGGAGTGGTTTTGTACCCCCTATATCATCTATCTAAATAAACTAGAAGAAATAAAATTCCTCCTAGTCTAGGGGGTAGTGCATGTATACCCTTCCTTGAGTAGTTGAGTTGAAGTGATGTTTTTATCTTTTTGTTTCCCCAAAGAGCATTAGCCTTGGGACCAGTGTGGGTTTCACACATGAGCGCATTATTTATCAAGAATTTTGAAGATTTGTTTTAATTGTTTAGAGATTATTAAGTTTTTAAATTCTGCTTAATGAATACGCGCCCTCAGCAATATCATTGAAAGACGCGCCCTATACCAATTGATAAAGGGAGTATAATTTCAAAAAGTAAAATTATGAGAACATACTTGTTAGACGCGTCCCAAACAGTTTTCTTAGGAAGGACGCGCCCCTATCATGATGCACAAATAGAGCATGCAACATTACCAGGTAAAGATTACAAGTACAAATAAGATGCATTTCCAGGAAAAAGCAAACATAAAATGCAAACAGTTAAGGCAACTAGACAAGACAAGCATGAATATGTACGAAGATTCTTTCAATCGTTCAAGATTTCATTACCAAAGTTTAGAGAATTGCTCATTGCTATTTACAAGTCTTATCAATTTCTGCATGAAAAGGACGCGCCCTCGTATGAATTATAAGAAGGCGCGCCCTAAGAAAATCAATATTCCTTATGAAAACCAATTCATTTGGAAAGATTTGAAGTAAAAACTTGGCGACTAGAATGAATTTAAAGATGGTAGATGGCAAACATTGAACGGAAATATTTAAATTAAGTTAACAAGGGAGTAAGCCCCTTGTTAAAGAACATCAACAAAAGGAGTTAAGTTAAAAGTTACAACTTGCAAGGCATCAAAGGAGGGCCTGCACCTCATAATGTCAAAAGATATAGGGGGATTAAGGCGAGTCCTAAGCTTGATCAGTGAGAGGAGTGTCTTTGGCAGTATCATCAACCTTGGAAGGGTTACTTTCTTGTTCCGTTGGGATAGCCTCCTCTTTTTCTGGAGACGCGTCCTCAGAAGGCGCGTTCTTTTCTTCATCAGGCACATGCGACGTCTCCTCTAGTCCAAGGAAAACTCGTTTTGCCTTGATTTCAACAGCTTCATCGATTTTGAATTTTGTAATCCACAGCACGGTTTCCTCACCAAACTTGGAAAAGTCATAGTCAGGATCTTGAGCTAGGAATCCTGAAGCATAATTCCTGAAACCTTTCATGAAGGACGCGCCTTCAACCTTCTTTTTCTCCTTTGCCCAACCATTTTGCTGGTCTTCCACAAGCTCAATCACTTGATTTTTTTAGTTTGTTGTTTTCTTCTTTGAGACCATCAATAGTAGTGCCTAGGCCACTTATGACCTTTACTTGTGTTTTGAGTTCATGATCATAGTAGCTCTTTTTTTGCAAAAGTTCATTCTTTAATTTATCAAGGACTTTATTGCGGTCCTCAACCTGTTTTGAGAGTTTACCTTTTTCTTCCTCAAGGGATTCAAGGCGCGCCTTATCTTTCTGGAGAGAGCTTTGGCGATTGAGAGCAGAAACAAGCACTTCAGATGAAGCCTTGATGATTGCTTCATTTTCTTCTAGTGGATCTCTTTTTCTCCATTTGACAATATCATCATCAGTGACAAAAGGAATAGTTAGGGGGCTTAAGGTAGCTGAAACCAAGGAGAATGAGGAAGGTTTCAACTTTTTAGAGGACGCGCCCTCTGTGGTAACAACCACCTCAACATTCTCCTTCCTTTTTCTGTCTTTTTCCAGGTCGATTACTGCCTGAGGTTTTTTAGTTTCAGTTACGGGCTTCTTGACATCCTTCCTATGAGCACGCGTCTTAACCCTTTTTGCAACCTTCACAGTAGGGGCAACGCCCATTTCGAGACCCCAACTGCTTGGAAGACCGTCCATACCTGAATACAATTAAAAAAAAATGTTAAGGCGCGCCCTTCTCATTAACTTGAATAATATTAATTCATCAACAACAGAAACATATATGAGGAATAACAGTAAATTCAAATAAGGTTACCAGGTTGTGAGGGCGCAAACTTATCCATGTGGGCACCCTCCTCAACCTCAACGTCTTCGTCTTCATCTTTAGAATCGTCAAACTTGGAACCCATGATGGGAATTCCTTTTCGAAAACGTTGAAAAGGGATAATGGTTCCCACTTCCTTCTTGAGAATCCCGACTCTTTTAAGATTTTCTTCTATGACTAGAGTCTTTAAGTGAAATCGAGATGGGGGAAGTGAAGTGATTTTATCAGCTCTTTTTTTGGCCTCACCGAAAAGTTCTTTGGTGTTTCTGTTATCTAAGGAAAATTAAGATAAGGTATAAATTCCCGGCGAGCCATAAAGGGACGCGCCCTCAAAAGATATTTAATTAGGAAATAGAGATGAATTCTTACTGTAATCGCAGTTGAAAATAACTCTAACTCTTTCTACATTCCAGAGATAGAAGAATGGCTCCTTCCAATTCTTCTCGTGGCTTATCTTTCCATTTGAAAAACCCATTTTATTATGCGTATGTTGAGCCGTAAAAAAGAAATAACCTTTTGAACTCTTCCTGATGTTGAAAAAGTAGCTGAATTCTTCCATGGTTGGTGGTGTGGATATTCCTTCATCAAGATACAGAATAAATAAAGCAAGGGCCAGTTTGTACGAGTTTGGAGATAGTTGAATGGGAGCAATGTTGTACCATTCTAAGATACTTTTGAGATAAGGATGAAGGGGCGCGCCAACTCCTAATGCCATCAACTTTGGGGAGGTAACCATCCTAGGTACTCTGAAAGGTTCTGGCCATTTGAAAATATGAGGCCTCATTAGGGAAGGAGGATGCGCCCACTTGCCTTCCATCCCGTAGTATGTCATGCACCAGGTTATTTCTTCTACAAAAACAGTGGATGACATTGCAACACAGAATAATTTATTATATTGTTTCCTCATTTTTCTCTTATCAGCCTCAATAAGTGTGTCTTCATATTGGCCCCAATCAAAATCTATCTCCTCTTCAGTAACTTCGGGATGAAAAAATGGAATTGGAGAGCTCTCAGGGGGTGGCATACGGTCATCTTCATCTATATAGGGGTATGGGCTATATAAGGACGCATCCTCAAAATCTGATTCTTCACCGCCAGAATTGGACGCGCCTTCAGATTATGAAGATTTTATTTTATTTTATTTTCTTTTTCGAGAAACGTCGGCTTTTATGTCCTCTATAACGACTTCTTCTGCATCTATAACTGGTCTGAATTCGTAAGGACACGCCCTGCTATGCTGGCTGGTCACTTCAGGGTTGATATCATCAACATTAGGAAGAGACGAATTAGAGATTGTGGTGGAAGAAATAATTTCTGTTTCACCTCTAAATGGAGTCGACTCACGTAGCTGTTCTATTGCTTGAGTGTGGAAAGATTTAATGAAGATGAACTTTGTGCTGGGAAGGAAAGGGAAGGCGGGGAGTATATCCCTAGACGTTTGTTGAAGTCCTTAAAAGGATGAAACGGAGACGACGCGCCCTTACCCTCCAGCTGAAAAGAGAAAGAAAAATGGTAAGGACGCGTCCTGAAAGGAAAATAAGGTTGAAGAATATATTGAAAACAGAAATTAGAAGATGAATCATAGATATATCGAAATTTAACCTAATCATCGCCTAAAACGTGTTTGAATGAAATTTCATTACGACGTTAGGCGATGATTAGGTTAAATTATATTGAAAGCAGATAACGGTGCATGTTTGTGCCATTTTTCTCATCTCATGAAGTGCGGCAGTTTTTCAATTTTCTGGAATAAAAGAGTTAAGTGAAAATGGTAGGGCTAATTTTTAGGTATTTATAGACGAAGCCTCGCCAGTTGGACAACAGCTATCAAAAACGTATAGTACATAGGTAAGGAAAAGACGCGTCTCTAGAGAGGGCTCGTCCTGTTTAATAAAGAATGGAAATTTTGAGTAAGGTTTTAGGAAATTCAATGTATTGTTTTTAATTTCACACTGAATTGGGGGGTAGTTGTTATAACTAAAATTTGATAATGGGTTTTTAGGTTAGGTTCGGGTCAAGTAGGATCCAATTGGAATATCTAAAATGTAATTAGGGCTAGAGAGAGTTGGGGCTTGCCCTCATAAGGGTAAGGACGCGCCCTCTTTAAACCGACCACCCCTTGAGGACGCGCCCTCATTGTAATGACAGCTTGATAGATGGATAAACAGCTATATTAACATGGCATGCCATCAGGAAGATTCAGGACTCGTCCTCATAGGGGAGAAGGCGCGCCCTTGTACCCCTGAGGACGCGTCCTCTCAATATGGACTGACGACTCTACATGAATGGAAGACTTGACAGAATGCTGACTTCATTAACATAAGATTGATCACTAGGAAGGCTTAGGGTTTGTCCCCATGGTAACAAGGGCGCGCCCTGTAGGCCGTCCACTCCTTGAGGGCGCGTCCTCTTGGTTGAAGTGGCAACCTGGTGATGAAGGATGTTTCCTTTATCTTGGTGTTGGCAAGATATTGAAGAATTCCCTCCTAGGATGTGCCCTAGGAGGGGGATGTCCGTGGTTGAAGGCCTCCTCCTGTAGTCAATGGGCGCACCCTCATTGGGGATGTGGGGTGAACCTTGGTGTGTGCTTTGGGAGCTCTGTTCCTGTACTCAATGGGCGCGTCCTCATTGGGGAACTTTGGAGTAATCCTGCACTTTGCACCCAAACACTTGGGATCACTTGTCCTTCTATCTGGTGTGTGCTTCTCATTTGGGGGAAAGGATGCGTCTATCATTTAAGGTAAGTCATGGCTATACCTGCGTCTATGAATTAAGGAAATAGTTGGTAATGGATAGGACTAGTCCTCGACGGGGGAAGTTTCCTTATCCATAAAGTCCTGACGTCATAGATGAGCCTTGGGCCTTTGTGACTAGGCCTTATCGTTAGACATTCCTAAAGTGAGCTAAACTCTAAGTATGGAAAGAGATGGAAGACCTACGTTCAAGTATGGAAAGAGATGGAAGACCTACGTTCAAGTATTTAAAAGATGGAAAAGTCCTACATTTAAGTAAGGAAGGCGGTGGAAGACTTCGACTGGGCTCTGAAGATCAGAGACCAAGCCCATGGAGGAAACTTCCTCCCCAAGAACTACGATGGGTTGATCCCCTATATAAAGGGGGCCGTAGGCACATTGTAAGGGTTCGAAAGTTGAGAGCTCTGAGGCAACCAACATAAACCCTAAGCAATCTCAGCCACCAATTAAACACAACCACCATACTCCGGCGATTCATCACCTAAGGACCACCGTTGTAGATATTGATTCCGGCAACAAAACCTCAAACTTTGTTAATACCAAATTCCTTCGTTAACAACTTTTAACCTAATGTTGTATTAGATCGAAAGGTGCTACAAACTGTGAATTCGAAATAGAATTCTCAGCTTCGTTTTTTTCAAAGAGATACAACTTGAATGATATTGAAAAACTTACAACTGAAAATAAGGAAGCTGTGTATTTATAAAACTACACAACATACTTGACTTCACTAATTGAGACATTTCGAATTAGTTCATTTCTTCACTTCTCGAACCAATATACTTGACTTCTCGAATCTTCATTCTTAGTACTTCTCGAATGGATGACTTCTCGAATCAGTAGTTTTGACACTTCTCGAATCATTACTTAGACACATATCATCCTTCAATGTTGCAACTCATTTATTCCTTACAGTCTTCAAATGTCTTGGGGCATGATCCTGAGATTTTCTTCCAAATCATAATTAGAACTTATTACAGAGTTACTTACATTGAAGTTACAAAGTATATAACTGTTGGTCCTTGACTATTGTAGAAGGGGGGGGGGGTTGAATGCAATACTGATAAATCTCAATCTACGTTTCAACAAAAAAAAACTAAGATTAACGTTTATCAGTTTATCGAATGCAAACACATGTAGACACACGAGTATTTCTCACAAAATAAATGTTTTATTTATTTTGCAATGGGTTGCTACAACCTCAAGAAAATGTTCGTTTTCTTGAGCTTCTGTTTCTCGAGTGATTGATTCAAAGAATGGATTGAGAGATAGTCTTAGTAGACTAATCCTATCACTATCAACACGGGTCTAGTGAAGCTGCTGTCATTTTCAAGTGGCAGCTTCTTACAAATTGCCTACCCGTGAATCTTTCCTAAATTGCTATACGAACAGCTTATCACTACAGAACAAAGCAATCTAGAACCATTCTATATTAAGCTAACACAATTCAGTAGATGTAGATTTGTCATACTTTGGAATTGGTGAGCTTTGTCATGTGATCTCTCAAGCTTCGGTCGTAGTCTTGCAGACCTGTTGTAGTGTTGGGATACTGCAACACGCCTGTTTCTTGAACATCCAAACTGTCACAAGTTTGACTGGGTAGATCCCCAATACAAATGTTATCCCTTCATGACAGTATCCTGATGGCTAAGCTTGCTGTCACATGAATGCGCTTTTGGTGACAGTAGGAGATCTCCGCAGAAGGTGCTGTCAGGATTTCCAAGCTTGCTGTCAGGCTAAGGTAAAGTTGCTGTCCGAGGGCTTCCGCCAATGTTGCTGTCAGAGTGAATGTACTGTCGTGACTTGCAACATGTTGTCTTCAAGTAACCTTACTGTCAATGTTGTGACAGTAATATTTATTCTTGTTGTCCATCTTGAGAACTTCTTGAGGCTTGAACAAATAAATGAACTTCTACCAAGATGTACTAGAATCTTATTTGCAGCAAACAAAAACGGTTACATAGACATACTCTGGCTGTGACAATATGTTCATACTTAATAGAATTAAGTACATAAAATATCTAGTTAAGTTGTCTCATAGCTATCACCCATAAATCCTAACAATCTCCCCAAATTGGTTTTTATGGAAAATAACAACAAATTTACAATTAATACATGCTAACAACTTAACTAACCAAGATCAGAATTGACAGAGAATTTTTACTTAGCTTCAGATTTCCTTTTCTGTCTTTCTTCATCCTCTCTGTTGAGAGCTTCCTTAAGAACTTCTCTGAGCTCTTCCACCAGTGCTTTTTCATCAGGAGAGATAGCCTCATCTTCAATCTCATCAATGTGCTTTTGAACTGTCTTGGAGAGGCATACTCTAGCATCCTAAAGATCCATCCATAAGTCTTTGCCAAATGCATGAGTTCTGAACTTCAGTGTGCCTTCAAAGACTTTGAATCTACTTCCAGGGTATGCATTCAAGGTTTTTCTCCTTGACTTATCCAGCTTTGAGTTTTCACCCTTTCTCCTTTGAAGAATGCCCTCAATCTCAGAAGAGCATAGCCGTTCCAATGGATGAATTGATCCAATCACCAGGTAGATTAAGTCTTTCAGGGCACTGGTTTTGAGTTTATGAAAGCTTCTCACTGGGATCTCTTCCCATATGAACTTGATTCTCAGAGGATTCTCAAGCATACAAGATTGGTAATTGGGTCATTCACTCTCCACCTTGTTGGCTTCTCTGCTTTTATTCAAGAATGCATCTTCCATATCTTCAGTGGTTTCTCTTCCTGTAGGGTTTGAAGATTCTTCATGACTTGGTTGGGATTGCACCTCTTCTTCAGGAGGATCATCTTCATACTCAGCTATTTCTTCATCAGAGTATTCAAGCAGATGAGCAATATCAACATCATCATACAGTGACCATTCCCCAAATTTCTGATAGAATTCTTCATCTCTCACAACTTTGTATGCCAAAACATGGTTCATGACTTTCTCAGGGACATTGTCATAACCTTGCATTAGATTGACCATCCTTACCAAGTAGAAGTAATCAATTCTCCTTGTTTCTATTCTCCTACTATATGAAAGAGTTTCTGATACATCATGTGATGTTACCTCCATGACAAAATCTTTTTTAACATTCACAGTGTCTTTGACAGCAACTGAGGCTGTGACAGCATCTTCCCTAAGGTAAGATGCTCCTTGGAGATTGAACAAGGTACTGGCTGTTTCACTTTCTAACAGAGTTGTACCTTGCTCTTTCTCAGTGTTTGAAGGAGTGGTGTCCATTTCACTTTGAGAAATGGGTTCTTGTGGACCACTTGATGGGGGCTCATCCATGATTGGATATGGATGATCAAAACCTGAAGGGTTAGGACTGTCCCCCTCTCTAGGTTATGGAGAAGAAACAAATGAATGTGTAGGGAAGGAGGAAGGTGAAAGTGGAGAAGAGAATGATGGCTGCTTCCCAGATGGAACTTGAGAAGCATCAATAGGGGAAGTGAAATCCTCACTGTGTCCTGACTCCATGTGTGTTTCTGCAAGTGGAGGCTCCTCATGAGTTGGAACATGAGGTTGTGCAGACTCTTTACAAGGTGCCTTGGGAGACAGGCCAATTTTAATAGATGTCCCTTGTTACGACCAAACTCAACACGCAAGTGCACGTGATCTCAAGTAATACAGATAGCAAATAAGGTTCGTTCCTACAGGGACTCGTTGTTTGTCTAGTTAATTCACTCACCAATGTATGATTATTATCTGATGCTAAAACAAATAACGAAGTGGATTTTTGTTATCACTATAATTAATCTAAGAATTATAACTAATTAACAACTACTTAAACTGAGATTTATATCGAATTACTTATGTGACTAAAACATGGGATTTCAACTTCATTAAACAATCCATCTAAAGTCTCCAATTCTCTAGCCCTTTCATGTGATTTATTAATACCTGATCGAACACACAAAACTGATATAAGCCAACTTTCGTTGTACCAATACCATCCTAAATAATATCCACAATTAAGATAGAAATCACTTAGTCTCCCAATTATGCTTAGTCCCTATATGTCTATAAAGATTGAAAACATAATGGTTGAACTACAAGCATTCAATTGATCACATAGTCGTCATAAAACGGTTAGAGTTACGACACTAATTACGAATGATATTCTCACGCATAAACCTATGCTAGCATGGCAAGTTCTAAACTCTTAAATCCACTTTCGCTTCAATAAGAATTAACACACAATTACAGGAGTTAGCTACTCTCCTATAACGAATTAAAACAACCATGATAGGATATCACATCAATCACACTATAGGCATCGAGAAAATTCAACAAATAAACTTCATGAATAAATCTGCTAAAACCCCATGACAACGAGTTAGTTCATAATCAAACTAATCGTCACCATGGGTTCTAATGTAAACATGATAGAAGAAAACGAATTATAATTGTTATAAATATCAAGGGTTTTAAAGAGTACACCAAATCCAAGCATCCACAAACTAGAAAGATTACAAGAATAAATTGAAAACGATCTTCTTCCTTGCTTCTTCGTGCTTTAAAACTCCGTATATAATATGCGGTATGTGTCTCTCCCTTCTGATCTCTAGGGTTTTTTTTTCTTCTTTATAAAGGCCTCCAGGTGCAATAATTCGTATGGAATTGACTTTTTTAACTTTCACTCGAAAAATCAGCAATTAGGTCAAAACAGGAATTTTCCGCCAGAGTGCCCGGCGCTGCCGCGCCAAAGTTGTATAGGAGCACGGCGCTGCCGCGCCAGGATCACTGCTCAGCTTTTTCTGGTTTTCCTGCAACGGCGCTGCCGCGCCACAGTATAGTGTAAACACGGCGCTGCCGCGCCATATTCTCTGTCCAGGAAATTGAATTTTTTCCATTTCTTCATTAAAACTCCGAATTGCATTCTAATTGCTCCGCTTTATTCCTAGTACACCTGTGATAAATATACCTGCACAATACCCTTTAAAAGAGATCAAAAATACCACAACTCGAGTACAAACAATCGTTTTAAGCCAAACGGAAACGTTCTAAGTGAATAAAATACCCACTTATCACACCCCCAAACTTAAACCGACGCTCGTCCTCGAGCATAAACAAACTACCACTTCCGTAGGTGATCACGGTTGCATTTGGCATATGCAACAAGCACTTTAAACCCCTAGGCAGCCCTAGTGGACGAGTAAGGTCTCGTGAGGGCCTATAGCGAATGTACCCACAAAATCCATCTAACAATGCAACTACAAATGCAACTAACTACATGTATGCAACTATATGAAAATGCAACGATCCCTTCAAACCAACCAAAACCAATCAACGAGCCAACATCTCAAAGAACACAGTCTTCCAAACAGAGTTCGACCAAATTCTCATCGACCAACAAGACAAACACAGAAACGTGCGTGTGTGCGATGCTCACCAATATACTCCCAAACTAAATCAAGACCATACCTACTCTTAGCCAAAACAACCACAAGCTTACAAACAGAATGAACGCTAGACACAAGAACTCTTAAGAGACACCTTCGCAGTCCATCTGAGTTAGACAAGAATTCATGCTTTATTACACAAAAACAACTACACACAACAAACATGCTTATTTGACCGTGCAATGGCTGAGACCCCAAAAGGCTTATACAATAATACCCATGTAACGAGCTTTAGGTTAGTGGATCCCAGACCGGAAAAGTCTTAGGTCAATAGGCACAAAGTCCCCTAGAACTTAATTGCTCGAGTATTAAAGAGCTCAACCTGATCAATTCTGCATAAACACAAAACAAACACAACTTTTTTTTTCTTTTTCAACTTTTCTCTTTTTTTTTTTTTTTTTTTTCAACAATTTCGGAATGAGTGCTCTTTGCCTTTTTCTCATCCCACCCTAGACTACTCATCTTTTACCAATGAGCCGGCTACTAGCCATTTGACGCCTAGCCTTTATTACAACTAGCATGAAATCCCTGGTTTCCCCCAAACTTATACATAAGTGCTTCTTCATTTTCAAGAATCTAGCCAACATTCTAAATGTAAGCAAGTGGTTAAATTCTAACACCAAACAAACATGGTCTGATCAAATTCAAAAGCAACCAATGAGACTTATGAAATAGATTTGTTTCTGGCATGCAAGTCAATACTTAGAAACTTAATCAACCCTCTATTCATCACAACCACACTCCAATCAACATCGACTCACCAACGGAAATAGTCAAGTCCTACGGGATCATGAAATATGCATGCAACTAAAATGGACTCACATGATAAATAAAAACTATGCAAACAGAATGCTCTATATGACATAAACATGCAAAACTACGAATGAACTACAACTACATATGCAATATGAATCCTACATGAATCCTACATGAGACACACACTAACACTACCAACCCACACATCACCCCCAAACTTAAAATATTCAATGTCCCCATTGAATGTAAGTAAATACAAGGAATAGTAGGAAACATACCTAACACATGGGTTGCCTCCCACGAAGCGCTGTCGTTAATGTCATTTAGCCGGACAAATGTGAATCAAATCATGGTGGCTCGAAGATCGCATTTGACTTGTCCTTAGCAGAAGGACCATTCACCCATTGTTTGATAACCTTCTTGCTTTCTTCCCACATCTTTTCCAAATCAAACTTCACCTTGACTTTTCCACCAATCGATTTTTTCTTTTTCTTCTTTACACCTCTAAGGTGTTTATGCTTCTCCGTCGATTGATAAGAACACTCTTTTACCTCATCATCCTTGTTCCACCTTCTCAGCACATTATCTTCACACTCTTTAAAAATCACCAACTCATCATTCAGAAGGACATACTTCAAATGTGGTGGAAGTTTTCCAAGCCTGACATTCGAAAGATCTCGAATGGAAGAATTGTCAATGGAATCACTGATATGATGCTCGAACTTGTGCATGTCCGAATTTTTGCTCCACAGCTGATCGAACTCCTTTCTCTGACCCGTATCAACCATCTTCAAGCTAAAACACTCTTCCTCCTCTGTCGGAAATTTCATAGCCTTGAACACATTAAAGATGACCTTTTGATTACTCACCCTCATTGTGAGTTCTCCCTTTTGGACATCAATAAGAGTCCGACCTGTAGCCAAGAATGGTCGTCCCAAGATGATAGGGATCTTCTTGTCTTCCTCAAAGTCAAGAATAACAAAATCAGCAGGAAAAATCAGCTTATCCACCTTTACCAAGACATCCTCCACTATACCCCTCGGATATGTGATCGACCGATCAGCCAACTGTAAGGTCATATTAACTGGTTTCGGCTCAGGCAACCCAAGTTGCTTAAAAACAGACATTGGCATGAGATTAATGCTAGCTCCCAAATCACATAAGCATTTGCTGAAAAGTTGATTGCCAATAGTGCAAGGTATGGTAAAACTTCCCGGATCTTTAAGCTTCGGTGGCAATTTCTGCTGTAGAACTGCACTACACTCCTCTGTCAAAGCAACGGTGTCTAGCTCCTCAAGTTTCAATTTCTTCGAAAGAATGCCCTTCATAAACTTCGCATAGCTCGGCATTTGCTCAAGAGCCTCTGCAAATGGTATGTTAATCTGAAGCTTCTTGAAGACATCCAAGAACTTAGCAAACTGCTTGTCAAACTTTTGTCTTTGAACTCTTTTTGGGAATGGAGGAGGTGGAAACACCTTTTCTTCTACCACTTTCCGAGGGTTATCACTCTTCCCAGTTACGTGAGTCGAGAGAGTAGCATTAGGTACCAAATCAGGAACAGAATCGACCCCAGCGTCAAAATTATCTTTTTCTTCCAGAAGGGCCGGCGCTGCCGCGCCGTTTTTATACTGGGCATCGGCGCTGCCGCGCCGTACTAACTGATCAGAATTTTCATTTTTTTCCTCGGCTGAATTTTCTTCGTTCTGACCCTGTAGAATCTTTCCCGATCGTAAGGTTACTGCCTGGACCTGTTCCTTGTGATCTTTCTTGCCTGGATTCATCTCCGTGTCACTCGGAAGCGTTCCTGGTTGACGGTTCAACAATGCATTGGCTAGTTGCCCAATCTGATTCTCTAAAGTTTTCAATGACACCGCCTGACTCTTATACATCATTCGCAGCTCTTCCAATTCAGACTTCTCAGACTGATTCAAAGAATTTCCTTGAGATGGTTGAAATCCCGGTGGATTGAATGTTTGCCTTGGAGCATAAGGTGGTTGATAGTTCTGATTATAAGGCCTTGCATTGAACTGCTGATTTTGTGGTTGCTGAACACCACCCTGATTGTTGCTCCAACTGAAATTAGGATGATTCCGATTGTTGGGATGATAAGCATTAGGCACTGGATGCTGAGCTCTTTGAAAATTACTAACAAACTGTGCTGATTCAGATGAGATAGCACACAGATTCGTGTCATGAGCCCCTGCACACAATTCACACACCATAGCAACCTGGTTAGTCCCATGATTAGAAAGGGAATCTACCTTCATTGTCAACACTTTGAGTTGAGCAGCAATAGCAGTAGCTGCATCCAAGTCAAGAACTCCAGCCACTTTAGCAGGTGGCAAGCGTTGAGTAGGATTCTGAAACTCATTGGCGGCCATCATCTCGATAAGATTATAGGCATCCTCATAGCTTTTTGCCCATAGCGCTCCTCCAGAAGCTGCATCAAGCATAGGCCTTGACTGAGCTCCCAATCCGTTATAGAAATTGCTGATTACCATCCAATCCGGCATCCCATGATGAGGACAACGTGCCAATATCTCCTTGTACCTTTCCCAAGCTTCCCCCAAAGATTCCTGGGGTTGCTGAGCAAACTGAGAAATAGAATTCCTATAAGCTGCTGTCTTCGCCATGGAGAAATACTTTGTCAAGAACTTTTGAGCACAGTCTGCCCATGTTTTAATAGAGCCTGATGGCATAGAATGTAACCAACTCTTGGCTTTATCCCTAAGAGAGAAGGGAAATAGCCTCAATCTGATTGCGTCATCTGTAACTCCGTTGAATTTGAAGGTATCACAGATCTCAAGGAAGTCCCTAATATGAGCATTGGGATCTTCAGCAGGACTACCCCCAAACTGAACCGTATTCTGAATCATCTGAATGATGTTTGGCTTAAGCTCAAAATTTATTAGCCCCAATAGCTGGACGAACAATGCTGGTATGAATGTCCTCCACTTTTGGCTGAGAAAATTCACTCAAAGCCTTCGCTGGTTGTGCTTCATCTGCCATATCTTCTTTTGATTCACAATTGTTTTCTACACTGATGTTCTCAAAGTCAAGTTTCCTTCGTGCTAGTTCTTCTCTTCTTGCTAATTCTTCTCTACGTGCTCGAGCTCGTGTACGCATACACTCTCAATAAGTACCTGAAATTCACCAACTAGAAAATTGGTGAGAAACGTCCTAGTCACCGAACTTTAATGACCACTGATGGTAAATACTGAAACTAAACAAATAAAACTGAAGTCCCCGGCAGCGGCGCCAAAAACTTGTTACGACCAAACTCAACACGCAAGTGCACGTGATCTCAAGTAATACAGATAGCAAATAAGGTTCGTTCCTACAGGGACTCGTTGTTTGTCTAGTTAATTCACTCACCAATGTATGATTATTATCCGATGCTAAAACAAATAACGAAGTGGATTTTTGTTATCACTATAATTAATCTAAGAATTATAACTAATTAACAACTACTTAAACTGAGATTTATATCGAATTACTTATGTGACTAAAACATGGGATTTCAACTTCATTAAACAATCCATCTAAAGTCTCCAATTCTCTAGCCCTTTCATGTGATTTATTAATACCTGATCGAACACACAAAACTGATATAAGCCAACTTTCGTTGTACCAATACCATCCTAAATAATATCCACAATTAAGATAGAAATCACTTAGTCTCCCAATTATGCTTAGTCCCTATATGTCTATAAAGATTGAAAACATAATGGTTGAAGTACAAGCATTCAATTGATCACATAGTCGTCATAAAACGGTTAGAGTTACGACACTAATTACGAATGATATTCTCACGCATAAACCTATGCTAGCATGGCAAGTTCTAAACTCTTAAATCCACTTTCGCTTCAATAAGAATTAACACACAATTACAGGAGTTAGCTACTCTCCTATAACGAATTAAAACAACCATGATAGGATATCACATCAATCACACTATAGGCATCGAGAAAATTCAACAAATAAACTTCATGAATAAATCTGCTAAAACCCCATGACAACGAGTTAGTTCATAATCAAACTAATCGTCACCATGGGTTCTAATGTAAACATGATAGAAGAAAACGAATTATAATTGTTATAAATATCAAGGGTTTTAAAGAGTACACAAAATCCAAGCATCCACAAACTAGAAAGATTACAAGAATAAATTGAAAACGATCTTCTTCCTTGCTTCTTCGTGCTTTAAAACTCCGTATATAATATGCGGTATGTGTCTCTCCCTTCTGATCTCTAGGGTTTTTTTTCTTCTTTATAAAGGCCTCCAGGTGCAATAATTCGTATGGAATTGACTTTTTTAACTTTCACTCGAAAAATCAGCAATTAGGTCAAAACAGGAATTTTCCGCCAGAGTGCCCGGCGCTGCCGCGCCAAAGTTGTATAGGAGCACGGCGCTGCCGCGCCAGGATCACTGCTCAGCTTTTTCAGGTTTTCCTGCAACGGCGCTGCCGCGCCACAGTATAGTGTAAACACGGCGCTGCCGCGCCATATTCTCTGTCCAGGAAATTGAATTTTTTCCATTTCTTCATTAAAACTCCGAATTGCATTCCAATTGCTCCGCTTTATTCCTAGTACACCTGTGATAAATATACCTGCACAATACCCTTTAAAAGAGATCAAAAATACCACAACTCGAGTACAAACAATCGTTTTAAGCCAAACGGAAACGTTCTAAGTGAATAAAATACCCACTTATCATCCCTTGTTGAGAAGGAACACCTAGGGAGGAGTTTATTTCCCTATTTTCCTCTACAGTCTTTTGGGAGATTGCAGGGAGGCTGACAGTGGTTTTGGTCCTCTTAGCTCTCTTCTTCTTAGGCTCAGGAGGATCCACTGTGGGTTCTAGTGGACTACCTTCCTTATTTGTTGCACTAGGTGCAGGAACTCCCTCTTGACTCTCAACACTACCACCAACACCAGTCTCTAGGGGTCTTTTCATGGTTTCTTGTAAGGCTTGTCTCTGTACTTTAGGAAGTCTAGAGAACCTAGGCTGAATGTATGGGGTAGAATGAGGGTTAGATGAATTTGGGTCTAATCCAGCTTCATTCTCAATAGTGAAGGTGTCAAAACTAGAAGGTAATGGGAAATCAAGGTCAGTCACTTGATCAACCATTTGTTTGGTGAAACATAGTGGAATATGTGCATTTAAATTCTGTGAAGTGAGAGTTGTGTGAGTGTTTCTTTTCAGTACAGGGCACACCTCTAAACGAGGGGCATTCTCATCAAAGTCACATAAAGAATTAATGCATAACATTAGAAAGTGAGGATAGATGTTTACCTTCTTACCTATGGCAGCCTTGAGGTGTGCCATGAGCAGCTTTCCAACATCCACTTTGTACCCATGAACAAGAGAGTGAGTGAGTTTCTTGATATAGGTGGGAATTCCATTCCAGCCTATGGTCTTAGTAGAGAACACTTTCACCATAGCATCAAACACCATACTCCACTCATTGCGGAGATATTTCCTGTCCATTTCACCAGAAGGGTACCATTTTGTTGTTCCCTCTTCAAGAATAGGTCCAGAATACCCAATCTTCAAGAAGAGCTTCTTCAGGGTCTCATCACTAGCAAGCTCGGAATAAGTCTTTCCTGGTTCCAACACAATTTCCAAAGCTGCATTGATGCCCTGAACATTGAGAGAGTAGCTGTGCTCCTTGATTTTGAACTGAATGGAGGAGATGGCACCATCTTCTTGAGCAACGGCTGTCTCCCAGAAATTTTCAATCCTGTCTAGGTCAAGAACATGAGTAGAGGTAATTGCATACCCAAGGTAGGACTTATTCAGGAAATAAACAAGCCCTTTGAAACCCTCACCAGCATCACTTGGAGAGTAGATGCCAGCAAAGTTGGTTTGTGAAATTGATTTCTTGGGGGCCATTTTTGCTTGTTGAGAGAAGAAAGAAGGTAAAAGATGAATTTCTTGGAGAGAAGAGAAAGGAGAGTGTTGTGTTTGCTTTTTGAGAACAGTTGTATGTTTGATGAATTTAGAGGGAAGTTCAAGCGTTTAACTGACAAAGTGGAAAAGTAAAATCGTGTCTTAACCCAATTAACAGTCACGTGGGTTACTGGCTGATTTCTCTCTCCTCGTGGAGGATGCGTGTCCAATTTTAACGGTCCACTACTTTGACAGTAACCTGTGCGCTCAAAACAACCGTGTCAGTAACTTTGGTGTGATGACAACATGTTCTGCGTGACAGAAACATTTCGCGCAAAACATACTATCATCGTTAAGTTCTCACATGACAGTATCTTATACAAATCATGACAGAAAGTTGTTTACTGCTGTCGAGAAGCTAACCGTCAAATAACCGTGACAGCTACTTTTCTTGATGACAACAACCTTTACAGGAAAATAACAACATTTTGAGTCTTTGTATTGAAACTGTTATGATTAAAAACTAAACTGAAGAGGCACTAGTAAAACATATGCAATATTTATTACTGATTCATCATTCATTCAACAATATTCAATCAGTTAAGCAATTAACCACACATACAACAAGCATTAAGAAACTACAGAAGAAAACGGATAAATTTTATTAATTGAAGATGGGTAAATTACTACAATTGGTGAGATTAACTATTCATTACAGTCTTTCTTAATCAATTCTAGAACTTCTGCCCTAACTTCCTCTTCTGAGGTTCCTTCTTCCTTGAGGAGTGCTTGAAACTCCTTTTCCTCTTCTTGCACCTTAGCCTCCTCAGCGGCTTTGGCAACAAGTTCTATTGCTTCTTCCTCGTCGAGGGCGTCCCACAACTCATCAAACAGAGCTTCCACTTCTTCATTGTAAAGCTCACTCCCACAAAACTTTGGCCTGTATTCGATTCCTACTTTGTTTTCCATTTTACCCTTTTTCTAAATGATTCACTAATATGGCCTAAGATTCATTTTATAGGCATACTAGGTTAAGAGGGATGTAAACGGTCAACAGTTTGGAATACCCATACAACTACCACAGATTGCAATTAAGTGATGTCTACCACTAATCCAACAATCAAAACAAAACTGACCAATCAAGAAAAAATCCTTGACCAATTTCAACATTAAAAACCATGCAAGTTAACGTCATACAGAGTCTAACTTTCAAATAAACAACTAGCACAAAATTCAATTTAACAAAGTCAAAGTAAACGTGCTGTCGAAAACAGATAGAGACTTAGGTAGACAGTAACTTTCTCATGACAGCAACTTGTTAGGATTACTGTCACAAGCTTCAATGAAAAATTCGAATGGAAAAACTAGTAAGTTAACATACCAGATTTATCATTCCCAATTCACTTACCAATCTGTTAAAGGTTGCTTCATTCAATGGTTTTGTGAAGATGTCTGCAAGTTGCTTTTCTGTAGGGACATAGATCAACTTCACAGTTCCTCTTTCAACATGCTCTCTTATGAAATGATGTCTAATGTAATAACCCCAAATTTTGGACTTAGTTAAAAAAAAATTGATGAATAGTAAATGTTGATGAATAGTGAATTTGTTGGTGAATTTTTTTTTTAGACCACACTATATGGAAGACATGGAATGAATGTTTTGAAGTTATATTAGTGATGTATAAGGAGAATAAGTGAATGTAAACGCGATCAGAATCGGGAGATTCCAACTTTAAATTTTGATCACTATTCATCGGACAATCAAGGATGTATTGATTTGATCGTTTTGAGAAAGTACGTAGAATGAGAAATCCATGATCATATCTTAAGCCAATGTGAGAAATCTAGGATCATATATTAAACCAAGGAAATGGAAAGATCAAGGAAGTATCTCCTAACATTGGTACAGAGAAACGTTTTCAAAATCACTTGAACCTATCGCGAAACAGAAGCGTAACGAATTATGGATTAAACCCTAACCGAAGGGGAAGTATCATATAAGATCATCAAGTGCAACATATAAAAGGATTGATGATACAGATTATGACATAAGCATGATGCAGGAGGATGACATAGGTGTGACAAGGTGATGACAAGGTGATGAATCACCACCTTGTCACCACTTTCACCACAAACCACAACAAGTTGACATGTGGCAAGGGGGTGACTAAACTAAACCATAACCACAAAAATTGGATGCATCCATTTAGCATCATTTAGACAAAAGAAAAGAAAATAAAAGCAAGTATTCTCCCCATTTCATAGAATTCTACCCAGCATGAGCAAGGAGCAAAGAAAAATTCATAACTCCAACTCTACTCATCCTAAAATCGCCAAATTTGGACCATATCTCCCTCACTTTATACCCAAGATACGTTAAAAATTTCATGGCCATCCAAGAAGTGTAGCATGGTCAAATATTGGATCAAAGTTGAGGCATGAATAGTGAATTCGAAAATGCTAACTTGTGTTCTTGAAGATTAAAGCTTATTAAGGTTGTATAAGGATCAAGCAAGGGTATACAAGCTATTGATAGTCTTTACCAAGCACCGAGGAAGGTATAAATATCTCCCACCCTTGGTTATACTTTGATATTAGTGATTATATTGATAATGATTAGTGATAGTGTGATGTAGAAGTGTTATGCATGATAAGTATGATGATTAGTGGATTGGTTGATGGTTGAGCTTGTGAATAATGATATGAACATATTTAGACAGAAATAAGTTGGTTTAGATGAGAACCTTGAGTTATGATTGCTTGGGTATTGATTGGTGAATTGATTGGAGTGTTTTAAACACGGGAATCACGATTAAGCGTCGTTACCATGTCGGATTTCACTTAGGAAGTTTGGACAGAGACCACGGTTACCTTCTAAGAATAACCATAAGGCTTTCTGACCATGATAATGTAGACTCTGTTTTGTAGTTTGTTTTAGCGAAAGAATCGTATCGTTTCGATTTACGGTTTAGGAGAAACATCCGTTTTAGTGAAAGCAGTTTCAGATAACTAAGTAGTTCACTGCATTAACTTTGAGATGATGATCAAACCCTTTAAAAATGGAATTGGGTCGAGATATTATTGTGGATACTAGTATGGACAGTTAGGAAAGGAACCGAGAAGGTTTCATGTTAAAATGATGATTTTTCGATTTTATAAAAATGCGGGAACAAAAGTTGCGCGAGTGAAATACCCTTAAGGGGATGGTTAAAACGACGAGTTAGTAATGGTAAAGTACTTGGGTTTTGTGAATAGATTTCCACCCAAACTTTTGACTTAAGAGTTTAAGGAATGTCATGAGGTTATAAGTGACCAAGATCGAGACATTTGATGTTCGTTAATAGAAAGTTAGTGCTTAAGTTAAATGCACTTTAAATGATTATGCTAGGGAACTGATCGAGTATTTCTTTGTTTATAGATTTCCCGGCAACTTCTCGAACCCCTAACAACCAAGGACTCAAGGTATGTTTTCTCATTCCATGCTGTATTTCAAATTACAATATACTGATGATTGCATATGATATGATATTATGCAAGCTTTCCAACCCTATATCTTATATAGATGCTGTTGTGATAAAACTGTTGTGATTGTGATATAAACTGGTTATCTATTTTAAAGGATTTACGAACTGATTTATATATCGACTTAAATCTTTCGTAACTCATTATGGTTTATATGCTATGAGTATATTAGATATAAGCCGAGGTTTTAAAGGCTCTAAGAGTAGAGCGCTTGTACGATGATTTTTAAAATATTAGACCGGGAGTTAAATTACTATTTTGTCTTGATTATATTGTCAGAAACTGGAGGGTCCAGGGACAACTATGTTTTAAATATGTTGATTAAATATTCCAATATATATGTATTATTGGATATTTAATGTTAAATATTAAATAATATTATTAAAATATTATTTGAATATTTATTTAAGTAAGTGAATATTATTTTGGATATTCACTTAGGTGGTATTATATTGAATAATGATTCAATATTTATTAGTTGAATATTTATTAAATATTCCAAAAATGATTTAAAAATCATAGGAACCTTATTTAGATATTACGTAAGGTTCCAATAATTATTTAAAAGATTTTCTGATCTTAAAAAGGTATTTTACCAAACTCCCGGGTCATGATTTCGAAATGATTTACTCGAGGATCGAGGTCAGTTGACAATAGTCAACCCACACAGTTTTATTACTTCCTCAACATTTCTGGAAGTAAGTATGGTAATAAGTTCATACCTATCAACGAGCTAGTTTACGCTTGGGGAACAACGATTAAATTCGGTTCCAGTTTAAAGGATAGGATTCATCATGGGACTGGAAGGGCTTACACGGCAATGAAACAGGTGCTGGGGTAGTGACCATAATTATCAAGGCTTACCCGGTGATGAAACAGGCGCCGAGGTAGTGACCTTGCGTGCAAAGGCTTACACGGTAATGAAACAGGTGCCGATGTAGTGACCTTATAGCACAATGGGCCCGAATTCGGCCAGGGTGATAAACGAACATGAAATTGTCCTTCTACTAGTAGAGAAGTTATGTTACGATACATCGGCTGATCACCGTGTATCGGGTGTTCCAGAATGTCCCCTTCTTCCACTTAGAATTGTGCTGCACATTGTAACGAAAGCCTAGGTGCTGAGTTACCGATAATGTGACAATAATTGAACAATGATGTTCGGTGTACAATATTTGAACTGTATGGTATGATTTGACTAAAAGAAGATTTAAATATATCATTCTGTATACGAATGAATTTGTAAAAGATTGCAATTATAATATCAGCCACATATATGATTGTGCTGCTATATATTATTGTTGAGCTTTAGTGCTCATTCTTGTTTTTATATATATCACAACACAACAGAGTCAAAAAGGTGTTCATTACTGATATTTTACAGTATTTTGCACAGTATGAGATATCTAAATAGATATGCGTGTATATATGTTGAGAAGGTATTTAAGATATACAGTATGTTGAACTATATAGTATTTTGAATCAATGGATAGGCTTTAAGCCTTGATTCCAATATTAATATATATTTTGAAAAGATATGTTTTGAGTCTTGGTTCATCATATCGATACTAAGGATTTCTAAATGATTTACGAAAAGTATTTGAGTATGATTATAAGTCATACAGTATTTTGAACGGGATACTATTTTGGGTCAAACCCTAGTAGTTTTAAAACTTTGATCCTATATGGATTATCTATCTTAAAGGTTTAAAGATTTAAACTGGGATAGATTTCTTGTTGAGCGCTATTAGCTCATTCTTGCTTTATTAAAACTTTCAGCATGAAGAAAACATTGCCGATTCACCCCGTATTATGAGAGCAAGGGAATGGAGAGACCACCCTTGAGTTAGTTCAGCAGGATGGATACTGTCGGAGTTAGCAGAACAGTTGCAGATGGAATTAGTGAGAATTATTTTCGAGTAGGTTTACATTATTGAACCTTGTATAGAATTGTGAGGTCTATTATTTTAACTTCAGGTAGAGGTTGTAAATAATAGATGAGATCCTGGATAATACATTTGGTTTGTAATAACAAATGTTACTCATTGTTGCTCATTTCCAAGGCTATAACTTGTGTGTGTGTGCGCGTAAGTGATTGGGATCTTTGGAGATGTATTATTAGAATATTGTAAGTGATACAGGTATGGTATAATTGATGGAGTGTGACAACCCGGATTCCTGACCCCGGATCTGGGGGTGTTACAGAAATGGTATCAGAGCGTTAAGTTATAAACTTGGATATGAGAGTGTTAAGAGTTATATCTAAGTAAGAGAATGACGAGATGACTCATATAGAGCTCGTGAAGTGGACTACTTGAGGTAGTGCCATTGAGGATGTTAAGATTAAAGAGTTTAGTTGGGGACTTATCGGAGGACCGATAGGACCGTTGAAGACCATCATAATGATGAAGAAGACATTTAGAATTGTACGCGGATTATCAAAGACATTAAGATAAGACGCGAAGCAGAGTCTCAGTTACAATTGGGGTAAGGGCGGAATGGCCAATACCATTGGATAACTTGACTTAGTAAGAACCTAAGTGTCATCGCAGTCTGCCCATGAGGAGGCAGCACATGTGAAGATTAAGACGTTTACAGTCCTTTACGCGATCCGAAGTACTAAATTGCGTGGACTAGTTAAGGCATTATCTTGTGTATGAAGTCCAAGCCTTGAGAACAACGATTCCACCAGAGTTGGTGTCTTTTTCGTCGATGAGTATTTCGTTACCTAAAGAAGAAGACTTTTGCGTACATGTAGTACCAGAACGTTATCGTGAGACGAACGCGCTAAATCTCATCGCGAGTATATTTTGTACGATAGGCCATGATGGCTCAACTTAGAAATCAAAGACATGAAGAATGGATAGCGTGATTCTGATAAAGACACGTATGGTTGCGGCGAGCAATACGACAATCTCAGGACCTACGAGGAACGAGACCGATGGTGGCCTGGGGTTGGATTCATTCGATACGACTAGTGTTAAGAAATTACATATACGTTAATCGACCTCCATCTTTTGTGGATGTGTTGATGCGGCCGTAGGAGGCCCAATCTCGGAACAACTATCGTGGAATGACAAATATGTTTCGAACTCCCGACCTATTTAAGGACTGTACGATTTTGAGGTACCGTTGGTTAGTACCCTAAGCCATAAAGGCAGAAAGATAAGATCATCCTCGTAGTGGTGATGTTAGAACTTATGATGACCATTGACTTTTTGGTATCTACTTGCTGGTACACTACTCAATCTAAAACTGTTCATGCCTGTGTTACCATGAATAGTTCATGATAGGTAACCCTTCTAGTTTTCCTACTTCAACTTGGGATGCAACCAACAACTGTTAAATATTCATTTTATTTATTTTTTTTCTTCATACTTGGACTCCTCAGTCGAGTTCATAAATATCTAGCTATTTGTTTGAAACATAGATAATGTATATTTCAGAGATTACTCGTGAATTCTTTTCTTCCATTAAAAAGAAATTTGCGCATCAGACGTTGAAATCATGGAAAGGATATCAATTTGACATTGGTAGTCCGAATTCAATTCTATCGGAGAATTTGACAAAGTTATGTACGGAGACACCTTTGGGGTGGACCGTTTCACTGATGAGAAATGTTTGGTGGGAGGTTATCGATTGTTCCGATACCAAGAACAATATATTTAGACCTTGTATTCTATTCAAGGGTTATAATTACCTTGTTCGTCCCAAACTTATTTACTCTTCTTTCAATTCATTATCCGAGTAGTCAGAATTTGTGTTCTTTATTTCTTTGACTACAATGTAAAGATTTTGTGCTAGCAGGTTGAAATTGTCTAGTTATATACGCTATTAAGAATGACTAGTTAATCGTTCAAACTAGTTGAGATTTTAAACACTATGATAAAGATCTAGCTAATTGCCCCGGCTAGATATTACGTTTCGACCCAGTTGAACTAGCCAGTTTTGTTCGACTAATTGCTAATGATTCTTGAAGCGGACTAGTTATTGTATCACTAAGTTCAACTTTCGGTCAAATTTATATAAGTGAATTCACAATGCATTTGGTATGCAGTGAAGTATGATGAGAAAATTTTCAAACGATAATTTGATTGAGACCTAACCAGGTCGCCCCCTCAACGATAATTTTTACAAAGTTTTTTTTTATATATATATAAAGCATTCTGTTGCTTGAAGTATTCTTGGTACCATGCAAGTATTTTCCTTAGTATTTGGAAACAAGAGAGTGTTGAAGCTTAGAGCTAAAACAAATGAGCCTGATAAATTATGAATCGAAGTTTACGGAAATTGCCAAGGTTTGTTTCACATGATGCGAATTTAGAATAACGGAGTGTTCGAAACAACTGATTATGTTACCTTGGTTAATGAAACGACTGTGATAGAAATGGAAACAAAGTGGACGAGAAAGAAATGGGTATAAAGAAAATAGAGTATGAAACGCGAACAGATTGAGAAAGAAAGAAAGTAAGAATTCAGATTATTGGACGAGGGAAGGTATGACCTCCAAGGATGGAAAACTTATTTAGCCTATGAGATAGATACAAAACGGGAAGTACCTAGTGTACTGAATATCCCTGTTGTCAAAGAATTCGAGGATGTATTTCCAGAAGATCTCCCGGGGTTACTACCCGCTAGAGAAATAGAGTTGGCTATAGAATTAGCTCCAAGAACGACGCCAGTTATGAAGGTCGTACTGACTAGCTCCAGTCAAGATGAAGGAATTAACCGCTCAATGGTAGGAATTGTTAGAGAAAGGAATGATAAGACCAAGTGTGTCACCGTGGGATGCACCCATGTTACTGGTGAAGAAAAAGGACGACAGCATGAGGCTGTGCATAGATTATCGAGAGCTAAATAGGCTAACTATTAAGAATGAATACCCCTGCCAAGGTTCGGTGATTTGTTCGATCGGCTGCATGGTGTAGTTGAATTCTCGAAGATTGATTGAGAACTGGATGCCACCAGTGGAATATTAAACCTGAGGACGTACCCAAGACTGCGTTTCGCACAAGGTATGGACACTACGAGTTTTTAGTAATGTCGTTTGGGCTGACGAATGCCCTTGCAGCTTCCATGGACTTGATGAATCGAGTTTTCAAGAAATTTTTGGATAAGTGTGTCATAGTGACATCGACAATATTTTGGTTTACCTCAAAGACCAAGGAAGAACATGTAGAACGTTTGAGGATAGTGTTAGAAGCACTGAGGAGAGAAAAGTTATATGCCAAGTTCTTAAAGTGTGAGTTTTGGCTAAGGGAAGTACAGTTTTTAGGACATGTGGTCAACATTGAAGAGGTGCTGGTTAACCCCGCTAAGATAAAAGCTGTTTCGAACTGGGAAAAACCAACCACACCAACCGAGGTGAGAAATTTTGTGGATTTAGCCGGATATTACCGAAGATGTGTACAAGATTTTGCTAAAATAGCAGCCCCACTGACCCGACTTACTCGAAAGGCTGAAAAGTTGAATGGATCGAGAAATGTGAGAAAATTTCCAGGAATTAAAGAAGAGACTAATCACCGCCATGTGATGGTACTACCAGACGGGAAGGGAGATTTTTTTTGATCTGTAGTGACGCATCACATAAAGGGATTAAGGTGTGTGCTTATGCAACACGGAAAGGTAATTCTGTATGCATCCAGAAAATTAAAGGAATATGAATTTAGATACCCTACACATGACTTAGAATTGGCAGCGATAGTTTTCGCTTTAAAGATTTGGAGGCACTAATTGTATGAAAAGAAGTGCGAAACTTATACAAATCATAAGAGCCTTAGATACACTTTCCCAGAAAGAACTTACCATGAGAATTGAAAAGATAGATAAAGCTAATCAAGAATTATGACGGTGGGATTCTTTACCACCCAGGGAAGGCCAATGTGGTGGTCGATGCCCTTAGTCTGAGAGACTTAAGATGATAACATCGTCGGATAAAGTTAATCCAATAAATTGAGAAAATGGAAATTGAGGTTAAGATAACCGGAAATGGTATTAAGAGACCTTTAAACGAAGAGTTACGAAAGAAATAGTTGGGTGACATGAAGTTCCAGTCACCATCGTGTCAGATAAGAACCAATAATTAAACTCCAAATTCGGGTGGAGTTTTCCAAACGTGTTTGGTGACGAGATTGAGTGAGAGCACTACTTAGGATCCGCAGACCGACGGACTGACCGAAAGAAACATTTCAGACAACATAGGTTATGGTAAGCGTTGTACCGCAAATTCCAAGAATATTCGGATGTTGATAGAAAATGGGTGTATAAGAGTACAACCAGAATTGCCTTATATAGAGCGCCCGGTAGATATCACAGACCAGAATGAGTAAGTGTTGTAATGAAACCAGAGGGTTGAAGAGTCAACCTGGGAACTGGAGATTACTATATTGAAGAAGTAACCTCGACTATTTTCTTAGATTCCGGGACGGAATCCTTTTAAGGAGGGAAGACTGTAATAACCCCAAATTTTGGACTTAGTTAAAAAAAAATTGATGAATAGTGAATTTGATAGTGAAAAATATTTTCAGACCACACTATATGGAAGACATGGAATGAATGTTTCGAAGTTATATTAGTGATGTATAAGGAGAATAAGTGAATGTAAACGCGATCAGAATCGGGAGATTCCAACTTTAAATTTTGATCACTATTCATCGGACAATCAAGGATGTATTGATTTGATCGTTTTGAGAAAGTACGTAGAATGAGAAATCCATGATCATATCTTAAGCCAAGGTGAGAAATCTAGGATCATATATTAAACCAAGGAAATGGAAAGATCAAGGAAGTATCTCCTAACATTGGTACAGAGAAACGTTTTCAAAATCACTTGAACCTATCGCGAAACAGAAGCGTAACGAATTATGGATTAAACCCTAACCGAAGGGGAAGTATCATATAAGATCATCAAGTGCAACATATAAAAGGATTGATGATACAAATTATGACATAAGCATGATGCAGGAGGATGACATAGGTGTGACAAGGTGATGACAAGGTGATGAATCACCACCTTGTCACCACTTTCACCACAAACCACAACAAGTTGACATGTGGCAAGGGGGTGACTAAACTAAACCATAACCACACAAATTGGATGCATCCATTTAGCATCATTTAGACAAAAGAAAAGAAAAGAAAAACAAGTATTCTCCCCATTTCTTAGAATTCTGCCCAGCATGAGCAAGGAGCAAAGACAAATTCATAACTCCAAATCTACTCATCATAAAATCTCCAAATGTGGACCATATCTCCCTCAATGTTTACCCAAGATACGTTCAAAATTTCATGGCCATCCAAGAAGTGTAGCATGGTCAAATATTGGATCAAAGTTGAGGCATGAATAGTGAATTCGAAAAAGCTAACTTGTGTTCTTGAAGATTAAAACTTATTAAGGCTGTATAAGGATCAAGAAAGGGTATACAAGCTATTGATAGTCTTTAACAAGCACCAAGGAAGGTATAAACATCTCCCACCCTTGGTTATACTTTGATATTAGTGATTATATTGATAATGATTAGTGATAGTGTGATGTAGAAGTGTTATGCATGATAAGTATGATGATTAGTGGATTGGTTGATGGTTGAGCTTGTGAATAATGATATGAACATGTTTAGACAGAAATAAGTTGGTTTAGATGAGAACCTTGAGTTATGATTGCTTGGGTATTGATTGGTGAATTGATTGGAGTGTTTTAAACACGGGAATCACGATTAAGCGTCGTTACCATGTCAGATTTCACTTAGGAAGTTTGGACAGAGACCACGGTTACCTTCTAGGCATAAACATAAGGCTTTCTGACCATGATCATGTAGAATCTTGTTTTTAGTTTGTTTTAGCGAAATAATCGTATCGTTTCGATTTACGGTTTAGGAGAAACATCCGTTTTAGTGAAAGGGGTTTCAGATAACTAAATAGTTCACTGCATGAACTTTGAGATGGTGATCAAACCCTTTAAAAATGGAATTGGGTCGAGATATTAATGTGGATACTAGTATGGACAGTTAGGAAAGGAACCGAGATGGTTTCGTGTTAAAATGATGATTTTTCGATTTTATAAAAATGCGGGAACAAAAGTTGCGCGAGTGAAATACCCTTAAGGGGATGGTTAAAACGATGAGTTAGTAACGGTAAAGTACTTGGGTTTTGTGTATAGATTTCCACCCAAACTTTTGACTTAAGAGTTTAAGGAATGTCATGAGGTTATAAGTGACCAAGAGCGAGACATTTGATGTTCGTTAATAGAACGTTAGTGCTTAAGTTAAATGCACTTTAAATGATTACGCTAGGGAACTGATCGAGTATTTCTTTGTTTATAGATTTCCCGACAACTTCTCGAACCCCTAACAACCAAGGACTCAAGACAAGTTTTCTCATTCCATGCTGTATTTCAAATTACAATATACTGATGATTGCATATGATATGATATTATGCTAGCTTTCCAACCCTGCATCTTATATAGATGCTGTTGTGATAAAACTGTTGTGATTGTGATATAAACTGGTTATCTATTTTAAAGGATTTACGAACTGATTTATATATCGACTTAAATCTTTCGTAACTCATTATGGTTTATATGCTATTATTATATTAGATATAAGCAGAGCATTTAAAGGCTCTAAGAGTAGAGCGCTTGTACGATGATTTTTAAAATATTAGACTGGGAGTTAAATTACTATTTTGTCTTGATTATACTGTCAGAAACTGGAGGGTCCAGGGACAGCTATGTTTTAAATATGTTGATTAAATATTCCAATATACTGTATATGTATTATTGGATATTTAATGTTAAATATTAAATAATATTATTAAAAATATTATTTGAATATTTATTTAAGTAATTGAATATTATTTTGGATATTCACTTAAGTGTTATTATATTGAATAATGATTCAATATTTATTAGTTGAATATTTATTAAATATTCCAAAAATGATTTAAAAATCATAGGAACCTTATTTAGATATTACGTAAGGTTCCAATAATTATTTAAAAGATTTTCTGATCTTAAAAAGGTATTTTACCAAACTCCCGGGTCATGATTTCGAAATGATTTACTCGAGGATCGAGGTCAGTTGACAATAGTCAACCCACACAATTTTATTACTTCCTCAACATTTCCGGAAGTAAGTATGGTAATAAGTTCATACCTATCAACGAGCTAGTTTACGCTCAGGGAACAACGAATAAGTTCGGTTCCAGTTTAAAGGATAGGATTCATCATGGGACTGGAAGGGCTTACACGGCAATGAAACAGGTGTCGGGGTAGTGACCATAATTATCAAGGCTTACCTGGTGATGAAACAGGCACCGAGGTAGTGACCTTGCGTGCAAAGGCTTACACGGTAATGAAACAGGTGCCGATGTAGTGACCTTATAGCACAATGGGCCCGAATGCGTTCAGGGTGATAACCGAACATGAAATTGTCCTTCTACTAGTAGAGAAGTTATGTTACGATACATCGATTGATCACCGTGTATCGGGTGTTCCAGAATGTCCCCTTCTTCCACTTGGAATTGTGCTGCACATTGTAACGAAAGCCTAGGTGCTGAGTTACCTATAATGTGACAATAATTGAACAATGATGTTTGGTGTACAGTATTTGAACTGTATGGTATGATTTGACGAAAAGAAGATTTAAATATATCATTCTGTATACGAATGAAGTTTTAAAAGATTGTTTTAGGTCCAAAGTATCTTAGAAGCGGGGGGGGGGGGGGGGGGGGGGTTGAATACGATACCTACAAATAATTCAATTTCGTTCGCGGATAAATCATTCAGTTCAACTATGAAATTAAATACACCAAATCAAACCAAGAGTCAGGGAATATATCGTTTTATAAATATAAACCTCGAGGGGTGCTACAAATCTAATCCGTAGATTAGCTTCAATGAGTTCAGGTTAACGTAATCAATACAAACTTTAGAAATAAAGGCACTATAAATTTTCTCCAGAATATGTTCTTGAGCTCTCAATTCTCCGTAGTTAATATGATCAAAACTGCTAACCAACTGAAGAAGACACTATCTTCATTCTCCATTTATAGTCTTGGTTTAGAAAACTATCGAACCAAAATCAATAGATTAATCCTGGCCGTCCATCTTCTAATCAACCTGACAAACAAACACTTTCTTCACCTGCTCCCTAATTTAAAAACCATCGAATGTAATAAAGAATTTTACCATTCGATAGTTTTAAATAAAAACTATCGAAAATTAAATTACTTTATTCTTGTTTTCAAATGGTTTTCTTAAATCATATTCGATGGTTTTCTAAATAGAAAAACCATCGAATTCTTTTCTTGTCCTTGATCTTTTAGAAAACCTTCTGAGCTCCAGGGTGTTTAAGTTTTAGACTGTATCAATTTCTTCTGAGACGATAAAACAACTTGATCTTTTTAAGTGCCGTCAACTAGTGCAACTGGTCTGGTTCACAGATGAATAACACTTGATCAATTCTTCTATGTCTTCAATTCAATGCTGCTGATAAGTCCTTTGTCGATCTGGTTGCTTCAAATAAATCACTGGAATCCTGTGGTACTAACCCTAAATCATTCACATACTTCTGTAGATTTGAAAGTCTTGTTTCTTTTGCTGTCACTGAGGCTTGAACATTTTCATGAACTTCTTTCCGTGACCTGTTTACGGACTTCAAGAATACATACCGTATTTTGATTTTTTGAGTTTACCTTTTCTTCTTTGATTCTGGATTCCTGTGCTTCTGTTAATATTATTGTCTGTCTTGTCCTTTGTTGAGTTGCAGTTATCTCTTTTACATCTTATGTTCCATTATGCTTTACATATTGTAATTATAATATCAGCCACATATATGATTATGCTGCTATATATTATTGTTGAGCTTTAGTGCCCATTCTTGTTTTTATATATATCACAACACAATAAAGTCAAAAAGGTGTTCATTACTGATATTTTACAGTATTTTGAACAGTATGAGATATCTAAATAGATATGCGTGTATATATGTTGAGAAGGTATTTAAGATATACAGTATGTTGAACTATATAGTATTTTGAATCAATGGATAAGCTTTAAGCCTTGATTCCAATATTAATATCTATTTTGAAAAGATATGTTTTGAGTCTTGGTTCATCATATCGATACCAAGGATTTCTAAATGATTTACGAAAAGTATTTGAGTATGATTATAAGTCATACAGTATTTTGAACGGGATACTATTTTGGGTCAAACCCTAGTAGTTTTAAAACTTTGATCCTATATGGAGTATTTATCTTAAAGGTTTAAAGATTTAAACTGGGATAGATTTCTTGCTGAGCGCTATTGGCTCATTCTTGCTTTATTAAAACTTTCAGCATGAAGAAAACATTGCCGATTCACCCCGTATTACGAGAGCAAGGGAATGGAGAGACCACCCTTGAGTTAGTTCATCAGGATAGATACTGTCGGAGTTAGCAGAACAGTTGCAGATTGAATTAGTGAGAATTGTTTTCGAGTAGGTTTGCATTATTAAACCTTGTATAGAATTGTGAGGTCTATTATTTTAACTTCAGGTAGAGGTTGTAAATAATAGATGAGATCCTGGATAGTACATTTGGTTTCTAATAACAAATGTTACTCATTGTTGCTCATTTCCAAGGCTATAACTTGTGTGTGTGTGTGTGCGTAAGTGATTGGGGTCTTTAGAGATGTATTATTAGAATATTGTAAGTGATACAGGTATGGTATAATTGACGGAGTGTGACAACCCAGATTCCTGACCCCGGATCTAGGGGTGTTACATCTAATATCAATGTGCTTTGTCCTAGAGTGTTGAACATGATTATCTGAGATGGCTATGGCACTAGTGTTATCACAGTAGATAGGGATATTATTTAACACTAGACCATAATCCAACAGTTGATTCTTCATCCATAGAATTTGTGCACAGCAACTTCCAGCAGCAATGTATTCAGCTTCTGCTGTATATATAGAAACCGAATGTTGCTTCTTACTAAACCATGACACCAATCTTCCACCAAGAAATTGACAGCTTCCTGTAGTGCTCTTTCTGTCAATCCTACACCCAGCATAATCTGAATCAGAATACCCCACTATCTCAAATCCAGTGTTTTTAGGATACCAAAGGCCTAGATTAGGAGTGCCCTTAAGATATCTAAAAATCCTCTTGATAGCTACCAAGTGTGACTCATTTGGATCAGCTTGAAACCTTGCACAGAGATATGTAGCAAACATTATGTCACGTTTGCTAGCAGTTAGATAGAGAAGTGATCCAACCATGCCTCTGTAAGCACTAGAGTCCACTTTCTTCCCTTTGGAGTCTAGATACAAACTAGTTGAAGTAGAAATGGGAATCTTGGAAGGTGATGAGTCTTCTAGGTTGAACTTCTTGAGAAGTTCCTTGACATACTTTGCTTGACAAATGAAGATTCCATCATCTTTTTGAAGAACTTGTAAACCAAGGAAGAATGACAGTTCTCCCATCATACTCATCTCATACTTGTTTCTCATTAGAGATGAAAACTTCTCACACAGCTTCTCATTTGATGAACCAAAGATGATATCATCAACATAGATTTGAACCAGAATGATGTCTTTGCCATGATGCTTGTAGAATAGAGTCTTATCTACTACACCTCTTGTAAACTGGTTTTCCAAAAGAAAGGCTGAGAGGGTATCATACCAGGCTCTTGGAGCTTGTTTCAAACCATAAAGTGCCTTGAACAGTTTGTACACAAAATTATGCATTTCAGTATCTTCAAAACCAGGTGGCTGTTCAACATACACTTCTTCTTCCAACTCTCCATTTAGAAAAGCACTTTTGACATCCATTTGGAACACCCTGAAGTTACAGTGTGCAGCAAAGGCTAGAAAAACCCTGATAGCTTCAAGTCTGGCAACAGGTGCAAATGTCTCATCATAATTTATTCCTTCCTGTTGACAGTAACCTTTAGCTACTAGCCTTGCCTTGTTTCTAGTTACATTTCCATTTTCATCCAGTTTGTTTCTAAAAACCCACTTTGTCTCAATAACTGGCTTTCCCTTTGGTCTTGGAACCAACTTCCATACATTGTTTCTTTCAAACTGGTTGAGTTCCTCTTGCATAGCAATCACCCAATCAGAATCCAACAATGCTTCATCAATTGCTTTAGGCTCCACTTGAGATAGAAAATAGGAAAACATGCTGTCTGCAGAAATATTGTTCCTGGTTCTCACCCCAGAAGAAGGATCTCCAATAATTAGGTCATTTGTGTGATCCTTGTTCCATCTTGTAGTTCTGGGCAAGCTTCTTGTTTGATCTGAGACAGTAGCCTCAGTCTGAGGAACTGACTCTTCACTAGGACAATTGTCTCCACCATTTTCTTCAACATCTCCAGAGTCACCATCATTTTGAGTATTTCCTGAAATAGTCTGTGACTGAGCTAGAGTTTGATTTATATCACTTTCAATAACAGCATCTTTTTCAGTTTCTACAGTTTGAGTAAATGTAGGTTCTTCATCAACAATTTCTTCTTCTTCCAAGTATCCTTGATTCTCAAATCTAAGAATTTGCATTTGACCTTCTTCATGTAGTCCAGGAAACTTGGTTTCATCAAATGTGACATTCACACTTTCGTCTATGATTCTGTGTTCCAAGAGATAGACTCTGTAAGCAGTCCTTTCTAAAGCATTGCCCATGAAAATGCCTTCAAAAGCTTTGGTGTCAAATTTCCCTTTCTTTTCATGGTTGTCTTTCATTATGAAACATTTGCTTCCAAACACATGAAAATACTTGACAGTAGGTTTCTTTTCATTGAGCAGATAATAAGGAGTGTTCCCATGAGTCTTGTTGATCAGGATTCTGTTCTGTGTGTAACAGGCTGTGTTGATAGCTTCTGCCCAGAAGTATGTAGGTAACTTTGCATCATGAAGCATAGTTCTGGCAGCTTTGATGAGAGTTCTGTTCTTCCTTTCTATAATTCCATTCTGCTATGGTGTCCTTGCAGCAGAAAATTGTTGTACAATTCCTTCATCTTTGCAGAAATTACCAAGTGTGGCATTTCTGAACTCAGTACCATTGTCACTTCTTAGAATTTGAACTTTGGCATTTGGAGTTCTGTCAAGAACTCTTAAGTGATCAATAATAACTTGAGCAACTTCATCTTTTGATTCTAGATACTTCACCCAAGTATACCTAGAATAATCATCCACCATAACTAATGTATATCTCTTCTTGGCTAAAGATGGAACATTGACTGGTCCAAAGAGATCCATATGAATTAGTTTGAGTGGCTCTGTGTTGGTGTTGATTTGCTTTGACCTGTGCACATCTCTCTTCAATTTTCCCATTTGACAGTCCTCACACAGTCCTTCTTGACAGAATTCCTGTTGAGGAAGTCCTCTAACTAATTCCTTCTTCATCAGATATTCATTGTCTTGAAGTTGAGGTGAGAGAGTTTCCTGTGCCAAAGCATACTGTCACCAACAGTAGCTTTACTGTAGAAACAGTAAATCTTATCCTTCTTTGTTGAGCTTAGATCAGCAACAAACATGCTTCCTTTCCTTACCCCTTTCAGAGAGAGGCTTCTATCTTTCTTGTGATAGATATTGCACAACATCATGTCAAAATCAACCTTGAATCCTCTGTCACTGAATTGGCTGACACTGAGCAGGTTGTGCTTCAATCCATCAACAAGTGCAATATCATTAATGACAACATTTCCAATTTCCAAACAACCATATCCCACTGTGTAACCCTTGCTGTTGTCTCCAAAGGTTATGATTGGGCCAACTTTCTCTACAAATTGTGATAGTAGGGCTTTATCACCAGTCATGTGTCTAGAGCAGCCACTGTCAATGATCCATATGACCTGCTCCTTATTCTTACCCTGCAAAACAAATTGTGTTTAAGAGGCATATGGTACCCAATCCTTGTTGGGTCCTGTTACTTCAGTATCACAGACATAATCAATATTTTCAACTTTAACCATCACATCAGGAATCTTCTGTTGGACTCCTTTCTTCACCCACTTTTCCTTAGAACTAGACTTGGTCTTATTCTTAGTGGATGTAGCCTTCTTACTATTTTCAGTAGGCTCAGAAGTCTCAACAGTTTGCAAGTAGGTACATTGTTCAGTAGATAAAATAGGCAGATTGAAACAAGTACTCATAGTAGTTATCTTGCATGGCATACAATCAATGTTATTACACACCACCATAGATCTATGCATAATGGGGGTTCTATGTAAGTTACCATCTTTCATGGTCACATTGTCTTTGACCTCTTTTGGTTTCTTACAAACATGAGTTAAGTGATGTGGGGAGCCACATTTATTGCATAGTTTTCTAGGAGCATTACCAGCATTAGCATTGCCATTTCCTAACTTACCATTCCTGTTTCTAGACTTGTAGGTAACTATGTCATCAGGATGTTCTGAAGTTGCTGTCGAGCTCTTCTTGACAGTATCTTTAGAAGCTACTGTCTTGCCATTATTGACAGCATCTTAGAACATTTTGTCAGATTGTTTGGCAAAGTTCTTCAACTATTGAACTGTCAATACATTCATCCTCATCATCAAGTTGTTGCTTGATGAGCATGGCTTCCTCATCAAACTCAAGTTCAGAAAGTTTGAAAATTGGTTTGTTGATCTTCTTGAAGACATGAGGTTTGACAGAAGCATCAGTTGAACAATCCTGACTAACAATTTCCTTACCAGGTCTTTTGCCATACTCAAAACCTATCCCTAATTTTTGATCCTCTATGTGTTTCTCATGATAATCCTGAAGTTGTTTGGATGATTTTCTGTAGGCTTTAATCTTGAATTCATTTTCACTAATTTCTTTCCTTAGAAACTCCTCAATTTCTTTAGCACAGACTAATTCATTTTTGAGTTTATCATTCTCCTGTGTTAAAGATTCTAATCGACTGGTCTTCAAAAAAAGCAAATCATTTTTAGAAGTAAGTGTTTCATTCAATTTAGTTAACCTAGCAATTTCTTCATTAGCTACAGTTAAACTAGTATAAACATTGAACATCTCTGCACTCAATTCCTCAACAGTTTGTTTGTATTCAGCTTTAGACATATCAAGTAAGACAAGTGAGGGTACCTGACTTGGAGAGCTAGAGGTGGTCTATTCAGATTTAGCCATGAGTGCTAGATTCACATATTCATCTTCCTCTTCATCATCAGTATCATCCCAGCACTTTCCTTCAGCCACATAGGCCTTTCCCTGTCCGTTCTTGAACTGTCCACTTGACCCTTTATCCATCCTCTGATTCTGCTTTGGTCTTCTGCACTCAGTAGCAAAATGACCAAGCTCATTGCAGTTGTAACACCTGAACTTGGATCTGTCCACCATCCCTGTTTTGTAACCACCCCTTGTGGCACCACCTTCAACCTTGGAAGAATTCCCTCTGCTGAACCTTGATGTTTGACCTTGAGGCTTAAACGGCTTGTTTCTCTTCAATCTTATGTTTTTAAATTTCTTAGCCATGTAAGCCATGGTTGGATTATCCATCTTCTCCAATTCTTCTAAGGAGTAAAAGTCTTCATCTTCAACATCAGTTATCTGCAGTACAACTTTCTCCTCATCATCCACAACCTCTTCAATCTTAAGAGTAGGTACTGGAGTAGGTTGTGTGACTTAAGTTTCTTCACTAGGTTGAGTGATTCTTGGCACATGAGCCACGAGAGCACCTGACATATTAGCCATCTTTCCTCTGGATCCAGCTAGAATAGCTCTTTTCTGGAAAAACTCAAGCTCATATGATTTAAGCACACCATATAAAGTTTCAAGAAAAATATTGTTCAGATTTCTTCCTTCTCTTATGGCAGTGACTTTGTGCTCAAGATGCTCAGGAAGTGTGAGCAAGAACTTGACATTTAACTCCTTCCTATCATAGTACTTTCCATGAATCTGTAGCTCAGTAATCAGTTTACTAAACCTCTCAAACATTGTTGTTAGGTCTTCTCCTGACTTTGCCATGAAAGCTTCGTACTGAGAGATGAGGATTTGTCTTTGATTGTCTTTCACTTCTTCACTTCCTTCACATAGCAGCTCGATCTTGTTCCACATGTCCTTGGATGATGAGCACCCAATGACATTCCCACACATGGCTTTGTCCAAAGTGAGAGCATCCAGTAAGATGAGTTGCAAGTAATCATCCAAGGCTACCTTCTCTTTTTCTGGCTCCAGAAACTCTGAAGGTAATTTGTTTACCCAATAGGCTGGAATGAGAACACCGTCCACAGTTGAGGCTTCAATTTATTTCCGTGGTACAAAGGGACCATTTTGGAGGATACCCAAGTACAAGGGATTCGCAGCTTTGATGAACAACATGATTTTTCTTTTCCACACGTTGTAGTTCTCCTTATCAAACGCTGGAATCTTTATGCTACTTGACTTCTGCATACTTGTCATGATGATTTGTAGAACAATCTGTCTGCTTTGATACTAGTTGTTGGTCCTTGACTATTTCAAAGGGGGGGGGGGTGGGTTGAATGCAATACTGATAAATCTCAATATGCGTTTCAACAACAAAAACTAAGATTAACGTTTATCAGTTTATCGAATGCAAACACAAGTAGACACACGAGTATTTCTCACAAAATAAATGTTTTATTTATTTTACAATGGTTGCTACAACCTCAAGAAAATGTTCGTTTTCTTGAGCTTCTGTTTCTCGAGTGATTGATTCAAAGAATGGATTGAGAGATAGTCTTAGTAGACTAATCCTATCACTATCAACACGGGTCTAGTGAAGCTGATGTCATTTTCAAGTGGCAGCTTCTTACAAATTGCCTACCCGTGAATCCTTCCTAAATTGCTATACGAACAGCTTGTCAGTACAGAACAAAGCAATCTAGAACCATTCTATATTAAGCTAACACAATTCATTAGATGTAGATTTGTCATACTCTGGAATTAGTGAGATTTGTCATGTGATCTCTCAAGCTTCGGTCGTAGTCTTGCAGACTTGTTGCAGTGTTGGGATACTGCAACACGCCTGTTTCTTGAACATCAAAACTGTCACAAGTTTGACTGGGTAGATCCCCAATACAAATGTTATCCCTTCATGACAGTATCCTGATGGCTAAGCTTGCTGTTAGAGGAATGCGCTTTTGGTGACAGTAGGAAATCTCCGCAGAAGGTGCTGTCGGGATTTCCAAGCTTGCTGTCAGGCTAAGGTAAAGTTGATGTCCGAGGGCTTCCGCCAATGTTGCTGTCAGAGTGAATGTATTGTCGTGACTTGCAACATGCTGTCTTCAAGTAACCTTACTGTCAATGTTGTGACAGTAATATTTATTCTTGCTGTCCATCTTGAGCACTTCTTGAGGCTTGAAAAAATAAATGAACTTCTACCAAGATGTACTAGAATCTTATTTGCAGCAAACAAAAATGGTAACATAGACATACTCTAGCTGTGACAGTATGTTCATACTTAATAGAATTAAGTACATAAAATAACTAGTTAAGTTGTCTCATAGCTATCACCCATAAATCCTAACAAGAACCTTTAGGAACAAAGGGATCCCCTAGTTAAGGGTCAAGTAAGTGATACAAAGTGACACAATACTATAGGCTTGTTATTTATATGTATTCAGGAATGCCTCCATGACTAACAATCTCCCCCAATTTGTGAGTAAGGCAGTTAGTTACAAATTCACTCCTGATAAAAATCCTATCTACAATTAACAGTATAGACATTAAAGTACAAATTGCAGAAAATCAACTTGTCATATAAATGAACAATATGAACAAGGATAGAGAATTGAGAGAACATAAGATTTGAAATTTTTAGGAAGGAGAAGAAGCACTTGTCTTACTATTAGATTGTCTTTCCAGATCACGTAGCTCTTTCTCCTTTCTCTCCCATTCTCTCATTCTTTCCTCAGCCTTCTCCATCTTCTTCTTTCCTTTAGCTTTGACAATTTCTGATAGGCCAACCTTATGAAGCTTGTTTGTTAGACTAGAATTATCTAGGAGACTGATAATCCTAATCAACTCATATATGTTAGTCTCCTTGTTGTTGGAAAGTGTGACCATCTTGAATGTACCATTGTTGAACTTTGCCTTTAGCTTGTTGTCTTCAATCTCCACTTCACAAATTCTATCAGCTTCCATCCTTCTCACAGCTGATTTGTCAAATTCAAAGTCCAATGGTTCAACATCCAATCCTTTCACTTCTGGAATCCAACGGGCTTTCTTCTTTAAGCTTCATCTATGAGTGGAGCTCATCTTGATCTTCTTGGAAGTAGCTGTGTTCTCCCTTATGTCTCCACAAGGCTTAAGTTGCTCTTTCTGTTTTATTGAGATTCTCTTCCTTATCACTCCATGAGCTGTCAGCTCTCTGTCAGAAGTTCTGCAAGACTACACAACCTCTTGTTCATGTTGTAATTCAAGAAAAACTGCTCAAAGCTTTTGGGCAAACTCATAAGGATGAGATCGATATGAGTTTCCCCATCGATCTCAGCACCAAGGACCTCCAGTTTATTTATGTGAGCCATCATCAAAAGAACATGGTCCCTTACAGGTGTTCCTTCAACCATCTGAGTGTTCATTAGAGATTTCATTGCTACTTGCCTATCAGCCATATTCTGATCTCCGAAAAGCTCCTTGAGGTTAAGGAGCATACCCGAATGTAACAGCCCCAGATCCGGGGTCGGGGATCCGGTCGCTACGGTCTCAATTTCCTTCAATAATACTTGAACTTTAATCAAAACAAATAAACTGCATACTTTGACCCCGCAATAACAACACCCTACACAACTAGTTATAGTCCCAGAGATGAAATTGGAATAAGTATCTAGTCATAGGATCCACAAGTTATAAGTTATTACAAACCCAAAAGATTACAGAGTACGCTTAGTAGTTCTTGCCGTTGCTTACATTAATCATAAATATAAATAAGTCTGATACACAAAAGCTGTAGCTTAGACCACTGATTGCTACTACCTCAGCTATGGCGACTACGACCTCAGCGGGTAAATCTCTGACGGCTGATACCTGCTTGCGCTGAGTGCGCCTGTTGCGGGCCATCTGCTCTAGCTGTTGTCGTGATATAAATAAATAAAGCAAGGGTGAGCAATAGAGCCCACCAAATAGTTTATGACAGATCAACAATATATACAGTTCAAAGATATCTTTATAACCACATGCTACGCATTAAACGGATAAAATACTAGTATAACATAAAAGATGAAGTTACGAGGAAAATTAATAGAATGATTCCGTAACCCAAAATCCACTTATGCATATATAATCTGAGTAAGGTTTTATCAGAGTCATAACTCATAAGGTAAAAGATGAAGTTGCAAGGATTTATTGTAAATTCATTTTTTGAACACTTTTCAAACCCCTGCCAACATGATCAGTTCGTCTCCCGAGTACATGTTGCAGGAATATCCAAAATTGGATGATGAACCAATACTGGAGTAATCACCGCGCCAGTTGTCCCAACCTCACTATGATCAGTAGCAGGTCGTACAACTAAAAATGTTTTCTACATGTAGATGGAAGAACACGACAGCCTGACATTGTCTACCGCCTTTCTGGATCTCCCGGCCCATTTGGGGCAATAAAAATGATGGGTCGGCGCGACTCGACCTCTTATACCGCTCCTAGTTCGGATGAAATCCATTTCTCTGAAACGTAAAGATCGTCCTCCTTTCCCCAAGTGTAATACTTGTTGATACGACTCCACTAAGTAGTTATATCTAGGTTGGAAAGGAAGATTCTCCAATATTTCCCAAGCTATTGCTTGTTAATGGATATCGACTTGTTCCATCAATTACTCCTCGATCGTTGAGGTAGTAACACAAAATTTGACTTGCAACAATTAAATTTCTCAGAGAAAATATATGTCACCTGACAGTTTTGAGTTGAGAGTTTAAAATGAGTCGCAGTCACTTAAATCAGGTTTCCCATATTCTGGATAGTTGAGCGAGTATTTAAATCCTCTTCAAAAGATAGATTCAAATGGAAAACAGTGTTTTGGAAACCTCTCCTTGATTTAAAATAATTAATAATACAGCTTAGAATATCCTTCATAAATGTTGAAGGTCAAGAATACCTTTAAATAATACAACTCAATTTAAAAAAAAATGTGTTAAAAGTATTTAATAAATAATCAAATAATATTTATTAAATAAATAAACTTTAAATGAATATTCAAAAATAATATTCATTAAATAAATAATGATTGAATGAATATTCAAAATAATATTCATTAAATAAATAATGATTACATGAATATTCAAAATAATATTTATTAAATAAATAATCATTAAATGAATATTCAAAATAATATTCATTAAATAAATAATCATTAAATGTATATTCAAAATAATATTCATTAAATAAATAATCATTAAATGAATATTCAAAATAATATTCATTAAATAAATAATCATCGAATAACAGTTACCTGATATCTTTATCGGAAAAAAAAATAATCTTTATCATATACAGAAAATATAACTACTTCCGGTCTAAAGAATAAAATCATACGCCCTTTACCTAGGGCATTTATAAAAACCTGGCTTCTAACTAATATCCCATATTTTGCTTAGAAGCCCATAATTAAATCATAAACTCGAGTATCACTATATATAGCAGTTCGAAGACAAGCATGCAATTTATATATCGCAATGTACTTGGGAATAAAACATGTATACTTCTCATTTGCATATCATATATGAAAGCAGTTTATTATCACAACAACAGTAAGCATAGGTTTCGAAAACTTGCATGGTAGTGAGGTAAGGGTAGTGTGCCTCGGGTTAATCCGGCGATCTATACATAGTCAAAATATCCGAGATTAATCACTTAATACTTTTATGACACTAAGTACGTACTATCTCAAGTAACAAGTTCATTTTCAAGTTAACTCTTTAAGAACTTCCACTCGCGCATGCTCGCTCACGCATTTTTATAAAATAGAGATTAAATCCTTTTTAACACGAAATCTTTTTGAGTGTCTTTCTAAGCGTACCTATCATGTTAACACGAAGTTTCACATTCTAATAAGTCGCTTAAGGAGTTTGATCATTGCCTCAAAGTTGGCTAAGTGGTATAGTTTGGTTTCGCGAAACATCCTTTACTAAAATACTTGTTTCTCCTAAACCGTAAATCGGATTCACATGATCTTCGTACCAAAACAAACCTTGAAACAAGAACTACACTATAATGGGCAGTGGTGATCTTGGACAGAAGTTATTATGTCCGAACATCACAAACAAAACAAGGTTAAGGAAAATCGGGCATTATAACGACTATGTTTTAATGATTCCAAAGTTTAATCATAAACTTTACATGATCAATCCAACCAAATCATCAAGTCAATTCCTCAACATAATTACTAATCCATAATCATCATCAACCATAGTCAAAACCAACATCTACTTGTTTACCATCAAAACAACGTCAAACTTTCATCGAAATCAATCATTCATTCTTATGATCATACTAACTATTCTACACTTAAAACTAACCATATAAATCAAATTATAACCAAGGGTTTCAAGAGTTATACCTTCCTTGATGCTTTATAAACACCCACAATAGCTTATAATCCTTCCTTGAGCCTTAAACTATCCTTAACAAGCTTAATCTTTAAGAACAAAATCAAGAACACAAAAGATTACTATTCATTTCACTATTCACTCTCATCTTTGATCTAATATTCAAGCATGTTACAATCCATGGATGAAGCTAGGAATTAGAGCATACCTTAGTCTAGGAATTAGGAAACTTTTGAATCCAACATCATGATTTATGGAAGCTTGGAAGATGATCTTTGAAAAAAGTGTCCTTGGATGAAGAAATGGGCCGAATGGTTCTTGTTCTTCAAGGGGGGAGTGGTTAGCTTGGTTCTTGACAATTTTCTTGTTATTTTGTTGTCACATCTTTGGTTTAGTGAGTCATAGCATGTTTGCCTCATCATCAGGACACATGTCAAGCAATGGGAGATCATGGTGGCAAGATAGCTTTACTAGTTTGTTCCTTTTCACATGGAAGCTGCTTGGTTGCTTCCTTTGTGCACCAGGCTTGTCCAATACACTACTTCACTCGTTTAATCATAGTTCGTTATGTATCCGCTTAATCTCGTAGAATGTTCGCAGGGTTTCTTAAGTGTTCTATCGAAGTAGTTTACCGTAAACGTTCTTGACACCACTAATTCTTTTATTAAATCCATATCCATGGAATTGATAATTTAAATCCTCCAATATTTTCAAATAATGATTAATCCATCAGTTATTGGTGAAATTTCGGAGAAAACAGAAAATGCTATTTTTCTGATTCTGACAGCTTTTGCATTCAATCATTTACATAGAAGATCACTAATACGACTTTGAAAGTTCATTATACCGTCCCGTACATAGGGTAGTCTGAAAACTTTCTAAACAAAAAAGTTACTATTCATCAGTGGTTTTTTAACAAAAGTTACTATTCATCAATGGTTCTTAAATAAGTACAAAATTTGGGGATATTACAGTCTCCCCTCCTTAAAAGGATTCCGTCCCGGAATCAGTTTGAAAACAAATGGGGGTACTTTTCCAGCATAGCACTTGCTAGTTCCCAGGTTGATTCTTCCACATTATGGTTTTGCCACAAAACTCTGACTAGCTTGATGACCTTGTTCCGGAGCACTTGTTCCTTTTGATCTATGATTTCCACAGGTTGCTCCACATAGGTTAGGTCTGGCTGCATGTCTACGTGTTCGTATTCCACTATGTGCTTAGCATCCGGGTTGTATTTCCTCAGCATTGAAACATGAAACACATTATGCACTTGTTGCAGGTTTGGGGGTAATGCTAGCTCATATGCTAACTTCCCAATACGTCTTAAGATCTCAAATGGTCCTTTGTATCTAGGACTCAGTTTTCCTTTCCTTCCGAACCTCATCAAACCTTTCCAAGGAGATACCTTTAAGAACACTAGGTCTCCCACTTCATATTCCTTGTCCTTCCGGGCCAAATCAGCATACTTCTTTTGTCTATCTTGGGCTGCTATCAGCCGTCCTCTGATTAGATCTACTATGTCCTTAGTCCGTTGGACCACTTCGGACCCAAGCATCTTTCGCTCTCCAACTTCATCCCAATACAAGGGAGATCGGCATCTTCTTCCATAAAGGGCCTCGTAAGGCGGCATTCCTATGCTTGCATGAAAACTCAATCAGTGGCACGTGATCATCCCAACTTCCTTTAAAGTCTATAGCACAGACTCTTAACATATCCTCTAGGGTTTGGATGGTCCTTTCACTTTGTCCGTCTGTTTGTGGGTGATAGGCAGTACTCATATTCAACTGGGTTCCTACACATTCTTGGAAGCTTCTCCAAAATCTGGAGTTAAATCTGGGATCTCGGTCAGATACTATGGCGCCTGGGACTCCGTGTCGCACCACTATTTCTTTCAAGTAAATATCCACTAGTCTGTCGACAGTGTACCTTTCGTTGATCGGAAGAAAGTGAGCTGACTTCGTCAGTCTGTCTATGATTACCCATATGGTGTCATGATTGGCCTTGGTCCTTGGTAAACCTACTACGAAGTCCATGGCTAGGTGTTCCCATTTCCATTCGGGAATCTCTAGGGGTCGTAAAAGCCCACTGGGTCTCTGGTGTTCCGCTTTCACTCGTTGGCAGGTCAAGCATCTGTTTACCCACTCTGCTACGTCCTTTTTCATGTTAGGCCACCAGTAGTATTCTTTCAAATCTCCATACTTCTTGGTGCTTCCTGGGTGAATTGAATACCTTGAACTGTGACTCTCGTGTAAAATCTCGTCTTTTAGTTCTCGAACATTCGGAACCCAAATTCGGTATGTATACCTCATTATTCCTTTATCATCCTTGATAGTGTGGATCTCTTCTCCTGTCATTGACTGTCTGTCTTCACTCATCATTCTTTCTTGACATCTTCTGATCTTTTCTAACAACTCTGGCTGCAGTGAAATCTCAAACAGCTTCTCGGTACCGTCTCCGGTTACCTTCACTTCTATTTCCATCTTTTCAAATTCTCTAATCAGCTCTTCTGAAGACATTATCATCTTGAGTCTCTCTTTCCTACTAAGGGCGTCAGCCACTACATTGGCTTTCCCTGGGTGATAAAGAATTTCACAGTCATAATCCTTGATCAGCTCTAACCATCTTCTCTGGCGCATGTTGAGCTCCTTTTGGGTAAAGATGTACTTGAGGCTCTTATGGTCAGTGTAAATCTCGCACTTCTCTCCATACAAGTAGTGCCTCCAAATCTTTAAAGCGAAAACTGCTGCTGCTAGTTCTAGATCATGAGTAGGATATCGAATCTCATATTCCTTCAATTTTCTTGACGCATACGCGATTTCCTTACCGTGCTGCATCAGCACGCACCCCAATCCCTTATGCGAAGCATCACTGTAAATCACAAAATCTCCTTTTCCATCTGGCAATGCCAACACAGGGGCAGTCACCAGTTTCTTCTTTAGCTCTTGGAAAATATTCTCGCACTTTTCCGTCCATTCAAACTTCTCAGTTTTACGGGAAAGTCGGGTTAACGGGGCTGCGATTTTTGCAAAATCCTTAACAAATCTTCTATAATACCCTACTAATCCTATGAAACTTCTTACCTCTGTTGGTGTGGTTGGCCGTTCCCAGTTTGAAACTGCCTCTATTTTGGAGGGGTCAACCAACACTCCCTCCTTATTGATCACATGTCCTAAAAACTGAACCTCATTTCGCCAGAATTCACACTTTGCGAATTTGGCATACAATTGTTCCTTCCTGAGTATTTCTAGGGCTATCCTCAAATGTTCTGCATGTTTTGCCTCTGTCTTTGAGTAGATAAGAATATCATCGATGAAAACTATAACGAACTCATCCAAATACTTCTTGAACACCCTATTCATCAAATCCATGAAAGCTGCTGGGGCATTGGTCAATCCAAACGACATCACCAAGAACTCATAATGTCCATATCTGGTACGGAATGCAGTCTTTGGGATATCTTCGGGTTTAATCTTCAATTGGTGATATCCGGTTCTCAGGTCAATTTTAGAGAAGTACACAGCATCCTTTAGCTGGTCGAACAAATCGTCTATTCTGGGTAATGGGTACTTATTCTTTATAGTTAGCTTGTTCACCTCTCGGTAATCGATGCATAACCTCATACTCCCATCCTTCTTCTTAACAAACAACACTGGTGCCCCCCACGGCGACACACTGGGTTTTATCATACCATTCTCCAACAGTTCTTGTAACTGGGTAGCTAGCTCTTTCATTTCTACTGGGGCTAACCGGTACGGGGCCTTCGAAACTGGCGCCGTCCCCGGGGCTAACTCAATAGCAAACTCAATTACCCTATCGGGTGGTAATCCTGGAAGATCTTGTGGAAACACATCTTCGAACTCATTGACTATTGGGATGTCCTGTAGACTGGGCACCTCTCTCTGGGTGTCTACAACATAAGCTAAGTAAGCCTCATTTCCCTTTCGTAACAATCTTTTGGTCTGCGCCATGGTTAGAAATTTCTGTGTCTGTTTCATTCCCTTAAACACTATTTCCTTCTTCCCTGGGGTATTTAATCTAACCTTTTTCCTTTTACAATCTATCTGCGCGTTATTGCGAGACAACCAATCCATCCCTAAAATGACATCAAATTCCCCTAATTTAAAAGGAATCAAATCCACACAAAAAGACTGTTCCCCTATTTCCAATTTGCAGTTTGGGTGAATCTGATTAACTGGGACTATTTCGTGGTTAGCTATTTCTACTTGTAGGGAATCCTTTAATGGTTGGGCTTTAAGTTTCAATTTACGCGCAAAATCCCACGATATAAAAGATTTAGTTGCTCCAGAATCAAATAAAACATTTGCGCTAACTGAATTCAGAGAAAATGTACCTGCTATCACATCCGTGTTCCTCACGGCATCCTGCACTGTCATGTTGAAAGTCCTAGCAATTGGTGGCTTGTTGGAGGCAGCTTTGCTTGCCCCTGATGCTGCGGGTCGGTTCATGGGGCAATCCTTCCTCACATGACCTTGACGTCCACATTGGAAACAAGTGGGGCTTCAGTTGACGCTAGGGTTAACCGTGGTACAATTGGTAGCATAATGGCCCCTTCGTCCACAGTTATAATAGGTTATCTGTTTCTGGTTGCACACACCGGGATGTCTCCTCCCACAAGTTGTACATACTGGTATTAGGGTTCAAGAATGGTGGGAGTGGGACACTCCTGATGGGTTGCCGCCCTGGTTTACGCTTGCGCTAACGGGTCGCTTGAACCCCATATTCCTTTCAGGTAGGGAGACTGCCCCGCGGTTAAACCTATTTGGGGGGGTTTCCTCCTGCAGAACCTCCACCCATACTTGCATGTTTCCTTTTTATCCCCCCTTTTTCTCTTTCCCTCTGCATCAGATCACTCCCTGCTTCCACGATTGAAGCCTTTTGCACCAATGTGGCATAGTCTGAAATCTCTAAGACTGCCACGCGATTCTGAATCCACTGCTTCAACCCTTGTTGAAACCTATTAGCTTTCTTCTCTTCGGTATCTACAAAGTCTGGCACAAACCTTGATAGCTCGGTAAATTTTGCCTCATAATCAGGCCACTGATAGGTTATTCTGCTTCAGTTCTAAAAACTTGAGTTCCATTTGAGTCTTCATAAACCTTGGGAAATACTTCTCTAGAAACAGTTGTTTGAACCTTTCCCAAGTTATGATAGCATCCGTCTCCATGTTCTTCTTGGCCTCCCACCAATAGTTGGCCTCTCTTTTCAGAAGGTAATTGGCAAAAACAGTCTTCTGTGCCTCCTCAATGCTTAAAATCTCAAAGGACTTTTCCATTTCCTTTACCCAGGCTCTTGCCTCTACTAGGTCAGCCGATCCTTGGAATTCTGGGGGATTGAGTGACTTAAAGGCCCTGAAAGAGTTTGCCACGGTGTTGTTGTTTCCTTGGGGTGGTTGGGGATAACGGTCCAAATTTTGCCTGAGTAGATTCATGAACTGACCCATGGGGTCTCCACCCTGGTTCTCTCTTCCTTGTTCCACTTCAACTTCCTCTTCTTCAGCCTCAAATTCCGCAATGAAAAAGGATTCATCTGCCTCTCCATACTGGGAGTCGTCTTGCTCACTATAATCTTCATCTATGTCTTCCTCATATTCAGGGTCTTCCCTATTTTGGTTGTGGCTTTCTTGAAAATCAGATTCATGGGGGTTAGCCCTAGTTCCCATTCTTCGTGGAGGCATCTTACTGAAAATTTGGAAAATTTCATATTAGGTTCATTCACTTGGTTACAATTTTTTTTCTTTTGTACCGTCGTTACATAATTGGAAGTAGACTCCCGCAGTTCCTATATTTTATCACAATTAATCATAATAGTACAGACAATAGTATAATAAATTTGTGATCGCGTCACAATCGGACTGAATTCAACTGAAAGGAAATAAATATATACGGGATACCAAAGATACATAGTCTGAGTCAACATCGACAGTTTACAAGTACAACCGTCCTAACAACATCTAGTCAAAAGTGAGATACATGGTCTATCCTTCTAGTCAGAAAAGGGATACTATATACAATGGAACAATCCCACAAAAATTGGCACTACTAAGTCCGTACGTGACTAGAAGACTAGACTACTACATCACCATCTTTGAAATCAGCCACTAATGCGGCCCAATGCCCTCACCCTCGCCATAGCCATGCGGAAAATCTCCTCAGCATCAATCCTGGATACCCTGCCATCGCCATCAGTAGGCAAAGCTCGAATCCTCATCCGTGCCCTCAGCTCAATACGAGTCATCGCCCTCCGGGCAGCTCGAGGGGGCACAAATCTCCCGCCGCCCTGGCATCCAATCCTGGCAGCTCTCTCTCCTGCTAGCTGCATCCGTGACTCTGCTAGTCTAGCCTCAGCCACTACTAACTCTGAATGAACTCTGCCCACTATCCGGTTATGCACAAACAATGGTATCCCCTCTACCGGAACATGAGGTGGGGTAGCCGGGTCTCCTGGTGGTGCAGCCTCTGTCTGCTGTGGCTCAGGGGTAAGCTCCTCAAAATCATCAGGGGAAGGGCTCAAAGGCAGTGGTGAAGGGGTAGGGGCTCTCTCAGTAGGAAGTGGAGGCAAGTAAAGTCCTGAGCTCCCAGTAGCATCACCGACTGGCTCCTCAGCATCCCCCTCCATAATCTCAGTATCAGCTAGGGTCTGGATCTCCTCTGGATCCTCATCGTCAGAATCCTCATCAACCACCTCGGTGTCCGCATCTGCCTGGACCTCCTCTGGGTCCTCCTCCTCAAAACGCTCATAATATGGGTCTGTAGTCCGGAGCAAGTCCTCATCATGCTGTGTCTCGAAAGCCTCAAGGTCAGAGATGTCGCTCGCCTACACAATAACGACTATGTTACTATCATGATATTAAAGTTCCCATAAGGGTTTTAATTGAACTTGGCAAGAGTTCTTATTATCCTAGTGAATTTATTATTGTAACGTCGCATCATCTCTGGGGTTTATAACTCTCGCGCTCTGATACCATTTCTGTAACAGCCCCAGATCCGGGGTCGGGGATCCGGTAGCTACGGTCTCAATTTCCTTCAATAATACTTGAACTTGAATCAAAACAAATAAACTGCATACTGTGACCCCGCAATAACAACACCATACACAACTAGTTATAGTCCCAGAGATGAAATTGGAATAAGTATCTAGTCATAGGATCCACAAGTTATAAGTTATTACAAACCCAAAAGATTACAGAGTACGCTTAGTAGTTCTTGCCGTTTCTTACATTAATCATAAATATAAATAAGTCTGATACAAAAAAGCTGTAGCTTAGACCACTGATTGCTACTACCTCAGCTATGGCGACTACGACCTCAGCGGGTAAATCTCTGACGGCTGATACCTGCTTGCGCTGAGTGCGCCTGTTGTGGGCCATCCGCTCTAGCTGTTGTTGTGATATAAATAAATAAAGCAAGGGTGAGCAATAGAGCCCACCAAATAGTTTATGATAGATCAACAATATATACAGTTCGAAGATATCTTTATAACCACATGCCATGCATTAAACGGATAAAATACTAGTATAACATAAAAGATGAAGTTACGAGGAAAATTAATATAATGATTCCGTAACCCAAAATCCACTTATGCATATATAATCTGAGTAAGGTTTTATCAGAGTCATAACTCATAAGGTAAAAGATGAAGTTGCAAGGATTTATTGTAAATTCATTTTTTGAACACTTTTCAAACCCCTGCCAACATGATCAGTTCGTCTCCCCAGTACATGTTGCAGGAATATCCAAAATTGGATGATGAACCAATACTGGAGTAATCACCGCGCCAGTTGTCCCAACCTCACTATGATCAGTAGCAGGTCGTACAACTAAAAATGTTTTCTACATGTAGATGGAAGAACACGACATCCTGACATTGTCTACCGCCTTTCTGGATCTCCCGGCCCATTTGGGGCAATAAAAATGATGGGTCGGCGCGACTCGACCTCTTATACCGCTCCTAGTTTGGATGAAATCCATGACTCTGAAACGTAAAGATCGTCCTCCTTTCCCCAAGTGTAATACTTGTTGATACGACTCAACTAAGTAGTTATATCTAGGTTGGAAAGGAAGATTCTCCAATATTTCCCATGCTATTGCTTGTTAATGGATATCGACTTGTTCCATCAATTTACTCCTCGATCGTTGAGGTAGTAACACAACATTTGACTTGCAGCAATTAAATTGTTCAGAGAAAATATCTGTCCCCTGACATTTTTGAGTTAATAGTTTAAAATGAGTCGCAGTCACTTAAATCAGGTTTCCCATATTCTGGATAGTTGAGTGAGTATTTAAATCCTCTTCAAAAGATAGATTCAAATGGAAAACCGTGTTTTGGAAACCTCTCCTTGATTTAAAATAATTAATAATACAGCTTAGAATATCCTTCATAAATGTTGAAGGTCAAGAATAGCTTTAAATAATACAACTCAATTTTAAAAAAAAATGTGTTAAAAGTATTTAATAAATAATCAAATAATATTTATTAAATAAATAAACTTTAAATGAATATTCAAAAATAATATTCATTAAATAAATAATGATTGAATGAATATTCAAAATAATATTCATTAAATAAATAATGATTAAATGAATATTCAAAATAATATTCATTAAATAAATATTCATTAAATGAATATTCAAAATAATATTCATTAAATAAATAATCATTAAATGAATATTCAAAAGAATATTCATTAAATAAATAATCATTAAATGAATATTCAAAATAATATTCATTAAATAAATAATCATCGAATAACAGTTACCCGATATCTTTATCGGAAAAAAAATAATCTTTAACATATACAGAAAATATAACTACTTCCGGTCTAAAGAATAAAATCATACGCCCTTTACCTAGGGCATTTATAAAAACCTGGCTTCTAACTAATATCCCATATTTTGCTTAGAAGCCCATAATTAAATCATAACCTCGAGTATCACTATATATAGCAGTTCGAAGACAAGCATGCAATTTATATATAGCAATGTACTTGGGAATAAAACATGTATACTTCTCATTTGCATATCATATATGAAAGCAGTTTATTATCACAACAACAGTAAGCATAAGTTTCGAAAACTTGCCTGGTAGTGAGGTAGGGGTAGTGTGCCTCGGGTTAATCCGGCGATCTATACATAGTCAAAATATCCGAGATTAATCACTTAATACTTTTATGACACTAAGTACGTACTCACACATTTTTATAAAATAGAGATTAAATCCTTTTTAACACGAAATCTTTTCGAGGGTCTTTCTAAGCGTACCTATCATGTTAACACAAAGTTTCACATTCTAATAAGTCGCTTAAGGGGTTTGATCATTGCCTCAAAGTTGGCTAAGTGGTATAGTTTGGTTTCGCGAAACATCCTTTACTAAAATACTTGTTTCTCCTAAACCGTAAATCGGATTCACATGATCTTCGCACCAAAACGAACCTTGAAACAAGACCTACACTATAATGGGCAGTGGTGATCTTGGACAGAAGTTATTATGTCCGAACATCACAAACAAAACAAGGTTAAGGAAAATCGGGCATTATAACGACTATGTTTTAATGATTCCAAAGTTTAATCATAAACTTTACATGATCAATCCAACCAAATCATCAAGTCAATTCCTCAACATAATTACTAATCCATAATCATCATCAACCATAGTCAAAACCAACATCTACTTGTTTACCATCAAAACAACGTCAAACTTTCATCGAAATCAATCATTCATTCTTATGATCATACTAACTATTCTACACTTAAAACTAACCATATAAATCAAATTATAACCAAGGGTTTCAAGAGTTATACCTTCCTTGATGCTTTATAAACACCCACAATAGCTTATAATCCTTCCTTGAGCCTTAAACTATCCTTAACAAGCTTAATCTTTAAGAACAAAATCAAGAACACAAAAGATTACTATTCATTTCACTATTCACTCTCATCTTTGATCTAATATTCAAGCATGTTACAATCCATGGATGAAGCTAGGAATTAGAGCATACCTTAGTCTAGGAATTAGGAAACTTTTGAATCCAACATCATGATTTATGGAAGCTTGGAAGATGATCTTTGAAAAAAGTGTCCTTGGATGAAGAAATGGGCCGAATGGTTCTTGTTCTTCAAGGGGGGGAGTGGTTAGCTTGGTTCTTGACAATTTTCTTGATATTTTGTTGTCACATCTTTGGTTTAGTGAGTCATAGCATGTTTGCCTCATCATCAGGACACATGTCAAGCAATGGGAGATCATGGTGGCAAGATAGCTTTACTAGTTTGTTCCTTTTCACATGGAAGCTGCTTGGTTGCTTCCTTTGTGCACCAAGCTTGTCCAATACACTACTTCACTCGTTTAATCATAGTTCGTTATGTATCTGCATAATCTCGTAGAATGTTCGCAGGGTTTCTTAAGTGTTCTATCGAAGTAGTTTACCGTAAACGTTCTTGACACCACTAATTCTTTTATTAAATCCATATCCATGGAATTGATAATTTAAATCCTCCAATATTTTCAAATAATGATTAATCCATCAGTTATTGGTGAAATTTCGGAGAAAACAGAAAATGCTATTTTTCTGATTCTGACAGCTTTTGCATTCAATCATTTACATAGAAGATCACTAATACGACTTTGAAAATTTATTATACCGTCCCGTACATAGGGTGGTCTGAAAACTTTCTAAACGAAAAAGTTACTATTCATCACTAGTTTTTAACAAAAGTTACTATTCATCAATGGTTCTTAAATAAGTACAAAATTTGGGGATATTACACCGAAGTAGTGTTTATGGCTTGATGCTGATGCTGCAAAACACCTGACATAGATGCGAGAATGTAACATCACGACATTTCATCTGCCTTTTTCCACTTCTTAAAATACTCCTTATCCTCATATGAAGCATCGGCAGCAGGCTGATCCGGCTGGGATTCATAAGTACACAATTTGTACTCCTCAACAGTCAACACTATGTCCAATTGTGTTTCCATTCAATATAGTTAGGTCCGGTAAGTTTGTTATTCTTAAGTATGGTGAAATGTGGATTAAAGCCCATTCTATCATGAGAATCATACATATAACACATAATTACGATGTCGCACATAAAAACTTAATACTTATAGACTCCTCTAACTATTAATTAAGATTCATGTACTAACACTTAAACACCATAAGTATCTGGTATGCCATGATGGGTGACATGTATACCACCTATATTTGTTTAAATGTTAATTTGGTCCTATTACTAAATTATATGCCACGTTAGGGTGGTCTCTTACTATCTTTCATAGCTAAGTGTATACTATTATTTAGATCTTAAGTTGCCTTTAGTCAGACCCATCCGTTTGATGTATTAATGGATAAATCCCAGGTATTTTCGATGAAGTTACAGACGGACTCACTTAAGAACACAACCCCTATCCAGAAATATCCATTGTCAACCTCAATCAAGGAATGTCCAACTTTTATCTTGAATTCCATGAAACTTGGTATGTCACGATGGGGTGATCTTACCTTTCAATATTCGTGATTAACTTACGAAGATTGTCCTAGTAATATCCTTAACACTATTTAGACACCATAAATCATATGCCATGTGGGTGACATATATACTATTCATAATTGTCTTAGTGTTAAATTACATACAACCAATAATTGATGACCATGGGATTTAATACCAAATTAATTCCCTCTCCCACTTAGTATTTTACTTGTGAGGATTTTAATATAGATGCATCATCCTATGTTATTTCTTCGAGGTCAACATGTATCATATTAACAACAAAAATAACATATAACATGGCATGATACATCTCATGATTAAGCATAATAAATACAACCCTATGTCCATGTCGTTCTAGAATACTAAGGTTAGTATCACATGACATGAAAACACACATAAGGCACGTATAATAGCAATAATAAAAAAAGTGAAAAATATGTAAAACATATCAATAAACCATCCACTATTATGGCCTCATCCGAACTTTGATCCAAAAAACAACAGTGCGAATCGAACTTGAATTTCTGAAAACAATAAATCGTTGTTTTCAGGCTGTAAACGACGTCAAACGCCTTATATACGCGCGAGTGACATAGTCGGTTTTGTTCAGACACCCATTTCCCTTTCCAAAAAGGTATTTTCGGCAAAATTCGGACATAGTACGCAAAATCAGCAAAACTCCCCAGAAACCAGCAAATAGCAGCGGAAGCACTTCTATCTCTTGCAGCTCCATTGTTAAAACAATTACATATAAACAAAACTGGCCTATTCTATTACAATATATCATAATCTAACTCGAATACAAATTGGATATATTACTTGATTACAATCTTATAACATAAATCAAGAAAACATACATGATCAACCCTCGTGATTAAAAATCGCAAATATAATAACCACGATAAACCAAGTGGGATCCAATCGCATAAACAGTAACCATGATAAACCACGTGGGATCCAATCACATAATTATAAAAACATGGCCATAATAGTGGGTACCAACTTGCATCACAAAATACATACGAGAAACCACTATATACATGCATATATAATTACGACATGGACATCATATCATAAAATGCAGAACCCTAGAACCTGGCTCTTGATGCCAATTGTTGGAACATACGATATATAGGACTGTGTTTTATGATATAAATTAAAGAGTTCGAAAAGAAGATTAACCTTAATTGCTACGGCACAAGCGATTCAATTCCACGTCTTCTACTGAATTCCTTGATTCCCTTTGAGCGAAGTGTGGCCTTCGATCTCCCAAAGTTTCCTCTCCTCAAAGCCTCAAAATTCCAAAAACCTAGCTGTGTGCGGCTGCTCCTAGGTCTCATTTTTGATTTCTATTATGTAACCAGCTTTAATGAGAATGAGAATATATATAGGCTTCAGTAGGGATCATGGACAATTAGGTCGGACCTTTCAATGACATTCCGGGTCAAGCCCAATGTCATTAAATATTAATTCAATCCACTAAAGAATTAATATTTACACTACCGTTCCTAATACCACAATTATTTTATTATTTAATTCGGCTCCTATATTATTTGCTTATTAAATTCCCCACGTTTAAGATATCACATGTCCATTAATTAAATTAATCATTGACAATTAATTTAATTAATATCTTATTTATCCTTGATCATCCACTCAACCTTATAATTATGACAGAAATTAATCTGCCTGCAGGGCTTTACATAATTATCTTTATGAGCTTTCAAGAGGACATCATCAACCCGAATATTATCAAGACATGGATTCCTTCTGTAATTAATATCTCATTCTGCATGCAATGTCATTACTCGACACATAATATTGTAATTAATAATTATCCTCGTTTTCTAACACTTATCATTAATCATTTACTTTCTGATGATCATAAGGAATTGTTCAGACTTGGTGGTTTTGATGTCTCTCCGACCACTGACCGGAAGTTCTTCCAAAGATTACAAACTTCTCACAGATACAACACCGTCCCAGTGCTCATAACTCCATACATGGTCAGATTCATCAATCTTCCTGCCTTTGTACCACAAGTTTCTTAGCAACAACCTCCAATGGATGAATCCACCCAAGCCGGAACTTCAGATGCAATTACACTACAGGTAGTACATCCTAACCTTGAATCTTCTTCTGACACTTTTGCTGAAACCCAAGTGGTTGTTAGGGTTGAACAAGAGTTTGTAGAACCACAACCTCTAACCCAGGTCATAGAGCCAAACACTGAGTCAACAACTCCCTTGGCCTCTCAGCCTAAACATAATGCACTTGTCAGATATAGAAGTAGTAGTGAAAAAGAATCTCTGAGTGATCCCATAGCTCTGCCTCCACCAAAGAAAAGAAAAACATATACCGAGGCATCTGTCAGCCCATCTGTATCCTCCCAACAGGATATGTACTTAGATATGGCCAATGAACCGCTTCTAGAGACATTCTCTCAACAAGATGAATCTATTGAACTAAGCCATAGGGCCATGGCAACTTGTACTGAGTCAAGCACACTCCCATTACTCATAATGGGAGAAGACATAACTTTATATGAAACTCAGGACACTTTGTTAAGAGAGCACTTAGAGTTGGTTATAGTACCTACAATTATCACGGTAGAAGTGCCTTCACAGGCATCAAAGGAAAAAACTGATTCTTTGCCTCTTTTAACAGAATCATTTTCTCCCCTCCCAGAGAGAACATCTCTGGCTCCCCCAAGGGATTTTTCACTCGCAGTTTATACTGGAGAAAGTGGAAGGCAACCTTGTGAGTCTATCACTGAAGAAATTCAGACTTCAAATCCAAATGATTTGATAGACTTCACTAGGGATAGGGATTTGCGAACTCCAATTGCACCACCACTGACCTCTCTTGAAGGGGCTAGGGTGATTTTAAATGCAGGTACATCAACTGATCAAGGAGATAATAGACAACTAGTGTTGAGAGATGCGAGACAAACACTGAGCGAAACACAAGCACGTGAGTCGAGTGAAACACCAATGAGAGAAATTGAGGCGAGTGCACACACTGACACAAAAACTGCTTTGTTTTTAGCCAAAATAACTGAACTACAGGAACAATTGTCCAAAACCCAAGCTGAGAAAGAAATTCTACAAGCACAAGTGGTTGAACGGTCTTCTTCTTCCACCTCTGTCAACACTCAGCTGGGAATGCTCATGGATGAAGTTGATAACCTGAAGACTTGTCTAGTCCCCAAGATCAAAGTTATTCAAGCTTCTCATATCCAAGTGACTTCAAACATTTCTGCTCTAAATGATACTCAAAATGAGGTAGCTTCTATTTCTGCAAGATTGATCTCCCTTCAGAAAGAAGTAGAAGAAAGTCAGAAGATTGATGATTGTAGATATGCAAGGCTTGAAGGCAATATGGCTCATCTGAATGAAAGTATGAGGCATCTATACTTCATGGTTAAGAACTCTATTCAACCTAATGCTGAGCAGAAGGCTTTCTTCGAAGGAGGTTATTAGATATAATTGCTGATGAGTGTTTATCAGTGTTTAAGCAACAGGTATTCATCAGAGTTTACTAGAAGCCAGTCAGAGTTTGATAAAGTCTGACGGGGTGAGAGTTTGCTAAAGCTGTCGGTGCTAACATTGAAGATTCTAGAAGCAATATATCTTGAAGATGGAAAGAAGCAAAATATATTGAGACAGACAAGGAAACGGAACAGAAGACAGAAGCAATCCTAATTTGATATAATTTGTATAGCTAATTTATAGGAATATCAATTAGAGATTGATTCTATGTAGCTGTGTACTATATAAACACAAATAGGTTAACCCTAAAAGGGATGCGATTATTGAAAACATTGTTAGAAATGAATACTACTAGAAACTAGACAGAGGGGGGTGAATGGATAGTTTGATATATTTTTCGATTCTTGAAAACTAAGTAACAGACTGTATATGATTATGATATGTAATATGCAGAAAGTAAATAACACACACAATCACTTTAATCTACTTTGTACAAGCAAATTAAATACTACAGCTTTCCAAGAAATTCATAATCGAATTTCTGGCTTCTAAACAAGAACAGTTTGAACTTGCTTGCTTACAGAGAAAAGAGCTTAGCAAATAACTATGTGTATCTCTCTTACAGCTAACAATAGGATGTGCATGATATATATAAGCCCTATACAAACTAGTGCACACACCTATTTTTACACAGTTACCCCTTGCTGAAAGTCCAACTTGTCCTGCCATAAGACGTTAACTGTGTCAGGAAGGACCACCTGCTTTTCGGAGTCTTTCCCGTTTCTGTAGCTGCTTGTCTCTTATCTTTCTCTCCAAGTTTAGCTATAGATTTGCCATCTGTTCTTTGGACCACCTTGCCAGAACAAATGCTTCAGTATTTGTCTCTTTTGATTCTTGATTATGTACCTTGATTTGTCTTGTTGTAAACGGCTAAGTGTTGATATCGTGAACTCCACTTCATTCCTGACTTCGCGATCTCACTTGTGAGGACTACGCGATATACCCTTTGAAGACTTTGCGACATAGGTCATTTGAAGACTATACGACATAGGTCATTTGACGACTATGTGACATAGGTCATTTGACGACTATGCGACATAGGTCATTTGACGACTATGCGACATAGGTCATTTGACGACTATGCGACATAGGTCATTTGACGACTATGCGACATAGGTCATTTGATGACTATGCGACATAGGTCATTTGAAGACTATGCGACATAGGGCTTCTGAGGACTATGCGACATAGGGCTTCTGAGGACTTCACGATCTTGGCTTCTTTGACTTTGCTGACTTCAACACTTCACGACATGTGTCTTGAGGACTTCTCGACATAGTACAAAATGGACTATGCGATATAGTACTTCACGACATGGATATTGGTGACTTCACGACATAGCTTTCTTCTGACTTTGCTATATAATGCCTTAGACAAATTTCTGCAACTTATTTCTTCATAGCCTTATTTATCTTTATCCTGCTGCATGAACACTTCTGAACTTCTACCAGGACAATTATTCAATGGCCTATATACAGTCTAGATGCAAGAAACTTTACTAAGCTCATTATAAGTTTGAGCATACATGGTCAAACTAATGTTCATGAGAACAAGACAAGTACATTTAGAGACCTATACTACATCCCAGTGATAGAACTCACTAGGTCATGTAATGTGACATAGTCACAAAGTGTAGGCTTGTTAATAGTGGTATTCAGACATGTCTTGAGCCTAACAATCTCCCCCAAATTGTGAGTAAGACCCTTAGGCACAATTTCATGTCTGATAACAAGCCTAACTAACATAAAAGGAACAAGTACAAAGAAGATAAATTTAAGAACAGAATTTGATAACAACTTGGAAATTTAGTCTTACAGAATTTCTCCTTGAGCTACATAGCTTCAGTTTCCAATTGCTTCTCTAAGAAATCATCATAGACTTTCTTCTTCCTTGTTTCTTCATTCTTCTTTATTTCAGAGATGGCCAGTAAGATTTCATCCCTTGCAATCAATTCTTCAAAGAGAGGAGAATCTTTTAGATCTTCAGCTGCTGTTCTGAGGGCACTTTCCACATATGAATGTATGAACTCCATCCTTATCTTGCTTATTCCTCCATAATGATTTTTGTACTCAGCAGTATAAGGATTTTGCTTTACCCTGCACAGCCCTTTCTCCTTAGCTCCTTTGCTCTTTCTTCCATCTCAGCCATCTCCTTTTCTTTCTCACACCTCTTTTCTTCATTCAGCTTCTTTAGATTTTCATTATGGTCAGAGTGCATCTTCATGAATCTGGAAATCTCTATTTTCCACACCCTTTCTTCATTTTCTTCAAAATTTAACAAGGCATTGATTCTTTCTTGCTCATAGGTGTCAAAATGTTGTCATCCCCCTTGTTTCATTATTCTTTCTCTTCCATCAGTGTACTTGATCTCTAGATGATCCAACTTCACTTTGACTTCAAAGATCCTTTGAGCCCTCAAAAATGCTAGGGCATCTTCATCATAGTCCTCATCTAGTGGAAGCACATTGATGCCAATAACATTTGTGAGTTTTCCAGTCTTCTTTGTTATCCTTATCCTTCTGGGTACACTCTTGATCTTCATATGTTTCACAAGAGACACCTTTCTGGAACAAGGAGACTCAGTCTTCAGTGCCACATCATTTGGAAGAAGCTTCATTCCTTTTCCCTTCATCCACTGTAACACTCCACTAGCTGTGACTTTGTGGAAGTGTCTTTTTTAGGTTTCTTTTGTGGCTTCTTCTTTCTTCTGTGGCAATTCAGGTTCAGAAGTCTTTGATAATGATTTTGGAGGATCATTACTGACAGTACCCACCCTAGACTTAGAGTCTTGTGTTGTGGTTAAAGTACTGCTAGCAATGTCCATGACTTGCTGAATTCCACTTCTTGTTTTCCTGGTTGTTTCCTTTGTCCCTTTGGAGTCCCTCTTGTCATTACCAGCATCTTTTGATTTCTTAGGATATTTGCTCATGCTGCTCTCACTAGGTCCATCCTTATTTCTCCTTGTCTGAGATCTCCTTTCATAGGTTTTCTCCTCATCATCATCCTCCCCATCCTTCTTTTTGCTCTTTTCTTTGACAGATTCAGGAATGACTCCATGAATCAGAAAAGATTGTAGAGTTCGAATCATCTCTAGTTCCTCAGCTGTCCTAGCTCCTCTCTTAGCTCTCAGCATTTGCAGCACCTGGTTGATCTTTGCATTGTTCTTCATTAAAAGGTCTGAGGGAATTACTAGTTGGTCAATACTACTGTCTTGAGATAGGCTTTGGTAAATTATTGTCCTTGGCTTGGATATAACCTCAGGCAATCTTTTATTCTGGTCCATCTTCAAGTCATTGTAAAGACTTTCATTGTTCATCCCATGCTTTTCAATCAAATCCAGAATGATTGAAAGCTCAGTAAATCTCAGTTTCTCTAGAGTTTGAAAAGCTAGGTGCCACATGCAGTTATCCTTGCACACCATGATTATCTCTCTTAGATGGACATCCTTGATTTTCCTTACTGCCACTGTGAAATACTTGATGTTTTCCTTGATCTTCTGTCTGTACATCCTTGCATCTCCTTGAGCACTATTGTAGATGGCTTTCAGAAACTCCAGGAAGGCCTCATCCTGATAGATGTTTGAATTGGCAACTTCCTGTAGCTTGGCCTCTGTGATAATTGCAGCTTTGACAGGTTTAGCATTGGGAGTAGGTTGAGGTTGAGGAGTTGAGATATCTTTAGGCATTGTTGATGGATAGTAGGTGGTTGAGATTGTGCTCTTCTGACCTTCTGCACTTATGACCTCTACAGGGGGAAGAATGATTGGCTTTATGGTTTCTTCAATGAGTTTACCCTTGCCCTTATGCTTTGGCTGCTTGGCAGGTACTCCCCCTTTCTGTTTCAGAATGACCTCCTTTTGTTTCTCCCCCTTAGGCTTGGGATCAGACAAGATGGCTTGAGCTTCCCCAGGGATAGGCAGGTTCATTTGTTTCATCATTGAAGTCGGCATCTGTTGTTGCACCAGCAGGATATTGGAGGTGTTGTTGCCTTGGGCATCCAGTTTGTCATTGAGCTGTTTTAGAGAGTTGGCAAGCTCCTTGTTTTCATCTTTCAGAGAGGTCACTTCTCTTTCAAGACCATCCACCTTTGAGAATAGCTGTTGAGACTTGAAAGAATTGAGAGATTGATCCTTGAGCTTGGCAAATTCAAATTTGGAGATGTTTGACAAAGGGGCCTCATCCACCAATTTGTCACCATACTGATTCTTCCAAATTACATTCAGCATTGCATTTGAGTTGATATTGGCCTTGACTTGATTTTCCAGGGTTGTAGCCAGCTTCCTGATGTTGTCTGTGACCATGGCCAGAGAGAGGTCCATCATGTTTACAGTAGAGTTTGTCTTCTGGATTTCTTTAAGGATGCCATCCACCTTGGGAAAATCAGAGAGATATGAGTTTCTGAGCTGAGTGAGGGATCTGTCTGTCACCTCCTGGATTGAAGAAATCTCTGATTGAAGCCCTTTCCCAAGATAGTGCAGAGCCTTTAATTGATTCCTGTAGACATCATTAACAGCATCATAGATGGCAGCAGGAGAGAGATCCTTTGCATTGGAGCCCAGAGAAGTTAGGTATTCTTCTCTTAGAAAAGCTAGGGCATCCTTGAGCTTGAGAGTCCTCTTAGCATCCAACCAGGCATCCACATTTCCCTCTGGTTCAGCTGCATCCACTATCTTCTCCTGTTGAGCTTCAACATCCTCCTTGTGGCAGAGTAAAATGGATTCATAATCAGCATTTGGGAGATTTGAGGTGAGGAGATGTTGAGCTATCTTTGAGAACTCATCAATCTGTGCCACATGGAGATCTTGTATGGCTTCTTCTGTCATTTTGGAAGGCACAGATGATGATCCTGAAGGCCTGTCATGGTGCACAGGCTTCAGCCATTCTGACATAGTGGCCTGAGCCAAGTGAGAGCTAGTGCTAGGCACTTCATGAGATGTAAGATTTTGAGTCTCCCCCAGCCTTGGAATGGCTGTAGGGTCTGATGTTGTCTCCATTGAAATGGGATGTGTTACAACATCAGCCCTATTTGTCTGTGAAGACAGTTCCACATCCCTAAGGATGGGAGAATTTGGCATAGAGTCTCCAGTGAAAACTGGTGAATCCTCCATGTTTGTGTTGGTGTCATTAGGATATGCCCCAGCATGCATTCCCTGACCAACTAGATGTGGTTCCTGGGTGGTGAGCATAGTGTCATGCACCATGTCACTTGAAATTGGCTCAATCACAGGAGAGAATTGTGATTGATCAAAGGCAAGATTGTCATTGGAATGACTCTCTTGTTCAGAAGAAATTTTTATGGAAGAATCTGAGAGAGAAGTGGGGTTTAGTTTAGATTGTGGCAACTCCCCCTGAGAAATAGGAAGAGTTTCAACAGTGATGTGCTCTCCACTCTGTGTATTATCTGCCTTATCACTCCTAGGGTCAAGAGTGAGGTCTTGACCCTGTGCAGACTCTGTACAAGGTGCAGTGGGGAGGCTGCTCTTTTCAATGCCAATGACCTGTTGAGAGGCCATGGACAGTAACAGGTGTACCCCTTTTTCCACATCTGAATCCTGTTGGGAGGATCCAGTGGTAGGTTTGGATTTGGATTTCTTCTTTTGTCTGGTGAGAGGTGACTCAGGATTCTCACTATCTATCTCCACAGATTCATTTATCACTTCTAGGGCTCTCTTCTTTGACTTCTTTTTAGTAACACCAATCTTTTGAGAGATTGATGCACTTGGCTGCCTAACTTCTATGGTACTGTTTGCAGTGGGGTTGCTGGATGGGATGGGAAGGCTGGGGTTAGACGGTGAAGCTCCTTCAGTCTCAGCCTCCCCTGTCCAGGAAAGAGCATGGTATATGGGCTTATCAAGTGGATAAGACTCAAATGTGTCCTGCATATGCTTGGTCACACTTAGAATCACATCCACTTGATTCCTTGTGTCCAATGAGCCAAATAGTACTTTGGACATGGACTTGGAATAAGCCATTTTAGTGTTATCTATACCCTCCAATTCATGGACATTTGCATCAAGAAAATTTAAAATAACTTGAAGGAAACGAGGGTAAAAGATGTCATTACCTCTACCACGAACGGTCCTGCCTAGCCTCTGAGCCAATTCTTTGAGAATTATGGCTCCCACATTGATCTCCTGGTTGTTGGCCAAGGAGTAGGCTAGCTTCACAGCAATGTGACTGATATGGTCCCATCCTGTCTTCCTGTAGAGAAACACCTTCTGGAGTGCGTCAAACAGAAATGACCACTCCCTTCTCACAAACTTCTTATTCAGCTTTCCAGTATCTATCTCATCAGCATACCGAATGAAGGTCATGAAATCTACGATTTGAGCATCTGTTGCTTCTTGGTCATGACCCTCCACCTTGAACCCCAAAGCTTCATTGATTTCCCTTTCACCAAACTGAAAGTGTTTGCCTCCAATTGAACAACTAACCTCCTGGAATGAGGTTCCATCTTCCCTAGCCATTGTTGATACCAACGCCGTGCTCCAGAATCCTTCCAACACATCGACATACAAGGTAGGGTTCAGGGTTAGGGCTTGGCGTAGGTAGGAAGTGTTCAAGAACCGTACAAAACACTTGTACCTTGGGTTAGCCTCAGCCTCAGAGAGAACGGTGAGAAGATTGGTTTCTTTGGGAATGGTTAAAGGGATAGAGGATGATACTGTTTGAGATTTGGGAGCCATTTCGAGAGAGAGAGTTAAAAAGAGAGTAGAGAATTTGTGCTTAGGTTTGAGAGTTTGAGAGCAATAGACAAGATGAAAAGTTGTGAACGGTTAGAAAAGGGTATTTATATGATAGAGACACTGCGATATGGAGTTATGAATGTGTACAGTCTATTTGTATGTCGCAAAGTCAAAAAGTGGCCTGTACCGCAAAGTCTTGCAAAGTATATCGCATAGTCTCAGAAATGAACTATGTCGCAAAGTCCTCAAGATGAAAGGATCGGGGAGACTTTGCGATATAGTAGAAATACCCTGTCTAAAGCTTTTTTTTTTCTTTTTTTTTTTTTTTAGGAATTTTAAGCAAATTGTCAGACTTTTATCAAATTTTGAAATAAAATTAATTTAAATCAAGATTCTGTCAAATGCGGAGACTTGTCGATATAGTTATTCTAAGTCACGAAGTCATAAAATGAACTATGTCGCAAACTCATGAAATGAACTATGTCGCGAAGTCTCACAATCTCAACAGTTTGCGATATAAGTCTGTTTTATTTGAACTGTGTCGTGAACTCTGAAAATCATCTATATCGAGATGTCTCAAAAGCTCACAACTTTACTAACAAATGTGATTTTGAAAAATATGCAGTAAAATACTGAAATATTTATAAATCATATCTCAGCTGATTTTCACTCCATATGAATAGAGCATTTAAATACAGTGAAAATTTACTGCTGCAACTATTTACTGGCATACTTACTTAAAGCAACTAAATGAAGGATTAAGCATTCCAATTTCACTCACAAGTCTGTTGAAGACTGCTTCATTCAGAGGTTTAGTAAATATGTTAGCTAATTGTTTCTCAGTTGGAACATAAGAGACTTCTATGGTACCATTTGCAGCATGTTCCCTAATGAAATGGTACCTGATCTCAATGTGCTTTGTAGTAGAATGATTAACAGGATTGGCAACTATGGATATTGCACTAGTATTATCACACATTAGTGGAATGTGTTCTAACACTAGCCCATAATCCATGAGTTGATTTCTAATCCAAAGCAATTGAGCACAGCAACTTCCAGCAGCAATGTATTCAGCCTCAGCTGTGGATGTTGCTGTGGACTGTTGTTTCTTACTAAACCAGGACACTAACCTTTGACCTAGGAATTGACAGCTTCCAGAGGTGCTCTTCCTGTCAATTCTGCATCCAGCATAATCAGAATCTGTGTAACCAACCAGGTTGAACCCAGTGCCCTTTGGATACCATAGCCCAAGATTAGGAGTTCCCTTCAGATACTTGAATATTCTTTTGATAGCCATCATGTGAGATTCCTTGGGATCAGACTGGAACCTTGCACAAAGGCATGTGGCAAACATGATATCAGGCCTGCTAGCTGTGAGATAGAGTAGTGATCCAACCATGCCTCTAAAAACCTTGATGTCTACTCTTTTGCCTTTCTTGTCTTCATCAAGCTTGATTGCAGTGGACATGGGAGTTTTTGCAGGGGATGAGTCTTCTAAACCATATTTCTTCAAAAGATCTTTGACATACTTTGATTGGTTTATGAAGATGCCATCCTCCCTTTGATGTACTTGCAAACCTAGAAAGTAGGTTAATTCTCCCATCATACTCATCTCATATTTACTTTGCATCAACTTAGAGAACCTTTCACAGAGTTTTTCATTTGAAGAGCCAAAGATGATATCATCCACATAGATTTGAACAAGAATGATATCATTTCCATGCTTCTTGAAGAATAGGGTTTTGTCAATTGTACCCCTGGTGAATTGATGCTCAAGAAGGAATTGAGATAGAGTCTCATACCAGGCTCTTGGTGCCTGTTTGAGTCCATAGAGTGCCTTGAGCAGTCTATACACAAAGTTTGGGAAGTCTTCACTTTCAAAGCCAGGTGGTTGAGACACATAAACTTCTTCAACAAGATCACCATTGAGAAATGCACTTTTCACATCCATTTGATACACCTTAAAATCTGAGTGAGCTGCAAAAGCCAGGAAAATTCTGATGGCTTCCAGTCTAGCTACAGGTGCAAATGTCTCATCATAGTCAATGCCTTCTTGCTGACAATATCCTTTGGCAACCAGCCTTGCTTTGTTTCTAATTACCACTCCTTCTTCATCCATTTTGTTTCTGAACACCCATTTGGTGTCAATAACATTCTTTCCTTTTGGAGGAGGTACTAGTTCCCATACTTTGTTTTTCTCAAATTGATTCAACTCTTCTTGCATGGCAACAATCCAATCAGAATTCTTCAAAGCATCTTCAATTAATTTAGGTTCCTCTTGTGACAGAAAGCAGCTATACAGACATGTATTTAATGTTGCCCTTCTTGTTCTAACTCCCTCACTAGGATCTCCAATGATTTGATCCCTAGTGTGGGCTCTGTCCCATTTCCTTGTGTGCCCCTGTTCATTTCCTTGATCTGTTCCAAGCTCATTTTGGTTGACAGGTGCATACTCTTCTTCTCCCCCTGTGTTTGTGAACCCTTGCACAGGTGTTTGAAGAAGATTGTCAACTTCAAGGATTTCATTCTCTAGAACAGTTTGAACAGGGGGTTCATCTTCACTTTCAGAATCCTCAAGATAACCTTGATTCTCAAATCTCAATGGCACACTGTCTTGATCACTTGTTTTCAGTCCAGGAGTTTTCTTGTCATCAAAGGTAACATCCATGCTTTCCATGACTTTGTGTTGCTCAGGTACAAATACTCTGTATGATGTCCTTTCCAGAGAGTATCCAATGAAGATACCTTCAAATGCTTTTGCATCAAATTTTCCAACATGCTCAGAGGTATCTTTCATCACAAAGCACTTGCTTCCAAACACATGCAGGTGCTTGAAGGATGCTCTTTTTCCAGTCATTAATGAGTAAGGAGTTTTGCCAGACTTCTTATTGATTAATGTTCTATTTTGCACATAGCATGCTGTGTTAACAGCATCAGCCCAAAAGCTAGTGGGTAGCTTTGCATCCAGCAGCATTGTCCTTGCAGCTTCAATGAGAGTTCTATTCTTTCTCTCAACTACTCCATTTGTTGAGGTGTTCTAGGAGCTGAGAATTGTTGAGAAATTCCTTTATCTTTGCAAAACTCATACAATGTTGAATTTCTGAACTCAGTCCCATTATCACTTCTCAAAGCAACTACAGAGGAACCAGTGCTTTGTGCTTCTTTGTCAACTCTCTTGATATGCTCTATTATGACTTGGGGTGCTTCATCCTTGGAGAATAGGAATTCCACCCAAGTATATCTTGAATAGTCATCTACCATCACTAGAGCATATTTCTTTTTGGAGAGGGACATTACATTCACAGGGCCAAATAAGTCCATGTGAATTAGCTGCAGAGGTTTTGAGTTTGTATTGAGCAACTTGTTCTTGTGACTGGATCTTTTAATTTTTCCTTTCTGACAAGCTTCACATGCTCCATCTTGCACAAACTCCAAGGCAGGCAAATCCCTAATAAGTTCTCTCTTGGTTAGAGAGTTCATTGCCTGAACATTCAAGTGAGACAGCTTCTTGTGCCATAGCCAGAATTCCTCATTTGTGGCTTTAGTGTAGAAACAGCAGATTTCTCCCTTATCTGCAGTCTTGAGATTAGCTACAAACAAGCTTCCTTTCTTCACACCAGTTAGAACAACTTCACCACTTTCCCTTTTTGAGATTGAACAGAAGTCTTTATCAAATTCCACTTTGAAACCTCTGTTGGTAAATTGTCCAATACTCAAGAGATTATGCTTCAGTCCTTCAACAAATGCTACATCTTCGATAATGACATTTCCAGTTTTAACACTGCCATATCCCATTGTATAACCAATGTTGTCATTTCCAAAGGTTACTGATGGGCCAGCCTTTTCCTCAAAATGTGATAGCAGGGCTATATCACCAGTCATGTGACTTGAGCATCCACTGTCCAAGATCCATATGACTCTTTTATTCCTGTTGCCCTACATTCACAAAGTGACTAAGTTGTTTTTGGTACCCACACTTGATAGGGTCCAGTTGATTTAGAAACATTTTTATTAACAATTCTTCTGTCATAAATTTCATTTCTCATAGTAGGTGACTTCACTTTTTCTGTGGCTTTGGAGTTTACACTCTTAGGCTCACATGAAGTTTTCACCCTCTCAACCCTGATTGGGGACCCTGTCCTATGAGAATGCATGTGTGTGTGTGATTCACCAGATTGTGCATAGTCAAGTTTATGTTTAAGAGATAAACAGTTAGCAATCACAGTCACATAGCATGTCATGCAGTTTGGCTTACCACAGAAAGAATCATGACTAGAATTTATGCTTGCAGAAAGGTTACTTAGGTTGTCAACTTCAACAATTTCAGGCTTACTACACTTATGAGTCAAATGATTAACAGATAGGCATTTTTGACATTGTTTCCTGGGAGCATTTGGCACATAAGCATAGTTGTTTCCCTTGTTAACACCAACTTTACCATTTCTGTTTTGTTTCCTTTTCTTAACAACTTCTTTCTTTGCTTTAGGACTCTTGACAAGATTGTCTTTGGTCTCTTTCTGATTGACAAGTTCAGGAAAGGAAGAAGTGTTCTTAGCAGCCTCATCTTCTTCAAGTAGTTGTTGCTTGATGATCAGTAGTTCCTCATCAAACTCAACAGCACTCTTTCTGAAGATGGGCTGTTCAACACTTGACAGTATGGTTGGGGCATTTTTGTTTGTAAAAGTTTCCTTTCCTTTGCCCTTGACCTTCTTCCTTCCCTTGTCATTATCATAGTCAAAACCAACTCCAACCTTGCAGTCTTCAGTGTGTTCCTTGTGATAGGTTTGAATAAGTTCAGAGGAGTTTTTGAAGCTTCTTAGTTTCAGTTCAGTTTCAGCAATTTGTTCTCTAAGGGCTTTCTCTATCTGCTCAGAACAAATCACTTTGTTTTTAAGATACTCAACCTCCTTTTTCAAACCATCCAGGTTCACAACCGTTAACTCAAGTTTCTCATTCTTTTCTGTAAGCTCAACATTCTTAGCAGTTAGTCTATCAATTTCTTCATTAGCTACTAACATGCTAGTATGAATATTAAACATCTCAGTGCTCATATCTTCAACAGTTTGCTTATATTGAAGGGGAGTCATATCAAGAGAAGTAAGAATAGGTACCTAACTTGAATCACCATCATCAGAAAATGCCATCAAGGCATAGTTTGAGTACTCTTGTTCTTCTTCTTCATCAGAGTCATCCCAGCATTTTCCCTCAGCAATAAAGGCTTTGCCCTGTTGTTTCTTGAGTAGAGCCTCATACTTAGCTTCAAGCTCTAAGTATGCTTTGTCCTTCTTGACTTGTTTAGGCTTTTTGCACTCAGTGGCAAAATGCCCAAGTTCATTGCAGTTATAGCACCTTATTTTGGTCCTATCCACACTTCCTGTCTTGTATCCACCTTTAGCAGCACCAGCAATCCCTTTTCCTTTATTGAAGGTGTTTGAGCCACTAGATCCAGCAGTGTTTCCATTATTGAACTTGGACCTGAATGGCTGCTTTCTTTTAAACCTTATGTTAGGATACCTCCTAGCCATATAAGCAAAAGATTTGTTTTCCATTTTGTCCAGCTCATCTATACTGTAGAACTCATCCTCTTCAGGTAAATCATACACAACCTGAGTTTCATCACCAGTGTCTTCAACTTCCAGTTCCTCAATCTTGACCTGACTGATTTTAAGAGAGTCCATTCTTTGACTTAGGTTGTCAGCAATAAGTGCACAGGAGGTATTAGCCACTAATCCTTGCTTTGCTTGAATAGATCTCTTTTGAAACAGCTCTAACTCATATGTCTTCAGAACACCATACAACACATCAAAACCAATCTTTGTTAGATCTCTTTCTTTAAGGGAAGAGATTCTTGGTTCCAAGTGATCTGGAAGAGTTAGTAGAAACTTCATATTGAGCTCTTCTGTTTCATAGTGTTTGTCATAGAGTTTGAGCTCGTTTATCAGCTTGTTGAATCTCTCAAACACTTCTGTGATTCCTTCTTTTGGCTGAGCCATGAAGGCTTCATATTGTGAAACAAGAATCTGCTTCTTGTTCTTTCTTACTTCAGTAGTTCCTTCACAGAGCACTTCTATAAGATCCCACATCTTCTTGGCACTAGTACAATGAGCAACAGTGCCATACATGTTGAAGTCCATAGATTCACAAATGATAAGTTGAAGATGTCCATCCAGTGCTACTTTTTCCTTTTCAGGATCAGTGTATTTTGAGGGATCTTTGGGCACATGTTTTGCTGGTACAATCTCAGTGCCACTTGTTGTTTCACCAATCTCGATCATTGGAATGAAGGGACCATGCTTTAGAATATCTAAATACATGGGGTTAGAAGCTTTGATGAAAAGCAACATCTTCTTTTTCCATAAACTGTAGTGCTCCTTGTTAAAGGGAGGAATCTTGATACTGCTTAGTTTCTGTGAACTCATTCTTGATCTTTTCCTGTTTGTACGTTAACAGCCTACTCTCTGATACCACTTGTTAGAAATGAATACTACTAGAAACTAGACAGAGGGGGGGTGAATGGATAGTTTGATATATTTTTCGATTCTTGAAAACTAAGTAACAGACTGTATATGATTATTATATGTAATATGCAGAAAGTAAATAACACACACAATCACTTTAATCTACTTTGTATAAGCAAATTAAATACTACAGCTTTCCAAGAAATTCACAATCGAATTTCTGGCTTCTAAACAAGAACAGTTTGAACTTGCTTGCTTACAGAGAAAAGAGCTTAGCAAATAACTATGTGTATCTCTCTTACAGCTAATAATAGGATGTGCATGATATATATAAGCCCTATACAAACTAGTGCACACACCTATTTTTACACAGTTACCCCTTGCTGAAAGTCCAACTTGTCCTGCCATAAGACGTTAACTGTGTCAGGAAGGACCACCTGCTTTTCGGAGTCTTTCCCGTTTCTGTAGCTGCTTGTCTCTTATCTTTCTCTCCAAGTTTAGCTGTAGATTTGCCATCTGTTCTTTGGACCACCTTGCCAGAACAAATGCTTCAGTATTTGTCTCTTTTGATTCTTGATTCTGTACCTTGATTTGTCTTGTTGTAAACGGCTAAGTGTTGATATCGTGAACTCCACTTCATTCCTGACTTCGCGATCTCACTTGTGAGGACTACGCGATATACCCTTTGAAGACTTTGCGACATAGGTCATTTGAAGACTATGCGACATAGGTCATTTGACGACTATGCGACATAGGTCATTTGACGACTATGCGACATAGGTCATTTGACGAGTATGCGACATAGGTCATTTGATGACTATGCGACATAGGTCATTTGAAGACTATGCGACATAGGTCATTTGATGACTATGCGACATAGGGCTTCTGAGGACTTCACGATCTTGGCTTCTTTGACTTTGCTGACTTCAACACTTCACGACATGTGTCTTGAGGACTTCTCGACATAGTACAAAATGGACTATGCGATATAGTACTTCACGACATGGATATTGGTGACTTCACGACATAGCTTTCTTCTGACTTTGCTATATAATGCCTTAGACAAATTTCTGCAACTTATTTCTTCATAGCCTTATTTATCTTTATCCTGCTGCATGAACACTTCTGAACTTCTACCAGGACAATTATTCAATGGCCTATATACAGTCTAGATGCAAGAAACTTTACTAAGCTCATTATAAGTTTGAGCATACATGGTCAAGCTAATGTTCATGAGAACAAGACAAGTACATTTAGAGACCTATACTACATCCCAGTGATAGAACTCACTAGGTCATGTAATGTGACATAGTCACAAAGTGTAGGCTTGTTAATAGTGGTATTCAGACATGTCTTGAGCCTAACAATCTCCCCCAAATTGTGAGTAAGACCCTTAGGCACAATTTCATGTCTGATAACAAGCCTAACTAAGACCAGTTGATATGAGACTATAAGGGTTCCAATTCTAAGACCAGTTGAATATCCAACATGGAAAGTGAAGATGACCATGTTTCTGGAAGCCACAGATCCAGAATACCTTGATAGAATCAATGATGGTCCTCATATGCCAACTAAATTGTCTCCTGTTATTACTGGTCAAGAACAAAAGACTGTTACAAAAGAGAAGAAAGACTTGACTCCTGAAGACATCTCATCAATTGCAAAGGATGCAAAGGTTAGACATTTACTCCATAGTGCCTTAGATAATGTCATGTCTAACAGAGTTATTGGTTGCAAAACTGCCAAAGAAATCTGGGATGCTTTAGAAGTCAGGTGTCAAGGAACAAGTGCAATAAAGAAGAATAGGAAAACCCTTCTAACACAGGAGTATGAACACTTTGACTCGAGATCTAATGAAACTTTGACAGATACTTATGACAGATTTTGTAAATTGTTGAATGATTTGTCCCTGGTTGATAAAGAATATGAACTTGAAGAGTCAAATCTCAAGTTTCTGTTATCTCTACCTGAAAGATGGGATTTGAAGGCAACAACAATTCGAGACAATTATGATCTTGCAGAAACATATCTTGATGAAATCTATGGGTTGCTCAAAACTCATGAACTGGAGATAGAATAAAGAAACAAAAGATCTGGAAAGAAGACAAAATCTGTTGCTCTTAAAGTTGAAGAAAAGCCTGTCAAGAAGGAATCATCAAGAAAGAAAGCCAAAGGAAAGGCTTTAGTCATAAAATCTGACAGTGAGTCATCAAACTCTGATGATGGCTCAAATACTGATGATGAAGCTTCTGATTCTGAGGATGATGATGAAGAGATAATGAAAATGGCTGCTTTAATGGTAAAGACCTTCAAGAAAATGGGATTGAAGAACTTCAAGAAAGGAAAGAGATTTTCTAGGAGAGATTCAAACTCTGATAAGAGAAATTTCAGAAAGTCTGATGAAGGGAATACCAAGTCTGGAAAGAAAGACAAGTCTGAGATCCAGTGCTACAAGTGTAAAGAGATGGGTCATTATGCTCCAGAGTGCAAGAAAGGAAAATCTGAGAAAGCACTCATCACTAAAGGCAAGGACTGGGCAGACACTTCAGACTCAGATGAGGGAGCCAATTATGCCCTCATGGCAACTGTTAAAGATGAAGCTGAGTCATCTGAAAACAAGGTACCCCTAACTACTTATGCTTATGATACTGATAATATATCTGAATTAAGAGTTTATCTAAAAAGCATACATGTTAGTTATAGGGATCAGACTTTAGAGAATGAAAGAATCAAATCTGAGAATCTAGGTCTTAAAGAAAGGAATAAATTTCTTGAAGAGAGACTTGTTAACATGCAACAAGTTCAAAAGGAGAGAGATGATGCTGTTTATGTTGAACAGGAATTGCTTAAAAGATATAGGCAAATAGAATCTGAGTTGGAAAAAGAGAGGAAAGTGATTAAAACTTGGACTAATTCTGGAAAAGACACACATCAAGTTTTTCAGACAGACACTCTGGAAAAGACACACATCAAGTTTTTCAGACAGACACTGTAGGTTTAGGTTACTGTGAGAAAGATGAACTTAGGTTTAAAGATAAAGTGAAAGTGAAACCACAACTTAAACCTGTGAAATTTGTTTCTGAATCCAGTAAGCTAAAGTCTGTAGTAGTGAAAGAAGCTGTTATGGAACCAGCTGAAACTTGTGATAAACAGGTTAATGTTGGTTCAATAATAGAGGATAAGGTTAAATTAGAAGCTGTTCAAGAACCAGTAAAAATCTGTGATAAGCAGATTAATGTTGGTTCAATGACAGAAAAACAATTCAAACATAAGCTCAAAGAGGTAAAGTCTGTCAACAAACAGAAAGTGTCCAAGAAAAATAGGAATGGAAAAGTAGGCATTAATAAAAGAAATGATTATCTGCCTAATTCTGATGCTCCTAGGAAGACATGTCATAGTTGTGGTAGCACTAACCATCTTGCAAGTTTCTGCACGAAAAACAAAGATATTAATTCTTTACCCTCCAAGTCTGGAGTAAAGAATGATTATGTTAGGGTTAGACCACAGACTTTATGCACACACTGTGGGAGCACTTGGCATTCCATTTATACTTGTAAGAGTTATCATGCCATTTATCACAACTTTTATGAGCTAAAACCCAACCTGAAATGGGTTAAAGCAAACTCTGCAAGTGTAAAGTCTGACACAGTTAGCTTAAACTCTGTTGAAAGTTATTCCGCTGCAAAAGCTAACAATGTTAAGAAAGCCAAAGGATCCAAGCAAGTCTGGATCCTTAAATCTAACTCTTTGTAATTGTTTGTGATTGCAGGGCATAAGGGAAAGTACCCTAGTCTTGGACAGTGGATGTTCAGGACACATGACTGGAAATAAAGCCCTGCTATCAGATTATGAGGAGAGAGCTGGCCCAAAAGTTTCATATGGAGATGGCAACATAGGACGTACTATGGGATATGGCAATATTAATCTCGGAAGTGTCATCATCACTAATGTAGCTCTAGTCCCAGGACTCAAGCATGATCTGCTTTCTGTGAGTCAAATCTGTGACAGAGGATACCATGTAGATTTTCATACTGAACATTGTGAGGTTATCAGCAAATCTACTGGGAAAGTTGTTCTAGTTGGACACAGGCGCAATAACATTTATGAAGCAAGTTTGGTAACAAACTCTGAAGGAAAAGCTGTGTGTCTATCTGCAAAAATGTCAAATGAAGAGAGTTGGAAATGGCATAAGAAGCTCTCTCATCTAAACTTGAACAACATCAATGAGCTGATTCGAAAAGATCTTGTAAGGGGACTTCTAAAGTCAACACTCAGCTTAGATGGTCTATGTGATTCTTGTCAAAAGGCCAAGCAAAGGAAGTCATCTTTCAAGAGTAAATCTGAATCTTCAGTTGTGAAACCTTATCATCTTTTACATGTTGATCTCTTTGGTCCAGTGAATATAATGTCAATGGGCAGAAAGAAATATGCTTTGGTAATTGTTGATGAATACACCAGATACACATGGGTGTATTTCTTAGCAAAGAAGGATGAAACTGCCTTAACTTTGATGGATCATGTGAAGCAATTGGACAAAGGATCACAGAACAAAGTGAAAATTATCAGGAGTGATAATGGTACTGAATTCAGAAATTCTGAAATGGAAGCTTTCTGCAAAGAAAGAGGAGTGAAGCAAGAATTCTCTGCACCTGGAACTCCACAGAAAAATGGTGTAGTTGAAAGAAAGAACAGAACCTTAATCGAAGCTGCCAGAACAATGCTTGATGAAGCAAAATTGCCAACTTATTTCTGGGCAGAAGCTGTTCAAACAGCTTGTTTTACTCAAAATGCTACACTGATCAACAAGCATGGGAAAACACCATATGAGATGGTGAAAAACAAGAAGCCAAATTTGAAATATTTTCATATTTTTGGATGCAAGTGTTTTGTGTTGAAAACTCATCCTGAACAATTGACCAAGTTTGACTTAAAAGCTGATGAAGGAATTTTTGTTGGATACCCACTATCAACAAAAGCTTTCAGAGTCTACAATCTGAGAACTAAAGTGATCATGGAATCTATACATGTGTCATTTGATGACAAGAAAATAACTGGAATAGAAGATGAAGAATATCATGATCAACTTCGATTTGAAAATGAAGATCTAAACTCTGATGACGTAAACTCTGATGAAGCAAATCCAACAAACTCTAATGAAGCATACTCTGAACCTCTACTGGTAAACACTGAAAAATTTCTCTGACAGAACAAAATAGAGAACCAGTCGAGGGGGAGCGTGAAGATACTTCAGAAACATCTCAAGATAATAATTCAAATTCTGAAAGTGAATCAGCTGAAGGATCAATCCCAAAATCTGAGTCAAACACTGAAAATCCAAACTCTGAGCAGTCCAATTCAGGGGGAGCCTCAGAGAATGCAAATGGTCAAGAAGAAAATCAGGAGAGCATGGATCAAGGGGGAGGATCTAATACTGATAATAGAAGCCAATTACCAACAGCAAGAAGGTGGACACAAGCTCATACACCTGACTTGATAATTGGAGATCCAGAAGCTAGTGTAAGAACTAGGAGTGCTACAAATAATGAATGTCTGTTTCATGCATTCTTATCTCAAACAGAGCCCAAGAAAGTGGAATAAGCTCTTCAAGATGCTAACTGGATAACAGCTATGCAAGAGGAGTTAAATGAATTTGAGAGGAATGAAGTCTGGACACTTGTACCAAGACCAAAGAATAGATCTATTGTTGGTACAAAGTGGGTTTTCAGAAACAAAACAGACAGTGATGGAGTGATTACGAGGAATAAGGCTAGACTTGTGGCTAAAGGCTATTCACAGCAGTAAGGAATTGACTATGATGAAACTTTTGCTCCAGTTGCAAGATTGGAGGCAATAAGGATTTTTCTGGCCTATGCTGCTCACAAGAAGTTTAAAGTCTTTCAGATGGATGTGAAAAGTGCTTTTCTCAATGGGAAACTTGAAGAAGAAGTGTTTGTTGAACAACCACCAGGGTTTGTAGATCCCAAACATCCAGATTATGTCTACAGGCTTGACAAGGCATTATATGGACTAAAGCAGGCACCTAGAGCATGGTATGAAACTCTAGCTCAATTTCTTTTAGAAAGTGGGTTCACTAGAGGTACAATTGACAAAACCTTGTTCTACTTTAATTCAGGTGATGATTTGCTGTTAGTTCAAATCTATGTGGATGACATAATTTTTGGGTCTACTAATGACAAACTCTGTAAGAAATTTGCCAAGCTTATGCAGTCAAGGTATCAAATGAGCATGATGGGAGAGCTTAGTTATTTTCTAGGCCTACAAGTAAAGCAAACAGATGATGGGATTTTTTTCAATCAAGCAAAATATACCAGAAATCTTCTCAAGAAATTTGGTATGCTTGATAGTTCATCTGCTACAACCCCCATGGCTACTGCAACAAAGCTAGACAAAGACACAGGAGTCTCAGTAGATATGACAAACTATAGAGGAATGATAGGGTCTCTTCTTTATCTCACTGCAAGTAGACCAGATATCATGTATGCAACATGTCTTTGTGCAAGATTTCAAGCAGACCCCAGAGAGCCACATCTAACAGCTGTGAAGAGAATTTTCAAATATCTCAAAGGAACCATAACTCTTGGTTTGTGGTACCCTAGAGAATCAGAGTTTAAATTAATTGGTTACTCTGATGCAGATTTTGCAGGCTGTAAGATAGACAGAAAAAGTACAAGTGGAAGCTGTCAATTTCTTGGTGACAGATTAGTTTCTTGGTACAGCAAGAAACAGAAATCAATTTCCACATCCACAGCAGAAGTAGAGTATATAGCTGCTGGTAGCTGTTGTGCACAGATTTTATGGATGAAGAATCAATTGCTGGACTATGGATTAAGGTACTCTAAAATACCTATTTACTGTGATAATCAAAGTGCTATTGCTATGACAGGTAATCCAGTACAGCATTCCATGACCAATCACATCAGCATAAGGTATCATTTTATCAGGGAACATGTGGAAGAAGGAAATATTGAGCTTCATTTTGTGTCTACAGACCAACAGCTTGCAGATATCTTCACCAAACCTTTGAGTGAAGCTACCTTTACAAGACTGGTAAATGAACTTGGAATGGTCTCTGGTTTTGACTAGAGATACTGGTTAGATTCAAAATCTATACATGATTGATTTTATGCTCATGATTCTTTGCATGTGTTAACTGTTATTTGTACCAGTATGTTAAACTCTGATAGTAAACTCTGTTAGTCATAAAGTGTCAGTCATACTCTGTCGGTTAAAGTCTGAAGTTAATCTCTGATGTTATACTCTGATTGTGATATTGTCTGAAACATTTGGACCAATGAAGAAACCTGTATGAAGCATGATTCTCAGTAAGTAATCATGAATATTTCTGAATAACATATGATCTGATCTCAAAATGTGCAGTAAATTAACACAGCATGATACTGTCTCTATATTCATAGCATCTCTTAGTTTATTGATCCTATACACCGAGTCTGTATTAGCTGTTTGCACTTTCTCTCATAAATTAATTGTATTAACTGATGAAAAGTCTAAACTCTGATAATTAGTTGCAAATATTTCACCCTCCAATCAAAAGATGCCAAAAAGTGCACAAATTCCTTTGAGATCATGTTGTGCCTAGGAAGACCCAGGAACTTATTGTATGAAATAAGGGCTAAAATCTTTGATTTTTGGTGACTAGTGCCAACCACTGATTACTGGAAAAATAAAAATAAAAAAAAACAAAAACAAAAACAAAAACAAAAATCGAAGGGGGTGAAAATAATAAATGTTAATAGTACAGAGTTTAGATGAAATCAGATTTTATTTTATACATGAGAGTTTGGACAACCAGTTTTTACTGATTTATTGTGTGGATTTTATGCACTTTAAGATGCTCTAAATATTTATATTCAGTAAACTATGCTATTTCACACACAATTTTTCACAACTGTGCATTGAGAGAAAAGAGATTATGAATAAAGAAGGAGGATTGCTAAACACTGATGGACTGTGTACTCTACGCTGAGGTAATTTTATTTTAATCTCTGATGATTAAAATTAATTATTTGTTTCAGACAGTTAACAATTTTTGAGAAAACATTCTTGAAACCAAAAGTGTATGATTGGTAACGGTTCTAATCAGTATTAAACAGAGAAAAGCTTGCTTGTCTAGGAAAGTGTAAAAGGCGGTAATTATTGCTATTTTTACTGCACATGCGCATTGGAAACTGTCAATTACTGCTGTCAGTCATTGCATGTGTGCCACGTGTCCCACTCACACAGTTAACGGAGTAAGACAGTTGTGTATTAATGATTAAAAACTGTTCAGTTTTTAATTTCGAATTTCATATTTAAACAATACACACACATACGTCTAAACCTTTCACATCTTACTCCAATTCACATCTATTGTCACACACACATATTCACAAACACTTTTCTACTTTCAAACTCTTTCAAGCTTTCGCCTCTGTTTCTTTGTTCCTCTTTCATATCTTACTAATGGCGACTACAACGTTTGTTTCTTCTGGGTTAGAGTTTGTCCCTAATAACTATGCAGCACCACTAAACACTGCCAATGCACCAGAGGCGTTTCATATGATGCAGGAATTTCTTGCTCAATCAGCAATTGGGCGTGCTCTAGTAGAACCATCAACACTTTATGGTTCACAAATCAAGGCCTTCTGGGAGACAGGTAGTTATGATGATGGTGGTGACTCTGGCAACCCGTCTATCATCTTTGAATTTCAAGAAGCAGAGTATGTAATTACTTCTGGTACCATTCGAACTACTATGGGGTTTCCTGAGTATTCTTCATATACTATTGGAATGGGTGATATTGATCTACTAAGGATGATGAGAGAGATTGGGTATTCTGGGCCCTTGACCAAAGTAGGACAGTTGAAGCGACCATTCTTGCGGAAGGAGTGGAGCTTCTTCTTTGACTGCATTACAAGAACGTTCGGGAAGAAATGCACCAACTAGGATGCTATTCCTACGGACAGTCTGCAAATCGGGTATTCTCTTTTATATGATAATCATTTTGATTTTGCATGACTTGTCTTGAATAATTTAGGGGAGAAAATGACAGAGAATAGAGGGGTAGTGTACTTTTCTAGATTTTGTCAGATTTTATTCTCTGCTTGTGTTGAAGGGGTAGAACTAGTTGATGGAGATGTTATTTCTTGTTTTAAATTACACAAGAGGATATTCTCTGATCTCATCAACAAGGATGTTAAGAAAGGGGTTGTTGGAGAGTTGTTGCTACCTGCTTCTGTGCAACAGTTTGTAAATGATCAACTTGATCCACAAACACAAACTCCTTCTCAATCAGAACCACAACCAACACCTTTACAAACAGAACTTCCTCCATCTACATCTGTTCCACATAAATCCAGTGGTAGGACTAAGCATGTTGGCTCCAAACCTGCAAAGTCTGTTAGACCAGCTACTGAAGTAGGAGTGTCCAAGACATCTGTGCCAAAGGGTGTTGGTCATTCTAAGAAAAGAAGAGCCAATAGATCAAAAACTGATGATGAAGCTGATGTTGACGATGAACCTCTTCATCAGAGAAAAAGAAGATTAGTAGCCAATTATCTTTTTGATAATGTGGATGAATCTACACCAGCAACTGAAGCTGTCCAGGATGAAGCTCCAGAAATTGTTATTCAGGAGTCTGCTGTAAATACTGATAATGAGAACAGGGTCTTTGTGGATAATGAAGCTCCTGAGGTTCTTGTTCAGGAGGCTACTGAAGATGTTGAAGCAACCACTGTGCCTGAAATGGCAAATGCTGAAACAGAGGCTGAAGTTTTTGAGTAAGATAATTTATTTGCTGAGTTTGATTTTGATAATATTCTTGAAGCACATCCTAGTATCAGTGTTTGTGATACTGAGGAAGTGGCAACTGATCAACCCACCCTGGTTATTGAAGAGTCCATTGCTACTCACACAGAGAATCTCTCTGTTACAAATCAAATTCTTGAAATGGGTGAGGAGGTTGATCAGGTAAATGAAGCTGCTATAGAGAAAATGGATGAAGCTATGGCAGAGACTTTGAAAGAGACTACTGTACAAATAGAAGAAATTGTTGCAGAGTCTGTTCCTGTTGAAACAGAGGTTTTTGTAACTGCAAACTCTGAGATTCCTGAAGCTAAAAAGATATATGCTGAGGCTACTGCAGACAATGTTGCTGAAGAAATTGCAGAGCAGATAGCAAAAAATGTCAATGAAGCTAGAGTTGATTTTGATAATGCTGATCACACATCTGTAAACTCTGATCATGCAAACTCTGGGATCAATGCTGGACTTTCAAACTCTGATAGTCATGAGTCAGAACCTTTTCTAAGGGATCCTACAGCAGAGTCTATCAAAGAAAACCAAAATGCAACTGAAGCTCATTTCAGAGAAATGCATTATGCTAATTGGTCAGGAGCAGACTGCATCTTCTCTACACAAAGGGCTGCAGATTTTATACAGAAGTCAGCTGAAGAGATTTCCAATCCTGAGCTGTTAACTCATTTTAAGGCGACCATTGTTCAAGTCAAGCCATTGCACAATCGCTTTGATGAGACAAACAAAGTTGTTCTTGGATTGAGTAATGATATTGCTCTTAAGGATTTAGCAATGAAGCAAGATAGAGCTAGATTTTCATCTCTGATCAAGGATCAAGAAGAAATCAAGAAGAGGCTAACCAATGTTGAAAGCAATCAAGCTGCAATATCTACTAAGATTGATTCGATTGCTACTTCAGTAGAATTGCTGACATCAGTTTTTATTCCTGATGATGTCAAAAAGGGGGAGAGAATACATAAAGACAAATGCAAAAGGACTCCAACCTTGAGACTGAGGGATGATTCTAATGATGGTGGAAGCAGGGGATCTGAAAGAAGGTCAAAGTCTTCTCAAGAGCAAGGGAGACTTCGGTCAAACTCTGCTAGACAGACATACTCTGAAAGAAAACACTCTGGTGGTCAATCTTCTTCGAGACTTAAGAGTCTAGTGATTTCATAAAATCCAACTACTGATGAAGAGATTGCTGCTAAGTTGTTTTTAGAAGAACATGATGGACAAGTCACAATGGAAGATATGGATATTGAGATGAAGCTTCTTACTGAAGAACACCAGAAAAAGATTGAAGCTGGTACATACAAGAAAAAGGCCAAGGCTCCTAGGAAAAAGGAAATGGGAATTTCTATTAAAGAGAATGTGAACTCTCAACAGAGTTTACAATATACAAGGAGGCCTATGATTGCAAAGTCTGATAAAGGAAAAGGTATACTGGTAGAAGAAGGACTGTTACCAAAGAAGAATTATTCAACCTCTGACGTTGCTCAAGTTGAATCAAGGCCAAATAAATCAACCTCTGACGTTGCTCATGTTGATGTTTCTACTAAAGTTGTGACAACCTCTGACAATGCTCAAGTTGTACAAACTCAGCTAGCTCCACAACTCCAAGGTTTCTTAAGACCTGTACTTTCTGAAACTCTAAAGCTAGAAGCTGTGAACTTTTCTCAAACCAGAACAGTACATGGAAAGCAATCTTATGATAAATCTGGATTGGGTTCACACAGAGAAAAGAGAATAAATAATAGTCCTTTTGACCATTCATCACTGGCAGAACCTGGTATTGGGGTATCTCAAGAGAGCCTTGATAAACTAGAGTCTGTTCAGATGGTTTATCATAGAGGGTTAAAGAAAGAGGTACTGTTATACTTTATGTCTGATGGAAGAGTATACAGAATAGGAGAAGCTGATGTTCAATTGAAACTATGGGAAGAGCTTGAGTATGTTCTATATCTTCTCAAAATCAAAAATAGAAGTACTCATAATGCTGCTCTAGTTCTAAGAGAAAGGATGCTGAAAACAAAAGCTATGCTTGGAGGAGGTGTTTCTAGTGCATATATTCCTAAGTATAGAGATGCTTATGGAAAGATTGTTGAAATGAAGAGAAACAGTGCCAAGTTCAATACTGCACTGGGTATAAAGGTTTTAGAATTCAACCTAGAGTCAGACAAATCATACTTTATCCGGCTAGGGAATGAAATGAGGAAGAACAGCATTTATTCTCTGAGAGCTGCCATCTACCAGACTGGAGAAAGTGATCCAGAGCTTAAGGAGTTAAAAGAAATCATGGTGGATGAGCTAGCAAAAGCTGAAAGGAGGCTGCTTATTGACTATCTCAGAACAGTGCCTGATATTGAAGAGATTAAGTAAAGTCTGACTGTAAGTTTTTAAAGTTTTCTGTTCTAAGTAAAAGTTAAACTCTGATATGTTATAAACACTGCATTTGTTATATGTTTTGACATCATCAATTATCTTTTAACTTGTACATTTTTATTATGCACAAGTTGGGGGAGATTGTTAGATATAATTGCTGATGAGTGTTTATCAGTGTTTAAACAACAGGTATTCATCAGAGTTTACTAGAAGCCAGTCAGAGTTTGATAAAGTCTGACGGGGTGAGAGTTTGCTAAAGCTGTCGGTGCTAACATTGAAGATTCTAGAAGCAATATATCTTGAAGATGGAAACAAGCAAGATATATTGAGACAGACAAGGAGACGGAACAGAAGACAGAAGGAATCCTAATTTGATATAATTTGTATAGCTAATTTATAGGAATATCAATTAGAGATTGATTCTATGTAGCTGTGTACTATATAAACACAGATAGGTTAACCCTAAAAGGGATGCGATTATTGAAAACATTATTCTTGTAACCTAGCAGCTCTCTGTGATATTTTACATCACAAAGAGAAGAGTTATTTATATAATTCAGTTGTTGATTCATAAACAGTGTTCTTTATTGTTATTATCATAATTATATTGATTATATATTGTGTAATCGGCCTAACAGAGGTAATGGTGGAGATGATCAGGGAGGTGATTATGGAGCTGATAGGGATACTAGACAGGAACGTCCTAATACTGATTAATCTGGATCTGTATAGGATTCCTCAACTAAGGGGGAGAAGAAAGGAGTAGTTGGAGAAGCTGAAAAAGATAAGGGCAAAGGGAAACAGTCCATGCTTGATGATGCCTACTACTATCATGGTGAACATGATGACTTTGATCCATACAGTATTCCGGAGGAACCTGCTGAGGAGGAATTGTTTGGTGAAAAAGAACCTGAAGTAGAGGCTACATATGATGACTGGGAAAAAGCTCCCTTTGACCCTGAATATGAGAAAGAAGTGATAAGGCAGCAGGCAGATCTCAAAAGAAGAGAAGATAAACTTCAAAGGACAGTTGAAATTATCTCTTAGAAGGCAGATTTGTAAAATCGTGAAAATGTGGAAAAACAACGTCTTCACCGTCTAAAGGTTGAACAAAGGAAAATGGATATTAAACTCAAGTTGGGTGATAGATGGGTAAGATCTAGGGAAATGTTTGCACTCCCTCAGATAGGGACAAATAATGATTGTCGTTTCTTTCAGATTCTTGACAAGTACAGAACTGTCAATCCAGATAATACAATGTACATGAAAGCTTTGGAAGCAGAAATCTCAAGGATTACTACTGGATTTGACCAAGTCAAAAATGAATTGTATATCTATGTCTCGAGTCACAATCAGGATCATTCACGGTCTCACTTAACTTCTTTGAGGGCCGCACACTGTCAGAACTTTGGGTTTTAATGAGCAAGGTTCAAAGGACATCTCATCTGAATGAATTACCTTATGATCAGCTTAAGGCATTTGCTATAAAGGCTAGTCCTCAAGTTGTCAAAGTGCCCTTTCAAGTCAAATTCTATATAGTTAAAGCAATTCAGACTAGTAGTGTAGATCTTGATTCTCTGAAGGTACGAACTACCCTGCAACTGGTAAAGTTAGAGAATATGTAAGAACTTCTGGATTTGCTTCTGAAGAAAATACTGAAGTTGCTGACATGATCTCAGACTACTGCAACATTCACATTCCTAGGTATCCTCAGCTGAAGAATAAGTTGAAAAAAGCTACACCTCAACCAGTCAGACCAACTGGTCTCGTTTCAGAAAGTTATCGTGTCCTTGATAGAGAATTGCTAAGCACCTTACAAGATCATGAAGAAGGTGAGATTAGAGATTAAGACACGTGAACTCAAGCTCAATTTTTATTGTAATATGTTTAGAGCTTAGGTGAATCAAGATAGAATCAATGTAATCATATGTTTAGTCTAGAGGAACATATATCTTGTATTTATCTTTATTGTTTGAATATGGAAATGTTAAATAGAAACCAGAACTTTTTGTTATTTACTTGGCTCTTAACGTCTTATCTTTTTCTTGTTTATTAGTTGAGTTATCCTCTAGGTATTTGGTTGTTATTCTCTAACAAACAAATAGGGGGAGATTGAAAGGCATATGCACTAGCCTATTTGTAAACATCGAGAATTCGACTCAACTTAAACAAGAATTTAATAAGTAAATAATAATTAAACTATCATAGGAATCTCAGAAGATAATATCAGTCAAGAGAATAAAGATTAAAGTCAATCTACAGACTTGAAGTAATTTTACATTGAAAAAAGTTCATTTATTTGATCAAGCCTCAGTGAAGTATTCAAGAAAGTGGATCTATTTTAATGATAGAGATTTCAATAGTGTGATAGAAAGTGTACAGGTTACAGTGTTTGATAAAGGGAAAAGAAAAAGAACCACAACTTTAAGTCAAAAGATGAAGAACAGTCATTGTAGTTAGTCACTCATGAACCAGACAGTACATAGAGTGTCAGCATCATTAAGTGGAAGTTCGTCATTATTTTCAGTGGTTCAAAGGATAATTATGCTATCAATGAAATTGTATTAATTCTCTTTCCATTAATTAAATCAGTTAATTAATTTATCGAAGAATTAATTTATTCCTTAAATTAATTATAAGATTAATTAAATCAGAATTGATATTATAATGTTATGACTTTCAAAACACTGATATGAATTTGTCAAATGAACTGGTATGACTATCCTTGATAGTCATACCGAAAGTCATGGTAGTTCTTTTTTTAAATCATACCGAAAGTCATAATGGTTTAAGTGATAGTAATACTGAATGTCATTCTAGTACAAGTGGAAGGATTTCTGATAGTCGTGCTAGTTCTGTTGATTGTCATACCGATAGTCATTGGTATACAAAGTGGATAGTCATTCCAAGTTCAAATGTGGCGTACATTTAAAGAAAGAAAGAGATAGTTGACTTTATGATTCAGTTGTACACAATTGCAAAAGCAGACAGAAGCCAAAAACATATCATCTTCATTCTTCTCTCTGTTATTAACTCCACAATTGTCGAGCTTCAAAATTAATACAGTGAATTAATTTCTAGACTTAATTGTAACATTCAAACCACTAGAAGTTGTTTACTTGTACTTGTGTGACTATCTAGCGGATCATTATCCCTAGAATTTATCTCAAACTACTTTTTAGTATTCGATCTTTTTATTACAGATTTAAATAATTCATGTTGAATTTATTCTAATTTGTTTTAATTAGTTTGATAATCATTCTCTGTAATCTGTACTATAATTGTAACACCTTTCAAGTTTAATATTAGTTATATTTAACTTGAATTTTGTTTCATTTTATTCCGCATTAATTTGTTCTTGGATTATTATTTCACGAACCGAACAAATTCGAGAAAACAGTATAGTTTGTATTCAACCCCCCCTTCTACAAACTTATCAGGACCTAACATTTGGTTTTGTTGTGTGCAGGGAAACAGAAGGAATCTATGGTACTTAGACAGTGGTTGTTCTAGGCATATGACTGGAGATTCTACCCTACTCATAGAGTTCAAGGAGAGAGCTGGCCCTAACATTACCTTTGGAGATGACAACAAAGGATATACTAAGGGATATGGCTTGATTGCAAAAGAGAATGTCATCATTGATGAAGTAGCACTATTTGATGGACTTAAGCACAACTTGCTCAGTATCAGTCAGCTATGTGATAAAGGTTTTTCAGTTTCATTTTCAGCAGAAGCCTGTGTTGTTTCAAACAAAAAGGACAACAATGTGGTGTTGACAGGCTACAGAAAGGGAAATGTGTATATTTCTGAATTAAACTCTACAAATGCAGATTCAATTACTTATCTTTTCAGCAAAGATAGTAAAGATGAAAGTTGGCCTTGGCACAAAAGGCTGTCACTTTTGAATTTCAAGTCTATGAATGACTTAGTGAAGAAAAGTCTTCTAAGAGGTATTCCACAATTGGAGTTTTCCAGGGATGGACTTTGTGATGCATGACAAAAGGGGAAGCAAAAGAAGGCCTCTTTCATAAGCAAGACAGAATCCTCAATTGATCAACCTCTACAACTTTTACACATGGATTTATTTGGACCAGTAAATGTAATGTCAATTTCTAAGAAGAAATAATGTCTTGTGATTGTGGATGATTTCTCAAAATTTACATGGAATTACTTTTTGCACTACAATGATGAGGCAAGTGAAATCATAATCAATCATATCAAGATAGCAAACAATCATCCTGAGCATCAAGTAAGAAGAATCAGGAGTGATAATGGCACTGAGCTCAAGAATTCAGAAATGAAGTTATTTTGTGAAGAAAATGGAATTGTTCATGAGTTCTCTGCAGCTAGGACACCACAACAAAATGGAGTGGTAGAAAGGAAAATAGAACACTTATTGAAGCTACTAGAACAATGCTAGATGAATCAAGGTTACTTACCTACTTTTGGGCTAAGGCAGTTAACACTGCATGTTTCACTCAGAATATTTCCTTGATAAATCAAGCAAAAGGAATGACTCCATATCAATTGTCCAAGAAGAAGAAACCAACATTGGACTTTCTACATGTCTTTGGGTGCAAGTGTTTTGTACTGAGAAATCAAGGTGAGAATCTTGGAAAATTTGAAGCAAAAGTAGATGTAGCCATTTTTGTTGGATATGCAGCTGGAAAAGCCTATAGAGTTTACAATCACATAATCAACATTGTTATGGAACATGTACATGTTGTTTTTGATGATAAAAGAATTCAAGGTCTTACAGATGAAGGTTTTCATGAAACTCTAAAATATGAGAATGAGGTTGAAGGACCAGGATGTAATGGAGAAGATGATAATGATGCAAGTGATCAGGAAACTCAACCAAGAATTAATGTCCCTTCAATGGATGCTATGAATGGTGAAATTAACATGGAACCATTTATTAATGAATATAATGGTGCATCCGCTGAAGATCATTTTGGTGCATCTGGTGATAGGGAATCCGTTGAAAGTCATCATGATGCATCCGTTGAAAGTCATTTTGGGACATTCGTTGAAAGATCACAAAACAGAATGACTAACTCAACAAACTCAAGGGGAGTTTCTCAAGGACATAATGTATCACATGTTGATCATGAAAATGAAGCAACATCATCAAGTTCAAATCTTCCACCTCAAAGAAAATGGACTAGAGATCACCCATTCGAATTAATTATTGGTGATGCCTCTACAAAAGTGTAAACTAGAAGAACTATTAGGAATATGTTGTTCTTGATGATAAACATAAAACACTTAGTAGAATTTGTGTAAAGTCATTTTGTAGCTGTCAACGAAATGGCATGCTTTGCAGCATTCCGTTGACAGGAAGCTCATCAACGAAATGAGTGATGTAGCAATTGCACTGTACAATACTTCTAGTTTGATATGCATTTCGTTGTAGATATTGGATAGGTTTTCTAAGTCATGTTGACTAAGTACTAGATAGGCAAAATAGGTTGGTTAAGTGTAAATATATTATGCCTTGTAATTTTGCCTAAGTGAAGACATGTCAACGGTATGAAGATTACTCTGTCAACGGTATGGAGTTTACTCATCAACGAAACGAAGATTACTCATCAACGAAACGAAGAATAAAGCTATCAACGAAACATACCTTACTGCTATCAATGAATCATTATCACTTTTCTGAATAGTTGACAAAGTGATAGTGACAGTTTTCTGACAGATCAAAAGGAGATGTGGAAGTGTACTTTGCATTGGAAACCATTAAAATGGACATGGGAAATAAGGAAACATTCCAATTTCCAATCTGGTTATTGAGTGGGATCACTATAAGACTGAAGACAGAAGACAAAGATCTCCAAGGACCATTGGACAAAAGGGATGAAAAGCAAGCTATTGATGGTTACCTTTAGTGTACTTTAGTGTAGCTAAAAATAGTTTTGTAAACTTGGGAATATATATATAACCAAGTGTAGCAGTTAAAATAGAAGTAAGAGAAGAAAAACAAATATATTGTATTAGCTATCTTTGAGAGCATACTTCTCTACATTCTTGTAACTGAGCAGCTGTGTACTTTTTGTATCACAGATTATTTCTGCAATAAAAATCACTTCAGTTGGATCATCAAACAATCCAACTGAAATTATTAAGTGCTTGTGGTTTTTATTTTATAAGTTCAGTTTTAATTTGTAAGTTATTTTTAAGTTTGAAAAATATCAAGAATTGTATTCAACCCCCCCCCCCCCCCCCCTTCTACAATTCTGTTAGAACCACACAAGAAGAATGTCTATACAGTAGCTTTATTTCACAAGATGAACCAAAGAAAGTTGAAGATGCTCCTCTAGATGAGATTGGGTATTAGCTATGCAGGAAGAGCTAAACCAGTTTGAAAGAAACAAAGTTTGGAAGCTGGTACCTAAACCTAAAAACAAGAGTGTTATATGTACTAAATGGGTATTCAGAAACAAGATGGATGAAAATGACATAGTTGCAAGGAACAAAACTAGATTGGTTGCTAAAGGCTACTCTCAGGAGGAAGGGATTGATTATGATGAAACATATGCTCATGTTGCCAGATTGGAGGCAATCGGGATATTCCTAGCCTATGCAGCCCATGCCAATTTCAAAGTCTATGAAATGGATGTCAAAAGTGCTTTTTTGAATGGGGAATTAAAAGAGTAGTTGTATGTCAGTCAACCTCCTGGTTTTGAAGATCCAAATAATCTTGAGTCTGTCTATTTCCCACTCAAAGCACTTTATGGATTGAAGCAAGCACCTAGAACCTGGTATGACACTCTATCACAGTTTTTTTTAGAGAAACACTTCACTAGAGGTACTGTTGATAAAACCCTTTCCTTTAGAAATGTTAATGGCTCTAGTATACTTGTTCAAATTTATGTGGATGACAAAATTTTTGGGTCTACAGATGAGAAACTTTGCAAAAGGTTTGCCAAACTTTTGCAAAGCAAATATTAAATGAGCATGATGGGTGAACTTACCTATTTCTTTGGTTTACAAGTGAAAGAAGGAATCTTTTTAAGGCAAACAAAATATGTTTATGGTCTTTTAAAGAAATTTGACTTAATGGATTGCTCTCCTGCAAAAACACCCATGCCAACTGCCACTAAGCTTGAATTGAATACTAAGGAAAAATATGTGGATATTACAAGTTATAGAGGCATGGTGGGCTCACTTTTATATTTGACAGCTAGCAGACCTGATATTATGTTTGCTACATGTTTATGTGCTAGATTTCAAGCTGATCCTAGAGAGTCTCATTTAAGTGCTATTAAGAGAATTTTCAGATATCTCAAGGGAACACAAAACCTTGGCATTTGGTACCCTAAAGAATCTGGTTTTGATCTAATTGGTTATTCAGATGCAGACTATGCAAGTTGCAAAATTGACAGAAAAAGTACTACATGCACTTGTCAATTTCTAGGAAACAAGCTAGTATCATGGTTCAGTAAAAAGCAAAACTCAGTGTCTACTTCAACTGCTGAGGCTGAGTACATTGAAGCTGGAAGTTGTTGTGCACAAATTATTTGGATGAAAAATCAACTACTTGATTATGGATTAAGGATTGACAAAATTCCAATCTTTTGTGACAACACTAGTGCAATTGCCATAACTGAGAATCCAGTGCAACACTCAAGGACCAAGCACATAGACATCAAGTATCACTTCATTAGAGAGCATGTGATGAATGGTACTGTGGAACTACATTTTGTTCCAAGTGAAAAACAGCTTGTAGATATTTTTACCAAGCCACTTGATGAATCAACATTCTCAAGGTTGTTAAGTGAGCTAGGTATGCTTAATTACTCTTAAATTGTTTTAAATTCTTGCAAGTCTGTAATGCAGCCAGTATCATGGTGATTTTCTTGAGAATTGTTATTCTCAGAAAAAGTTAGAATTTTGTCTAAGTCAAAATTACTCTTTTTATCAGTTGAAAGTCAAACATGTTATTGGGTTTTTGCTTTTCAACGGATACCAGCTATCTGTTTCTTCAACGGATAAGCTGAATCTCAAAAGTTTATTATCTCATCGGTTGATTAGTCGTGCTTTAATGTCAACCATTGAAAGCCATCTCTTTATCCGCCGCTATATATATATATATATATATATATATATATATATATATATATGTATATAACTTCTGTAAATTCGTGGCCATTTTCTCTCTTAATTTTTCTTTTAATAGTTACTTTTTTCACCAATCAGGTAATTTATTTTAATTACTTGATTGTTTTAGAGAATTATATGTGGGAAGTATAAAAGGGTTTTTATTTCTAACAGTTCATTTTTATCTTTTCCCCAAATTCTCTAAGGCAAAAACACTATCTTCTCTCTCAAAGCACAAAGTTTTTCTTTGCAACTAATTTGAATCGGCAATGGCAGAAACAAACAAAGTTATGTCTCTTACAAGCTTTACCAATGAGAAGAACAACTTCACAGCACTTTTGGACTTTGAAAATCACCTAGAGGCATACCCAAGTTATTGGGTAACTATAGGGGAATGACAGATATGTTTACGGATCCCCAAGTTATTAAATAACTTTGATATGATTTTGAGAGACCCTTTGGTTAGTATTGTAATATCCGTGAACTTTATTAATAATATAAATTATATGTTATGTGTAGAATAATTATTATGGAGTATTTGGAGTCTTAATGGTTAAGGTTATTGAGTAATAGTATGTTAATTGTTGTGTCGAAAGCCCCTTTCGAATATCTTTTCATTTAGAAATATCTTCAGTTTTGAGCCCCGTTTTTAAAATTCAAAGGCCCCGTTAAAAGTTTGTACATCATTATTATTCCTTCGTCATTCGTGTCCGAATCATTATCGGAAGATTTCTTCGTATCATTATATCCCTAATTATCCGATACTATCAATAGTATTTGTTTTATTCAAAAAGAGAAAAATTATTCTGTACCCTAATTGTTTAGGGCGATTGATATATCGTTCATATCAATAATACATCTGTTATAGCCCCAGTATTCTTGAGCATTCGTTATATAAATGATATGTATTGATATGGATAATTATCAGTCCTTGTGGATAACTATCACCTCATAAACCGTGAACTTTACTTTATTAAAGATTTAAAGTGATCCAATGGATCAATATCGATCCAAAAATGTCGTTTGGGGTATTATTTTCCACTAAGTATAAAAAGACGAATCGTACATTATCCTTCGTATAATCTGTATTACATATATACAAAAATATAAAAATTCCCGAACCGTGTTCTTCGTGTTCTTGAAGATTAAATTCAATCTTGGAAGTGTTATTGGAATCCAAATCTCAAGTTCAAGTACTCAAATCAAAGCTCTTGATCTCTAGTTTCAGAATCTTCAAACCATATCATCATCTGGTAAGTTTTCAATATTCGAATTAAAATTAGGGTTCTTGTTCGAATTGGGGATTTTCATTCTGTTGATTCTCCGTTCAATTGATTGATTCTCACATGTTCCTAAGGTTCTAATGAGTAGGAATTCATGCTTTAATTTCATGTTTATGTTCGATTTTGAGAAATTCGATTTTAGGGTTTTTACCCGAAATTTCTTTTGAATAGTCCGTTCATGTGAATGATCTGACATAGTTTTTGATAGAGGGCTTTTGTTGTATGTGTTCTTAGCTTCATTTTAACATAAAGAACGTAGAGTTTCATGTAGAAATAAGATAGATCGGAAAATTTGTTTGAGCTCACCGGAGTTTAGTCGGGATTGAAGTTCCGACCATGTTTTTGGTATGTTTTTGGTCGGAATGAATTGCTGAGTGTATGAGGAATGTTTTGGTACAAAAAGCCCCAAATTCTGATGTGTTTTTGAGTCGCCGGAATCTGGAATTGTCACCGCATTCTGGGAAATTCTGGGTTGTTCTTCCCGACCCGTTTACCCGAATTGTTGACCCGGTTTCAATATTCGAAACCCTAATTCATTTTCAGAAAAATGTTTTTGGATTTTATTTTTAAAAATAGTTTAAATATTTATAAAAATCATATTTTTATTTTAAAAATACATTTTTAAATTCATAAAATTTTGTAAAATTATATTTATATATTTAAATTCGAAAACTGATTAAATTTTGTTATTTTAATTATTTTTAATTAATAATTAATTAATTTAATTAATTGGTTAATATTGATTAATATTGATTAATCAGTTAATTATTATTAATTAATTATTAATTGAATCTAATTAATTTAAATTAGATTTAATTATTTCTTGACTTGGTTTAATTATTTAAAAATAGTTTGAGCATTTAGAAAGTGTCAATTAATTTTATATTAATTGATTTAATTGTTTTTAATTACTTATATTGGGATTAATAATCTGATTTTTGATTTAAAAATTATTTGTGACTTATTTAAATTCAAATAAGCATCGAATATTGTTTTAAAAATGTTTATAAGTTCTATATGGTTTATATGAGTTGAATAATGTGTTTTATTGTCCGTAAATGCTTTGTATGAGGGATAGTGTCTGAGTTTTGATAGAACGAGCGTCCGATAAATGCTATTAAATACCCGATTACTTGTTTAGACTTAAAAATGGTTACGAGTATATGTCGAAGGTAGAATGAGGATAGTTAGACTTATTATTATGAGTTGTTTATTATAGAATCGAGTTCCCGAAGCAAGGGAAAGGAGAAGGTAGGATAAGCAAGATAGACCAAAGTCAGCTACGTAGACCAGGCAAGTATCTGTGCCTTTACTTGTTGATTCAATTGATATTGTTTCCAATGATTATGCATGTTACCATCAGAACAATTCAGATTATTCAATCTTTACTCCGTATTTGAGCAACTGATGCTATTTCCTTGAATATTCCTAACTCTTTGATTAATCCACAATCGTGTTGAATACCAGAAACCTTCACTTCAATTTATTGTATTGACTATATCCATTGTTGACCTTCCTAATTGAGTACGTTGTACCATTGAAACCAGTCTGAATCTATTTCTCGGACTTCATTTGATATTGAGCAATTGAAGCTCTTTTGAAACTATTATACCTTTTCAATGTGTACTCATCTTGTGATATTGAATATCAGAAACCTTCACCTTCAATTCAGTTTATATTGATGATAACCATTGATTACCTTCTTAAATGAGTACGTTGTACCATTGAAACCATTCTGAATCTATTTCTCGGACTTCATTTGATATTGAGTAGTTGAAGCTCTTTTGCAACTATTATACCTTGTCATTGTGTACTTATCTTGTGATGCATATTATTGCTTATACTCTATGATAGAATTGGTATGTTTTTAAAATGGGACCAATAATGGTCGAAATAATTTAAGGCCAAGATGGCCATGGATCCTAGTGGAGGACTTTGCTATAAGCAAGTCCGAGGTTGATGCGTGACTGATCAGCAACTCAACCTTTTGATTTGAAAAATGTAGAAGTCCAATTCTAATCCCTTTTACTCCCATTGAGATTGTTAAAAAGCATATGTTTGGCTTAAACCTTGTTGATTCAGATAATTGTGATCTTCCTTTCATTATGGAACTATGATTGATATATATTATGCTTGCTGAGCAGTTGTGGCTCATACTTGTTTTGTTTCTAACTCTATTCCAGTGAAGCGAGAATATGAGCAGACACAACGCGCACAGCAGATAGGAGACCACCTCGAGTGGTTGTCATTGGCAGGGTAGTTGTCTATTTTGTTAGTGAGACTAGATGTCTATCTTTGAACTTTAAGTTGTGTAATATTAATAACTCTGAAAACTGGTTTGTAATATAACTTAGAAGCTTGTTCAATGCCATAATCTGGACGCGGTCTTGGTTAAGGGGTGGTTTATGTTATTATTATATTATGCATGTGTTATATCCAGGTATATTGTGTTTCGTTGGTCGAGTGACTCCCCAAACCTGTGCCCCGGGTTTGGAGGGCGTCACAAGTATCCTATATTATGAAGGTGGAGAGAGGTGATCATCCTCGTACTGGTGATGCTAGAAATTGTGATGACCATTGACTTTTAGGTATCTACTTGCTGGTGCACTACTCAATCTGAAACTGTTTATGCCCGCGTTACCTTGAATAGTTCATGTCAGGTAGCCCTTCTAGTTTCCTAATTCAAACTTAGGATGCAACCAACAACTGCTATATTCATTTTATTTCTTTTCCTTTATCCTCTCATTACCTTTAAGGTTTAAATACGCAGAGTTAAGTTACCATTACTCACCGGAGCGCTTTGTTCGTGCCCTAAGACGACCGGAAGAGGGAACCATTATTCGTCTATCCTTCTAGGTCTATATATATTTTTTATTCTTTCAATTATCTAAGGAATGTTCAATTAATGTTTCCTTAATTATTTGACGAATATTCTTTAACGATTATCTTGATATTCGATTTCTTCTTTCATACTTGGACTCCTCAGTCGAGTTCATAAATATCTAACTATTTTTTTAAACTTAGGGGATCTATTATTTAGAGATTCCTCGTGAATTCTTTTCTTCTATTTAAGATGAGATTTGTAAATTAGACGTTGAAATCGTAGAAAGGATATCAATTTGATATTGGTAGTCCGAATTCAATTCTATTGAAGAATTTGATAAAGTATATGTACGAAGACACCTTTGGGTGGACCGTTTCACTGATGAGAAATATTTGATGGGAGGTTATCGATTGTTCTGATACCAAGAACTTTCTATTCAAAGCGTATATTCTATTCAGAGTTTATAATTACCTTATTCGTCCCAAACTTATTTGCTCTTCTTTTCAATTCACTATCCGAGTAGTCAAAATTTTGTTTTCTTTCCTTCTTTGACTACGATGTTGAGATTTTGTACTAGTAAATTGAAACTAGCTAATTGTATAGGCCATTATGAGTGACTAGTTAATTGTTCTAACTAGTTGAAATTTTAACGATATGATGAAAATCTAGCTAATCATCCTAGCTAGATGCTGCGTCCCAAACTAATCGAACTAGCAAATTTTGTTCAACTAGTTGTTAATGTTTCTTGAAATGGACTAGTTATTGTTTCACTAAGTTCAACTTTCGGTCGAATTTATTTAAGTGAGTTCACAACGCATTTTATATGTAGTGAATTATGATTATGAAATCCCCAAGGGATAATTGATTGAGACATAACAAGGTCGCCCACTCGATGAGAATTCTTACAAAGTTTTTATAAAATATTATGTTGCTTGAAATATTCTTGGTACCATGCAAGTATTTTCCTTAGTATTTGGAAAGAGATATAGTGTTGAAGTTTTAGAACTAGAATAAACGTAGATGAGTACGACAAAGTATGAATCAAGACTACGAAAATTTTCAAGGTCTGTTCGGTATGTTGGAAATTCAGAATGACGGAGTATTCGAAATGACTGATGGTGATACTTTGATTAAGAAATGACTATGATAGAAGCTTAACGAGTGAGAAAGAAAGAACTATAGAGGAATATGAGTTTGAGGACTAATGAGGGAGCCGCATATATGGAAATCCTAGGGAACCCTAGAAATAGAAATAGAATTAGTAAACTATGAAATTATCTTGGTGAACCTTGTTTGCCAATAATGTGAAATTGAGGTTTTAAGGCAACAATATACGTTGATTTATTTTTCCTTCAAAAAGGGAGGATCCGATGAAATTTTGGGAATAAACTGATTGATCAAATACGATGTGCAAATTGATTGAGGAGATAAGAAGGTAAAGTGTGGATTGCCCAGTAAGGGGGAGTTGTCCTTTAAGGACGGAAGTGAACTACGAAGTTTATGATGTTAGTACAAACAAAGAGATTGTTGCGGCAAAAATGTGAAACTTATTGAGCACATGCAAATCGATACAAATAGGGAGATACCAAATATAATGGGCACCCCAATTTAAATGAATCCATGGACGTATTTTTACGATCTCCAGGAACTACCACCTGACCGAGGCATGGAACTTGCCATTGATTTATTGCCATGGGTTGCGTCAGTATTTAAGACCCATATCCATTGCCACCGTTGAGATAAAGGAATTAGCTACTCGAGTACAGGAAATAAGACTCATTGTGTCACATTGGAGCACACCAGTTTTGTGTGCTAAGAGAAGAATGGCAGTATAAGACTGTACTTAGGTTACCAAGAGCTGAATGGACTAACCATAAGGAATAGATACTTCTTGCCAAATAAAGGATGATTTGTTTGACCAATTAAAGGAAACAATTTACTTTTCAAGGATAGGTTTGAGGATAGAGAATCACCCCCTTAAGACTTACCAAAGTGATGTGCCAAAGATGGCCTTTCGCACCGATATGACCATTATGAATTTTGAATTTGCGGATGAAGTCGTTTGGACGGACTAATACGTCAGCAGCCTTATGGAGTTAAAGGATAAAGTTTCTGGACAAATTGATTATTGTATTCATAGACGATATTTTGATGTATCCATGGATTGGATGAATAGAGTTTAAAGGATTGAAGTAGAAGTTAGTAACAACCCCGTTGTTAGAAATACCTGTGATAGAGGGGACTTTATGAATTATAGTTATGCGTCTAAGCAACTTAAGCAGCATGAGATAAGATATCCCACACCTGACTTGGAGTTAGCCGCGATTATGTTCACACTGAAAATTTGGAGACTTCAACTTTATGGAGAAATGTGGATTTTTTTTCTTCCACAATAGCCTTTAGTATATCTTTACATAGAAATGAGTGACGCGAGGTAGATATTATAGTTAGAACTGATCAAAGACTTTGAGTGTGAAACTCACTATCACTAAGGAAAGGCCAATATGGTGGCTGACACTTTAAATAGGCAAAAGAGATTGAGATGCAAATTCTTCGGGACAACTACTAAGAGAAATTGAAAGGATGAAGGTTGAAGTTAAGATTATGTAGAGATTTAGGAGAATATTATTGGTGGCCGGATATAAAGAAGAATATGATCGATTATTAAGTAAATGCTAGACATGTCCGAGAATGAAAGCAGAGACTTAGTGGACTATCACAGCCGCAGAGATTCCAGGATGGGAATGTAAGTTATTGTAATGGATTTTGTGGTAGGATTACCAAGGACCAAATAGAACCATGACGTTAGTTGGGTTATAATTGATTGATTGAATAAGTCTACTCCGATTGTCCCCATCAACGAGAGATCTTCAATGGAAAGGTTTATAAATATTGATATGGAAAAGATAGTGGTGCGACATGGAGTTTCAGTAGCAATTGCGTCAGATAAGGACCCAAGTTTTAAATTCCATATATTGAGGAGAGTTTTTAAGAATGTTTGACAACGAGATTGAACATGAGCACTGCTTAGGATCCGCAAACCGATGGACCGACCGAAAGAACTATTCAGACAATCGAAGTTTCGTTGATCGCGTGCCTTGGATTTCAAGGGTTGTTAGAATGATCCTTTATCGCTGATAGAAATTTCGTGTATCTAAAATTATTGTACGAGCGTGGGGATGCCCATTATGAAGCTAGTTACGAAGAGAAGTATCCATCTCCCCTACGATGAGAAGAAACCGACAAACGAAAGTTATCGGGACCCGAGTTGGTTCAATGAACGAAGGAGACTATGCATCATTCGAAAACAATAGGTAGCGGCTGAAGACAGACCACACATATATGCCGATCAATCTGGGAGAGATAAAGAGTACGAGGCGGAAGACTTCATGTTGCTGGAAGTATCTCCATGACTAGAATCAATGAAGTTCGCAAGTCCACGATGTATTTCGCGTGTCGATGATACGAGAGTTCAGCACCGATGACCAAGAATGCGATAGAATAGGAACGCATAGGAGTACAACCAGAATTTTCTTATATAGAGCACCTGGTATAGATTATAGACCGGAGTGAGTGAGTGTCAATTGACCAAGTTCCATGTGATTTGTGGTGTAAGTCGAACGTGTTTCGACTTTAGACTTAAGTACTAGATATAAGATGATGTTGCTGTATAAGCCGACTTTGTTTGGGTTTCTTTGACCTTTGTTTTGTTTTCAAGAAAATTTTAAATGTCATTTTAGTTTGGTATGCCTTTGTGCATTGTATATTAAATTTTAAAATAGTATATTGCAATCTAGACTAACAAAAAGTGTTGCAAAAATGTGTTGCCAATAAGATATATAGTATTACAATAGGGATAAAAATGTTGCAGATAAATGTTGCTAAAAAATCAAAAACATTGCAATAGCCATCAAAATGTTGCATCATAATGTTGCAAATAAATCAATTTTGTAACATTCTAAGCCAATAAATGTTGCAAAAATGTGTTGCATAATTCTATTGTAACACCTTAAATGTGTCAATAAAACAGACAAAGTGTTGCAATAAAACGTTATTGTAATACTTGACAAATGTTGCAATAAGTACATCAAAGCGTTACTATATGGGTTCGTAGGCAACGGCCGCAAATGCAACACCGAGTTTTGGCTAAAGCGTTACACAAAACTCTATTGTAACACATATGGCGTCTAACGATACACTTTTTTGAGCTTGCAATAGGTCAAATATGGTGTAGTTCAAGGAACAAAGTTAAAGAGCTAGTAAAAATGTTATGATGGAACCAGAGGGTTGGAGAGTCAACCTGGGAACTGGAGAACGTTGTATTGGGGAAGTACCCTCAGCTATTTTCTTAAGATTCCGGGACAGAATCCTTTTTTAAGGAGGGGAGACTGTAATAACCCCAAATTTTGTACTTATTAAAAAAAACCCCACTGATGAATAGTAACTTTTTTCGTTCAGAAAATTTTCAGACCACCCTATGTACGGGTCGGGATAATGAACTTTCGAAGTCGTATTAGTGATCTACTATGTAAATGAGTGAATGCAGAAGCTGTCAGAATCAGAAGAATAGCATTTTCTATTTTCTCCGAAATTTCACCTATTACCGATGGATTAATCATTATTTAAATATATTGGAGGATTTTATATTATCAATTCCATGGATATGGATTTAGTAAAGGTATTAAGATATCAAGAACGTTTACGGTAAAATACTTCGATAGAACACTTAAGAAAACCCTACGAACGTTCAACGAGATTAAGCGGTAACCGAACAACGCGACACTTACTGTATTAAACAAAAGCATAGAAGTAACATGTAACAAGATTAAATCAAAGAATGCAACATTAGGATCATCCATGTGAAACCAAACAAAGAACCAAGCAAGTGGATTAAGAAAGATGCTTCTTTAATACATTTCCAACTTGACCTTTGGCAAAGACGACACAAGCACACTACATCACCATTTCTATCACTTATCCAACCAGACACCCACTTCACTTTATGAAGAAAATATCAAGGAAAAGCAAAGAAAACTTTCCCCACCCCATTTCTTCAACATTCTGCCCAGCATGACCAAGGGAGGAGAAACAATTCATAACTTGAGTTATGCTCATGCTAAAATCGCCAAATATGGACCATAGCTTCCTCACTCCATACCCAAGGTACGTTCAAAATTTCATGGCCATCCAAGTAGTATATCATGGTCAAATATTGGATCAAAGTTGAAGCATGAATAGTGATTTCGAAAATACTAACTTGTGTTCTTGATTTTGTTCTTGAAGTTTAAGCAAACTAAGGTTAGTTAAAGGCTCAATCAAGGATTGTAAGCTATTGTTAGTGTGTTTAAGGCATCATTGAAGGTATAAACTATTTTAACCCTTAGTTATAAATCGATTTTTATGGTTAGTTTTGAGTTAGTTAAGTTAGTATAATTAGTGGATGAATGGTTGATTATGGTGGAAGTATGGTGTTGTTTTGATGGTTGATTGTGTAGATGTTGGTTTTGACTATTGTTTTTGAAGTTCATGACTTATTTGAGATTTTAAAGGAGTTGGTTTGATGATATGGTTGGTTGAACATGTAAAGTTTATAATTTAAACTTTGGAATCACTAAAACATAGCCATCGTAATGCCCGATTTTCCTTAACCCTGTTTTGCTTGTGATATTCGAACCTAATAACTTCTGTCCAATATCACCACTGCCCATGATAGTGTAGGTCTTGTTTCAAGGTTCGTTTTGGTGCGAAGATCATGTGAATCCGATTTACGGTTTAGGAGAAACAAGTGTTTTAATAAAGGATGCTTCGAGAAACCAAACTACACCACTTAACCAACTTTGAGGCAATGATCAAACCCCTTAAGCGACTTATTGGAATGTGAAACATTGTGTTAACATGCTAGGTACGTTTAGGAAGACCCTCGAAAATATTTCGTGGTAAAAGGATTATATTTCAATTTTATAAAAATGCGTGAGCGAGCATGCTCGAGTAGAGGATCTTAAGGAGTTAACTTGAAAATGGACTTTGTACTTGAGTTAGTATATACTTAGTATGGTGAAAGCGTTTAAGTTATTAATCTTGAACCTTGTGTTGATTCTAGATTACTGGACCAACCTTAGACTTACTGCTACTTCGGGATTTCCAGGCAAGTTTACTAACCATTACTCTATTGTTCAGAGTAGGTATATTTTCAAACGTATAATACTTGGTTGTTCAAATATTAATGGGGTTAATTATCAAAATCATGACCAATTACGATGAAATATATCACTTTGGTGATCGTTTCTAAAATCGACTCATTTTTCACACTGATTTCAATCTTATTATCAAAACAGTTATTATCACACTGATTTTTCATTTTCCAACCCTCTCTGAATTTCCTCAAACCTGGAATTTGACTTTGGGATTGATTTCTAGAATGTGCACCTCCCTCCCACCCCTTCCTTCTCCTCAATCTCTTTGGTATACCTCTCAATTTTTTGGGAACAGCTGAAGGTAACATTGTAGCAGCATCACTAAATTCCCAAAATTCCTCTCCTGGTAGAGCTGTTATACTCAATTTATATGTTTTGAGGGTTGACTCTAACTGATTTGATAATAAGATTGAAATCAGTATGAAAAATGAGTCAATTTTAGAAACGATCACCAAAGTGATATATTTCATCGTAATTAGTCATGATTTTGATAATTAACCCAATATTAATGTATGCTCTTTGTTCCAAGTATCGTGCAAGTTTCTCAAAACTCGAAGCTCTAGTATTCAGCTATATTTTTAAACTATTGTTGTTGTGATACAACTGCTACAAATGCATGAACTGTTTTACTTATCGTATAAGCTTTCAAATGTTGAATGATTGTTCATATGCTATTTATCGATATAGATATAAACTGGAGTACATAAGGCTCTACAGTATAGACCGTACTATATTCTACTTATCAAATTATTTGATTCCTGTTTATGCAAGTTTCCAAAACCTATGACTTTCTACGGTTGTTGTGATGAAAAGTGCTTTCGATTATATTTTGCGTATATTATATTGTTGTGGTACTTAAATCTTTTGAATTGTGATAGGTTTATAAGCTATATTTTATGACAGTTATAAGCCGGGTTTTTATAAAGGCTCTTAGAGTAGAGCATGTGTATCGTATTTTGAAACTTAGACCCGGAGTCGGTATATTTTCTTTAGACCATTAAGGTTTATTTTCTGATAAGTATATTGAATAGATATATTGAATTATTTCATTATTCAAGGAATATTCTTTTAAATATTCACTTAGATTTGATTATCAAATATTTATTGAGCTTTTGATTATTATTTAATCAATTATTAATTGATGAATATTATTTGAATATTTATTATTCTTTTAATTAATTTAAAAGTGATGTATATTGTTTAAAAAGTCATCTTTGACCTTCAATGAGTATGAAGAATATTTTCGACCTTTATAATATTTATTTTAATTAAAGTAGGGATTCCCAAATATTATTTTAATTTAAATCTGTCGTAAGAGATGATTTAAATATTCGCTGACCACTCAAATGGGACGGGAATACCTTAAGGATTTCCAAATAGTCTGACTCCCGGGTCGTAATCTTTTATAGAGAAATCTTATCAAATCCTAAGCGGGACGATAGTGGTCAACCCCTTCCGGTAACTTACTCCTCTATTATCCTAGGAGTAACTAGGCCAGAAATGTTTTCAAAAGAGAGACAAGTACTAAGTACTTGGGGAAAATAGGATTACCTTCCGTTTTCCGTGACGATGATTTTCATCTGGGGACTGGAATTTATTGTCATACTGGGTGATGAAATAGTCCCTAAACAGTATGACCCTATGCTCAGCAATGAAATAGGTGCCTATATAGCATAAAGGGCCCGAATGCGGTCAAGGTGATAACCAGTGGGGAGTCGTCCTTCTACTAGTAGAAAAGGTGTTTAATGAGGTAGAGCGACTGATCAACGCTTATCGTAGGTGTTTCCTGTATAGCCCCCATCTTCCAGTTTGGAACCGTGTCTGCAACATTGTAACAAAGGCCGATGAGCTCAGTTACCGATAATGTTGGCAGTATTTTGAGAAATATTCAAAACTGGTATTTTTCAGTAAGCTACCTGATTTAGCTTGATTTAAAAGTTATACTTTGAACCTTTGTCTATGATGTGCTAGCAAAGGGTTTATAAACTTTACAAAAATGTTTAAAGTTATTGTTATTCGCTGCAGATTATATATTTTGGCGGGAAGTGTTTAGACTTCCGATATAGTATCTCGAACTATATGTTATTTTCAGATATTGTGGAATCTTACTATTCCTCGTACAATATGTTGAACTGTATGGTATTTTAACTCAATTGTTAAACTTAATGGTTTTGGTTGTTAGACCAACAAAGGTTATTGGATTTCAGACTTTATAGTTGTGAAACTATTTATTTTATTATGGGATAATTGCTGAGCATTCTTTCGCTCATTCTTGCTTTACTTTATATTAACTTTCAGCAAAGAGAGAACCTAGTCAGTTATTCCGTACTACAAGAGAAGGGAAGTGGAAGATTCAACCTTGAGGTGGTCCAATTCAGAATGGTTAATGCAGAAGTAAGTGGCATGGGTTCAGCTGCTATTAGTGAGATCCTGGATAGTACATTGGTTGTACTCCCTCCATCACATTTTTATTGTCCACCATCAAAAACCCATCTTTTATTCAATCATATGAAATAAACTGATAGTTACCAAAAATTTGTATTGCTTTTCATAAAAATTAACATAATTAAAACATAATTTACCATATAAACTAAAAGTGGACAATAGTTTTGGGACGAACGAAAAAGGAAATTATGGATAATTAAACTGGGATAGAGGGAGTAATAACTAATGTTACTTGTGTGACTCGTTTATGAAGCTATAACTGGTGTGTGTAAGAGATTGGGGTCTTTTGGTGTTGTATTATTGGATTATTGAGCTAGTACATGTATTATTGTTGGAATTGAGGGCATGACAACTCGGATCTCCGATCCCGGATCTGGGGGTGTTACAATAATGATATTGTTACCATGTTTAACTGAATAGGCTATGCTAAAGAGACTAATAACTTTGGCAAAATACAGAGAAATGGCATGAGAAAAGAATGGAGTTTCTTTTGTGATGCTTTCATTAAAGTTTTCTCTGGTAAAATTAGTAACTGGGATGTTGTTACCACTTCAATGTTTGACATGATATACATGCTTTTGAATGATTGATAATTTAACTTAGGTTCCATGGTTTTAATTGAATTAGCTGCTAAGTTAGGTCATAAGGCATCTAGGTCTCAAAACATCTATTTTTCTAGATTTATCATGTTATTAGCTAACCATGTTGATAAGGACTTGGTCATGGACAATCCTGCCAACAAAATGGTATGCTAGGTTCAAAACAAGAGGGTTCTTGAAGATCTGAATAGGAAGAACCTCAACAACACTGTACCATTGGTGTACTTGCCTATCATAGAGGCAAATCAGGTAATGCTAGTATCTTCTATTACTATTACAACTTCTCAACCTCCTATTTCTTTGCCTTCAAGTGCTACAATGGAGGATGGCAATGTCCATCAGGCTCCTACCCAAGTAACCAAAACAAAAGTTTCCAAACCCAAGTCTAAAAGGCCAACCTCAGGTGCTTCTCAAAAAGCACCTGTTGCAAAAACTACTGCTCAACCTGAGGGGAGTGAACAAGTGTTAGTAAGGGGTGAAGGAAGGGGTGAACATGAAAGAACCCAAGGACAAGGCTGGAGAGGTGAGTGAGTCCCAACCAAGCCATCCTGTATCTTCTCAAAAAGATATAGTGGTTGCAAAAGATGTACACACATCCCTAGTGGCATCTTCTAAAAAAGATGTCACTATTGAAAAGAGGTCCCAACCAGGAACACAACACAAAAGGGATAGGGACACCAAAAGCCTCAAATCTATCTCCAAATCCTATGAAAGGAGAAAGAGGGTTAAAACAACTAAGGGTGCACAGGGTTCACACACTGTGAAGACAAGTCTCTGATTTTGTGTCTGCACCTTCACAAATTCAGCTTGATGTGGCTCCAGTAAATGTGGAGTCACATCCCCATTCTCTCAATATCCAAATTGAAATAGATACACCCAACTCTTTAACAATTTCTTTGGATGTGGATATGATAAACACATCAATTCCTAATTCTCCATCTCTTAAATTCATGGAGGAGCCTCACTCTGAAATTGGTGGTCATCATCTTTTAGATGATTTGTTGGACCACCAATCCATCATTTCTGAATCCCTAGTAGTTTCCGTGGCACCAATTATAAAATCAATCTCCACATATTCTACTTTGGTTTCTATTTCAACTGCTACTTATTTTCCTTCTTCAACGGATATCTTTCATCCGTTAATGAGTGTTTCTTATTCGTCGGATATGCCTCACAACAGCCATCCATTGAAACTTATAACTACACCTTCAACCGATATCACTCATCCATTGAACGTCTCCTCTACACTTGACATTCAAACTTCTACAATTCCAGCATCAAGTGTATATGAGTTAGTAGTTATAGAGACACTCCAAGGACTCAGGGTAGGGAGTGACAATACTGAGAGTGAGAGGCTGGCTTGCAGCCAGGCAAAAGGAGAGGGTGTGAATGAGGGGCAAGCTATTTCTTCCATCTTGGAAAAATGAGAGATTGAGGGTTCCACCTAAGTAGGTGAAGGTGAGGATGTGAGAGGTGTGAGCCAGTGGGAGCCCCTGATGCAAGAACAGAGAGAAAATGAGATAAAAGCAGGTACATGAGATATAAGGTTGGAAGAAACAACCATTGCACATGAGTTAATGGATGTCAATGAAGCTGAAATGGAGAGACTAATTCAATTAAATTACCAATTTGAATTAAGTCAAATCAACCTGAATGCTGAGACATTTACTCATCCTAAACCAGTCTATCAAGTCTTGGCTGGACAGGGCAATGTGGAGGCAGAAAGGATGTTGAACTTAGTCTATACTACTGAGTCAATGTCTAGAGCTAAAGAAGAAATCACCAATTTGCCTCTAGGAGCTGGTGAAGATTTTCAGTATGATGGTGAAGAAGACAGTGAAGGTGAAGGAAGTGGTGAAGACATCGGTTCAGATGGTGGTGAAGGAGGAAATGTAGGCCCTTCCACCTTAGAAGGCACTCCTGATTGGTAATTCTCATCAAAATTCACACAAAAGGATGTCAACATGGAGCTCATCAAGCAATATCAACAAGCCTTCACTGAATACAAATCAACCACTCCCACTCAGAAAGTCATCATGTCCAAGTTTATTGTGTAACACCCCCAGATCCGGGGTCAGAAATCTGGGTTGTCACGCTCCATCAATTATAAAATACCTGCATTACTTACAACATTCTAATAATACAACTCCAAAGACCCCAATCACTTACGCACACACACACATAAGTTATAGCCTTGGAAATGAGCAACAAAAGTAACATTTGTTATTACAACTCAAATGTACTATCTAGGATCTCATCTATTATTTACAACCTCTGCCTGAAGTTACAATAATAGACCTCACCGTTCTATACAAGGTTTAATAATACAAACCTACTCGAAAACAATTCTTACTAATTCAGTCTGCAACTATTCTGCTCACACCGGCAGTATACATCCTTCTGAACTAACTCAAGGGTGGTCTCTCCATTCCCTTGCTCTCGTAACACGAGGTGAATCAGCAATGTTTTCTTCATGCTGAAAGTTTTAATAAAGCAAGAATGAGCTAATAGCGCTCAGCAAGAAATCTATCCCAGTTTAAATCTTTAAACCTTTAAGGTAGATAATCCATATAAGATCAAAATTTTAACACTACTAGGGTCTGACCCCAAAATAGTATACCATTCAAAATACTATATGACTTATAATCATACTCAAATACTCTTCATAAATCATTTAGAAATCCTTGGTATCAATATGATAAACCAAGTCTCAAACATATCTTTTTAAAATAGATATTAACATTGGAATCAAGGATTAAAGCCTATCCATTGATTCAAAATACTATACAATTCAATATACTGTATATCTTAAATCCCTTCTCAACATATATACATACATATTTATTTAGATATCTCATATTGTTCAAAATACCGTAAAATAGCAGTAATGAACACATTTTTAACTCTGTTGTGTTGTGATATAAAAGAAGCAAGAATGAGCACTATAGCTCGACAATAAGATATAGCAGCATAATCATATATGTAATCTGATATCATAATTTAAAACCTTTAAAACTCCGTTCATATACAGAACGATATGTTTAAATATTCTTTTCGTCAAAAATGCCGTATAGTTCAAATACTATACAAGAAACATCATTGTTCAATTAATGTCACATTATCGGTAACTCAGCACCTAGGCTTTCATTACAATGTACAACACAATTCCAAGTGGAAGAAGGGGATATACTGGAACACCCGATACACGGTGATCAACCGTTGTATCGTAACGTAACTTTTCTACTAGTAGAAGGACGACTTCCTATTCGGTTATCACCCTGGCCGCATTCGAGCCCATTATGCTACCTGGCACCTATTTCATTGCCGAGCATAGGGTCATACTACCTGACACCTATTTCATTGTCGAGTATGACTTCGTACTACCTGACACCTATTTCATTGCCGATCACGATTTCGTACTACCTGGCACCTATTTCATTGCCGAGCACGGATTATTTCCAGTCCCCTGATGAATCATATCCTTATATCTGGAACCGAATTTAATCGTTGTTCCCCGAGCATAGACTAGCTCGTTGATAGGTATGAACTTATTACCATACTTACTTCCGGAAATGTTGAGGAAGTAATAATACTATGTGGGTTGACTATTGTCAACTGACCTCGATCCTCGAGTAAATCATTTCGCAATCACGACCCGGGAGTTTAGTAAAATATCTTTAGTTCTAATAACTCAGAAACCCAAAATTTATCACTTTTAATGAAAGAGGCAAGTGAAATCATATGTTCACTTCCTGAGATGGATTCCCAATTTTTGATAAGTTCAAATCAAAATCATCATTCGAGATAAATAATTAAAGTAGTTGGGAACCCCTATTACAATCGACTAAATCTTTTTAAGATCAGAAAATATTTTAATAAATATTGGAACCTTAAATAATAATATAAATAAGGTTCTATGATTTTTAAATCATTTTTGTGAATATTTAATAAATATTCAAATAATAAATATTGAATTATGATTCAATATAATTCCACTTAAGTGAATATTTAAGTTAATATTCACTTAATTAAATAAATATTCAAAATAATATTTATAATAATATTATTTAAATATCTCACATTAAATATCCAATAATATATATTGGAATATTTAATCAACATTTTAAAATATAACTGTCCCTGGAACCCTCCAGCTTCTGACAGTATAATCAAGACCAAAATAGTAATTTAACTCCCGGTCTAATATTTTAAAATCATCGTACGACTGCTCTATACTTAGAGCCTTTAAAAACCTCGGTTTATATCTAGTATTTACATAGCATATAAACCTTATATCTTATACAACTTTTTATCAAAAGCGTAAAGAGTTTATAAATCTTCCACAACACTAAAGCATAATATATATCACAAACACAACATATATCACAACAACATCACTTATATGATGTAGGGTTTAAAAGCATGCATCTATCATATGCATATATTACATCTCATCATTTTTAATACCATCACATCTATATACGATGCAAGGTTTGAAAGCATGCATCTATCATATGCATATATTACATCTCAACCATTTTAATACCATCACATCTATATACGATGTAAGGTTTGAAAGCATGCATCTATCATATGCATCATCAGTATATTGTAATTTAAAATACAGCATGGAATGAGGAAACTTGCCTCGGGTCCTTGGTTTTTATGGGTTCGAGAACTTGCCGGAAAATCTATAAACAAGGAAATACTCGATCAGTCCCCTGGCTTAATCAATTAAAGTGCATTTAACTTAAGCACTAACGTTCTATTTACGAACATCAAATGTCTTGCTCTTGGTCACTTATAACCTCATGACATTCCGTAAACTCTTAAGTCAAAAGTTTGGGTGGAAATCTATTCTCAAAATCCAAGTACTTTACCATTGCTAACTCATGGTTTAAACTATCCCCTTAAGGGTATTTCACTTGCGCAACTTTGGTTCTCGCATTTTTATAAAATCGAAAAATCATCATTTTAACACGAAGCCTCCTCGGTTCCCTTCCTAACTGTCCATACTAGTATCCACATTAATATCTCGACCCAATTCTATTTTTAAAGGGTTCGATCACCATCTTAAAGTTCGTGTAGTGAACTACTTAGTTATCCGAAACCGCTTTCACTAAAGCGGATGTTTCTCCTAAACCGTAAATCGAAATGATACGATTCTTTCGCTAAAACAAACTACAAGACAAGAACTACACTATCATGGTCAGTGGTCACACTTGACAGTAGATTAAGAGCCTCGAATACCACTGTCAAGGCAGTTAATAAACATTTCGTCATTACGACGGCTATACATCGAACATTTCCATTTCACAACCAATCCAAACATCCAACCAAGACAATCCATACATCCATATATCATTTAACACTTTAGGACAGTTCATACTAACTCAAGAACTCATCCCTCAATCAACCACAACTCATTCAACCAACCAAAATCATTAAAACATGCATGGATCTCTTATACGACATGTTTAACGAATTATACTACAAACTTAAGCATAAAACCCAATTAATATCAATAGGGCAGAGGTGTTATACCTTCCTTGCTGTCTTAGAGACACTAACAATGGCTTAACTATCCTTTCTTGAGCTTTAAACATCCTTAACTAGCTTAATCTTCAAAACAAAATCAAGAACACAAGTTAGTATTTTCGAAATCACTATTCATGCCTCAACTTTGATCCAATATTTGACCATGCTACGCTTCTTGGATGGACATGAAATTTTTAACGTACCTTGGGTATATATTGAGGGAGATATGGTCAAAATTTGGCGATTTTAGGACGAGTAGAGTTTGAGTTATGAATTTTTATTTGTCCCTTGCTCATGCTGGGCAGAATTTGGAAGAAATGGGGAAGATGAATATTTGCTTTCTTTTCTTTTCTTTTGTCAAAATGATGCTAAACGGATGCATCCAATTTGTGTGGTTATGGTTTAGTTTATTCACCCCCTTGCCACATGTCAACTTGTTGTGGTTTGTGGTGAAAGTGGTGACAACGTGGTGATTCATCACCTTGTCATCACTTTATAACACCTATGTCATCCTCCTGCATCATGCTTATGTCATAATTTGTGTCGTCAATCCTCTTATATGTTGCACTTAATGATATTATATGATACTTCCCCTTCGGTTAGGGTTTAATCCATAATTCGTTACGCTTCTGTTTCGCGATAGGTTCCAGTGATTTTAAAAACGTTTCTCTGTACCAATGTTAGGAGATACTTCCTTGATCTTTCCATTACCTTGGCTTAATATTTGATCATATATTTCTCACCTTGGCTTAAGATATGATCACGGATTTCTCATTCTACATACTTTCTCAAAACGATCAAATCAATACATCCTTGATTGTCCGATGAATAGTGATCAAAATTTAAAGTTGGAATATCCCGATTCTGATCGCATTTACATTCACTTATTCTCCTTATACATCACTAATATAACTTCTAAACATTCATTCCATGTCTTCCATATAGCGTGGTCTGAAAATATTTTTCATCAGCAAATTCACTATTCATCAACATTTACTATTCATCAAAATTTTTTAACTAAGTCCAAAATTTGGGGTTATTACATATGATCTCTCTCCATCTACAAAGGATGTAGTTCCTTCAACATAGAGTTCAAATAGAGGAAGTCAAAACTAAGATAGATGATGTCAAAGATGCTGTGGAAAGGAGAATTGACACAGTGTTTCCACCTCACACTGTTAATCACATCAAAATGAAGCTTCAGAAAGATGACAATCTATCTAAATCTGTGGAGACACTCACTAAGAGGATGGACAAGGTTGAACAACAGATGGACACTTTTCTTTCAAATCAAAAGGTGCAAAATCAACTCCTTCAACAATTGTTGCAACCTACTGGTGTCATTCCAACTCTTGATGATAACAAAAAGGGGGAGAATATACCAATGGTCTCTGAACCAGTAATCACTTCAACTCAACAAATGTCACAAGTTGAGGGGGAGCTTGCAATTATACCTATGTCATCTACTGTGGGGGAACAACCATTGTCACCTCAAATAATTGAAAATCCAAGTGAGTATGAGTTCAAGAAGCTGCCACTGCCTCTTCCAAAGATCAGTCCTAGTGACTTTGATTTCTCTGGCTTGAGTGAAGAAAAAATGAAGGCCAAGCAAGCAGAAGTTGCACAATCTCCTGAAGCTGGGAATTTGAATTCTAAAAGACTAATTTTGGAATCAATCTCCAAGTCTTTAAGCTCTACAAAAATGGCTTCAAGTTCAACTCCAAGCTCAACTTCAATACTAGTATCCTTAGAACCAAAGCCTATCCACACCACAATTCTGAAAGTGCTCACACCTAAAGTCATTTGTCCTGAAAGACTTTTTGATGGTGAAGCCTCATTTCACAAGGAATTTGAGCCTCTTCTAGGTAGTAGGACTTGTTCTCCAACAAAACATCATGGCAAGAACAAACTAGAATTGGATTATCCACTTACTAAGCCTGATGAAAAAAATCTGATGGGAAAGATCATCAAAGAACTAAAGGAGGATACTGATGTGAAGAAAAGGGAAGAAATGATAGTAATTTACTTGAATGGAAAGGCTATGTACATAACAATTAGCCATCCAAGATTTACAGAGGCCAAGAGAGAAGAAACCTCAGGACTGCTGAGGGAAGCTCATCCTAACTCTTTTGAACATCCATATGAGACCTCCCCTGAGAGGCAAGCAAGACTACCTCAAGAGTTATGGGATGAGTTAGAAGATGAAGAAAAAGAGGTTGAAGAAGAAGAAGCTCTTGTTTCAAAGAAAAGAAAAAGAAGGGGCAAGACAGTTCCCAAGAGGAATCCAATCAGGCAACTAAAGATGAAAGAAAGAAGGCCCGTCTCCCCTAAAAAATCTGAAAAAGAAGAAGTTATGAAGAGAACTGAAGGCACTTCTATCTCTCTTGCTGATATTATTGAACCAATAATTCATCCTGATACCACTTTCTATGAGACTCCAGTGGAACTAAAAGAGGAACCTATTGAGTTTGAAAACCTGGTGTTCCCTAAGATCATCCTAGAAGCTGAAAAGAAAAAGAGGGCACCAAGGAAGAAAATTCTCAAGGGACCAGTCAAAATCCACTCTGTACCTCAGATTGTCAAGCAAGTTGTAAACAAAGATGACTACTTATATCAAGCTGACATTCAAGAGTATAGTGAAATGGATCTCTTTTTGGATGAGATAACAAAATTCAGGGGAATTGATAGATATAACAATCTGCCAGAAAGACTTGTGTTTGTCTTCAAAGGTGGTGTGGAAAGAACCTGGCATATGCAAAGAATCCTAGGAGAAGGATACCAAACACTGACAAAGGTATTTTCAAGTATTAAAAGATCTACAGGATTCTCCCAAATTGCTAAAGGTGAGGTGCTAAGGAGAATTGAGGAAATCAGAACAAGTTGGAACTCATCTGATAGTCTGCCTAAGAAACTGAAGATCCCATACAATGGACAGAAGATTCATCTCTATCCTTTCTGGATGATGGAATTCAGGGATGAAGATGGTTGTAGAAGGTTTTTCAGACTGGAGGACCAACTATCTAATGCTAGCACTAAATACCTTAGATGGTTGCAATCTACTCTAAATCCTAAGGTAGTTGAAGAAGACAACTTCTACAGGCAGCTTGAGCAGCAGATTGAGGCCAACTATGCTAAGCAAGGAAAGAAAAAGGTATTGACTACTAGAGGGTAGAAACATAACTAAATTTGCTCAGGTTAGAGGAGCACAACTCTCTGTAAAGTTTCTTTTAACTCACTTCATGCTTTATTTGTACAATTGTGTAGCTTAATACAATTTTTGCATTTCTTTAACTTGTGTAAAATTCTTAAGGAGTGTTTTATTACCTTCAAGCCTTGAATTTATGTCTGATCTTCAACCAAGCACAAATTGGGGGAGATTGTTAGGAATTATGTTGATTCTTGATGATAACTAAATTAACTCAGCAAAATTTTTATAAGTAAAAATGTAGCCTTCAACGGATAGCATGTGTATACAGTATCCGTTGAAGGGTAGCTTATCAACGGATAAGACTCCATGTAACATACTCTTTTTGTTCAGTAATTAGCAGTTGAAGTGTAATTGTTAAGGTTGAATAAATCATGTTGACTATCAACTGATATGTAGAATAGGGAGGCTAATTGTAAATATTCCATGCCTTGTAATTTTACATAAGTGATCAACAGATGCAACCTGAGATCCTTCAACGGATGCAGCCACAACACTTTCAACGGATGCTACAAGATTAACCTCAATTGATGCTAATCCAATAGTTAGCAGTTGAAATTATGAAAGGGACAGTCATGACAAATCAAATGGGTTGATAGAACATAAAGAGCATGAAAACCAACAATTTGGGAAACTCTAGAGAAAAAGAAGCATTCTATTTTCATCTGGTCAATTGAGATGATTGAAGAAGGACAATTAGCTAAAAGACAAATCATTTCAAGGACCATTGGATTACTGTATATTTTAAGTAGTTCAAATTATGCTTGTAAACTTGGGATATACAACCAAGTGTAGCAGTATTTTTGAAGGTAAGAAATCAGTTTAGTTTTCTAGAGCTTAAGCAATATTCACTTGTAAATTGCTAAAGCAAAAACATTATATTTGCAGCTGTGTGTTTTTGTTCAAAAACATCACAGAGATTTCTTCAAATAAAATCCCTCAAGTGGAACAATCAGTCCACCTGAATTTTTAATTCTTGTTTTTTATTTTCTGCAATTTCAATTTCTGTTCTTAAGTATCTCTTATCTGCAAAGAACTGGTAATTTTTAAAGGATTGTATTCAACCCCCCGCCCTTCTACAATCCCGTGATTATATTGTTTGGGAATAAAACCTGTTAGATCAGAATTCAATGATCGTCAGAAGCTAGACTCAACTGATCAGGATTGCTGACGTCATCAGTATTGCATGGTCATCAGTATTTGATCAAGCGTCAGTATCTTATTGATCATCAGGATTCCTACTCAGACTATGATCAGGTTTGATCATCAGGACTTGAAGCTGATCAGGATTCCTACTTCGAGTTATATTTGAAGTCTAGATAAACATGGAAGTTTATTCTATTTGTTCCTGGTTTGTAGAATGCAGCTATCGATTAAAGATATGTTTCTATCTTTGTTATGATTAGGACTTATCTTGTTATTGATAGAGAAGCTGTGTGCACTATATAAACACAGTTTTGGTTTCGATTTATGTATTCATTCGAGAGAGAACATAATCGGAGAGAAGCTCTTAAGAACAGAATTTCTTGAGAGAGTTTTTGTAAGCTAGCAGCTCTTAAGAACATCAGAATTTCTTAAGAGAGTTTGTAACAGTTTTATATCAGATTTAATAAAGCTGTTATCTTTCTTTTCATATTTGTGATATATACATTAAGAAGTCGATTATCTTACTCTATTGTATTCAACCCCCCTTCTACAATAGATTATTACTGGGCAACAATCGGTATCAGAGCAAACTGATTTAATTCTGAATCAGATACGATCTAAAGATGTCGACAACCAAGTATGAAAGCATGAAGATTCCCATCTTGAAGATATCAGAATATCCTACATGGAGGGTAAAGATGCTGATGTACCTGGAGGCTATGGATCCTGACTACTTGGACAGGATTCGTGATGGACCATATATACCAACAAAGTTTGTAGAACGAACAGATACAGTACCAGAACATTATGTGGTCAAAGCTAAAGCTGAATGGACTCCAGAAGAAAAAGCTCATGTACTCAGGGAACCAAAGATAAAGAATATCTTGCATAATAGCCTTGATGCTGTCATGTCAAACAGAGTGATTGCATGCAAGTCTTCAAAAGAAATCTGGGATACTTTGGAAACTCAGTGCCAGGGATCTGCATCTGTTAAGAAAAACAGAAGGGCTCTATTGATTCAAGAATATGAGCAATTCGATGCAAGACCTGAAGAGAGCCTGACTGATCTATATGATAGATTTCTGACACTATTGAACAGCTTATCCTTAGTTGACAAAGTATATGAAACTGAAGATTCAAACACCAAATTTCTTAGAGCTTTACCTGAAGAATGGGATACTCAGACCTCAATCATTAAACACCAGTATGATCTGAACATTGTGTCTCTTGATGAGATCTATGGGATGCTAAGAACTCATGATCTTGAAGTTCAACAGAGAAAGAACAAGAAAAACATCAAGGCAAAGTCAATTGCTTTGAATGTAGAAGCAAAATCAAAAGGGAAAGCTATGGAGGTCTCTAGAAGGAAAGCAAGAGTAGCTGAGTCAGATCCTGACGACTCTTCATCAGATACTGATGGCAATCCTGATGCCAATACTGGTGATGAATCTTCTGATTCAGACATGGAAGAGATGGTTGCTATGATTGTCAGAAACTTCAGAAGGATGAAGTTCAGGAAGAATAGAAGACAAGGCAACTTTCAGAAAAAGACCTTCAAAGCAGACAAAGACAAGTATATCAAGCAGGACAGCAAGGGTAGCAAATTTGACAAGTCAAAGGTTAGATGCTACAAGTGTAATGCTATGGGTCACTTTGCTTCTGAATGCAACAAGACAAAGGCACTCATCACATCAAGCAAGGATTGGATGGACTCTTCCTCAGAATCTGATACTGAGGTAGTTAACTATGCGTTAATGGCCAATGCTGATGTAACTGCTGCTCCTGATGATAAGGTACTAAATACTATCTTTGATTTTGATACTGATAATGCTTCTGAGTTAAGACGTTTTCTAAAGTCATTACATATTAGCTTTAGAAGTCAAACTGCTGAGAATACTAGAATCTTATCTGAGATGTCTGACCTTAGAAAGAGGAATGAGATATTAGAAGCTGAATTTTCTCGTATGCAAGAAGTACAAAAAGAATGTGATAATGCTAAACACATGCACTTAGAGATGACATCTAAATGTACTTCCCTTGAAAAAGAACTTGAATTTGCTAATGAGAAAATCAGAACCTGGACAGACTCTGGTAGGAAATTTCATGAGATTAATACCTCTAAGAATTGGAAAGAGTGTCTAGGATATAAGTCAGATGAAGATAAGAAATTAGCAGAGAAAATTGTCATTGATGAGACAGTCAGTCCAAAGACCTATAGACATGTTATAGACTCAACCAAATCTAAGATTACTCCTGTTAATTTTGTTTTTGGTAAGGATTCCAATTCTATTTTTGAAAAGGGATCTTCTTCTACTCAAGGAATTAAAATTATAAAGTCTAAACCTGTCATGATCAAAGTCACTAAGAATGTAGGTCTATTGTCTCAGAAACAGCTTAAAGATAAAATCTGTGAGGTTACAGATAAGAAAAAGGAAGCTACTGTTAAGAGAAACAGGAATGGTAAAGTTGGGATCAATAAAGAGAATGGTTATAAATATATCCCAAATGCACCTAGAAAGTGTTGTTTTAACTGTGGTAACTCTAATCATCTTGCTATTGATTGTAAAAAGAGTAAGAAGAAAATTGCTGAAATTCCTAAGTCTGATGTTAGGAATAGATCAGTATTTTACAAACCACAGAATTCCTGTTTTCATTGTGGTAGTCTATGGCATTCTATTTATACATGTAAAGAGTATCATGATTTGTACTATAACTTTTATGATCCATTGCCTAAGTTTGAAAGTAGTACAAAGTCTGAGAGAACTGAAAATGTCATAGTGAAGCATGCTTTTGTTAATACTGATACTGACAAAGCAAATCCTGATGGAGTAAATCATGTCAGGACTGCTAAAGTCAAAAAGTCTTCTGCTGTTAAATTTAATAAAATGCATGAACAAGGAATCCAACAAGTGTGGGTTCCTAAACATTCTGACTAGTGTTTTACTATTCTGATGCAGGGTAAAAAGAAAAATGTGTTAGTCATGGATAGTGGATGTTCTGTGCACATGACTGGAAACAAAGCCCTGTTATCAGAATATGAGGAAAAAGCTGGCCCAACTGTGTCTTATGGAGATGGCAACATTGGACAAACCTTGGGATATGGCAATATAATCATTGGAAATGTCATCATTGAAAAAGTAGCTCTAGTAAAAGGACTAAAACACAACTTGTTGAGTATTAGTCAAATCACTGACAGAGGTTATCATGTCCATTTCTATTCCACACATTGTGAAGTAGTCAGTAAAGCAACAGGGAAGATAGCACTAACTGGCTACAGGCATGGTAACATATATGAAGCCAACATTCTCTCAGATACTGATGGCTCCCCTACATGTTTCATCAGTAAAGCTTCAGTAGATGAAAGTTGGAATTGGCACAAGAAGCTTTCTCATCTCAACTTCAGCAACATCAATGAGTTGGTTAAGAAAGAGTTAGTAAGAGGATTACCTAATGTATTGTATACACCTGATGGACTCTGTGATGCATGCCAAAAAGCAAAACAAAGAAGGACATCATTCCAGAGTAAATCAGAATCCTCTATTAAAGAACCATATCACATGCTACATCTTGATCTGTTTGGTCCAGTCAACATCATGTCCATCAGTAAGAAAAGGTACACTCTTGTAATTGTTGATGAATATTCTAGATTCACCTGGGTGTATTTTCTGCATAGAAAAGATGAAACTCCTGAAGTTCTGTTGGATCATGTGAGGATGATTGAGACAACCACAAAGTACAAAGTCAAGATTCTGAGAAGTGATAATGGTACTGAATTTAAGAATTCAAAGATGGAAGAGTTCTGCAAATACAAAGGAATCATTCAACAATTCTCTGCTCCTGGCACACCTCAGCAAAATGGAGTAGTAGAAAGGAAGAATAGAACTCTTATTGAAGCTGGCAGAACTATGTTGGAAGAAGCTAAATTACCTACATATTTCTGGGCAGAAGCAGTCAACACAGCATGCTATACACAAAATCTCACATTGATAAACAGGCATGGTGTCACTCCTTATCAGTCACTCAAAGAGAAGAAACCAAGTCTGAAGCATTTGCATGTGTTTGGCTGTAAATGTTTTGTTCTCAGAACTCATCCTGAACAGCTAGGGAAATTTGAAACAAAGGCTGATGAAGGAATATTTATAGGTTATCCTACATCAAGAGCCTTCAGAGTTTTTAATTTAAGAACAAGAACTGTCATGGAGTCAATACATGTATCTTTTGATGATAAGAAGATAACTGGAATCATTGAAGACTCGCATGATAGATTGTTATTTGAAAATGAAGCTTCCAAGGAACCTGAAGAAAGTGAATCAGAAGCTGTCCATTCATCCAGTACTGACGGGTCACCAAATCCTGATGACTCACCAGGTACTGATGGTGCTAATACTGATGATGCAAACAACAGTGATACAACTAGTAGTGCTAATGTTGAGGGGGAGCAACGGCATTCAACTACAAGTTCAGAGTCAACTCAATCATCAGGACAGAATTCTTCAGATACTGATTCAAGTGAAGATCCTGATAACACATCAGGAGGGCATAGCAATAATTCAGGGAGAGCTTCAAATCAATCAAATTCTTTCAATCTAGATAACACCAATCCAGGGGGAGCATCTACTTCAAGAAACAATTTGACACCAGCAAGGAAATGGACAAAAGATCATACTCCTGATTTGATAATTGGAGATCCTGATGCAGGTGTTCAAACAAGAAGTGCAACTCAGAATGAATGTTTATATAATAACTTTCTATCCAAGGAGGAGCCTAAGAAAGTTGAAGATGCACTTAAAGATGCTGATTGGGTTACTGCAATGCAAGAAGAACTGAATGAATTTGAAAGGAATGAAGTCTGGAAACTGGTACCAAGACCAAAGAATAGATCAATTGTTGGTACAAAGTGGATTTTCAAGAACAAGACTGATTCTGATGGAGTCATTATCAGAAACAAAGCAAGGCTAGTTGCAAAGGGGTATTCCCAACAAGAGGGAATTGACTATGATGAAACTTTTGCTCCTGTTGCAAGACTAGAAGCCATCAGGATATTTCTTGCTTATGCAGCACATAAGAAATTCAAGGTTTTCCAGATGGATGTTAAAAGTGCTTTCTTAAATGGTGAACTGGAGGAAGAAGTTTATGTTGAACAACCTCCTGGTTTCATTGATCCTAAATATCCAGATTATGTCTACAGACTGGATAAGGCACTTTATGGACTAAAGCAAGCTCCAAGAGCATGGTATGAAACCTTAGCTCAATTCTTACTGGAAAGTGGATTCAAAAGAGGTGCAATTGATAAAACTCTATTTTATTTGAATCATGGTAAGGAGTTGCTGTTAGTTCAGATTTATGTTGATGATATCATTTTTGGGTCAACAAACAATAAGCTGTGTGAAAAGTTTTCCAAGCTTATGCAGTCAAGATATCAAATGAGCATGATGGGAGAAATGAGTTACTTTCTGGGTCTTCAAGTTAAACAGACTGATGAAGGGATTTTTATTAATCAGTCTAAATACACAAGGAATTTACTGACAAGGTTTAACATGCAAGACAGTACTCCTGCTTCAACTCCCATAGCTACAGCTACCAAACTTGATCCTGATCAAGGTGAAGAGGTAGATGTAACTCACTACAGAGGAATGATTGGCTCTTTATTGTATCTCACTGCCAGTAGACCAGATATCATGTTTGCAACCTGTCTATGTGCAAGATTTCAAGCAAAACCTAGAGAACCACATCTGATTGCAGTCAAAAGAATTTTCAGATATCTCAAAGGCACTCCTTCACTTGGCCTTTGGTATGCAAGGGAATCAGATTTTGGGTTGTGTGGTTATTCAGATGCTGATTTTGCAGGATGCAAAATAGACAGGAAAAGTACTTCAGGAAGTTGTCAGTTTTTGGGTGGAAGACTAGTTTCATGGTTCAGTAAAAAGCAGAAATCCATTTCCACTTCAACTGCAGAAGCTGAGTACATTGCTGCAGGAAGTTGTTGTGCTCAGATAATGTGGATGAGAAATCAGTTGTTAGATTATGTCCTGTCATACTCAAAAATCCCTATTTATTGTGATAACCAAAGTGCTATTGCAATGACAGGAAATCCAGTTCAGCATTCTCTTACTAAACACATAAGTATCAGATATCACTTTATAAGAGAACAGGTTCTGGAAGGAACAATTGAACTTCACTTTGTTCCTACTGATCAACAACTAGCTGATATATTCACCAAGCCACTACCTGAAGCTACTTTCAATAAGTTGGTGAATGAACTTGGAATGATGAATTTTGAGAATTTCTGAGGGAAAGCTACAGAGAGGAAATCCTGATAACTGTCAAATCCTGATGGTTATTCAGAAAGGTATGTATCTTTGATCAAATCCTGATAGGACTCAATCCTGACAGGAAGTCAACTGGTCAAATCCTGATGCTCAGATGATTGAAGCTGGTATGAAAACCAGAGGTTCTATGCTAATTTGTCATCAACACTCCTGGTAAACTCTGGACAATTAGATTATTACTTAGTCTTTGATTAAGTTTTCAGTCTTAATTATCAATTTCAATTTCATTATTAACAGAGTTTATTATTTATCATCTCTATATCACTTTGAGTGTTACTAACAAATTTTGCAGGCAAGTACAGGAAGCAAACAATTGAGAAAATAGACAAATTTCATTAATACTTGAAGATACATTACACATGAAATATGGAAATTACATATTTGTTTTCCTAGTCTATTTTCTACTCATGAACACGTGCCCTGCAAATTAGCATGAATGCTCCTGAGCAGCTTCACAGTCCTTCAGAACTGTAAGGTCTCTTGTTCCATCCTTAAGAGACAAGAAGAGGAGCTGATTTACTTGAAGGCGGATCGTCACCGTGCCCACCGGGACGCCTCCGTGCCTCCAACTTGCATGACATACAAGCATCACGGATTCTCTTCTTACGTTTCTCAAGCTCTCGGACGAGCTCTTCATCATCTTCATCCTCATCCTCTTCATCATCCCAATCGTCTTCATCCTCTTCATTGACAACGATGAGATTTTCAAGAGGATTCCAATCAGGATTTGCCTGATGGAAGTTATGAAGAAGCACATCAGCCATTGCATTCGCAAAAGCATGATGCTCCTGTGGATCAGGAATAGGCTGAGGTCCCTCTTGCTCTGCAATCTCTGCTAGAGCCTCATCCATTTGTTGCCAAATTCTATCAAGTTCTTCATCAGGTATGTTGTTTTGATTGTTGGCAGCCATTGAAAAACAAAGAAGGTGAAAGGTTTTCGTAAGTTTTTCTCTGGAGAGGGTTTGTGTTTTAATAGATATATGATGATTATGCTTAACAGTTCTCTTTTATAGAGAATGTGTATTAAGGGTGCAGGTCATTTCTACAATCTCAAGGAGACGGTTCGGTTTTCCATAAATATTTTTGCCTCGTTTGCTGGTAAGCGTGTTTTAATTCTATGACCATTAATTTGGTTATTTTTCTTAAACCAAAACGCTATTCAGGATTGTTAAAATAAATTTTGTTTTCTTAAATAAAATTTTATTTTAATCTTATTGAATATTTTTTTTATCCTGATATGGCAAAATATTTTGTGCGGAAATGCTTTTATTCCTGATGAGGTTAGGTTTTTCTTACATCAGAAAATGCCTACTCGTTATGGACTACTTTCTAATGCTATGGTACAAGGACCAACCCACCTTGTTCCTGACACAAGCATGCAACCTAAACAGTCTAAACAGTTAACAACCACCTCTACTGTCTCTCAAAAGACTTTAGTTGTAAAATCAAAGAAATCAGCTAGACCTGATGTGTCTGGAAGGCAATCAGGTTCAAAGGATTTTTCCTCTACACCACTCACTAAAAAGAAGATACAAGGGGGTGTACAAGGGGTCCTGGTCAAGAAAGCTGATAAGGTTGTTAAGGATGTTCCTGTGAAAAGGAAGTTAAGGTTGATTGATGAAAGTGATTCAGAGGATGACTTACCTATATCCTCTGTGATGAATGTGAACAAGGAAGTTGCTGATACTGCTACTAAAGCTGTGGTACCTTCATCAAAACCACAAAAGACAAGGAAATTATCAAAGAGCAGGTATCATATTCCTTTGACAGTGCAAATGAAGGATACTGATATTCAGACATCAAATCCTGATGTTAGTATTCCTGATGCAGCAACAAAAGTTGTCTCTATATCAGACTCTCCAGCCTCTCCATCTCAGATTCGAGGACATTCTTGGGAGAAGGTTTCTACAACTGCTTCCTTGGTTGGTCTTACACCTACATCAAAGAAAAAGAGGAATGCAGAAGAGTTAGTCTATCAGAGACAGAAGAAGCTGAAAGGATCAAGCCTACAAGAACCTGAATTTCAGAGTAATTCAGCAGCTACTGTTGATCCTGCCACACAAGAACCACTCAATCAAAGTTTGGGTGAAGGCTTAGCTAGTGGAATGGTCACACAAGAACCATTTTCTCAAAGGGAGAATGAAGACATCAACATTCCAGCTACACAAGAACCATCTTCTCAAAGTGAAGATGCAGGCAAAGCTACAGCTTCTGTTGCAAGATTGGTCGAGAACATTGTCAATGAGGGAAGCACACAAGAACCTTTAGCTCAAAGTGTTGAAGCAGCTTCTGAACCTCAAGCTCCACAAGAACCATTGGTAGCAAATACTGATGCAAGCATATCAAATCCTGACGATGTTCATCCTGACGCTAGTGGTGCTCCTGATACTGAACCTATTTTGATTCAGCCACTTCGTTCAAGACCAATGGATCATCCTATCTCAGAATCACAGGATAAACTGAAAGAAAAGAGAAGGAACAGCTTGCTACAGCACTCAAGATTAGTCTTGGAACTAATTTTGGTTCATCAAGTACATATATGGCTAGCAATACTTTCACTGGGAAAGATCAGAGACAAGATTTTTCTACTCCTTCCTTTGATCCTGCAGAGGCATTTAGACAGAATGAATGGAACAATTCATGGCACAATTCTGATGAATCTATCAGTTTTTCTTCTGCTATTGAACATGCTTATAATGCAGTGAAGTCTATAGAGAATCAAGACTTGAAGAATCATCTGAAGGCTACTACTCTGTTATCCAAAAGCCTGAAAAGTGAGATTGATTCTATCAAGGGTTCAACTGAAAAAGTGAGGACTGATATCTTTAATAATTTTACAAAGGTGCCTACTACTTTTCAACTAAGGGTAGTGGAATCCCAAGTGAAATCTGTTGTTTCAGAACAAACCTCAATCAATCAAAGAATTGATTCTCTGGATACTAAGGTAACTGAAATTCAAGCCTCTCTTTCCTTAATTTTGCAATTATTGTCAAATCCTGATGTAAAAAAGGGGGAGAAGGTTATTCAGACAAAATGTACACCTGATCTAGTATTAAGAAATAATGATGATGATACTGGAGATGATGGTGGTGACAAAGCGATACAAGGAGAAACCTCTGATGCTGTTGTTATGAAGACAATCCAAACTTCTCAAAGTCAAACAACGCAGTCAACTCATGTTTCTGATTCTGGAGTTAAGACAGTAAGAACATTGGTGCAATCTCAGATCCTGACGGAAGATCAAATCCTGACACCTGGTCATGGACAAATTCTTGCTACAATTCCTGAAGGTGATGAAGATGTGATTATTGATAATCCTGAAGATGCATCAAATTTATTCCAGAAGTTTTCTACAAAAGACGGCAGAATTGTTACTCTATATCACACTGATAAAAGAGTTCAACAATTATATGCAAGAAAAGCACTCTCTACAGCAAGTGAAGAATATCCAGATCTCTCACATGAAGAATTCTTGAGACTACAAAGAGAGACAATGGAAAGCTATACTGCTCCTGCTAGAGGTAGAGGAAGCAGAGGTAGGAGAGGTGCTAGAAGAAGTAAAAGAGGTTCTTCAACTCAAATAGTACCTAGACAGACAAGGTCTAGAGGATTAAGAATTGAAGAAATTCCTGAACCTATTCAAACTCTAGTAGTTCCTGACAGATCTACTTTTGGTGATGATGGAATTGTTGAAGAAGAACCTGAATTGAGAAGAAAATCAAGTAAATCAACTCTCAGCAATACAAATCAAATTGAAGATTCTAATCCTGACAATATTCAAGATCCTGACGAATCTGAAATTCTGCAAGAGGTTGATTTGATAATCTTATCTACTGTTGTTGATTGTCACAACAAAGAAGTAGATGAAGAAGAAGAAGCCATAAGAAGAGATATTACAAAGAGAACATATGAAGATTTTAATCTCTATCTACAAAGGCTTAAAGTTTCAAATGAAAGAAAATGGAGAAATTCAAGCAGACAAGAATCTTTACTTGAAAGAAGCTACGCTCATGAAAAGGAGAAATACAAGAAGTGGAAACATATTAGCACATTAAGTTGTGATACACCTATCAATTTTCAGTCTGGTGGAATTATTACAAGCGCTTCAAGTGTTGTTGATTTGTCTGATATGGCTAGATCAAAAACACTCTGGTTAAAGATGTTTTCAAATCTGAAGCAATTGTCAAGTAATTCAAGAGGAGGTATTGGACACAGAGATGGTGAATATCTGAATATGTCATATGTTGATCCTTACTCCTTGACAGAAATTGGAGGTACTTTAACTTCTGAAAACCTGAACAATTTATTAGCTGTTGATATAGTTATAGATTGTCATGATGGTTTTGAAAAGAAAGAAAAGTTTCTGTACTTCATGAAAGATGGTAGTGTGAAGATTTTATCTATTCAAGATCTGCTGATGAAAACTACACAGGAACTGAAATATGTTCACTATCTATTAAGATGGAAGAACCAAGTGTACAAAGTATGGGCTGACATGATTTTGTCAACTATAAGAAGAAGACTGGATGGAAACAGTAATTTCGATGGTAATTATATTCCCATGTACTTAAATCAAAGAGGTCGGGATGTGGAAATGCAAAGGGGTACTGCTGTTAAAGAAGTAAATTTTGGCATGACTCATCTTTCTCTCAATCCTGATGGGAAGGAAATTGCTTATCTTTTGCTTGAAGAGCACAGTCTACAGAGAAACTCCATACAGAATCTCAGAGCAGCTATCTACCAGATTAATGAGGAAGATGAAGAACTCAGAAATCTTAAGGAAAGACTGATTCAAATTCTTGAAGAAAAAGAAGAAAGTTTATTATTCAACTTCTTGAAGATGAATCTGTTCTATCACAAAGCTTAAACAGATAAGTTGTTTCTGAAGATACTCGTACATTTTGATACATGTTTTTGACATCATTGAATATTTGGAATCTATACTTTATTTTACAAAGTATGAGATTGGGGGAGATTGTTAGATCAGAATTCAATGATCGTCAGAAGCTAGACTCAACTGATCAGGATTGCTGACGTCATCAGTATTGCATGGTCATCAATATTTGATCAAGCGTCAGTATCTTATTGATCATCAGGATTCCTACTCAGACTATGATCAGGTTTGATCATCAGGACTTGAAGCTGATCAGGATTCCTACTTCGAGTTATATTTGAAGTCTAGATAAACATGGAAGTTTATTCTATTTGTTCCTGGTTTGTAGAATGTAGCTATCGATTAAAGATATGTTTCTATCTTTGTTATGATTAGGACTTATCTTGTTATTGATAGAGAAGCTATGTGCACTATATAAACACAGTTTTGGTTTCGATTTATGTATTCATTCGAGAGAGAACATAATCGGAGAGAAGCTCTTAAGAACAGAATTTCTTGAGAGAGTTTTTGTAAGCTAGCAGCTCTTAAGAACATCAGAATTTCTTAAGAGAGTTTGTAACAGTTTTATATCAGATTTAATAAAGCTGTTATCTTTCTTTTCATATTTGTGATATATACATTAAGAAGTCGATTATCTTACTCTATTGTATTCAACCCCCCTTCTACAATAGATTATTACTGGGCAACAAAACCTTTTGCTCCAGGTGGTTAGGTGTAGACATAAGAAACTTGATGTTCAATTCCTTTGTGTTGTAGACCTTGCCATTCATCTGTAACTCAGTGACAAGTCTATGAAACCTCTCAAACACTTCTGTAATGTTTTCTTTGGGTTGAGCCATAAAAGCTTCATACTATGTGATCAGTATTTGCTTTCTATTTTCTCCGACTTCCTCTGTACCCTCACACAATATTTTAATATCATCCCACATCTCCTTTGCATATGTACAAAAAACAATATTTGCAAACATAGACAATTCCATAGAATCAATGATAATAAGCATGAGATGACTGTCTAGTGCAACCTTTTCCTTTTCACTATCAGTCCATTTAGAGATATCTTTAGCAACATAAGATTTAGGAATGATAGTGGTACCAAAAGTAGTACCTTGAACCTCTTGTTGTGGAATGAAAGGACCATTTTTTAGAATCTCAGGACACAAAGGGTTTGCAGCCTTCAAGAACAACAACATCTTTATCTTCCATAGATTGTAATTCTCCTTACTGGACTTTGGAACCTTCACTATGCATGTAGTCTTTTGTGAACTCATTTTGGATCATTCTCTATTTTGATCAACAGTCTGCTCTGATACCACTTGTTTAGTATGAGTTTCACTTGAAGATAATATAGAAGGGGGGTGAATATATTATCTGTTGTTTATTTGATTATCTTCGTTTTGAATCTTGATTACTTGTAGCTTAAAGTTGTATGTTGTAATCGAAATATTTGCGGAATAAGAACAACACACAATTTCACTTTAAATCCAATATTGTATTAGATTAAAAGGTGCTACAAACTGTGAATTCAAAAGATGAATTCTCAGCTTCATTTTTCTCAGAGAGATACAACTTTGAATGTTATTAAAAACTTACAACTAAAGATAAGATAGTTGTGTACTTATAAAATTGCACACAACTTACTTTTACAAAACTAGTAATAGACAAAAAGATTGTCAAACTCTATCTATACTATTTTGGTGAAAATTGGCATCTTGTGAATTTCTCTTGTCTTGCATGTTGCCAGATCCATATCTTTAGTTGTTCTCTTGACTATCTCTCTAAGCTTCTTTGTAGGCTTTTCTATGTGCATACTGCAACGATTGAGACATTAAAGATGCCTTGGTTTTGTTTTGATTCTTTGTCTCCAAAAATTTGTTTGTTGTAGATAAGAGATTTTGCTAAGTCCTTAATTCGATATTTTTGGAATGACTTGATTCGATAACTTTACTTCTCGAATCAGTTATGACCACTTCTCGAACCAACTTCCTTAATACTTCTAGAATCAGTGTATTGACTTCTGTAATCCAGGACATCTCGAATTAGTGTATTTTGACTTCTCTAATTCTAAACATCTCGAATCAGTATAAATTAGTTCTATAATACCAAACATCTCGAATCTGTGTATTTTGATTTCACGAATTAAGACATCTCGAATTAGTGTAGTTCCACTTCTCAAATCAATACATTTGACTTCTCGAACCTTCAATGTAGCACTTCTCAAATTGACGACTTCTCGAATTGTACATTCTGCACTTCTCTAATCATTTCTTAGCCAAATTTCAATCTCCATTTCTGCAACTCCTTTATTCTTCAATTTGTCTTCAAATGTCTTGAGACATGATCTTGTGATCTTCTTCCAAGTCATATTTAGGACTTATTTGATGGTTACAAACAATGAGATTACAATTGAACTAAGTATAATTGTAGAACCTTTGGAAACAAACAAATTCAATATTATAGGCTTGTTATTATATATTTACATGAATGTTTCTATGACTAACATATTGAATAGTAGTTGAAATATAATATTATCGTTTGTGTGCAATTTTTTTTGTACTTCACAAATTTTAAATTAAATTATATTCTATATAATAATAGTAGTTGTTTTTATTAATATTTATGAACTTTTTCAAATTTTGAGGATAAATAATTCCCGGCCACTCTAAACAAAAAGTAAGTTTAAGAAAAAAAACGACCGCGTTAGCTTCTTTTTTATTTTATTTTTACCAAGAAAAAACTCAAACGAGCCCAACATTAGGATGCAAATCGACAGATTTAGCTTCCAATTATTTGAAAGATAGGAAAAGGAAGAAAAGCAATTGGGCGGACGCAGCAGTCCTGAAAAAATTGCAGGCAGAAGGATTAAATTGCACGCACGGTTTCTTCTGCTCCTTTTGTCGGGGGCTCACTGACTCACATGCACCTTACTTTTATAACTAGTGCCAATAGTCATTTCCAATTATTTCATTGTACAAGTAGATACCCTTTACTTTTTGTTATTCATATACCCCTTCGTTTCAACACCGTTAAAGTTTTCCTACATTTAACGGTAAATATCCTATCCCTTTTAATCCTTTAGATCCTCAATCCAATTTATTATGTATGTCTTGGTCATGTAAAATGTTGTTTGCATACAAGTACAACTAGCAAAAAAAGGAATGTTGTTGCATGCAAATTCTCGATTGGCGCATTCCCTGCCAACAGAAAGGTTGAAGCAAGTTCTCTCATCTTGTTTTGACCAAAATTCGAACACTCAACATCTCGTAGAGTGAGCGAGGAACATGCCGTTATCGGATAGATTAAATCGTTCCTAGTGTACTTTACACGGAGAAAGATCAGATAACGGGAATCGCCATCCTTGTAGAGAGAGAATGTATATGTAGCCATGTAGTTAGAGGGTGGTAGGCTTGGAGGGCAATGTTTATGAGAAGAGAGTGGGCTACTGGATTCAGTGAGTTGGCACCATTACTACCGATTATTTAACTTTTACTCCTTACGTTTCGTCCAATTATTTACATTTGAGAGAACCATGAAAATAATTAATTTTAATATTATAAAACTTTATTATTTTTGAAAAGTTTTGAAATATAAAAAATTGAATGAAACATCCAAAAAAAAAGTGTAAAAAAATGGATGCGATTGAGGGAGGATATATTCTTCTTCACAATTCACTCTGCCTCATACCTTTGTCTAATTGTCTTGTTTTAATAATTTACACGAAATGTACACCCACACGACTATTCATGCCTCCCCTCCCGGCCTTTGACTATGTTCACTCTAGTTTTTTTACATCGGAAAACTGTATGTAGGACGGAAGATTAGTACTTGAAGTAACTTTTATAACTAGTACATTACTCCCTGCACCTATCTGCACCTATCTACTGTAGTAAAATAGTATTTCATCTCTCTCTCTCTTTCTGCAGATGTCTGTTTCCCATAAGTCTGTTACACAAACTGATAAACATATGGGAAAAAGCGACACACACAGAGAGAGAGGAGAGAGAGAGAGAGAGATTGAGAGAGGGGGGGGGGGAGTGAGCCTGAGAGAGGGAGAAAGAGAGAGGGAGGGAGGGAGAGTGAGCGAGAGTGTGAGAGAGAGAGAGAGCACTGATCATGTAGTAGAAAAAGCTCCATGAATTGTAACTTTCCATATTCTGAGACAATAAGTCAATAAGTATTCTCAAGTGTGGAACATATGTTTATAAGTTGAATTTTATGACTAAGACCTAATCAATTGTTTGAACATATGTTTAGCAATTAAAAAAAAAAATTGAACAAATAAAAAGGTAGACAATCTATCTCTATATATCTACTAGGACAAAATCAACAAGGACAGTGCCAAGATTGCTAGTGGGCAAATGCAGTCATGACTCATGATTGATGGAGCTGATACATATTTACTTGAACACATGCACTAGCAAGCAACAGATGAAATAAATTGACAGGTTTATAAGCTTTCACAGATGCGACCATTATATACTAACTCATGTCAATTAACTACCTAGAATTAACAACAAATACCATTGATGTGGACATTTACATAAACATATATAAATATTTACTTTTATTAGCTCATATATAGTTCTCTGTGATGTCAGCAAAACATATAATAAACCATGTAAGCAAGTTGGTTATGATTTACTCACTTCTTTTTATGATAAATGTGAATAGAATGATGAATAAACGCTCAAGCACACACAGTACCCTTAAGAGCACACACGACAGTACCCTTAATTCCACGATATCCTAAAACATCGACCTTCTGTTGTGAGGATCCGAGGGATATCCGCTAGGCTAATTTAATCTGTTCTCCTCTTGCTTTATACATTTTCTACAATCAGTAGTGATGCATTTAAAACAGTATATATGTTTTCCAATCCTCCTTTAGCTTCTTCTTTCTTAAACCTAATTAAGCTCAGCACATACAGAAAGATGTCATTTCTTATGGATGAACCCTTTAATAATTCACAATAATATGGGAAGGCAAGATGGACTAGCTATGTGTAAGTAAGTTTAAGAGTAAATAGCATTTTGCACCCCTTAACTTTAATTACTTTTTCGATTTGATCTCAAACATTTTTTGTCGACAGATTGCATCCCTCAACTTTGGATTTTGCTTTGTTTTGCACCCCTTTACTCATTTTTTGTCCAAAATAATTGAATTTACTCTTGTACATATTAACAGTAATAGTTATTATTTAAACTTAATGAAATAATCTTTCGATTTTACCACTATACATATCAACGGTGACAGTTATTTTGGACGAAAAATATGATTAAAAAGATGCAATACGAAGCGAAATTTAAAGTTGAGGGATGCATTATGTCGACATTAAAAATTTGAGACTAAATCAAAAAAATAACTAAAAATAAGGGGTGTAAATTGCAATTTAGTCCTAGTTTAATAAAAAACAGGTAGGTGGCCTAGAAAATGTGGATAACAGAAAAAAAAACTTAAAGAAAGTTGGATCAATGTAGGCATTGTCTGCCCTGTGCTCCTATTCAGATTGCCAGTTTACAAACCACAATTAAAGCCTTATTATATTTGATTAAACTATTGGTGATTGCAGAGTAGAACAGCTTCACATAGGGGACATGATATACCTGTTTTTGTGCCACCATATTGGATGTGATCCTCAACTAGAGCTTCTGTTTTCTAACTCATGTAATTAATCATAAAAGTATTTTGTTAATTTGTGTTATATATTCTAGACAAGGCCGTTATTTGATGATATTTTTGAAATTCAATGTAAAATACAATCACTAATAATTTACTCTATTGTAGATTATATTTGGTTAATAACACGGAGTTTGACAAGTCACACAATTTTACCTATACTGATGACAACTTATTGACTTCAAAACAAGACAAAAGATATACAAATTAGCTAGCTAGCTCTCTTGCTAACTTGGTACCTACAGATACACATGATATAACCTGTTTGAAAATTACTTATAATTTAAAAATTCAATACATAACTCCTGTGGGAAGTTTATGTGTCACTTAATTATATATATATATGCTTCACACATACACTCATACATACAAATATATTCTCAATTCAGCACTATATGAACTGACATTAATTCACTATTTGTACAACAGTGCAAGAAATTTCGTAATCTTCATCTTAATTTGTACAAACATAAATCTCCTTTCAAATGCTTAAATTTTGTGTTTAGTTACTTAAAGAAGCGCAACCCCCCTTGATTTGCGGATAATGTTGGATCCAATTATACTTAACAAATGAAATCTAAACAGCACCACCAGTGTTGCGGGAGGAAGAATTAGTTGAAAAGGACTCAGAAACTACCTCATCCACTTCTCTCTTGTGAAAATTCCTATGGCAACCGCAAGCTGCACAATTAAGAGCTTCGGTGGAGCCTTCTTCTCCATTAGCCATGAATTCTCTGCATCCATCTACAGCATAGCCTCCGATATTTGCGGCATGATTCTTTTGACATTCTGCGTACCTTACACTTCTCACCACTGAAGTGCTGGAATTTCTGCCTTTTGATGGTCTCACCACTACTTGCCGCTTCTTCATGATCTTAATTACTTGATATATTGTGCAACCCTAATTAGTTTTCTGAATCAAAATAATTTATTCGACACCCAGATCTATATCAGATTCAAGCTAAATATGTGTATTTATATATTGTAAACGAGCACTGCAGGAAGAAGAAAAAGGGCAGCTAGCTCACTTTGGGTGGCTAGTCTTCTTACGCTAACCCTAACATGCTTTAGTATTTATCTATGGTATACAAGTGCTAGTGAGTTTTCACTCCCCACCTCGAAAATAATTGTTAATTCTATAATTGCGCGCTGATCAATAATTATGGATAATTATTTGTGCGAAATTTGTTTGTAATACAGAAAAAATTACAATAAAAAAAATAGTTGGCCTTGCTATATTTACCAATGTCCAGCTTGCTCACCAGTCAGAGACTGCCACGCCTAATGCGTATCAAACAATTATAGGAAAGCTATGCACCAGTACCCTGAAAATTCTTTACTAAAACATTTAAAAACGAAATAGAAAGAATGTATAATATTACTACTTTGACATCAACTACTGACATGGCTGCAGCTTAAGATTTGGTCTCAACCGATATTTAGAAGTGTAAAATTAAAGATATTTAAAATTCAAACTAGCACTTAATATTAATGATAGCTCATATAGTAAGATTTTAATTTTGTCGTTTCAAATTCTCTGAGTGCGACTTTAGCTCATTTCTAAAATTTGTTAGGACACTTAAATGTAAGACATATGAACTAATTATTCTAAAGTAATATTGTTCAGTAATTAAAACAATTTTAAAGTGACAAAAAAAACTTAATAATATACAAAAACCAAGGGAAATAATTTCCCAACAATTAAATAAAGAAGACACTGCAGTCTAGCCGTATTCACACGGAAATGCATTTGTTTGGTCACAAACCGGTAGATTTTTCAAAACTACGGTAAAACAAACCCTGATCAATCAAAATTTCAAATTTCATGCTGAATTGTACTACTGAAATTTTAATTTCGAACTTTAATATAGAACTGAATTTTCCGTACCACTGGTATACCTATAATTTGACGATTTTTACTTAATACAATATAATTTCTCTAAAATAATGAATATTCTTAATATCCGAAAATTTATCATTTTGAATATGCTATTTTATAAAGAATTTATACAGGGGACTACTGTTAGAAAAATACTTAATACAGTAACAAACATTAATTTTGAGTTTCCGGCAGGACTGATTGATTATAAGTTAAGCTTTCTATTAATTAATAATTCCACTTTTTCTTTTTTGGTGTCCGATAAGATTCTTTATAACGTAGTGGGTCCAACATGGTTTATATTCCCCGAGTTCTTTACATTGGGGGACAGGGGTTCGGTAAGGCTTCTATAAAATATATTTTCATAAATTATTTTAAATATTTTTTTGTTCTGAATAAAAGTATAATGTTTAAATTTTTATTTAGAAAAAGAAAATTTTGAAAATAAATTGTAGAATTATACGCGTTTAAAAGCGTGTCAAAACTGTAAATGAGAGGGAATATATTAACAGAGCATATATAGCACTAGATCTAGCTTGTATGTATATATATATAGGTCTTTCTTTATTTCTTCGTAGGCAAACATGCATGCATTATATATATATATGATTGCACATATTTTTTGAGCCATTCAAGTTCTTCCACTTGAAACTCATCGGTACTCTCGACTCGAATAGCATCTCTTCTGCTTTCTGATAAAGAAGGCAATATATATGTTACCCGATTCTGATATGTACTTTGTTTGGTGCGTCACGGCATTGTCTAGTGCTCATTTCTCGTTGCTATCATCTGTGGAAAACTACGTACTGGCTATAGTTTTTGTAGCCGACCAAACACTCCTTTGCATTTCTGATACAGTTGAATGCATTCTCTATTAAAATGATATTGTTATATTGGTTAACAAGGAACAAAGTGCATCATTTTCTTTATTAAAATGGTATAGCTATATTCAATTTTAATGTGGTTAACAAGGAATCACTTCTAGTAGGGTGATCCTTATTTTTATTTTTATTTTCCTTTTTCACGTTTAAAATGCCTTCTGCCCTATTGTAATACCCAAAAAAATTATTTTGATATTTTTTTATGTCTTTTTTGTTTCATACACAAGTTTAAAAAATAATATTTTTATAAAACAAATATTAAATAAAAGGTTCTATTTAGGTCCATGAAATTAATTATACAAAAAATTATTGTGACAAAATTAAATTTTTTAACACAAAGAAATTATTTTGAAAAAATTAATCATAGAGATATATTTTTTAGGTTACTGAAAATGGTAAAGAAATTCAAAATTTATATAAATTTAATAAAGAGAATCACGGATAAAAAAGACATAAATTTTTCTTTGAAAGGAAAAAAAAACATATTTGTCAATGAGTTTTTTGCTTTTTTTATTTTGTCTACTAATGCTACCACAATATTTAATTACAAAAGAAAGAAAAAAAGCAAGGTGAAAATCAAACTTGATCAAGTTATATACAAATACTAAAATAATTATTTTTAATAATTTAAATTAAATATAAATATATTTTTATAGAATTTTTTATGTAAAAATTTGTTAGTATAATATTTGTTACCATCATTAAATTAAAAAATAATTTTGTGAGTTTCGTCTAAGCATTAAAATTATTCAATCCAACATTTAAAATTTAAGATAGATCAAAGACAATAAAGTGAAAACCTAAATATTAATATATTTTTTTCTTCAGCTTTTCCACTTATATTAGAATTGATGAACGATCATTAAATTAATTTTATAACTAAATCAAAAAATATTAATAATTTTTTCTTCTGTTTCTGGGCTGTAAATTTGTCAAATCTAGTTTTTACATCTTAAGATATAACTATGTCCTTTTTTTAAACTTAAAATATAACTAAAATAGCAAAATCTAATAAATGTTACATTTTTATTATTTTAACAATAACTTAATTATTTTGTTTCAATTCTTTTGAATTTAAAGATTCTATGTTTTCTCCACTATAATAGTAAAATTAATATAATAAAAATTTAAATCAATGCAAAATTTAACTAATATGAAAATAAAATTAATAAAATTGTAAATAAATTTATACTTTTTAAATATTTTTAAAATAAAAATTTAAATCAATGTAGAAACTTACTAATATGAAAATAAAATTAATATAATTATAAATAATATTATACTCTTTTAATTATTTTTACAAGTTATTAATCAACTACTAGTTGTTTCAAGAATAAGCTAATTGTTTCAACTTATTTTCCAAAATGACCCGGAGCAAAAAGTAAGGTGAAAAAGAAAAAAAAATAAAAAAAAGGTCCACTTTATTTGTAAACAAAATAAAATAAGAAAAAAATACATTTACAAATATGCTTTTCTTTCTTTCAAAGAAATATATATGTATTTTTTATCTGTGAGTCTCTTTATTTAATTTATATAAATTTAGAATTTATTTATCACTTTCAGGGACCTAAAAAATATACCTCTAATTAACTTTGTTAAAGTAATTTTTTAGTGTAAAAATATTTAATTTTGTCAAAATAATTTTTTTTTGTATAATTACTTTTTTTTGACAAAAAATATTTTATCAAAATATTTTCATGGACCTAAAGATAAATATTTATATAATATTTTTATATAAAAGTATTGTTTTCAAAACTTGTGTATGAAAAAAAAAGACAAAAAAAAAGAAGATAATAAAATAAACTTTTTTGACTATTTTTTTTGACTAAAAAGGAATGATTTTATTAACTTGCCGAATCAACCTCCAAAACCTCCATAACATCAATAGGGACATCTCCCCTACCCTAAAAAAGCGCAATCTGGGAAAGAATATGAAACTCTTGCTAGAATTATGAGCAGTCATATTAGCGGATCGTTTGACAAAAAGTAAACGAAATTGTGTTTAAATCTCGAAGTATACTTCGACATTCATCAATGATGTGCCCAAATGGTGACACCATTGCTACCTTACTGCGAATAGCCTGCTACCAAACAGTTAGACTCAAGCTCAACCATCGGTCAATTCTTCGTTTTGATCCAGCTCAGCGCCTCCTTAATAGCCATTGCCTCTGTCAATTCTGAAGAAACTGTCCTCTGTTTACTTAAAGTTTTGGCGTGTAGCAACTTCCCTGTGTGATCACGACCCAATATCCCTATACCAAATGCATCGGATCCTTCAAAAATTGAGGCATCAACCGATATTTTGATTTTGTTCTCCTGTGGTTTGACCCATTTAATAGCTCCATCCCCATCTTGCAAAGTTGGGAATAAAACTGTGTTTGAAAAACTCTGGGCTTGCTTCCATTGTACAAAGTATTGCTTTTCTGATGTTACTACATAATTCGTAGTCGGGTGTTTTTGGTTCCAGACTAACTCGTTTCGAGCCTTCCAAATTGCCCAACAAATTGTCACTAACTCCGCCCTACTGTCCTTGTCACACATACTTAAAACCTAAGAAAACCAGCAGTAAAAATCCTCCCCATTCGATATCTATAAGTTTAAACTTGCCAATTGCCAACATTGACCTGCAAAAGGACATCTGACCGATACATGGAAAATGGTCTCATTCTCTCCCTTACATACTGGACATATCTGATCGATATGAACAAACTTTTGGACCAAAATAGTTTTAGTCGGAAGCACATTTGATAACTTACGCCATAAACTGTTATTGTCTTCCACTCTCCATAGATCCTTTTGATCTTGCAACATTTTGTAGGCACTACGCACCGAATAGTGTCCTGAGGTTTCTTTACTCCAATATAACTGGTCTTCAACCCTGTCTTCAGCGATAGCAGTATTTAAAATACATCCTTGGTCCCTTGCGTTGAACATATCCTTAATGATTTCCTCATCCCAACTACGATGATTAACCTTCATTAGAGAAGACACCGTATAATCAGCCAATCCCTGAGAATCTGAAGTCACATACGGGTTATGAGAATCAGCTAGCCACGGTATAACCCATTTCGCACCTGCTGCAATTACATGACAAGCTTCCCAAATTCTGCGTGTTGGTCCTTGAATATTGCAGAAAGGGGGGGGGGTTGAATGCAATATTGATAAATCTCAATCTACGCTTCAACAACTAAAACTAAGATTTAAGTTTATCAGTTTAAAGATTGCAAACACAAGTAGACACAAGAGTTTTTCTCACAAAATAAATGTTTTATTTATTTTGCAAAGTGTTGCTACAGCCTCAAGAAAAATGTCAGTTTTCTTGATCTTCAATTTCTCGAGTGATACACAGAATGAGTTAATAGATAGTCTAAGTAAACTAATCCTATCTATATCATCACGGGTTTGTGAAGCTGTTGTCGTTTTCATGTGGCAGCTTCTTACAAATTGTCTACCCGCGAGTCTTAACTAAATTGCTATACAAACAAGTTTATTATTACTGGAAAAAGCAATCTAGATACATTCTATATTTAGCTAACACAATTCAGTAGATGTTGATTTGTCATACTCTTGAATTGGTGAGCTTTGTCATGTGATCTCTCAAGTTTCAGTCGTAGTCTTGCAGACCTGTTGCAGTGTTGGGATACTGCAGCACGCCTGTTTCTTGAACATCCAAACTGTCACATGTTTGACTGGGTAGATCCCCAATATAATTATTATCCATTTGAGACAGTATCCTGATCTTCAAGCTTGCTGTCACAAGAATGCACTTTTGGTGACAGTAAGAAATCCCCGCAATAGATGCTATCAGGAGTTCCAAGCTTGTTGTCAGATTAAGGTAAAGTTGTTGTCTCAGGGCTTCCGCCAATGTTGCTGTCAGAGTGGATATACTGTCGTGACTTGCAACATGCTCTCTTCTTGTAACCTTACTGTCAATGCCATGACAGTAACATTTATTCTTGATGTCTTCTTAGAGCACTTCTTGAGGCTTGAACAAACAAATGAACTTCTACCAAGATGTACTAAGACTTTATTTAACAGTAAACAAAATGGTTACAAGAACATACTCTGGTTGTGACAGTATGTTCATACTTAATAAAAATTAAGTAGTACAAAATACAAAGTTAAATTGTCCTCTAAGCTATCACCCATAAATCCTAACAATCTCCCCCAATTTGTTTTTATGGACAATAACAACAAATTTACAATTAATGCATGCTGACAACTTAACTAACAAGATCAGAATAGATAAAATTTTCACTTAGCTTCAGATTTCCTTTTCTGTCTTGCTTCATCCTCTCTGTTGAGAGCTTCTTTCAGAACTTCCTTGAGTCCTTCCATCAGTGCTTTTTCATCAGGAGAGATGGCCTCATCTTCAATCTCATCAATGTACTTTTGGACTGCTTTGGAGAGACATACTTTAGCATCCTGGAGATCTGTCCACAATTCTTGACCAAAGGCAAAGGTTCTGAACTTCAACTTGCCTTCAACAAGTTTAAATCTTCTTCTAGGATATGCATTCAGGGTTTTTCTTCTTGATTTGTCCAGCTTCGAGTCCTCACCCTTTCTTCATTGAAGAATGTCCTCAATCTCAAAAGAACACAGCTGTTCTAAAGGATGAATTGATCCAATTACCATGTAGAGTAAGTCTTTCAAGGCACTTTTTTTGAGCTTATGAAAACTTCTCACAAGGATCTCTTCCCTTATGAACTTGATCCTTAGAGGATTCTCTAGCATGCAGGATTGGTAATTGGGTCTTTCACTCTCTACTTTGTTTGCTTCTTTGCATTTATTCAAGAGTGAAGCTTCCATATCTTCAGCAGTCTCTTTCCCTGTTGGATTTGAAGGTCCTTCTTGACTTGGTTGGGCTGGCACCTCTACTTCAGGAATATCATCTTCATAATCAGCTATTTCCTCATCAGACTCCTCCAACAAGTGAGCAATGTCAGCATCATCATGATCTTCAAACATACCAAACTTCTGATAAAATTCCATATCTCTTTCATCCTTGTACTTCAGAACATGTTCCATGACACTGTTAGGTACATTGGCATAGCTTTGGAGTAGCTCCACCATTCTGTCCAAGAGGAAGTAATCAATCCTTCTCCTGACTTTTGTTCTTACAATCATAGGAATATCATTCACAGAGATTGACTCAGCTTCCATGATGAAGTCTTTATAAACCTTCATTGACCTTGATGAATCCCACCAGAGAGTGTACATGCTTGCCTCCTGATTGGCATCTAACTCCAATTCAACATTCCTGATTTCTTTAGATTTGGCATGTAATAGTTCAAGAGAGTTTTGGTGTTTGATTTGAATTGGTTTCCTCAAATTTCTGCCAAGTCCAGTGGCCTTTTCCTTTCCTGAGTACTTTGTCTTTCCTTTCCTTGCTTTAATAGTCTCCTCAGGTTCAGGTTCCTGTCTAGAAAACCAAGCTCTTGCTAAGGATTTTGTCCTCTTAGGTTTGACAGTTGGCTTGATCTCATCCTTGACAGCATCTTCTTCGACAGTGTCCTTCATGACATCATCTTCCATGACAGTGTCTTCTTTGACAGCTTCTTTCAGGACAGTGTCTTCCATGACAGCTTCTTTGGTGACAGTATCTTTTTCAGCATTTATATTATCGATAGCACATATCAAGATATTTGCCTCCAAAGCTTCACGTAATTCAGATTCCTCTACTTCTGTAGCTCCAACATTTTTTTTTCTTGCACAGGAGCTTCTTCTTTGATTTCCTCCTGGGATTTAGTTCCAGCATGCCCAGAAGTGCTTCCACTAGCATTTCCTACTGCTTCAGTTCCTCCACTTCCATCCAACTCATCATCATCATCAAAAGAGATATCATAAGAACATCTTTCACCTTGATCAGCTCTTTTGGAGTTTGCTTTGGAGATCATCTTCTTTACTGTAGAGCTCAGTTCCTTGTCTCTCTTCACCAGCAATTGGGGAATTGCTTTGACAGCTAGAGCTCTCTCCTTGTTGACTTTTGAGTTGAGAATCATGTCTAGCACCTTCAGAATTGCTCTTGACTCCATTGTGGAAGTGCCTCCTAGACTCATGTATACACATCTCCTGCTGCCATTTCTTATGGTAGTTTCATAGTAGACACATAATGGATTGGTGTAGATCTCTGGAAGTTTTTCTGAGATTAGGTTCAACATTTGCAAATGCAGAATCTCATTGAAGGATGTATGGTTTGCCTTGACTTTGGATTTCATCACAGTCAACACCTTTGCTGGAAGGTTCTGCAACAGCTGCATAGTGATGAACATAGATATGCCATTGTCCAAATACACATCAATGGCCCACCTCTTTTCTTCATTGATCTTCACACAGACACTTATGATTTTCTTCTTTAGTAAAGTTGAGCAGTTACTCAATTTTCTGCTAGGTTCCAACATTGCCTCCTCAACTATTCTACTGAAGTCATCATCATGATTGTGCAGTGTGCTCTCCCTGTAGTCAACCATCAAAGCATTAGCCTCTTCCTGACTAAACTCTGTTCCTTCACTCCATATGTTTCCTGACAAAATGTATTCAGGTAACTTGTATTTTCCTTTACCCAGCCTATTTTGCTCCTCCTGCTCTCTCCACTTCTTTACAAGTGCACTCTCCTTTGGTTCTGAAGTTGGCTCTCTTATTATCACAGGAGGTAGTACTGGTCTTTTGGATGGAGCTTTTCCTTGTATTGCCTCCAGTGCTTCTTTAGACATCAGCACTGTTTCTCCAGCCATCTCATACTCAAAGAGATTTTCAGCTTCTTGCTCCCCCTTACTTCCTGAAGCTCCTTTTGCTCCCCCTTTCTTCTTTACTCCCCCTTTTTCTTTGAAGATACTGACTTCTCCTTAGCTGCAGGCTCCCCCTTACTCCTTGATTCCTCCTTAGAAACAGGCACCCCCTGAGATGTAACATCTTGTTGTGGGACAGATTCTGATCTTGCCCTTTTCTCCCCCTTAGGTAAGTTGGCAGCACCAATATTGGTAGATAGAACCTGAATAGCTTCCTGAATACTAGAGAAACCAGAGGCCACCATGGTAGACAGGCTTTCAAGCTTAGTTTCCATGGAGATACATATGTGCTCTAGGGCTTCCAGCCTGAGTGCAGTAGAGGGGCCACCAGTTCTCCACCTTCTTGGAGGGGAAGGGAAAGAGTGGGGCATGGAGGCTGTTGGGGTTCTCACACTCTCAGTTTTTTTCTGAGTGATCTCATCACTCCTCACAGAAGAACTCTCATGGCCTAGGGCTCCCTCAAATTCACTCTGGACATGCTCAAGTCCCTCACCTTTTGCCAGCTCATTTGGTTGCCTCTCATTTTTATGTTCACCTCTCATTTCTTTTATCTCTCTTTTCTTTTGCACACCCTCACTCATCCTAGATGCATGGGTATGAGCAGTACTTACATGCATTGAAAGAGATGGTTTAGAATGTACCTTTAAGAACTGAGACAGTGGCACATCATCATCAGAGACATCCTCAACAGTTACAGCATCAAAATCAGGCTGTGCCGAGGTGACAGTAGCTTTTCCAGAAATGTTACTGTCAGCTGAAGGATTGACAGTAGGTTACTTTACAGTTTGGACAACAGGATTGGTTGTGACAGCAACTTTGATTGAGTCCTTGACAGCAAGTTCACCTGTGACATCAACATTTCCAGAGTCCTTGACAACAGCTGAGGCTGTGACAGCATCTTCCCTAAGGTAAGATGCTCCTTGGAGATTGAACAATGCATTGGCTATTTTGCTTTCTGGAAGAGTTGTACCTTGTTCTTTCTCAGTGTTTAAAGGAGTGGTGTCCATCTCACTTTGAGAAATGGGTTCTTGTGGACCACTAGATGGGGGCTTATCCATGATTAGAGATGGATGATCAAAACCTGAAGGGTTGGGATTGTCCCCCTCTCTAGGTTGTGGAGAAGAACCAAATGAGTGAGTAGGGAAGGAAGAAGGTGAAAGTGGAGAAGAGAATAATGGCTGCTCCACAGATGGAACTTGTGAAGCATCAACTTGGGAAGTGAAATCCTCACTGTGTCCTGACTACATGTACGATTCTGCAAGTGGGGGCTCCTCATGAGTTGGAACATGAGGTTGTGCAGACTCTGTACAGGGTGCCTTGAGAGACAGGCCAATTTCAATAGATGTCCCTTGTGGAGAAGGAACATCTAGGGAGGTGTTTACTACCCTATTATCCTCTACAGTCTTTTGAGAGACTGCAGGGTGGCTGACAGTGGTTTTGGCCCTCTTAGCTCTCTTCTTCTTAGGCTCAAGAGGAACCACTGTGGGTTCTGTTTGACTACCTTCCTTATTTTCTACACTAGGTGCAGGAACTCCCTCTTGACTCTCAACACTACCACCAACATTAGTTTCTAGGGGTCTTTTTCTGGATTCTTGTAAGGCTTGTCTCTGTACTTTGGGAAGTCTAGAGAACCTAGGTTGAGTGTATGGTGTAGAATGGGGGTTAGCTGCATTTGGGTCTAATCCAACCTCATCCTCAAGAGTGAAGGTGTCATGCCCAGAGGGCAATGGAAAATCAAGGTTAGGCACTTGATCAACCATGTGTTTGGTGAAGCAGAGTGAAATATGTGCATTTAAGTTCTGTGAAGTGAGAGTTGTGTGTGTATTTCTTTTCAAAACACTGCACACCTCTAAACGAGGGGCATTTTCATCAAAATCACATAAGGAATTAATGCACAACATGAGAAAGCGAGGGTAGAGAGTTACCTTCTTACCTATGGCAGCCTTGAGGTGTGCCATGAGTAGCTTTCCAACATCCACCTTGTACCCATGAACAAGAGAGTGAGTGAGCTTCCTGATGTAAGTGGGGATTCCATTCCAACCAGTAGTCTTTGTGGAAAACACCTTCACCATAACATCAAGAATCATGCTCCATTCCTTTCTCAAATACTTCTTGTCCATCTCACCAAAAGGGTACCATTTTGTTGTTCCCTCTTCAATAATGGGTCCTGAATACCCAATTTTCAAGAAAAGCTTCCTTAAGGTCTCATCACTAGCTAGCTCTGTGTAGGTCTTTCCTGGTTCAAGTGCAATTCCTAGAGCTGCATTGATGCCTTGAATAGTGAGAGTGTAATTGTGATCTTTGATTTTGAACTGGATGGTGGTATGATTTTCATCTCCTTGAGCAACAGCAGACTCCCAGAAGTTCTCAATCCTGTCTAGGTCAAGAACAGGAGTTGAGGTGATAGCATACCCGAGATAGGACTTATTCAGGAAAGAGATAAGCCCTTTGAATTCTTCACCAGCATCACTTGGAGAGTAGATGCCAACAAAGTTGGTCTGAAAAATTGATTGTTTGGGTGTCATTGTTGGTATGAGAGAGAAACTGAGTGTGTTGAGTGAGTAGAGAGAGAAATTCAGCAGAAAGTTGTTTTGCTTTTGGTTGTTCTGTGTCAGGTTTGGTCTTGTCTGATTAACTGATGTATAAAGGGCAGTTCAAGCGTTATGCTGAAAAAGGGGATATTTGGAATCGTGCTAATACCCAATAACACCACCACGTGGGTTACTCCCTTTAATTTCTGTCAACGTGGAGGTTGAATTAGCAATTTTAACGGTCCATTAGTGTTGACAGTAACCTGTGCGCTGAAACAAACTGTTGGTGACATTTGGGTGATGACAGTAGGTTTGTCTTGACAGTAACATTGTCGCGAAAAACTTACTATCATCGTTAAGTACTTCAATGACAGTACCTTTTAAAACTCTTGACAGTATGGTATTCACTGCTGTCAAGAAACTAACTGTCATGAGATTCCGTGACAGTTCTTTTCTTGATGACAGTAACGTTTGAGGAAAAATAGTAACTGTCATGAATTTTAATGTATGTTGTCATTAATGTACTTAACTCAATAAACACCATTCATAATTATGCAATATAGATTACAGATTCATTATTCAGGCACATTAGTTCAATCATTTAAACAACACAGACACACAGCAAGTAATAAGGAACTACAGAAGGAAATTGATAAATTTTATTAAAAAGGAGGGTTAATCTACTACAATTGACAGATTCAACTATTCATTACAGTTTTTCTTAATCAATTCTAGAAAATTTGCCCTAGCCTCTTCTTCTGTAGTTCCTTCTTCCTTGAGGAGTGCTTGATACTCCTTTGTCCTGTTCTTGCCACTTAGCCTCTTCAGTGGCTTTGGCAGCAAGTTCTTTCTCCTTTTCTTCATCGAGAAGATCCTCTATCTCATCAAATAAAGCTTTAACTACTTCTTTAAGTGGAGACTCAGTGCTAATCTTAGGCCTGTATTCAATTCCTACTTTGTTTTCCATTTTATCTTTTCTGAATGATTCACTAATATGACATAAGGTTCATTTTATAGGCATACTAGGTAAAAGGGAGATAAATGGTCAACAGTTCAGAGTACCCATACAACTACCACAGATTGCAATTAAGATACATGTTCTCCACTAATCCAACAATTAACACACAACAGCCAATTAATGCAAAGTCTTTGACCAAAGATTTCAGACTTTGAGGTTATCCAGGTTAATGACACAAAGTTTTATTACTGATAGTATGACTAACACAAAAATCAATTTAGCAAAGTCATAGCAAACATTCTGTCAAAAAGAATAAGAACTTATATGATAGTAACTTCTCATGACAGTAACTTTTAGGTTACTGTCACTGTTAGAAATGAATACCACTTAGAAACTAGACAGAGGGGGGGGGGGTGAATGGATAGTTTTGATATTTTTCGATTCTTGAAATCTAAGTAAGCTGTAAGAGATTATGTTGTGTAAAATATGGAATGAACATAAACAGAACACACACACACAATCACTTTAATCTACTTTGTATTAATCAAATTAAATACTACAGCTCTCCAGAATTCACAGATGAAATTCTGGCTTCTAAACAAGAATAGTTTGTATCTTGTTTTCTTACAGAGAAAGAGTGCTTAAGATAAATCTATGTGTATTTCTCTCTTTGCTAACAGTAGGGTGTGCACAATATATATATTGTCCTATACAAAACTAGTGCACACATACACTCAATTACACAGTTGCCCCTAACTGAAAGTCCAACTTGTCCTGCCATAAGAAGTTCACTGTGTCAGGAAGGACCACTGCTTTTCAGAGTCTTTCCTGTTCCTGTAGTTGCTTGTCTCTTATCTTTCTCTCCAAGTTTAGCTGTAGATTTGCCATCTGTTCTTTGGACCACCTTACCAGAACAGATGCTTCAGTATTTGTCTCCTTTGAATTTTGATTCTGTACCTTGATTTGTCTTGTTATAAATGGCTAAGTGTTGATATCGTGAACTCCAGCATTTTCCTGACTTCACGATGTATCCTTTGAAGACTTCGCGACATAGCCTTTGGAGACTTCGCGATATAGCCTTTTTGAGGACTTCGCGAACTAGGCTCTTTGAGGACTTTGCGATCTAGGCCTTTTGAGGACTTCGCGATCTAGGCCTTTTGAGGACTTCACGATCCAGTACATTTTGACTTTGCGGAATCAACACTTCACGATATTAGTAATGAAGACTTCACGACATAGTTCATTTAGGACTATGCGATCTCAGTACTTCACGACATGGATATTTTTAGACTTCACGACATAGCTTTATTTTGACTTCACGGTATAGTGACTTAGAAGAACTTCTGCAACTTATTTCTTCATGGCCTTATTCATCTCCATCCTGATGCATGAACATTTCTGAACTTCTACCAAGATAATTATTCCATGGCCTATGTACATTCTAGTTAGCAAGAAGCTTACTAAGCTTATTATAACTTTGAGCATACAAGATAAAGCTAAGTACATGAAAACAAGACAAGTACAATGGAGACCTATACTATATCCCAGTGAAAGAATTCACTAGGTCATGTAGAGTGACATAGTCACAATGATTAGGCTTGTTAACAGTGGTAATCAGACATGCCTTGAGCCTAACAATCTCCCCCAAATTGTGAGTAAGAAACTTAGGCACAATTTCATGTCTGATAACAAGCCTAACTTACATAAAAGGAATTAAATAACAGAGAGAACAATATATGAACATAATGAATAGAGATTTGATTACATGATGAAGTTGAAAGCTTACAGATTATCTTTGTTGCTCAACAGCTTCAGTTTCCATTTGTTTATCAAGATAATCATCATAAACTTTCTTCTTTCTCACTTCTTCCTTTCTCTTCATGTCTACAATGGCTGCTTGAAGTTCATCTCTTGCAATTAGTTCTTCAATGAGAGGTGAGCCTTCTAGATCTTCAATTGTAGCTTTAAGAGCACTTTCCACATAAGAATCTAAAAACTCCATCCTTATCTTGCTTTTTCCTCCAGTTTTATTTTTGTATTCCACAACATAAGGATTTTGTTTTACCTTGCACATCCCTTTCTTCCTTAGCTCTTTAGCCCTCTCTTCCATCTCAGCCATCTCTTTCTCTTTCTGAATGTACTTCTCTTCATTTAGCTTCCTTAAGTTCTCCTTATAATCAGAGTGCATCTTCAAGAATCTGGCAACCTCAATCTTCCACAATCTCTCCTCCTTTTCTTCAAAATTCAGTAGAGCATTTATTCTTTCAAGCTCATATTGTGAGAAGTATTGCCAGCCCCCTTGCTTCATTTCTTTTTCTCTTCCATCAGTGTATTTAATCTCTAGATGATTTTGCTTCACCTTGACTTCAAAGATTCTTTGAGCTCTCAGAAATGCTAGGGCATCTACATCATAGTCTTCATCCAGAGGAAGTACTTTGATCCCTACTACATTAGTGATTACCCCATTCTTCTTTGTTATCCTTGTTCTTTTGGCTACACTCTTGATCTTCATATGCTTTGTAATAACCCCAAATTTTGGACTTAGTTAAAAAAAATTGATGAATAGTAAATGTTGATGAATAGTGAATTTGCTGATAAAAAAAAAATATTTCAGACCACACCATATGGAAGACATGGAATGAATGTTTCGAAGTTATATTAGTGAGGTATAAGGAGAATAAGTGAATGTAAACGTGATCAGAATCAGAAGATTTCCCTTCGAGTTTTAAATCACTATTCACTGGACAATCAAGGACGTTTGGATTTAATCGTTTTGAGAAAGTATGTAGAATGAGAAATCCATGATCATATCTTAAACCAAGGTGGGAACTCTAAGACCATATATTAAACCAAGGTAATGGAAAGGTCAAGGAAGTATCCCCTAGCATTGGTACAGAAAAACGTTTTTAAAATCACTTGAGACTATCGCGAAACAAAAGCGTAACGAATTATGGATTAAACCCTAACCAAAGGAGAAGTATCATATAAGATCATCAAGTGAATTATATAAGAGGATTGAGGATACAAATGATGACATAAGCATGATGCAGAAGAGTGACATAGGGATGACAAGATGATGACCAAGTGATGACAAGGTGATGAATCACCACCTTGTCACCACTTTCACCACAACCATAAATTCAAATGGAATGTGTCATTGGTGACAAGGCTTGTTTATAACCACACAAATTAAAAGGGATGTATTAAGGATTAATTAGACAAAAGAAAAGAAAACAAAACAAAATCAAAAGAGATGCATCCATGAAGAAGCAACATTCGGCTTTTTTCTTTCAACAAGGATAAGAAACATTTTCCTCCACTTTCACTCAACCATAATTCATGTTCTTGGGCTCTAAATCACCCTCATCCCTAAACTAAGGTAAATCTTTGATCTTAGCTTCATCCATGATTGTTAGCTTGCTCAAAAATGGAATCAAAGTTGATGATGAATAGTAGAAATGAATAGTAACTCTTGATTTCTTGTTTTGATCTTGAAGTTCTAAGCTTGTAAAGGATAATCAAGGATCAAAGAAGGTTATACTACCCATTGCTAGGCTATACTAAGTACCAAGGAAGGTATAAACCCTCTCACACTTTTACTTATGATTTGATATTAGTGAGTAAATGGATGATTGTTAGTGATAGTATGATGTAGATATGCTTTGCTTGATATGTATGATGTTTAATGGAGTAAGTGATGGTTGACCTAGTGATTAGTGTTATGAGCTTGTGTAGACAGAAATAAAGTGGTTTGGATGAGATCCTTGGGTTGTGATTGTTTGATTGTGGATTGGTGGATTGATTAAAGTGTTTTAAACACGGGAATCGCGTTTAAGCGTCGTTACCATGTCGAATTTTACTTAGGAAGTTTGGACAGAGATCACGAATACCTTAAGGGCATAACCATGAGGCTTTATGACCATGATCATGTAGACTCTGTTTCATAGTTTGTTTTAGTGAAAGAATCGTATCGTTTCGATTTACGGTTTAGGAGAAACGTCTGTTTTAGTGAAAGAGGTTTCGAATAACTAAGTAGTTCATTACATGAACTTTGAGATTGTGATCAAGCCCTTTTAAAATGGAATTGAGTCAAGATATTAAAATGGATACTAGCATGGATTGTTAGGAAGGAAACCTAGAAGGTTTCATGTTAAAAAGATAATTTTGGGATTTTATAAAAATGCGAGAACAAAGGTTGCGCGAGTAAAATACCCTTAAGGGGATGGTTAAAAACAAGGAATTAGTAATGGTAAAGTACTTGGGTTTTGAGAATAGATTTCCACCCAAACTTTGGACTTAAGAGTTTACGGAATGTCATGAGGTTATAGGTGACCGAGAGCGAGACATTTGATTTTCATTAATAGAACTTTAGTGCTTAAGTAATAGCACATTAATTGGTTCTAGGGGACTGATTGTGAATTATGTATCTTGTTATAGATCGACGAGCACACTCTCAAGCCCCCACTACCACACCACCGAGACACCAAGGCAAGTTTTCTCATTCCATGCTGTATTTTAAATTACAATATACTTATGATGCATGCTTTCAAACCTTACATCGTATATAGATGTGATGGTATTAAAATGGTTGAGATGTAATATATGCATATGATATTATGCATGCTTTCAAACCTCACGTCGTATATAGATGTGATGGTATTAAAATTGTTGAGATGAAATATATGCATATGATAGATGCATGCTAGTTTTCCAACCCTACATCTGATATAAGATGCTGTTGTGATATATACTGTTTTATTCGTTAAAAGGACTATGTATTGATGTACGCTTTTGGTTAAAAGTTTTCGTAAGATGTATGGTTTATATGCTATGATTATATTACATATAAACCGAGGTTTTATGAAGACTCTAAGTATAGAGTACTTGTATGATAGTTTTAAAACTTAGACCGGGAGTCAAATTATTATTTTGTTTTGATCATACTGTCAGAAGCTGGAGGGTTCCAGGGACAGTTATATTTTAAAATGTTGATTAAATATTCCAATATATATATATATATATATATTATTGGATATTTAATGTGAGATATTTAAATAATATTATAATAAATATTGTTTGAATAATTATTTAATTAAGTGAACATTATTTTGGATATTCACTTAAGTGGAATTTTATTGAATAATAATTCAATATTTATTATTTGAATATTTATTAAATATTCCAAAAATGATTTAAAAATCATAGAACCTTATTTAAATATTACGTTAGGTTCCAATAGTTATTTAAAATATTTTCTGATCTCAAAAAGATTTATGTGACTATAGTAGGGGTTCCCAACTACTTTTAAATTATTTATCTCAAATGATGATTTTGATTTGAACTTATCAAAAATTGGGAATCCATCTCAGGAAGTGAACATATGATTTCACTTGCCTCTTTCATTAAAAGTGTTATATTTTGGGTTTCTGAGTTATCAGAACTAAAGATATTTTACCAAAACTCCCGGGTCGTGATTGCGAAATGATTTACTCGAGGATCGAGGTCAGTTGACAATAGTCAACCCACATTGTATTATTACTTCCTCAACATTTCTGGAAGTAAGTATGATAATAAGTTCATACCTATCAACGAGCTAGTCTACGCTCGGGGAACAACGATTTAAAATCGGTTCCAGATATAAGGATAAGATTCATCATGGGACTGGAAGCAACTCATACTCGACAATGAAACAGGTGTCAGGTAGTATGAGGTCATACTCGGCAATGAAACATGTGCCAGGTAGTATGAGGTCATACTCAGCAATGAAACAGGTGCCAGGTAGTATGACCATATGCTCGGCAATGAAACAGGTGCCGGGTAGCATAATAAGCCCGTATGCGGCTAGGGTGATAATCGTGTTAAGATGTCGTCCATCTACTAGTAGAAAAGCGTGAGTACGATACAACGACTGATCATCGTGTATCGTGGTGTGCTCCAGAAGGTCCCTTCCCTCCAATTGGAGTTGTGCAGCACATTGTAACAAAAGCCTAGGCGCTGGGTTACTGATAATGTGACAGTGATGCGTAATGATGTTCCTCATACAGTAGTTGTACTGTATGGCATGTTTTGACGAAAAGATTACTCTAAACATCATTCTGTATACGAATGAGATTTCAAATATTCCAACTCATATATGAGTTGCAGAATTTTATATAAGCTGTTATATATATGATTGTCGAGCTATAGTGCTCATTCTTGCTTCTTTTATAAAAAGGTGTTCATTACTGATATTTTACAGTATTTTGAACAGTATGAGATATCTAAATAGATATGAGTGTATATATGTTGAGAAAGTATTTAAGATATACAGTATATTGAACTGTATAGTATTTTGAATCAATGGATAGGCTTTAAGCCTTGATTCCAATGGTTGATATCTATTTTAAAAGATATGTTTTGAATCTTGGTTCATTATATAGATACCAAGGATTTCTAAACGATTTACGAAAATTATTTGAGTATGATTATAAGTCATACAATATTTTGAACGGTATACTATTTTGGGGTCAGACCCTAGTAGTGTTAAAACTTTGATCCTATATGGATTATCTACCTTAAAGGTTTAAAGATTTAAACTGGGATAGATTTCTTGCTAAGCGCTATTAGCTCATTCTTGCTTTATTAAAACTTTCAGCATGAAGAAAACATTATCGATTCACCTCGTGTTACGAGAGCAAGGGAATGGAGAGACCACCCTTGAGTTAGTTCAGCAAGAGGGATATTGTCGGAGTTAGCAAAACAGTTGCATACTGAATTAGTAAGAATTGTTTTCGAGTAGGTTGTATTATTAAACCTTGTATAGAATGGTGAGGTCTATTATTGTAACTTCAGGTAGAGGTTGTAAATAATAGATGAGATCCTGGATAGTGCATTTGAGTTGTAATAACAAATGTTACTTTTGTTGCTCATTTCCAAGGCTATAACTTGTGTGTGTGTGTGTAAGTGATTGGGGTCTTTGGAGTTGTATTATTAGAATGTTTTAAGTAATGCAGGTATTGTATAATTGATGGAGCGTGACAACCCAGATTCCTGACCCCGGATCTGGGGGTGTTACAGAAATGGTATCAGAGCGTTAAGTTATAGACTTGGATATGAGAGTGTTAAGAGTTATTTCGAAGTAAGAGAATGACGCGAGGACTCATATAGAGCTCGTTAAGTGGACTACCGGAAGTAGTGCCATTGAGGATGTTAAGTTTAAAGAGTTTAGTAAAAGACTTATTGGAGGATCAATAGGATCGTTGAAGACCATCATAATAATGAGATGAACGTTTAGAATTGTACACGGATTATCAAAGATATTAAGATAAGACGCGGAGCAGAGTCTCGGTTGCAGTTAAGGTAAGGTTGGAATGGCCAATACCAATGGATAACTTGACTTAGCAAGAACCTAAGTGTTTGTAGTTCATCGTAGTTGCCCACGAGAAGGCAGCACATGTGAAGATTAAGACGTTTATAGTCCTTTACACGACCCGAATTACTAAATTACGTGGACTAGTTAAGGCATTATCTTGTGTATGAGGTCGAAGCCTTGAGAACAACGATTCCAACAGAGTTGGTGTCTTTTCCGTCGATGGGTATTTTATCCTAAGAGGAAGACTTTTGTGTACGTGTAGTACCAGAACATTATCATGAGACGAACGTGTTAAATCGCATCGCGAGTATATTTCGTACGATAGGCCATGATGGCTCGACTCAGAAATCAAAGACATGAAGAATGGATAGCGTGATTCTGATAAAGACACGTATGGTTGCGACGAGCAATGCGACAATCTCAGGACCTACGAGGGACGAGACCTATGGTGGCCTGGGATTGGATTCGTTCAATACGACTAGTGTTAAGAAATTACATATACGTTAATCGACCTTCATCTTTTGAGGATGTGTTGATGCGACCGTATGAGGCCCAATCTCTGGATGACTATCGGGGAATGACGAATATGTTTCGAACTCCCAACCTGATTACGGACTTGTACAATTTTGAGGTACCGTTGGTTAGTACCTTAAGCCATAAAGGCAGAAAGATAAGATCATCCTCGTACGGGTGATGATAGAACTTACGATGACCATTGACTTTTTGGTATCTACTTGCTGGTGCACTACTCAATCTAAAACTGTTCATGCCTGTGTTACCTTGAATAGTTCATGTCAGGTAACCCTTCTAGTTTCCTACTTCAACTTGGGATGCAACCAACAATCGTTAAGTATTCATTTTATTTCTTCATATTTGGACTCCTCAGTCGAGTTCATAAATATCTAGCTATTTGTTTAAAATATAGATGATGTATATTTCAGAGATTACTCGTGAATTCTTTTCTTCTATTAAAAAGAGATTTGCACATCAGACGTTGGAATCGTGGAAAGGATATTAATTTGATATTGGTAGTCCGAATTCAATTCTATCGGAGAATTTGACAAAGTTATGTACGGAGACACCTTTGGGTGGACCGTTTCACTGATGAGAAATGTTTGGTGGGAGGTTATCGATTGTTCCGATACCAAGAAATTTCTATTCAGAGCTTATATTCTATTCAAGGGTTATAATTACCTTGTCCGTCCCAAACTTATTTACTCTTCTTTTCAATTCATTATCCGAGTAGTCAAAATTTTGTTTTCTTTCTTTCTTTGGCTACGATGTCGAGATTGTGGTACTAGTAGATTGAAAATGGCTAAGTGCATGTGCCATGATGAGTGACTAGTTAATTGTTCTAACTAGTTGAAATTTTAATGAAATGATGAAAATCTAGCTAATCATCCTAGCTAGATGCTGCGTCCCAAACCAATCGAAATAGCAAATTTTGTTCAGCTAGTTGTTAATGTTTCTTGAAGTGAACTAGTTATTGTTTCACTAAGTTCCACTTTCGGTCGAATTTATTTAAGTAAGTTCACCATGCATTTATATGCAGTGAATTGTGTTGATAAAATTTCCAAATGATAATTGATTGAGACCTAATAAGGTCATTCATTCGACGAGAATTCTTACAAAGATTTTATAAAACATTCTGTTGCTTGAAGTATTCTTGGTACCATGCAAGTATTTTCCTTAGTATTTGGAAAAAGAGAGTGTTGAAGCTTAGAGCTAAAACAAATGAGCCCGATAAATTATGAATCGATGTTTACGGAAATTGCCAAGGTTGTTTCGCATGATGCAAATTCAGAATAACGGAGTGTTCGAAACGACTGTGATAGAAATGGAAGCAAAGTGGACGAGAAAGAAATGGGCATAAAGAAAATAGAGTATGAAACGCGAATAGAGTGAGAAAGAAAGAAAGTAAGAATTCAGATTGTCGGACGAGGGAACGATTGACCTCCAAGGATGTGAAACTTGTTTAGCGACTGTGATGGATACGATACGGGAAGTACCTAGTGTACAGAAAATCCATGTTGTCAACGAATTGAAGGATGTATTTCCAGAAGATCTCCCAGGGTTACCACCCGATAGAGAAATAGAGTTTGCTATAGAATTAGCTCCAGGAACGATGCCAGTTTCAAAGGTCGTACCGACTAGCTCCAGTCCAGATGAAGGAATTAGCTGTTCAATTGTAGGAATTGTTAGAGAAAGGAATGATAAGACCACGTGTGTCACCGTGGGATGCACCTGTGTTATTGGTGAAGAAAAAGAACGGCAGCATGAGGCTGTGCATAGATTATCGAAAGATAAATAGACTAACTATTAAGAATGAATACCCCTGCCAAGGATCGGTGATTTATTCGATCAACTACAGGATGCAGTTAAATTCTTGAAGATTGATCTGACAATTGGATAACACCAATGGAATATTAAATCCAAGGACGTACCCAAGACTGCGTTTCGCACCTGGTATGGACACTACGAGTTTTTAGTGATGTCGTTGGGCTAACGAATGCCCCTACAACTTTCATGGACTTGATGAATCAAGTTTCAAGAAGTATTTGGATAAGTGTGTCATAGTGACATCGACAATATTTTGGTTTACCTCAAAGACCGAGGAAGAACATGCAGAACGTTTGAGGATAGTGTTAGAAGCACTGAGGAGAGAAAAGTTATATGCCAAGTTCTCAAAGTGCGAGTTTTGGCTAAGGGAAGTACAGTTTTTAGGACATGTGGTCAACAGTGAAGGAGTGCTGGTTGACCCTGCTAAGATAAAAGCTGCTTCGAACTGGGAAAGACCAACCACACCAACCGAGGTGAGAAATTTTGTAGGCTTAGCCGGATATTACCGAAGATGTGTACAAGACTTTTCTAAAATAGCAGCCCCACTGACCCGACTTACTCGAAAGACTGAAAAGTTGAATGGATCGAGAAGTGTGAGGAAATTTCCAGGAATTAAAGAAGAGACTAGTCACCACCCTGTGTTGGTACTACCAGACGGGAAGGGAGATTTTGTGATCTATAGCGACGCATCGCATAAAGGATTAGGGTGTGTGCTTATACTGCACGGAAAGGTAATTACGTATGCATCCAGACAATTAAAGGAATATGAATTTAGATACCCTACATATGACTTAGAATTGGCAGTGATAGTTTTTGCTTTAAAGATTTGGAGGCACTACTTGTATGAAGAGAAGTGCGAGATTTATAAACAATCATAAGAGCATTAAATACATTTTCCCAGAAAGAACTTACCATGAGAATATAAAAAGTAGCTAAAGCTAATCAAGGATTATGACTGTGGGATTCCTTACCACCCAGGGAAGGCCAATGTGGTGGCCGATGCCCTTAGTAGGAAAGAGAGACTTAAGATGATAACATCATCGGTTAAAGTTAATTCAAGGATTTGAGAAAATTGAAATTTAGGATAAGATAACTGAAAAGGGTATTAAGAGACTAATTGAGATTGCAATGTAACCGGAATTGCTACAGAAAATCAAGTTATGTCAAGAACGAATGACGAGTGAGGGTATAAAGTCAATGTAGAAGAAAGAATTAAAGACTGAGAAAGATGATAAAGGAATCATGAGGTATTTTTACCGAGTTGGGTTCCCAATGTTCAAGAGATAAAGGATGCTAATTTTTTAGAATGGCTAATAAGAGGAATTGAAAGGATGAAGTTTGAAGTTAAGAGTACAACAAGGATTATTTAAAGGTCCTGATTGAGTCAGAATAAATTAAAGAAAGTTAAGGAAATGTTATAAGTGGTCGGATATATAAAAAGGATTTATCGATTGTTAAGTAAATATTGGATATGTTAGAAAATGAAGGCAGAACAAAGACCTAGTTGACTATCACAGTTAGTAGAGATTCCTGATTAGGAATGTAATTTACTGTAATGGATTTTGTGATAGGATCAACATGAATCAAGTCGGACTATTACGTCAATTGAGTTATAATTGATGAATTAAATGTTTCTACTCGTATTTTGTTTTTAGCAAGAGATCTTTAATCGAAGAGTTACGAAAGAGATAGTTGGGTGACGTGGAGTTCCAGTCACCATCGTGTCAGATAAGGACCAATGAATGAACTCCCGATTCGGGAGGAGTTTTCCAAACATGTTTGGCGACGAGTTTTAGTGCGAGCACTACGTAGGATCCGCAGACCGACGGACCGACCGAAAGAAACATTTCAGAGAACCGAAGTTACAGTAAGCGTTGTACCGCCGATTGCAAGAATAATCGGATGTTGATAGAAAATGGGTGTATAAGAATACAACCAAAATCGGTTTATATAAAGCGCCCGGTAGATATCACAGACCGGAATGAGTAAGTGTTGTAATGAACCAGAGGGTTGAAGAGTCAACCTGGAAACTGGAGATTTCTATATTGGAAAAGTAACCTCGACTATTTTCTTAGATTCCGGGACGGAATCCTTTTAAGAAGGGGAGACTGTAATAACCCCAAATTTTGGACTTAGTTAAAAAATTTTGATGAATAGTAAATGTTGATGAATAGTGAATTTGCTGATAAAAAAAAATATTTCAGACCACACCATTTTCAAGACATGGAATGAATGTTTCGAAGTTATATTAGTGAGGTATAAGGAGAATAAGTGAATGTGAACGCGATCAAAATCAGAAGATTTCCCTTCGAGTTTTAAATCACTATTCACTGGACAATCAAGGACGTATTGATTTAATCGTTTTGAGAAAGTATGTAGAATGAAAAATCCATGATCATATCTTAAACCAAGGTGGGAACTCTAAGACCATATATTAAACCAAGGTAATGGAAAGATCAAAGAAGTATCCCCTAGCATTGGTACAGAAAAACGTTTTTAAAATCACTTGAGACTATCGCGAAACAAAAGCATAACGAATTATGGATTAAACCCTAACCAAGGGAGAAGTATCATATAAGATCATCAAGTGCATTATATAAGAGGATTGAGGATACAAATGATGACATAAGCATGATGCAGAAGAGTGACATAGGGATGACAAGATGATGACCAAGTGATGACAAGGTCATGAATTACCACCTTGTCACCACAACCACAAATTCAAATGGCATGTGTCATTGGTGACAAGGCTTGTTTATAACCACACAAATTAAAAGGGATGTATTAAGGATTAATTAGATAAAAGAAAAGAAAACAAAACAAAATCAAAAGAGATGCATCCATGAAGAAGCAACATTCGGCTTTTTTCTTTCAACAAGGATAAGAAAACATTTCCTCCACTTTCACTCAACCATAATTCATGTTCTTGGGCTCTAAATCACCCTCATCCCTAAACTAAGGTAAATCTTTGATCTTATCTTCATCCATGATTGTTAGCTTGCTCAAAAATGGAATCAAAGTTGATGATGAATAGTAGAAATGAATAGTAACTCTTGATTTCTTGTTTTGATCTTGAAGTTCTAAGCTTGTAAAGGATAATCAAGGATCAAAGAAGGTTATACTACCCATTGCTAGGCTATACTAAGTACCAAGGAAGTTATAAACCCTCTCACACTTTTACTTATGATTTGATATTAGTGAGTAAAAATGGATGACTGTTAGTCATAGTACGATATAGAGATGCTTTGCATGATATGTATGATGTTTAATGGAGTAAGTGATGGTTGAACTAGTGGTTAGTGTTATGAGCTTGTGTAGACAGAAATAAAGTGGTTTGGATGAGATCCTTGGGTTGTGATTGTTTGATTGTGGATTGGTGGATTGATTAAAGTGTTTTAAACACGGGAATCGCGTTTAAGCGTCGTTACCATGTCGAATTTTACTTAGGAAGTTTGGACAGAGATCACGAATACCTTAAGGGCATAACCATGAGGCTTTCTGACCATGATCATGTAGACTCTGTTTCATAGTTTGTTTTAGCGAAATAATCGTATCGTTTCGATTTACGGTTTAGGAGAAACATCTGTTTTAGTGAAAGCGATTTCGGATAACTAAGTAGTTCTTTACATGAATTTTTAGATTGTGATCAAGCCCTTTTAAAATGGAATTGAGTCAAGATATTAAAATGGATACTAGCATGGATTGTTAGGAAGGAAACCTAGAAGGTTTCGTGTTAAAAAGATAAGTTTGTGATTTTATAAAAATGCGAGAACAAAGGTTGCGCGAGTAAAATACCCTTAAGGGGATGGTTAAAAACAAGGAATTAGTAATGGTAAAGTACTTGGGTTTTGAGAATAGATTTGCACCCAAACTTTGGACTTAAGAGTTTACGGAATGTCATGAGGTTATAGGTGGCCGAGAGCGAGACATTTGATTTTCATTAATAGAACTTTAGTGCTTAAGTAATAGCACATTAATTGGTTCTAGGGGACTGATTGTGAATTGTGTATCTTGTTATAGATCGACGAGCACACTCTCAAGCCCCCACTACCACACCACCGAGACACCAAGGCAAGTTTTCTCATTCCATGCTGTATTTTAAATTACAATATACTTATGATGCATGCTTTCAAACCTTACATCTTATATATATGTGATGGTATTAAAATGGTTGAGATGTAATATATGCATATGATATTATGCATGCTTTCAAACCTCACGTCGTATATAGATGTGATGGTATTAAAATTGTTGAGATGAAATATATGCATATGATAGATGCATACTAGTTTTCCAACCCTACATCTGATATAAGATGCTGTTGTGATATATACTGTTTTATTCGTTAAAAGGACTATGTATTGATGTACGCTTTTGGTTAAAAGCTTTCGTAAGATGTATGGTTTATATGCTATGATTATATTACATATAAACCGAGGTTTTATGAAGACTCTAAGTATAGAGTACTTGTATGATAGTTTTAAAACTTAGACCGGGAGTCAAATTATTATTTTGTTTTGATCATACTGTCAGAAGCTGGAGGGTTCCAGGGACAGTTATATTTTAAAATGTTGATTAAATATTCCAATATATATATATATATATATATTATTGGATATTTAATGTGAGATATTTAAATTATATTATAATAAATATTATTTGAATAATTATTTAATTAAGTGAACATTATTTTGGATATTCACTTAAGTGGAATTTTATTGAATAATAATTCAATATTTATTATTTGAATATTTATTAAATATTCCAAAAATGATTTAAAAATCATAGAATCTTATTTAAATATTACGTAAGGTTCCAATAGTTATTTAAAATATTTTCTGATCTCAAAAAGATTTATGTGACTATAGTAGGGGTTCCCAACTACTTTTAAATTATTTATCTCAAATGATGATTTTGATTTGAACTTATCAAAAATTGGGAATCCATCTCAGGAAGTGAACATATGATTTCACTTGCCTCTTTCATTAAAAGTGTTATATTTTGGGTTTCTGAGTTATCAGAACTAAAGATATTTTACCAAAACTCCCGGGTCGTGATTGCGAAATGATTTACTCGAGGATCGAGGCCAGTTGACAATAGTCAACCCACATTGTATTATTACTTCCTCAACATTTCCGGAAGTAAGTATGGTAATAAGTTCATACCTATCAACGAGATAGTCTATGCTCGGGGAACAACAATTTAAAATCGGTTCCAGATATAAGGATAGGATTCATCATGGGACTGGAAGCAACTCATACTCGACAATGAAACATGTGTCAGGTAGTATGAGGTCATACTCGGCAATGAAACAGGTGCCAGGTAGTATGAGGTCATACTCGGCAATGAAACAGGTGCCAGGTAGTATGACCATATGCTCGACAATGAAACAGGTGCCAGGTAGCATAATAAGCCCGTATGCGGTTAGGGTGATAATTGTGTTAAGATGTCGTCCATCTACTAGTAGAAAAGCGTGAGTACGATACAACGACTGATCATCGTGTATCGTGGTGTGCTCCAGAAGGTCCCTTCCCTCCAATTGGAGTTGTGCTGCACATTGTAACAAAAGCCTAGGCGCTGGGTTACTGATAATGTGACAATGATGAGTAATGATGTTCCTCATACAGTAGTTGTACTGTATGGCATGTTTGGACGAAAAGATTACTCTAAACATCATTCTGTAAACGAATGAGATTTCAAATATTCCAACTGATATATGAGTTGCAGAATTTTATATAAGCTGATATATATATGATTGTCGAGCTATAGTGCTCATTCTTGCTTCTTTTATAAAAAGGTGTTCATTACTGATATTTTACAGTATTTTGAACAGTATGAGATATCTAAATAGATATGAGTGTATATATGTTGAGAAGGTATTTAAGATATACAGTATATTGAACTGTATAGTATTTTGAATCAATGGATAGGCTTTAAGCCTTGATTCCAATGGTTGATATCTATTTTAAAAGATATGTTTTGAATCTTGGTTCATTATATCGATACCAAGGATTTCTAAACGATTTACGAAAATTATTTGAGTATGATTATAAGTCATACAATATTTTGAACGGTATACTATTTTGGGGTCAGACCCTAGTAGTGTTAAAACTTTGATCCTATATGGATTATCTACCTTAAAGTGTTAGATATAATTGCTAATGTTTGTTTATCAGTGTTTAAGCAACAGGTACTGACAAGAGTTTATCAGAAGCCAGTCAGAGTTTAGTTAAACTCTGACAGGGTGAAGAGTTTAAAGGTAGCCGGTCAGAGTTTATTTAAAGTCTGACAAGGTGAAAGTTGAATTAGCTGTCGGTGCTGAATTGAAGATTCTAGAAGCAATATATTCTGAAGATGGAAAGAAGCAGAATATATTGATACAGCTAAGGAGACGGAATAGAAGATAAGAAGCAATCCTTAATTGATAAGTTTTGTATAGCTAACTTGTAGGAATATCAATTAGATAAGGATTGTATGTAGCTGTGTACTATATAAACACAGATAGGTTATCCCTAGAAGGGACGCGAATATTGATATATTATTCTTGTAACCTAGAAGCTCTTTGTGATTAATTAACATCATAAAGAGAGAAGCTGTTAATATAAATACAGTTTATTGATTCATAAACAGTGTTCTTAATTATTGTTATTCTCATACATACTTGATTATATTGTGTATTCGGCCTAACAATTGGTATCAGAGCCAAGGCTGTTTAATATATACAGTTTTACGATTCAAACACAGTATTAATCATGTCTGAAGAAAATCAAACTGCTCCTAAGGCTGAACAGGTTAAGCCCAATTCTGTGAGTCGATATGAAACAATCAGGGTTCCAATTCTCAGGCCAGTAGAGTATCCGATTTGGAAGGTGAAGATGACCATGTTTCTGGAAGCTACAGATCCAGAATACCTTGACAGAATTAATGATGGTCCTCATATGCCAACTAAATTGTCCCCTGTTGTTGATGGTCAAGCACAAAAGACTGTTCCAAAGGAAAAGAAAGATATGACTCCTGAAGATATCTCATCAATTGCAAAGGATGCAAAGGTTAGACATCTTCTCCACAGTGCTTTAGATAATGTAATGTCTAACAGAGTAATTGGCTGCAAAACTGCCAAAGAGATATGGGATGCTTTAGAAGTCAGATGCCAGGGAACAGGTGCTATTAAGAAGAACAGAAAAACAATACTCACACAGGAGTATGAGCACTTTGATTCAAGAACTAATGAAACCTTGACTGAGACTTATGACAGATTTTGCAAACTGTTGAACGATCTGTCTCTGGTAGATAAGGAATATGAACTTGAAGAGTCCAATCTCAAGTTTCTGTTATCTCTACCTGAAAAGTGGGATTTAAAGACAACAACAATCAGAGATAATTATGATCTTGCTGATACAGATCTTGATGAGATCTATGGATTGTTAAAGACTCATGAACTTGAGATAGAACAAAGAAACAGGAGGTCCAGCAAGAAGACAAAATCTGTTGCTCTCAAAGTCGAGGAGAAGCCCATCAAGAAGGAATCATCAAGGAAGAAAGCCAAGGGAAAGGCTTTAGTTATTAAATCTGAAAGTGAGTCATCAAACTCTGATGATGACTCAAACTCTGATGAAGCTTCTGACTCTGAGGATGATGAAGAGGAGTTGATGCAAATGGCTGCATTGATGGTGAAGACCTTTAAGAAGATGGGATTCAAGAACTTCAAGAAAGGAAAGAGATTCTCAAGGAAAGATTCAAACCCTGAAAGAAGAAGCTTCAGAAAGTCTGATGGAAAAGAGAACAAGACTGGCAAGAAGGATAAGTCTCAAATCCAGTGCTACAAGTGTAAGGAGATGGGTCATTATGCTCCAGAGTGCAAGAAAGGCAAATCTGAGAAAGCACTCATCTCTAAAGGCAGAGACTGGGCAGATACTTCAGACTCTGATGATGGAGAAAACTATGCTCTTATGGCAACTGTCAGAGATGAGACTGAATCTTCTGAAAATAAGGTACCTCTAACTACTTATGCTTATGATACTGAAAATATATCTGAGTTAAGAGTATATCTGAAAAGTGTTCATGTTAGTTATAGGGATCAGACTTTAGAGAATGAGAGGATTAAATCTGAGAATCTTAGTCTTAAAGAAAGAAACAAGTTTCTTGAAAGAGAACTTGAGAATATGAAGCAGATTCAAAAAGAAAGAGATGATGCTGTTTATGTTGAACAGGAGTTGCTTAAAAGGTATAGGCAACTAGAATCTGATTTAGAAAAAGAAAGAAAAATAATCAAGACTTGGACAGATTCTGGAAGAGACACTCATCAAGTGTTTCAGACTGATTCTGTAGGTTTAGGTTATTGTGAAAACGATGAACTTAGGTTTAAAGACAAAGTTAAGGTTAAACCACAACTTAAACCTGTGATATTTGTTCCAGAATCCACCAAGCTAAAATCTGTAGTTGTGAAAGAAGCTGTAATGGAGCCAGTTGAAGCTTGTGTTAAACAAGTAGATATTGAATCTAAAACAGAGAAGCTTGTTGAGTTAGAAGCTGTTAAAGAACCAATTAGAATCTGTGAGAAGCAGGTTAATGTTGGTTTAATGACAGGAAAGCAGTTTAAACATAAGCTCAAAGAGGTTAAGTCTGCCATGAAACCTAAAGGGTCCAAGAGAAATAGGAATGGAAAAGTAGGCATAAACAATAGAAATAATCATATGCCTAATGCTAGTGCCTCAAGAAAAACATGTTATAATTGTGGAAGTTCTAATCATCTTGCTAGATTTTGCACTAAGAACAAACATATTAATTCTTTACCTTCTACTTCAGAAGTAAAGAATGATTATGTTAGAGTAAGACCACAGACTTTATGCAAACATTGTGGGAGCACTTGGCATTCTATTTACACATGTAAGAGTTATCATGCAATTTATCATAACTATTATGAGCTAAAACCCAACTTGAAATGGGTTAGAGCAAACTCTGCTAGTGTAAAATCTGACAATGTTAGTTTAAACTCTGATAATACAGATTCCGCTGCAAAAACTAACACTGTTAAGAAAGACAAAGGATCCAAGCAAGTCTGGATCCTCAAAACTAACACTTAGTGTTTGTTTGTGATTGCAGGGTATAATAGAGAGCACACTTATCTTAGACAGTGGATGCTCAGGACATATGACTGGAGATAAAGCCCTGCTATCAGACTTTGAGGAGAAGGTTGGCCCAAAAGTTTCCTATGGAGATGGCAACATAGGACACACTCTGGGATATGGCAATATTAATCTTGGAAGTGTCATCATCACAAAAGTAGCTCTAGTCTCAGGACTCAAGCATAATCTGTTATCTGTGAGTCAAATCTGTGACAGAGGAAACCATGTAGATTTTCATAGTGAATACTGTGAAGTTATCAGTAAATCTACTGGGAAAGTTGTTCTAGTTGGACACAGGCGCAACAATATTTATGAAGCAAGTTTGGTAACAAACTCTGATGGAAAAATAGTGTGTCTGACTGCAAAAATGTCAAATGAAGAGAGTTGGAATTGGCACAAGAAGCTCTCTCATCTCAATTTGAACAACATCAATGAGCTTATAAGAAAGGATCTTGTAAGAGGACTTCCAAAATCAATACTCAATCTAGATGGTCTATGTGATTCTTGTCAAAAGGCCAAGCAAAGGAAGTCATCTTTCAAGAGCAAATCTGAATCTTCAGTAGTGGAACCTTATCATCTTCTACATGTTGATCTCTTTGGACCAGTGAATGTGATGTCCATGGGCAGAAAGAAATATGCTTTAGTAATTGTTGATGAATATACTAGATATACATGGGTGTATTTCTTGTCAAAGAAGGATGAAACTGCTCAAACGTTGATGGAACATGTAAATCTACTGGACAAAGGATCACAGCACAAAGTCAAAATTATAAGGAGTGATAATGGAACTGAATTCAGAAACTCAATCATGGAAGCTTTCTGCAAGGAAAGAGGAGTCAAACAAGAATTTTCTGCACCTGGAACTCCACAGCAAAATGGTGTAGTTGAAAGAAAGAACAGAACCTTAATTGAAGCTGCCAGAACTATGCTTGATGAAGCAAAATTGCCAACTTATTTCTGGGCAGAAGCTGTTCAAACTGCTTGTTTTACTCAAAATGCAACTCTGATCAACAAGCATGGAAAAACACCATATGAAATGGTGAAAAACAAGAAGCCAAATTTGAAATATTTTCACATATTTGGATGCAAATGCTTTGTGTTGAAGACTCATCCTGAACAGTTGACCAAGTTCGAGTTAAAAGCTGATGAAGGAATCTTTGTTGGCTATCCATTGTCAACAAAAGCATTCAGAGTTTACAATCTGAGAACAAAGGTGATCATGGAATCCATACATGTGTCGTTTGATGACAAGAAAATAATTGGACTTGAAGACAAGGATGGATATGATCAACTACGTTTTGAAAATGAAGATCTATTCTCTGATGATATAAACTCTGATGAAGCAGGGTTGACAAACTCTGACGAAGCATACTCTGAACCTCTACTGGTAAATACTGGAGAAACTGGAAATTCTCAAATTGAACTAAATAGAGAACCAGTTGAGGGGGAGCGTGAAGAAGCTCAACAAGACACAACAAGTGAGTCAGTTGAGGAAACTGATTCAAACTCTAACAGCTCAAACACTGAGCCATCCAACTCAGGGGGAGCCTCAGAAGCTGCAGAAAGTCAACACATGAATCAGGAGAGCATGGATCAAGGGGGAGGATCCAATACTGATACAAGAAGCCACTTACCAACAGCAAGAAAGTGGACACAGGCACATACACCTGATCTTATAATTGGAGATCCTGATGCTAGTGTAAGAACTAGAAGTGCAACAAATAATGAGTGTCTGTATCATGCTTTCTTGTCTCAAACAGAACCAAAGAAAGTGGAAGAAGCTCTTCAAGATGCTAATTGGATTACAGCAATGCAAGAAGAGTTAAATGAATTTGAAAGAAATGAAGTCTGGACACTTGTACCTAGACCAAAGAATAGATCAATTGTAGGTACAAAGTGGGTTTTCAGAAACAAGACTGACAGTGAAGGTGTGATTACAAGAAACAAGGCTAGACTTGTGGCTAAAGGTTATTCACAACAGGAAGGAATTGACTATGATGAAACCTTTGCTCCAGTTGCAAGATTGGAGGCCATAAGAATTTTTCTGGCCTATGCTGCACACAAGAAGTTTAAAGTTTTTCAGATGGATGTAAAAAGTGCTTTTCTCAATGGGAAGCTTGAAGAAGAAGTGTTTGTTGAACAACCACCAGGATTTGTAGATTCCAAGCATCCAGATTATGTCTACAGGCTTGACAAGGCATTATATGGACTAAAGCAAGCACCAAGAGCATGGTATGAAACTCTTGCTCAATTTCTTTTAGAAAGTGGGTTCACAAGAGGTACAATTGATAAAACCCTGTTTTATTTCAATTCTGGTGATGATTTGCTTTTAGTTCAAATTTATGTAGACGATATTATTTTTGGATCTACTAATGACAAACTTTGTAAGAAGTTTGCAAAGCTTATGCAATCCAGGTATCAAATGAGCATGATGGGAGAGCTTAGTTATTTTCTAGGCTTACAGGTCAAGCAAACAGATGATGGGATTTTTATCAATCAAGCAAAGTATACCAGAAATCTTCTAAAGAAATTTGGTATGCTTGATAGTTCATCTGCTACAACTCCCATGGCTACAGCAACGAAGCTTGACAAAGACACAGGAGCCTCAGTAGATATGACTAACTACAGAGGAATGATAGGGTCTCTACTGTATCTTACTGCAAGTAGACCTGATATCATGTATGCAACATGTCTTTGTGCAAGATTTCAAGCAGATCCCAGAGAGCCTCATCTAACAGCTGTGAAAAGGATCTTCAAATATCTCAAAGGAACCATAACCCTGGGTTTGTGGTATCCTAGAGAATCAGAGTTTAAGTTAATTGGTTACTCTGATGCAGATTTTGCAGGCTGTAAGATAGACAGAAAAAGTACAAGTGGAAGCTGTCAATTTTTAGGTGACAGATTAGTTTCTTGGTACAGCAAGAAACAGAAGTCAATCTCCACATCCACTGCTGAAGCAGAGTATATAGCAGCTGGTAGCTGTTGTGCACAGATTTTATGGATGAAAAATCAACTGCTGGATTATGGGTTAAGGTACTCTAAAATACCTATTTTCTGTGATAACCAAAGTGCTATTGCTATGACAGGTAATCCAGTACAGCACTCCATGACCAAGCACATCAGCATAAGATATCATTTTATCAGAGAACATGTGGAAGAAGGGAACATTGAGCTTCATTTTGTGTCTACAGACCAACAACTTGCAGATATCTTCACCAAACCTTTGAGTGAAGCTACGTTTACAAGATTGGTAAATGAACTTGGAATGATCTCTGGTTCAGACTAGAGATACGGGTTAGACTCAAAATCTATCTATGTTTGATTGTTTAAATGCTCATGATTCCTTGCACATGTTAACTGTTATGTGAACCAGCATGTTAAACTCTGATGGTAAACTCTGTTGGTCATACTCTGATGGTAAACTCTGTTGGTCATACTCTGATAGTTACAGTTTAATGTTATACTCTGATTGTAATTTTGTCTGAAACATTTGGACCAATGAAGAAATTTGTATGAAGCATAATTCTCAGTAAGTAATTGTGAATCCTTAAGAGTTGATAGATTCTGATCTCAAATATGTGCAGTAAGCTAACACAGCATGATACTGTCTCTATATTTATAGCATCTCTTAGTTTATTGATCCTATACACTGAGTCTGTATTAGCTGTTTGCATTTTCTCTCATAAGTTAATTATAATTACTGATGAAAAGTCTAAACTCTGATTATTCATTGCAATTAATTCACCCTCAAATCAAAAGATGCCAAACAGAGCACAAATTCCTTTGAGATCATGTTGTGCCTAGGAAGATCCAGGAACTTATTGTATGAAATAAGGGCTAAAATCTTTGATTTTTGGTGACTAGTGCCAACCACTGATTACTGGAAAAATAAATAAAATAAAAAATAAAAAAAATAAAAAAAAAATAAAAAAAATATATATAATAAAGGGGGTGAAAAATAAAAGACATATCCAAATGAAAGGATATCAGTAATACAGAGTTTAGATAGAAAAATCAGTGTCTATGTTATACATGAGAGTTTAGGCAACCAGTTTTTACTACTTTAGTTTGTGGATTTTATGCACTTTGAGATGATCTAAATACTGATTTCGGTAAACTCTGCTACTACACACACATATTTTCACAACTGTACAGATTGAGAAAAGAGTTTAGTGACAAAGAAGGACAAATGGTAAACACTGATGTATTGTGTGAAATACGCCGAGGTTACTTTGTTTTAATCTCTGATGGTTAAAATAATCTCTTTGTTTCAGACATTTTATAATTTTGAGATTAGCCATTTGTTTTTCGGAAAAAGTATGATTGAACGGAGAAATGAAAGAGTGTGTTTGATAAGTCCTGATAGTGATTCGTAATGCTGCTGAGTATGTTAGTTTATTGTTTAAAGTGATATCATTTCTTTCACTTTACAATTACTATGCAAAATTGATAATACTGATATGTAAAGAAACAAATTTTTTTTTCATTAATTGATTCAAATTTACATTCAGACCATTTCATACTCAAGTTTAGCTAAACTTTATGAAACATACTAATCACTATGGTTACAAAAGAAAAGATCTATTTAACCAGGACAAGTATCTGAATGCTACATCTGAAGCAGAAGAGCTAGAGCCAGAAGTTATTGTGCTCTACTACTTCTGATGATCGCTACCCAGTTGTTCAACTGATCATTATACCATCTAGAATTGCTTGACAACATCCTGAAGATGAATCATCATCATCATCATCTTCCTGGATTCTTTTTCTGCTTTGTAGCTTGCAGGATTCCAAGAAGATTGTCTCCTCAGTACCCATCAGGAAGCTCTGCTGGAAGAGTATCATACAAATCTCCATAGTATGATCGTCTGCCAGAATGGGCACATCATATGGACCGGGACGGATGATGTGTACATAAGGATTAGAGATTGGTCCTTCTGTTATTTCATCATCTGCTATAAGACCTTCATCATTCAGAAAAGACAGAACAAAAAACTCATCGATGATATAGTTTTCTTGTTGCTGCCAGTTCATGTTCATGAATGATTCTACATCCATGAATTCAAAGGTCCCTGCCATTTGGTGTATGGTAAGTTTAAGATATGAAGCCTGTTGTTACAATGTTTCGGTTTTTAAAGCATTCAACAGGGTCACTGAAAGGTTTTTAAAGCATTCAACAGGGTCACTGAAAGGTTTTTACTTGAATCGAAGCGCTTGGGATAATAAGGTGCGGAGTTTCAAGACAGTCATTATTATTCTGACTATTGAGCTCCTTTGTACTTTATTTTTAAAATTGATAATTTTATTATTATTAATTTTTTTTTTCTCTTAAGCGGATATTTTGAGTGTTATATGTGATGACAGGTGTTTTCACGTCTGCACGTGTGTATTGGAAGTTGTTAGATACAGCTGTCAGTGTATTCACGTCTGACATCTGTCCCACTAACATTCTTCTAATCTTTACAGTTATTATTTAATACACTACATACACACGATTCAATCTTTTACGCACCTCATCTTTTCATAAGCTTTTACTCACACACAAACACTCAAACACTTTCAAAGCCCAGTTCTTCTTATTTTCAAAACTTACAAATGGCAACTACAGCGTTTATTGCTTCTGAATTAGAATTTGTTCCAAACAATTATTCTACACCTGTAGCAAATGAGAACGCACCGGAGGCGTTTCATTTGATTCAGAGGTTCTTGTTACACTCTGATATCGGTACTGCTCTAACCGCACCGTCGAAGCTGTCTGCGACTCAAATCAAATCTTTTTGGCAGACAGGTGCTTATGATAATGGAGGAGAGTCTGGATCGCCATCTATAATTTTTGAGTTTCAAGGAGATGAATTTGTTGTTACTCCTACTACTGTTCGTGATGCTTTGGGTCTTGAAGATTTCAATGCATTCACAATCTCTGTTGGAGACTCTGAGCTTGTCAGAATGATGAACGAGATAGGCTACACTGGACCTTTGACAAAGATAGGTCAACTCAAAAGGCCATTTTTGCGCAAGGAGTGGAGCTTCTTTTTCGATTGCATTACTCGGGCTTTTGGAAAGAAGTGCACCAATTGGGATGCGATTCCTACGGATAGTCTACAGATCGGGTATTCTCTTCTCTATGGCAGTCATTTTGATGTTGCTAGATTAGTTCTAACTAATATTGGTGAGAAAATGCTAGAGAATAGAAATGTTGTTTATTTCTCTAGGTTTTGTCAATTGATATTCAGTTTTTGCTGTCCAAATGTTGAGATAGTAGAGGATGATGTTATACTTTCGTTTAAACTGCACAAGCGTATATTTTCTGACCTTATCAACAAGGACAACAAGAAAGGAGAAGTTGGTCCTTTACTGTTGCCTGCATCAGTGCAACAATTTCTTGACAACTTACAACAACAACAAGTATCACCTGCTGAAGCTGGACCTTCTGTGTCTCAACCACAGAGGTCAAAGAGATCCAAAGTTCGAACAGTTAAGTCTGGTTTGCAACAAACTGAAGCTGAGGTATCAAATGTTGATGCTGTGCCTCAGAGAAAAAGAATGAAGAAAAGGCGAGCCCAAAGGGCAAAGTCTGTTGCTGCTGATTCTAATGTCGACTCAGAAACTGAAGCTGATGAAGAGACTCTTCATCAGAGAAAGAGAAGACTAGTTGCTGATCAACTTTTTGGTGATATCATTGCCAATATGGACAAAGAACCTGAAGACACTGAAGCTCCTACATCAGAGAATGAGGAGATTGTGATTACAACTGTACCTTCAAGTACTCCTGCAATTGTTGTTGAGGAGGATATTCTAACTGCTGAAGATGCTGCAAATCCTGAAACTATTCTGATGGATTTTGAACCAGAAGCTCCTACATCAAAAGCTGATGATGTAGTTGAGGAAGCTGCTGCATACTCTGACAGCAGGATTGTGGATCATGAAGATACTGTACTGGAAGCTGATCAAGCTACTACTGAATTAGTAGAACCTATTGCTTCTCACACAGAAAGCATTTCTCTTGATTTTGAGAAAGGTGAGGAAGTTGATCAGATTAGAGTTGATCCAGTTCCAGAAGCTGTTGCTGTACATGCTGATGCAACAGATAATGATCATGAGGATATTGTTTTACTTGAAGCTTTGCAACAATCAGTTGTCGAGATTGTTCAGAGAGAAGCAGAGGTTACTGCTCCAGCAAACTCTGATGTTCCTCAAACTGTAGCAGATCAAGTACCTGATGCCACTGCACAGTTAATTGATGAAATCACTGCTGAAAATGTGCTTGAAGATATTCACGGAGAGGATGACAATGCTGAAGCTAGTCCTGCTCATTCAAACTCTGATATTCAAGTGGAAGTTTCTGATATTCAAGCAAATTCTACTGAAGAGAGGGAAGTTCAAAGGGCTGCTTCTGAGCATTTTCAGAATATGTACTACAATGCATGGGCTAATGCAGATTGTGTTTTTCCAGCACAACGGGCTGCAGATTTTCTATCTGATTCTGTTAAGAAGATTACAAATCCTGATGTCCTTACGAGCTTACAGGCCACTGTTATTCAAGTCAAATCTCTCAATAATAGATTTGATGAGAATCAACAGATGCTTACAAAATTGAGGAATGAAGTAAGTCTGAGGGATCTTACTTTAAAGGCTGACAGAACTTCTTACTATGCCATGTTCAAGCAGCAAGCCAGGGATTCTGAAGAAATCAAGAAGAGGCTTGGGACAGTTGAGGACAACCAGAATGCTATGTCTGCTCAACTGACTTCCATTTCTATTGCGCTTGAATTTCTGACATCAGTTCTACTTTCTGGTGATGTCAAAAAGGGGGAGAGTATACCTAAAGACAAATGCAAAGATACTCAAACTCTGAGACGGAAGGATGATTCTACTGATGGGGGAAGCAGAGGAAATGAAAGAAGGATTTCTGCTCAAAGGCAAAAACGTGTAATAAACTCTGGTGGTCAATCTACTTCAAAACTCAACAAAAGTTTAGTTGTTTCAGCTAACCCATCTACTGATGAAGAGATTGCTGCTAGGATCTTTATTAAAGAGCATGGAAAAGATGTTACAATTGAAGATATCCAAGCTGAAGAGCAAATGCTTGCTGAAGAACACGAGAAGAATCTTAAAGCTGGAATCTACAAGAAGAAGGAAATCAAGGCTCCTAGAAAGAAAGAAAAAGGAATTGTTATCAAAGAGAATGTAAACTCTGATCAGAGTTTACAGTACTCAAGGAGGCCTGTGATTAAAAATGCTGACAAAGGAAAAGGTAAACTGGTAGAAGAAGAACAGTTACCTAAGAAGATTTATTCAACCTCTGACATTGCTCAAGTTGAAACAAGATTAGCAAAATCAACCTCTGACGCTGCTCAAGTTGATGATACTATTGAAGATAAGCCAGCCTCTGACAAGGCTCAAGCTGTGCAAACTCAGCTAGCTCCTCAACTCAAAGGTTTCTTAAGACCTGTACTCTCTGAAACTCTGACACTTCAACCTGTGGATTTTTCTCAAACCAGGACTGTACTTGGAAAAGAATCTTATGATAAGTCTGGTTTAGGTTCACATAGGGAGAAGAGAATAAATAACAGATCTCAAGACAATATTTCACTGGCAGGATCTGGTATTAGGGATACACAAGAAAATCTTGATAAGTTAGAATCTGTTCAGTTGATTTTTCACAGAGTCTTGAAGAAGCAGTTTCTGTTATACTTCATGAGTGATGGAAGTGTTTATAGAGTTGGAGAATCTGATGTAAATCTCAAATCATGGGAAGAACTTGAATATGTACTTTATCTGTTGAAAGTTAAGAACAGACACACCCATAATGTTGCTCAAATCTTAAGAGAAAAGATGCTGAGATCAAAAGTAATGCTTGGAGGAGGAGAAGTCTCAAATGCTTATATTCCAAAGTATAGAAATCATGCTGGAAAGTTGGTGGAGATGAAGAAAAACAGTGCTAGATTTACAACTGCACTTGGAATAAAAGTCTTAGAATTCAACTTAGAGTCAGATAAAGCTCAGTACATTCGGTTAGGAAATGACATGAAGAAGAACAGTATTTATTCTCTGAGGGCTGCCATATATCAAACTGGTGAAGGAGATCCAGAGTATAAGGAGCTGAAAGAGATTATGATATCTGAACTTGAGAATGCTGAGAGAAGACTGCTGATTGATTATCTCAGGACTGTACCTGATATTGAAGAAGTCAAGTAAAGTCTGACTGTAAGTTTTTAATATTTTCTATTCTAAGTCAAATTTAAAACTCTGTTTTAAATCAAACTCTGTTATATGTTAAACACTGCATTTGTTAAATGGTTTTGACATCATCAATTATATGTTTAACTTGTACATTTTATTATGAACAAGTTGGGGGAGATTGTTAGATATAATTGCTAATGTTTGTTTATCAGTGTTTAAGCAACAGGTACTGACAAGAGTTTATCAGAAGGCAGTCAGAGTTTAGTTAAACTCTGACAGGGTGAAGAGTTTAAAGGTAGCCGGTCAGAGTTTATTTAAAGTCTGACAAGGTGAAAGTTGAATTAGCTGTCGGTGCTGAATTGAAGATTCTAGAAGCAATATATTCTGAAGATGGAAAGAAGCAGAATATATTGATACAGCTAAGGAGACGGAATAGAAGATAAGAAGCAATCCTTAATTGATAAGTTTTGTATAGCTAACTTGTAGGAATATCAATTAGATAAGGATTGTATGTAGCTGTGTACTATATAAACACAGATAGGTTATCCCTAGAAGGGACGCGAATATTGATATATTATTCTTGTAACCTAGAAGCTCTTTGTGATTAATTAACATCATAAAGAGAGAAGCTGTTAATATAAATACAGTTTATTGATTCATAAACAGTGTTCTTAATTATTGTTATTCTCATACATACTTGATTATATTGTGTATTCGGCCTAACATAAAGGTTTAAAGATTTAAACTGGGATAGATTTCTTGTTGAGCGCTATTAGCTCATTCTTGCTTTATTAAAACTTTCAGCATGAAGAAAACTGTAGTAACCCGAATTTTCAGGGTTTCTTAATATTATTATTTAAATATTTTATTGTTTTTCTCAAAGAGGAGGAATTGTATTATGTGTATATTTTATTTAAAAATATATGTAAAAGCTAGTTATTTTATCTAGGAAATTAAGGTGCGAATTTCCCATTTATTTGAGTAATAAAAATAGTAATATTTATTTTGAGTAAATTAAAAAAAATTGCTGCATTAAGTGATTAAATGTTTAAATAATATTAAGTGGATTGGTGATGTGATAGTAGGTGTTTAAAATTATTTTCCCAGTATTTATTAGTAATTTGAGCCTGGCATAATTGGATTTAATTAAAATAGTTGAAAATTTGTCTAATTATAAATTTTGTGCATTTAAAATTTTTGGAGTAATTTTAGTAATTAAATTATTATTTTATGAGTCAGGATTTATTTTAGTAGTACCGAATAATTTTCTTAAAAATTTATTCGTTACAATTTATTTTCAGTACCGAACAGTTGAGCGTTAGGTGCAGTCATTTTGTGTTAATCAGTAACACCACCTAACCAACCGACCTTATCTTTTAAAACATATCCTAATCTATTAACACAAACACAACCACAGAAAAAAGAAACCATTCGGCAGTAAGCTAAGAAAATAAAGCAAAGGAATTCTTTCTCCTCTCTTCCCCTTCAATCACCACCACCACATCGCCCTTTTCCCTCCGTTGGTTTCTTCTCCGGCCAGTATTCTGCGCGCAGCCACCGCACACAGCAGCACCCAGCCGTTTCTTCCTGTTTCTCTGTCTCTCCACCGCAGTTCTGCAGTACCGCGCGTCGCCGTGCACCACCGTGTGTTAAGAGTACTACTGGTACTCAAGATTCCAGCTCAGCAGGTCAAGAAGACAGCTCATCAAGCCAGCTAGCTAGTTAGTTTGTTAGGAAATCAGTTACAGAATATAGACTATATAAGGCAATGTGATGTGGCTCTGTGATGTAACAAACTATAATTCATACTACTCATTTTGTAAACACAGTGATAAGTCTTCTTCTTTGTTAATAATTCTTTCTGTATACACACCGTTTCTAACATGGTATCAGAGCTTTATGCTCCAATTTCTCTTTGATTCATTGTCAAAATCAGTGTAATTGCGACGGAATTCATCATCAAACATGGCGACTACGAATGTTTCATACTCGTCTGCAACAGTTGGCTCAACTTCATCATTTTCAATCGTGAGTATTGATGTAAATCATCCTTTCTACTTGCATCCTTCGGATAATCCAGGAATGCAGATCACTTCTGTAATCTTGAATGAAAGCAATTATAATCAGTGGAGTCGATCTATGGAGATAGCTTTGTCTTCGAAGTTCAAACTAGGTTTTGTGGATGGAAATTATCTCAAACCAGCTGAAAATTCACCGCTTCTGATTCACTGGACTCGCTGCAACAATATGGTAACTTCTTGGATCCTCAACTCTGTTTCGTCAGATATACGTAGTAGTATAGTGTATATGCGATCTGCAGTTGAGATTTGGACTGATCTTGAAGTTAGATATGCACAAAGTAATGTCCCGAAGTTATTTGCGCTTAGATCTGAAATTGCACAATTGACTCAAGGACAGATGTCTATTGCTAGTTATTTCTCAAAGTTTCGTGCAGTTCATGATGAATTGGATTGTTTAGTAAACAAAACTAGATGTACTTGCTGTAAGTGTATATGCAATACAAATGTTAGACTTGATGTTCATGATCAAGATATACAGTTAGCACAATTTTTGATGGGTTTGAATGAGCAATTTACTGGAATTAGAGGACAGATTCTGTTAATGAAGCCACTACCTAATATCAATCAGTGTTATTCTTTGTTACTTCAAGAAGAAAATCAGCGTTCTTTAGCGCTTACCTCAGTTCTGAATCCAGATTCTATGGCTATGTCTGTTAAAGGAGTTGGGAGTCGATTTCACAATGGAAAAAATGTGGGAAGAACTGATTCAAGAGGTTCAAAAGAATCTAAAGACTCTTTGATATGTGAATTTTGTCACATGACAGGTCATACAAAGGAAAAGTGTTTTTGTTTGCACGGATATCCTGCGTGGCATAAATTGTTTGGTAAACCTAAGCCAAAGCCCAGGCTTGGGCATAATAACAATACTGGCATTGTTAAACCTGTTAGTGTAGCTCAAGTTTCTGGTTCTGAGTTAACTACTGAAAGTGTGAATGATACTTTGGAGTCTATGCCTTTGTCGGACAGTCAGTGCAAACAGCTAATTCAGTTGTTACAAAAATCTATGAATTCTAATTCATGTGGTTCCAGTTCCAGTTCTGACTCAATGGTACCTACTCCTACTTGGTATAATCCAGTCCATAGTAATCAGTTTGCAGGCACAAGTATACATTTGGCTCACAATGTTCAACCTGAAATGCAATATTCTTCTGATATTTGGATTGTGGATACGGGGGCTACAGATCATATCACTCCTTTTCCTCATCTTTTGAGTGATATGGCCTCGTTTCAGTCTACGTTACACTTACCAAATGGAGCTACAGCCATGGTTACCCATACTGGTACAGTTCGACTTAGTGAAGACATTGTTCTTTATAATGTGCTTTGTGTTCCAGCATTTACTTACAATCTGCTGTCAATTTCAAAACTTCTAAGTGACACTCATTGTACTGCAACTTTTACATCTCATGGATGCTCAATTTTGGCACCATCCTGGTCAAGGCCTCTTGATATTGGTCAAGCACGTAATGGTCTTTACTTGTTAAGTCAAGCTACACTTGGTCATCATCTTGCTTCGTCTCTTGTGGCCAGTACTGAGAAACTTGATACAACTTTACTCTGGCATTATCGTTTTGGTCACATACCTGCCTCAGTGTTGAAATTACTTCCTATTGATGGGGTACATTCTGAGTTACCTCCGTGTGATGGCTGTCAGTTTGGGAAACAAACAAGGCATGTGTATCCTTCTAGTACAACTGTTTCTGCTGCTATCTTTGATCTAGTGCATATTGACCTATGGGGTCCATATCGACATAAGACACATGACAAGTGCACTATGTTTCTAACAATTGTTGATGACAAATCCAGAACAACGTGGGTTTATTTGTTGTCTGAAAAGTCTCAGGTTGCCTCATTATTTCCAGCCTTTACAGAATACGTCTCAAATCAGTTCTCAGCCTCTATCAAAGTGGTTCGTTCTGACAATGGGTCTGAATTTGTGAACAAATATCTAAATGATTTCTTTGCCTCTAAAGGGATTTTACATCAGACAACTTGTGTGTACTCTCCTCAGCAGAATGGTATAGTGGAACGGAAACATCGTACATTGCTTAATGTTGCTCGTTCTATTCGATTTCATTCAGGAGTTCCTATACATTTTTGGGGGGACTGTGTATTAACTGCGGCTTACATATTGAATCGGACGCCTATGATTCTCTTGAATGGTCGTACTCCTTTTGATGTTCTGTTTCAGGAAGCACCTCCTTTTGCTGATCTAAAGGTTTTTGGCTGTCTCTGCTTTGCTACTGTGGTACCTCATCCCACGGACAAGTTTGCTCCTCGTGCTATCAAAGGTGTGTTTGTTGGCTATCCGTTTGCAAAGAAAGGTTTTAAAATTCTAGACCTTAATTCTCAAAAGATTTTTATTTCACGAGATGTGAAATTTCATGAGTCTATTTTTCCATTTAAAGATTTAGCCAAACCATCTTTGTCTAAACTGTTTCCAGTGTCAGATATGTTTGTTGATTGTGACACTGTCCCATGTGCGTCTGTGCCCTTGCATTCCTCTCCTCCTGTCATACCTGATTCACCAGTTACTTCACAACCAGGAACTGGTATTACTACTTCCACATCTAGTGAAGTCAGTACCCCTACTTTATCTGATACTCTGATTTCTAATCCTTTACCTAGTCTCCTGGATAGACCTCAAAGAAATAGGGCTTTACCAGCCAAGTTTTCAGATTATACGGGATTACCTACACATTTGGGTAATTCAATACAGTTGCATACATCTTTTTCAGCATCATGTTCCTCTTTAAGTACACATCTTGCTCAGTATCCTATTGATACGTCAGCCTTGTCATTTGTTGCCAATACGACTAAGGTTACTGAGCCAACTACTTATAAACAGGCTGTTAAGCAATCAGTTTGGTGTGAAGCCATTAATGTTGAGTTGGCTGCTCTTGAGGCTAATGGCACTTGGTCATTGCAACCTTTGCCTCCTTCTAAACGTATAGTTGGCTGCAAATGGCTTTTCAAAGTCAAATATCTATCAAATGGGGCTATAGATCGTTATAAGGCTAGGTTAGTTGCAAAAGGTTTCACTCAAACGGAAGGTTTAGACTATTTTGAAACGTTTGCTCCTGTGGCTAAAATGTCTACCCTTCGTATTTTCCTCACAATGGCTGCTAAGAAAAATTGGTCTATCAAACAACTTGATGTAACCAATGCATTTCTACATGGTATTTTGGATGAGGAGGTTTATATGGCTTTACCTCCAGGCTATGTCACTCCAAGTCATATTCAAGCACAGTTTTCTAATCAGAGGTTAGTATGTAAGCTCCTCAAATCAATTTATGGACTCAAGCAAGCCCCTAGACAGTGGTTTATAGCTTTGTCTCAGGCTCTCTTGCGATTTGGGTTTGTTCAGGTTGTGAGTGATTCTAGTCTATTTCGCTTTGAGCGTGGTACGACTATTGCATTTCTGCTCATATATGTTGATGATATGCTTTTAACTGGGAATGACACTTTGTTATTGGATGAAGTGTATAGCTTTCTGGGAACTCAGTTTAAGATCAAAGATCTTGGCAATCTTGCATATTTTTTGGGCCTGGAGTTTACTCGTACTGTTATGGGCATATTTGTGAATCAACATAAGTATATGCTGGATATTATCAAGGATGCTGAACTGTCTTCTACTAGGGCTTCATCTCTACCTATGGATCAACATCATGGTCTGTTGAGTGATAATTCTTCATGTATACTGAATGTTACTTCTTACCGAAGACTTGTTGGTCGCTTGATTTACCTGACCATTACTCGTCCTGACTTGTCATATCCTGTACATGTGTTAGCTCAGTTTATGCACTCTCCTCGAGAGTCTCACTGGAAAGCGGCATTAAAAGTGGTGCAGTATCTTGTTGGTACCTGCTGTCAAGGATTAATGTTTTCTGCTACACCACACTTTACTCTTACTTCCTACTGTGATGCCGACTGGGCTAGTTGCCCTAATACAAGGCTATCCCTGACAGGTTTTTGTGTGCTTCTGGGTGATTCAGTTGTATCTTGGAAGTGTAAGAAACAGCAGGTTGTTTCTCGTTCTTCAGCTGAAGCTGAGTATCGTGCTCTCGCTGACACTTGCTGTGAACTGACTTGGATAGTATCCTTGTTGTCTGAGCTCCGTTTGACAGGGCTTACTCCTATTCGACTATACTGTGATAATAAATCTGCCTTGTATATTGCCTCAAACCCTGTCTTTCATGAACGTACCAAGCCCATAGAGATTGATTGTCACTTGGTGCGTCAAAAGCTACAACAAGGGCTCATTACTACTCAACATGTTGCTACTATCGATCAACCTGCAGATATGTTTACCAAGTCACTTGCTTCTACACAACTCACTTACCTTCTGTCCAAGTTAGGTGTTTGTCACTTGCCAGCAACACCTTCCTTGCAGGGGGATGTTAAGAGTACTACTGGTACTCAAGATTCCAGCTCAGCAGGTCAAGAAGACAGCTCATCAAGCCAGCTAGCTAGTTAGTTTGTTAGGAAATCAGTTACAGAATATAGACTATATAAGGCAATGTGATGTGGCTCTGTGATGTAACAAACTATAATTCATACTACTCATTTTGTAAACACAGTGATAAGTCTTCTTCTTTGTTAATAATTCTTTCTGTATACACACCGTTTCTAACACCGTGCCGCCACCACTCCTCCCTGTCCAGTTTCCGGTAGTGGTCGTCTCTAATTCCTGCCTCTGTTCAGTACGAATTCTTTGGGTATAAAAATCGAACTCCGTTAATTTTCGTTTTTATTATTTATACATAGTATGATTTCATTTTTTTTTGCGAATTCAATGGTGATAGTGAGAGTTTGATTTTTGGGAAGTGTTTTTAGGTGATGTTCATTTTCGTTTTCATATAGGTGTAAGCTAGTAATTCGTTTTATATATATAGTTTTACAAATCCGGTTCTTATTTATTGGTTATTTATAAATTCGTTTTCTATATATATGAGGTAGCATAATTCGTTTGTGTATGACTAGGTGTGGAGTATAATTCGTTTTTGGTTGAGTTGGGTGATTTATGAGATTTTTAGCAATTAATTAATATTCCGTTTTTATTTAATAATTCTTGATGATTACAAAGTCGGTTTTGTAGAATTAGTATAAATTTGTTTTGGTAAGTAAGTGGCTAATAATTCATTTTGTTATAAATTTGCGATGGTATCAATTCGTATGTATATTTATTTATTTTTTTTGAGATTAATAGAATGGTTTTGTAGAAACTTGTTATAGGTTGATTTAAATGTATTTAGTTAATAAATTCGTGAGGTGTATAATTGTTTAGCTAATATACGCTAGGTATCATTTCATTTCGTGTAGTAAGTTTGTGTTAGTTAGTAAAATTATTTTAGTGATGAATTGTTTATACTTGTGTTAAGTGGTGAAATTTTATTTATTTATAAATGACGTAATTACTAAATTCGTTTGGTGTCAATTATTTGAGTGCGGTCTTCAATAGTATGTGAACGCTGTTAAGTGAATTAGTGGGTGTATATATCTATAAATGTTAATGTTGAATTGTTTTGGTATTTATTAATTGATTTATTTGGTTGTGTAGGTGCTTGGAGTGTGTTAGTTAGTAATGTGGTGCAAAGTTATAAAGTATTTATAAATTTTAGTTGGTTTCGAATAAATTTAGATTGTTGGTTGTATATCGAAAATATGATGTATTTAAAGTTAGAATTAATCTTGAGTTGTATATTAGTGGTGATAGTGAATAGTATTGCGGATTACCGTGATTGTGTATACAGTGTTATGATTGTGGGCTGTACTATGTGATCCGTCTTATGATTGGGGACGCAGCATAGTACATGCAAAATTTCTGGCTAGTCCTGTTAATGAACGGGTCATGCCGAAATTTCGTAAAATCTAAGTATTTATTTTATTAATTGTTTTAAAACCCTTAGAGTTAAAGAGTAATTGAATTTGATTATTTTTAATCAATTTTAGATAATAATGAAATTAATTTAATTGACCAATTAAGTTAAGAGTTAATTGGTGAATTTTATTAATTGGTTATTATTTAATTTTGATTATTTATAAATCAAATTTGATTATTATTTTCAAACTATTTTATTATTTTAGTATTTATTTATTCATTATCTGTTTGACTTGATTGATTTTAATTAATCGAGTGATAATCTGATTTAAAGTATAATGATTGTTTTTGATCCATAGATTGTTATATTCAAATCTTTATAAAAGAAAGACCAAATATTTTCCAAAAAGAGTTTCAACTTTATGACGTGTTATGTGACTTATGTATTTTGTTGTGGAGTCTTGAACGTATGATGATGACCTTGGGTTATGCTATTTGTTAATCGAGTCTATAAATGCTATATAAAGGTTGATACCTAGAGTTGAATTTAATTGGATTTTTAATGATTGTCTCAGGAGTAAATGTTACTTTCTGATAATGAGTTTGGTATTGTATAGTGGCATATGACTTGGTAAGTGCTACGTGTTTAGATGATATATTGAGTTGAGTATGTTATGTTATAATTGTGGGTTCAGATTAATTAAGTTAAGTTATGTAAATCTGTTAGTTTGTAAATTGATTCTTGGTTGTTGATATTAGTTTAAAACATGTGGATTAGTATATAAATAGATGAAGTACTGCCGAATTTCCGGCAGAACTATTAAATGAATATTATTTGGTAAATGTATATGATATGATAAGCTAGTTTAAATGCGTATGTAAATGAAATGTGTTTATGCGTTAAATGTGCAGCTAGTGATTTGTATAGTTACAAGAGTTGTCAGTCTATCCATGTGCTATGTGTTATCTGAAGTATATGAAATTATGTGAATTAGATGATGGACGTGCTATGTGATAAATGTGAACGTGATTGCTTATTTCTAAATAGAGCTATTGCAAGTCAAGACATGATTATGTTCTTATATGTCTTCTGCAAGTTGAAGTAAGATTATTTTCTTATAAGTAACTGTAAGTCTATGCAGAACTATCTCTTATATGTTTACTGCAAGTCTATGCAGAACTATTTATTATATGTTTACTGCAAGTCGAGGCAGCTTATGTGAGTATTAAATAAATTGTGAATTGTGTGTGGAGGATTGGATTAGTACTTTTGGTATTTTGAAAGCAGGGCAATGTCCACTTTTCGAATAGGTCATGCCCAATTTCCTGTAGAATATACATGCGCTTATGTTATAAACAATTATATTATGTAGCAGTTATAGTACGAAGGCTAAAGTATATCTTATATTTAACTAGTGAATAGTTGGGCGGGCACGATCTCGATAGTGCAGACTCGTAGCAACCGCATATGTGATGGAACCAAGAGTTATCATAATAGAGAATTGTGACGACATAAGATAGAAGAGGATGAGAATCATAGTACTTCAGCTTTATGTGATAGCTAAGGACCAAAGGCAAGTTTACTAACTCGTACTCTTTTGTTCAGAGTATAGTATCAAGATTTCTGTTTTCGATTCTTAATTTAATTATTGTTTCATAACCAGATTCTTTTATTATCCTGAGGTTGAGACAACCCCTTGTTCTTTATTTGACAAATTCTATTTCATTTCATAACTTATGCCTTGCAGCACCTTGTATTGTCAGATTTTACCTTGATTTCCTTGTGATTGGAAATCTAATTCTTATGTAATTGTTTTAGCCTAATCCAGTTGATAAAGTAAGCAGACAGTTGAAAGTAATAGTTGAATTATCAAGGTAGTCGATTGTTCCGACACCTAACTCCCAGTATTAAGTTTGAATTGGAAGTTTTAATTAAAATGAAATGTTTTTAAGGACTGCAGACGTCAGTCAGAGTATCAGTATTATGTAGGCCAAAGTGTCCTTGGATCCAGTTCAGTATTTGGACATACCGTGGGTATGGTCCGGAGTTTTAGTGTGACTGATCATCCACTATAACTCATTGCGTCATTAAAAAAAATCCAATTCTAACTTACAGTTTCTATTGATTATTATTATTGCTCATTTTGCCAGTTAAATTGAGTCTCTCATATATTGCCATTTTCTTGGCTAGCTGAGTTCATTGTTATACATATTGTTATTATTGCATCATTATTTGATCTTGTACAGTATTATATACTTGCTGAGCTTCTTTTGCTCACCCTTGCTTGTTTTACCTCTTAACCCTCCAGTGAAAAAGATAGATTGCCAGTATTTAATTGCATAGCTATGGAACGAGATGATTCAAGATGACGTTGTGAAGATGAGTTGATGCATAGCATTTGGATCTAGTGTAATGGTATAGTATATAGTTGATTTCTAGTAAATATTATTATTGTATAAATTTAGTATTGCTTGGTATACTTCACATCGAAGTTATATCAGTGTTATAGATATTATGTAAAGAGATTGTTGTATAAGTAAGTTAAAGTTTATTAAAGTTTGGATTCTTGTTTCTAGCACTATAACCTTTAAAGATTCTTGGTAGAGTTGTGGTCGTAGATGTTATATTTGTTTTGGTTTTATATTCGACAGGTGATTTTATTTGAGATTTCAGGTGACGACCAAATCCACTGACCCCGGGATTTGGGGGCATCACAGTTGGTATCAGAGCGGAGTTATAGTAAACTAGAAATGAGAGTGTGTAGGAGTGTGTATAGTTATGTGAGGAACGTAAGAGCTCATGTAGAGTTCGTGTTGGACTATTGGATATAGTACCAATGAGTAAGTTAAGATATAGTACTCGTTTGAGATAGTTGAGCATAGTTGGGTTGAGTTGGATAGAAATCCTTGCGACTGTAGATGTAGCTGGTGGAATCTTCAGAGACTATTACGGGACGACGATGACGTATGATATCGATAACTTTAGGACGTGTATCAGAAGAACGTAGAATCGAATGACGAGCCATCGGAGGAGCTGATATAGAAGACATACCTGAAGACCTTGGCAATATTTTTCTTCTTATTGAATTATATGACATTTTTTTTTAGTTTCAAAAACCCTGTCAAGTTGTGATATTTGAATTTCTACTTTTCCTTAATCGGGAATAACTCTAGTATTGATAAATCATCATTTCCTCGTATTGTGCCAGTAATTTCCTTTCTAGTGATTCTTTTTCTGGAAGTAGTACCTTTGGAATCTGTTCAGTTGTAATCCAAGAGTGTATTTGAGAATTTCTTATCAAAAGGCCTTAATGGTTAATTTGACTTTAGATTCATTTTATATTTCTTTACTCCAGCTGAGATGAACAACCCTATTTATAGGGGACACAAGGACTATCTGTCTGTGTGATAGAAGTTGGATGGGACGCCATCACTTGTGTGTTGTGCAACACAAGAAGGTTAATAACCTTTAGTAATGTCTTAACTAAGACACGCAACATTGGTTCATTTGGCCATATTGGTCTCTCAGTAATTCATTTATTTCGAAAACATTTACTTTGAAAATTTTAATTCGATAACCAAAATTTTGGGACACTCGTTATGATACGATATCTTTTCACTTCAAAATATCATGAATCTGATTATCTCAAATAATCTTGGAAGTATGCCAAGCAGGTTGGAATTAGTTAACCTTTGCGGTGGGATTACCAAGAGTCAAAGCGGATCAAGATGCGATTAGAATACTAGTAACGCGTAGCGTGTAGTGGTACAGTTGGGTTTGCCCTATATAGAGGAGCTGGTAGAATACCAGATTAGAAAGAGTAAGTATCAAAGATTAAAGAATTAGTATTATTGCGGATGCAACTAGAGTTGGAAGTTATAAAGAGAACCTTAGTGACACCTTCAGCTGATTCCGAGGAAGGAATCCTTATAAGGTGGGTAGATTGTAGTAACCCGAATTTTCAGGGTTTCTTAATATTATTATTTAAATATTTTATTGCTTTCCTCAAAAAGGAGCAATTGTATTATGTGTATATTTTATTTAAAAATATATGTAAAAGCTGGTTATTTTATCTGGGAAATTAAGGTGCGAATTTCCCATTTATTTGAGTAATAAAAATAGTAATATTTATTTATTTTGAGTAAATTAAAAAAAATTGCTGCATTAAGTGATTAAATGTTTAAATAATATTAAGTGGATTGGTGATGTGATAGTAGGTGTTTAAAATTATTTTCCCAGTATTTATTAGTAATTTGAGCCTGGCATAATTGGATTTAATTAAAATAGTTGAAAATTTGTCTAATTATAAATTTTGTGCATTTAAAATTTTTGGAGTAATTTTAGTAATTAAATTATTATTTTATGAGTCAGAATTTATTTTAGTAGTACCGAATAATTTTCTTAAAAATTTATTCGTTACAATTTATTTTCAGTACCGAACAGTTGAGCGTTAGGTGCAATCATTTTGTGTTAATTAGTAACACCACCTAACCAACCGACCTTATCTTTTAAAACATATCCTAATCTATTAACACAAACACAACCACAGAAAAAAGAAACCATTCGGCAGTAAGCTAAGAAAAGAAAGCAAAGGAATTCTTTCTCCTCTCTTCCCCTTCAATCACCACCACCACATCGCCCTTTTCCCTCCGCTGGTTTCTTCTCCGGCCAGTATTCTGCGCGCAGCCACCGCACACAGCAGCACCCAGCCGTTTCTTCCTGTTTCTCTGTCTCTCCACTGTAGTTCTGCAGTTCCGCGCGTCGCCGTGCACCACCGTGCCGCCACCACTCCTCCCTGTCCAGTTTCCGGTAGTGGTCGTCTCTAATTCCTGCCTCTGTTCAGTCCGAATTCCTTGGGTATAAAAATCGAACCCCGTTAATGTTTCGTTTTTATTATTTATACATAGTATGATTTCGTTTTTTTTTTGTGAATTCAATGGTGATAGTGAGAGTTTGATTTTTGGGAAGTGTTTTTAGGTGATGTTCATTTTCGTTTTCATATAGGTGTAAGCTAGTAATTCGTTTTATATATATAGTTTTACAAATCCGGTTCTTATTTATTGGTTATTTATAAATTCGTTTTCTATATATATGAGGTAGCATAATTCGTTTGTGTATGAATAGGTGTGGAGTATAATTCATTTTTGGTTGAGTTGGGTGATTTATGAGATTTTTAGCAATTAATTAATATTCCGTTTTTATTTAATAATTCTTGATGATTACAAAGTCGTTTTTGTAGAATTAGTATAAATTTGTTTTGGTAAGTAAGTGGATAATAATTCATTTTGTTATAAATTTGCGATGGTATCAATTCGTATGTATATTTATTTATTTTTTTTGAGATTAATAGAATGGTTTTGTAGAAACTTTTTATAGGTTGATTTAAATGTATTTAGTTAATAAATTCGTGAGGTGTATAATTGTTTAGCTAATATACGCTAGGTATTATTTCATTTCGTGTAGTAAGTTTGTGTTAGTTAGTAAGATTATTTTAGTGATGAATTGTTTATACTTGTGTTAAGTGGTGAAATTTTATTTATTTATAAATGACGTAATTACTAAATTCGTTTGGTGTCAATTATTTGAGTGCGGTCTTCAATAGTATGTGAACGCTGTTAAGTGAATTAGTGGGTGTATATATCTATAAATGTTAATGTTTAATTGTTTTGGTATTTATTAATTGATTTATTTGGTTGTGTAGGTGCTTGGAGTGTGTTAGTTAGTAATGTGGTGCAAAGTTATAAAGTATTTATAAATTTTAGTTGGTTTCGAATAAATTTAGATTGTTGGTTGTATATCGAAAATATGATGTATTTAAAGTTAGAATTAATCTTGAGTTGTATATTAGTGGTGATAGTGAATAGTATTGCGGATTACCGTGATTGTGTATACATGTTATGATTGTGGGTTGTACTATGTGATCCGTCCTATGATTGGGGACGCAACGTAGTACATGCAAAATTTCTGGCTAGTCTTGTTTACGAACGGGTCATGCCGAAATTTCGTAAAATCTAAGTATTTATTTTATTAATTGTTTTAAAACCCTTAGAGTTAAAGAGTATTTGAATTTGATTATTTTTAATCAATTTTAGATAATAATGAAATTAATTTAATTGACCAATTAAGTTAAGAGTTAATTGGTGAATTTTATTAATTGGTTATTATTTAATTTTGATTATTTATAAATCAAATTTGATTATTATTTTCAAACTATTTTATTATTTTAGTATTTATTTATTCATTATCTGTTTGACTTGATTGATTTTAATTAATCGAGTGATAATCCGATTTAAAGTATAATGATTGTTTTCGATCCATAGATTGTTATATTCAAATCTTTATAAAAGAAAGACCTAATATTTTCCAAAAAGAGTTTCAACTTTATGACGTGTTATGTGACTTATGTATTTTGTTGTGGAGTCTTGAACGTATGATGATGACCTTGGGTTATGCTATTTGTTAATCGAGTCTATAAATGCTATATAAAGGTTGATACCTAGAGTTGAATTTAATTGGATTTTTAATGATTGTCTCAGGAGTAAATGTTACTTTCTGATAATGAGTTTGGTATTGTATAGTGGCATATGACTTGGTAAGTGCTACGTGTTTAGATGATATATTGAGTTGAGTATGTTATGTTATAATTGTGGGTTCAGATTAATTAAGTTAAGTTATGTAAATCTGTTAGTTTGTAAATTGATTCTTGGTTGTTGATATTAGTTTAAAACATGTGGATTAGTATATAAATAGATGAAGTACTGCCGAATTTCCGGCAGAACTATTAAATGAATATTATTTGGTAAATGTATATGATATGATAAGCTAGTTTAAATGCGTATGTAAATGAAATGTGTTTATGCGTTAAATGTGCAGCTAGTGATTTGTATAGTTACAAGAGTTGTCAGTCTATCCATGTGCTATGTGTTATCTGAAGTATATGAAATTATGTGAATTAGATGATGGACGTGCTATGTGATAAATGTGAACGTGATTGCTTATTTCTAAATAGAGCTATTGCAAGTCAAGACATGATTATGTTCTTATATGTCTTCTGCAAGTTGAAGTAAGATTATTTTCTTATAAGTAACTGTAAGTCTATGCAGAACTATCTCTTATATGTTTACTGCAAGTCTATGCAGAACTATTTATTATATGTTTACTGCAAGTCGAGGCAGCTTATGTGAGTATTAAATAAATTGTGAATTGTGTGTGGAGGATTGGATTAGTACTTTTGGTATTTTGAAAGCAGGGCAATGTCCACTTTTCGAATAGGTCATGCCCAATTTCCTGTAGAATATACATGCGCTTATGTTATAAACAATTATATTATGTAGCAGTTATAGTACGAAGGCTAAAGTATATCTTATATTTAACTAGTGAATAGTTGGGCGGGCACGATCTCGATAGTGCAGACTCGTAGCAACCGCATATGTGATGGAACCAAGAGTTATCAGAATAGAGAATTGTGACGACATAAGATAGAAGAGGATGAGAATCATAGTACTTCAGCTTTATGTGATAGCTAAGGACCAAAGGCAAGTTTACTAACTCGTACTCTTTTGTTCAGAGTATAGTATCAAGATTTCTGTTTTCGATTCATAATTTAATTATTGTTTCATAACCAGATTCTTTATTTGACAAATTCTATTTCATTTCATAACTTATGTCTTGCAGCACCTTGTATTGTCAGATTTTACCTTGATTTCCTTGTGATTGGAAATCTAATTCTTCTGTAATTGTTTTAGCCTAATCCAGTTGATAAAGTAAGCAGACAGTTGAAAGTAATAGTTGAATTATCAAGGTAGTCGATTGTTCCGACACCTAACTCCCAGTATTAAGTTTGAATTGGAAGTTTTAATTAAAATGAAATGTTTTTAAGGACTGCAGACGCCAGTCAGAGTATCAGTATTATGTAGGCCAAAGTGGCCTTGGATCCAGTTCAGTATTTGGACATACCGTGGGTATGGTCCGGAGTTTTAGTGTGACTGATCATCTACTATAACTCATTGCGTCAGTAAAAAAAAATCCAATTCTAACTTATAGTTGCTATTGATTATTATTATTGCTCATTTTGCCAGTTAAATTGATTCTCTCATATATTGCCATTTTCTTGGCCAGCTGAGTTCATTGTTATACATATTGTTATTATTGCATCATTATTTGATCTTGTGCAGTATTATATACTTGCTGAGCTTCTTTTGCTCACTCTTTCTTGTTTTACCTCTTAACCCTCCAGTGAAAAAGATAGATTGCCAGTATTTAATTGCATAGCTATGGAACGAGATGATTCAAGATGACGTTGTGAAGATGAGTTGATGCAGAGCATTTGGATCTATTGTAATGGTATAGTATATAGTTGATTTCTAGTAAATATTATTATTGTATAAATTTAGTATTGCCTGGTATACTTCACATCGAAGTTATATCAGTGTTATAGATATTATGTAAAGAGATTGGTGTATAAGTAAGTTAAAGTTTATTAAAGTTTGGATTCTTGTTTCTAGCACTATAACCTTTAAAGATTCTTGTTAGAGTTGGGGTCGTAAATGTTATATTTGTTTTGGTTTTATATTCGACAGGTGATTTTATTTGAGATTTCAGGTGACGACCAAATCCACTGACCCCGGGATTTGGGGGCGTCACAAAAACATTGCTGATTCACCTCGTGTTACGAGAGCAAGGGAATGGAGAGACCACCCTTGAGTTAGTCCAGCAAGAGGGATACTGTCGGAGTTAGCAAAACAGTTGCAAACTGAATTAGTAAGAATTGTTTTCGAGTAGGTTGTACTATTAAACCTTGTATAGAACGGTGAGGTCTATTATTGTAACTTCAGGTAGAGGTTGTAAATAATAGATGAGATCCCGGATAGTGCATTTGAGTTGTAATAACAAATGTTACTTTTGTTGCTCATTTCCAAGGCTATAACTTGTGTGTGTGCGTAAGTGATTGGGGTCTTTGGAGTTGTATTATTAGAATGTTTTAAGTAATGAAGGTATTGTATAATTGATGGAGCGTGACAACCCAGATTCCTGACCCCGGATCTGGGGGTGTTACATGCTTCACTTGAGGTAGTTTTCTGGAACAAGGAGATTTAGTCTTCAGTGCCACATCATTTGGAAGTAGCTTCATCCCTTTCCCTTTCATCCACTATAACACTCCACTAGCTGTGACTTTGTGGAAGTGTCTCTTTGATTTTTCTTTTGAGGCTTCAATTTTCTTTTGTGGCAAATCAGGTTCAGAAGTCTTGGATAATGATTTTGGAGGATCATTACTAACAGTACCCACCCTAGACTTAGAGTCTTGTGTTGTGGTTAAGGTACTGCTAACAATGTCCTTGACTTGCTGATTTCCACTTCTCTTCTTAACAGTTTCCTTCTTTCCTTGAGAGTCCTTCTTGTAATCATCAGCATCTTTAGATTTCTTTGAGGTTTTGCCCTTGCTGCTCTCACTTCCTCCATCCTTATTGCTCCTTGTTTGGCTTCTCCTTTTGTAGGTCTTCTCCTCATCATCTTTCTTCTTTCTTCTTTCTTTGAGTGACTCAGGAATAGTGCCATGAATCAAGAAAGATTGGAGAATTTGGATTGTCTCTAGCTCTTCTGCTGTTCTGACTCCTCTCTTAGTTCTTAGCATTTGCAAAACTTGATTTATCTTGATATTGTTCTTCATTGACAGATGGGCAGGAATCACCAGTTGATCAATGTTGATTTCTTTGCTTAGGCTTTGAAAAAGTATTGTCCTTGGGTTAGAAATAACTTCGGGCAATCTTTGAAATTGGTCTTTTGATAAGTCATCAAATAGCCTTTTGTTGTTCTCCCCATGTTTCTCAATCAACTCCAGAATTGTGTTCAGCTCAATAAACCTCAGCTTCTCTAGAGTTTCAAAGGATAAATGCCATAAGCAATTGTCCTTGGATACCATGATGATTTCTCTTAGATGCACATCCTTGATTTTCTTGACTGCCACTGTAAAATACTTGATTTGTTCATTGATCTTGTTTCTGTAGTTGAGAGTGTCTCCTTGAACACTGATGTGGATGGCTTTCAGAAACTCCAGAAAGGCCTCATCATGATAGATGTTTGAATTGGCAACTTCCTGTAGCTTGGCCTTAGTGATAATCTTTGCTTTGACAGGCTGAGCACTTGTTGAGATTTGAGGGGTTGAGGTGTCCATTGGCATTGTAGAGGGATAGTAGGTAGTAGTAACTGTGCTTCTTTGACCTTGTTTGTTGATGACATCCACAGAGGGAAGAATGATTGGCTTTAGAGTTTCTTCAGTGAGTTTGCCCTTAAGCTTTTGTTGCTTGGCTGGTACTCCCCCTCTCTTTTCTACAATGACTTCCTTTCCTTTCTCCCCCTTAGGCTTGGGATCAGACAAGATGTCTTGAGCTTCTCCAGGAACAGGTAGGTTCATGCTTCTGAGCAAGGTTGTCATCATTTGCTGTTGAACTAGCAATATATTAGATGTGGCATTGCTTTGGTCATCCAACTTGGCATTGAGCTGTTCCAAGGATTGAGAGAGCACTTTGTTTTCATATTTCAGATCAGCTACCTCCCTTTCCAAGCTATCCACCTTTAAGAAAAGTTGTTGAGATTTGAAAGAATTAAGGGATTGGTCCTTGATTTTTGAGAAGTCAAACTTGGAAATATCAGAAATAGGGACTTCATCCACAAGCTTGTTCCCATACTGATTCTTCCACATCATAGTGAGCATAGAGTTGGAGTTGATGTTGGCTTGCACCTGGTTATCTAGCTTGAAAGAAAGCTTCTTCATAGTATCTGAGACCAAAGCCAGGGTGCAATCCATCACTGTGACATTTGCAGCTGTTTTCTGAACCTCCTTAAGGATGCCATCTACCTTGGGAAAATCAGAGAGATAGGAGTTCCTGAGTTGAGTCAAAGATCTGTTTGTTTCCTCCTTGATAGAATAAATCTCTGATTGAAGACCATTCCCAAGATAATGCAGAGCCTTCAGCTGATTCTTGTACATGTCATTCATGGCTTCAAAGACTTCTACAGGAGCAAGATTTTTGGCATTAGACCCCAAGGATGTGAGATATTCTTCCCTGAAAAAGGCTAGGGCATCCTTGAGCTTCACAGATCTTTTAGCATCCAACCAGGCATCAACATTACCATCCTGTTGGGCTTCATCTACTATCTTGTCCTGTTGAGCTTCAACATCCTCCTTGTGACACAGAAGAATAGCTTCATAGTCTGAATTTGGAAGAGTGGCTGTGAGGAGATGTTGAGCTATTTTTGAGATCTCATCAATCTGTGCCACATGAAGATTTTGAAGGTCTTCTTCCGTCAATTGTGAGGGCACAGATGATCATCCTGAAGGCCTGTCATGTTGCACAGGCTTCAGCCATTCTGACATTGTGGCATGAGCCAAGTTAGAGCTAGTGCTAGGCACTTCATGGGGAATAGGTGATTGAGTTTTCTCTAGTCTTGGAATGACTGTAGAGTCTGATGCTGTCTCCATTGAAATGGGATGTGTTATAGCATCACCTCTATGTGTCTGTGAAGGCATGTCCAAGTCCATAAGAATTGGAGAGTTTGGCACAGAGTCTCCAGTAAAGACTGGTGAATCCTCTGTGTTTGTGTTGGTGTCATTAGAATATGCCCCAGCGTGCATTTCCTGACCAACCAAATGAGGGTCCTGGGTGGTGAGCACAGTGTCAAGCACTATGTCACTTGAAATTGGCTCAGTCATAGATTGAGATTGTGACTGATCAAGTGCAGAATTGTCATGAGAATGACTTTTCTGTTGAGAAGAAATATTAGATGTAGATTCTGGAAGAGTAGTGTAGACTAGATTTTGGCAACTCCCCCTGAGAAAAATGAGGAGTTTCAATGTTGATGTGATCTCCACTCTGTGTAGCATCACCCTTATTTCCACTGGGGTCAAGAGTGAGTTCTTGACCCTGTGCTGACTCTTGACAGAATGTAGTAGGGAGACTACTCTTTTCAATGCCAATGCCCTGTTGAGAGGACATTGACAGTAATAGGTGTACCCCTTTTAGCACATCTAAATCCTGTTGGGAGGATTCAGTGGTAGTTATTGATTTGGATTTCTTCTTATGTCTGGTGAGCTGTGACTCAGGTTCCTCACTACCTAGATCTACAGACTCATCACTGATAACTAGGGCTCTCTTCTTAGTCTTCTTTTTAGTAACACCAACCTTTTGGGAGATTGGTGCACTTGGCTCCCTAATCACTATTGTACTGTTTGCAGGGGGGGGGGGTCATTGGATGGGTTAGGAAGGCTTGGGTTAGACATTGAGGCTCCTTCAGTCTTAGCCTTTTCTTTCCAAGAAAGTTCATGATATTTGGGCTTATCAAGTGGATAGGATGCAAATGTGTCCTGCATATGTTGGGTCACACTTAGTATCACATCCACTTTATTCCTTGTATCCAATGAACCAAATAGAACTTTGGACATGGATTTGGAATAAGCCATTTTAGTTTTATCTATACCATCTAATTCATGCACATTATTATCAAGATAATTTAAAATGCACTGAAGAAAACGAGGGTAAAAGATTTCATTACCTCTCCCACGAACGGTCCTGCCTAGCCTTTGAGCCAATTCTTTGAGAATAATTGCTCCTACATTTATCTCCTGATTATGAGCTAAGGAGTAGGCTAGCTTCACAGCAATGTGACTGATGTGGTCCCATCCTGTCTTCCTGCATAAAAACACCTTCTGGAGTGCATCAAACAGAAATGACCACTCCCTCCTGACATTCTTCTTGTTCAGCTTAGCCATGTCTATCTCATCTGCATACTTGATTAAGTCCAAGAATGCTACCATTTCAGCCTCATTAGCTTCAACATCATGACCTTCAACCTTGAACCCCAAGGCCTCATTAATTTCCTTTTCTCCAAATTGCAGGTGCTTGCCCCCAATTGTGCAGTTAATTTCCTGAAACGAAGTCCCATCCTCCTTTGCCATAGTAGATACCAAAGCCGTTCTCCAGAATCCTTCCAAAACATCAACGTACAGAGTGGGATTCATTGTTAAAGCTTGGCGAAGGTAGGATGTGTTTAAGAACCGTACAAAACACTTGTACCGGGGGTTTGCTTCAGCCTCTGAGGGAATAGTGAGAAGATTGGTCTCTCTGGGTATGGTTAAAGAGTTTGAGGAAGACGCTGCTTGAGATTTGGGTGCCATTAGAAATTGAGAGTGAAAAAGAGAGAGACGAGAATTTGAGTCTAGGTTTGAAAGTTGAGAGTAAAAGACAAGATGAAAAGTTGTGAACGGTTAGAAAAGAGTATTTTTATGATAGAGACACTGCGATATAGAGTTATGAATTTGTACAGGCTATTTTGATGTCGTGAAGTCTCAAAACAGCCTATATCGAGAAGTCTTGTAAAGTATATCACAGAGTCCAGAAATGAACTATGCCGCAAAGTCTTGAAGGTAGAAAGAAGGGGAGGGACTTTGTGATATAGTATAAATACCTTGTCTAAAACTCTCTTTTTGGAATTCCAAGCATTTTGTCAGACTTAAATCAAAAATTGAAATAAAAAATTTTGTCAAATATGAAGACTTGTCTATATAATTATTCTAAGTCGCGAAGTCAGAAAATGAACTATGTCGCAAACTCAAGAAATGAACTATATCGCGAGGTCTCACAATTTCAACAGTTTGCGATATAAGTCTGTTTTATTTGAACTAAGTCGTGAACTCTCAAGATCACCTATGTAGAGATGTCTTAAAAGCTCATAACTTCTCATAAGAGTATGATTTGAAACATATGCAGTAAAGTACTGAAATATTTATAAATCATATCTCAGCTAATTTTCACTCCAGATAGATAGAGCATCTAAATACAGTGAAAATTTACTGCTGCAACAATTAACTAGCATACTTACTTAGAACAACTAAATGAAGGATTGAGCATTCCAATTTCACTCACAAGTCTGTTGAAGACAGCTTCATTTAGAGGTTTAGTGAATATGTCAGCTAATTGTTTCTCAGTTGGAACATAAGAGACTGCTATAGTACCATTTGCAGCATGTTCCCTAATGAAATGGTACCTTATCTCAATGTGCTTTGTAGTAGAATGATTAACAGGATTGGCAACAATGGATATTGCACTAGTATTATCACACATCATAGGAATGTGTTCCAACACTAGTCCATAATCCATGAGTTGATTTCTAATCCAAAGCAATTGAGCACAGCAGCTTCCAACAGCAATATATTCAGCCTCAACTGTAGATGTTGTTGTGGATTGTTGTTTCTTACTAAACCAGGACACTAACCTTTGACCTAAGAATTGGCAGCTTCCAGAGGTGCTTTTCCTGTCAATTCTGCATCCAGCATAATCAGAATCTGTGTAACCAACCAGGTTGAATCCAGTGCCCTTTGGATACCATAGCCCAAGATTAGGAGTCCCTTTCAGATACCTGAAGATTCTTTTGATAGCCATCATGTGAGATTCCTTAGGGTCATATTGAAATCTTGCACAAAGGCATGTGGCAAACATGATGTCTGGCCTGCTAGCAGTGAGATAGAGTAATGATCCAACCATTCCCCTATAGACCTTGATGTCAACTCTCTTGCCCTTCTTATCTTCATCAAGCTTGATTGTAGTGGATATAGGAGTTTTTGCTGGGGATGACTCTTCTAAACCATATTTCTTTAAGAGATCTTTAACATACTTAGATTGATTTATAAAAATGTCATCCTCCCTTTGATGTACTTGCAGGCCTAGGAAGAAGGTTAACTCTCCCATCATACTCATCTCATATTTGCTTTGCATCAGCTTAGAGAACCTTTCACAGAGTTTTTCATTTGAAGAGCCAAAGATGATATCATCCACATAAATTTGAACTAGAATGAAATCATTTCCATGCTTCTTGAAGAATAGAGTTTTATCAATTGTACCCCTAGTAAATTTATGCTCAAGAAGGAATTGAGATAAAGTTTCATACCAGGCTCTTGGTGCCTGTTTGAGTCCATAGAGTGCCTTGAGCAGTCTATACACAAAGTCTGGGAAGTCTTCATTCTCAAAGCCAGGAGGTTGGGATACATAAACTTCTTCAACAAGATCACCATTGAGGAAAACACTTTTAACCTCCATTTGATACACCTTAAAATCTGAGTGTGCTGCAAAAGCCAAGAAAATCCTGATGGCCTCCAGTCTTGCTACAGGTGCAAATGTCTCATCATAGTCAATGCCTTCTTGTTGACAGTATCCTTTGGCAACCAACCTTGCTTTGTTTCTTATCACCACTCCTTCTTCATCCATTTTGTTCCTGAACACCCATTTGGTGTCAATAACATTCTTTCCTTCAGGAGGTGGCACTAGTTCCCATACTTTGTTTTTCTCAAATTGATTCAACTCTTCTTGCATAGTGATAGAGTATATATTTATATATATTTTATATGATTTTATTCCTCATATTTATTATATTTTGCATTTAATTGGATTTTTATTTAATAAATTTTAATGTTTTATTGTAGGAAGTAAGGAAATCCTAAACTTGGAAGGATTGGAGAATAAAGAGTTTAATTTGGGGATTTATTAGAAGGAAATTCGGATTTGTTGGGCTGCCTGCACATAATTCATTGTTTGGGTCATATCTTGAGTTCTAGAAGTCAGAATTGGACGATTTAACAGCCCACACGAAGATAATGGAAATATCTTTTATTATAAAGTGGTCCAAATATCAAATTACATCAGGAACGGCTCAGATTTACTGAAGAAAAGTCAGCTACGAATTTTCCTTGTAAAACAGAATCAGTTTAGGAAACGTAATTGTACTTTTCTCAAGGCATTAAAATATTTGAGAATATGTATATAAACATCAGATCTGAGAGAGACATATATACAGATATACAGATAGACATAGATACAGACATAGAGAGACTTGTACTTTTTCTTCTTGGAGAAAGATTAAAGGTTTTTATTCTTTGTTCTTAATATTATTATGTGTTCTTATTATATTATGTGTTTTGTTAATTTAATTATGAGTGAGTAGTTATTTAATCTAGGGTTAAGTTGAACCCTAGTTATGATTGATGTATGATTTTCCATAACCCCCCAATTCAGTTATGTTGTATGCTCTTGCTTATTGAGTTGTGCTTAATTAACAATAACATGTCAGACGTGATTATGCGTATTGTTTGAACCTAATATCTATTTATCATCGAAAGTTGGACTTAGATGGTTGTGATTTATCCAATAAGGACATGAACTTCTCCATGAAAATAGGTAGAACGGATTGTTAGGAAGTTAGGATGTTGTGTTTAATGTCTCTAAATTGCATGATACCATGAAAATAGGCTTGAGTGTATTTTTAGAGAAGCCATTAATACTCGAGAGAGGTTATTGGTATTTTATAGGGCGCATCTTTCCTCTTGAGTAGTGTATGATTAATTGGGGTGGAAAATCATAATTGCATCGATTCATGCTAGTGGGGATACTTAATTCTAGATGTTTTTAGTTAATTCATAAATACCACATATTTGCTTTAGTATAATATTTAGATTAATAATCTCTCAACAATTTATTGTGTTACTTGCTTAGTTGAATTGAATCAAGAATAACTAGTGATTGATACGTTTGTCTCTGTGGGATCGACTCTGACTTGCCCTACTACATAGTTAGAAGGATTTGTTAGATATTATTATTTGATAGGCACGCGACAGCCTTGTCAAATTTTTGGCGCCGCTGCCGGGGACAAAGCGGTATTAGATTAGTTAATTTTTGAGTTTGTTTAGCTAAGTCTTTTGGTTGTGTTGCTTCGGCTATTATTCCCTTGTTATTTGATCTTTGTTTCTAGTTTTCTTGTTGCATGCACACTCGAAGTTCAGGTACAGAAAATTTAATTGCTCTTGATCCTGAAATTGAAGCTACAACAAGAAGACAAGCAGGACTACGAAGGAAAAATAAAGACAAGGAAGTTATGGGTGAGACAGCAGCAAAAGCTCTCAGGGAGCATGGTATGCCAGACACTACAGACGTACTCTCCAGTATTGTCAGACCAATAATCACGGCTACCCACTTTGAACTCAAGCCACAATTCATACAATTCGTCTCTAATGATTCTTTCGCAGGATTATCAACTGAAAATCCTGTTGATCATCTTGAGAGTTTTCTGGAAAAATGTGATACTCTAAAGCTGACCAATGTTAGTGATGATGCTATTAAGCTGCGCTTATTTCCATTCTCTCTCCGAGATGCAGCAAAAGATTGGTTGAAGGATGAAGGACCAAACACATTCACTACTTGGGATAGTCTAGCAAAGGCGTTTCTTCTTAAATTCTTTAGTCAAAAGAAAACTTCAAAGCTCAGGAATGAAATATCTAACTTTCGTCAAGATGATGACGAGTCACTTCATGATGCTTGGAGAAAATTCAAACGACTTCAGAGACAATGCCCTCACCATGGAATTCCTGACTGGTTGTTGATCCAAACATTTTACAATGGGTTAACACAAGAGTTTCGAAATTTTGTTGATGCTTCTTCTGGTGGATCTATTATGAAAAAGAGTACGGAGGATGCGAAAACTTTGTTAGACGAGATGGCGTCTAATGATAATTATCCTTACAGTGACAGAAATCATCCTAAGAAGGGTGGTAAGTATGATGTTGATGCTCTAACCATGTTGAATAGTACTATGCAGACAATGGTTAAGAAGATTGAGCAATTGGATTCTAAAACTTCATCTAAAGTTCCCTCATGTGAAATATGTGGTGTAGTTGGACACACTCAACATGCTTGTCAATACAATCCGTCTGGAACAGCAATGGAACAAGCAAATGCCATCTACAACCAAAATCAAAGGCCACAATATAATCCTTACTCCAACACATACAATCCAGGTTGGAGAGATCATCCTAATTTCTCCTACAGAAATAACCAGGCTCAAGCTCAACCTCCACAAAATAATTTTTCTCAGCCGTCAGGTTTTCAACAAGGTCAGCCGCACAAATCTAACTTGGAAAATCTTTTGGAAGGATTTATCTCTACACAAGCAAAGAAGAATGATTACTTTGACTCAAGTATCAATGAGATAAAAGCTCATAACAAGTTAATGGAGAATTCAATCACTCAAATTGCTCAACAGTTGAATCAACTTAACAAGTCTTCAGGCCAACTTCCTGGCCAAACTGAACAACCACATAAAGCCCACGTGAATGCTATAACGTTAAGAAGTGATCATGAATTGCAAGGGCCAGAGATGAAGATGAGTACTGATAATTTGAATGTTGAGGAAGATACGGAGAAAATTCAATCTGAAAATGTGATTGTGCAAGAAGCGATTGAAGAAGAGAAGAAGGAACCCACAGTTGCTCCAGTCAGACCTTACGTACCACCTGTTCCGTTTCCTCAAAGATTGGTGCAAGCTAGGCTTGGAGAGAAGTTTATGAAGTTTATGGAGATCTTAAAGAGGTTAGAACTTAATATCCCTTTCTTAGATGCTATCAAAGAGATGCCTTCTTATGGGAAGTTCCTTGGGGAATTATTTTCAAACAAACGGAAGATTGAAGAAAGTTCTATTATCTCATTAACGGCAGAGTGCATTGCTATCTTGCATAATAGTCTTCCTAAAAAGCTAACTGATCCAGGTAGCTATTCTATTCCTGTGAAACTTGGGAATTTTGAAATCAAAAGAGCTCTATGTGATCTTGGGGCAAGTGTAAGTCTAATGCCCTTATCAATCTGCAATAAGCTTCAGATGGGTGAACTCAAACCCACGCGTATATCTCTACAATTGGCAGATAGAAGTGTAAAAGTTCCACTTGGAATACTTGAAGATGTTCCTGTCAAGGTAGGAAAGTTTTTTATTCCATGTGATTTTGTTGTCATGGAGATGGAGGAAGATGCACAAAATTCTATCATTCTCGGAAGACCTTTCTTAGCTACAGCTGGTGCAAAAGTTGATATGATGCATGGAAAAATTTCTTTTGAAGTTGGAGTTGAGAAATTGGAATTTAAATTTTCCAACTCTCTGTTTAGCCCTTCTCTGAAGAAGAGTGATCTTGGAAATAATAATGAACCTGTTCTTATGGTTAAGACCTTGGGTGAAGATCAAGATATGAAGGCTGATATTTTTCTCTCTAAACCTCCTACAATTTTGGTGAGAGATTTACATGTCACTAATGTTGATTTGAAGCCTTCAATAATGAAATCGATTGGTGAAATTCAGTTTGGTGGATTATCTGTTGAAGATCCTGATGCTCATATTGAAAACTTTTTGAAGATTTGTGATACTATCAAGTGTGATGGAGTTTCTGATGAGGCCATTCGACTTCGATTATTCCCTTTATCTTTAAGGGATGGAGCTAAAAATTGGTTATTTTCGTTACCCTCAAATTCCATTACCACATGGGAAGACTTACTTATTAAATTTCTTTTTAAGTTTGTCTCACGAGCTGAAACGTCAAGGATAGTTGTTGCACTCTTAAAGTTTGCTCGAGATAGAAGAGTTGTATTGTTGGATAAAGCCGTGGATGAAAGTTATAAGTTTTTGGGAGATGTCATGAGAAAATATATTGAAAAAGTGGATGCTCCACTTTCGATCCATTCACCAGGTTGATTGATAAGAAGGTCGAGCTAAAGACCTTAAAAAGCGCTTCTTGGGAGGCAACCCAAGATTTTGGAGGAGGAACACTCTCCCACATTTTCCAACCGGGACTTCATGCACTAGGGGAGTATTTCTAACCTTTCTTTGTATAATTTTTCACTCTTATTCTTTTTGTATTTCTTTTAGGATCTTGTTAGTTTTGCATATTTATATATATTATTTATTGGGGACAATGAACCGCTTAAGTGTGGGGACGTGTTCTTAATAATAATATATTTAAAAAAACCAAAAAAATTATATATTATAAAAATCCAAAAAAATTTAAAAAATTTAAAACTTTTTGTATATAATTGCCTAGTCTCAAAAGCATGTTAGCGTGGATAAGTACACATTGTGTAGATTAATTTTGCATGATTAATTATGAGTGTCACATTCATGAAAAATCATTTGATGCTTGGTAATTCCTTGTGTGTGCTTGCGAACATTTAAAAACTTGAGATGTTTCTTGGTCAATTTTAGTGAGTTAAGCATGCTTTCACCATGTGAGGATTTGAGCCTAATTTATGATTGATAGATTTTTTATCAATCCATTTTTTTGTTGTGTGTTGTTCATCATGATTCTTGTTGCTCTAGAACTTGTTTTAAACCGTTTTGAGACTAAATGATATGTGTATGCATGAATATGATAAAGGCACTAGGATTAACCTCATTTACCCAAACAGTACCCATATGAAAAATAATCCTTAGTGAACCCCTTGAGCTTATATCCGTTTCTTTCGTATATCACCAATCTAAAAATTTTTGAGCCTGCTTATTTATTCTTGTCGTGATTTACTGGTAGAGCATATTGATTCAATTCAAGGGTTGGTGAATATTTAGTGTGGGGATTTCTTTTGGTTAAATGTTACATTTTGGTGGGATATAGTATGATTTGAGAATTGCAAACAAGTATCAAGTACTCCTTTGAGATCAATGGGTGGCAAGTGCAATGTCATATTAAAGGGACGATCCATGTGTGCTGGTATTAAGTACATTCTTGGTGACTTTTCACTGCCCTTGGTTACTGGAGAATGACTTGACTTTGAAAAAAAAAAGAAAAAAAAAGAGAAGTTATGAGCAAGAGGAAGATAAAGTAGAGTTGTGTTCATTTGATTGATACAATGTGAAAGTGGGAAAGTACATGGGGTATATGTGCTTTGAAGTTTAATGCTTGTGAAAGCTTGATCAACTTTTACATGATCTAAGTTTCATGTTGGGTGCTTTAATTAAAAGTGAACATTATGCTCTATCAGTTATCAAGTTTAGCCACTTGTTAGCCTGTTTCTTTGATATCCTACCCCGTACCTAAGCTCGTTACAACCTTTAACAAAGACCTTTTGATTCATGTATGCATATAAACGAGGTGGTGGAGATTTGGTGGACAACCAAGCATATGGTAGCACATGAGTACATTGATTGAACTTGAGCGATACACTTATACCCATACACTTGTGTGAATTGAGAGCAATGTGAGATATTTATCCATAGCATGCTTACTTGTTGAATGCGACTTTGATGTCTATCTCATGATATTTTTGTCTATCTAGACATTGTGTGCATACTTGGATTATTTTGTGTTAATGATGCTTAAAGTGAGAGTACTTGTACTTTCAGACACTTTCAGGTTGTTATGTGATTGAGATTTACAATGTGTGGAGTACTATGATATGTTGCATGTTTGAGAGACTTGGTGGTTGAAAATATTTGATTTTGTGGGTATATCTTCTATAAACCCTCACGAGACAAAACTCGTCCTACTAGGGCTGCCTAGGGGTTTAACGGCTTGTTGCATATGCTCAATGCAATCGTGTCATCTACGAAAGTGGTGGTCCTATTAGTTAATATTATTTTTATTTCTTTATTTGCCCGAGGACGTGCAAAATGCTAAGTGTGGGGATGTTTGATAGAGTATATATTTATATATATTTTATATGATTTTATTCCTCATATTTATTATATTTTGCATTTAATTGGATTTTTATTTAATAAATTTTAATGTTTTATTGTAGGAAGTAAGGAAATCCTAAACTTGGAAGGATTGGAGAATAAAGAGTTTAATTTGGAGATTTATTAGAAGGAAATTCGGATTTGTTGGGCTGCCTGCACATAATTCATTGTTTGGGTCATATCTTGAGTTCTAGAAGTCAGAATTGGATGATTTAACAGCCCACACGAAGATAATGGAAATATCTTTTATTATAAAGTGGTCCAAATATCAAATTACATCAGGAACGGCTCAGATTTACTGAAGAAAAGTCAGCTACGAATTTTCCTTGTAAAACAGAATCAGTTTAGGAAACGTAATTGTACTTTTCTCAAGGCATTAAAATATTTGAGAATATGTATATAAACATCAGATCTGAGAGAGACATATATACAGATATACAGATAGACATAGATACAGACATAGAGAGACTTGTACTTTTTCTTCTTGGAGAAAGATTAAAGGTTTTTATTCTTTGTTCTTAATATTATTATGTGTTCTTATTATATTATGTGTTTTGTTAATTTAATTATGAGTGAGTAGTTATTTAATCTAGGGTTAAGTTGAACCCTAGTTATGATTGATGTATGATTTTCCATAACCCCCCAATTCAGTTATGTTGTATGCTCTTGCTTATTGAGTTGTGCTTAATTAACAATAACATGTCAGACGTGATTATGCGTATTGTTTGAACCTAATATCTATTTATCATCGAAAGTTGGACTTAGATGGTTGTGATTTATCCAATAAGGACATGAACTTCTCCATGAAAATAGGTAGAACGGATTGTTAGGAAGTTAGGATGTTGTGTTTAATGTCTCTAAATTGCATGATACCATGAAAATAGGCTTGAGTGTATTTTTAGAGAAGCCATTAATACTCGAGAGAGGTTATTGGTATTTTATAGGGCGCATCTTTCCTCTTGAGTAGTGTATGATTAATTGGGGTGGAAAATCATAATTGCATCGATTCATGCTAGTGGGGATACTTAATTCTAGATGTTTTTAGTTAATTCATAAATACCACATATTTGCTTTAGTATAATATTTAGATTAATAATCTCTCAACAATTTATTGTGTTACTTGCTTAGTTGAATTGAATCAAGAATAACTAGTGATTGATACGTTTGTCTCTGTGGGATCGACTCTGACTTGCCCTACTACATAGTTAGAAGGATTTGTTAGATATTATTATTTGATAGGCACGCGACAGATAGCAACAATCCAGTCAGAATTCTTCAATGCTTCTTCAATTACTTTTGGTTCTTCTTGTGACAGAAAGCAACTATACAGACATGTATTCATTGTTGCCCTCCTTGTTCTAACTCCCTCATCAGGATCTCCAATGATTTGATCCCTAGTGTGGGCTCTGTCCCATTTTCTTGTGTGACCCTGTTCATTTCCTTGACTTGTTCCAGGATCATTTAGATTGACAGTTGCATTCTCTTCTTCTCCCCCTGTGTTTGTGTTCCCTTGAACAGGTGTTTGAAGAAGATCATCAACTTCAAGAGTTCCATTATGTGGAATAGTTGGAACAGGTGGTTCATCCTCACTTTCAGAATCCTCAAGATATCCTTGATTTTCAAATCTTAATGGCACATTGTCTTCTTCACTTGTTGCAAATCCAGGAGTTTTCTTGTCATCAAAGGTAACATCCATGCTTTCCATTACTTTGTGTTGCTCAGGTACAAACACTCTGTATGATATCCTTTCCAGAGAGTATCCAATGAAGATACCTTCAAATGCCTTAGCATCAAATTTTCCAACATGTTCAGAAGTATCTTTCATCACAAAACACTTGCTTCCAAACACATGAAGATGCTTGAAGGATGCTCTTTTGCCAGACATTAATGGGTAAGGAGTTTTTCCAGACTTCTTATTGATCAATGTTCTATTTTGCACATAGCATGCTGTGTTAACAGCATCAGCCCAAAAGCTAGTAGGTAGCTTTGCATCCAACAGCATTGTCCATGCAGCTTCAATGAGAGTTCTATTCTTTCTCTCAACTACTCCATTTTGTTGAGAAATTCCTTTATCTTTGCAAAACTCATACAATGTTGAATTTCTAAACTCAGTTCCATTATTACTTCTCAAAGCAACTACAGAGGAACCAGTGCTTTGTGCTTCTCTATCAACTCTCTTAATATGCTCTATAATTACTTGAGGTGCTTCATCCTTGGAAAACAGGAATTCCACCCAAGTGTATCTTGAATAATCATCAACCATAACTAGAGCATATATCTTCTTGGAAAGGGACATTACATTTACAGGGCCAAATAGATCCATGTGAATTAGCTGCAGTGACTTTGAGTTTGAATTGAGCAACTTGTTCTTGTGACTTGATCTTTTAATCTTTCCTCTTTGACATGCTTCACATGCCCCATCTTGCACAAATTCCAAAGCAGGCATGTCTCTGATGAGTTCTCTCTTTGACAGAGAGTTCATTGCCTTAACATTCAAGTGAGACAGTTTCTTGTGCCATAGCCAGAATTCTTCATTGGTGGCTTTAGTGTAGAAACAACAAATTTCTCCTTTGTCTGCAGCCTTGAGATTTGCTACAAACAAGCTTCCTTTCTTCACACCAGTTAAAACAACTTCACCACTTCCTCTTTTTGAGATTAGACAATGATCTTCATTAAATTCCACTTTGAAACCCCTGTTGGTGAATTGTCCAATACTCAAGAGGTTGTGCTTTAGTCCTTCAACAAATGCTACATCTTCAATAATTACATTCCCAGATTTAACACTGCCATATCCCATTGTATAACCAATGTTGTCATTTCCAAAGGTTACTGATGGGCCAGCCTTCTCCTCAAAATGTGATAGCAGGGCTATATCACCAGTCATGTGACTTGAGCATCCACTGTCCAAGATCCATATGACTCTTTTATTCCTGTTGCCTTGCATTCACAAAATGACTAAGTTATTTTTGGTACCCACACTTGGTAGGGTCCAGTTGATTTAGAAACAGTTGTGTTAATGATTCTTCTAGCATAAACATCATTCTTCACAGTAGGAGACTTCACTTTGTTTGTGGCTTTGGAGTTTACACTCTTAGGCTCACATGAAGTTTTCACCCTCTCAACCTTGATTGGGGATCCTGTCCTGTGAGTGTGCATATGTGTGTGTGATTCACAAGATTGTGCAGAGTCAAGTTTATGCTTTAGAGATAAACAATTAGCAATCACAGTCATATAGCATGTCATGCAGTTAGAATTACCACAGAAGGAATCATGGACAGAGTTCATGCCAACAGAATGTTGACACCTATCTTACCATTTCTGTTTTGTTTCTTCTTCTTAACAACTTCTTTCTTGATTTTAGGACTCTTGACAAGGTCGTCTTTGGTTTCTTTCTGAACAACAGACTTGGGAGAGGAAGAAGTGTCTTTAGCAGCCTCATCTTCTTCAAGTAGTTGTTGTTTGATGACCAGTAGTTCTTCATCAAACTCAACAACACTCTTTTTGAAGATGGGCTTTTCAACACTCTTTTTATAAAAGATTCTTTTCCTTTGCCCTTGGTCTTCTTCCTTCCCTTATCATTCTCATAATCAAAACCAACTCCAACCTTGCAGTCTTCAGTGTGTTCCTTGTGATAGGTTTGAACAAGCTCAGAGGAGTTCTTAAAACTTCTTATCTTTAATTCATTTTCAGCAATTTGTTCTCTAAGAGCTGTTTCTATTTGTTCAGCACAAACCACTTTGTTTTTAAGATACTCAATCTCCTTCTTCAAACCATCAAGGCTCACAACCATTAACTCAAGTTCCTCATTCTTTTCTGTAAGCTCAAGATTTTTAGCAGTTAGCCTGTCAATTTCTTCATTTGCAACTAACATGCTAGTATGAATATTGAACATCTCAGTACTCATATCTTCAATAGTTTGCTTATATTGAATGGGAGTCATATCAAGAGAAGTAAGAATAGGTACCTGATTTGAAGAATCACCATCATCAGAAAATGCCATCAAGGCATAGTTTGAGTACTCCTGTTCTTCTTCTTCATTAGAATCATCCCAACATTTTCCCTCTGCAATAAAAGCTTTACCCTGCTGTTTCTTGAGTAGAGCTTCATACTTAGCTTTAAGCTCTAAGTATGCTTTGTCTTTTTTGACCTGTTTGGGCTTCTTGCACTCTGTGGCAAAGTGCCCAAGTTCATTGCAGTTATAGCACCTTATCTTGGTCCTATCCACACTCCCAGTCTTGTATCCTCCTTTAGCAGCACCACCAATCCCTTTTCCTTTATTGAATGAGTTTGAGCCACTAGATCCACCAGCATTTCCAACATTAAACTTGGACTTAAATGGCTGCTTCCTTTTAAACCTAATGTTAGGATATCTCCTAGCCATATATGCAAAAGATTTGTTTTCCATCTTGTCCAGCTCATCTATGATGTAGAACTCATCTTCCTCAGGCAAATAATAGACAACTTGAGTCACATCACCAGTGTCTTCAACTTCCAGTTCTTCAATCTTGACTTGACTGACTTTAAGAGATTCCATTCTTTGATCTAAGTTGTCAGAAATAAGGGCACAGGAAGTATTTGCCATTAATCCTTGCTTTGCTTGAATGGATCTCTTTTGAAACAACTCTAGCTCATATGTTTTCAACACACCATACAACACATCAAAACCAATCTTTGTTAGATCTTTTTCTTTAAGGGAAGAGATCCTTGGTTCCAAGTGATCTGGTAGAGTTAACAAGAACTTCATGTTTAGCTCTTTTGTCTCATAGTGTTTGTCATAGAGTTTGAGCTCATTTATCAGCTTGTTGAACCTCTCAAACACTTCTGTGATTCCCTCATTTGGCTGAGCCATGAAGCTTCATACTGTGAGACCAGAATCTGCTTCTTGTTCTTTCTTACTTCATGAGTTCCTTCACATAGCACTTCTATAAGATCCCACATCTTTTTAGCACTACTACAGTGAGCAACAGTGCCATACATGTTGAAATCCATAGATTCACAAATGATAAATTGGAGATGTCCATCCAGTGCGATTTTCTCTTTTTCAAGATCAGTGTATTTGGAGGGATCTTTAGGAACATGTTTTGCTGGTATTATCTCAGTGCCAACAGTTGTTTCGCCAATCTCAATCATTGGAATAAAGGGACCATGCTTTAGAATGTCTAAATACATGGGGTTTGAAGCTTTGCTGAAAAGTAACATCTTCTTCTTCCATAAACTGTAGTGCTCCTTGTTAAAGGGAGGAATCTTGATACTGCTTAGTTTCTGTGAACTCATTCTTGATCTTTTCATGTTTGTATGTTAACAGCCCGCTCTGATACCACTTGTTAGAAATGAATACCACTTAGAAACTAGACAGAGGGGGGGGGGTTAATGGATAGTTTTGATATTTTTCGATTCTTGAAATCTAAGTAAGCTGTAAGAGATTATGTTGTGTAAAATATGGAATGAACATAAACAGAACACACACAATCACTTTAATTTACTTTGTATTAAGAAAATTAAATACTACAGCTTTCCAGAATTCACAGATGAAATTCTGGTTTCTAAACAAGAACAGTTTGTATCTTGTTTTCTTATAGAGAAAGAGTGCTTAAGATAAATCTATGTGTATTTCTCTCTTTGCTAACAGTAGGGTGTGCACAATATATATATTGTCCTATACAAAACTAGTGCACACATACACTTAATTACACAGTTGCTCCTAACTGAAAGTCCAACTTGTCCTGCCATAAGAAGTTCACTGTGTCAGGAAGGACCACTGCTTTTCGGAGTCTTTCCCGTTCCTGTAGCTGCTTGTCTCTTATCTTTCTCTCCAAGTTTAGCTGTAGATTTGCCATTTGTTCTTTGGACCACCTTACCAGAACAGATGTTTCAGTATTTGTCTCCTTTGAATTTTGATTATGTACCTTGATTTGTCTTGTTATAAATGGCTAAGTGTTGATATCGTGAACTCCAGCATTTTCCTGACTTCACGATGTATCCTTTGAAGACTTCGCGACATAGCCTTTGGAGACTTCGCGATATAGCCTTTTTTAGGACTTCGCGAACTAGGCTCTTTGAGGACTTTGTGATCTAGGCCTTTTGAGGACTTAGCGATCTAGGCCTTTTGAGGACTTCACGATCCAGTACATTTTGACTTTGCGGAATCAACACTTCACGATATTAGTAATGAAGACTTCACGACATAGTTCATTTAGGACTATGCGATCTCAGTACTTCATGACATGGATATTTTTAGACTTCACGACATAGCTTTATTTTGACTTCACAATATAGTGACTTAGAAGAACTTCTGCAACTTATTTCTTCATGGCCTTATTCATCTTCATCCTGATGCATGAACATTTCTGAACTTCTACCAAGATAATTATTCCATGGCCTATGTACATTCTAGTTAGCAAGAAGCTTACTAAGCTCATTATAACTTTGAGCATACAAGATAAAGCTAAGTACATTAAAACAAGACAAGTACATTGGAGACCTATACTATATCCCAGTGAAAGAATTCACTAGGTCATGTAGAGTGACATAGTCACAATGATTAGGCTTGTTAACAGTGGTAATCAGACATGCCTTGAGCCTAACAATCACAAGCTGCATGCAGAAATGAAAATGTAAAGACTGGTAAGTTAACATACCAGATTTAGCATTCCCAATTCACTTACCAACCTGTTAAAGGTGGCTTCATCCAATGGTTTTGTGAAGATGTCTGCAAGTTGCTTTTCTGTTGGGACATAGATCAACTTCACAGTTCCTCTTTCAACATGCTCTCTTATGAAATGATGTCTAATGTCAATGTGCTTTGCCCTAGAGTGTTGAACAGGATTGTCTAAGATAGCTATGGCACTAGTGTTATCACAGTAGATAGGGATATTATTTAACACTAGACCATAGTCCAAAAGTTGATTCTTCATCCACAGAATTTGTGCACAGCAACTTCCAGCTGCAATGTATTCAGCTTCTGCAGTAGATGTACAAACTGAATGTTGCTTCTTACTAAACCATGACACCAATCTTCCACCAAGAAACTGACAGCTACCTGTTGTACTTTTTCTGTCAGTTCTACACCCAGCATAGTCTGAATCAGAGTACCCCACTAGCTCAAATCCAGTATTTTTAGGATACCAAAGGCCTAGATTAGGAGTGCCCTTTAGATATCTAAAAATTCTTTTGATAGCTACTAAGTGTGACTCCTTTGGATCAACTTGAAACCTTGCACAGAGACATGTAGCAAACATTATGTCAGGTCTGCTAGCAGTTAGGTAGAGAAGAGATCCAACCATGCCTATGTAAGCACTAGATTCCACTTTCTTCCCTTTGGAGTCTAGATCCAAACTAGTTGATGTAGAGATGGGAGTTTTGGCAGGTGATGAATCTTCTAGGTTAAACTTCTTGAGAAGTTCCTTGACATACTTTGCTTGACAAATGAAGATTCCATCATCTTTCTGAAGAACTTGTAATCCAAGGAAGAATGACAATTCTCCCATCATACTCATCTCATACTTGTTTCTCATTAGAGATGAAAACTGAAAGGCATATGTTTAGGCCTATTAATATTCCGAGGAAACAACTTAATTTAAACAAGTATGTAATAAGTAAATAATAAGTTAAATATGTCACAGGAATCTCAGAGAGTTTAATCTGTCAAGAGAATGAAGAACCAAAGTCATCTACAGACTTGAAGTTATTCTACATTGAAAGAAGTTCAATTTATTGTTCAAGCCTTAGTGAAGTATTCAAGTAAGTGAATTTACTACAGTGACAGAGATTTCCAGTTGGTGACGGAAGAAGTACAGGATACAGAGTTTAGTCAAAGCTAAAGAAAAGAAGCCACAGCTTTAAATGTTTTAAAGATGAAGAATTATCATTGAAGTCAGTTATTCATGAAACCAGACAGTGCATCGAATGACGACATCAATCAGTGGAATTCAATCATCTATATTCAGTGGTTTTCAGAAGATAGAGTATTGCAAGGATTTTAAATTATCTTCTTTAATTTATTAATTCAATTTAATTAATAAATTAATTCTATCAGAATTAATTTATTTATTAAATTAGTTATGTTAGTAGTTTAAATTATTTATTAAATTAATTCTATAAAAGAATTAATTTAATCTAGAATTTAATCTATCTAAAATAAATTAAAAGGATTTTCTTTTTAGAATCTCGGTATGACCTGTTTAAATAAACTCGGTATGACCTAGTGTTTTAACACCTTAGGTTCTACCGAGTTATATTGAGGTCATATCATTCAATATGTGTCAGGTCATACAGGTTAATTTCCTAGGTTCTACCAGTAGTGGTTAGAATAACCCTAGGTCATACCGGACACTTTTGTCAGGTCATACTGATCATACAAGGTTCTACCGAGCTTGTTTTGCAGGTCATACAAATGTATGATTTGTTTTATTAAATCTTTATGATTTAATAAACAGGTCATACAAGGCTTATTCAATTGGTATTAACTTCTTGGCAGAACAGACAGACAACACAATTGAGTTGAAAAAAAGAAAAGACATTGAAGCATTTACTCTGAAGAACACAGAAGCTATTAATATCATTTCTTCTCAAGCAATTAATTCTAGTTTGTATTGTTAAATCCAAACCACTAGAAGTTGATTACTTGTATTGCTTTGATCATCTAGCGGATTTTTATCCCTAGAATTTATCTCGAACTTGCTTTTAGCATTCGATCTTTTTATTACAAATATTAGAAAAGTTCATGTCGAATTTATTCTAAATTTGTATTAATTAGTTTGAGATAAATACTTTGTAATCCATATTGTATTTGCAACACCCTTCAAGTTTAATATTAGTTATATTTAACTTGAATCTTGTTTCATTTATATTCCGCATTAATTTGTTCTTAATTGTTAAATTATTCAAAGGACAAATTTCGATAAAACGGTATAGTTTGTATTCAACCCCCCTTCTACAAACTTATCAGGACCTAACAATTGGTATCAGAGCCTTTTGATTGATATACAAATCAAAGATCCAATTGTTTTGAGATTTTTCTTTTAAACTCTGATTTTTTATCTTATTCCTAAAAATCTCAAAAGATGTCTACTACACAGAAAGTTGGTACGGTCAAAATCCCAATTTTCAGCAAGGAGCATTATTCTATGTGGAAGAAGAAAATGCTCCTATTTCTTAAGGTTGCAAATCCTAAATACATTGATGTGCTGAAGAAAGGTCCCAGACTTCCTATGATTATTGAGGAAGAATTAAAAGAGGATAACGTTGTTACTAGGCCTGCTAGTATGTACCCTAAAGATCCCAAGGATTACACTCCTGATGAGAAAGAGGATGTTACCTTGGATTCCTGTCTTCCGTTGATCCTTATTGAGAGTCTTGATCCTATCATGCATAATCATGTCCTAAATTGTGAAACTGCCAAACACATTTGGGGAACCATAGAGATAATCAATGAGGGGACAGAGGAAGTTAGGGAGAATATGCTGGAAATTCTCACTTCACAATATGAGCATTTCAGATCAAACCCTGGTGAAGGTATCTGTAACAGCCCCAAATCCGGGGTCAGGGATCTAGGGTTGTCACAATCCATGTATTCCTTGCCTTACCTGTATTACTCACACCATTCATAATTCACCTGCTCATGACCCCACAACATATGTCTCACACACACACACACACCCAGGTTAGAGTCTCAGAAACGACACAATACAACAACTGCGGAATAAATAACTTTTATTACAATACCCAAATGTCTTTTGAATCTGTCATTGATACAATTTCTAAGTAATGTTACATTACCAACTTAGCCTTCTGATGCTCACAATCCTCTCATACCATTCATATCTATACATAAGTTGAATACCAAAAGCTGTAGCCTGATTCGATTGGTTCGTACTACTCTCGAGATCACTGCTAGAAACTGTTTACGGAAACGCCTTGCGAGGTATGTGCCGACCCATTGGCATCCTGCTTCGCTGCTATATAATATATATAAAACAATAGCAAGAGTGAGCGATAGCTCAGCAAGGTAATGAAAGTATGGCATAATTCTGCCTTTAACTCAACCCAGAATAAAGCGGGTATAAGGCAATAATTTGTCAAAATATCTCGATACTGAAATTATATCCTTATCGGAATGTATTCCCAAAAACAGTACCATTATTGTACTTCAAATATCATTTCCATAATATTTCTGCAAACTTTTGCTATATTATGAACAAAGTTCTAGTATAATATAAAAGATGAGGTTTCAAAGTAAACCAATATAACCTTTCCAAAAATATCTGCTATGCAAGCAGAATATCAACACATATCTTAAAAGATGAAGTTATAAGGTGATTCATTATAAATAACTCCCTTACCATAACTCATGTTATGTAAGGTATCCACAGAGTCATAACTCATAAAATAAAAGATGAAGTTGCATGAATTTATTGTCACTTCAATTCCAAACACTTCTCGACCCCCTGCCAACACGATTGGTTCTTCACCCCAATACATGTTGCAGGAATATCCAAATTGGATGATGAACCAATACTGGAGCCTTCTCCGCGCCCGTCGTACCAACCTTACTATGATCAGTAGCAGGTTTGTACAACAAAATTATATGTTTTCTACATGTAGATGGAAGTATCACGACAGCCTGACATTGTCTACCGCCTTTCTGGATCTCCCGGCCCATTTGGGGCAATAAAATGATGGATCGGCGCGACTCGACCTCTTACACTTTGCTCCTAGTTCAGATGAAATCCATGACTCTGAAACGTAAAGATCGTCCTCCTTTCCCCAAGTGTGATACTTGTTGATACGACTCCACTAAGTAGTTATATCTAGGTTGGAAAGGAAGATTCTCCAATATTTCCCAAGCTATGCTTGTTAATGGATATCGACTTGTTCCATGAATTTACCCCTCGATCATTGAGGTGGTAACACAACATTAGACTGGCAGCAATTAAATTGCTCCAAGAAAATATCTGTCCCTTGACAGTTTTTGAATTGAGAGTTTAAAAAGAGTAGTAGTCACTTAAATCAGGCTTCCCATATTTTTGATAGTTGAGCGAGCATTTAAATCTTCTTAAAAGACAGATTCAAATGGAAAACAATGTTTTGGGAACCTCTTTCTGATTTGAAAATAATTAATCGTATTTATTAAATAAGTAAACCTCAAATGAATATTTAAAAATAATATTCATTAACTAAGTAATCCTTAAATGAATATTTGAAAATAATATTCATTAAATAAGTAATCCTTAAATGAATATTTGAAAATAATATTCATTAAATAAGTAATCCTTAAATGAATATTTGAAAATAATATTCATTAAATAAATAATCCTTAAATGAATATTTGAAAATAATATTCATTAAATAAATAATCCTTAAATGAATATTTGAAAATAATATTCATTAAATAATTAAACTCAAATGAATATTCAAAAGTAATATTCATTAAACAATTCAATAACTTTCAAATGAATATTCAAACATACTATTCGTTACATAATCCCCAGATGAATATGTACGATAATATTCTTAAAGTCAATATCCTCAAATGAATATAAATAATATTCTGTAAGTCGATAATCCTCAAATGAATATTAATAAATAATATTCTGTAAGTCGATAATCCTCAAATGAATATTAATAAATAATATTCTGTAAGTCGATAATCCTCAAATGAATATTAATAAATAATATTCTTAAAATGAATATTAATAAATAATATTCTTAAAGTCAATAATCCTCAAATGAATATTCATAATTAATATTCCTTAAATAAAATAATTAACCCTCGAATAACAGTACCTGATGTCTTTATCGGAAAAATAACCTTTATCATACACAAACTATAATCACTACTGATCTTAAGAAATATCATACGCCCTTAACCTAAGGCCTTTATAAAACCTGGCTTATAACTGATATCCCATATCTAGCTTATAAGCCAATTACCAAATCATTTCCAAGTAACAACCTTTGAATGAGGTAATATTCAAATAACATTCCTCAAATCATTTCCAGGTAATTAATATTTTCTAGAAATATAATTAATGTTTAATAATAGCAGTCCTCAAAATAATTAGTACACTGCCGCTGGAATCCCTCCGGGTTTCCACGGCTATCTCCATATCTCAAATACTGACTCCCGGTCTAGAGTCGAAAACAAGAAGTATGCTCTTATCTCTAGAGCTACAAGGTATGCCGGTTTATAACTACTTTATCTCAAAGCTCATACATAAATCCAAATCAAACTCTATTTTATACAATATATAACATGTATCGCACAACTGTATAACTCCACACATGGCAACAACAGTAATATATAATCAATACTTCAAAGTATAGATTTAGAAAACTTGCCTGATGCTCAAGAAGTGATAGGGGTTCACGACGATGCCGGACAATCTAGACAAAGTCAAAGAAAACGCACGATTAATCCCCTGGATAATCCACTTGTACTCAATGCTTAAACACGTAAGCGAAACACAACCAAGGCATTACTAACTCGTTATAGGCTCATACTAAGTCCATGTTAATCGACAATTAATTAAGTCGTAGGTTTAGTCCGAAATCGATCCTCGAATACAAGTTATACTTAACCATTTACAACATGGGTTTCTAAGTCATGTTCTTAGTGGTTTTCACTTGCGCAACCTCGGCTAACACATTTTTATAAAATCGGAAAATAATCTTTTGGACTCGAAACCTTCGTACAAACCTTCGTAACTGCCCTTGACACTTCAATACAAAATTCCATATTTTAAAACAACTCTTAAGGGTCTCAAACATAGCCACAAAGTTGGTACATTTCTGCAATCTCATTCCTTGAACCACTTTCACTAAAATGGTCATATCTCATAAACCGTAAATCGTAATGACATCATTCTTGCGCTCACGTAAACTAGAAACAAAGCTCTACACACTCATGTTCATAACTGAACCAAAAGAGGCAGTTAGGTTTTCTGATTCTAGGCAGTTTATAGAGTTACCGAAAATCGGGCATTACGACGGCTTAAAATCGAATAATCCTATTTTGTCACAACATAACCAAGCCACACCGGGCATACCATACATCTACAACCTCAACAAACAACCATCATACACCTCTAAGATCAGTGGGGAGGCTCAAATCCAACACCCATCATTTTACACATTCAAACAAATCCAAATAATCACTAAATCACTTAATCATGATCTTAACTTTACATGAACATCAAAACCACTTTAAAACTCATATAAAACTCAAAGGGGCAGAGGTTTATACCTTCCTCCAAGCTTGCTTGCTGCTATATTCCTTATGTAACCTTAGATCCTTGCTTAATACAACCTTTGGAAGCCACAAACTCAATATCAAAAGCAACAAAGCAAAATACAAGTTACTATTCATCATCTTCTCCAACTGTTACTCACTGAAATCGAAGGGTAAAGGACAGAGGTGAGGCGATTGCTTACCATGGTTACGTAGGGCTTCTCGAGAGCTTCGATTTGAGTGGTGGAACGCCAAAAACGGACAACGGAATCTCAAGTTATGATCATTTCTTTCTCTCCCATTTTTCTTTCTTCTTCTCTCCCGAAATTTCTCTTCCTTTTTCTTTTTCTTCTTATCTTGTTTAATTAATTGATATTTATCCAATGTGGTGAGTCATCACCCTTGGTCTCTTCTTGTCTTGACACTTGGCAAGCATGCATTGGCTTGGAATAAAGTAGCTTTTCTGGTTCGTTTAATTTCGTAGAACGCTCGCAAGGTTTCTCGAGGGTTTTATCGAGGTATTTTACCGAAATCATTCTCGATACTTCTAATTCATTTATCAAATCCATATCCATGGAATTAATAATTTAAATCCTTAAATATCCTCAAATAATAATTATTTAGTCCGTTTTTGGTGAAATTTCGGAGAAAACGAAAAATGCTATTTTTCCGATTCTGACAGCTTCTGCATTCTTTTATTTCCATCGTAGATCACTAATGCGACTTTGAAAGTTTATTATATCGTCCCGCATATAGGGTGGTCTGAAAAACTTTTAAATGAAGAGTTACTATTCATCAGTGGTTTTTCTATAATCCTTTGGATCAAAATCCGTTCCAATATTCCTGATCTATTTTCTCTCTACTCTTTGCACTTAGAAAACGTTCTAGTGCTTTCTCGGGCGTACGCTATCTTGTTTACGGAGTTGTCGGATGTATTCCAGATATTGATTTGGATGACATAAAAATACTTTCCTTCCCTGGAGTATTGTATTCTTATCTTCCAGATTGATTGTTCTTATTTATATGTTCAGTCCATTCTTACTATTCTCAAAATGTTTGAAAACCGAAATTCATATTCATTTCATAACTTGATTCTCAAAGTCATTGCCACTATCCATATTTACATCAACATATAATAAAAGTTTTAATTCTACCCAAAATCTGGGGTCTTATAGTCTCCCCTCCTTAAAAGGATTCCGTCCCGGAATCACTCTGAAAACAAATGGGGATATCTTTCTAGCATCTCGCTCTCTAGCTCCCAAGTTGATTCTTCCACATTATGATTCCTCCATACCACTCTGGCTAGTTTGATGACCTTGTTTCGGAGTACTTGTTCCTTTCGATCTATAATTTCCATTGGTTGCTCCACATAGGTCAAGTCTGGTTGTATGTATACGTGCTCGTACTCTACATATGTCGGGCATCTATAGTATACTGACGTAGCATTGACGCATGAACCCCGTTATGACCATTCTACAAGTTTGGGGGGTAAGGCTGGCTCGTAGGCCACCTTCCTGGCGCGTCTTAAATCTCAGATGGCCCAAAGAATATCGTGCTCACTTCCCTTTCTTTTCAAATCTCATTAATTCTTTCCATGGATATCTTTTAGCATCACGAATCTCTAACCTCATATTCTCTATCTTGTTTGTACAGAAAATACACCAACATAAACTTGCTTGTCATCCATCAACATGCCATTTAGCTTATCAGTAGCAGTACTATCTCTATACTCGCGGCCTTAGTCCGCATACTTTCTCTGTCTGTCTTGGTTGTCACTAGCCGCTTGTTGGTGAAATCTTTTGTCCTTCTAGTTTGTTGGACTAACTTGGGTGTTGTGTAAAATCTCATCCTTTAATTCCCGATCATTTGGAATCCATCTCTGTCTCATTTTAAAGTAAGGGTATCGGCCACCACATTGGCCTTCCCCGGATGGTAGTGTATCTCACCGTCATAATCCTAGGTCAATTCTAGCCATTTCTCCATCTCATGCTATCTACTATCATGGGCAACTCAAAGCCAATTCATTACATTCCATAAAATTTGTGGGTGCATTAGTCAACCCAAAATAACTTTGCTGAAAACTCGAAGTGTCTATTCCTAGTACGAATCGCAGTCTTGGGCATATCCTCTGATTTAACTTCCAACTGGTGATACCCAGTTCTTAAATAAATTGGAAATACACAACGTTCTTCCGCTGATCAAACAATCATTTACAAGGGTACCTATTCTCCATGTCAAACTCATACAACTCTCGAGGTTCGATATATAATCTTGTGCTAAAATCTTTCTCTCTTACAACAACACCGGGCTCTCCACGGTGGTACACTGGGTCTTATCATATCCTTATACAACAACTCTTGTAACTGAGTCACTAACTCTTTCATTCCCACTATACTCTGAATACTCGGTATTCATTCTCATGTCATCCCAATCGATATTTGGTAGCGCATTAAGATCTTGTACAATCTCCCAAAACCATTGTAGTTTCCTCTATACTTGGTACCTCTTTTCTTGGCGTCAACCATAAGAGCTAATTAAGCCTCGTATCTCTGGCGTAATAGTTTCTTAGTCTGAACTATATTCAAGAATCTCTGAATCTGTCTCCGTTCTTTATTTATTACTCTCTCTCCCTTACAATCAGTCTGGGCCCCATTGGGTGTCAACCAACCCATTCTTATTATAATATCCACTTTTCCCAACTTGAAAGGGATCAGGTCTATCAAAAGTGTCGACCTCATATTTCTAGTTCACAACCTGGATGTACCAGTCTTATGGGAAAATCCCTCGATTGGCTATTTCTACTTGTAATTATTCCCTCAGCGTCTCGACCTTAAGGTTTAATCGTCATGCAACATCTTGATATACGACAATGCATTAGCTCTGTCTAAACAGTGTAGAAGGGCACCTGCTATTTAAAGGTCCTGACAGTGGGCTGCTTGTTGGAGGTAGCCCTGGTTGAAACCTACTGGTTTTCTTTTATTCTGTGTTCACAAACTCCGGAACAAACCTCAATAATTCGGAAAACTTGGCCTCATACTCGGTTACAGTCATGTTTTCTGGTTTTAACTCTTTAACTTTCATTTTCATCCGGGTCTCCATATATTTCCGAAAATTATTCCTCTAGAACCACACACGCTGCACCTCTCCCCAGTCACAATACCAGCTCCCTCTGACTCCATCGTCAGTACTTATCTTGCTGACCCAGAGGTAGTGTCCATTCGTAAACAACTCCTCCAAAATCTCAATCTCACTATAGGGCATCTATCTAACACCGTTGTCAGTGGAGTTCACGGCACGTCACTATTTCTTTCACATATATCGATTGACACGCTTTCCATTATCATATTATCCTTGGGAGAATAAACCAATTTCATCGATATGTCGCTAACATTCTATCCGTCTTAGGGATTCGCTCCTGTCATAAGTGATTTCGTCGCGAATCTAATTCCTATCAGCGAATTTTGACTTATTTGACCTGGTTGGCCTCCCCTTGAAATTCAATACGGATAACAAAATTATGGGGCCTTGAAAAGACAGCTCCCATATCATGGAAAATGTCACACACTGGTGATCGTAAGGTTATGAGTTTTAAGGTAACCTTATTGGAGGTAAGAGAATTTACCGAGAGATCAACATGATCATAAGAACTCAACGTTGTGTGCCTTAATTGAGACATTACTAAAGGTAATTAGCCTTCTTGTATTTCACAACTTACAAGTGATGGCGTCCCATCTGACTTCTATCACACAGACAGATAGTCCTTGTAGCCCCTATAAGTATAGGGTTGTTCGTCTTAGTGGAAGTTGAAAAGTATGAAAGCAATTCGAGATCAATTTAATGATTATCACCTTTCGACAATATTTCTCAAAGAAACACCTTGGACTAAAATTGAACAGATTCCAAAGGTGCGGTTTTCCAAAGAAAATACAAAGAAAAGAATAACCACAAGATACTGGTACTTAACAAACAAGTGGTGATGTATCACCATAGGGTCATTCATTATTTGAAGAAAAATGAAAGCTTAAATAACATCATTTGGCAGGGCTTCGAAAACCTGAAAGTAGGCATTGTGACAGCCTCTGGCACAAGTGAAACTGAATATGGTTTAGCACAAGTGTTATAAAATAACTACGAAAAGGGAATATACCCTTTATCAGAATTCTTTCCTGGAGAGAGGTCAAGATAGATCATAGATTGGGGAGGTACCCCACATAATTTGCAAATGGGGAGGGTATTACCAAGGTCTCTACGGATGCCTTTTATGTCGTCTCCTCTAATGGATAATTGTTCCATTCTAAAGCTTTTCTTCTTCAGGCACACCCTATGGTGCTCGATACTTACGTCATTTCCGACTTATAATAGTCTCTAAGAATTCAACCATCAACATTTGCAATCGCAGGGAATTCTATTCGACTAGGCGCAAACACCTCAAGTAAGCGTTCTGTTCTATAAGAAAACTTCGATTCCGTTGTCGCCCATAGCAACGACGAATTCCATATGTCAACTGGGCGGTACTCCGGAAGATCGTTAGAAACTACAAGCTTAAATTCGGTCTCTATTTCAATCATCCTTATACCCAATATTCCTTCTCCCATATCAATCCCGTGTGCTACATAAGCTTAATACTTTTGGCACAATAGCCTTTTCATTTAAGTCAATCCCGGAATTTCTCAGTCCGTCTTGGTCCTTAAATACATTTCGCATTTACCGTTCAATCTCAACTTCACCATTTTATCTCTACAATCAATTGTAGCAATCAAGGTCTGTCCACCAGCCCATATAGCGGCCATCTTACCCAATCCACAGGGTTCGCTCTAGTTTCCACTCTCTTTGGTGACATCCTCTGGTAATCAGAAAGACAAGGTTTGCCAAAATTTGTTGAATTTCTTCCCAAAATCAGGGGAATTTGATCAATCTATTTACCTACTAGTAATGCTCGGATCTGATTTCTGACCTTTCGGTTCTATCCTCATAATTCCTTCCCGGTTTCCTGAGGGTGGTAAATCTCGTTCTCGATTCCGTCTTAGCGTGCTTGTCTTACCATAACATTTACATGGTACATATACCCAAAATTCTCCTTGAGATAATAAAATCCCTCAATGATATAATAGACACTATTTCCCGTGGAATCGCTGGTCGTGGGGGTTTGAAATCTCATAGCCCAAAACAATTCCTTACATTATTCTAGGCAACTAAGTACCCTTAATCGTTCGTGAAAATCTGAACATCTTGGTTCTTACGTATGCCGCCTCCTTATGGGCAGCTATAACCGATCACGAGTAACAGGTTTCGTTCAAGTCGAATCAATCCACTGATACTGGCTATACTGCCTCTACCTCTTCTGCTTTGGAGACTCTACTCCATTTTCCTTGTCATACCTCTTGATGAATCATGAACGATCCTTAAACTCTCGTCTCGTCACTTATTTATCCCTCGAAGGTTCGTCCGGTCTTATTATTAGACCTCAAGTAACGCACCACATCTTTATCAATCAACACGTCCTTTACAAGATTCTTTCCTTGACCCACTATGGGGTCTTCCTCTAGATCCTCCTATGGATCTTTCTTTATCGGGTCTCCATCCATTTCAAGGAGTGCATCATCAAATGCCTACTCGAAGGCCTCGGGATCTGGCATCTCAGAGTCCCATCCATCTATAACTCATACGAATCGAGGTGACTAACCATGAAGTCCTAAGTACGGTTTCCCAGAAGAAGTCCCATCTCGGGCTTCATCTTAAACAGTCAGGGTCATGTCCTCTAACCCGACTACGAATTTAATTTGAGCTCTAGATGTTCTTATCATTATTAAGGGTATTGTAAGACTCGATCTCCTATCGTTTCTGAGGACTGTAACCTAACGCTCTGATACCATTTCTGTAACAGCCCCAAATCCGGGGTCAGGGATCTAGGGTTGTCACAATCCATGTATTCCTTGCCTTACCTGTATTACTCACACCATTCATAATTCACCTGCTCATGACCCCACAACATATGTCTCACACACACACACACACCCAGGTTAGAGTCTCAGAAACGACACAATACAACAACTGCGGAATAAATAACTTTTATTACAATACCCAAATGTCTTTTGAATCTGTCATTGATACAATTTCTAAGTAATGTTACATTACCAACTTAGCCTTCTGATGCTCACAATCCTCTCATACCATTCATATCTATACATAAGTTGAATACCAAAAGCTGTAGCCTGATTCGATTGGTTCGTACTACTCTCGAGATCACTGCTAGAAACTGTTTACGGAAACGCCTTGCGAGGTATGTGCCGACCCATTGGCATCCTGCTTCGCTGCTATATAATATATATAAAACAATAGCAAGAGTGAGCGATAGCTCAGCAAGGTAATGAAAGTATGGCATAATTCTGCCTTTAACTCAACCCAGAATAAAGCGGGTATAAGGCAATAATTTGTCAAAATATCTCGATACTGAAATTATATCCTTATCGGAATGTATTCCCAAAAACAGTACCATTATTGTACTTCAAATATCATTTCCATAATATTTCTGCAAACTTTTGCTATATTATGAACAAAGTTCTAGTATAATATAAAAGATGAGGTTTCAAAGTAAACCAATATAACCTTTCCAAAAATATCTGCTATGCAAGCAGAATATCAACACATATCTTAAAAGATGAAGTTATAAGGTGATTCATTATAAATAACTCCCTTACCATAACTCATGTTATGTAAGGTATCCACAGAGTCATAACTCATAAAATAAAAGATGAAGTTGCATGAATTTATTGTCACTTCAATTCCAAACACTTCTCGACCCCCTGCCAACACGATTGGTTCTTCACCCCAATACATGTTGCAGGAATATCCAAATTGGATGATGAACCAATACTGGAGCCTTCTCCGCGCCCGTCGTACCAACCTTACTATGATCAGTAGCAGGTTTGTACAACAAAATTATATGTTTTCTACATGTAGATGGAAGTATCACGACAGCCTGACATTGTCTACCGCCTTTCTGGATCTCCCGGCCCATTTGGGGCAATAAAATGATGGATCGGCGCGACTCGACCTCTTACACTTTGCTCCTAGTTCAGATGAAATCCATGACTCTGAAACGTAAAGATCGTCCTCCTTTCCCCAAGTGTGATACTTGTTGATACGACTCCACTAAGTAGTTATATCTAGGTTGGAAAGGAAGATTCTCCAATATTTCCCAAGCTATGCTTGTTAATGGATATCGACTTGTTCCATGAATTTACCCCTCGATCATTGAGGTGGTAACACAACATTAGACTGGCAGCAATTAAATTGCTCCAAGAAAATATCTGTCCCTTGACAGTTTTTGAATTGAGAGTTTAAAAAGAGTAGTAGTCACTTAAATCAGGCTTCCCATATTTTTGATAGTTGAGCGAGCATTTAAATCTTCTTAAAAGACAGATTCAAATGGAAAACAATGTTTTGGGAACCTCTTTCTGATTTGAAAATAATTAATCGTATTTATTAAATAAGTAAACCTCAAATGAATATTTAAAAATAATATTCATTAACTAAGTAATCCTTAAATGAATATTTGAAAATAATATTCATTAAATAAGTAATCCTTAAATGAATATTTGAAAATAATATTCATTAAATAAGTAATCCTTAAATGAATATTTGAAAATAATATTCATTAAATAAATAATCCTTAAATGAATATTTGAAAATAATATTCATTAAATAAATAATCCTTAAATGAATATTTGAAAATAATATTCATTAAATAATTAAACTCAAATGAATATTCAAAAGTAATATTCATTAAACAATTCAATAACTTTCAAATGAATATTCAAACATACTATTCGTTACATAATCCCCAGATGAATATGTACGATAATATTCTTAAAGTCAATATCCTCAAATGAATATAAATAATATTCTGTAAGTCGATAATCCTCAAATGAATATTAATAAATAATATTCTGTAAGTCGATAATCCTCAAATGAATATTAATAAATAATATTCTGTAAGTCGATAATCCTCAAATGAATATTAATAAATAATATTCTTAAAATGAATATTAATAAATAATATTCTTAAAGTCAATAATCCTCAAATGAATATTCATAATTAATATTCCTTAAATAAAATAATTAACCCTCGAATAACAGTACCTGATGTCTTTATCGGAAAAATAACCTTTATCATACACAAACTATAATCACTACTGATCTTAAGAAATATCATACGCCCTTAACCTAAGGCCTTTATAAAACCTGGCTTATAACTGATATCCCATATCTAGCTTATAAGCCAATTACCAAATCATTTCCAAGTAACAACCTTTGAATGAGGTAATATTCAAATAACATTCCTCAAATCATTTCCAGGTAATTAATATTTTCTAGAAATATAATTAATGTTTAATAATAGCAGTCCTCAAAATAATTAGTACACTGCCGCTGGAATCCCTCCGGGTTTCCACGGCTATCTCCATATCTCAAATACTGACTCCCGGTCTAGAGTCGAAAACAAGAAGTATGCTCTTATCTCTAGAGCTACAAGGTATGCCGGTTTATAACTACTTTATCTCAAAGCTCATACATAAATCCAAATCAAACTCTATTTTATACAATATATAACATGTATCGCACAACTGTATAACTCCACACATGGCAACAACAGTAATATATAATCAATACTTCAAAGTATAGATTTAGAAAACTTGCCTGATGCTCAAGAAGTGATAGGGGTTCACGACGATGCCGGACAATCTAGACAAAGTCAAAGAAAACGCACGATTAATCCCCTGGATAATCCACTTGTACTCAATGCTTAAACACGTAAGCGAAACACAACCAAGGCATTACTAACTCGTTATAGGCTCATACTAAGTCCATGTTAATCGACAATTAATTAAGTCGTAGGTTTAGTCCGAAATCGATCCTCGAATACAAGTTATACTTAACCATTTACAACATGGGTTTCTAAGTCATGTTCTTAGTGGTTTTCACTTGCGCAACCTCGGCTAACACATTTTTATAAAATCGGAAAATAATCTTTTGGACTCGAAACCTTCGTACAAACCTTCGTAACTGCCCTTGACACTTCAATACAAAATTCCATATTTTAAAACAACTCTTAAGGGTCTCAAACATAGCCACAAAGTTGGTACATTTCTGCAATCTCATTCCTTGAACCACTTTCACTAAAATGGTCATATCTCATAAACCGTAAATCGTAATGACATCATTCTTGCGCTCACGTAAACTAGAAACAAAGCTCTACACACTCATGTTCATAACTGAACCAAAAGAGGCAGTTAGGTTTTCTGATTCTAGGCAGTTTATAGAGTTACCGAAAATCGGGCATTACGACGGCTTAAAATCGAATAATCCTATTTTGTCACAACATAACCAAGCCACACCGGGCATACCATACATCTACAACCTCAACAAACAACCATCATACACCTCTAAGATCAGTGGGGAGGCTCAAATCCAACACCCATCATTTTACACATTCAAACAAATCCAAATAATCACTAAATCACTTAATCATGATCTTAACTTTACATGAACATCAAAACCACTTTAAAACTCATATAAAACTCAAAGGGGCAGAGGTTTATACCTTCCTCCAAGCTTGCTTGCTGCTATATTCCTTATGTAACCTTAGATCCTTGCTTAATACAACCTTTGGAAGCCACAAACTCAATATCAAAAGCAACAAAGCAAAATACAAGTTACTATTCATCATCTTCTCCAACTGTTACTCACTGAAATCGAAGGGTAAAGGACAGAGGTGAGGCGATTGCTTACCATGGTTACGTAGGGCTTCTCGAGAGCTTCGATTTGAGTGGTGGAACGCCAAAAACGGACAACGGAATCTCAAGTTATGATCATTTCTTTCTCTCCCATTTTTCTTTCTTCTTCTCTCCCGAAATTTCTCTTCCTTTTTCTTTTTCTTCTTATCTTGTTTAATTAATTGATATTTATCCAATGTGGTGAGTCATCACCCTTGGTCTCTTCTTGTCTTGACACTTGGCAAGCATGCATTGGCTTGGAATAAAGTAGCTTTTCTGGTTCGTTTAATTTCGTAGAACGCTCGCAAGGTTTCTCGAGGGTTTTATCGAGGTATTTTACCGAAATCATTCTCGATACTTCTAATTCATTTATCAAATCCATATCCATGGAATTAATAATTTAAATCCTTAAATATCCTCAAATAATAATTATTTAGTCCGTTTTTGGTGAAATTTCGGAGAAAACGAAAAATGCTATTTTTCCGATTCTGACAGCTTCTGCATTCTTTTATTTCCATCGTAGATCACTAATGCGACTTTGAAAGTTTATTATATCGTCCCGCATATAGGGTGGTCTGAAAAACTTTTAAATGAAGAGTTACTATTCATCAGTGGTTTTTCTATAATCCTTTGGATCAAAATCCGTTCCAATATTCCTGATCTATTTTCTCTCTACTCTTTGCACTTAGAAAACGTTCTAGTGCTTTCTCGGGCGTACGCTATCTTGTTTACGGAGTTGTCGGATGTATTCCAGATATTGATTTGGATGACATAAAAATACTTTCCTTCCCTGGAGTATTGTATTCTTATCTTCCAGATTGATTGTTCTTATTTATATGTTCAGTCCATTCTTACTATTCTCAAAATGTTTGAAAACCGAAATTCATATTCATTTCATAACTTGATTCTCAAAGTCATTGCCACTATCCATATTTACATCAACATATAATAAAAGTTTTAATTCTACCCAAAATCTGGGGTCTTACAGTATCTCTCAGGTTTTTGAGAGATACAACAAATTAATCAATGATCTGAATCTCAATGGGAAGCACTACACCAACAAGGAGATTAACAAGAAGTTCCTTCTTACCCTACCACCTCATTTGGAGCACAAAATATCTGCCATTAGAGAAGCAAAAGATATGAATGAGATTGCTTTGGAGAGATTGTATGGTGTGCTGAAGACCTATGAGCTGGAGCAGATTCAACAAAGGGAGCTGTATGGAACTGGGAAGATTGTTGGTACCTCTACTGCATTGGCTGCTGAAGTCCCACAGAGACTGGAAGTGAAGGCTGTTCAACCTTCCAGTTCTAACATGAATGTTATTGATGCTGAATATGGATTAACATCCATTGATCAATCTGGTGGTGACTTCTATTCTTTAGAAGAACTTGATCAGCTGGAGGATAGTGATTTGGCTTTGATAGTCAGAAAGTTTGGGAAGTTTAGATTCAAGAGGAATCCCAATCTTAAGTTCAGACCCAGATTTCAGAGAGGTGGATCTTCATCTTCAAGTGGCACAAGGGGTGGCTACAAAACTGGAACTGTGGAAAGGAGCACAATCAGATGCTACAATTGCAATGAGTTGGGTCACTTTGCTACTGAGTGCAGAAAGCCAAAGCAAGTGACTAGAAACACATTTGATTCTAGCAAGAAGAACAAGATTGGGAAAGCCTATGTTGCTGAGGGAAAGAGTTGGGATGACACTGACAGTGATGAAGAAGCAGGTGAGATTGGGAACCTTGCTTTAATGGCTAAAGAGGAAAGCACTTCATCTAGATACATGTCAGAGGTAACCTTTACTGACTCTGAAATGATTCATCATCTTGGTGGCACCATAAGTTGTGCACGCACTGAAAATGATAGAATAAATCTTTTAAACACAAATCTTGAAAAGGAAATAAAAGATTTAAAACTAGTGCATGTCAATCAAGATGAACTTACTAATAAGGTAGCAGTTCTTGAGAAAAGGGTTAAATTGTATCAACAACTGGAAACCATTCTCAAAGATCAGATTAGTGAGCTTAAGACCAAAGCTAATGCTTATTTCAGTTCTTGTAAGACTGCTAAAGAAATTCTCAATAAGCAAGTTGTTGGTAATCATGTCAGTATAGGGTATGATTATAATGAGGCTATTGGACTGCTTGGAATTAATTCCCCTTGTAGATTCAAATCTGAAGGAAAGGTTGTTCCATATATACTTAAGGGTATAGAAACACCCTTCTGTAAGGAGTCTGAGGCAGAGCCTATGAATGAATACTCTATCATTATTGCTGAGGAGATTCATGAAGAAGATATTGCTTTGGAAGCTGAACAGTCCAAAAAGTGTATATCTGATATTCCAGTCAAAGTTGCTACAACTAAAAAGACTAAATCAGATATCCATAAGATGGATCAAAACAACTGTAGAACTAACATGCCTGCTGTTAATTCTTCTCATAAAGCATGTGGTGTGATTAATTGCATGTCTTGTGCTTTCAATGTTATGTATGCTTATTTTAATAGTAAGCATGTATCTAGTGATAAGACTGCTCCACGTCAACATGTTAATAATAAGAAGCATGTTAAAGCAAAGACTACTAGTCCTCCTCAGACTAGAGTGGATTCATTTATCCCTAAGCCTACTCAGAAATGTGTTAAGGCTGGCTATAAATGGAAACGCTCTTATGTGAAAGAGGTTGAAGTAGTTTTGGCTAAAAATGTTGTTTTGCCTGACAAAGGCCAGTTCTTTAAGTATGCCGGATCCAATCAATTTTGGGCTCCGAAGAAGGTCTAATCAATCTGATATTGCAGGGAGTTAAACAGGTAAACCGTGTTATATGGATTCTTGACAGTGGCTGTTCAAAGCATATGACCGGAGATAGAGCCCTGCTATCAGATGTGGTTGAGAAAGCTGGCCCAGTAGTTACCTTTGGAGATAACAGCAAGGGTATTACGAAAGGATATGGTTGTCTGAAGTACGGAAATGTTATCATTGAAGATGTTTCTTTTGTGGAAGGTCTGACGTTCAATCTTCTCAGCATCAGTCAGTTCTGTGACAGAGGATATGTTGTTTCCTTTGAAAGAGAGAAGTGTCAGATTATTCACAAGAAGAATGGAAAGCCTGCTCTTCAAGGAGTAAGGAAAGGTGACTTGTTCATAGCTGATCTGAACTCTGGATTCAAAGATGAAGTTAATTGTTTTTATGCTAAAGCTTCATCAGATGATAGTTGGCTATGGCACAAGAAGATGTCTCACCTTAACTTCAAAACCATGAACTCTTTAGTCAAGAGGGAATTGGTTAGAGGTTTGCCTCAGATGGAATTTACACAGGAAGGACTGTGTGAGGCTTGTCAGAAAGGAAAGTCAAAGAAAGCTTCTCACAAGGGCACTGACACATCATCAATAACTGAACCTCTTCAGCTACTGCACATGGATTTGTTTGGTCCAGTTAATGTGATGTCCATGTCAAAGAAGCAATATGCACTTGTGATTGTTGATGACTTTTCAAAATATACATGGGTTTTATTCCTACATTCCAAGGATGAGACCCCATTTCTGGTGATTGGCCACATAAAGTTGATTGAGCTGGATTCTAGATTCCCTGTTAGAGCCATAAGGTCAGATAATGGTACTGAATTCAAGAATGCCATTCTAAATGACTTTTGTGCTGATAAAGGAATAACAAGACAGTATTCTGCCCCTAGAACTCCTCAACAAAATGGAGTAGTGGAAAGAAAGAATCGTACATTGATTGAAGCAGCTAGGACTATGCTAAGTGAGTCCAAACTTCCAACGTACTTTTGGGCTGAAGCAGCGAATACAGCTTGTTATACTCAGAATCGAACTTTAATCAACAAGGACTTAATGAAGACTCCTTATGAGATATTGAACAACAAGAAACCAACTGTCAAGTACTTTCATGTATTTGGAGCAAAATGCTTTGTGCTTATAGATGACAATGTGAAACGTGGCAAGTTTGATGCAAAGGCACAAGAAGCTATTTTTGTTGGTTACTCCAGAAGATCTTACAGGGTCTACTTGGTTGGCAGTCACACAGTAAAGGAAAGTGTTAATGTTACTTTTGATGACACTAAGTTCCCCAGTATCCAAAAAGAAGACTCATCTGAAAAGCTGAAGTTTGATAACTTGCCAGACTCAGAATCAGATGATGGAGCCCCACCTGAAGTTATTGCTGGTGATGATAATAACAATGATGATAATGATCTTGGTGATGGTGGTGGAAACACTGGAAACAATGGAGATACCACCAACACTGGAGAAGAATCATCAAGGCAATCAAGCAACAACTCAGGGGGAGCAAATGAAGGATCAACTAGTCACTCACAACATCAAAGTGAATTTCAAGGTGAATCATCAAGATCAAATCTTCCAAGACAGACTGTTTGGAATAAAGCTCATCCTTTTGAGCTGATCATTGGTGATCCAGAGGTTGGAGTTAAAACTAGAAGTGCTTCTCATAATGAATGTCTTTTCTCAGCTTTTCTATCTAAAATGGAGCCAAAGAAAACTGAGGAAGCACTGACTGATCCAGATTGGGTGATTGCTATGCAAGATGAACTCAATCAGTTTGAACAACAGCAAGTCTGGAAGCTGGTACCCAGGCCAAAGAACAAGAAAGTAGTTGGTACAAGATGGGTATACAGGAACAAGCTAGATGAGGATGGCATTGTAACAAGAAACAAGGCAAGACTGGTTGCACAAGGGTATTCACAAGCTGAAGGCATTGATTATGATGAAACCTATGCACCAGTGGCTAGACTTGAGGCCATCAGGATGTTCTTAGCATTTGCTGCTTACTCCAATTTTAAAGTCTATCAAATGGATGTTAAGAGTGCATTCCTGAATGGTGAACTTGATGAAGAGGTGTATGTGGAACAGCCCCCTGGCTTTGAAAATCAGGAGCTGCTGGACTTTGTGTACTTTCTCTTCAAGGCTATCTATGGTCTCAAACAAGCCCCTAGAAAATGGTATGACACTCTCTCTGGTTTTCTTTTAGAAAATGGTTTTGTTAGAGGTATCATAGACAAAACTCTTTTTTCAAAGAAACACAAAAGTGATATGATATTAGTCCAAGTCTATGTGGATGACATCATATTTGGGTCTACTAATGATAATCTCTGTAAGAGATTTGCTGAGCTAATGCAGAGTAAGTTTGAAATGAGTATGATGGGTGAGCTGAAGTTCTTTCTTGGATTACAAGTAAGTCAAAGGTCAAATGGTATATTTATTTGTCAATCCAAGTATCTCAAAGAACTACTCAAGAAGTATCACATGGAGGATTCAGCATCAGCAAGGACTCCATCTTCAACAGCCATCAAACTTGGAGCTTCTGACAAATCTATCAAGGTAGATGTTACAAGCTACAGAGGTATGATTGGCTCCTTACTCTATCTTACTGCTAGTAGACCAGATATTATGTATGCTACATGCTTGTGTGCAAGGTTCCAAGCGGACCCTAGAGATGTACATCTCGTTGCTGTGAAAAGAATCTTGAGATATCTTAAGGGTACACCTAATCTAGGTATTTGGTACCCTAAAGATTCTGATTTTAATCTTGTTGGATATACAGATTCTGATTATGCAGGTAGTGTTGTGGATAGAAAGAGTACCTCTGGGAGTTGTCAATTCCTAGGAGGTAGGTTGATCTCCTGGTATAGCAAGAAACAGCAAACAGTTTTCAATTCAACAACAGAAGCTGAATATATTGCTGCTGGAAGCTGTTGTGCTCAGATCTTATGGATAAGGAATCAATTAAAGGACTATGGCTTTGCATTAGACAAAATTCCCATATTTTGTGATAATACAAGTGCCATAGCAATCTCCAACAACCCTGTGCAGCACTCGAGAACGAAGCACATTGATATCAGGTATCATTTTATCAGAGAGCATGTCATGAATGGAACTGTGGAGTTACATTTTGTACCCACAGAAGAACAAACTGCAGATATATCCACTAAATCTGTTGACGAATCCACATTTATCAAGTTATTTGGTAAATTGGGTATGTTAAACAGTCTTAGTGATTAACAATATCTCTGTCACGTTTGTTCTTTCAATAATTTCATTTTCTCTTGTCATTTAAATGATATTCACTGCTAATTCTCATTTAATTTAATTTTACAGGCTTGTGTATTTAAATAGCTCTGAATAAGTTATTTTCTTTAAAAATATTTTTCTCATATTTTTTAAGTGGAGAAATGTATTTTTATTGAAAATATATTTATTTAGAATTATTTAGATATGTCTTATTATAAATATTGTTGTTCAGATTATTCTGCAGGTTTATAGTAGTTTTTTTTTTCGTGTATATTTTTATGCAGAAGGTTTCAGGTGTATTAGAATTTTATGTGAATATTTTCTGTTTTGCTGCTTCTGTTAGTATATATTTCGGTATGACCTTTTAGTTTGGTCATATTGGTATGCTTTTCTTATTTTTGTTAATAGTTTATTTGTTAATAGAATTCGGTATGACCTTAGGTTTGGTCATATTAGAATTTATTTTGTTTATTAGAACTCCCAGGTCTTTGTAGAACTCGGTATGACCTATCTTAGAGGTCATACTGGTTTTTTATTTTTATTAAGTATTTTTCAGTTTTTAATTCAGTATTCTCGGTATGACCTGAAGAAAGCTCGGTATGACCTGGTACAAAAACTCGGTATGACCTTTCTTTAGGTCATACCGAGCTCAGCAGAACCCTCCTCTATAAAAACCAGGTCATCTAAGGTTCTTTTGCTTTCATTCCTTTCTAACTCAAGTTTTTACTTAGTTAACTTTGCTCTAGTTTGTGTTTTATTCCTAGAACAACGAACTATTGCAAATTTTTCTTGTGAATTACTTGGGATTTTATTTCTTTTCTGATTACTATTATTATTAATTGCTGTTTTATTCTAGTAATATTTTTATTTTATTATTAATTTTCAAATGGCTGCTGAGTTTGTTGTTGAACGTTTTAATAATTACGTTGGCTATTTTGATCCCCTTAAGTGTTCTGTTGAACGTTTTAGGCCGTGGATTCATTTTTTAAATCAACAATCAATTGTTAGCTATGCTATCACAACTTCTATTGATTTAAAGCTTGAACCCCTTCGTCTATTATGTTTAACTGTTGTTGTTGCTGACAATATGCAATCTTTCACATTCACTATTTTTGATCGTCAGTACACAGTAACTAAGGAGATCTTTTGTCAAGTACTTCATTTTCCACTTGATAATTTCGTTGGATTCCCTACTGATGACGAGTTAGTTCAATTTTTCTCTAGTATTGGTTACCCAGGAAATATTGTTCTTCCTCGTCTGAATAAGGGTAATCTAGCATGTGAGTGGGATTTGTTCTTTGACTGTCTAGCCAAAGTTTTTAGTAATTGTACCAAAAACAACTTTCCAGTCATCACTTCTGTTTTACAAAACATTGCCTATGCTGCTGTTTTCAACCTGAGATTGGATATAGGAACTCTTGTGTGGGATCTCTTGATAAGGAGGATTTTCAATTACACTAGAGATATTGAGAATGGAAAGAGAGTTAGATGCTTTTATTCCCGTTTCCTTTCTCTAGTGTTGAATCATGTTCTTTCTGATGAACATAAAACACTTTTTCAAAACACTCCTATTCAAGTCCCCGCACACACTAATCCTCTCATATACTCAACTTTGTCCACCAGTTCTAAGTCTGGAAGGATACCCGTAGTTCCACAATCATATCTTCGAAGGATTCTGCAACCACAATTACCTCTCCTCTTTATTGAACATCCAGTGGTTGGATCCTCGTCAGCAGGAACTTCAATGGTGCCTCCTAACACCATGGCACTTCAGGTAATATATCCTATCTCAACTGCTCCACTAACCCAAGAGGTTCTTAGGATTGATCAAGGGGTTGTAGAACCACAACCTCTGTCCCCGGTCATAGAGCCACACACAGAGTCAAATCCATTGACCGCTCCCCTAGAACAACCGGCTACAACAAGATTGAATGAACAAGTTGAAGTAGATATTAATGAGAGTGATCCCACAGCTCTGTCTCCACCATTAAAGAAGAGAAGAACACTACTTGAGGCATCTGTTAGCCAGTCTGTATCCTCCCAAAAGGATATGGATTCTCAAAAGGCCAATGAACAGTTACTAGAGACATCCTCTCAACAGGATTAATCTATTGAAATTCGCCATCAGGCCATGGCATTCTGTACAGAGTCAAGCACTCTTCCATTACTCACAATGGGAGCAAACACTTCTGAAACAATAGTAGAGACTCATAAATAGGACACTCTGAGAAGAGAGCACATAGGAATGCTTGCTGAAACAGTGCCTACCATTTTCACGGTAGAAGAGCCTTCACAGGCTTCAGAGGGAAAATCTGATTCTTTGCCACCTATAATAGGATCATTTTCTCCCCTCCCAGAGGGAACATCTCTGGCTCCCCTAAGGGATTCTTCACTCGCAGTTTTAACTGGAGAAAGTGAAGGGCAACCTGGTGAGTCCATTACTGAAGCAATTCAGTTTTCCATCTCGGATTATTGTTTGGACTACACCGGGGATTGGGATTTGCGAACTCCCATTGCACCACCAGTGACCTCTCAAGAAGGGGCTATGGTGATTTTTTCTGCAGGTACTTCAACTCCACACATGGATAAACAGCTAGTGATTAGATCTGAGAGACAAACACAGAGCGATACACAAGCACGTGAGGTGAGTGAAACACCATCGAGAGAAATTGAGGTGAGTGCACACAATGACACATACACTGCTTCATTATTGGCTCAAATAGCTGGTTTACAGAAACAACTTCAAAAGACCCAGGCTGAAAAAGAAATTCTCAAAGCACAAGTGGTTGAACAGTCTTCTTCCTCCACCTCTGTAACTAATCAGCTGGGTCATATTAGAGATGAGATAGAAGGAGTGAAGGTCTCATTGATCCCCAAGATAAATGATGTTCAAGAATCACAGGTGCTAGTGGCTTCAGACATCTCCGAGCTGACAATTTCAAATGCTGAGATCAGGGAGAGTGTCAAGCAGATTGCTTCCATTTCAACACAGGTGAACTCTATTCAAGAAACTGTTGATTACAATCAGTGGTAAAATGACCAGAGGTTCTCAAATCTTGAAGGAGGGATGGTACATTTGAATGAAGGCATGAAACATCTGTACAATATGATCAAGAGTTCACATCAACCCAATGCTGAGCAAAGGAAATTCTTTGAGGGTGATGATAATGCTGATGACAAGGATGGAGAAGGAGGCAATAAAGATGAGGATCCTAAGGCTGATAAAGTCAAATCTGTAGAGGATACCTCAACTAAGGGGGAGAATAAGGAGAAGGAGATACAAGGAGGAGAGGAAGTGAGAGATCAAGGAGGAGAAGCTGGAGGTTCTGGTTCTGGAAAGGACAAAGGGAAGCAGAAGTTAACCTTTTCTGATGCTGACTACTATCAAGGTGAACAGGGAGATTTTGATGATATTGAATCTGGAGAAACCCCTGAAGATATCTTTGGTGAAGTGGAGGTTGAAGAAGAGGCTGATTTTGCTGACTGGGTAGATGAACCTGAAGTGGATCCTGCCTTTGAAGCTGAGCTGTTAAGACAGAAAGCTGATCTAAAGAGAAGAGAAGATGAGAATGCTAAAGTGTCTGACATAATCACAAAGCATCTAGTTATCCAAAAAGCTGAACATTAAGAAAAGCAAAGGCTTCATGATTTAAAAGTCAAAGACAGAAAGTTATATGTGAGGCTGAAGCTTGGAGAAGAATGGGATAGAGCTAGAGAGATGTTCTCACATCCGACAGGGTCAGACAATGATGGAAGGTTCTTTAGCATGTTGGAAAGGTACAGAAAGGTCAATCCAGACAACACAAGATATATGAAAGCTCTTCATGCGGAGATTTCAAGAATTACTACTGGATTTGACAAAGTCAGAGAGGAGTTGAAGATCTACATCTACACTCATAATGAGGGAACTTTCATAGTTTCTCTTAATCTTCTGGAAGGTAGAACTCTCTCTGAGCTTTGGGTTTTCATGACAAAGGTTAAAAGGTCTTCACCTCTTTGTGAGCTGCTGCATGATCAGCTTAGAGATTTTGCTATGAAAGCTAGCCCTCAAGTTGTGGACGTGCCATATGAAGTTAAATTTTATAAAGGAAGGGCACTTCAAACTTGTGTTGTGGATCCCATCTCTTTGAAAGATTATCCTGCCAAGCATCTTGTCTATATGGAGAACATGTTGAGGACAACAGGGTTTTCTACACAGGAAAAGACAGAAGTTGCTGATTTGATTCAAGACTATTGCATTGCCAATATCAAGAGATATCATCAAATGAAGAATAGGCTGAAGAAAGTCACAGCTCAACCTGTCAGACCTAGTGGCATTACTTCTGAATCTGATCGTATTCTGGACAAGGATTTGCTTGAAGCACTTGAAGAAGGAGAGATGTTTGAGTCTGAAATTTAAAGAAGCTCTGTTTATAAATATTAAATGTTTAGAGCTTAGGTGATTCAAGATAGGACAAATGTATTCATATGTTCAGTCTAGAGGAACATCTATCTTGTACTTACCTGTAATGTTTGAATCTGGAAAATGTTAAATGAAATCCAGAACTTTTCTTGTTATTTACTTGGCTCTTAAAAGTCATTTCTATTTCTTGTTTAAGTTAGTTGAGTTATCCTCTAGGTATTTGATTGTTATTCTCTAACAAACAAATAGGGGGAGATTGAAAGGCATATGTTTAGGCCTATTAATATTCCGAGGAAACAACTTAATTTAAACAAGTATGTAATAAGTAAATAATAAGTTAAATATGTCACAGGAATCTCAGAGAGTTTAATCTGTCAAGAGAATGAAGAACCAAAGTCATCTACAGACTTGAAGTTATTCTACATTGAAAGAAGTTCAATTTATTGTTCAAGCCTTAGTGAAGTATTCAAGTAAGTGGATTTACTACAGTGACAGAGATTTCCAGTTGGTGACGGAAGAAGTACAGGATACAGAGTTTAGTCAAAGCTAAAGAAAAGAAGCCACAGCTTTAAATGTTTTAAAGATGAAGAATTATCATTGAAGTCAGTTATTCATGAAACCAGACAGTGCATCGAATGACGACATCAATCAGTGGAATTCAATCATCTATATTCAGTGGTTTTCAGAAGATAGAGTATTGCAAGGATTTTAAATTATCTTCTTTAATTTATTAATTCAATTTAATTAATAAATTAATTCTATCAGAATTAATTTATTTATTAAATTAGTTATGTTAGTAGTTTAAATTATTTATTAAATTAATTCTATAAAAGAATTAATTTAATCTAGAATTTAATCTATCTAAAATAAATTAAAAGGATTTTCTTTTTAGAATCTCGGTATGACCTGTTTAAATAAACTCGGTATGACCTAGTGTTTTAACACCTTAGGTTCTACCGAGTTATATTGAGGTCATATCATTCAATATGTGTCAGGTCATACAGGTTAATTTCCTAGGTTCTACCAGTAGTGGTTAGAATAACCCTAGGTCATACCGGACACTTTTGTCAGGTCATACTGATCATACAAGGTTCTACCGAGCTTGTTTTGCAGGTCATACAAGTGTATGATTTGTTTTATTAAATCTTTATGATTTAATAAACAGGTCATACAAGGCTTATTCAATTGGTATTAACTTCTTGGCAGAACAGACAGACAACACAATTGAGTTGAAAAAAAGAAAAGACATTGAAGCATTTACTCTGAAGAACACAGAAGCTATTAATATCATTTCTTCTCAAGCAATTAATTCTAGTTTGTATTGTTAAATCCAAACCACTAGAAGTTGATTACTTGTATTGCTTTGATCATCTAGCGGATTTTTATCCCTAGAATTTATCTCGAACTTGCTTTTAGCATTCGATCTTTTTATTACAAATATTAGAAAAGTTCATGTCGAATTTATTCTAAATTTGTATTAATTAGTTTGAGATAAATACTTTGTAATCCATATTGTATTTGCAACACCCTTCAAGTTTAATATTAGTTATATTTAACTTGAATCTTGTTTCATTTATATTCCGCATTAATTTGTTCTTAATTGTTAAATTATTCAAAGGACAAATTTCGATAAAACGGTATAGTTTGTATTCAACCCCCCTTCTACAAACTTATCAGGACCTAACAAAAACTTCTCACACAGCTTCTCATTTGATGATCCAAAGATGATATCATCAACATAAATTTGAACCAAAATGATGTCTTTGCCATGATGCTTGTAGAATAGAGTTTTGTCTAATACACCTCTTGTAAACTGGTTTTCCAATAGAAAGACAGAGAAGGTATCATACCATGCTCTTGGAGCTTGTTTCAATCCATAAAGTGCTTTGAACAGCTTGTACACAAAATCATACAGTTCAGCATCTTCAAAACCTGGTGGCTGTTCAACATACACTTCTTCCTCCAACTCTCCATTTAGAAAAGCACTTTTGACATCCATTTGAAACACCTTGAAATTACAGTGTGCAACAAAGGTTAGAAAGATCCTTATAGATTCAAGTCTGGCAACAGGTGCAAATGTCTCATCATAGTCTATTCCTTCATGTTGACAGTAACCTTTGGCTACTAGCCTTGCCTTGTTTCTTGTCACATTTCCATTTTCATCCAATTTGTTTCTGAATACCCACTTTGTCTCAATAACTGATTTTCCCTTTGGTCTTGGAACCAGTTTCCATACATTGTTCCTTTCAAACTGGTTGAGTTCCTCTTGCATAGCAATCACCTAATCAAAATCCAACAATGCTTCATCAATTGCTTTTGGCTCCACTTGAGACAGGAAGCAGGAAAATATGCTGTCAGCAGAAACATTGTTCCTGGTTCTTACCCCAGAAGAAGGATCTCCAATAATTAGGTCATTTGTGTGATTCTTATTCCACCTTGTTGTTCTAGGCAAGCTTCTTGTTTGATCTGAAACAGTAGCTTCAGTTTGAGGAACTGAATCTTCACTAGGACACTTGTCTCCACCATTCTCTTCAATATCTCCATATTCACCATCATTTTGAGGATTCCCTGAAATAGTCTATGACTAAGCCGGAGTTTGATTGGCATCACTTTCAATGACAGCATTTTTTCAAGATCAACAGTTTGAGTAAAGGTGGGTTCTTCATCAATAATTTCTTCTTCCTCCAATTATCCTTGATTCTCAAATCTAAGAATCTGCATTTGACCATCCTTATGCAGCCCTGGAAACTTGGTTTCATCAAATGTGACATTTACACTTTCATCAATAATCCTGTGTTCCAAGAGGTAGACTCTATAGGCAGTCCTTTCTATAGCATAACCCATGAAAATATCTTCATAAGCTTTGGTGTCAAATTTTCCTTTCTTTTCATGGTTGTCCTTCATCATGAAGCATTTGCTACTAAACACATGAAAGTACTTGACAATAGGTTTCTTCTCAGTTAGCAAGTAGTAAAGAGTGTTCCCATGAGTCTTGTTAATCAAGGTTCTGTTCTGTGTATAACATGCTGTGTTAATAGCTTTTGCCCAGAAGTATGTAGGTAACTTTGCATCATGTAGCATAGTCCTGGCAGCTTCAATGAGAGTTATGTCCTTCCTCTCCACAACTCCATTCTGCTGTGGTGTCCTTGCAGCAGAAAATTGTTGCACAATTCCTTCATCTTTGCAGAAATTACCAAGAGTGACATTTATGAACTCAGTACCATTGTCACTTCTCAGAATTTGAACCTTGGCATTTGGAGTTCTGTCAAGAACTCTTAAGTGATCAATGATGACTTGAGCAGCTTCATCTTTTGATTCTAGATACTTCACCCAAGTATACCTAGAATAATCATCCACCATAACTAATGCATATCTCTTCTTGGCTAAGGATGGAACATTTACTGGTCCAAAGAGATCCATATGAATTAGCTTGAGTGGTTCTGTGTTGGTGTTGACTTGAGTTGACCTATGCACAGCTCTTCTTAATTTTCCCATTTGAAAGTCCTCACACAGTCCTTCTTGACAGAATTCCTGTTGGGGTAGTCCTCTTACTAGTTCCTTCTTCATCAGTATATTCATTGTTTTGAAGTTTAGGTGAGAGAGTTTCATGTGCCAAAGCATGCTGTCACCAACAGTAGCTTTACTGTAAAAACAGTAAATCTTGTCCTTTTTTGTTGAGCTTAGGTCAGCAACAAATAGGCTTCCTTTCCTTACACCTTTCAAAGAGAAGCTTCCATCTTTCTTGTGATAGATATTGCACACCATCATGTCAAAATCAACCTTGAATCCTCTGTCACTGAATTGGCTGACACTGAGTAAGTTGTGCTTCAATCCATCAACAAGTGCAATATCATTAATGACAACATTCCCAATTTCCAAACAGCCATATCCCACTGTGTAACCTTTGTTGTTGTCTCCAAAAGTTATGATTGAGCCAGCTTTCTCCATAAATTGTGATAACAGGGCTTTATCACCAGTCATGTGCCTTGAGCAGCCACTGTCAATAATCCACATGACCTGCTTCTTATTCTTGCCCTGCAAAACAAATTGTATTTAAGAGGCATATGGTACCCAAACCTTGTTGGGTCCTGTTACTTCAGTATCACAAGAATATTCATCAATTTCAACTTTAACAACCACATCAGGAATCTTCTGTTGGACTTCTTTCTTCACCCACTCAGCTTTAGAATTAGACTTAGTCTTCTTCTTAGTGGATGTAGCCTTCTTACTGTTTCCAGTAGGCTCAGAAGTCTCAACAGTTTGCATATAGAGACATTGTTCAGTAGATGAAATAGGCAGGTTGAAACAAGTACTCATGGCAGTTATTTTACAAGGCATGCAATCAGTGTTGTTGCAAACTACCATAGATCTATGCATAATGGGGGTTTTATGTAAGTTACCATCTACCTTGGTCACATTGTTCTTGACCTCTTTTGGTTTCTTACAAACATGAGTTAAGTGATGTGAAGAGCCACAATTATTGCATAGTTTTCTAGGAGCGCTACCAACATTAGCATTTCCATTTCCTAACTTACCATTCCTGTTTTTAGACTTGTAGGTAATTGTGTCAACAGGATGTTCTGAAGTTGCTGTCGATCTCTTCTTGAAAGTACCTTTTACACCTTCTGTCTTGAAAGTAGGTTTAGAGGTTACTGTCTTCGAAGCTCTCTTGACAGTATCTTTGGAAGTTTCTGTCTTGCCATTACTGACAGCATCTTTAGAACATTCTGTCTGATTGTCTGGGAAAGTTACTGTCTTGGGGATTTTGACAATATCTTTTCCATCAACTGTTGTACTTTCAATACCCTCATCCTCATCATCAAGTTGTTGCTTGATCAGCATGGCTTCCTCATCAAACTCAAGTTCATAAAGTTTAAAAATAGGTTTGTTGATCTTTTTGAGAACATGAGGTTTGACAGAAACATCAGTTGAACAATCCTGATTCACAATCTCCTTACCAGGTCTCCTACCATACTCAAAACCTATCCCTACTTTTTGATCATCTGTGTGATTCTCATGATAATCCCGAAGTTGTTTGGATGAGTTTCTATAGGCCTTAATCTTGAATTCATTTTCACTAATTTCATTCCTTAGAAACTTTTCTATTTCTTTAGCACATAGACTAATTCATTTTTCAGTTTAGAATTTTCCTGTGCTAGAGACTCTAATCGATTGGTCTTTAACAAAAGCATGTCATTCTCAGAAGTGAGTGTTTCATTTAGTTTAGCTAATCTAGCAATCTCTTCATTAGCTGCAGTTAAACTAGTATGAACATTAAACATTTCAGTACTCAACTCCTCAACAGTTTGTTTGTATTCTTCTTTAGACATTTCAAGTAAGACAAGTGAGGGTACCTGACTTGGAGAGCTAGAGGAGACCTCATTAGACTTAGCCATGAGGGCTAGATTCACATATTCCTCTTCCTCTTCATCATCAGAATCATCCCAACATTTTCCCTCAGCCACAGAGGCTTTTCCCTGTCCTTTCTTGAAGTGTCCACTTGACCCTTTGTCCATTCTTTGAGTCTGTTTTGGCCTTATGCATTCAGTAGCAAAATGACCAAGCTCATTGCAGTTGTAACACCTAAACTTGGATCTGTCCACCATCCCTGTTTTGTAACCACCTCTTGTAGCACCACCTTCAACCTTGGAGGAATTCTCTCTACTGAACCTTGATGTTTGACCTTGAGACTTATATGGATTGTTTCTCTTGAATCTTATGTTTTTGAACTTCTTAGCCATGTAAGCCATAGTTGGATTATCCATCTTTTCCATTTCTTCTAATGAATAGAAGTCTTCATCTTCAACATCAGTTAGTTGCAGCACTACCTTCTCATCATCATCCACAACCTCTTCAATCTTTAGTGAAGGTACTTGAGCAGGTTGGATGATTTGGATTCCTTCACTAGGTTGAGTGATTCTTGGCACATGAGCTACAAGAGCACCAGACATATTTGCCATATTTCCTCTTGTTCCAGCTTGTATAGCTCTTTTCTGGAAAAATTCAAGCTCATATGATTTAAGCACACCATATAATGTTTCAAGGGAAACATTGTTTAGATTTCTTCCTTCTCTTATGGTTGTGATTCTGTGCTCTAGATGCTCAGGAAGTGTGAGTAAGAACTTAACATTTAACTTTTTCCTATCATAGTACTTGCCATGAATCTGTAGCTCAGTCAGTAGTTTACTGAACCTCTCAAACATTGTTGTTAGATCTTCTCCTGACTTTGCCATGAAGGCTTCATACTGTGAGATAAGAATCTGTCTTTGATTGTCCTTTACCTCTTCACTTCCTTCACATAATAACTCAATCTTAATCCACATTTCCTTGGCTGATGAGCATCCAATGACGTTCCCATACATGGCTTTGTCCAAAGTGAGAGCATCAAGTATGATGAGTTGCAAGTAATCATCCAAGGCCACCTTCTCTTTTTCTGGCTCCAGAAACTCTGAAGGTGATTTAGCAATCCAGTGAGCTGGAATAAGAACACCATCCACAGTCGAGGCTTCAATCTCCTTCGGTGGAACAAAGGGACCATTTTGGAGGATACCCAAGTATAATGGATTCGCAGCTTTGATAAACAACAAGATTTTTCTTTTCCACACATTGTAATTCTCTTTATCAAAAGCTGGGATCTTAATGCTACTTGACTTCTGCAAACTTGTCATGATCTCAGATTAGTAGAACAATATGTTTGCTCTGATACCAGTTGTTGGTCCTTGAATATTGCAGAAGGGGGGGGGTTGAATGCAATACTGATAAATCCCAATCTATGCTTCAACAACTAAAACTAAGATTTAAGTTTATCAGTTTAAAGATTGCAAACACAAGTAGACACAAGAGTTTTTCTCACAAAATAAATGTTTTATTTATTTTGCAAAGTGTTGCTACAACCTCAAGAAAAATGTCAGTTTTCTTGATCTTCAATTTCTTGAGTGATACACAGAATGAGTTGAGAGATAGTCTAAGTAAACTAATCCTATCTATATCATCACGGGATTGTGAAGCTGTTGTCGTTTTCATGTGGCAGCTTCTTACAAATTGTCTACCTGTGAGTCTTACCTAAATTGCTATACAAACAAGTTTATTATTACTGGAAAAAGCAATCTAGATACATTCTATATTTAGCTAACACAATTCAGTAGATGTTCATTTGTCATACTCTTGAATTGGTGAGCTTTGTCATGTGATCTCTCAAGCTTCAGTCATAGTCTTGCAGACCTGGTGCAGTGTTGGGATACTGCAGCACGCCTGTTTCTTGAACATCCAAACTGTCACATGTTTGACTGGGTAGATCCCCAATACAAAGATTATCCCTTTGAGACAGTATCCTGATCTTCAAGCTTGCTGTCACAAGAATGCGCTTTTGGTGACAGTAAGAAATCCCCGCAATAGATGCTGTCATGAGTTCCAATCTTGCTGTCAGATTAAGGTAAAGTTGTTGTCTCAGGGCTTCCGCCAATGTTGCTGTCAGAGTGGATATACTGTCGTGACTTGCAACATGTTGTCTTCTTGTAACCTTACTGTCAATGCCATGACAGTAACATTTATTCTTGCTATCTTCTTAGAGCACTTCTTGAGGCTTGAACAAACAAATGAACTTCTACCAAGATGTACTAAGACTTTATTTAACAGTAAACAAAATGGTTACAAGAACATACTCTGGCTGTGACAGTATGTTCATACTTAATAAAAATTAAGTAGTACAAAATACAAAGTTAAATTGTCCTCTAAGCTATCACCCATAAATCCTAACACTGCGCCAAATGAAACTAGGACTATTTACCAAAGAGGCATCTAGAAAATTACCTGTAGGAAAGTACCGAGCCTTGTAAACTTGACTAACCAAACTGTTCGAATTTGACATAAATCTCCAACCTTGTTTACCAAGCATGGAAAAATTAAAATCCCTAAAATCTCTGAATCCAAGCCCTCCTGTAGACTTATGTTTGCTCATACGAGCCCAACTCATCCAACTAATTCCTTTGTTGTTATCCCCTTTTGAATGCCACCAGTATTTCGAAAGAGTTCTCTCCAAGTCCTTCGTGATATCAAGAGGAAGAAGAAATACACTCATAGCGTATGAGGGTAGAGATTGACCCACAGACTTTATTAAAATCTCTCTACCTGCTTGAGAAATTAACCTTCCCTCCCATCTTTGCACACGTTTGTTCACCTTATCCTTGAGAAAACCAAGAGTAACTGACTTATTTCGACCTAGTGCATTAGCTGATCCCAGATATGTACGTATCATCTGCCTCAATCATCTGCAACCTTTGACACATACTTTCCCTGACTTCAGTAGTGACATTCGTACTGAAAAAAATCGACGATTTTGAGTAGTTAACCTTCTGACCTGATGTCATCTCAAAAATTTGCAATAAATTCAATAGGTGAGTCGAGCTATCCCCATTAGTTTTACAGTACAGATATCTATCATCGGCAAATAACATATGGGTTATACTCGGAGCTTGACAACAAATTTTAATACCATCTATCCATTTCTGAGCCTCGAATTTGTGGATTAGAGCTGACAAACCCTCAGCACACAAAATGAATAAATATGGGGATAGAGGATCTCCTTGGCAAATTCCTCGACTCGGTAAAATGGGACCCATCACCCTTTCACCGTGTGTAATCTGGTAGGAGACAGAACATATACATTGCATAATTAAATGAATCCACCACTCATGAAAACCCATTTTTTTGAGAATAGCGCGCAAATGAGACCATTCAACTCTGTCATACGCCTTGCTCATGTCTAGCCATAAAGCCATGTAACCTTCCTTACCCCCTTCTCCTTCTCTTTATGTGATGCATTATTTCATATGCAACCATGACATTATCTGTGATAAGTCGGCCTGGTATAAACGCACTTTGATTGTTAGCCACAAACAAGTGGAGAAGATCCTTCATTCGGTTTGCCACAACCTTCGTAATTATTTTAGTCTAAACATTACATAAAGAGATGGGCCTAAGATCCGTAACAGATGTTGGATTTTTTTTCTTTGGAATTAGAACAACATTTGTCTCTTTCAATCCATGTGTAATAATACCATCTTGGAAAAACCTTTTAACCAAATCTGTGATGTTTTTACCTACAATCAGCCAATGCTTCTGAAAAAACGCAGGTGTCATTCCATCTGGACCCGTGGACTTGTCTGGGTGCATTTGGAAAAGAGCTCTCTTGACTTCACCTTCCTCCATTGGCTTTAATAACTGTTCATTCTGTGCCTATGTAATTTTCCTCAGGACAGAATCAATAACCTCCTCCCATTCATCATTTGAAGCTTGGAACAGTTCAGTGTAATACCCCGTTATTAAATCAGCTAAACCTGCATTCTAATCAATCAACTGTCCATCAGAATTTTTTAGTTTCTGGATTTGGTTTGTACGGCGTCTAGAGCTAGCAGATGCATGAAAAAAATTAATATTTCGGTCTCTGGATTGAAGCCACAACTGTTTCGACCTTTGGTGCCAGAAAATTTCCCCTTGGCTGAGAATTAAATGCAGATTTTTCTTCACTTCTTTGTATTTTTCCTGAGACTGAATATCGAATTTACTGCGGAGATGTTTAAGAGCTCTCTTGCATTCTTTTATACGGCCACTGAAATTACCCGTTATTTCTTTTCTCCACGTCACCAACATCTCACTAAAATTTATCACTTTCTGCTGAATATCAAGCCCCGAACTCCCTAACCATCCTTCCTTAAAAATCTGTTTACACATCGGTTCAGCTAACCATGCGTTTTCGAACCTAAAATGATTTATTGCAACAGGTTATTCAAACTTTTGAGGAATTAAGAAAACCGGACTATGGTCCGAGGATGTTCCCTCTAAATTGTAAAGTTTTGCCTCTAAAAAATTTGCCATCCAAGTTGTAGACAAAAGAGCTCTATCTAGCCTGACTTCCATCCACTCCATTGTACCTCTACCTCTTTCCCACGTATATTGATGATCCACAATCTCCATATCTATTAATCCAGTATCTACAAGTGTGTCATTAAATCCGTCAATGAGCCATCTCAGATATTGAGCTACTCCACGTTTATCTTGCTGTGAGACAATATTATTCATATCCCCGATAACGCACCACGATAAGTTTGAGTCACGAGTTAAGTACCTTAAAAGATCCCAAGTTTTCTTACGTTGAGACCAGTTTGGTTCACCATACATCCATGTCAGACTCCAATTAGTCATCCCTTTAACATTCACTTCCATATCAATATGGTTTTGAGAAAAACCACGAAGCTTTGCCAAAGCATCGCCAACCCCCCCCCCCCCCACTCTTTCCTTGAGGATCAACCACAAATAAACCTTCATACCCCCTAGCTTGTTGAGAACCCACTCCAACTTATCTCTTCTATTGAGTATTTCACATAAGAAAATAAAAATGAGCTTTTCTTGACGGACCATGTCAGTAAGGAACTGAATATTCCAAGGGAGGCCCACCCCTCGGCAGTTCCAACTGAGGACACTCATAATACTTGGCGGGCCTGCGATGCAGCACCCGCCCCAAACAAGTTTTTTTGGTTCTTTATGATATTTCCCTGAGAGTCCAACATATCATCATCTGTATTATTTCCCTCAGAAGGCCCATCATGATTGGGCTCCTCAATTCTACATCTCTTTGGATCCATAATAAAATCCTCACTTCTTCCGTATTTGATGTATTTTCCACCTCAGCCAGATTATTTAATGTTTTGACATATATGATTTGCATATCTTCTCCTCCACCAAATAAGTTCAAACCCAAATTGGCGCTCTGATTAATTTGACTTGTTGTTTCTACACCATTAGACAAGACATGACAATATTCTACAATCAACATGCAAAAGAGAAAAAGTGATGATAAAATAAATTTACAAGTGATTTAAAAATATATACACCAAATGAACACTTGTAAGTTTAATTAAGAACAAACATAAACAATAAACAGAGTTAATCACTAAGACTATTTAACATACCCAATTTACCAACTAACCTGGTAAATGTGGATTCATCAAGATATTTAGTGAAAATATTTGTTGTTTGTTCCTTTGTAGGTACAAAGTGCAACTCCACAGTACCATTCATGACATGCTCTCGGATACAATGATACCTGATGTCAATGTGCTTTGTTTCTTGTGATTATGCCATCTTCATCTTATTTATTTCTGAATACCCACCGAGTAGCAACTACTTTTTTGTTCTTTGGTCTAGGTATCAACTTCCGGACTTACTGTTGTTCAAATTGATTGAGTTCATCTTGCATAGCAATCACCCAATCAGGATCACCCAGTGCTTCCTCAATTTTCTTTGGTTCCATTTCAGAAAGAAACCCTGAATCAAGACATTCATTTTGAGTAGCACTTCTAGTTCTTACTCCAACACCTGGATCACCAATAATCAGCTCAAAAGGATGAGCTCTATTCCAAACTGTTTGTCTTGGAAGATTTGATCTTGATGATTCGCCTTGTTCTTCATTATGGTGTTGTGAATGACTAGTTGACCCTTCATTTCCCCCCTGAGTTGTTGGCAGATTATCTTGGTGATTCTTCTCCAGTGTTAATGGTATCTCCATTGTTACCAATGTTTCCACCACCATCACCTTCACCATTATCATCATTGTCATTGTTATCACCAGCAACAACCTCAGGTGTATTCTCATCATATGAATCTGAATTTGACATGTCATCAAACTTCAATTTCTCAGATGGATTTTCTGTTTGGATATTAGGGAGTTTTTAATGATAACATTTCCAATTTTCAAACAGCCATATCCTTCAGTTATACCCTTTTTATTATCTCCAAAGGTAACCACTGGGCCAGCTTTCTCAACCATATTTGATAGCAGGGCTCTATCTCCGGTCATATGCCTTGAACATCCACTGTCCAAAATCCACACAACCCAGTTCACTTGTTTTGTACCCTGCACTATCAAATTGATTAGACCTTCTTCGGAACCCAAGCTTGGTTGGGTCCGGCATACTTAAAGAATTGACCTTTGTTAGGCAAAACAACACTCTTTATTTTAAGTACTTCAATCTCTTTAATGAAAGAGCATTTTCACTTATAACCAGCCTTAAAAAATTTCTGATTAGGCTCGGGTCTAAATGTGTCCACTCTAACTTTAGGAGGACTAGCAGTTTTGGATCTAGCATGCTTCTTATGATTTACATGTTGACGGGGAGCAGTCTTCTCATTTGATGCATGCTTACTATTAAAATAAACATATATGACATTAAAAGCACAAGACATGCAATTCGCAACACCACATGCTTTATGAGATAAATCTATACTAGGCATGTTATGCATGTTAGATGTGTTGTTGTTTTGCTCCAACTTATGAGTGTCTAATTTGGTCTCCGTTGTGGGAACAACTTTGACAGAACCCTTAGGCACACATTTGTTCGAGTGGACAATCCCATTGGCAATGCCCTCAGTACGGATCTCTTCTTGAATGATTATGGAATATTCATTCAGGGGCTCTGCTATAGATTCTTTAAAGAAAGGTTTTTCAATACCCTTAAGCACATGTGGTACACCCCTTTCTTCAGCACTGACTCTATTTGGGGTATTAATGCTTAATTCTCCAATAGCCTCGTTATAGTCATAACCTATTCCAACAGTTTGACTAATAGCTTGTTTATTGAAGATTTCTTTAATAGTCTTACAAGAATTATGGTAATCTCTAACCTTGGTCACAAGTTCTGTATCTTACCTTTAAGAATGGTTTCTAATTGTCTATAACAATTCACCCTATTCTCAAGAAAAACTACTTTTTCTGTAAGTTCACCTTGATTAATATGCACTAGTTTTAATTCTTTAACCTCTTTTTCAAGAGCAGTGTTCTGAAGAATTATTCTATCATTTTGTCTATGTGCACAATTTAAGGTACTACTAAGATGACGAATCATTTTAACATCAGTAAATTTTACCTCAGACAAGTAGGATGAGGATGAAGTAGAAGTAGAGACTTTGTCTTCTATTGCCATGAGTGTAAGATTTCCAACTCCTTCATCTTCACCGTCTGTGTCATCCCAGCTTTTACCTTCAGAAAGATAAGCTTCTTCAGACTTGTTCTTCTTATATATATCATGAGAGGTTTTCTTTGCTTGCATTTGATTTCTACATTCAGTTGCAAAGTGTCCCAACTCATTACAATTAAAACATCGAATCGTGCTTCTATCAACCATTCCTGTTTTATAGCCATCCCTTGTGCTATTTGAGGATGAAAAACCACCTGTCTAGTATCTGGCAGCATATGTCTTGAACTTGAAACTAGGATTTCTCCTGAACCTGAAGTTTCCAAACTTCTTCACTACCAAGGCCATAGACTCATCTTCCAATTGTTCAAGCTCCTCCGTAGAATAGAAATCACCACCAGATTGACTTGTAGATGTAACACCATATTCAGCTACAATCACATCCTTGTTAGGACTGGAAGGTAGAACAACCTTCGCTTCCTGTTTCTGTGGGACTCCAGCTACCAGTGCAGTAGACATACTAACCATTCTTCCTTCCCCGTAGATTTCCTGTTGCTGAATTTGTTCTAGTTCATAGGTTTTCAAAATACCATAGAGTCTTTCCAGTGAAATCTCACTTAAATCTCTTGCCTCTCTTATGGCTGAAATCCTGTGCTCTATATGGGTTGGAAGTGTCAAAAGAAATTTCTTGTTTATTTCTTTGATAGTGTAGTACTTTCCACGAAGGTTCAGATCATTGATTAATTTGTTGTATCTCTCAAAAACTTCAGAGATACCTTCCCCTGGATTTGATCTGAAATGCTCATATGTAGAAGTAAGAATTTCCATTTTGTTCTCTCTTACTTCTTCTGTCCCTTCATTGATTATCTCTATTGTTTCCCAGATATGCTTGGCATCTTTACAATTCAAAACATGATTGTGCATAATGGGATCCAGACAATCAACCAAAATTAATTGCAGGTTAGCATCCAGAGAAGCATCTTCCTCTTCATCAGTTGTAAAATCTTTTGGATCTTTAGGATAAGTCCTTGCATCTTGAACAACAATGTTATTCTCAATGCGCTCCTCTTCAATAACCATTGGGACTTTTGGGCCTTTCTTCAAAACACTAAGATATTTTGGATTTGCCACTTGTAGAAATAGGAGCATCTTCTTTTTCCACATTGCATAGAGCTCTCTATCAAACATAGGAATTCTAATAGCTGCAGTCTTTTGGGTAGACATCTTGAATTTTTAACAAAAATAAAAATTCACTTGTTCTTGATACAAAAGTATGGATCTTGATTTGTGCATCAATCAGTAGGCTCTGATGCCAATTGTTAGGTCTTGATAATTTTGTAGAAGGGGGGGGGGGGAGTTGAATACAAACGGTACTGTTTTCTCGAATTTGTTCGGTTCGTGATTTAAAAATTCAAGAACAAATAAGTGCGGAATGAAATGAAACAAAATTCAAGTTAAATATAAAATATATTAAACTTGAAGAGTGTTACAAATACAGTACAGATTACAAGGTTTGAATCTCAAACTAATTAAAACAAATTTAGAATAAATTCGACATGAACTTATCTATTTTGTAATAAAAAGATAGAACGATAAATGATAGTTCGAGATAAATTATAGGGATAAAGATCAGTTAGATTGTCAAACAACAAGTAACTAATTTCTAGTGGTTTGGATTTAACAATACAATCTAGAAATTAATTGCTTGAAATTTGAAGCTCGGCAGTTGAGTTCTTGTTTAAGCAGAAGAAAATGGATGTAATGTTTTTGTTATGTTCTTCTGTATTGATTTTGAATTATGTATGCCCCTTTTTGATTATAAACCAAAAAGTCAACTCCACCTGCTCTCTTCTTTACAAAATGTACGCCAATTCTTTTATAAAACATATGACACTTGGTATGACTTGTTGTTTTTCTTGGCATGACTGTCTCTATGACTCCCAATTAACACTTGTATGATTAAGCTTTTTAACTAGTATGACTCTCCAATTTGCCTTGTATGACTGAGCTTTTTAACTAGTATGACTTGCTGATGAACCAGTATGACTTGCTGATGAACTGGTATGACTGTCATTTTTGCCTTGTATGACTGTCGGTATGACTCGGTAATTCTGTCAGTGAACCGGTATGACTGTCGATATGACTCGATAATTCTGTCAGTGAACTGGTATGACCCGGTAAATTTAGCTTTATATTAATTCTAAATTAATTAACTTATCAATTAATTTAAGGAATAAATTAATTCTGATTGAATTAATTTATTGAATAAATTAACTAACTATTTTAATTAATTAAGAAAGAATTAATACAGTTCCTTGATAGCTTTCTTGATAAGATTATTTCTAATTTAATTAACATATCAATTAATTTAAGGAATAATTTAATTCAACTTGAATTAAATTATTGATTAAATTAACTATTGATTTAGTTAATTAAAAGAGAATTAATTCAACTTCTTGATAGCAGAATCATCCATTGAACCACTGAAATTAATGACGAACTTCCATTGTATTGATGTTGACACTCGATGTACTGTCTGGTTCATGAGTGACTAACTGCAATGACTGTTCTTCATTTCTTGACTTTAAGCTGTGGTTCTTTTTCTTTCCCTCTATCAAACTCTGTAACATGTACGCTTCCTGTCACACTTCTGAAATCTCTGTCACTTTAAATAGATTCACTTTCTTGAATACTTCACTGAGGCTTGATCAATTAAATGAACTTCTTCCAGTGTAGAATTACTTCAAGTCAGTAGATGACTTTAAATCTTCATTCTCTTGACTGATAAAACCCTCTAAGATTCTTGTGACCTTTAATCTAATATTTAATTATTACATTCTTGTTTAAGTTGAGTAGAATCCTCGATGTTTACAAATAGGCTAGTGCATATGCCTTTCATGGGGACACGAAGCCAGTCGGTATTATCCCACAATGTCTAGAGAGGAAAGATCCGGGACTTGTGAGACTATCCGCTCAGGCCTGAGGAGGACGTCAGGAGTTTAAGTGGGGAAGTTTGTAACACCCCAGTCCCACATCGAGGAGATTTAGGACTTTAGTTTAGTTATAAGACAAAGTACTACTAATAATTGCACCAACAAATCATGATCTTTTTGGAGCCTATGGTGGGATTTTCGTTAACCAAGTTGTCTATATTTGGGCTAGTAGGCTTCGACTTATTTCGGATTCGTGATCGCGTATCAACCCAATTTCTGAAAAAGGCTCGAAATTTGACTTGGGTCATCACAATTAGGGTTAAACAACCATTTGTATTTCTCTTGCTTTAATGCTAGCTCTAGATACCATGAACCGGCCTATATCCATTTCATAAAGTTCATTATTTCAATAGTGTACTAATAAATTCTTGATACATGATGAAGACTTACTACAATATATTCATTTAATGTCATACTAAGCAATTTATCGACAATAATATCAACTAATTTATAAACAAACAATACTGAACACCCCACATTACTATGATAATGTTCTAACGATTGCAATTCAGTCATAATGTTTTAGCAAAAATTAAGTAAGTCCTAATATATCTATTTGTAGTCACGGTCGTTTGTATCTACACCCAAAAACTAACTGATTTTTCTTGAACTGCACTTAATCTTATTCCATGTTGCGCTACTATTGAAAGTAACACATCTGATATTTAATAAGAGATACATTACTTCAAAAACAAAGAGGAACCTCACCATTTCATCCTGTATGAAAACCAAGGATCTATTATCGTAGTTGATTACAATCCACCATGCTTCCATCTTTCTCCCATCTCTCAATAATCTCTCATATACTTTGCCAATTCCAATCTCATCCTCCATGTTTCTATATGAATATGCATATCTATTAACTATTAAATTAAACGATAACACAATATTTAGATTTATTGAGGAATATAAAAAAGAAACAAGTGACGAATCAAGCCATTGTTGTCCTGACCAAAATTAAAATAAAATTAGAATATGTTATTCTAACTAAAAATTGGAAAAACCCTCAACTCAGACTTCAACTTGCAATATATTGAATAAGAATTAAATTGACGTAGCAACATGGTGCATCATAAAAGTTTATGTACCAGTCATATGGTGTATGGATAAATAAAATGTACCTAATATTGTTATTCATTAATATATAATCGTTTTTGGCATTGTTGGAACCAGTTTTCTGCGGTAGATCGTCCGGTCGGACCTGCAAAGAAGAGAATGCGAGGGATGATCCCCCTGATTCACCTCTGGCGTGGGAATCAGTTAAACTGGTATCTTTGTGAGTAATCGATGGAACGTACGAGTATTGTAATTAATTGTGTGTGTGTGTGTGTGTATAATGAATCCTCAAACCTTCTTTTCCTCTTTTACCAATACCCCCGATCCTCACGTTCGAAAACGTGGATCACTCCGTCGGAGTCGTGGGTCGTTCGTCCGCTGAATGGGTCATCCCAGCTTTGACATAATGGACTCCAGGATTAAACTTTCCGCTACTGGGCCTTTATGACTGTGATGCTCTTCGGTCGGCCCAAGTGACTGATGGGCCTCCAACAGGTCCCTGGACTTTTTTCAAGAGTTGCTTGAACGAAGACCAACTTTCCGGCCCATCTTCGAGAATACTCTAGGACTATTTCTTGGTCGGCACAACGACCGGTGAAACATGTCCGAACTTCCAAAAGTCGCGGCCACGTAAGCATAATACAGTTGTTGTCATGATTCACCACGGGGAGTTACACGTTTCTCCAAACCAATCCTAACCATGAATGCAAATAGCCCCCATCTGAGCCGTTGATTTCGAAAACGGCTATATACATAACCGCCATTTTAATCCTCAAAATCATTACATACACATAACATACTTATATTTGTCCCACATTTCTCTCTCGAGCTTGCGTGGGTCATCATTGGAGGAGGACAGTCTTTGCCAACATCTCCATTTCAATTAGCACAATCTGATACCAGTAAGCATCATCTAACATTTCTTGTCTTTTTTTTCTTTTTGTACGAGATTTGTATGTTTGAAACTTAATTTATATGTTATTGGTACAAGTATAGCGTTTGGATACCATGAATTGCATGTGTAGATAAGAATGTATAAGTGTATAGTTGAGAAATACATACTCGGAGGTTAGTTTGTGAATTTCTAGGTTTCTGGATAAGTATAGGGTTTTAAAGAAAAACTCAATAAACAAGAATATGTCTTCGGGATGAAAACCATATCTTTTTGAGTTATAGAAGTAAGGATTCTGGGTAATTTCCTTTTAGAAATGTTTTACTGGTTCCCCGATACTTTAAGAACACTCTTCGTACCTTCAGGCGCCCGAAGAACCTTCTTCGGACTTCCTTAAGAACTTTAAGAATTTTCTTCGGACCTTCCTTAATGCTTTGGACATAATTTGTCTTTTAAACATTTTAGTCTGACCGATCCTGGCCCTCTGTACTCAGCCGAAACCTATCAAATTTTTTTTTCTTTTTTCCGAGTACAAGGCTAACTCTATCCACCTTTGCATCTGCAGGGTATGGACCGTCCGGTCGAATTTGGGCCCTTTTATTCAGCCATGGCCCACTTCAACTCGACCCGATTCCTTTCAATCAAATTAAACTCCCTACTGAAGAGGAGTGACGTGGAAAAAATGGATAAGAAGTACGATATACCCAGCTTATTTCAGACATACGAAGCAGACGAAGTCGACCAAATTTATCATAACCCGAAAGTGCCCGATGAGCATGGTTCGATCGGCCTGGGCGTTTCCGAGAAGGCCTTCTATTGTGGCCTTAGGTTGCCTTTACTTCCGGTCCTCAAAAAACTCCTTAAGTATACCATGGTCGCACTTGGCCAACTAGATCCAAACACCTTCATCCACATCAACGACTTCCAAAATCGATGCCTGGAGGCTGGTGTTAAGTCTGGATAAGACTTGGTTTCGGGCACTATGGGTTACCGGTAACACAAAATCCCCTTGTTATTTTATCCCTTTTTATTATGCGTCTATTTCACCGATGTCTGATGTTAGGAATATGTTGTTCTTGATGATATTTATAAAAACACTTAGAAGATTTTGTGTTAAGTCAATTTGTAGTTGTCAACGGAATGGTATGCTTTGCAGCTTCCGTTGACAGGTAGCTCATCAACGAAATGAGTAATGTATCAATTGCATTGTACAATACTTCACTACTTGATAGGCATCTGTTGTAGGTATTAGATAGGTTTTCTAAGTCCTGTTGACTAAGTATTAGATAGGCAAAATAGGTTGGTTAATTGTAGATATAATATGCCTTGTAATTTTGCCTAAGTGAAGACATGTCAACGGAATGGAGATTACACTATCAACGGAATGAAGAATGTACCATCAACGGATTGAAGAATAAAGCTATCAACGGAATACATCTCACTGGTATCAACGAATCATTATCACTTTTCTGAATAGTTGACAAAGTGATAGTGACAGTTTTCTGACAGATCAAAAGGTGATGTAGAAGTGTACTTTGCATTGGGAGCCATTAAAATGGTCACTGGGAATGAGGAAACATTCCAATTTCCAATTAGGTTCTTGAGTGTGATCATAATAAGCATGAAGACAAAAGGCAAGATCTCCAAAGACCATTGGACAAAAGGAATGAAAAGCAAGCTACTGGTGGTTACCCTTAGTACATTTTAGAGTAGCCAAAAACAGCATTGTAAACTTGGGATATATAACCAAGTGTAGCCGTTCATTTTTATTGTAAGTGAGTGAGATAAAATAACTTTGTATTAGCTTATTTCAAGAGCACTCTCACTCCACATTAGGAACTGAGCAGCTATGCTACGTTTGTAACACAGATTATTCCCGCAATAAAAACATCTCAGTTGGATCCTCAAAACATCCAACTGAAATTTTATATTTACTTGTGTTTTTATTTTCTGTGTTAATTTATTTTAAAAGTTGTTTTAAGATTAAAAATATCTAGAATTGTATTCAACCCCCCCCCCCCTTCTACAATTCTGTTAGGTCATTTGGGATTAACAATTGGTATCAGAGCAAGCTTCTAACATACAAGAAGTTTAAAGATCAAGGCCAAAGCAGAAACCATGGTGAAGAAGGATGCAGGTGTAAAGATACTAGTTCTAGATAAGGACAATTACTTTCACTGGAAAGTAAAAATGCATCTACATCTCATGTCTATGGATGAGAGATATGTAGACTGCATTGAGAAAGGTCCACACGTTCCCATGAAGTTTGCATCTAGAGTTGGACTGCCAGATGATGCTGAAGATGTGGAAATTCCAAAACCTATCTCAGAATGGACTGTTGAAGATGTTGCAGAAGTCCATAAAGATAAAAGAACCATGAACATTCTGTTTAATGGTTTGGAACAAGAGATGTTTGACAATGTTATAAACTGTACAACTTCTAAAGAAGTATGGGACACTGTTAGAATACTCTGTGAAGGAACTGAGCAAGTTAGGGAGAACAAAATGCAACTCCTCATACAACAATATGAGCACTTTCATTTTAAAGCTGGTGAAACCCTAAATGACACGTTTAGTAGGTTTCAAAAGCTTTTGAATGGATTAAAGTTGTATGGGAGGGTCTACCAAACCAAGGATTCAAACCTCAAATTTCTTAGAGCTCTTCCAAAAGAGTGGAAGCCTATGACTGTTTCTCTAAGAAACACTCAAGAGTACAAAGACTGTACTCTTGAAAGGCTTTATGGAACCTTAAAGACATATGAGCTGGAAATGGAGCAAGATGAAGAAATTGAGAAGGTACAAAAGAAAGGTGGATCTATTGCATTGATTGCATCTGTGAACCAACTGGAAGATGACAATGAAGAAGCTGTAAAAGCCACAACTAGTCGAGCTAGTTGTAGGAGTGATGTTAGTAAGGGTAAAGGCAAGATGACATAAGAAGAAGAAGAACCAGCGAACTTGGATGACTTAGATGAAATTGATGAACACATTGCTTTTCTTTCAAGAAAATTTTCGAAGTTCAAATTCAAGAGAAACTCAGAAGCAAGGCCCCCAAGGAGAGACTTCCAACCTAGCAAAAATAATTGGGTTGAAAAGTCTAAGTCTAAATGTTTCAACTGTGGAATGATTGGTCACTTTGCTGGAGATTGCAGAAAGCCTAAAGTTGAGAAGGGCAACAGGAAATTTGAGCCTGTTGATTATAAAAAGAAATACTTTGAACTTCTCAAGCAAAAAGAAAAGGCTTTCATGTCTCAGGAGTATGATTGGGCTGGTAATGGTGAAGATTCAGATGATGATGTTGAGTATGTCAACTTGGCTCTAATGGCTAACAATCATGAGCAAGAAGCAAGTTCCTCTAGCAACCAGGTAACAATTACTAATCTTTCTGAGCTTTCTAAAGAGGAATGCGATAGTGCAGTTAATGAAATATCTACTGTACTGTATAATTTGTGTGTTACTCTTAAATCACTTACCAAAGAGAACTCAAGAATTAAAGAGACCAATTTGCTCTTAAGTGATAGAAATGCCATGTTAGAAGCACAGCTCATTGAGTTTGAAAAAATGAGGTGTGTTAGTAGGGATGCTAAGCTGGAACTTGAGAAAGTGTTAAAAAGGGAAGAGATTCTTAAAACACAACTAGAAATAGAACATAGTTTGATTGCAAAATGGAAAGATTCCAGGAATGTTGCTACCAACATCATTAATGTTCAAGGTATGGAATCTTTCTGTGAACAATCTTGGAAAAAGAACAAAGAGAAGCTAGGGTATGTTGTTGAAACCTTAGAATCAGAAATAGAGTCAACAAACAACAATGATCATTTGTTGAAGGTTGATACGTCAACGGAATGCAAGGTTTCGTTGACAGATGAACCATCAACCGATCATGCTGTTTCGTTGACAGAGAAAAAGAAAGAAGAACTCACTAGACTTAATAACAAGTATGGTCCTATCACCAAGAACTTTGTTCAAGGTGAGTCTAGTAAATCAAAGAAAGTTGAGAAGCCTGTTGAGAGAGCTAATGCAGGTCACTTGTCTAACAAGAAATTGAAAGACAAGTTAGAGAAAATTCAAGTTGAGGTTAAGGGCAATAAAAAGAATAACAGAAATGGCAAAGTAGGAATTAACAAACATAACAATTACACACCTGATAAGTATGCTCCTAGAAAAACATATGTTAATTGTGGTAGTGTTAGTCATTTATCTGCTAATTGCAAATCTGTTAAGAAGCCTACTAATGTGAAAATGCCTAAGCCTACAATGAATGCCTCTATGCCTGCAATGCCTGTTATGCCTAATATGTTTGCTCCATATGCACCATTTCAAAATCCATATGCTAGCATGCCATTTGTGCCTAATCCATACATGAATATGTATAATGTGCCACAAATGCCATAGAATGTGAATAACATGTTTGTTCCTCCAAATATGCATGCCATGAATGAAAATGTGAGCAACCCTCAGAAGTCAACACCAAAGGTAAAGGTTGATTTAACTCAATCTGAGCCCAAGGTGAAAAATGATGTGAAGAGTAAATCAAAGGCTAACAAAACAGGACCCAAGGAAACTTGGGTACCAAAATCAACTTGATTTGGTTTTATTGTGTGCAGGGAGACAAAAGTAATCTTTGGTATTTGGATAGTGGTTGTTCAAGACACATGACTGGTTATTCTACCCTGCTCACAGAGTTCCAGGAAAGAGATGGCCCTTGTATTGCTTTTGGAGATGACAACAAAGGCTACACTAAGGGATATGGCTTGATTTCAAAAGAGAATGTCATCATAGATGAGGTTGCATTGGTGGATGGTCTTAAGCACAATTTGCTTAGTATCAGCCAACTTTGTGACAAAGGATTTTTAGTTACTTTTTCAAAAGAAGCTTGTGTTGTTTCTAAAGGTGGAGACAACAATGTGGTAATGACTGGATTCAGAAGAGGGAATGTGTATATTGCTGACTTTAGTAGCACAAGTCCAGACACCATCACTTGTCTTTTCAGCAAGGCAAGCAAGGATGAAAGTTGGCTATGGCACAAGAAATTGTGTCATTTGAATTTTAAAGTTATGAATGACTTGGTGAGGAAAGATCTTGCTTGAGGAATTCCACAGGTGGAATTCTCCAAGGATGGTTTGTGTGATGCCTGTCAAAAAGGGAAACAAAAGAAGGCATCATTCAAAAGCAAGACAGAGTCATCAATTGTCCAACAGCTTGAGTTGCTTCATATGGATCTATTTGGCCCTGTAAATGTCATGTCCATTTCAAAGAAGAAATACTGTCATGTGATTGTTACAAGAACTAGCTACCCAGTTACAAGAACTGTTGGATAAGGGTATGATAAGACCTAGCGTGTCGCCGTGGGGGGCACCAGTGTTGTTCGTTAAGAAGAAAGATGGAAGTATGAGGTTATGCATCGACTACCGAGAGCTGAACAAGCTAACTATAAAGAATAAGTACCCATTACCTAGAATAGACGATTTGTTCGACTAGCTAAAGGGTGCTGTGTACTTCTCTAAGATTGACCTGAGAACCGGATATCACCAATTAAAAATTAAACCCGAAGATATCCCAAAGACTGCATTCCGTACCAGATATGGACATTATGAGTTCTTGGTGATGTCGTTTGGATTGACCAATGCCCCAGCAGCTTTCATGGATTTGATGAACAGGGTGTTTAAGCAGTATTTGGATAAGTTCGTTATAGTTTTCATCGATGATATTCTTATCTACTCAAAGACAGAGGCAGAACATGCAGAACATTTGAGGATAGCCCTAGAAATACTCAGGAAGGAACAATTATATGCCAAATTCGCAAAGTGTGAATTCTGGCGAAATGAGGTTCAGTTTTTAGGACATGTGATCAACAAGGAGGGAGTGTTGGTTGACCCCTCCAAGATAGAGGCAGTTTCAAATTGGGAGCGACCAACCACACCAACAGAGGTAAGGAGTTTTATAGGATTAGCAGGGTATTATAGAAGATTTGTCAAGGATTTTGCGAAAATCGCAGCCCCGTTAACCCGACTTACCCGTAAAACTGAGAAGTTTGAATGGACGGAAAAGTGCGAGAATAGTTTCCAAGAGCTAAAGAAGAAACTGGTGACTGCCCCTGTGTTGGCATTGCCAGATGGAAAAGGAGATTTTGTGATTTACAGTGATGCTTCGCATAAGGGATTAGGGTGCGTGCTGATGCAGCACGGTAAGGTAATCGCGTATGCGTCAAGACAATTGAAGGAATATGAGATTCGATATCCTACTCATGACTTAGAACTAGCAGTCGTAGTTTTCGCTTTAAAGATTTGGAGGCACTACTTGTATGGAGAGAAGTGCGAGATTTACACTGACCATAAGAGCCTCAAGTACATTTTTACCCAGAAGGAGCTCAACATGCGCCAGAGAAGATGGTTAGAGCTGATCAAGGATTATGACTGTGAAATTCTTTATCACCCAGGGAAAGCCAATGTGGTGGCTGACGCCCTTAGTAGGAAAGAGAGACTCAAGATGATAATGTCCTCAGAAGAGCTGATTAGAGAATTTGAAAAGATGGAAATAGAAGTGAAGGTAACCAGAGACGGTACCGAAAAGCTGTTTGAGATTTCACTGCAGCCAGAGTTGTTAGAAAAGATCAGAAGATGTCAAGAAAGAATGATAAGTGAAGACAGACAGTCAATGACAGGAGAAGAGATCCACACTGTCAAGGATGATAAAGGAATAATGAGGTATACTTACCGAATTTGGGTCCCGAATGTTCGAGAACTAAATGACGAGATTTTACACGAGAGTCACAGTTCACGGTATTCGATTCACCCAGGAAGCACCAAGATGTATGGGGATTTGAAGGAATACTACTGGTGGCGTAACATGAAAAAGGACGTAGTGGAGTGGGTAAGCAGATGCTTGACCTGCCAACGAGTGAAAGCGGAACACCAGAGACCCAGTGGACTTTTACGACCCCTAGAGATTCCCGAATGGAAATGGGAACACCTAGCCATGGACTTCGTAGTAGGTTTACCAAGGACCAAGGCCAATCATGACACCATATGGGTAATCATAGATAGACTGACGAAGTCAGCTCACTTTCTTCCGATCAACGAAAGGTACACTATCGACAGACTAGTGGATATTTACTTGAAAGAAATAGTGGTGCGACACGGAGTCCCAATCGCCATAGTATCTGACCGAGATCCCAGATTTAACTCCAGATTTTGGAGAAGCTTCCAAGAGTGTGTAGGAACCCGGCTGAACATGAGTACTGCCTATCACCCGCAAACAGACGGACAAAGTGAAAGGACCATCCAAACCCTAGAGGATATGTTAAGAGTCTGCGCTATAGACTTTAAAGGAAGTTGGGATGATCAACTGCCACTGATTGAGTTTTCCTACAACAATAGTTTTCATGAAAGCATAGGAATGCCGCCTTACGAGGCCCTTTATAGAAGAAGATGCCGATCTCCCTTGTATTGGGATGAAGTTGGAGAGCGAAAGATGCTTGGGCCCGAAGTGGTCCAACGGACTAAGGACATAGTAGATCTAATCAGAGGACGGCTGGTAGCAGCCCAAGATAGACAAAAGAAGTATGCTGATTTAGCCTGGAAGGACAAGGAATATGAAGTGGGAGACCTAGTGTTCTTAAAGGTATCTCCTTGGAAAGGTTTGATGAGGTTCGGAAAGAAGGGAAAGTTGAGTCCTAGATACATTGGACCATTTGAGATCTTAAGACGTATTGGAAAGTTAGCATATGAGCTAGCACTACCCCCAAACCTGCAACAAGTGCACAATGTGTTTCATGTTTCAATGCTGAGGAAGTACAACCCGGATGCTAAGCACATAGTGGAATACGAACACGTAGACATGCAGCCAGTGGAAATCATAGATCAAAAGGAACAAGTGCTCCGAAACAAGGTCATCGAATTAGTCAGAGTTTTGTGGCAAAACCATAATGTGGAAGAATCAACCTGGGAACTAGAAAGTGCTATGATGGAAAAGTACCCTCATTTGTTTTCAAGCTGATTCCGGGACGGAATCCTTTTAAGGAGGAGAGACTGTAATATCCCTAAATTTTGTACTTATTTAAGAACTAGTGATGAATAGTAACTTTTGTTGAAAACCACTGATGAATGGTAAATTTTTTTGTTTAAAAAGTTTTCAGACCACCCTATGTACGGGACGGTATAATGAACTTTCAAAGTCGTATTAGTGATCTATGATGTAAATGAAGGAATGCAAAAGTTGTCAGAATCGGAAAAATAGCATTTCTGTTTTCTCCAAAATTTCACCAATAACGGACGGATTAATCATTATTTTAAAATATTTGAGGATTTAAATTATCAATCCCATGGATATGGATTTAATAAAAGAATTAGTGATATCAAGAACGTTTACAGTAAACTACTTCGATAGAACACTTAAGAAACCCTGCGAACATTCTACGCGATTAAACGGAGACGGAACAACGAGACACTTACGGGATTAAAATATAGGCATGGAAGTAACATGTAACAAGATTAATTCGAGGGATGCAACATTTGGATCATCCATGTGAAAGGAAACAAACCAGTAAAGCAAACCAGTAAAGCTACTTTATCCCAGACTCTTGCATGTTCGACATGTGTCCAATGACAAGGCAATAAGCAATGACTGACCACTTTTAACACAAAATATCTCATTTCTATCAATCAACCAAGGCAAAAAGAAAAAGAAAAACTCTCCCCCATCCTTGAAGAAAACCATTCGGCCATTTCTTGAAGAACAAAGATAGATTTTTCAAAGATCATCTTCCACTCATCCATAAATCATAATCTTGGATTCTAAAGCTTCCATATTTCCAAACTAAGGTATTCTCTAAATCCTAGAATCATCCATTAAGGTTAACATCTTCAAATCCTTGATTAAAGATGAGGGTGAATAGTGAAATGAATAGTAACCTTTTGTGTTCTTGATTTTGTTCTTAAGGATTAAGCTTGTTAAGGTTTGTTCAAAGCTCAAGGAAGGATTATAAACTATTGTTAGTGTATATCAAGCATCAAGGAAGGTATAAACTCTTGAAACCCTTAGTTATAAATTGATTTATATGGTTAGTTTTAAGTATAGTTTAGTTAGTATGATCATTAGGATGATTAAGTGATTTCGATGAAAGTTTGATGTTGTTTTGAGGATGAATAAGTAGATGTTGATTTTGACTATGGTTGATGATGTTTATGGATTAGTTATGATGTTGAGAAATTGACTTGATGGTTTGGTTGGATTGAACATGTAAAGTTTATGATTAAACTTTGGAATCGTTAAAACATAGCAGTTATAATGCCCAATTTTCCTTAACCTTGTTTTGTTTGTGATGTTCGAACATAAGGACTTCTGTACAAGGTCACTACTGCCCATTATAGTGTAGGTCTTGTTTCGAGGTTCGTTTTGGTGCGAAGATCATGTGAATCTGATTTACGGTTTAGGAGAAACGAGTAATTTAATAAAGGATGTTTCGCGAAACCGAACTATACCATTTAGCCAACTTTGAGGCAATGATCAAACCCCTTAAGCGACTTATTAGAATGTGAAACTTTGTGTTAACATGCTAGGTATGTTTAGGAAGACCCTCGAAAAGATTTCGTGTTAAAAGGATTTAATCTCTATTTTATAAAAATGCGTGAACAAGCTTACGCGAGCGGAAGTTTTTAAAGGGTTAACTTGAAAACATGTTTTAGCTTAAGTAAAGTACATACTTAGGGTCTTAAAATTATTAAGTGATTAATCTCGGATACTTTGACTATGTATAGATCGCCGGATTGACTCGAGGCACACTACCCCTACCTCACCACCAGGAAAGTTTTCGAAACCTATACTACTGTTGTTGTGATAATAACTGTTTTCATATATGATATGCAAATGCGATATATAAATTGCATGCTTGTTTTTGAACTGCTATGTATAGCGATACTCGAGGTTATGACTTGATGTTGGGACTTATGAGCTAGATATGGGATATCAGCTATAAGCCAGATTTGTTTATAAATGCCCTAGGATAAGGGCATGTGATTTTATTTAAAGATAAGAAGTGATTATATTTCTATATATGTTAAAGACTATTTTCCGATAAAGGTTATTTTCCGATAAAGATATCGGGTACGGTTACTCGAGGATTAATTATTTATTTAATGAATATTATTTGTGAATATTCATTTGAGGTTTACTTATTTAATGAATATTATTTTCGAATATTCATTTAAGATTTATTTATTTAACGAATATTATTTTGAATATTCATTTAATCCTTATTTATTTAATGAATATTATTTTGAATATTCATTCGAGGTTTATTTATTTAATGAATATTATTTTGAATATTCATTCGAGGTTTATTTATTTAATGAATATTATTTTGAATATTCATTCGAGGTTTATTTATTTAATGAATATTATTTTGAATATTCATTCGAGGTTTATTTATTTAATGAATATTATTTTTGAATATTCATTTAATCATGATTTACTTAACGAATATTATTTTCGAATATTCATTTAAGACTTACTAATTTAATAAATATTATTAATTATTTTTTTCTAAAATTAAAAAGAGGTTCCCAAAACACTATTTTTCCATTTAAATCTGTCTTTTAAGAAGATTTAAATGCTCGCTCAACTATCAAAAATATGGGAAACCTAATTTAAGTGACTGCTACTCATTTTAAACTCTCAATTCAAAACTGTCAGGGGACAGATATTTTCTCGAAGCAATTTAGTTGCTGCAAGTCAAATATTGTGTTACCACCTCAACGCTCGAGGGGTAAATTCATGGAACAAGTCGATATCCATTAACAAGCAACAGCTTGGGAAATATTGGAGAATCTTCCTTTCCAACCTAGATATAACTACTTTGTGGAGTCGTATCAACAAGTATTACACTTGGGGAAAGGAGGACGATCTTTATGTTTCAGAGTCATGGATTTCATCAGAACTAGGAGTGGTGTAAGTGGTCCAGTTGCGCCGACCCATCCAAATTATTGCCCCAAATGGGCCGGGAGATCCCGAAAGGTGGTAGACAATGTCAGGCTGTCGTGATTCTTCCATCTACATGTAGAAAACATATTTTTGTTGTACAACCTGCTACTGATCATAGTAAGGTTGGTACAGCGGGCGCGGTAGCAACTCCCGTATTAGTTCATCATCCAATTTTGGAATATTCCTACAACATGTATTGGGGAGAAGAACCGATCATGTTGACAGGGGGTCGAAAAGTGTTCAAAGGAAATGAAGTTGCAATAAATCCTTGTAACTTCATCTTTTATGTTATGAGTTATGACTCTGATAAAATCTTACTCAGATTATTTATGCATAAGTGGATTTTGGGTTACGGAAACATTATATTAATTTTCCTTGTAACTTCATCCTTTATATTATACTAGTCTCTTATCCGTTTAAGGCATAACATGTGGCTACAAAAATATCTTTGAACTGTTATTTATTGATAATCTACTATAAACTATTTTGGTGGGCTCTATTGCTCACCATTGCTTTATTTATTTATATCACAACAACAGCTAGAGCAGATGGCCCGCAACAGGCACACTCTGCGCAAGCAGGTAGCAGCCGTCAGAGATTTACCCGCTGAGGTCGTAGCCGCCATAGCTGAGGTAGTAGTAACCAGTAGGGGTGTACACGGTTCGGGTTGGGCGGGTTACGGGATTTTAACAACCCAACCCAATTAAATCGGGTTTGCAAATTTTTAACCCAACCCACAAAAAATAAATTCGTAATCCAACCCATTTAATATACTTCGGTTTGGATCGGTTCGGGTCGGATTGGTCGGGTTAATAAATATATAAAATATATTTTTATCGAGCAGTAATTACTAAATTAATAAATTGAAATTGAAATTCAGCAAAATATTACATATCCATCTCAAATATTTAAGTTAAAATACACCAAAAGACTGATAAAGTACTAAACATAGTCTTTCAGTTTAAACGTCAAATTTGTGTTATTAGCATAGTCAGTGTGCTAAATTTGCATTACAACCGCGAATGGACAAAGACAGTAAGAACATTTGTCTCAAGTGATCTGAACACACAGTTTTGTAGAATATTGATGTACACATTTCTGCTGCTATGTCCTTGATAACGAACAACTTAATGTAAAACTGATGCTTCTTAATGTAAACTGTCCTTAAAGTACTGATACAATATTAACAAACATAGATAATATCATGTCTGGATAACCCTAGGCAATGCAAGCAATGAAGTTTTCTTCCAGGACCACACATGGTCTATGGTCTAGAACACAAGAGTTCAAAGAATGTGTTTCAATAATTAAAAGTGTACACTCCAAAACTGTTAACTATTTTAACTAAATGTGTTTCATATATTTTAATTAAATCTATTATTTTTAATCGGGTTGGGTTGGTTCGGCTTAAAAAAATCGAAACCCATACCCAACCCATTTAAATCGGGTTTATATCTTTTCAAACCAAATATGTTTCGGTTTAAAAATATTCGGTTTGGATTGGACGAAATGAGGTCGGTTTGGATCGGATTGGTCGGTTTTAACAACCCGTGTACACCCCTAGTAACCAGCAGTCTAAGCTACAGCTTTTGTGTATCAGACTTATTTATATTTATGATTAATGTAAGCAACGGCAAGAACTTTTAAATGCACTCTGTAATATTTTGGGTTGTAATAACTTGTTAGATATAATTGCTGACATTTGTTCATCAGTGTTTAAGTACCAGGTACATATCAGAGTTTATCTAGAAGCCAGTCAGAGTTTGATAAAGTCTGACGTGGTGATAGTTGACTTAGCTGTCGGTGCAAAGATAAAGATTCTAGAAGCAATATATTCTGAAGATGGAAAGAAGCAGAATATATTGATACAGCTAAGGAAACGGAATAGAAGACTGAAGCAATCCTTAATTGATATGAATTGTATAGCTAACTTATAGGAATATCAATTAGAGATGGATTGTATGTAACTGTGTACTATATAAACACAGATAGGTTATCCCTAGAAGGGACGCGATAATTGAAATATTATTCTTGTAACCTAGAAGCTCTTTGTGATTCATTAACATCATAAAGAGAGAAGTTGTTAATATAATTACAGTTTGTTGATTTACAAACTTGTGTTCTTGATTGTTATTCTCATACATACTTGATTATATATTGTGTATTCGGCCTAACAATTGGTATCAGAGCCAAGGCTGTTTAATATATACAGTTTTTCGATTCAAACACAGTAATAATCATGTCTGAAGAAAATCAAACTTCTCCCAAGGTTGAACATGTTAAACCTAATTCTGTGAGTCGGTCTGAAACAATCAGGGTTCCAATACTCAGGCCAGTGGAGTATCCAATTTGGAAGGTGAAGATGACCATGTTTCTGGAGGCTACAGATCCAGAATACCTTGACAGAATATATGATGGTCCTCATATGCCGACTAAATTGTCTCCTGTTGTTGATGGTCAAGAACAAAAGACTGTTCCAAAGGAAAAGAAAGATATGACTCCTGAGGACATCTCATCGATTGCAAAAGATGCAAAAGTTAGACATCTTCTACACAGTGCCTTAGATAATGTGATGTCTAACAGAGTAATTGGCTGCAAGACTGCCAAAGAAATATGGGATGCTCTAGAAGTCAGATGCCAAGGAACAGGTGCTATTAAGAAGAATAGGAGGACCATACTAACTCAGGAGTATGAGCACTTTGATTCAAGAGCCAATGAAACCTTGACTGAGACATATGACAGATTCTGTAAACTACTGAATGATTTATCTCTAGTTGATAAAGAATATGATCTTGAAGAGTCTAATCTCAAGTTTCTGTTATCTCTACCTGAAAAGTGGGATCTAAAGACAACAACAATAAGAGATAATTATGAACTTGCTGATACAGATCTTGATGAAATCTATGGGTTGTTGAAAACTCATGAACTGGAGATAGAACAAAGAAATAGAAGAATGAGTAAAAAGACAAAATCTGTTGCTCTCAAAGTTGAGGAGAAGTCCATCAAGAAGGAATCATCAAGGAAGAAAGCCAAGGGAAAGGCGTTAGTCATTAAATCTGAAAGTGAGTCATCAAACTCTGATGATGACTCAAACTCTGATGAAGCTTCTGACTCTGAGGATGATGAAGAACAGATGATGCAAATGGCTGTATTGATGGTGAAGACCTTCAAGAAGATGGGATTCAAGAACTTCAAGAAAGGAAAGAGATTCTCAAGGAAAGATTCAAACTCTGAAAGGAAAAGTTTTAGAAAGTCTGATGGAAGGGAGACCAAGTCTGGCAAGAAGGATAAATCTGAAATCCAGTGTTACAGGTGTAAGGAGATGGGTCACTATGCTCCAGAGTGCAAGAAAGGCAAATCTGAGAAAGCACTCATCTCTAAAGGCAAAGACTGGGCAGATACTTCAGACTCTGATGATGGAGTAAATTATGCTCTTATGGCAACTGTCAAAGATGAGACTGAATCATCTGGAAATAAGGTACCCCTAACTACTTATGCTTATGATACTGATAATATATCTGAATTAAGAGTATATCTGAAAAGCGTACATGTTAGTTATAGGGATCAGACTTTAGAAAATGAGAGAATTAAATCTGAGAATCTTAGCCTTAAAGATAGAAACAAGTTTCTTGAAGGAGAACTTGAAAATATGAAGCAGATTCAAAAAGAAAGAGATGATGCTGTTTATGTTGAACAGGAGTTGCTCAAAAGATATAAGCAATTAGAATCTGATCTAGAAAAAGAAAGAAAAATAATCAAGACTTGGACAGACTCTGGAAGAGACACTCATCAAGTGTTTCAGACAGATTCTGTATGTTTAGGCTATTGTGAAAATGATGAACTTAGGTTTAAAGACAAGGTTAAGGTTAAACCACAACTTAAACCTGTGAAATTTGTTCCAGAAACCAATAAGTTAAAATCTGTTGTAATAAGAGAAGCTGATATGGAATCAGATGAAATCTGTGAAAGACAGGAAAATATTATAACAGAAAAACTTGTGGAAGTAGAAGCTGTTAGAAAACCAGTAAAAGTCTGTGAAAAACAGGTTAATGTTGGTTTAATGACAGGAAAACAATTCAATCATAAGCTAAAAGAGGTAAAGTCTGCCATGAAACCAAAAGGATCCAAGAAGAATAGGAATGGAAAGATAGGCATAAATAAAAGAAATAATCATTTGCCTACTTCTGCTGCTCCAAGAAAAACATGTTATAACTGTGGTAGTTCTAACCATCTTGCTAGATTTTGCAATAAGAACAAAGATATTAATTCTTTATCTTCTAAATCAGGAGTAAAGAATGATTATGTAAGGGTTAAACCACAGACATTATGCACACATTGTGGGAGCACTTGGTATTCTATTTATACTTGTAAGAGTTATCATGCTATTTATCATAACTATTATGAGCCAAAGCCCAACTTGAAGTGGGTTAGGGCAAACTCTGCAAGTGTAAAGTCTGACAATGTTAGTTTAAACTCTGTTGATAGTGATTCCGCTGCAAAAGCTAACACTGTTAATAAAGACAAAGGATCCAAGCAAGTCTGGGTCCTTAAAACTAACACCTAGTGTTTGTTTGTGATTGCAGGGTATAAAAGACAGCACACTTATCTTGGACAGTGGATGCTCAGGACATATGACTGGAAATAAAGCCCTGCTATCAGGTTTTGAGGAGAAGGCTGGCCCAAAGGTTTCCTATGGAGATGGCAACATAGGACACACTCTGGGATATGGCAATATCAATCTTGGAAGTGTCATCATCACAGATGTAGCTCTAGTCTCAGGACTCAAGCATAATCTGCTATCTGTGAGTCAAATCTATGATAGAGGAAACCATGTAGATTTTCATACTGAATACTGTGAAGTTATCAGTAAATCTACTGGAAGAGTTGTTCTAGTTGGACACAGGCACAACAACATTTATGAAGCAAGTTTGGTAACAAACTCTGATGGAAAAACAGTGTGTCTGACTGCAAGAATGTCAAATGAAGAGAGTTGGAACTGGCATAAGAAGCTCTCTCATCTCAATTTGAACAACATTAATGAGCTAATAAGAAAGGATCTTGTAAGGGGACTTCCCAAGTCAATACTTAGCTTAGATGGCCTATGTGATTCTTGTCAAAAAGCCAAGCAAAGGAAGTCATCTTTCAAGAGCAAATCTGAATCATCAGTACTGGAACCTTATCATCTTCTACATGTTGATCTCTTTGGACCAGTGAATGTGATGTCTATGGGCAGAAAGAAATATGCTCTAGTAATTGTTGATGAATATACTAGATATACATGGGTGTATTTCTTATCAAAGAAGGATGAAACTGCTCAAACTCTGATGGATCATGTAAATCTACTGGACAAAGGATCACAGCACAAAGTCAAAATTATAAGGAGTGATAATGGAACTGAATTCAGAAATTCAATAATGGAAGCTTTCTGCAAAGAAAGAGGAGTGAAACAAGAATTTTCTGCACCTGGAACTCCACAGCAAAATGGTGTAGTTGAAAGAAAGAACAGAACTCTAATCGAAGCTGCCAGAACAATGCTTGATGAAGCAAAGTTACCAACCTATTTCTGGGCAGAAGCTGTTCAAACTGCTTGTTTTACTCAGAATGCAACATTGATTAACAAGCATGGGAAAACACCATATGAGATGGTGAAAAATAAGAAGCCAAATTTGAAATATTTTCATATATTTGGATGCAAATGCTTTGTGTTGAAGACTCATCCTGAACAGTTGACCAAGTTCGAGTTAAAAGCTGATGAAGGAATCTTTGTTGGCTATCCATTATCAACAAAAGCATTCAAAGTTTACAATCTGAGAACTAAAGTGATCATGGAATCCATACATGTGTCATTTGATGACAAGAAAATAACTGGACTTGAAGATGAAATTGAATATGATCAACTGCGCTTTGAAAATGAAGGTTTATTTTCTGATGATGTAAACTCTGATGAAGCAGTACCGACAAACTCTGATGAAGCGGTTCTGATAAACTCTGACGAAGCATACTCTGAACCTCTACTGGTAAATACTGGAGAAACTGAAAATTCTCAAATTGAACAACATAGAGAACCAGTTGAGGGGGAGCGTGAAGAAGCTCAACTAGACACAGAAAATGAGTCAGTTGAGGAAACTGATTCAAACTCTGACAGTTCAAACTCTGAGCCATCCAATTCAGGGGGAGCCTCAGATGCTGCAGAAAGTCAACTTATTAATCAGGAGAGCATGGATCAAGGGGGAGGATCCAATAATGATGGAAGAAACCACTTACCAATAGCAAGAAAGTGGACACAGGCACACACACCTGATCTCATAATTGGAGATCCTGATGCTAGTGTGAGAACTAGAAGTGCAACAAATAATGAGTGTCTGTATCATGCTTTCTTGTCTCAAACAGAACCAAAGAAGGTGGAGGAAGCTCTTCAAGATGCTAATTGGATTACAGCAATGCAAGAAGAGTTAAATGAATTTGAAAGAAATGAAGTCTGGACACTTGTACCTAGACCAAAGAATAGATCAATTGTAGGTACAAAGTGGGTTTTCAGAAACAAGACTGACAGTGAAGGTGTGATTACAAGAAACAAGGCTAGACTTGTGGCTAAAGGTTATTCACAACAGGAAGGGATTGACTATGATGAAACCTTTGCTCCAGTTGCAAGATTGGAGGCCATAAGAATTTTTCTGGCCTATGCTGCACACAAGAAGTTTAAAGTCTTTCAGATGGATGTGAAAAGTGCTTTTCTCAATGGGAAGCTTGAAGAAGAAGTGTTTGTTGAACAACCACCAGGATTTGTAGATCCCAAGCATCCAGATTATGTCTACAGGCTTGACAAGGCATTATATGGACTAAAGCAAGCACCAAGAGCATGGTATGAAACTCTTGCTCAATTTCTTTTAGAAAGTGGGTTCACAAGAGGTACAATTGATAAAACCTTGTTTTATTTCAATTCTGGTGATGATTTGCTTTTAGTTCAAATTTATGTAGATGATATTATTTTTGGATCTACTAATGACAAACTTTGTAAGAAGTTTGCAAAGCTTATGCAGTCCAGGTACCAAATGAGCATGATGGGAGAGCTCAGTTACTTTCTAGGCTTATAGGTCAAGCAAACAGATGATGGTATTTTTATCAATCAAGCAAAATATACCAGAAATCTTCTCAAGAAATTTGGTATGCTTGATAGTTCATCTGCTACAACTCCCATGGCTACTGCAACAAAGCTAGACAAAGACACAGGAGCCTCAGTAGATATGACAAACTACAGAGGAATGATAGGGTCATTACTGTATCTTACTGCAAGTAGACCTGATATCATGTATGCAACATGTCTTTGTGCAAGATTTCAAGCAGATCCCAGAGAGCCTCATCTAACAGCTGTAAAAAGAATTTTCAAATATCTCAAAGGAACCATAACATTGGGTTTGTGGTATCCTAGAGAATCAGAGTTTAAGTTAATTGGTTACTCTGATGCAGATTTTGCAGGCGGTAAGATAGACAGAAAAAGTACAAGTGGAAGCTGTCAATTCTTAGGTGACAGATTGGTTTCTTGGTACAGCAAGAAACAGAAATCAATTTCCACATCCACAGCAGAAGCAGAGTATATAGCAGCTGGTAGCTGTTGTGCACAGATTCTGTGGATGAAGAATCAGTTGCTGGATTATGGTTTGAGGTACTCTAAAATACCTATTTTCTGTGATAACCAAAGTGCTATTGCTATGACAGGAAATCCAGTACAGCACTCCATGACCAAGCACATCAGCATAAGGTATCATTTTATCAGAGAACATGTGGAAGAAGGAAACATTGAGCTTCATTTTGTGTCTACAGACCAACAACTTGCAGATATCTTCACCAAACCTTTGAGTGAAGCTACCTTTACAAGATTAGTAAATGAACTTGGAATGATCTCTGGTTTCGACTAGAGATAAGGGTTAGACTCAAAAACTATACATGTTTGATTTTTATGCTCATGATTCCTTGCATGTATTAACTGTTATGAGTACCAGTGTCATAAACTCTGAACGTAAACTCTGATGCTAAACTCTGTTAGTCATACTCTGTCGGTTAAAGTCTGATGTTAAACTCTGATTATGATTTTTTTTTCTGAAACACATGGACCAATGAAGAAAAATGTATGAAGCATGATTTTCAGTAAGTAATCATGAATTCTTCTAAGTATTATAAATTCTGATTACAAAATGTACAGAAATTTTACACAGCATGATACTGTCTCTATATTTATAGCATCTCTTAGTTTATTGATTCTATACACTGAAGTTGTATTAGCTGTTTGCATTTTCTCTCATAAACTAATTGTATTAACTGATGAAAAGTCTAAACTCTGATCCTTTGAGATCATGTTGTGCCTAGGAAGATCCAGGAACTTATTGTATGAAATAAGGGCTAAAATCTTTGATTTTTGGTGACTAGTGCCAACCACTGATTACTGGAAAAATTTAAAAAAAACAAAAAAAAAACAAAAAAAAATTTAAATAAAATATATATGAAAACATATATAGAAAGGGGGTGAAAAATAAAAGATATATCCAAATGAAAGGATATCAGTATACAGAGTTTAGATATAAAATCAGATTTTATGTTATACATGAGAGTTTAGGCAATCAGTTTTTACTGCTTTAGTCTGTGGATTTTATGCACTTTGAGATGGTCTAAATATTCATATTCAGTAAACTCTGCTAATTCACACACAAATACTCACACCTGTACAGTTTGTGAAAAGAGTTTATTTATAAAGGAGGCGGATTGGTAAACACTGATGATTTGTGTATTCTACGCCGAGGTAATTTCATTTTAATCTCTGTTGATTAAAATAAATTTTGCTTGTTTCAGATAAATTATGATTTTTGAGAAAAGACATTTGTTTTGAAAATACAAAAAGAGTATGATTGGACAGTTGTTCAAGAATGTTTTAAATAGAGGAGAGAGAGGTTGAATGTTTTGAACAGTGTGGAAAGCAGTAATTATGGCTATTTTTACTGCGCGTGTGTATTGGAAGTTGTTACATACAGCTGTCAGCGTATACATGTTTGACATCTGTCCCACTCACACATTTTTCAAAGACGCCTGCTGTGTGTAGTAATGATTAAAACGATTGGGTTTTAATTTTCACTGTTATTATTTAAACTTACTACACATAAACGGTTCATTCTTTTACACACTTCATCTTTTCATAAGTTTTTACTCACAAACACTGTCTCAAACACTTTCAATGCATACATTCGATACTTTTCTCTATCTTTCTTCTAAACTTTTCTAATGGCTACTACAATGTTTACTGCTTCTGGGTTAGAATTCGTTCCTAATAACTATGCTGCTCCTTTGGCAAATGAGAACGCACCGGAGGCGTTTCATTTGATTCAAGATTTCTTGTCAAACTCTGATGTTGGAACTGCTCTCACAGCACCATTGAAGTTGTCTGCATCTCAAATCAGATCTTTTTGGCAGACAGGTACTTATGACAATGGAGGAGAGTCTGGGTCTCCATCTATTATCTTTGAATTTCAAGGAGAAGAGTTTGTAGTTACTCCTACAACTGTTCGTGATGCTCTAGGCCTTGAAGACTTTAATACTTTCACAATCTCTGTTGGAGATTTTGAGTTAGTTCGAATGCTGAGGGAAATAGGATACTCTGGGTCACTGACAAAGCTTGGTCAGTTGAAGCGACCGCTCTTGCGAAAGGAATGGAGTTTCTTTTTCGACTGCATAACAAGGGCGTTCGGCAAGAAATGCACGAATTGGGATGCTATTCCCACGGATAGTCTGCAAATCGGGTATTCTCTTCTTTATGGAGGTAATTTTGATGTTGCTAGACTAGTTCTAAATAATATAGGTGAGAAAATGAATGAAAACAGAGGTGTAGTCTATTTTGCAAGATTTTGTCAATTGATATTCTCTGAATGTGTTTCTGAAGTAGAGATAGCTGAGAATGATGTGATTCCTTGTTTTAAATTACATAAACGCATATTCTCTGATCTAACCAATAAAGATAACAAGAAAGGAGATGTTGGTGTTTTGTTGCTACCTGAGTCTATGCAACAATTCCTGGTCAACTTACAACAACAACAACTTGTAAACGCTGAAGCTGGACCTTCTGTGTCTCAATCACAGAGGTCAAAGAAGTCTAAGGTAAGGGCTGTTAAGTCTGCAAGAGTGAAGCCATCAGAAACTGAAGCTGGGGTATCAAATACTGATGATATGCCTCAGAAGAAAAGGTTAAAGAAAAGAAGGACCAACAGGGCAAAGTCTGATAATGCTGATGAGGAGAGTGAAACTGATGATGAAACTCTTCATCAGAGAAAAAGAAGATTGGTGGCTGCACATCTCTTTGGTGCATCCAATGTAAATGCTGAAGCTGTCAATCTGGACAGAGTTTTTGAGGAAAATGTTGCTGAAGCAGCATCTATGCCTGAAATGGTAAGTGCTGATGTAGAAGCTCCTACATCAAAGGCTGATGATGTAGTTGAGGAAGCTGCAAATGAAGCTACTATGTTCACAGAGGATAGAGCACATGTTGAGATTGCAGATGAAGCTCCTGAAATTATTGTTCAGGAGGCTACAGAAAATATTGAGGCTGAGTTTTTTGAGCCACACGGATTTCATATGGAAGTTGAAGCAAACATCTCTGTAAACTCTGAACATTTCACAAAGGGTTTGAAAGCTGATCAAGATACTGCTGAAATTGCAGAATCTATGGCTTCTCACACAGAAATAATTTCTTTTGAATTTGAGAAAGATGAGGAAGTCGATCAGACTTTAGCTGCTAATGCTACAGAAACTGTTGCTGCAAATCCTGATGTTGTTGACAAGGATGCAACAGAGAATGTTCCCATAGAAGCAGTGTTTGTTACAAACTCTGAGACTAATAAAGCTGAGCAGATAACTACTGAAGCTGCTGTAGAGAATTTCGATGAAGCTATGGCAGAGTCTGTTCCTGTTGAAACAGAGTTTGTTGCAAACTCTGAGATTCCAGAACCTGTTGCAGAGAAAGTTATTATTGAAGCTGCACAGAGTAATTTTGAAACTGCTGCTGAGAATGTACCTGCAGAGAATACAGCAGATAATGATAATGATGATGATAGTTCTGATCATTCACAAGAGGAGTTCTTTGAGAGTCAAGCAAACTCTGATGAGCAAAGAGAGGTCAATCGAGCTACGGCTGAGCATTTTCAGGATATGTACTACAATAGATGGGCTGATGCCGATTGTATCTTTTCAGCACAGAGGGCTGCTGATTTTCTTGGTGATTCTGTGAAGACAATTTCAAAACCTGATATTCTTACAAGTCTAAAGGCTACTGTGATTCAAATTAAATCTCTTCACAACAGATTTGATGAGTCTCATAAGGAAGTCACTGCTTTGAGGAATGAAGTTGGTCTAAGAGATCTTACTCTGAAAAATGATAGAGCTTACTACAATTCCATGTTCAAGAAGCAAGCTAAGGACTCTGATGAAATTCAGAAGAGGCTTGGGAACGTTGAGGACAACCAGACTGCTATGTCTGCCCAACTGACTTCAATTTCTAATGCAATTGAGTTGTTGACATCAGTACTACTTTCTGATGATGTCAAAAAGGGGGAGAGTGTACCAAGTGACAAATGCAAAGACACTCAAACTCTGAGACGGAGGGATGATGGTAATGATGGTGGAAACAAGGGAGGAGATGGAAAGAGTTTAAGATTAAATTCTGATAGAAAACTACTTCCAAGAAGATCAAACTCTGATAGAAGATCAAACTCTGGAAAGGGAAATGCAAACTCTGCCAGTGGTTCAAGATTCAAGAGTTTGATAATCTCTGATAAGCCTACCACAGATGAGGAAATTGCTACTAAGGTGTTTATGGCAGAACATGGAAAAGATGTTACAATTGAAGATATCCAAGCTGAAGAGCAAATGCTTGCTGAAGAACACAAGAAGAATCTTGAAGCTGGAATCTACAAGAAGAAGGAAATCAAGGCTCCTAGAAAGAAAGAAACTGGAATTTCTATTAAAGAAAATACTCAACAGAGTATACAGTACACCAGGAGGCCTGTGATTACAAATGCTGATAAAGGAAAGGGTATACTGGTAGAAGAAGAACAGTTACCAAAGAAGAATTATTCAACCTCTGACAAAGCTCAAGTTGAAGTTTTTGAAGCTAAATCAACCTCTGACAATGCTCAAGTTGTGCAAACTCAGTTATCTTCACCACTCCAAGGTTTCAAAAGATCTTCATTACCTGAAACTCTGAAGCCTAGCCAGGTGAACTTTCTACAAACCAGAACAGTACTTGGAAAACAATCGTATGATAAATCTGGTTTGGGTTCCCACCAAGAGAAAAGAGTTAATAATAGTCCTTTAGATCATACATCACTGGCAGAACCTGGTGTTGGGGTTACTCAAGAAAACCTTGATAAACTAGAATCTGTTCAGATGATTTACCACAGAGGCTTGAAGAAGGAGTTTTTATTATACTTTATGGCTGATGGCAGAGTTTACAGAATTGGAGAAGATGATATTCGTCTGAAATTATGGGAAGAGCTAGAGTATGTTCTATATCTCCTGAAGATCAAAAATAGAAATACTCATAATGCTGCTCTGGTTTTAAAAGACAGAATGATGAAATCGAAAGTTCTTTTTGGAGGAAGTGTTTCCAGTGCATATATTCCTAAGTACAGAGATGCACATGGAAAGTTGGTGGAAATGAAGAAAAATAGTGCTAGATTCAGAACTGCACTAGATAAGAAAGTTCTAGAGTTCAATCTAGAGTCTGATAAGGCTTTTTATATCAGACTTGGCAATGAAATGAACAAGAACAGCATCTATTCTTTAAGGGCTGCCATTTATCAAATTGGTGAAGATGAACCAGAATTGAAGGAGCTGAAGAAGGATATGATTGCTGAACTAGATCGAGCTGAGAAAAAGTTACTGTCAGATTATATCAGGACTGTGCCTGATATCCAAGAAATTCAGTAAAGTCTGACTGTAAGTTTTTATGTTTTCTATTCTAAGTTAAATTTAAACTTTGTTTTAAAATTAAACTCTGCTATATTTTAAACACTGCATTTGTTATATGTTTTGACATCATCAATTATCTGTTTAACTTGCACATTTTTATTATGCACAAGTTGGGGGAGATTGTTAGATATAATTGCTGACGTTTGTTCATCAGTGTTTAAGTACCAGGTACATATCAGAGTTTATCTAGAAGCCAGTCAGAGTTTGATAAAGTCTGACATGGTGATAGTTGACTTAGCTGTCGGTGCAAAGATAAAGATTCTAGAAGCAATATATTCTGAAGATGGAAAGAAGCAGAATATATTGATACAGCTAAGGAAACGGAATAGAAGACTGAAGCAATCCTTAATTGATATGAATTGTATAGCTAACTTATAGGAATATCAATTAGAGATGGATTGTATGTAACTGTGTACTATATAAACACAGATAGGTTATCCCTAGAAGGGACACGATAATTGAAATATTATTCTTGTAACCTAGAAGCTCTTTGTGATTCATTAACATCATAAAGAGAGAAGCTGTTAATATAATTACAGTTTGTTGATTTACAAACTTGTGTTCTTGATTGTTATTCTCATACATACTTGATTATATATTGTGTATTCGGCCTAACATAACTTATAACTTATGGATCCTATAACTAGATACTTATTCCAATTTCATCTCTGGGACTATAACTAGTTGTGTGTGTGTGGTGTTGTTATTGTGGGGTCACAGCATATAGTTTAATTGTTTTGATTCAAGTACAAGTATTATTGATGGGAATTGAGACCGTAACGACCGGATCTCCGACCCCGGATCTGGGGCTGTTACAGAAATGCTTCTAGGAGTGATCAATTAGGGACAACAAACTCAGGGGAGTTTCTCAAGGACAAACATCTAATCAAGGCAACCATGATCATGAAGCTACTTCTTCTAGAGCTAATCTACCTCCCTCAAGGAAATGTACTAAAGATCATCCCTTTGAACTCATTATAGGTGATGTTTCTTCAAAAGTCCAAACTAGAAGAGCAACTCAAGAGGGATGTCTATATAGTAGCTTTCTGTCTCAAGATGAGCCAAAGAAAGTTGAGGATGCACTTCTAGATCCAGATTGGGTTTTAGCTATGCAAGAGGAGCTAAACCAATTTTAGAGAAACAAAGTTTGGAAGTTGGTGCCCAAGCCTAAGGACAGGAGTGTTATAGACACAAAATGGGTGTTCAGAAACAAGATGGATGAAAATGGCATAGTCACAAGGAACAAAGCTAGATTGGTTGCTAAAGGCTACTCACAGGAAGAGGGAATTGATTTTGATGAAACCTTTGCTCCTGTTGCAAGACTAGAAGCAATAAGGATTTTCCTAGCCTATGCAGCCCATGCAAATTTCAAGGTCTAATGGGGAATTGGAAGAGGAGGTATATGTGAGTCAACCTCCTGGTTTTGAAGATGATGATTTTCCAGAGTATGTGTACTTTCTCCTCAAAGCACTCTATGGTTTGAAACAAGCACCTAGAGCCTGGTATGACACACTTTCACAGTTCCTCCTTGAGAATCAATTCACTAGAGGTACTGTAGATAAAACTCTTTTTCATAGGATTCTGAATGGCTCTACTATACTTGTTCAAATTTATGTAGATGACATAATTTTTGGGTCTACAGATGAAAAACTTTGTCAAAAGTTTGCCAAACTTATGCAGAGTAAATATGAAATGAGCATGATGGGATAATTAACTTATTTCCTTGGTCTCCAAGTGAACCAAGTTAATGAAGGCATTTTCATTAGTCAAACAAAATATATTCATGATTTGTTAAAGAAATTTAACTTAATGGAATGCTCTCCTTCCAAAACTCCCATGCCTACTGCCACCAAACTTGAATTGAATACTAAGGAAAAATCTGTGGACATTTCAAGTTACAGAGGCATGGTAGGCTCACTTTTATATTTAACAGCTAGTAGACCTGATATTATGTTTGCTACATGTCTATGTGCTAGATTTCAGGCTGATACTAGGGAATCCCATTTAGTTGCTATTAAAAGAATTTTCAGATATCTCAAAGGAACACCAAACCTTGGCATTTGGTATCCTAGAGAATCTGGCTTTGAACTAATTGGTTATTCAGATGCAGATTATGCAGGATGTAAAATTGACAGGAAAAGCACAACTGACACCTGTCAATTCCTAGGAAACAAGCTTGTGTCATGGTTCAGTAAGAAACAAAACTCAGTTTCTACCTCCACAGCTGAGGCTGAGTACATTGCAGCTGGAAGTTGTTGTGCACAGATTTTATGGATGAAAAATCAACTACTTGATTATGGATTAAGAGTTGAGAAAATTCCTATCTTCTGTGACAACACTAGTGCCATTGCCATTACTGAGAATCCAGTGCAGCATTCAAGGACCAAGCACATTGACATCAAGTATCATTTCATTAGAGAACATGTTATGAATGGTACTGTGGAGTTACATTTTGTTCCAAGTGAACAACAACTTGCAGACATATTTACCAAGCCACTTGATGAATCAACATTCTCAAGATTAGTAAGTGAGCTAGGTATGCTAAATTTCTCCTAATTATTTTTGAGATTTTTGCAAGTTAAGTTATAGCCAGAAATTTGCTATGATTTTCTGTGAGTTAATTTTCTCAGGAAAAAGTGAAATTTTGTCTAAGTCAAAATTACTGTGTCAACGAATGCCTTATTCCGTTGACAGTCTTAGCATTTTTCTGGGTATTCCGTTGACAGCATTATTATGTCAACGAAATGCAGCTTTATCAACGAAATAGACGGAACCTTAAACGCCCAATTCTGATTTGTTGATAAAGCACTGTTAATCTGAACCGTTGAAATTTTGCACGTCTTTTTACCACGATCTATGCATACACCCCTGTAAGTATAAATCATAGTAATATTTTAATTGTAACGGTTAGATTTTTAAGCCAATCCAGTAATTTACAATTATTATTGGACTTATTTTTTTGAGAAATTTTGGGGGAGTATTTAAGAAATTTTATTTTCTTTAATTCTTTTCTACCTTACTCTCAAAATTTCCAAAGGCTTTCTTACTTCTTCTCTCTCAAAGCAAAACACAGTTCGAGCTTTTCTTTACTCAACAATGGCACCCATAGTTAAACTCATGTCAGCTGGAGGGTTCATTTATGAGAAGAACAACTCCATCCCGTTTGTTGTCAAGGAAAGCCCGAACAAAATCTTTCACAAGATGATGGATTTCCTGATGAACTGCAAACTCAGTTACGCGATGTTTCACTCCACTCCGCTCTACAATGAAATCATAGAGGAGATTTGGACCTCCTGCGAGTATAGTGGGACTAACTGCACTTTGCAATTCACCATTCAAGGTAAAGAGTATATTGTCAATTCAGATGTATTGCAAGCATGCCTTCACATTCCTGAGAATAATTGCTTAGCTTTACCAACAAATGCTGAAATTGTTAACATGCTTAATTCAATAAATTACTCTTTGCCAACTGAGAATTTAGGTAAAATTATTAGAAGAGGCTTGGTAAGGGAGTGGAGTTACTTAGCAGATGCTTTTATTAAAGTATTTTCTGGTAAAATTATTAATTTTGATGCTTTAACTAACTCCATTCTGATTTTGCTTACCATGCTTCTCACTGATAATTACTATAATTTTAGCACTCAATTGATGTATGAACTAGGTGCTAAGCTAGGAGATAAGAAATATAGGAAAAAGAATATTTATTATGCTAGATTTCTAATGATGTTGGCCAACCATGTTTCCCAACAAGGCACAATGAGTAATATGGATATTAGCACAAGTCTAATTGCATCCTCTCAAAAGGATGTAGTTATTGAAACAAGCTCTCCTCCAAGAGCACATATCAAAAGGGTAAGGGGCACATCTAGCCCCCAAACAGCTATTTCCCAATACCAAAGAAGGGTAAGACAAAAATCCCAGGTCACACAGGGTGCACACACACTGGAAGCAACAATTCCAGTTTCTCAAATTCAGTTTGATGTAGCCCCAATTTTTACTCTGGGGTTTCAGTCCCACTCTCTCAATATTAATATTGAGACACCTTCACAAAATTCACCAACACAGTCACTAGATGTGGATATGATCCATTCATCTATTCCTGATTCTCCAACCTTGTTCTTGGAGAAGCCCCACTCTGAAATTGGTGGTCATCACTTGTTAAGTGATTTGTTGGGCCACCAATCATCTTTTTCTGAAGCTACAAGAGGATCTGTGGAACCATCTTTAAAATCCATCACCACAGCTTCTACTGTAATTTCACTTTCTCAAAATCCTTTCTTGACTTCATCAACGAAACAGTCTCTTTCGTTGACAAGTGTTTCTCCATCAACGGTATCCATACCGTTGACAGTTCAAACTAACATTCCGTTGATAGCTCATTCTGCACCTATTCTTGAAAATCAAGTTGTTCACACAACTAGTGCAGATGATCTAGTGGTAGTTGAAACACTTTTAGGATTGAAAGGGAGTGAATCTGAGAGGCTGGCTTGCAGCCAGGCAAAAGGAGAGGATGAGAGTGAGAGGCTGGCTATTTCTTCCAGCCAGGCAAAAGGAGAGACTGAGAGTTCCACCTTAGTAGGTGAAGGTGAGGGTGTGAGCCATGGGGAGCCCATGATGCAAGAAAAGAGTGGAGAGAGAGAAGGGACTATAGATGCTCAAAGGAAGGAACCAGCCATTGCAACTGAGTTAATGGAGGTTAATGAGGGAGAAAGAGAATTGACTTTCCAAGAGCATTATCAACAAACTCTGGATAGCATTTCTTTGGATCCTGAAACCTTTACTCATCATGTGCCAGCCTATCAAATCATGGCTCAACAGGGCAATGTGGAGGCAGAAAGGACACTCAATCTTATTCATACAACTGCATCCATGATGAGGGCTAAGGATGCACTTGCCAATTTGTCTCCAGGAGCTGGTGGAAGTTTTGAATATGATGATTTTTCAAGTGATGAGGATAGTCTTGATGTTGTTCTACAGGTGGCTACTACTGCACAGACTGGGACTTCTGTGGTGCCTCCTAAGCCAAGATGGCTTTCTCAAGACTTGCTTGAACATCAAGGTTTAGATGCTGCCATCACAAGGCAGTATAATGAAGCATATTTGGCTCATGAGTCTGCACCTGACACTGAAAAGAAATTCTACAAGGCAATCATGGATTCTCTAGAAATTCAGAGACTCCAGATGCTTCAGACAAGGATTGAAGGCAGGGAAATCAAGGACTCCATTGACAATCTAAAGGATTCCACTGCAAGGAGGCTTGATGAAAAACTCCCACTTCTCACTGTTGCCAGGATGACCACTTTCTTCAACAAGGATAATGAGGTGGCAACTACTTTGAAAACTCTTACTTCTAGGGTGGACAAAGTGGAAGCCACATTAGCTCATATGCAGCAGGAACAGGAGAAGCAGACACAGCTACTAACTCAGCTAGTGGCAGCTCAGGGTCTCCCTCTCATCTCTCTTGATGATAACAAAAGGGGGGAGAAATCAAAGGAGCTAAATGTTCAAGTCACAAAAGTTATGGTCCCAACCATTTCTTTACCACAGGAGCCACTAGCTATGGGGGAGTCTATCAAGGGTAAAATGGATGGAATTGACCTAATACAACAGGCATCCATGAGACTACAACTTGCAACACAGATTAAAGAACAATGGTCTAGCATAGATGCAAGGATTAAGAAGATAGCTGAAACTGCATGAAACAAACATCCATCAACGGATCAGGCTACTTCTACATCAACGGATGAGCCCATCCCACCATCAACGAATGCCATAGTCTTAGTGTCAACGGAATTGGAGCCACAAACTAAATTCTCTTATGATCTAAAGCCTCTTCTACATGGAGTGATTCCTGGTCCAAGAAAAGAAAAGGGACAAACTTAATGTATTAGAGATGTGGACACAACTACATTTCAAAGATGTTTATCTCCAAAATCCCCAGCTAAACCAAAGGGCAAGAATATTTCTAGGACATTCTATCCTCCTCCATTTCCTGATGAGCTCAAGGTTCTGAGTGAACTAATTATAAAATGCAAGGGAAGCAATGTGCCTGAGATCAGGAATCAAAGAGCAACAGTCTACATGAATGGACAAGAAATCTGTGTTTGGGCTGGTCACCCAAATTTTACTGAAGCTAGAGCTGAGGAATCAGCTAGGGCAGACATGCAAGCTCTTGCAGTTGCCCAGGCTCTAGATGAAGAGGAAAGATAGCAAGAAGAAAGAGCTAGAGCTGAAGCTGAGCAAGGAAGAAGGAAAAGGATAAGGCAACCCAAAATAAGAGCTAAAAGAAACTTGGCTTTTGATAAGGATGATTCTCAAGACACTGTCACAGATGCACCTGTAATAGCAATGCCTTCAACCTTTTCTGATCAAGATTGTGGGGTAAAATTAGCTTGTGATCCTGAACATCCAATTAATTTTCATGATCAACCAATTGAGCCAAAGGAGGAGCCAATTGAGTTTGATGAAGCTAATTTTCCTAAATTTCTGGTTGAGATGGAATCAAGGAAGATATCAAAGCAGAGGGCTTCTAAGGCTAAACCAATTCTAGTGAGAAGGCCACAGACTGAAAAACCACCTTCAAACCCAGAAGACTTTATCTACATTGCAGATATAAAGGAGGAGTCTAACTTAAACCTACATCTTGATGACTTGGTGGAAGTGAGAGGAATAGGAGTCACTCATAAACTACCAGAGAGATTAGTGTTTGTCTACAAGGGTGGAAGGGAACAAATTTGGCCTCTATACAGAATTCTAGGAGAGGATTATCAGACCTTTCTAGTGGTGTTCAAGTGCTTAAAGAAAGATTTTGGGTTCACCAAAACTGCTAAGTCTGAGGTTGTCTCCAAGATATGTCAAGTAAAATCTAGCTGGAACAAGCCTAATGCACTTCCCAGAACTCTAAAGGTCCCTCAAACAGGAAAGAAAATTCATCTCCAACCTTTTTGGATGATGGAATTCAGAGACAAGGACAACTGAAGGAGATTCTTCAGAATAGAAGACCAATTGGAAAAGGCATCTAATGAAACTCTTAGATTTATGCAATCCAAGTTGGGTGATCAAGATGAAGAAGAGAAGATTTTCTACAGGAGGCTCCAAGCTCAAATTGAGGAGAACAATGCCAAGAAGGGGAAGAAAACAAGGCCACAGAGACAAAGATGGTAAATCTGCTCAGGCTAGAGGAGCAACTCTGTGCACTTGTGTTGTAAGAATTTCTACTTTGTTTCCAATAAAATTTTTAAATATCATGAAGCTCAATACAATTTCTACTGTTGTAACTTGTAATTTGTCTAGGTGTTTTTGTTATCATCAAGGCTCTTGATTTATGGTTGTTTTTCTATCAGTCATAAATTGGGGGAGATTGTTAGGAATATGTTGTTCTTGATGATAATTATAAAAACACTTAGTAGATTTCGTGTTAAGTCAATTTGTAGCTGTCAACGGAATGGTATGCTTTGCAGCTTCCGTTGACAGGTAGCTCATCAACGAAATGAGTAATGTAGCAATTGCACTGTACAATACTTCACTACTTGATAGGCATCTATTGTAGGTATTAGATAGGTTTTCTAAGTCATGTTGACTAAGTACTAGATAGGCAAAATAGGTTGGTTAATTGTAGATATAATATGCCTTGTAATTTTGCCTAAGTGAAGACATGTCAACGGAATGGAGATTAAACTATCAACGGAATGAAGAATGTACCATCAACGGATTGAAGAATAAAGCTATCAACGGAATACATCTCACTGCTATCAATGAATCATTATCACTTTTCTGAATAGTTGACAAAGTGATAGTGATAGTTTTCTGACAGATCAAAAGGTGATGTAGAAGTGTACTTTGCATTGGGAGCCATTAAAATGGTCACTGGGAATGAAGAAACATTCCAATTTCCAATTAGGTTCTTGAGTGTGATCATAATAAGCATGAAGACAAAAGGCAAGATCTTCAAGGACCATTGGACAAAAGGAATGAAAAGCAAGCTACTGGTGGTTACCCTTAGTAGATTTTAGAGTAGCCAAAAATAGCATTGTAAACTTGGGATATATAACCAAGTGTAGCAGTTCATTTTTATTGTAAGTGAGTGAGATAAAATAACTTTATATTAGCTTATTTCAAGAGCACTCTCACTCCATATTAGGAACTGAGCAGCTGTGCTACGTTTGTAACACAGATTATTCCCGCAATAAAAACATCTCAGTTGGATCCTCAAAACATCCAACTGAAATTTTATATTTACTTGTGTTTTTATTTTCTGTGTTAATTTATTTTAAAAGTTGTTTTAAGATTAAAAATATCTAGAATTGTATTCAACCCCCCCCCCCCCCTCTTCTACAATTCTGTTAGGTCATTTGGGATTAACAGTCTAACCTTTTTTTCCTTTTTTCAGTGTCAACCAGGGCCGAAATGTTGAACAGAATCCAGGTGCAGAATGCCCTGAGAGTGGCCAGTCTTGGCCAGAATCAGAATCCTGGTGAAAGTCCGGAGGCTCATGTTGAACGTCCCCCTTCCCCCCTCCTGCCGATCGGTAAATCATCGACACCACGGTCAGCGAACCTGACGTGGAGATTCTTCAAACGAGGGGGGAATCTAGTGCCTCGCAAAAACATACAAGGGGACCTGACGGGGAGGCTTTCCGACCCTATCAGCCGGAGTGGTCGGTTGTGACCACAGATCATTTCGCTGCTACAGCTTCCCCTGCAGCTAAGGAAGTCGGCACCGATCTGTGTCGGGCGTTCATCCTTCCCCGGGATCGTCCGATATATGATAGGGTGGAAGCCACAGAGGCATGCTCTGAACTCCTCGGTCATATCACCATGGTAAAGTTTTTGGCCTTTATTTCAAGGGTTTTGTTTTGTCTTGTTGACTAATTTTCCTTGTTTGCATTTCAGGTTGTTCCCTGGGCTGCTGATGTCGAGCAAAAGGTGAAGGATTTGGATGTCCAGCTTCGAGGGTTGAAGTTGGTCGAGAACAGGGCTGAAGCGGCTGAAAGCGAGGTCGATGTCTTGAATAAGGAGATCTCGACCCTGAACCAGAGGTTTGCCCAAGTGAAGACCGATCGGGACTCGGTCAAGATTGACCTCGATGCAGCCTTCAGCCGTCTTAGGAGTAGGACTGCCAAACTGAGAGCTTCTCATAATGCTGAGAAGAAGGCCCAGAAGTTGGTCCTTCGTTCTAAGGACCGGGGCTTCTTGGCGGGGCACGATGAAATCATTCACAAGACTCACGCCCTTGGGTTTGATTATAAGTTACTTCTGGAAGAAGGTATGGAGGACCCAATCGATCGACCTGATGAGCCCGATGTCCCTCATGTAGTTAGTTCAGACCCTGAGTCGGAATTCTCTGACTAAGTTATAATAATTTTTTTTATGAAATTATTGTAATTACCTTCGGGCTTAACATTTGCCTTCGGGCTTGACTTTTGCCTTCAAGCTTGATTTTATGATAATCAGTCTGTATTATTGCCTTAGCGTAGATTAATGCTTCTTTGCTTCTTCAGCATTTGATCGTATTATATTTTTGCCTTACACTTTTACACTTTTTGTATTTGAGATTCGTGATGCTTCTTTGGCATTGTGAAACCTGCCTTAGCATTTTTTTCTCTTTAAGCTTTGTAAAGTGTCTTTGGCTTGATCATGTGTGTTTCCATGCATCTTTAGGCTTTAATATTTACCTTTTCATGATCATTAGTTTCTTTTGCTTCTTCGGCTACTCTGCCTTAGCATAATAAAACTTTACCTTTAGCATGAATATCACTTCATTATGCATCTTCGGTATAGCATGTCCCCTAGTATTAAAAGGGGGTTGAGGATTCATTTAAGCTATTTTATTTGGCCAAACTGTTTCTCCCAACTTAAATTAATTGTCAAGTACTTTAAAATACTAAAAATCATTTGTGAAGACACATAGTTTAATCTAACCATCCCTAAGTATGTGTTGATCAAATCTATGCAATTTGCCATGCTTTTGATTGAATCACGATACATATGCAACTTGGGAAATAAACGATTTTATTAATGTGTTTCGTGACATATGGTCATCATACAATCCATACTTAAAGCAAATGACTGAAGTAAGAACTTGATAAAAATACTGTATTAAATGACTAAAGGGAAATATAAGTTGCCAGTAAGCTTACTGGTAGAATTTGCGAAGGTGAGAAGCGTGCCGGGTGTTTTTGATGAGACTTCCATCCGGTCCACATAGTTTATACGTTCCCGGCCGAACCACCTCCACCACCGTGTAGGGACCTTCCCAATTTGGCATTAGTTTACCATGTTTGGTCGGCATGAAAGTTGCTAATTCTCTAAGGACTAAATCTCCCACCTAAAACGATCTCTTCTTTATTCCTGCATCATAGTATTGAGCTGCTTGAAGCTGATATCAGACATTGCGCTGATGGGCAGCTTCTCTCTCTTCAACCACTAGGTCGACATTGGCCCGAAGCCCGAACTCGTTGCTTTCCACATTAAATACCTGCGCTCGGTAAGATTCAAGACCTACTTCAGCAGGCATCAAGGCATCTATCACAAATGCTAGTCTAAACGGAGTCTCTCAAGTCGAGGACCTAGGGGTGGTCCGATACGCCCAGAGAACATAAGGCAATTCTTCGGCCCATAGCCCTTTAGCGTCCCCTAGTCGTTTCTTGATGCCATCAAATGTAATTTTGTTGGCTGCTTTAATTACTCTATTTCCCTGTAGGTGTCCGACCGAACTGAACTTTTGTTGAATCCCGAACTTGGCCAAAAACTTCCTGAACTTACTTCCAATGAACTGGGTCCCGTTGTCCGATACACATACCATTGGGATGCCGAACCTCAAAATTATCTGTTCCAGCATGAATTTTTTTGATGCTTCCTCTCTTATGGCAGATAGTGGTCGAGCTTTCACCCACTTCGTCATGTAATCGATGGCTACTATGCAGTATTTGGCTTGTTTGGTGCTGGTTAGCAGAATTCCCACAATGTCAACAACCCACATGACAAAAGGGATAAGGTTTCTGTAACACCCCCATATCCGGGGTCGGAGATATAAGTTGTCACGCTCTCTTTTTCCAACTTAAACACTTGATACTTGAATTATAATAATAAATCAACACACACTGTGACCCCACAATCTAAATACTCACAACAATTATAGTCTCAGAAACGAAGTTACATAAGTAGCAGTCATATGATCCATAATGTAAAGTTATTACAACCCAAAAGTAATTGCACTGGAAACCTGCTACCAATATGATTTCTACTTGAAACCATAAAGGCGGCGCAAACGTTTGTTCTTGTTCATTAATATACATAAGTCATACTTATAAATAAACCGGAGCAGCAAGAGCTGCGCTCCGAACCATCTCAGCCTTCCTACATGTGGTGCTGCAACAACAAACGTATGGAACGTCCGTACGTCCCCAACGCGCTTCCGAGTGGTGAGGCAAGTCCTGGCCATGTATCCTAGCTGTTGTGTTGTGATATATATAAAAGAAGCAAGAGTGAGCACTAAAGCCCAGCAATAATATGAATCAGTTTAAATAAAACTCTGTAAGCCTTTTATATCATTTGAAAGATTTGAAATCTCATTCGTATACATAATGACGTTTTAAAAGTAATCTTCTCGTCAAAACATTACCATACAGTTCAAATACTGTATGAGGTAAAATACTTGTTAAAATATTATTAACAATTATTCGTAACCGGTATATGACCAAAGTTACAAAGCACTACTGAATTCCAACTGGAAGAGGGGAAACTATACAGGGACACGCATTTCGGTACACGATGATCAGTCGTATATATCGCTTAACTACTCTAATAGTAGATGGATAATCCCGAAGGTCATTACCCTTAGCCGCATATGGGCTTTTATAATTTCACTGGACCGGTGTCAACCCAGCCTCCTACGTACTCATGGCAACATCAAGGCCATACCTAGCTGAACCACGCTTTGCTTGGCCACTTACGCTAGCCGATTTCAATATCACTGGACCGGTGTCAACCCAGCCTCTTACGTACTCATGGCGACATCAAGGCCATACCTAGATGGACCATGCGTTACTCGTCCACTTACACTAGCCGATTTCTAGTTTACCGAAGAATCCTATCTATAACTGGAACGGATGTTACTCCAAGTTCCCCAAGCACATGCTTGTTGATAGGTTATTATAATCAACATTCTTACTTCCAGAATTATTTTGGAAGTAAGTCACAATATGGATTGACCGTTGTCAACTGACCTCGATTATCGAGTATAGTTCTTTGAAATCACGACCTGGGAGTTTATTATAAAATATCTTTAGTTCTGATTATTCAGGAATCTCAAAACATAATTGTTTTCGATGAAAGAGGCAAGTGAAATCATTTGTTCACTTCCTGGATTGGATTCCCAATTTTTAACAAGGAAAAGGACATTTATTCGCGTTCAAAAGAATTTATTAAATTCAAAATAAATATTTGGGAACCCCTACTATATTTAAATAATTTTTTTAAAGGTGAGAAAATATTTTAAATAATTATTAAAACCTTAAATAATATTTAAATAAGGTTCTATGATTTTTAAATCATATTTGGAATAATTAATAAATATTCAAATAATAAATATTGAATCATTATTCAATTAAATCCCTATTTAAATGAATATTCAAAATAATATTCACTTAATCAAATAAATATTCAAATAATATTTTAATAATATTATTTAAATATAACTCGCCTTAAATATCCAAGATATTATTTTTGGAATATTTAAATCAATAATTGAAATACAACTGTCCCTGGAAACCTCCAGCTTTTTATGACAGTAATTCAAAACAAAATAATATTCTGACTCCCGGTCTAAGTTCGAAAATACTAATCAATTACTCTACGCTTAGAGCCTTTATACACTTTGGTTTATATCTAATATACTCATAGCATATAAACCGCAAACTATTACGAAAGATTTAAATCAGTATATAAATCAGTTCATAAAACATTTAAAGTATTTAAACAGTTTATATCACAATCACAACAGGTTTAAATAAAACAACATCTATATAAGATGTAGGGTTTGGAAACTTGCCTGGAAATCCTGAAGTAGTGGAAATGGGGGCTCGGGTGTATGCTCGACGATCTATAATAAAATATACAAATTCCGATCAGTCCCCTAGAACCATTTAATGTGCTATAAAACCTAAGTACCAACGTAACTCTTAACGAAAATCAAATATCTCGTTCTTGGTTAATTATAACCCATTTATAGTCATTAAACGCTTAAGTCAAAAGTTTGGTCGATAATCCATTCACGAAACCAAAGTACTTTAACGTTTCTAAGTTCAAGGTTTTAACTATCCCCCTTGAGGGGTTTTCACTTACGCAACTTTGGTTCCCGCATTTTTATAAAATCGAAACATCATTTTTTAATACGAAACCTTCTTGGTTACCTTGCTAACTGTCCATACTATTTTTCACCTTAGTTTCATTGTCTATATCCATTTTTAAGGGGCTTGACCATAGTCTCAAAGTTCACATAATGGACACTTTGTTTTTCCGAAACTACTTTTACTAAAACGGGTGTTTCTCCTAAATCGTAAATCGGATCGATGCGATTCTTTTGCCAAAACAAACTACAAGAGAAGATATATACTAACATGGGAAGTTGGTATTTTTGTCATGTATGTTTGGAACCCAAGGATACTGTCCAAACATGGTTAAGGAAATTTCAACATTACAACGGCGTATATCTAACGTTTCCCAAATTTATACTACTCCAAACAATCATTCAATACAACCCAAGCATCAATACTTCATATTAATCATCTAAACTAACTCATGATCTTTAATCAACAAGTCAAAACCAACATCTACAAGATCATTCATCAAAACAATCACTAAACATCCACCAAAACCAAAGATTCAACCTTTCATTCAACTAACATAAACTAACCCCAAATTAATCATAATAATCAAAGTATAACTAAAGGTTTGAGATGTTTATACCTTCCTTGATGCTTGGTATACACTAACAATAGCTTAACTATCCTTTCTTGAGCTTTATACAACTTTAGCTTGCTTAAACTTCAAGAACAAAATCAAGAACATCAAAAATTACTATTCAAAACACTATTCATGCTCATCTTTAATCCAAGATTTGGACATGATATAATCCATGGATGAAGCTAGGATTTAGAGGATACCTTAATTTATAATTATAGGAACTTTTGAATCCATCCTTGCATTATTTGGTGGAGGCTAGCTTGGAGAAAAAATTTCTAATCTCTTGTAGAAAAGAAAGGGCCGAATGTATGAAGAAATGGGGGGGGGAGAAAGCTTTGCTTGGTTCTTGCTCTTGATTTCTATTCTTTTGTCTAATAAAACTAAATTAACACTTTTAATAACTTGTGGTTAAAATGCTATTTAGTCACCCAAGGACACTTGTCAAGCATTGGATGATTACTTGAACAAAAATGGTGACAAGGTGGCGATTCTACACCTTGTCATCACTAAACAACTTCTAATTCTACTTGGTTTCACATGGATTCTATTATATGTTGCACTTGATGATCTTGCATGGTACTAATCCTTTTGTTAGTGTTTAATCCGTAATCTATTACGCTTTCGCTTTGTCGCTTAATCTCGTTATAAGTTCGAGTGATTTCGAAACGTCTTGTTGCACTAATGCTAGGGGATATTCCCTTGATCTTTTATTGCCTTGGTTTAATATTTGATCATGGATTTTCTTGTTTTATTTACTCTCTCATAATGATCGATTAATAAATCCTTGACTGTCCGATGAATAGAGGAATAAAATTAAAGTTGGAATCTTCGGATTCTGATCGCGTTTACATTCACTTATTCCCGTCACACATCAATAATATAACTTCGAAATATCCATTACCTGTCTCGTATATATGGTGGTCTGAAAATTTTCTTAGTCAGTAAAATTCACTATTCATCAAGGTTTCAAAATATTACAAAATTTAGGGTTGTTACAGTTGAGGACCGATGACATTTCCTCTGGAGGTTGCTTTGGTACGGTGTTGAACAGCTGGCATTGCTTGCACGTCTTAGAGTAGTCGGCAGCATCTTCCCTACCAAGGTGTAGTTGACCGACCGATATCTCACTTTCTGCACTTCCATCTTTTCTAGTGGAAGGTTCCCCTTTTCCAAAAAGGCTAATGGGGGTCATCCAGTTAACCCCTTGGCGGATTTCCAAGCATTGTTTCTTGTCAATTGAAGGCAAGCTCACTTCAGTTAGATAGATCGATCCCTGCAGGCTCTGGGCTTCGGCCGAAGCTAACATGGACAATGCGTCTGCCCGGTTGTTGTTTTCCCTTGCGACCTGGCTTAACTCAAATGATTCGAACATGAGTGCATTTTAATATTTTTAATAAACTTAAGATAAACTTGCCTTGGTGTCTCGGTGAAGTGGTAGTGGGGGCTTGGGAATGTGCTCGTCGATCTATAATAAGATACATAATACACAATCAGTCCCCTAGAACCAATTAATGTGCTATAACTTAAGCACTAAAGTTCTATTAATGAAAATCAATGTCTCGCTCTTGGTCACTTATAACCTCATGACATTCCGTAAACTCTTAAGTCAAAAGTTTGGGTGGAAATCTATTCTCAAAACCCAAGTATTTTATCATTGCTAACTCTTTGTTTTTAACCATCCCCTTAAGGGTATTTCACTCGCGTAACCTTTGTTCCCGCATTTTTATAAAATCACAACCTTATCTTTTTAACACGAAACCTTCTAGGTTTCCTTCCTAACAATCCATGCTAGTATCTATTTTAATATCTCGACCCAATTCCATTTTTAAAGGTCTTGATCCCTATCTCAAAGTTCATGCAATGAACTACTTAGTTATCCGAAACCGCTTTCACTAAAACGGACGTTTCTCCTAAACCGTAAATCAAAACGATACGATTCTTTCGCTAAAACAAACTATAAAACAGAGTCTACATGATCATGGTCAGAAAGCCTCATGGTTATGCCTTTAAGGTATTCGTGATCTCTGTCCAAACTTCCTAAATGAAATTCGACATGGTAACGACGCTTAAACGCGATTCCCGTGTTTAAAACACTCTAATCAATTCACCAATCCATAACCAAGCAATCACAACCCAAGGATTTCATTTATACCATCTTATTTCTGTCTAAACATTCTCATAATCACTAATCACTAGTTCAACCATCAATCAATCCACCAAACATCATGCTTATCATGCAAATCATCTCTACATCATACTATCACTAACCATTCTTAACGAAATCACTAATAACAAAGTGTAAACATAAGGGTGAGAGGTTTTTATACCTTCCTTAGTACTTAGTATAGCCTAGCAATGGTTAGTATGCTTTTACTTGATCCTTTATTATCCTTTACAAGCTTAGAACTTCAAGATCAAACAAGAATTTCAAACATTACTATTCATTTCTACTATTCATCATCAACTTTGATTCAATTTTTAAGTATGATAACAACCATGGATGATGATGAGATCAAGGATTTACCTTAGTTTAGGGATGAGGGTGATTTAGAGCCCAAGAACATGAATTATGGTTGAGTGGAAGTGGTAGAAAATTTTCTTAAGCTTTGGTTGAAGAAAAAGGGCCGAAAGTTTTGTTCTTCATGGATGCATCTTCTTTTGTTTTGTTTTGTTTTCTTTTTGCTTTTGTATAATTACTCTTAATACATGCCATTTAATTTGTGTGGTCATAAGCAAGTTTTGTCATCCAAGACACATGGCAATTTGTGTGTGGTTTGTGGTGAAAGTGGTGAAAGTGGTGACAAGGTGGTGATTCATCACCTTGTCATCACTTTGTCATCACCTTGTCACCCTCCTGCATCATGCTTATGTCGTCATTTGTATCATCAATCCTCTTATATGTTGCACTTGATGATCTTATATGATACTTCTCCTTTGGTTAAGGTTTAATCCATAATTTGTTACGCTTTGTTTTGTCGCTAAGTTTCGCGATAGGTTCAAGTGATTTTAAAATGTTTCTCTGTACCAATGATAGGAGATACTCCTTTGATCTTTTCATAACCATGGTTTAATATGTGATTATGGATTTCTTATTCTACATACTTTCTCAAAACGATCAAATCAATACATCCTCGATTGTCCGATGAATAGTGATTTAAAATTCGAATAGGAATCTCCTGATTCTGAGTGCGTTTACATTCACTCATTCTCCTTATACATCAATAATATAACCTCGAAACATTCATTCCATGTCATCCACATAGTGTGGTCTGAAAATATTTTCTTCAGTAAATTTACTATTCATCAGGGCAAATGTACTATTCATCAGGGTTTCAAATATTACAAAATTTTGGGATATTACAGAATGTCCTCGGCATTCATTACAATTTGATGATACCCAGAAAAAGCATCCAGGAAACTGAGTATTTGATGTCCTGAAGTGGCATCTATCAGCTTATCGATGTTGGGTAGAGGGTAATGGTCCTTCAGACAGGCCTTATTCAGGTCAGTGTAGTCTAAACACATTCTCCATTTGTTGTTTGACTTCTTCACCACTACTACGTTTGCTAGCCAGTCAGGATATTCAATTTCCTCAATAAATTTGGCCTCCAATAATTTTTCTACTTCGGCCTGAATTACTTTTTGCCTTTCCATGGCAAAGTTTCTTTTCTTTTGTTTGACCGGCTTTGCATCGGGATTCACACCGAGATAATGCTTCGCCACTGAAGGGTCTAATCCTGGCATGTCTTTAGACCCCCAGGCGAACACATCGTGATATTGTCTAATCACCTCAATAACCTTCCCCTTCAATTCGGGCTCCATATTCTTTCCTATATGAATCATTTTCCCTAATTGACCGACATACAATTCTATTTCTTCAGTTTCTGCAGCCGGTTCCGCTATGGGCTTGGACAAGTCTGCCCCAAACTTTTCCAACTCAATATTCATCATTTGATGGCTGCCCTGAGCATCATTTTCTCCCCTTTTTCTTTTTCCCCCTTCGGACATTTCCACGTCCTGGTCTTTCTCAAGGTCTTCCAACATAATGATCATAGCAGCTTTTTGATCTCCTCTCATCTCCTCGACGTCGTGTTCAGTCAGGAATTTCAACTTCAGGTGGGGAACGGAGGCCACGGCTTGGAAGGCAGTTAGGATCGGCCTTCCTATAATGTCGTTGTTGGGGCTGTCTACTCGCACCACATAAAACTTCGCTTCTTTTTCAACAATGTAAGGTGTCTTTCCCAACAAGATGGGAAGGGTAATTGTCCCTTCAATCGGAACGGGCTGGTTTCTGAAGCCGTACAAAGGGGCTTCATGACAGGTTCCAGTTGTTCACAGTACTTATCTCCGTTCTTCTTGTGATATGGGGTTTTTAGCCTGGTTGGCCGAACGAATCCAGGTTTTCCTTTTATTTCATGGAGAATCTTTGAGATAGGTGCGTTAAGGGGGGTGAACACCGTAATATCTCTATCTCGTCTTCTTTCAGCTCCACGGTCAGGTCTAGTATATGTGAGCCTGTTCTTACTGTCTCCTCGACCTCTTCGGTCGTCCTTTTTTAAACTTTCGTCTCTTCGACTATCTTTATGGCCTCCTATAGATTCTAGTTTCCTCCGGATAGCCTTTTCCCTCACATATATATCATTTAAAGACTTAGGGGGAACATCATAAAGAGAGGACCGAAGCTTTTTACCTTTAATGGGGTCTAGACCGGCGGTGAGGACCCCTGCGGCCTTTACCTTGTCCAGATTGGTGACCATTCCTGTTTCTTCCTTAAACCTGGCTAAGTAATCACCCAGCTCTTCGTCAGACCTTTGCCTACAGTGGATAAGTGTTTCAGTATCCTTCTCCCTTCAGCATAGGTGGGAATAATGCCTTAGAAACTTCCGACATGGGGATCATCTTCACCCTCCGATTATGATGACGCTATAAATTTCGTTCGGATCTTCCTATGGTATGATTCGGAGTCCGTGGACTCGTCTTCATCATTATAGGGTTGCTTTTCTTTTCGGGTTTCAATCTCCATCCTCGGGGTTTCGTCTTCCGCCACTGAATCTCTCAAGGCCCTCTCCTCCATTTCTATCTCTTCTCTCCAAAGCCTAAGGGCTTGCAATTTCAGGAGATCGACCTCTCTTTTCTTCGCCCGTATCTGGGCCTCATTCTTTGCATGTTCGGTCTCTTTTTGTTTACCTTTTTTAGCGGCTTGTTACTCTCTCCATTTCAGGAGTATGTCTTTATGTTCCTCAGGGGTCGGTAAGGGTCCTTCGTCCCCTTCAGAATCAAAATTCAATATTCGATTCAACGGCGGCGTAATGGTGGAACTCCCAGGTTGCAAAGTTTTGTTGAATCCAGACGGTCGTTCAGATGACATGATGACAGTAAGCTTTAATCACAATTAATTCGTACGTTCCCACAGACGGCGCCAAATGTTGGAACCAGTTTTTTGCGGTTGATCGTCCGATCGGACCTGCAAAGAAGAGAATGCGAGGGATGATCCCCCGATTCACCTCCGGTATGAGAATCAGTTAAACTGGTATATTTGTGAGTAATCGATGGAACGTACGAGTATTGTAATTAATTGTGTGTGTGTGTAAATAATGAATCCTCAAACCTTCTTTTCCTCTTTTATCAATACCTCCGATCCTCACGTTCGAAGACATGGATCACTCCGTCGGAGTCGTGGGTCGTTCGTTCGCTGAATGGGTCATCCCATCTTTGACATAATGGCCTCCAGGATTAAACTTTCTGCTACTGGGCCTTTATGACTATAATGCTCTTCGGTCGGCCCAAGTGACTGATGGGCCTCCAAGAAGCATAAATATCATTTCCAGCAATTATCACATATTCAATTTACAGGCACTTGAGAACGTATTCAATTTACAACTTTGATTCGATCATGGATACTATAGAAGAATAAAAAACAATTATTATAACTTTTCAGTAAATAGTGATGAAACTTGTTGGAATATTTGACATGCAAATGGATAATATAAATGATCAATTATCATTAGGTAGGAAAATTAATATATTTATTATAGTAATGATTAATGACATAAGTAGAAATCAAAATCCAAAATTAAAAAACACAAATTAAAATAAATGAAAGAATTGTACTATCAGATCTCAATACTCTGTTTGAACATAAATTGCGATCGATTTGGTTGTAAGCGGGAAGAGTAATCCATCTCCAAACCTTAATGCATAATTAATCTTGCCTCAAATTAACAATTTTAATATGCAGTTACGTTGGATAATCCGTTAATTCATTTAAGTATACCAAATTACCAAACTAACCTCATTTTAGGAACATTTTCTTGGGAAGCCTTCATTAGCACTCATTTAGTTCTATTGATATTGATAGAAGACTATAATCTATTAGTATATATTAAATGACAACACAAGGGGAAAAAGTGTCAAAAAATTGCCCGTAAAATTTCCGTTATACCCTTATTTATCCTATAATTACAAAAATACCATTATAATTCTATTAATTATAAAAAAAAAGTGAAAGTATGTGTGGAGAATTGAACCCATGACCTTTGACCTAAAAATAAACAATCTCAACCACTATGTCACAATCTTACTTTGATAGAAAAATTAAAATTCCTAATCTATAAACGCGAGTGTCCAACCATTATATTCTGTTAATTGATTTTTTTCTCTTATTGTAATTCTACTCAAGTAGAAATTTGATCTACACAAATACCTTAAATACATGTTTTTAATTATTCTTTTACAAGTATAACCATGCTAAAAGAAAAGATCGAGCAAAAATAATTAGCTACATAAGATATTATAAATTTGACCTCTAAAACACTAGACTATTTTAATATTATAAATATATTTATTTGCATAAAATGTATAATGACTTGGATTTTATGTCTGATTAGGTTACAAGTTGCATCGTCTACCATAACAATTTCTCTATAAATTTGTATACTCAACAATTTTATGTAATCTGTCATTATAATGTTATTTTTTTTAAAGTAGGTGTAGGGAGTTGACCCATAACCTTCGCATTAGAATTGACAATCTCAAACTACACTAAAGATTCATTTTGATAAAATTTATTATCTATAAGTGTGAATACCCAAGATGTTATATCGGTTGTTTTTTGATTACTTCTTGTGATTTATATGGCAAGATAGGAAATCGATCTACACAAGTGTTTTACATATATGTTTTTAGTAAAAGGTTTGCAAATCTAACCATACTAAAAGATAATATCGGAGAAATACAACCAACTACACAAAATATTTTAAATTTGACCAGTAAATATGACTATTTTAGTATTGTAAATTATATTTATTTGCATTATATATATAATGGCCTGACTTTATATCGTACTAAATTACAAATTGCATCGTCTATTGTACAAATTTCACCATAAATTAATATACTCGACAATTTTTACGTCATCTTTTCATATATGTTGTTGAACTTGAGATTTTTTTAAATAAATAATGTGAATTGAAGGACATTTGGGTCGAAAATATATATAACCGAATGTTTTAACTTTTTTTAAACATTTTTAAAAGTAAAAGGCGAATGTTTTTTTTATCTATATCATGTTTGTAACATGTATTTTGCAAATGTAACCATACTAGAAGAAATAATCAAGTTAAAAATTAGGTGTACAAAATACTTTAAATTTGATCCGTTAGCATTTGGATTATTTTAACATTGTAATATATATATATATATATATATATATATATATATATATGGTTCAGATTTTATATATTATAAATTATAAATTGCATCATCTGCCATACTAATTTGTATGTAACTTAATACATTTAACAATTTTTAAGTAATTTTTTTTATTTATATGATTGGATTTACGATATTAAAAAAAATAATAATGTGAATTTGAAGATGTTTGGATCAAAAATATATAATCCAATTAATATATATGATATTTAAATTTTGGACTCGATATTGGTTATCAGTTGAATGATAACATATAAAAATAAGTATTTCAAAAAACACAACATATAAGATAAGTAAGTACACAAAATGTTATAAAATTGGTCCGAAAACAATAAGATTACTTTAGTATTTTAAATGATATTTACTTGTATCAAATAGATAATGACTCATATTTTGCATCATCTATCATATCAATTTGTACATATGTTAATATACATCTACAATTTCAAAAAAATATAATGTGAATTTAAGGTGTTTGGGTGCCAATATATATATAATCTAATTAATCGATATGAGATTTGAATTTTGGACTCGATATCAGTTATCGCTTCAATAATTACTTGAAATATATATATATATATATATATATATATATATATATATATATATATATATATATATAGTCAAGTTAAAACATATTTTTACAAGTAAACGATGATCATATATAAAAAAAATTGAATTAAAATTTGTAATTGTAAAACGATATTCCAAACACATTATTAAAGAATTCACTAAGTGTGTTCATATAATTTAGTATAGCGACGGACAAATGAGAGGAGTGCGCAATGAGTTCCCAAGTAAAAAAAAATGAAACAAATAGGTGGCATGAATACTCTAGACTACAATTGGTAGTGTTTATCACAAATTCAGGTCATACGGGGTGTGCATAGACGCGCCGACCTTCCGCTTATATTTAAATCCTCAATCTCATTCATACGTGTTCTATTATGTTACAACAACATTGTGTGCATTTAACCATTCATAATGTAGACTAACCAATCGATCGCTGAAAAACAGACAACAACCAATTTCTAAGGTAAAATTCTCATCTACAAATTGTACTTTCTCCAACACACAAAACTCTGATAAACCTGTTTAATTATAATCACAAGGAGAACAATAGTCCACTCGTGTTTCAAATTCTACATTGTTTCAATCTGTTCTCAGAATCAATATGTTCTCAAAATCAATAATACTCACAATGAACAAGTCTCGTAACCTTGGTGCAATTACTTTCATGATTAAAAGTAATTACACTATTCGTCAACAAAATTCATTACTCTTCATTATGCACAACCATACTTCTCATCTTATACTCTTGAACTTGAGACTACACAATCTTCAAGTTAATAAATCGATCTCGATCATCTTTCTTATCGCAAAATTATTGACGTTTTTATGTAGGCTCATGCCTTGCACGGGCTGTTACGCTAGTTATATCTATAAAAAAACTTTCAACCTTGATTTTAAAAATTAAAATTTTAAATCGAAATCACAACCAAATCAAAAATTCAATTTCGATTTCAAAAAACCCGGTTACTATCGATTCAGTTTTAATTACAAAATCAAATGAAAATAAAATATTAGACGGAAATATTAACTTAAGTAAAAAAGGCTTAATCCAAAGTTATGCCATCCAAACTTAGGGGTCGTTTGGTTCGAGTTTTTCTGGTATCAGGTATGAGTTTCGTTCATTCCAACCCCATACCTGGTGTTTGGTTCAGATTTTTTTTTTTAAAACCCATTCCTCAAACCCCCAAGGTATGGATTTTTGTTCTACTATTTTCACATCTTTTTAAAGAGATAAATGTAAATTTTAATACAAAAATAAAGCAATAACTTTAAAACATATTTAAAAATATAATTAAATTAATTAAATTAATCAATTAAAAATACCATAAATAAAATATATTCATTTCAACACCCCTTACCACATTAACCCGATTCCTGATTCCAACCGTATCGCTTTGCGAACCAAACGACACCTACTGCAAAACATACAGTGCAGCAAAAACCCTCCAAAAACCCTGAAATCTCTAAGTATATCTATATATAAACTGGTTTTATATATAAATAAGAGCTTGAAATTTGGTGAAGCTGTATATATTAGAGCTTATTGAATCAAAAGGGTTGTAAAAATGGTTGCTGATAAAGGCAAAAAATTGAAGGTGAGTGAGCAAATTCATGGGGACCTGCTTCTTTCAATTGAAAAGCTTCAACAAATTCAAGATGAGCTTGAAAAGGTTAAATCTTTCATTACCCTTTTTTTAAAGATTGAATGTTCATTGAATTTATGCTTATGAGTTTTACTTTTGTAATTTTCTCTGTTATTTTGGAGAAAAGATTAAACTTTTTACTTGGTAAGATGATGGAAATTTGTGATTTTACTACATTGGTATAATGGTGTGTGTGTGTGTATTTGCCTGGATTCTGCTTTTTCGATGTTGTCATTATGGAATTGTCTTGCAGAAAAAAGTTATAAATACATGGTCTTTGCCTGACACTGTGGGTATATTCATAATGTTTGTCTTTGTGTCTCGGTTTGTTTCATGTAAGAATCTTTCAAAATTTAGAGCCTTTAGGATGTTTCTGGCTATAGGTTTCATATGTGTTTGAAGAGTGTTCTTAAAATTGGCCGAATACATATATACACCCTTGAACTTTGTCTAAAAAACCTATCAAACCCCTCGACTTTGTCATAAACCTAACATAACCTTATACTCTATCATTTCATAATATTTACACCCTTTTTGTAATTATAAATACTATTTTTAGCTTTATTTAAAATGTAAATATTTTTATAAATCATTTAGGCAAACATTGATACTTCATTATTTCTTTTGCAAAAGAAAATAGTATTGAGTTCAAAATCATGTATTGTGTTTGTAATTCTGCATTGTAACTAAAAAAAATAAGTTAAAAATGTAAATATACGTTAAATCATAACTCATGAAAAAGTTATATATTATTATATAATTGAATATAATATATTCAATATCCTATATTAAGTGTTTGTTTATCAATATCCTATACAATTTTAATAGTAAACAATTATTGAAAACATTAATTTTAATATTGAGGTATATTAAAATTCTTTAAATCAAAAAAGGACGTAGATGTATGAAATTCCAAACCATAGGGATCCATTAGATTTTATGCAAGAGTACAAGGGTATCATAAGGATGAGGGGCATGAGAGGTTTTTTACTAAAAGTTCAGGGTTATACATATGCATTCAGTCTCTTAAAATTACAGGATGATATCTATATACATGGCTAGGCAGTACATAATTTCCATTGTATGCAGAATATATCATAGACCAGGTTTAATGTTGCCTGTTTGAATATATTGAGTCTTGATAAAACTCTTTGAATAGATGTGTTTCGACTTTGTCACAGGAAAAAAAATGCTTCCCTTGTGATTAAATTATTGTTCCAGGCTTCAATATAAATTCCTTAACTTTTGTGCTAATGCTGTTTTGTTTTCCCCTTCAGATCAACGATGAACAAACTGACAAAGTGTTGGAACTAGAACAGCAGTATAACAAAGTTCGTAAACCTATTTATGAAAAGCGGAATGAAGTCTTGAAAGGCATACCTGACTTCTGGTTAACCGCTGTTAGTAATTCTACTTGCTCATAATCCATCTTGTAGCTACCTATATTAGAATGACTGGCAGTAAATGTGTTCAAATTTTTGGTACTGTACAGTTTTTCTTTCCAGATTTAACTCCTTTCTTTGATGCAGCTTGTGAGTCATCCTGGTCTTGGTGACTACATAACTGAAGAAGACCAAAAGGTTTGCCCATTATCTCTATTCCCTTTCACCAGCCATTTGTTTGTAAAATCCAATCTTAAACTCTATTAAATAATTCCTCTAATCCTCTTTAACTGCTACTTAGGACATCACTTTGCATCTTATGTCATAGTGCTTAATTCAGAAGGACCTCTCTAGGTTTGATTGGAAGTACATAGTTAAACTCAAATATGCTAATCAAAACTGGCTACCTATTTGCGGAAATCATATTCAATTTGTCACATTAGTTGACCTTACTGTTTGTTCCTTTTTGATAGATCTTCAAATATCTCAGCTCCATTGAAGTTGAAGATTCCAAAGATGTGAAATCAGGTTACTCTATTTCATTTGTGAGTCTCCAGTAACACAAGATCCACTTTAAACTGTTTTTCTTCTGTCTACATTATTGATCCATTTTGTTTTTGTCCTCGCATATTAAGATCTTCAATCCCAATCCCTTCTTTGAAAATTCGAAGCTCACAAAGACTCTGACCTTCCTCGATGAAGGATCAATGAAAGTAACCGCTACAGAAATTGAGTGGAAAGAGGGGATGGTGAGATCTCTATCTTCACATGTTTAGACATATAATATCCAATTCTTATTATTGACATCAGCATGTTTACTGTTTCTAAATTCTGTAGGACCTTCCAAATGGAGTTTCACATGAAAAGAATGGAAACAAACGACCTCATCCTGATCAAAGGTTATTTTCTGCTAGTGCTTATACAGTTAAATTCTTGATAAGTAGACACGAACTTGATGTATTGAACATGGTCACTTTAGGCGGTGACTGTTATACAAGTGCCATAGCAACCTATAGAGAAGTTTAAACACTAATTACGAGAAATACCCTCATTACAGTCAAGTCACGGTGTGGTACTACAATGATATTAGATGTCTAACTGTAAATAGGACATAGATAAGACTCCTTACATGTTGTAAGTGAACAAGCGGTTTTGGTGGTCCTTTCTTTCTTTCTTGATGTTCCTTTCCTTGGGGATTTAAATTCTTCAAATTATTATTAGAGTTGCATCGCAATAGCATTTTTGTTTATTGTCTTGGTCATCTGCACTATTTCTTACCTAACCTAGTCAACTACTCCCCGATTCTGACACTTGTCATTGAAGTCTATTGGTCCTCACTTATATTTTCTGTTTTATTGGAAAAATATACTTCTGGCTCCGCCACTAGGTCCGCCTTGTTATTAGTTTGAGCATCAAGTATCTTTGCATATTGCCACTCTTTTACAATTACAAAATATTAGATGGTCTAATTGAACAAAGTGCATTGTCAGAATCATCAGTTACAAATTTAGCAAACTTTTTTGGCGTTCTAAAATGTATAGCATGACCAACAAATCTTCATGTGCACCAGTTGATTTTTTATACTTTGTGATATTGTAAATGCAGCTTCTTTAACTGGTTCGCTGAAGTCCAGCAGAAAGATGATATTTCTGAGTTTCGTGACGAGGTAAAAGCCGATATAGGTGTACAAGACATATCCTTTTAATACATTAAGATATACACATGTTAGTAAATGTTTGCAAGTACAAAGTTTTGAAGTTACTAGTGATATATTTTTATAAATGCTTATTTGCACCAGGTCGCAGAGGCAATTAGGGAAGATTTGTGGCCGAATCCTCTAACTTATTTTAGCAATGTAAATTCCTCAACTTCGTTGCTTTCCTCTTTGTCTAAATGGATTACTGTATTTATATGTTCTTACCAGTTTGTTGCTACTTTTTGTAGGAGTTTGATGAAATAGAGTTTGATGGAGATGAAGGTGATGAGGAGGTATACACACAAAAATGTTTCTTTTTGGTTGATTTCTCTGTATTAAAATTTTTTATTAGATGCCCCACATTTCTACCTTGTTTGGTACTATAATTAAATTTAGTTACTTTGCTCAACTTTACAACTCTGTTAATATTGTCATTCTCTTCCCGAAAAAATAAAAACTATATAGAGCACAATTAGTTAATTTAAATATAAGTTCAAAATAGAAAACATAAAAAAATTTATAAGTTTAAAAGAAAACATAGATAACTAATAAAATATAGAGAAGTTGTCCAGCTAGATTATGGTAGAATATTTAGATAATATAGAAATATTTTAAGTTCAAAAGAGAAGTGCAGGAGCTGAATGTGGACGACCTGGTCATTGTTTTTGAGGTTGATAGGAGCCAAAGTTGGTTATACCTGTAGGACAAACTTGGTCTGGAAAGAATATCGTAGTTGTAATATAAATCTCTTTCAGAATTATTTGTCCATTAAAAGGTTTTAAAGTCAAGTAGTAATATGTTTCAATGTTTTGCAAATTGATCATCATTTCATCAAATTATAGTTATCCTCCATTGGACGTCACAAAGATTTGAAAACCTAGGAGTCATGATTTGTGTATGTTGTTTATACAGTGCGAGTGTAAAATGTAATTTATAAGAATGTCTGTATATTTTACATACATGAGAATAATGTTAATGCAAAATAACTCAGTACTCTAGCATATAGATGTGTGTTTCTTAAAGGTAGTATTAGTATTAGTGAAATAGCATTTCTGCTGCACTTTTGCTGTTCAACCGACCTGTTTGGATTATAGTGTTGACGTCACTATTTATACCTCCTGGCCTTTTCATTTAAGCAACTTCTTTGGATTATACTGCTGGTGTCACTAAATAAACCTCTTAAAATTTACTAGGTCCTTGGTATCTAAATTGGTTGCCTATTGAGATTTCTGACCATTCAGTGTCACTAGTCATGATATATAGTCCTGCTCCTGCTAATTCGACTTAGTTGAGAACCCCTGGTTTCAAGGTTTTGCATCATAAACAGTATTAGTCCTACGCCATCAGCGAATAACATTGAACAAGGTACGTTGTGTATCTTTAATAAGTTTATCTATCACTACGACAACTAATTGACAAGAATATTGGATGGGGAAAAAAGTGTATCTCCCATTGCTAGAGAGTCCTCATTATATATTAATAATACAAGCTGAATTATACCCTAAATATGGAAGGTGAATATTTACAATGACACCAAATCTGTTTAATACAGCTAATAAATCTATTATCTAATTAGGGACAGCTAATACTTTATAATGGGTTCAAGTCCTCGTTTCAAAGCTGTATATTGTTAGTTAACGTAGTAGTCGGGTACATATGGTAAACAAGCTGTCCTAAGATTCTTCATGAACACCTCTTTTTCTCAAAAGCCTTTAACACTGTAAACTGTTTTCCTAACAGCAGTTTTAAGAATAAAATTAGAAAGTGGAACTGAGGAATTGGTGCTGCACATATATGATATATATATGTGTTATGTGTTTATGTGCAACGTCTGAGTGTGTAAAACATAGGCACACGTTCTAGAACTTAGATACTGCCTAGTGCAATTCAAATGCAGCTTTTAGCTTGAAATTTGAAGAAATTTATTGTTTTGTATTGTTGGGAAAAAGTTGGTAGCACCATTCTAGTTAAAGATGTTTCAGTATCTGCAAGTCTGACTAGGTAAGGTGATTTAAGAGTTTTAGGGGCCCACTTGGATCCTGTAGAAACAATTTTAAAAGTGTATGCTGTTAAACTCTAGTCTTGGTTGATAGAACGATTTCATGTTGTTATTTGGCTAAAATAAACAACGTTCAATGCTCAACAATTTACAATTTGATTTAGCTAAGCTATCAAAGCAAGAGCGGTAAGGTACCTTTTTGTCACTAATAGAGAACGGGAAACTTAAAAGGTTTGACAAGTGGAGAATCCCGAATCTCTGACAACTTGTTTCTCAATTTGTACTCGATACTCTTTGAGACTGCCCAACTGTGTTTTTTTTTTGGTTGTCTTTCAGGAATATGGGTGTTTGATATCATTTGCGTATGTTGTGATGTGTAGCTGGTCATTTAAATTTCGTTTAAAACTATAAGTATTTTGGATTTTTTCCCAATGGAAAAGTTAAAGTACTATCAAGTATTAGTATAACATGATACGATACAAAATAATAGTAGCAGAAGACTTATAAATGACCTTCACTTGCCTGCCCTATGATTATTACTTCTATGACCAAGCCCTAAGATAGTTTACAAGTCCATTATTGTTTGTAGGATCAGTATAACAAAAATGATAGTGTGAAACTGCATTATATAATTTCACATTGACACTCTGTTCCCTAAAGTGGTCTACAGCCCACTTACTCGATTGAGAATTGGGAAGAAAGTTGTTTGGATTCTCTTCTCAATTCTCCTGTTTTCTGTCAAATAAATTTACCTTAAGTGGAGTCACTGTAACATTGATTTATAGTCCATAAGTATGAAAAAGATACTTCAGCAATACTTGCCCTGACAGACTTTAGAATTGTGTATAATTTTTGTGACAAACCAAACTGGATGCATCTGCTTATGCAGGACATAAAACTGTTGTTAATTTATCATGTGAAATTGCTATGTTGACACAACTGACTAATCTTAGTACATGTCCTGTAACTTATTTTGGTATCTATTTTCCCCTTTCCCCAGTAGCAATGGGAGTCACATTGGCTTATTTGTTATCATGTTGATTCCGGATGTTGGGCAACCTGTTATTGGCCTGACCGTAGTGTATTATCTTACTTGTCTGAAATTAATCAATGCGTCCAGTTTTATATAGTTGCTGAATAAAGATGGTCTCTAGCAGGAAAATGACAGTGATGGCGAAGATGGCAACGATGAGGAAGGTGAAGATGATCAAGACAACTAAAATTAAAATTAAAATTAAGAGAATGAAATGTTCTGCACTTTATTTACAAAATTTATAAAATGTTGTTCTTATATTCATCTATTATCTATATTATGGGCCAACATGGCTTTCTATGCCATTTATTAAATTACTTATATACCCCTATAATGTATAAATATATTAAAAATATTGTTACTAGCAAGAATTGAACCTATAACCTTTGGGTGCAAAGGTATTTTATGTTACCACCTCAACCACCCATTTGATAAAATTTTGAAGCTCATTTACCACATACTTAAATAACTCTTAATATGTGTATGTTATTTAAACTTTATTTTAAAACTCATCCATCCTTTTAAGACTATTTAGTAATGTACTTATTATGGACCAACATGGCTTTATATGCCATTTATTAAATTACTTATATACCCCTATAATGTATAAATATATTAAAATTATTGTTATTAGCAAGAATTGAACCCATGACCTTTGGATGCAAAGGTATTTTATGTTATCAACTCAACCATCGTGCTAGGAGCCCATTTGATAAAATTTTGAAGCTCATTTACCCCATACTTAAATAACTCTTAATATGTATATGTTATTTAAACTTTATTTTAAAACACATCCATCCATCCGGTATATATTATATTATAGAGTTAGTTGCACTTTGCATCCCCCAACTTTATTCCAATTTCAATTATGTATATGTAGTTTCATAAATTGCATTTTGCATCCACAAACTTTAAAATATAAATCGAATCATAACCCCTTATACGTTTTTTTATCAAAAATAATATTTTTTAACGAATATATTGACAAATGCGATATAAAATTATTACAGTGATGATATAAATTTTAGATTCTAAACATGTAACTAATTTTAAATCATAATTTAATATTATTTTATGACTATTAATCAATTATAATTTATTTATTAAAAAATTGAACTAATATATTTTCATTAAATAAAGTTGTGATTACTATGATATATGATACGTATAAAATCATTAAATATATTTGTACCATCTTAAAATATAGATTATATAATCGTTGCATAATTTGATATCGCATTTGTCAATACATTCGTTAAAGAAATATTATTTTTGATAGAAAACGTACAAGGGGTTGTGATTCGATCTATGATTTAAAGTTTGAGATGCAAAAAATAATATTAAATTATAATTGAAAAGTGTAAAATTAGTTACATGTTTAAAATCTAAAATTTACATCATCACTGCAATAATTTATATCGTATTTGTCAATATATTCGTTAAAAATAATATTATTTTTGATAATATATTCATTTTTCTTAATATACCATCAACCCCACTGATAATATATTGTAACATCCCGACTTTTCGGACTATTATTTCTAAATCAAAACTTAAATAAAATAGAATATTTAGTCGATAAATCTGGAATTCCCAGAAAGTCAAAGCAGGTCAAATTCAATAATTCAAATATATAAAATTAGAGGCGCAGCTCCACAATTTCAATTATCAGTATTTTGTATTTAACAAAAAGTATTCTAACGGCACGATAAATCTTATTCAATAAATTACATCAAATTAAGTAGCACGAAATTCACAGGTTCGCATTCATATTCTCAATAAGCTTTCAAAATGTACGAACCTAAAATATTTGAAAAGAGTGAGCTACATAGCTCAGCAAGTACCAGATTGACTTACAAATATTCTCAAAAATCAGCGGGCGTTTTAATAAAATATACTTTTTCAAAACAATAATAATTTTAAAAGTCATTGTGAAAAATGATCCAAACCAAAGTTTATAGAATTTAAAACAGAAACGAAATTTTTATAAATACCACAGTCTTGCTCTACGGCCACACTTTCCTAGTAACCGGTATCTTATTCTTATTCTTATACGCCACACTTTGCCAATGATCGGCATCTAAAGTTTAATAATTGTGCTCCCTTAATAGGTATCTAAAGTTGCGCACTTGTGCGCCTACTAAGGGTATCTAAGGGTAGTTCCAGAGATATAGCGTAAATTACGAACGAGTTCGATAACGTAGAGACCGGGTTTCAAAGATTCTCGGTTCTTATATCTTATATATTTCGAAACAATATTCTTATATCTTATACGAAATTCGAAAAACAGAGTATCAATATCTTTTCCGAAAATAAAAGTAAGTCAAAAAGTATTTACCTCAAAAGCGACCGAACACCAAAATTAAAGACGAACAAATCCTAAAATAATTTCAACAAAACATAAAACAATTAATCATTAATTTTAAATTAGTATTTCACGAAGGAGATAGATGCACAATTCGAAATAACACCTAATATAAAACTGTCCAAACCTCAAATCAAATATGGGTCTTGGTCCCTGACAATTGATTGTCAGGGACCATTTATTTAACAATCTGTTCCTGAACCGTTGGATCAACATTTCGACAGTCAGGATTAAAAAAAAAAATTATTACTCTGCGCATTTTTTCCGCGGAGCACTATTCCTCCGCGCGGAGCACTGTACCCGCTTCGTGATTATTTTCCGCGGAGCTTCAGTATGAGTTGTTGATTAGTGGAAACAGTGTGAGGTCTGAGGAGGTGAATCACATCTATATAATCTATATAAGGATACATTTGCCAAGTGTGATATTTTTCATATTTTACTCTCTTTTCTTGTCGGTGGATTATGGTCCTTAATTTAATTTTTTTGGTACTCCTGCTACGAATTAGATTAAATCGTTATATAAACAAGTGTAAAATAAATTTTATTCAAAATTTTGGTAGTCAGTTCGTGTGTATGACCAAATTAATAAGAGATGTTTTATTCAAAATTTTGGTAGTCGGTTCACGTGTAAGATCAAATTAATAAGAGTCGTTAGATTTTAAATAAATAGATGAGCACTGTTAAATTTAATATTAAGAAATGTATTTGATTAATAGTATGATTATATTTAAATACTAAAATGTTTATTTGATAATTTAAACCAATTATAATGGGTTGATAATTGATTTAAATTATAATCATACTATTAATCAAATACATTTCTTAATATTAAATTTAACAGTGCTCATCTATTTATTTAAAATCTAACGACTCTTATTAATTTGGTCATACACACGAACTGACTACCAAAATTTTGAATAAAATTTATTTTACACTTGTTTATATAACGATTTAATTTAATTCGTAGTAGGAGTACCAAAAAAATTAAATTAAGGACCATAATCCACCGACAAGAAAAGAGAGTAAAATATAAAAAATATCACACTTGGCAACTGTATCCTTATATAGATGTGATTCACCTCCTCAGACCTCACACTGTTTCCACTAATCAACAACTCATACTGAAGCTCCGCGGAAAATAATCGCGGAGCGGGTACAGTGCTCCGCGATAAATTTTCGCGGAGGAATAGTGCTCCGCGGAAAAAATGCGCGGAGTGATACTTTTTTTTTTAATCTTGACCGTCGAAATGTTAATCAAACGGTTCAGGAACAAATTGTTAAATAAATGGTCCCTGACAATTAATTATCCGGGACCAGGACCCATCAAATATTATGCAAAAGAAATCAAAAAGGAGTTAAATCCCGCTCACATGAAAACATGACCTGATAACTCGATAACATGCAAAGTACTAGCTGATTTGTACACTTATAAACTAATCACCATTCTTTTTACTTTTAATACATAATACTCCCTCCGTCCCACCGGATTCTATATATTGGGGATGAACACGGAAACCAACAAAATATATATAAAATGAGTAAAGTTAGATGAAAATTGGATAAAGTGGTGAGACCTATCAATATTTAATAATAGATTTGAGATAGTGAAGGAAAATAGTGGGTGTAATAGTGTTTTATATTATTATAGAATAGAGATAGTGAAAAAAAGTAGTGGGTGTAATAGTGTTTTATATTATTAAAAATTACTATTTTTGGAATGTATAGAAATGAGAGGGACATCTTAAAATAGAAACTGTATAGAAATATATGGGACAAAGGAAGTAACTAAGATGCAAATTACCTTCGGCTTTGGATCAGTTACAATGAAAAGCATAATTAATATTTAAAACGTTTTCTTTTAAACATACATTAACCAACAAAGATTAAATATAAAACTAATAATCATCAATTTAAAGTAACTAATTAAACTAAAAAAAACATGTAGAAGCCCATAAAATTAACATGGCAGAAGATTTTCACGAATATAAACATGACTATACAATAATTAAATGCGGACAAGACATACAAACACGTACATGTAGTTCATACTATCAGTTATTAATCATGGATTAATAGCAGTCATCTATGCCGCAAGTTGAAAAAGAAGAATACCGAAAACAGAAAGGTTGGGTGCTATCGTCTACGAAAACTGTACGAGTCTTTTCGATATTCTAATGGGTCTTAATATAGGTACACAAAACCCTAAAATTAGATTAGGTAATTATAGAACTTTCTTCTAAAATATTTAGGACCAATATTCAAAATAAAATATTATATTACACATAATTTACTTAAATAAAAAGATATTGATTCTATAAATTATATTCACGCTTTTTTCCACTTATAACTCGTATGAAAATAATTAAAATTTTCTAACTAAAATAATTATCTTAATAAAAATTACTTTAATATTTAATATCTAATTATAAAATAAGATAAAAATTACGGGGTTTTACATTCTTCCCTCCTTAAAAGAATTTGGTCCTCAAATTCTCAAAAGTAATAAAACAAGCATAATTGAAAAGAAATCGTACCTTAATTACGATAGTTGTCACGAATTGTAGTGAGCCGAAACACACGTCCATTACTCTTCTTATTGTCTATCCTTAGAGGTGGATTATGTGGGCACTTCGAAATCTTGAGTCCTACTTCTCCGTAGTGAAAATAGGCACCAGTATTCCATCGACCGTCTTTGTCTAAATGATTCTTATCGTATCTTGAACACTTCTCTCGATCACTTTGACCTCCAATCTGATCGTACACGTTTGGCTTCTTGAAGGGTCCTCTTTGACACGAAAATCCACCTGTTGGAGCGAACCGCTTCATGTTCCAGTTATATGTTGCCTTCTCAGATTCTGCCAAGCCTCTCTCGATCACTAAAGCCTTGTGGACCACAACCTTGTACATCTAAAGTTCAAACGATGTCATAAAGTTCCTAATATTGCTTCGAAATCACTCTTCCAATCGTCTGGCTCGGTCGTCTTCATCTGCTACCAAAGTCGGCATGTACTTTTTTAACTTCGCAAACTCTGCTTCGTATTCAGTGACTGTTCCTTTATCCATCTTGTCTTTAACCACAACACAACTTCTCATACTCATAAATAAACAAACTTTTAAATAAATAGTAAATGATCACATAGCACAAAAATCATATATGTCAATAGTCACAAAATAAGTACCATAAACTCAAAATAATTTACTAATTTAAAAGTCAAAATCAACATGAAAATCTACAGGAACCCATAATAGGAAATGCACTAGTCTCATACCTAGTACATTTCGAAGAACAATCTGCTCTGATACCAACTGTAACATCCCAACTTTTCGGACTATTATTTCTATATCAAAACTTAAATAAAATAAAAAATTTATTCGATAAATCCGAAATTCTCAGAAAGTCAAAGCAACGGTCAAATTCAATAATTCAAAAATATAAAATTAGAGGCGCAGCTCCACAATTTCAATAATCAGTATCTTGTACTTAACAAAAAGTATTCTAACGGCACGATAAATCTTATTCAATAAATTATATCAAATCAAGTAGCACGAAATTCACAGGTTCACATCCATATCCTCAATAAGCTTCCAAAATATACGAACCTGAAATATTTGAAAAGAGTGAGCTACATAGCTCAGCAAGCACCATATTGACTTACAAATATTCTCAAAAATCAGTGGGCTTTTTAATAAAACATATTTTTTCAAAACAATAATAATTTTAAAAGCCATTACGAAAAATGATCCAACCCAAAGTTGATATTTGAAAAATCCAGATTTTAAAATAGAAGTAGAAACAGAATTTAAAACAGAAACGAAATTCTTATAAATACCACAGTCTTGCTCTACGGCCACACTTTTCCAGTAGCCGGTATCTTATTCTTATTCTTATACGCTACACTTTGCCAGTGACCGGCATCTAAAGTTTAATAATTGCGTGCCCCTAATAGGTATCTAAAGTTGCACACTTGTGCGCCTACTAAGGGTATATAAGGCTAGTTCCGGAGTTATAGCGTAAATTATGAACGAGTTCGATAACGTAGAGACTGGGTTTCAAAGATTCTTGATTCTTATATCTTATACATTTCGAAACAATATTCTTATATCTTATACGAAATTCGAAAAACAGAGTATCAATATCTTTTCCGAAAATAAAATAAAGTCAAAAAGTACTTACCTCAAAAGCGACTGAATACCAAAATTAAAGACGAACAAATCCTAAAATAATTTTAACAAAACATAAAACAATTAATCATTAATTTTAAATTAGTATTTCACCAAGCACATAGATGCACAATTCGAAATAACACCTAATATAAAATTGTCCAGACCTCAAATCAAATATTATGCAAAAGAAATAAAAAAGGAGTTAAATCCCACTCACATGAAAACATGACCTGGTAACTCGTTAACATGCAAAGTACTAGCTGATTTGTACACTTACAAACTAATCACCATTCTTTTTAGAGTAAATAGCATTTTGTGTACCTAAACTATACAACTTCTGCATTTTGTGTACCTAAACTATCAATTGTGCACTTTGTGTACTTGAAGTATGCAAAAACAAACAATTTGTGTACTTTCGTTGTTTATTTATTCAAATGATGCCTTTTGTGTATCTTAACTATAAAAATTGAGCAATTTGTGTACTTGAAATTTGTTAATATAATTGATAACACATTTTTTCTATATATTTAATTATATGTATATTAATGGAATATCAAAAAATAAATACTTAAAAAATAATATGAGGTAAAAATATAACATAACTTGATATAATAGAAGTAAATAATATTAACTAATAATATTACTATTTTGACTTATTAAATACATTAAAAAAAATTATATACACGATTTTTACGAAATTTTAAAATTATATTTTGTAATTATATTAAATAATGTTTTAAATTTAGTTACAATTAAATTAAATAAAGAATTTTTTAGTATTTATCCTTAAATTTTTTAATCATACTTTATATGTTAATATAATTTATTTATTTTTTGAATAATAACTTTCTAAAAAAATTATTCAAAAAATAATTTTTTGTATATACATGCAAAGTTGAGATACACAAAGTGCACATATAAAGTTTATGTACACGAATTGATGATTTTTATATAGTTCAGGTACACAAAATGCACAATTGATACTATAGGTACACAAATTGCAGATTGTGCATACTTGAGGTACACAAAATGCATTTAACTCTTCTTTTTACTATTTTTTTTTTTTTGAAAAAATGCACTTGCATATATTAATCTTCTTCAGAAATAAGGTTACAAAGGATAAAATCCGGAGCAGTACCTAACCACTCTCTAGGACCTGTCATAGAATAAGCAGCTTGTGCCAACAAATGTGCTACTTTATTCGCAGATCTATGTTCAAAAACGACTAACACCTCTCTAAAGTGTTTAAGAATTTCTACACAATCATCGATAATTGTGTGAAAATTAGAATTTCCTCCATTGCTTTGCAATGCATCCACCACCAATTTTGCATCTAACTCAAAAATGCACCTGGTTGTCCGCCATTCTCGAATCCACAGCAACGTTTCTTTGAAGCTTATTGCCTCAGCCTCCCTAGGCTGCCACCCTCCTCTTATCTTAGCACTACGAGCTCGAAGGAAACGACCCCCATGATCACGTACCACACATCCCATCCCTATGTATTCCAACTGATCACAGCACGCAGCATCTACATTAATCTTAACCCACCCTTCCTGAGGCTTACTCCATCTGTTAGCACCGGTACCCTTCCGTCCTTGGCCACCTGCTATATTTTCCTGACTCCGTTGCCATTCCTGTAGCATACTTACCGCCATAGATCGAACTCCGAACACTGAGGTATTTTTCCTATTCCATACCCACAAATTCCGTCTCCACCAGATGCTCCAGCAGTACAGACTCACCATTACACATTCCTGTCGAGTACTTCTTCTGAAATAAGCCTTAAGAATTTGAAGAACAGTAGTATCCTCTCCTCCTGGCACTACCCCTTGCAACCCCACTGCAATCCATAATTCCTTTACAAAACAACACGTGAACAACGTATGAACTGCTGTCTCTGCACATATATGGCACCACGAACACACCTCATCTATATTCACTCTCCTCTTAACCAATTCCATACCTGTAGGTAACACATCTTTACATGCCCTCCAAACAAGATTAATAACCTTGCCAGGTAGCTTAAGTCCCCACAACTTCTTCCAAAAACCTCTCTCCCCATTTGTACTCTCACCTCGAAGCTTTCTATAACAACTCTTGACAGAAAACTCACCCTTATCTTCTAATAACCAATACCAAGAGTCTGCACGACTTCGCCCAGGGATAGGTATTCTTTGTATCAACAATCTATCTCGTTCATTAAAAATTTCATTCAGAATATCGTCCTCCCAGACATTACAATTATTATCCATAAGATTATGAACAACTATGTCTTTAAGTTCATCATGTACCTCACTCGTAGGATATCCATTTTCACCACATGGCAACCACGGTACCTTCCACACCCTAGTTGTTTTACCATCCCCAATCCTCCTCCTACAACTCTGCTTAACTACCTCTTGAGCTGCCATGATACTCCTCCACATGAACGAAGGATTTGTTCCTACTTCTGCCTCCAAAAAACTTGACTGAGCATAATATCTAGCCTTCATTAATGCCGTAACCAAAGGATTAGAGTTGTTGATCAGCCTCCAAGCTTGCTTAGCCAACATAGCAACATTAAACTCACTGAGTTTACGAAAACCCAACCCCCCCATCTCCTTCACCTCACACAACCTGTCCCACCTCATCCACTTAATACCTTTACCCTCTCTTCCTCCCCCCCACCAGTACGCATTCATAGTTTTTTCAATTTTGTCACAAATCTCACGAGGCAACAGCATCAAATTCATCCAAAATGTGGGTATGGACTGAGCTGCAGTTTTAATTAAACATACCTTCCCTGCCTTCGAAATATTTTGCACACTCCAGGATTGCAACTTCTGATCAACCCTATCCACCAGAAAATTAAAAACCCCACATCTATTCCTTCCTACTCTCATAGGTAAACCTAAATATTTACCCGGATCCTGCTTCTCTCCCACTCCCAACTGCACACACACTTCCTGCCGCACTTCAACTAACGTATTTGTTGAAAAGGTCACAGCTGACTTCTCATAATTAATCACCTGTCCAGAAATATGTGCATACCTCTGCAACACTCGCTTCATCGTTTGAGCCTCTACCTTTGTTGCTTTGAAAAAAAGATAACAATCATCTGCAAACAATAGATGACTAATTCTCGGTGCATTTCTAGCAACTTGACACCCATGTAACAAACCAGCTCGTTCATGTCTCCGAATAATAGCACTAAGGCCCTCTGCGCACATTATATAAATATACGGAGATATCGGGTCCCCTTGACGAATACCACGCTCCGGCATCACCCTTCCAAAAACTTCCCCATTGTGCAGAAAGCTATACCTCACTGATCTAATAAAATACATCACCCTATCAATCCATATATGATTAAATCCGAATTTCTGCATCATACTATTAATGAATCCCCATTCCAACCTGTCATACGCCTTAGCTACGTCAATTTTTAACCCCACAATACCACTTTTACCCTGAGTTTTCCTTTTCATAAAATGATTAATCTCAAAAGCAATAAGCGCATTATCCGTCAATAATCTTCCTTCAATAAATGCACTTTGTTTGTCCGATATGATAGATCCTAAACAGCCCTTTAACCTATTCGACAAAACTTTCGACAATATTCGAACAAGTACATTGCATAAAGATATGGGTCGCAAATCTCCCATAACTTGTGGTTTTTTAGCTTTAGGTATCAAGCACACCAAAGCATCGTTCACACCCTCAGGTAAACATCCAGTTTGCATAAATTGACGACAAAACGTAACCACATCAACCTGTATAATGTCCCAGAAAGCTTGATAGAACGCGGGATTGAAACCATCTGGTCCTCCAGCCTTATCAGCATGCATCGAAAACACTGCATTTTTCACCTCATCGACTGTAATATCAGTCATAAGTTCCTCATTATCCGCATCAGAAATTTGATTAACCTGCTCATTATCTGATAACCTTCCATCCGTATTCACTGTTTTGAACAAATTAGTGAAATAACTCTCAATGACCTTTTGAATCCCAGCGCTTGTTTCTTGCCATTCCCCATCCGCATTCTTTATTCGCTCCAAACTATTATTCTTCCTCCTTGTAGAAGCATATCGATGAAAGAAACGCGTATTCCTATCCCCTTCTCGTAGCCAGTGCTGCTTGGCCCGCTGTTTCCAGTAAATCTCTTGCTTCTCTAATAATTTCATATACTCCCACCTGACCTTGTTATACCTCTGAACCCCATAAGTATCCCTCCTTGACCTAAGCTTCCTTAACGAAACCATGCAAGTCTGAATCTGCTGCTTATAGTTCCTACTAACTCCACCCCCCCATTCCTTCAATCTATCTCCACAAACCATAATTTTTTCCACAATATCCAACCCCCCAGCTCTCTCCCATTCGAATTTAACAATATTTCTGCAATCTTTTTCCCTTAACCACACATTCTCAAACCTAAATCGATAACTTCTGGGCACATAAATTCTTTTGTTTAACTCAATATGCAACGGCAAGTGATCAGATGTAGCCACGTCTAACACTTTAACTTCTGCTAACGGAAACAATTCCTTCCAATCATTATTAGCCACACCTCTATCTAATCTTTCTTGAACCCAATTATGCTGCCCCCTAGATCTTTCCCAAGTAAACTGTTCCCCAACAAAACCAAGGTCCATAAGTCCACACTCCTGTAACGTATCCGCAAAACCATTCAACAAACTAACTGGATGAGTTCGCCCTCCTCTTTTCTCATGAGTATGTACCATATCATTAAAGTCACCAAACACACACCAAGGTAATCCTGACCTACCTGCCAACATCTTCAACATATCCCACGATTCCCTCCTGCGACTACGTTCCGGACAACCATAAAACCCCGTGTAGCGCCATCTACCCACCTGATCATTCTCCACTTCAAAATCAATAAAATTTCTCCTAGCTTCCACCACTCGAACTCCACCTTCATTCTTCCAAATTAAAGCTAAGCCCCCACTATGTCCCTGAACATCCACAGCTACATACCCTGAAAAATGAATGCTTTGACATAGCTCCTTTATTTTATTCTGCTTTACTAATGTCTCTGAAAGAAAAATTATACTAGGTTTTTTTTGTTGGGTAATTTCTTTAATATAACGAATTGTACGCGGTTTACCCAACCCACGACAATTCCAGGCTAACACACTCATTGGCTTAGGCGGGCCTGGTCTCCAGGTCCCGCCTCTAATCCGTTTTTTGGCCCACTTACACTCTCCTTAATATTCGACATATTTTCCACAATTATTCCCTCATTTTTTTCCATCTCAATCCTTTTCCTTTTAGCCTCAATAACTACCACATCAGTTATCCCCGTATCATGCGTGATCTCCATCATATCCGTATTATTTAAATTTTGAACTCCACTCTGATTACCGCCATCCCTTATCTCCCGATTAGTAACCCTAATTGCATCAATACTTCCTGAAATCTCGCTAACAACCCCCCCCCCCCCACTTTCCTTGAATTTCGCCACCATCTCTCCACCATGACCACTGTCTGTCATCCCTGTACTATTTTCCGTTCGCCATGCCTGACCTCCGTCCATTCCATTCTTTAACCATTTAGACCCAACATTCGTTATCTTCACATTCTTATTCGGAGCTCTAAGCCACACTCCATAAGCCCTTTCCACAATCTTACCCGGATTTGCATATACCACATTACAATCCCTATCCGAATGACCCAGCAACCCACAAACAAAACAAAACATACTTAAGCGTTCATACTTAAAATTAATCCAATTCCACATACCTCCCTCCCGTTTCAACTTCATTCTTCTTTTCAAAGGCTTATTAATATCCATTGTAACTCGAATCCTTACATATTGCTTCCATACTCCATTATTATTCATTGTGTCCGCCTTCAGAAATGTGCCTACAGAATCACCAATTGACTGTATAATTCTCCCTGTTATCATTCCTTGCGGTAGATCATACACCTGCACCCAGATATCCATCTTATCTAACAACACCGTACTGGGGTCCTCTGCTCCCTCCACCTTATGAAATAATAACAAGCTTTGTTCAAATGTCCATGGGCCTCCTTCAATCACTTTCTGCATATCCAACACATGAAAGAACACGAACGAATAACGTTGACCACCTATATCATGTATTTCTACTCCCTCCTTTGGACGCCATAAAGCAGCCATCACATTCTGCATCGCCTGAAAATTGATGTTTTTGTCCGTCAGAAATCGCCCCACTAAAACAAATGTTTGCCTTACTGGACTCCCCTCTTCCGCCCCTACGAGAACTCCTCCTTCCTCCTCTTCCTCCAATGATAAATTCGCATACATTTCCTCCAAAGAACGATGTGATGATGCCATACTGCTAACTCAAATGAATTACCCGCTCGAACCAAATTTAAAATACTTGCAATTCAATAATACTTGTCACATAGACAAGACTAAAACTTGCAATATATGCAAGACATAAAAACAAGAACTCTTAATTGATATCCAAAGCGCTCTTTATAGGTGTGTGTATTACTTGTTCATCTTAATCCATAAACCTGCGTGTTTCTGTTTTGTTGTTGATGTTTTTAATTGCAAGGGGTTGACATGTTCAACTTGATCACGTTAAATGACAAAGAAAGTTGGAATGAAAGACATGGTACTAAAAGAATTCTTCTTTTTACTATTAATACATAATAACTAAGATGAAAATTACCTTCGGCTTTGGATCTTCGGCTTTGGATCGGTTACAATGAAAAGCATAATTAATATTTAAAACGTTTTCTTTTAAACAAACATTAACCAACAAAGATCAAATATAAAACTAATAATCATCAATTTAAAGTAACTAACTAAACTAAAAAAAACATGTAGAAGTCCATAAAATTAACATGGTAGAAGATTTTCACGAATATAAACATGAGTATACAATAATTAAATGCGGACAAGACATACAAACATGAACATGTAGTTCATAAAATCAATTATTAATCATGGATTAATAGCAATCATGTATGCCGCAAGTTGAAAAAGAAGAATACCGAAAACAGAGACGTACCTTTTGTTGGCTGCTATCCGCTACGAAGACTGTACAAGTCTTTTCGATATTCTAATGGGTCCTAATATAGGTACACAAAACCCTAAAATTAGATTATGTAATTGTAGAACTTGCTTCTAAAATATTTAGGATCAATATTCAAAATAAATTATTATATTACAAATAACTTACTTAAATAAAAAAGATATTGATTCTATAAATTATATTCACGCTTCTTTCCACTTATAACAAATCTTATCCCAAATTAAATAACTCGTATGAAAATAATTAAAATTTTCTAACTAAAATAATTATCTTAATAAAAATTTGGTACAAAAAATTGTTACCAAATGACATGGCAACTCCTGATTCGTTAGAATAATAAATGGACCCCCTGCATTCACACCAACAACACCAATTAAAATATTTCAAACTGCCACATCACTCATGCCATGTCATTTGGTAACAATTTTTTGTACCAATTTTTATGCCTCTAACACTACTCTTAAATAATATCTGAAGTTTGGACTTTGGAGGCAATGTATTTTCCATGGTCGTCCTTTCTTACAAGACCTTTTCCCATTTTGTGGCTTGCAAATATTTGGAGACTAGTCATTTTTGGACTGCATGTGCATGTAGGGGTTACGTACACGCATCATGATGGCTTGAAATAGGAAAATTTATTTAGTATTTTCTTTCAAATATTTATTATGTCCAAATTATAACTCATTTGATCCATTTTAAAGACCAACTCAACGTTCTTATGCAATGAATTCGATAGCATGAGTTTTATTTCATATATTTAAAATACAATTTAGCATTTCAAAAATTAAGGTTGTATTTCAAAATTTCGACGACGGGATTGATTGATGACAAGTTTAATTTTCTGTGGAGGTTATAAATGGGACACACATGAGTACGATGACTAGACCCAAAAAAATCAGAAATTTCTCGTACTGAGAACGACCCAACAAAACAGAGAAACGTTAAAAAACAAAAGTTGCTGGCGTACAAACCAATCGAACCTGAAAATCAAGATTTTTAAAAGAAAACCATAATATTATCTCAACTGCGTGTCACATTTTAGGAGCTTGGGAATTCTATCATACTCCGTACGTCCCAAATTGTTTGGACCTCTGACTTTTTCACGCATTTCAATGCGCTCGGTTGAGGTACTTATAAATAATATTTTTTAAATTTTTTCGATTTGTATAAAAATATAAAGTCAATATTTTTATACAAAACAAGAAATTCAAAAAAATATTATTTATTAGTACTCCAATCAAACTCATTGAAATTAATGCGTGTAAAAAGAAATGGGTCATTCTTTTTTGGGACGGAGGGAGTAACACGTCAACATTCACTTTCACTAAACTTATATGCATGCTCTCATCATCTCTCCCAGAAAAACCAAAAACAAAGTACGCCAATGACTATTATTCCCACAGTAGATCTCTCTCCATTCATCACCGCAACTGAATATCCCAAGTTGCATACTAAAGATTTTGGACACACTAATGGACATGTTGATAAAAATAGTATAAGCATTAGCAAGAAGGTGGTGAAAGATGAAATTAGCAAAGCATGCAGAGAATATGGTTTTTTTCAAATAGTTAACCATGGTATACCAGTGGAGCTTCTGAACAGCTCGCTTCAACTTGCCAAGACATTTTTCGAGTACCCTGAAGAGGAGAAGATTAAGTGTGTAGCTGGTCCAGATGTTCCTAAGCCTGCCGGGTTTAGTAAGCAACCGGATCATTCGCCTGATAAGAACGAGTACTTGTCCATCTTTGAAGCTGGTTCTCCTCATAATGTGCTCCCTCAAAATCCACCTGAATTCAAGTAAGAAAATATACTATTTAGGATCAATTTTATGTCTACTTGTGTTTTATGTAATTTGGAAAGGATTTATTTACTTACTAAACGGTTGCAAGTAAACAATAATAACGATTACTAGAGGAGGAGTGATATTTCTTTTAAAACGATAATTCGATGTATTTCATCGTTTGTGAGAAGCTTTTGAAGAAACTGGTCTAATATATTTGGTCTTGAATTAAAAACCAAACTGAGGATCTGATTACCGAAAGTTACTTATTACATGATCAATTCTCTGAATACCTTGAGTTTTAATTACATTAACAATTTAACATCCTCTTAACTCAAAAGTCCGAAAAGGGTAAAAGAGCAGATCACCATGGCAAACCCACCAAGGGACAAAGAAAAAGGTATCCAAAATCCATATTGGTAATTTTGAGAATACTGAGGTTCTGAGGATTTGAACACTAATTAAGATTGACTAATCTGCAAAATACAACCCTTTGGTTCGGCCCAAAATCACTTTAGTATACATATTTTTGGTAATTGCATATTGCATCCCTACACATGTTTTGACGCAGGGGTAGTTTAGTAAATTAACAATGACTTAATTACTTTTGACACTTAAAGTATGACATATCGTATACATGAATTCTTAAAGAAAAAGATCACAGATTTTTGCCCCAGGACAATAAAAATTATACAATTCAATCCTTTTATTTAAAGTCATACAATTGTTTAAATTTTTTGACCATTTATACGATATTTGTTGGGAAAATTTTAAGAACGAAAGTTGTAGAGAACAAAACGATTGTTTTGAAACAATAAGGCTCGTTAGAAACAGAATTATAATGAATTAATAATCAGATAAAATGTACGTGGAATGAATTTGCAAACTGAATTATTTTTTTTATTATTTCGAGAATAGTTCGAAACTTAATACGAGGAAACACCATGAACGAACGTTATGAGCAATTTAAAGGGTTTTTTGAATAATCAAAAATCTTCGAAATCCGATATGAATTGAATTTACTACGAATTTTACAAAATTTCTAACATTTCAAATGTCAACACAAATTTTAAATTTTGCTGCAAATTTTAAATTTCGGAGATTACATCATCCTCAATTTTTTATAAAATAATCTATGTTAACTGTTTTTTATTTTAATATATTTAAAAATTCTAAAAATAATGTAGGAAGATGATATTAGTAAATTGGTTAAACTGTACAATTTTAAAGTTCTGGGGCAAAAATGTATGATCTTTTTCTTTAAGGGTTCATGCGTACCATATGTCATACTTTAGAGGTCAAAATGTAATTAAGAATTGTTAATTTATGAAATTACCCCTGAGTTATTTAACAGTAACGGTAAAAATCGATGAAAGTGGTGCATAGTGCAGCGCCAAAACATGTGTAGAAATGTAATTTACAATTAACAAAAGTATGTATACTAAAATGACTTTGAACCAAATCAAAAAGGTGCATTTTGCAGATTAGTCATTAAGTTTCAGTACTGATGATCATCTCTCCCAATTATTAAGTACTCAATTCAATACAAATATTCGTTTATTCGATTCTAATTTTTTTTGCTCTTGCTCGACATAAGTTTATTTGATCAGCTTGTCATAAACAAAATATAAAGAGCCGTGCTAGAGGCACAAAATTTGGTACAAAAATTTGTTACCCGGCATAGGTGATTTGGCAATTTGGAATGTTTTGATTGGTGTTATTGGTGTGAATGCAGGGGTACACTTATTATTACAACGAATCAAGAATTGCTATGTGTATTTGGAAAGAATTTTGGGAACAAATTTTGTACCTCTAGCATTTTCCAAATATAAAAGCTAGCATATTGACTCTGTATTTAAAATTTTAACTTGTTTTTAAACCATGATTTCTTGTTTGTTGAGTATCAGTTTCTTTGTTATATTTCCTGATCTTCACTGCAAAATAAAAGTAGCATATTCTATCAATCCGAGATTGTAGTTGGCAATTCCTTTCCTTATCTTCTGCATCTATAGAACAGAATTTGTGGAGTTGTGTGCCTAGATATATCTGAATTGTTTTATTGACAGGGGAGCATTGGAGGACATTTTTGCTCGATACAGCAACTTAGCTTTCCTCGTACAGAATATTATAAATGAGTGTTTGGAACTGCCCCCAGATTTCCTGAAAAATTACAATAACATCAGGAACTCTGACTTTTTAGTGTCGTTGTACTACTTACCAGAGTCTGATGTTGGAAACTCTGGGAAATCAGAACACGAGGATGGAAATGTAGTGACCTTTGTGTTACAGGATGATATTGGGGGTCTAGAAGTACTCCATAATGGTGAATGGATCCCGATACCTCCAGCTCCAGGCACATTGGTAGTGAATGTAGGTGATGTGATTCAGGTACGCAATCTTTCAACATATGATGAACCTCAGACTGCTCTAGTTTCGAAATATTAGTACAGAAATCATCTGCTAAGATAAGCACCAGAGAGATTGTTGTGCTCTGTCTTTTCATATCTGCATACCATCTTCATCTAACATTCTTTTTTCTTACAATTGCCATGTTGAATGGGGAAAGGTATTGAGCAACAACAAATTTAAGAGTGCAACACACAGGGTGGTGAGACCAAAAGGAACAACGAGAAATTCATATGCATTTTTTTCCAATTTGGACGGGGACAAGTGGGTAGAGCCATTGCCACAATTTACTACAGAGATCGGTGAGCCACCACAATACAGAGGATTCTATTACAAAGATTATGTCAAGGCCAGGGTAATGGACAGGATAAATCCCCCTGCTAGATTGGAAGATCGTTTCTGCATTAAGCATTATGCAGTTTCCACATCAGGAGGAGTGTAGTAATTGTTACAAATAGGTCAGTAAAGCTGTTGTGGCACCTTAATTATAATCATAAATTTGAAGTTAAAAGTTTATAGAGTTGCACCTGTAATAATTTGCAAAATTCGCGTATTTGACAGGCCAGACTTTTCGAAATATTAATTATAAATATAAAACTTAAATAAAGTGCTGAGCGGTATGAAGTATGATAGTGATATTTTTTTTTTTTTTTGAAAAACATGATAGTGATATTTTTAATTACTAGCTTATAGCCGGCACAATTTTTTTTAATATTTTTTAATATATTAATTCATAATTTTATTAATATTCATATTCTTTTTAAAATTTTAATTTTATTAATATTAATAATTCTAAAATATATTTTTTTAAAATATATTGTTGACGAATTTCAAATCTTGACATTTTACAAAAACAATTTATATATTAACGTATAAAATATTACTTTACATTATATTAAACCGTTCTGATCTATTTATTTTAAGATCCAAAAATACTTACATTTTTGTAGTATTATCGTCCTTTAACGACCAAAACTCTAGACTTTTTTTAAATATATTTCGAGATAAAAATATTAATGTTTATATTTGATAAATCGTTGATGGAGTTCGAACACCTTACAATTATCATCTATTTATTTTAAAATTGAAATATTCTTTTTTTTTTTGCTGTTGTACCAAAATTATGGATAAAATATATTTCCTCTATCCTAGCATATTGTCAACATTTTCCTTTTAAGATATCCCATCTAATTATTAAAATTTCATAAAATAATATATTTTTCTTCATTAATTTTAGCAAGTTCCACAAACTTACCCACTTTTTCTTCCCATTTCTTCCTATTTCTTAATTTTTGTTCCTTCGTCCAAATGTTAACAATTGGGTGAGACGGAGGGAGTGTAAGAATATATTTTTGGATAAATTACTTCGTGTTGCATTTACCCTGTGCAAAAGTCATATATTTTATGTGTATTTATTCAAATTTATATTATTCAAATTTTTAATTCTTTGTGAATTTTTGAAATATGTAATATTAATATTGATATGGTCAGAAAAGTAATTATATAAAGATAATTGACAAGTCAATGGAAAGGCCGATATTTAAGGCCCGACACCCTAATTATTCATTAATTTCGTAATTAATGAATAGGAAAAATATACATCTCATAAAAAGAGTCCAAAATATGGTAAATTCATCAAAGAAGGATCCGGAATCCCAATTAAAGGCAATTAATGAGTCATAGCCTTTATCAACAAGGAAACGAATTCTCCAGCAAGAAATACAATGTTTATCCAATATCAAAAAGGAGACTTATTCGCTAAGACTCCTAAACATACCATAAATACTGGGCTCTAGACGTCTATATAAGGACCATGATCCTACAATCAGAACTACGTTTTGGGCACAGCTCCATACGTCACAACGTCTCGAAGGTGCAACAAGCCACAAAGGCACCCCTAGAACTACGTTTTAGACTTCATCCTCGAATAAGGACATACAAGTCACTACGTCCTTGGTGTGCCCCTGCCGCTATAGCCCTGAGGGCAACACCAAGAACTACATCTTTGGCTTGATTCTCAATAACGAATTGAGATACGTAGGCATCTTGTGAGGACCGATTTAGTCTCGAAACACAAGTGCAGCCATAAAAGCTCGAAGCTCATTAAACCCTCGCATTAAATTCGTAAGCTCAGATTTTATTCCACAACATTTGGCGCCGTCTGTGGGAACACAACATCAACCATGGCAAACACACGAAGAACAATTCACGATCCTCAAACTTCTGATGGACTTCCTCTTACCTCTGCAACGGAGGCTCAAGGAAGCCAACCACCGCCAATCACTGGTGCTGAAGGGACGGATATCCCCATCACTACCACTCAAGGACCAGAAGTCCCGATTACTACTGAAGGGACGAATCCCCTACAAATGGTTGTTCATGGACCAAATCCACAAGAGACCGTTCACCAGCAACCAATCACAACCTCTTCACTGCTCGCAAACGCCCCACGTGGCCTTCAACTTCACACCACGGATCTCCCCCAATACACGACTCAAACTCTCGGTATGCCAACCTATGGTATGCCTCCTCGACCCCCGGTGGGCAGTAGCGGTGCCAACCCCATCTATCACGAAGCCTATGTGCCCCCATATATTCAAGGTCTGGGACCCCAAAATCAGCAAACTCGACAGACCCCTCTTATCCAAGACTACTCGGGTCCTTACACTGAGGAGGAAAATTACTCAACTGGAGATGAGAGGGATGTTGCCCCAAGAAGGAGGCGTTCTTCCCAAACTAATCGGGAACAACCCCAAACCACCAAGGAAAAAATAACGACCCATGAAGCAGAGACTGCAAGGCTCAAGAAGCTACTGGCCGAAGAAGAAGCCGCAAGGACACAAAACCAAGGAACGGGAGGAGTCCCCATAATCAACTTGAATCCAGCACCTAGAAGAAGCAAGAGGGCTGAGCCCCCAAGAGGTGATCCCACTGTTTTATTACCCCTAGGAGATCCTGATGATCCAACACCGCCCTTCACTCAAGACATCATGAAAGCCAACATCTCCAGGAAATTTAAGATGCCAACGATTAAGGCTTATGATGGAACGGGAGATCCCGCAAATCATGTGAGAACCTTCTCCAACGCACTGCTGTTGCAGCCAACCAATGATGCGGTTAAGTGCCGAGCGTTTCCACAAACCCTAGCGGGTATGGCACAACGTTGGTACAGCCGTTTGCCTCCCAATTCTATTGGATCCTTCAAGGAATTAAGCAAGGCGTTCATCAACCAATTCGTAAGTGGAAGAGTACATGAGAAAAGCTCTGCATCGCTCATGGGAATTAAATAAGGAAAGAATGAAGCCTTGAGAGATTACATTAACCGATTCACTCGTGAGGCTCTGAAAGTCCCAGACTTGGAGGACAAAGTAGCTATGATAGCCCTACAACAAGGAACTACTGATGATCACTTCAGGAGATCATTGGCAAAACATCCACCCGAGAGCATGTTAAAGCTCCAAGATAGAGCCGACAAATACATCAAAGCAGAAGAAAGCATGAGGAAATATGAACCCACTACTGGCGATAGTGGAAACCAAAAGAAAAGGAAGGAAACCCAAGAGTATGATGTTAGGGAAAAGTTTCCTAGAACGTCAAAGAGATCTGATTCTCCACCAAAAAAGAGCAAATTTGGCCCAAAATTTACAGAGTATGCAAGGTTGAATACTCCCAGGAGTCAGATTCTGATGGAGATAGCAAAGGAAGAGGATCTCAAATGGCTAAAGACAATGAGGGCTAACCTGTCCAAGTGAAATCAAAACCAATTTTGTCGGTTCCACAAAGAAGTTGGTCATGACACCGACGATTGTAGGCAACTGAAAGATGAGATTGAGTTTCTGATACGAAGAGGAAAACTCAGTAAATTTACCAAGGAAGGTAATCAAGGAAGTCATAGGGGAAACTATGAAAGAAAGGATTATGACAGAAGGGACAACGACCAAGATCGTAACCCTAAGCCCCGAGGTCCAGTCATCAATATGATATTTGGAGGACCAACTACTGCTGGGTCCTCTCGAAACTCAAGAAAAGCTTATGCCCGAGAGGTAATGACTGTGGTTGGAGAAGCACCGAAGCGTGCCAGAACAGAAGTGTCAACTGGTTTTGACGATTCTGACTTGGAAGGGGTGAAATTTCCCCACGATGATCCTCTTGTTATCATACCTGTGATAGGCAATTCTGAAACAAAGAGAGTTCTAGTGGACAATGGGGGCTTCAGTGGACATCTTGTTCCACGATGCCTTTATCAAGATGGGTTACACTGATTCTCAGTTGACACCCTCGAATATGCCCATATATGGGTTTAATGGAGTGGAATCAAAGGTGGAAGGCACTATCCAACTCCCAATGACTATGGGACAAGGGATGAATACATCTACTCAAATGCTAAACTTTGTAGTCATAAAGGCAACTTCAACCTACAACGCGATCCTTGGAAGGACTGGTCTTCATGCGTTTAAGGTCGTTGCCTCATCTTATCATCTGAAAGTCAAGTTCCCAACTAGGAATGGAATTGGAGAAGAGAGGGGAGACCAAAAGATGGCTAGAAGTTGTTATGTAGCCGCGTTAAGGCCTGATGGAATCGGGGGGCAGGTTCTCCCCATTGAAGACATGAATACAAGCGACAATGAGGACAGAAGAGGGAAACCAGCCGAGGACTTGGTCCTAATTCCCTTAGTCCCAGGTGAGCCAGAGAATGTGACTTATGTTGGGGCACTACTGACCGAACCATTGAAAAACAAACTCACGACTTTTCTTCAAGAGAACAATGACGTTTTTGCTTGGACAGCGGCCGACATGCCAGGGATTGATCCCCAATTAATAACTCACAAACTGAATGTGGATCCTGAAAGGAAGACGGTAAAACAGAAAAAGAGAAATTTTGCTCCAGAGAGGCTTGAAGCCATTAAGCAGGAAGTTGATAAACTTCTGGAAGCCGGGTTCATTGAGGAAATTCAATTCCCAGAATGGTTGGCTAACCCAGTGATGGTCAAAAAAGCCAACGGGAAATGGAGGATGTGCGTCGACTTCACCGACTTGAATGATGCATGTCCTAAGGATTGTTTTCCCTTACCAAGGATTGATGCTCTAATAGATGCAACAGCTGGGCACGAGATGCTAAGTTTCATGGATGGCTTCAGCGGATACAACCAAATCAAGATGCACAAAGATGACATCTCCAAGGTATCATTTATCACTGACTTTGGTGTTTTCTGTTACTTAGTCATGGCATTTGGACTTAAGAATGCAGGGGCAACCTACCAAAGATTGGTGAACAAAATTTTTGAACACCTAATTGGAAAAACCATGGAGGTCTACGTAGATGACATGATAGTCAAGAGCCTCGATAAGGCCGATCACATTGAGCACCTCCGAGAGGCATTTGAAGTGCTAAGGCACCACAAGATGATGTTAAATCCAGCTAAATGTGCCTTTGGTGTAGGCTCGGGAAAGTTTTTAGGCCTGATGGTTTCCAAGAGAGGAATCGAGGCTAATCCCGACAAAATCAAAGCAATTCTAGACATGGAACCACCACGGACTATTAAGGAAGTCCAGAAACTAACTGGAAGAGTGGCAGCATTGGGAAGATTTATCTCCAAGTCAGGAGAGAAGTGCTTATCTTTCTTCAAAGCACTCAAGAACGTGAAAAATTTTGAATGGACAACGGAGAGCCAAGAGGCCTTTGAGGCCCTGAAGAAATACATGGCTAAGGCACCACTGTTGGCAAAGCCCAAGCCAGGGGAAATTCTCTATTTGTACTTGGCGGTTTCTAGCACAGCCCTTAGAGCCGTTTTGGTAAAAGAAGAATTGAAGGTTCAGAAACCCATCTACTATGTGAGTAAGATTCTACATGGGGCAAAAATAAACTACTCAACGATTGAGAAGTTTGCCTTAGCCTTGGTAATGGCCTCAAGAAAGCTACGCCCGTACTTCCAGGCTCACAAAATAGAGGTCTTGACTGATCAACCTCTAAGAAACATCTTGCATAGCCCTCAAGTTAGTGGAAGGTTGATCAAATGGGCCATTGAATTGGGCGAATTTGACATCAAGTATAAGCCTCGAACGGCCATAAAAACTCAAGCACTTGTTGACTTCATGGTTGAATGTACCATTGACAACCAAGAAGTCGGGGGCAAGAAGTAATAGTGGAGGATGAGAAAGATCAAGAGATGGATTTCAAAGAATATTGGGTGCTCTATTTTGATGGAGCATCAAAAACAAAATCAAGTGGAGCCGGTTTAGTGCTACAAAGTCCTGATGGATTCCTCATAGAGTATGCACTAAAACTTGACTTCCCAACGACAAACAATGAGGCCGAGTATGAAGCTCTGATAGCTGGCTTAGGGCTGGCTGGAGCCTTGAGAGTTAAAACTTTGAAAGTATGTGGAGATTCGAGGCTAGTGGTTTCCCAAGTAAATGGGGAATTTGAGGCCAGAGATGAAGTCATGGCCAAGTATTTGAAACTTGTCAAGGCCATCATGACTCAGTTCGACGAATGCTATGTAGAGCACATTCCAAGGGAAGAAAACATGAAGGCTGATGCCTTGTCTAAATTTGCTTCTTCTGAAATTGAAAACTATGCAGGGAGTGTATACTTCCAAGTCCTGAGGACCCCAAGCATCAACGGAAAGTTGGTAGCACCCATTGATGTTGCTAGTTGTTGGATAGATCCCATCAAGGCTCATCTGGAAACTGGGTGGTTACCCAACGACATTTCAGAAGCACGAAAGCTGTATGTGAGAGCACTAAGGTATACCCTGATTGAGGGAATCCTATACAAGAAGTCTTTCATCGTTCCATATCTGAAATGTTTGAGACCTCAAGAGGCAGAATTGGCCCTGAAGAAAGTACATGAAGGAATTTGTGGGCAGCACTTGGGGGGCAGAGCCCTTGCCCATAAGATCACTCGTCTTGGTTTCTACTGGCCAAGCATGCTAGCAGATGCTAAAAGCTACGTGAAGAAATGTGAAAGGTGCCAGAAGCATGCACCAGTGGTTAGGCAACCACAAGAGATGTTGACATCCATAAACTCACCAATTCCATTTGCCATGTGGGGAATGGATATACTTGGACCTTTCCCAATGGCAAGTGCACAACGAAAGTTCTTGATAGTAGCAATCGACTACTTCACCAAGTGGATTGAGGCTAAGCCATTAGCCAAGATAACCACCAAGCAAGTGATGCATTTCTTCTGGGAAAATGTGATATGCAGATACGAGATTCCACGTATCTTGGTCACAGACAATGGAACTCAGTTTAACAATGATGAGTTTAAGAAATATTGTGATGAGAACGATATCAAGTTGCGCTTCACTTCTGTCGCCCATCCTCAAGCAAATGGGCAAGCTAAGGTTGCAAATCGAATTATCCTAGATGGACTGAAGAAAAGAGTTGAACGCTCCAGAAACACTTGGGTGGACGAATTGCTCCCCATACTATGGGCATATCGTACTACCTGCAAAGTCACCACTGGAGCTACCCCCTTTCTGTTGGCATATGGGGCAGAGGCAGTGGTTCCAGTGGAGATTACTCACACGTCTCCAAGAATTAAGGCTTTTGAGCCAGAAACAAATGAGGAAGGCTTGAGGATGGCCTTAGATTTGATTGATGAAGTTAGAGATGAGGCAAATGCCAAGATAGTTCAGCATCAGAAACGAGCATCTTTTTATTACAACCTAAGGGTTAAAGAGAGATTCTTTCGACAAGGAGATTTAGTCCTCCGAAATATTGAGGCATCCGGAGTTGGACAAAAAGGCAAGTTGGCCCCAAATTGGGAAGGACCATATCGCGTCAAGAACGTATTTGGTCGAGGCTCGTACAAGCTAGAAACCCTCGAAGGGCAAGGTGTCAAGGACTTGGCATGCCTCAAATTTGAAAGTCTATTATATTTAAAGTGTGTCCTGATTGGACTCACTACTAGGACAAATAGAAATAAGGTTCGATGAAATCATGAGCTTCCTAGAAAGCAAATGAAGGATTGAAACCCCAGAAACCTAAGACATTCAGTCCAAACCCCATAATTCGATATGCTCAATGAAAGGCTTGAAGCCAAAACAAGACGGTATAAGACATAAAAGGCTTATGCAAATGTCAAGTTAGCCTCGAATAAGGCAAAATCGTCGTAAATGTGTAGGTCGCTCCACACTTTACACCAAGACGATACTCGTGAAACACTAGTGTATATTAAAATCCCCAAAAAAGGGTAGTAAGTCCCAGGTAAGGGATAAAAAGACCCAAAGTCTCGAAAAAGACCGGTATAACTTCTATGAAATCCTAGTGCATTATCATAGACGTTGGGAAGCGCGGTTAGCCATTTTAAACCCAGAATCTTCAAAGAAAGCCCAAAATCTTCAAAGAATTCTTCAAAACTTTAAGTAAGAAACCCAGAAAACGATAAGATTCAACAGAAAATCTCGCCAGGAATCGCCTAGTGACTGGAAACCCAACCGGTTAAGGAAGGGCAACCGTCTATAGCCAGTTAAGGCCCACAAATCCATTTATGGATTATAGAGATTAAAACCCAAATAATTTGGGTCTCAGGCAAATTCGAAGCCCAAACAATAAAGGCCCAATAAGGCCCAAGGCTGGAATAATTTAAGTCCAATTAAAAATTGGGCTAGTTAAGGCCCAAGAAAAGAATGAAATTTGAAATATAGCCAAGGCAAAATCAAAGATTTAAGGTCGAAAAAACATTAAATCGAAATCGTACGACCGAGGTCGAAAACATATGGGAAAACGAGGTCGATTCCAACGACCTCGCTCCCAAATAAAGTCGAAAAATAATGAAATTGAGCTCGAAAAAACCTTAGAACGACATCGAAGGCTCGAAGTCAAAAATATACGAGGAATTGAGGTCGTATCCATCGATTTCGCACCAAAATAAGGCACAAAAATTAAAGATCTAATGTCGAAAAGACCCTGGATCGAGTTTGAAGGCTCGAGGTCGAAAATGGCCCAGAAAATGAGCTCGAGGCATTCGATGTCGCACCAATTTGAGGTCGAAAGTATGAGGGATCAAGGTCGAATGAACCAGGTCGAAAATGACCTGAAAATCCTGGTCGAAAAAGGCTGGATCGAGGTCGAACGACCGAGGTCGAAAATGACTGGTAAATCGAGGTCGAAACCATCGACCTGGGACCAATCGAGGTCGAAAAAAAGGCTGGATCGAGGTCGAAGGCTCGAGGTCGAAAAAGACTTAAAAATCGAGGTCGAAACCTTCGACCTCACTCCAGTCGAGGTCGAAATCCAGGTCGAAAATGACCTGTTTCCTGGTCGAATTTCAGGTCGAAAATGACCTGTTTCCTGGTCGAATTTGAGGTCGAAAAGGAGGTCAAAAATGACCTAATTTGAGGTCGAAAATGCCCTTAAAAATGGAAAATTTTGAGGAAAAACACGTTATAACTTCTACGAAAACACCAAGGAGATTTTCCCAGAAGTTGGGGGGCAAATGATATGGTCAGAAAAGTAATTATATAAAGATAATTGACAAGTCAATGGAAAGGCCGATATTTAAGGCCCGACACCCTAATTATTCATTAATTTCGTAATTAATGAATAGGGAAAATATACAGCTCATAAAAAGAGTCCAAAATATGGTAAATTCATCAAAGAAGGATCCGGAATCCCAATTAAAGGCAATTAATGAGTCATAGCCTTTATCAACAAGGAAACGAATTCTCCAGCAAGAAATACAATGTTTATCCAATATCAAAAAGGAGACTTATTCGCTAAGACTCCTAAACATACCATAAATACTGGGCTCTAGACGTCTATATAAGGACCCTGATCCTACAATCAGAACTACGTTTTGGGCACAGCTCCATACGTCACAACGCCTCGAAGGTGCAACAAGCCACAAAGGCACCCCTAGAACTACGTTTTAGACTTCATCCTCGAATAAGGACATACAAGTCACTACGTCCTTGGTGTGCCCCTGCCGCCATAGCCCCGAGGGCAACACCAAGAACTACGTCTTTGGCTTGATTCTCAATAACGAATTGAGATACGTAGGCATCTTGTGAGGACCGATTTAGTCTCGAAACACAAGTGCAGCCATAAAATCTCGAAGCTCATTAAACCCTCGCATTAAATTCGTAAGCTCAGATTTTATTCCACAACAAATATATTATTGAGGTGATTCGAAACTTAAATTTTTGTTATTATGTCATGAATATTATAATAAAGATCCCGACTCTTGAGATAGTAATTGATCATTTGAGTGTATTATATCAACTATCTAATTACTCAATTTTCTAATTTATAAATAAATAAAAATACATGTCAGGTAAATATTTAACAATAAATGATTAGATTTATTTGTTTACATTATTGTGATCATAGGAAAAGTATGCTGAGATTAACCTCATGATCTTTTTTCTCTATAAGTATTATATTTAAAATTATCGTTAATTAATATGAAACTCTCAATTTTTAATAATATTTAATATTATCCTTTTATATTTGTTATAAGTAAAATAAGATAATATAATTAGGATGAATCAAATTGTATGTCCTTTAAAAAAAGTGTTATGTTAATATTAATTAACTAAGTCGTTTTACTTGTAATTTCTATGGTAAAATTTGCAACATAAATTCATGTACATGATTTCTCTTGCGTCTCTCTTATGACATATAGTGCATGTGTATCATTGTTAGCCATGGTACATGAGAATTATATTGAGAATTTTAATTTTTACAAAGAGAATCCTATCTAATATAGAAAACCCAATTATATTTTGTTTATATTATCAAAATACACTTTTTAGTTTTTAAATATAATCATACTATTAATCAAATACACTTTTTAATTTTTAAATATAATCGTACTATTAATCAAGTATAGTTTTGAATATTAGATCTAACTATGCTCATCTATCATTTAATATCGAGAAAAGAGAATTACCAATTTTTACAAAGAGAATCCTATCTAATATAGAAAACCCAATTATATTTTGTTTAGATTATCAAAATACACTTTTTAGTTTTTAAATATAATCATACTATTAATCAAATACACTTTTTAATTTTTAAATATAATCGTACTATTAATCGAGTATAGTTTTGAATATTAGATCTAGCTATGCTCATCTATCATTTAATATCTAATGATCCTTATTAAGTTGGTTGTAAAATGATCGTACACGGACTATCAAAGTTTTGAATAAGATTCTCTTACAGTTATTATATATAAGATATAATTTATTTGATCGATATTTGACAAATAACATTATTTAAGGAAATACTTGCAGATACAATAATCATTGCTTTCACAAAATTGTTGTACTAATTCCCACCATACTATTTAACACAAATTCCCTTAGTCATCTCCGTTTCCTAGGCAATTTAGAGTAGGTAGGTTGCTTAAGACTTTTAATATTAGTAGCTTATTATAAGCCATGCAATACATGGTTTTTTTTTTTAAATTTATAGTTATGCTAATTCGTAATTTTATATGTTATTAGTTTTTAGATTTTATTTATTACGTTTCATACACTTTATACATTACTTATGTTGTGTTTTGAGTTCTAAAGATAAGATTTTACGGCCCAAAAAACTCACAAAATAATCTTTAATTTAGTGATGGTTTAACAAAAAAAAATTCAATTAAAACTACCTTGAAACTGAAGAAAAAATAAAATGACGAATTTTAATAATAGTTCTATTCAACTTAGAAATAGAATTAAAATAAATAAAATCTACTCAACTTAGAATTTGAACTTGCGAAATTTTATATTGAGAATTCTAGTCAAATTAGAAAATCTACTCATATTTAATTTATATCATTAAATAATTTTTTTTTAATATTAGATCTAATGCTTCTCATTCATCTATTTTAATATCAACGGTCCTTATTAATTTGGTGGCACATGACCAAAATTTTGGATAAGATCTATCTTACCCTTGTTATATATAAGTATTTAATTTTTAATATAATTCAACTAACAACCAAATATACTTTTTCATATTCGATCTAACGATTCTCATCTATTTATTTTAAAATCTAACAATTTTTATTATTTTGATGTGTAATAGTTGTAATAATTTTTAAATATAATTGTACTATTAATCAATTATAGTTTTTAATATTAGATCTGACTATTTTCATCAATCATTTAAGATCTAACGATCCTTATTAATTTGGTTTTAAAATGATTAGGGACCGAACTATCAAAGTTTTGAATAAGATTCTCCTATAGTTATTATATATAAGATATAATTTATTTGATCGAGATTTGAAAAATAACATTATTTAAGGAAATACTTGCAGATACAATAATTATTGCTTTCACAAAATTGTTGTAATAATTCCCACCATACTATTTAACACAAATTCTCTCAGTCATCTCCGTTACTATACTAACAACCAAATATACTTTTTCATATTCGATCTAACGATTCTCATCTATTTATTTTAAAATCCAACGATTTTTATTATTTTGATGTGTAATAGTTGTAATTACTTAAAATCCAATTGTAATGTTAATACTTCTACTTTTGACTTATATCCTTTTTAGATAATAATTTTAATTTTTATCTGATATAATCGTGATCGTTTATTTTTAAAAATATGTAACAGTTGAGATTGTTTTGACGGTACTGATGACCGTTTTGGATAAAATCTCACTTACGTTTATTATAAATAAATATTTAATTTAATGCAGAATGAGCCAGATATATTTGTAACATGTAAAAGTGAAAACATCATTTAGCGACATGCAACTTTAATTTTGTATGAATTTTAAAATTTTCTTATATTTAACATAATCGTTGATAACCGGTGCGAAGTATAGACCGAGATTAAAATATTAGTTAAAACTGGGATGAAACCAAAAAAATAAAATAAAATCAATAAATCTTTGAATTATGTAGTTATAGAGAATCAAACCGGGTGTCAAATCAAAGAAATTAAGTTAAATCAAATAAATAAATCTTGTTTAATCATGTAATTATAAAGAATCAAACCTGAATTTTGTTATAATCAAATTTGATATTTTGGTATTATTAATAAATAATAACTACCTAGGAAACTGGGGCCCTCTTCTCTTACTACATAGGAGTATAGAGATGTTCAAAAAGTCCGAAGCCCGAAATCCGTCCCGGTCCGATCCGGAAAAAAGCCCGAAAAGCCCGGCCTAAAAAAAGCCCGGCCCGGTTCGGCCCGGCCCGAAGGCCTTAAACAGGCCTACTATTTTTCGTCAAGACCGGCCCGACCCGAAGCCCGAAAAGGCCGGTTAAAAGCCCGGATAAATCCCGGGCTTTCAAAAGCCCGGATAAAAGCCCGGTTCGGCCCGGATAAAAGCCCGGTTCGGCCCGGATAAAAGCCCGGGCTTTTTGATAGATCCAGATAAAAACTTGATTTTTTATAGATAAAATCTGAAAATTTATAATATTTTAAATAAATTTTAAGAATATTAAACTTAGTAATATAGGGAATATGAAGAATAATGAGGCTAAGAAGAATCAACAATTTGCAGGACAAACCTTTTTTTCAAGAAAATTTATTGAGTGTAGTGTATGTGCTTCTTGAAATGGTCATGTACCAGGAGATTTGTATGGCTCACGACCAGGTTAAGTTCAATAACGCATATTATGTGTAGAATGTACTTGAGTTGCACTCATGTTTTATGATAAAACATTATGCTAGTAGTTTTTTAGTAATAGCTATCGTGATATCTCTTGTTATGTTTTCTGAATTTTAATAGTTGAGAAGTGTAGCTCTTTTAGGGTCGTTTTTTCTATATTTTAATATATTAAATTTGCAAAAAAAAAAAAAATTTATTTATATATAAATTAAAAAAGCCCAGATAAAAGCCCGGTCCGGCCCGATTCGGCCCGACTCAAGGGCCTAAAATGGGCCTCATATTTTCGAGGAAGCCCGGCCCGACCCGGGCCGATTTTTGAAAAAACCCGACCCGGCCGGATTTTTAAAAAGCCCGGGCTTTTTAAAACCCGGCCCGAAAGACTTTTTGTGCATCTCGATAAGAGTACATCATAACAAACAAGGCCAAAGACAAAGTTAAAGAATTTGGGCGGGGCCCTCTTCTCTTACTAACATAGGAGTACTTCATAACAAACAAGGCCAAAGACAAAGTTAAAGAATTTGGGGGCCCTCTTCTCTTACAACATGGGAGTACTTCATCTTTTACAATTGAAGGACAGGAAATGATGTTACTTGTTACAAACAAGACCACAGGAAATTAAATGTTATCACAAGTACGTGGCATATGAAATCTCCTTGGACCAAAAATGCATGTCTGAATTGAGCTAATGGCAAGTCATGTTATTCCCACAATCGATCTTTCTCCGTTCATCACTGCAACTGACTATCCGAAATCACAAGTTCCAGGGACTGTAAAATTGGGACAGAGTAATGGACATGTTAACAAAAATAGCATCAGCATCAGCAAAGAGGTTGTGAAAAAAGAGATAAGCAAAGCATGCAGAGAGTATGGATTTTTCCAAATAGTGAACCATGGCATACCAGTGGACCTGATGAACTACTCACTTGAACTTGCCAAGACATTTTACGCGTTACCCGATGAGGAGAAGATGAAGCGTGGTCCAGGAGCTCCTACGCAGGGTGGGTTTAAGAAGAACCCGGAGCATTTACCTGATAGGAATGAGTTCATGTACATTTTCGAACCTGGTTCTCCAAAAAATGTCATCCCTGAAAATCCACCTCAATTCAAGTAAGATTTGCATTAATCTTGACCATGTATGTTTAATCTTATTGCGAAACTATTTGGTTACTAGTATATTATAAGTAGATATTATTATGAAGAGATGATTAAAACAAAGTTTATTTAAACTGTTTCATTGTTTATTAAAAGCTATGGAACAAATTAGGAATAAAACCTTTGGTCTGAGACATGTCAATATAACCAGATCTGACATATATCTTATTCCTTGCCAGACCTGAGATTTTCGATACAGTTTTCTTTTCATATAAACTGGACAGTTTGGATTTCGTGTTTTTTTTTATCTATATTGAACAAAAACTGAAGTAAAATCCGAACCTGATCCAGAATCAGTCTGGTCGAGAATAGAACTGAAAGCTTGTGTGATTTCGCACCAGGCACTCAGGGGCGGACGCAGGATGGGTTGAGATTTTTTTTTACCGGGGTGTATTAAATTTAGATTTAAATTGATTAATAAAAATATGTAAATTTTAAAAGATTAGTGTTGATTTATATTCTAAGAAGATTTTGGCACAGGTAGATTTAAAATTTCGTACAGTTTTTAGGATTTAAATAGAATTCTTACAAATTCTTCAAAATCGGATGGATTTTTGCAAGATTTAAATGATACAAAATAAAATAGCAAAATTTTCAAAATTCATCATTTATACAACCAAATTTTAAAAATCAGTAATTCTAAGAAAATTCTTTTTTGTATTATTCTTAATTTAATAAAATCTTGGTTAATAAATCAAAAGCATATATCAAGGATTAAAATATTCTAAGTAGTTTAAACTGGCACATATATGATATAACCATTTTCACAGTAAAAAAACTACTCCCTCCATCCCATTCATTTCTATATACTCCATTTTGGATGTCCTTTCATTTCTATACATTCCAAAAATAGTAACTTTTAATAATATAAAACACAATTACACCTACTACTTTCTCCACTATCTGTATTCTATAATAATATAAAACACTATTACACCTACTATTTTTCTCCACTAGGTTCCACCACTTTATCCACTTTTTATCTAGTTTTACTCATTTTTTATATCTTTTCTTGATTTCCGTGCCGCCCCAGTATATAATTCGTTGGGACAGAGGGAGTATATTTGATATTTTATTCCTAAACTATCAAATGATACAGGCCACGTAAGTCTGTTTTTCCTGCCATATGTTTGGGGTGGCCAGAAATGATAAAACTCACAATTTTCAACCTTCCGGCATAAACTTGTACCTAGCTATTTACTCATTCTTGAAAACCTGGGGGTGGCCCTTGGCCATAACGTCGGTCCGCCACTGCTAGCACTATTAGCATGTTGGTACAGAATAGAACTGAACCTTGTGTAATTTGGCGCCAAACACTATTAGCATGTTGTCCTATCAGTGTTACATTGTGTTAGGTCAGTCCTCAATTTAAAATTGGAAACTTGTGTACTTCTGCGCCTAGATATTTTACGTGACAGCTGAAAGTTTATGTTCGGACAGGGGAGTGCTGGAGGATATCTTTCCCCGATACAGGAACTTAGCTTCCCTCATAGAGGATATCATCAATGACTGTTTGGGATTGCCACCAAATTTCCTGAAAGAGTACAATGATAGTAGGAGCTACGATCATCTACTGTCACTGCACTACTTACCTGCTTCTGATTTTGAAAACTCAGGGAAGGTTGAACACGAGGATGGAAATATAGTGACCTTTGTCTTACAGGACGATGTTGGAGGTTTAGAAGTACTCCATAATGGTGAATGGATTCCAGTACCACCAGCAGCGGGCACATTAGTAGTCAATATTGGTGACACACTCCAGGTATGTACTCTTCGGAAAGACTAACCTTAAAAGTTTAAACTGCTTTCATTTAGTCAAATTGCATACCCGGCTCGTGAAAAAAAACTCGGCTCGAATTAATACCCGGCTCGACTCGAATTACACCCCTAGCCCCGATATCTACATGTTGTCTACATCTAACATTGTGGTTTTTTTGTAATTGCTATGTCGGACTGGGATTGGTTGGTGAAAGGTGTTGAGCAACAACAGATTTAAGAGTGCAACACACAGGGTGGTGAGACCGAAAGGCAAAACCAGGAATTCATATGCATTTTTCTACGTTTTGGACGTAGATAAATGGGTAGAGCCATTGCCGCACTTCACTACAGATATTGGTGAGCCACCACAGTACAGAGGATTCTATTTCAAGGATTTTGTTCAGGGCAGGGTACACGACAGACTCAATCCCCCTGCTAGGTTGGAAGATCGTTTCTGCATTAAGCATTATGCAATTTCAACTTCTGGATGAGTGTAGTGATTTAGGGGAATATATTTCTTACATATTGCCATGTCTTGGGCACCTTGTTCATGATTAAAACTAAGTTACATCATGTATGTATAAAATATTTTATAGAGTTTCAGGTGCTTGACTTGTTTCAAGCACAAATAATATTTCCAGAGCCTAATTTATTTAGATGGCCAAATATGTTATCAAAAGTTGAAGAGATAGTTCGACTTCTATGTTCACGAGTGACTCAGTTGCTGTAATGAAAGGAGAGATATTCATGGTATTAAGGTATGAAATATATCGAAACAGACGAGACCTTACAGACTATTCGTGATGACGAAGATGGCAACGAGGAGGAAGGTGAAGATGATCAAGACAACTAAAATTAAAATTAAGAGAATGAAATGTTTTATTTCAGTGACTGCATTTTGTGGCTACCAAAGATTTGGAGACTAATAATTTTTGAAAAAGGAAAAAGGGATTGATTGATGACAAGTTTAATTTTCTGTGAAGGTTATAAATGGGACACAGTACGATGATTAGATCCAAAAAAAACATAAATTCCTCGTATTGAGATTATCACTGGCGTACAAACCAATCGAACCTGAAAATCAAGATTTTCAAAAGAAAACCATAATTTTATCTCAACTGCGTGTCACATTTTAGGACCTCAGGAATTCTATCATAACAAGTATTTCACAATGTTAGAAGAGCTATTTCATAAATTTAGCTCAAGATATATATCGTTGCTCAAATGTTTGCCTTTTATTAAGTCTGGTAAATTTGTCACAAAAAACATATATGGGTATGCAGAACATGTACCTTGTTCAGCTTCCGCTTTGATAATTGTGTTTGATTTATGTGTTAGTCCCTTGTATTTTGGAAAGACCTTTTTGTTTTGATTTTTGGGATTAGGTCTCTTCAGTTCGGGGCTTGAAAGAACTGATTGGGTTCATAGTTAAGTGGAACCAGGGGCAATTGCACTTGATGTCAAAGGTACTCCAAACTGCTTGAGGTCATAGTTAAGTGAAACGAGGGGAAGATGCACTTGATGCCAAGGTGTTAATACATTTTGTGAACTTTTGAAAAGTTTTGAGCCTGAGTTCTTACTTAAATATGCGCCGTATGATACAGATATTTTTAATTACTAGCTTATAGATTGTACGAATATTTTTTTGATATTTTTAATTCACAATTTTATTAGTATTTATATTATTTTTAAAATTTTAATTTTATTAATATTAAATACAAGGAACTTGAATTCTGAAAGGCTCATCTTAGAGTCAATTTCTAGTTCTTCAAGCTCAACTACTGCAACTGCTAGTTCAACCTCAACTTCAGTATCTTCAGAACCAGAACCAGTACATGTTCATACCACAATTCTAAGAGTCTTCACTCCAAAATAGTCTGTCCTGAAAGATTATTTGATGTTGAACCTTCATATCTCAAGGAGTTCGAACCTATTCTAGGAAAAAGGACTGGTTGTCCACCTAAACATCATGGCAAGAACAAGCTAGAGTTGGATTATCCATTCTCCAAGCCTGATGAAAACAAGGTGATGACAAAACTGATTAAAGAACTAAAGGAGACTGTGAAGACTAGAGAGGCTATGACAGTTATCTACAAAAATGGCAAGGCTCTGTTCATTACAAATAGCAATCCAAGGTTTATATATAGATGCCAAGAGATAGGAGAATTCTAGGCTGCTAAGAGAAGCTCATCCTGATTCTTTTGAAACTACACCTGAAAAGCAAGCCAGACTAGCAAAAGAATTCTGGAATGAGTTAGAGATTAAGGAGAATGAGGCTGAAGAAGGAGTGGCCCCTCCTCCTAAAAATAGAAATAAGGGAAAGACAGTGCCTAAGAAAAATCCTATCAGGAGGCAAAAGATAAAATCCAGGAGGCATGTCTCCCTTGAAAAAGAAGAAGTTGTAAAGAAATCAGAGAGCAAATCTTTCACCCTTGATGATATCATTCAACATGCACTTCAAACATACACTACTTTTCATGGAACTCCTATATATTGAGCCTAAAGATGAGCCCATAGAATTTGACAACTTGGAATTCCCTAAGATTATACTGGAAGCTGAAAAGAAGAAAAAGAGGGAGCCAAGGAAGAAAATTCTTAAGGGACCAGTTAAACTCCATTATGTTCCTCAGATTGTCAAGCCAATGGAAAACAAGGATGACTACTTATATCAAGCTGACATTCAAGAGTACTCAGACTTGGACCTCTTTCTGGATGAACTAATAGAAGTCAGAGGTATTGATAAACATAAGAATCTTCCAGAAAGACTCATGTTTGTCTACAGAGGTGGAGTGGAGAGGCCATGACCCCTGCAAAGAATTCTAGGAGAAGGATATCAAACTATGGTTAAGGTATTCTTAAGCTTCAAAAGTTCTAGAGGATTCTCTCCAGTTGCAAGAGGCTTAGTGTTAAGAAAGATTGAAGAAATCACGGCTAGTTGGAACTCACACTACGCCATAAATGGGCTACAGCAACGCCTGAAAAAGTGTGGTTATAGCCCAAAAAACTGTTGGTAAAAGGAAAAAAATAGGCTATGGTCACACTTTGACAAAATTTGAGGGTGTTAGAAAAATGGCCGCTGCCATAGGGGTCTACGCCAACACTTTTGTAGTTTTTGGTAACACGGGAGAAATGTGTAGGCGTAGACCCCTATGCCAACACTTTTTATTTCTGTGGCTACATATTATTAGTTGTTGCTATATATCTATGCCAACACAGTTATCTTTGTAGTAACACTACTAATAGTATTGCTATAGACCTATGCCAACACATTTTCAGTACTACTGTAACACCAAATTAAGAAACACTTAGATGTTTTTACCAACACCCTTACCACTATGCCTACACTTTTTTCTTAAACATTTTTAGATTTTGTGCCAACACTTTGCTATTCTTTTGCCAACACATAAAGACTAAATACTTTGAAGTCAATGGCTACACTTTGCAGGCTTTTTACCAACACTTTAAATACAGAATGACAACATATGACACTGAAATATAGAATCTCTCATTCAAAATATTACCAAACATTCCAATACATAAACAGGCTATCCAAAAGCCATTTCAATACATAAAATTCCATCCAAAACAATTTTCCTCAAATATAGGAAAACTAGATCTTCACACTTATCACAAGGACATCAAAGAAGATCTTGTTGAAGCATGAAAAAAATGAAAGAAGAAAAGATTAACTATGTACTTCTTCATTCTCTGAAAGATAACACGACTTGTTAGAACAACACTGATGATCACACTCAGCACAGACTCACTATATCAGAGGCACTCCTGGCATCATCCGTTGCATCGGTTATTGCAATTCCTATGTCTGCTATCTTTAATACAGGTGCATCATTATCTCCATCTTCTGTCATTCCAGTAATGTATTTTCTTCCTTGTAATGTGTAAATAAAACCTGTATTAGAGATGTATGCAAGAATATTTAATAGTTCGCGTTAAAACTAAGCACCATATGTACCAGGAAAGACGCCAGCAAAAATGTCAGCTTTTTCAATAAGTTCTTCGTTGACATATACATAAGGTATTTTAATAGTTGCAAGTGATGTATCCTTATGATCACCAAGCAAAGATGACAATGGAAATCTTAAGGTATTTTAAATCACCATAATGAATATTTGAAATTTAAAAAAAGAAATTTAAATATAAAGGACTCAAAATGCACAAGAGAGAAATGATACTAAGTTACTAACATGTGGTAACCACAGTTGCTACCCTTGTTAATGCCATTAATGACCTGCGATAGAAAATCAAAAATTAGTAAACAACCAGCAAAAAAATTAAAAGTACTATATGCTGCATGTCAGAATACCATATGATATGTTACACAACCAGGTTGTATTTTACCATATTTCAAGTAGCTGCGTTTCGAGTAACAATGGAAGCTAAGCTATCAAGTACGAAATCAGGCTTGCTGTGAAAGAGTCATATTTAATGTCTAAATGAAGTATATCAGAACTTTACCAAAACAATTAAGGAGCGTGTATGTGATAAACTGCAAATAGATTACTTACCTAGGTGATCATCTCTATCTTTCCCATACTCGACAATGTAACCATGATGAGAGTCGAGTGTCGCTCCGCCAACTTCAGGAAAGAAAACTGCAGATTCCACATGTATACCATATCATTAGAAAGAGAACTAAGAAAGCAGATAAAATGCAGCTCTTTTGTTGACAAAATAGCGGTATCATTTTCTTTTTAAACTAGCAGTTACAAGAAGAATATTCATTACTCGTAGACATAGGAAGTATAAAATCTTCCATCAACTTGGCAAGCATTGTTTCCAGGCCAAAGTCATCAAGAACAACACCATATGCATTCATTGTGTTTGGCCGCATGATTCTGAATCTGGTCTCGTGGAGCCAATTTTCAATGTTACCCACCTAATGCAAACAGAACATGGTTATAAACGACAAAACCCAAATAAAATATTACAAGCAAAGGCTATAGCAGACCACAAGATTTAAAATGGTAAATAATACCTCATCTAGCAGCATTTTACAGAAATCAGGCTGCAGCATATCAAATGTTAGAATTCCAGGAGATGGTTCAGATATAATATTCCGAAAACCCTCCTCCGTGTTCTCACTGATTGTATTGAGAAACGAAGGTACAAAGAATCTGTTAGGGTTCATCTGATACAGCTCACGACGCATAGGCTACAAGAGAAACAATTGCAAGGTTGATTAGAGAAAACAAAAAAGATTATAATCCACATGGGATTAATATTAATATTAATATTTTAAAGAATTACAGTTATGAAACAAGCATGGATATCTACTCAATTAAAATCATAATTTTTTCTAAAAAATATAGCAGAATTACTACTGTGTAATATAAATTGAGCAAAACATGAACATGAATTTGATTCGTACCCGGTAATTAGACATGATTCTCTCCCTATATTCTTTTACTAATTTTTCCTGCAAATGAAGGCAAAAACCAATGTCACAAGTCACAACCAATTATCTATCTAACAAATACAGCTCATACCGTTCAATCCCACAACCTCAAATTATAATAATTTTTTTTGAGTTTTTGCACAGTTTCTGAATTGTTGCTCGAAAAAATGATCTACAAATTATATAATTGAATCGTTGCTCGAAAATTAATTTACAAAATATTCGTAATTTTTCTCTATTAGAAACATATGAAAATTAAAAATTATTACACACACTTACTGATTTAAGAGGAACATAGTCCTGAAGGATCTGGCCTATGTAATAAGCTTTTATATCCGGGTGCAAGTTTAGCATCTGGGGTGGCAGATGCCTTTCAATACTGCTGTAAAGCAAAGGATTGAATTCCGTTGGCATATTTTCATAATTTTCAGGCCTGTGAGACAGATTTGGAGTCCGTATGAGACCACAATGCGACGAGAAGCTTCCATTGTTACTCGAAACGCAGCTACTTGAACTTTCTTGGTTACCATATTCTGATTAGTACTCCCTGAATTTCTACTTGCTTGACCTGGAGAGGATGTTGCCAAGTAATACTATGACTGAAAGCTGACCTTTCCGTGTTAGAAAATCAATTAAAAAACAAAAATATACAATTACAATCTAAGCTTCAGAATCTGAAATGAAACACATAAAATTCAAATTAAAATGCAACAACAATAATTTCAATAAACACTCCAATGAAAATTTAGCAAATGCAAAAGTTTCCTATTGCAGTCAACCTGGGACTTGCACAACACAACAAATGCACATTGACCATTATATAAGCATTTCCTATCTTGGAATTTTAATTACTACAGTATATGTATGGAGTTCTCGCTATGTACTTGCTGAAAGTGCCCAACATGTGTAGTATTGTCAACAAGATGAGCTGCTCTTCCAAAGAAAGTGTGTACTCCTATTGCGATAACAACTGCTTCTATTTCCCCTTGCTTACATGTTGAGCCTGAATAGACTTCATCAGAGATGACTGAAACATATAGAATTTTTAAGGGATCTTCTTCTCGTTTGCTGCCTCTGCCATCATATGTTTTTCTATTAAGGATGGCTAGTACAAACCTCAAAATGATAGTCGTCAGAATGCACACTTCTATGTTCCAATCAAGTTACATATTTTTTCAGTTACTCTAAAAGAATCTATCTGGCGCCTACTATCATTCAATTAAAAAAGTTCAAGAATGTATAAATTATGATTTAAGTTTTAGGCATAGGACATATACATAGAAAAATTATCCTGGGACTCACTTTTACAAACTAAGTACCTTCAATACTTAACTAGCCGAGAAGACTAAATCAAAACTAAAGAAAATCAAAACCAGTATTGCTCCAACACATCTTTCAAACCCGTAACTAAAAATGTAACTTGAGTAAATCATAATCAAAACATATAAAAATACAAAAACAAGCAATCGAAACAATCAATCGAAATATGCAACCAAAAAAAGCAATCGAAACATGTTATACACAAATAAACATTCATGATATACAAGCCCCAATTGAACCCGAAGAGAACCCCTAATTTACAAGCCCCGACTGAACAAGAAGAATAAGCAAATAAGCATGTTATACACAAATAAGAAGAACAAGATGAATACCTTATCAAGTAGAGAATGTAATCGAACAAGAAGAACTTTGAGAGGACCTGAATTGAACCCGTAATTGAAGCCCTAATTGAACTCCTAATCTATAAGCCTAATTGTAGACATCCGGTGAGAGAGAACCCATGAAGAACTTGTACAGAGAAAACCCTAATTGAACCCGTAAAAGAACCCGTGTTTAATTGAAATTTGGGAGAGAGTTGAGAGAGAGAGAGAAAGAGAGAGAGAAAGTTAAGAGGGAGATAGGGAGTGAGTGAATAATTGAGACAGAGGGAATAATTGAAATTTAACCCGCTTAAATGAAATATTTGGACAAATTTTTTAGCCCGCCTGTTTTTATCCGGCCTCCCATTTTTTGTTGATTTTTAAAGACTAATTGTTACACATTTTTTTAAGACCAACCGCCACACCAATTTCGGTGTTACCATATGTTAGGAATATGTTGTTCTTGATGATAATTGTAAAAACACTTAGTAGATTTTGTATTAAGTTATTTTGTAACTGTCAACGAAATGGCATGCTTTGCAGTGTTTCGTTGACAGGAAGCTCATCAACGGAATGAGTGTTGTAGCAATTGCACTGTACAATACTTCACAGTTTGATATGCATTTGATGTATGTTTTAGATAGGTTTCCTAAGTCATGTTGACTAAGTACTAGATAGGCAAAATAGGTTGGTTAATTGTAAGTATATCATGCCTTGTAATTTTGCCTAAGTGAAGACATGTCAATGGTATGAGGATTATTACTCTATCAACGAAACAAGAGAAACACCATCAACGGAATGAAGAATAAAGCTATCAACGAAACACATCTTCCTGCTATCAACGAATCATTATTGCTTTTCTGAATAGTTGACAAAGTGATAGTGACAGGTTACTGAACAGATCTAAAGGAGATGTGGAAGTGTACTTTGCATTGGAAACCATTAAAATGGACATGGGGAATAAGGAAACATCCCAGTTTCCAATTGGGCTCTTGGGAGTGATCATAATAAGCATGAAGACAAAAGCAAGGATCTCCAAGGACCACTGGACAAAGGGATAAAAAGCAAACTATTGGCGGTTATCTTTAGTGTACTTTAGAGTAGCCAAAAATAGTATTATAAACTTGGGAATATATAACCAAGTGTAGCAGTTAGAAAGAAAGTAAGAGAAGAAAAACAAATAGTTTGTATTAGCTATCTTTGAGAGCATTCTTCTCTACAACTCTGTAACTGAGCAGCTGTGTACTTTTGTATCACAGATTATTTCCGCAATAAAAACACTTCAGTTGGATCATCAAACAATCCAACTGAATTATTTATATCTTGTGTTTTTGTTTATTCAGTTCAGTTTTATTTTATCAGTGTTTTAAGTTTAAGAAAATATCAAGAATTGTATTCAACCCCCCCTTCTACAATTCTGTTAGGTCATTTGGGAATAACAATTGGTATCAGAGCAAGCTTCTAACATACAAGAAGTTTAAAGATCAGGACCAAAACAGAAACCATGGTGAAGAAGGATGCAGGTGTGAAGATACCAGTTCTTGATAAGGACAATTACTTTCACTGGAAAGTAAAGATGCATTTACATCTCATGTCTATGGATGAGAGATATGTAGACTGCATTGAGAAAGGTCCACACGTTCCCATGAAGTTTGCATCTAGAGTTGGAGTGCCAGATGATGCTCCTGACGTAGAAATTCCAAAACTTGTCTCAGAATGGACTATTGAAGATGTTGCAGAAGTCCATAAAGATAAAAGAACCATGAACATTCTGTTTAATGGTTTGGAGCAAGAGATGTTTGACAATGTTATCAACTGTACAACCTCTAAGGAAGTATGGGATACTGTTAGAACTCTCTGTGAAGGAACTGAGCAAGTCAGGGAAAATAAAATGCAACTCCTTATACAACAATATGAGCATTTTCATTTTAAGGCTGGTGAAACCCTAAATGACACGTTCAGTAGGTTTCAAAAGCTTTTGAATGGATTAAAGCTGTATGGGAGGATCTATCAAACTAAGGATTCAAACCTTAAATTTCTCAGAGCTCTTCCAAAAGAATGGAAGCCTATGACTGTTTCTCTTAGAAACACTCAAGAGTACAAAGACTACACTCTTGAAAGGCTTTATGGAACCTTGAAGACTTATGAGCTGGAAATGGAGCAAGATGAGGAAATTGAAAAGGTACAGAAGAAGGGTGGATCCATTGCATTGATTGCATCTGTGAACCAACTGGAAGATGACACTGAAGAAGCTGCAAAGGCCACAACTAGTCGAGCTAGTTGTAGAAGTGATGTCAGCAAGGGTAAAGGTAAGATGACAGAAGAAGAAGAACCAGAACCAGCCAACTTGGATGACTTAGATGAGATTGATGAACACATTGCTTTTCTATCTAGAAAATTCTCTAAGTTCAAGTTCAAAAGAAACTCAGAAGCAAGGCCACCAAGAAGAGACTTTCAACCTAGCAAAACAAACTGGATTGGAAAGTCTAAATCAAAATGTTTCAATTGTGGAATGCTTGGTCACTTTGCTGGAGACTGCAGAAAGCCCAAGATTGAGAAGAGCAACAGGAAATTTGAGCCTGTTGATTATAAAAAGAAATACTTTGAACTTCTCAAGCAAAAGGAAAAGGCTTTCATGACTCAGGAGTATGATTGGGCTGGTAATGGTGAAGATTCTGATGATGATGTTGAATATGTCAACTTGGCTCTTATGGCTAACAATCATGAGCAGGAAGCAAGCTCCTCAAGCAACCAGGTAACAATTACTAATCTTTCTGAGCTTTCTAAAGAGGAATGCGATAGTGCAGTAAATGAAATGTCTACTGTATTATATAATTTGCGTGTTACTCTTAAATCACTTACCAAAGAGAATTCAAGAATTAAATAGACTAATTTGCTCTTAAGTGATAGGAATGCAATGTTAGAAGCACAGCTCATTGAATTTGAGAAAATGAGATGTGTTAGTAGGGATGCTAAGAAGGAACTTGAGAACGTGTTACAAAGGGAAGAAATTCTTAAGACACAACTAGAAATAGAACAGAGTGTGATTGCTAAATGGAAAGATGCCAGGAATGTTGCTACCAACATCATTAATGTTCAAGGTATGGAATCTTTCTGTGAACAATCATGGAAAAAGAACAAAGAGAAACTAGGGTATGTTTGTGAAACCTTAGAATCAGAAACAGAGTCAACAAACAACAATGATCATGTGTTGGAGGTTGATATGTCAACGAAATGCAATGTTTCGTTGACACATGAACCATCAACCGATCAGGCTGTTTCGTTGACAGACAAAAGAAAAGAGGAACTCACTAGACTTAATAATAAGTATGGTCCTGTCACCAAGAACTTTGTTCAAGGTGAGTCTAGTAAATCAAAGAAAGTTGAGAAGCCTGTTGAGAGAGCTAATGTAGGTCACTTGTCCAACAAGCAATTGAAAGATAAGTTAGAGAATGTTCAAATTGAGGCTAAGGGAAATAAAAGGAATAACAGGAATGGCAAAGTAGGAATTAACAAACACAACAATTACACACCTGATAAATATGCTCCTAGAAAGACATGTGTCAATTGTGGAAGTGTTAATCATTTATCTACTAACTGCAAATCTGTTAAGAAGACTGTTAATATGAAAATTCCCAAGCCTGCAATGAATAGTTCTATGCCTACAATGCCTGTTATGCCTAACATGTTTGCTCCATATGCACAATTTCAAAATCCATATGCCAGCATGCCATTTGTGTCTAATCCATACATGAATATGTTTAGTATGCCACAAATGCCATGGAATATGAATAATATGTGTGTTCCTTCAAATATGCATGCTGTAAATGAAAATGTGAGCAACAATCAGAAATCAACACCAAGAGTAAAAGTTGATTTAAATCAATCTGAACCCAAGGTGAAAAATGATATAAAAGGAAAAGCAAAGGCTAACAAAACAGGACCCAAGGAAACTTGGGTACCAAAATCAACTTGATTTGGTTTCATTGTGTGCAGGGAGACAAAAGGAATCTTTGGTACTTGGATAGTGGTTGTTCAAGACACATGACTGGTGATTCTACCCTGCTCACAGAGTTTCAGGAAAGAGCTGGCCCTTGTATTGCTTTTGGAGATGACAGCAAAGGCTACACAAAGGGATATGGCTTGATTTCAAAAGAGAATGTCATCATATATGAGGTTGCATTGGTGGATGGTCTTAAGCACAATTTGCTTAGTATCAGTCAACTTTGTGACAAAGGATTTTTAGTTACTTTTTCAAAAGAAGCCTGTGTTGTTTCTAAAGGTGGAGACAACAATGTGGTAATGACTGGATTCAGAAGAGGGAATGTGTACATTGCTGACTTTAGTAGCACAAGTCCAGAAACCATCACTTGCCTTTTCAGCAAGGCAAGCAAGGATGAAAGTTGGCTATGGCACAAGAAATTATCTCATCTGAATTTCAAGGTTATGAATGATTTGGTAAGGAAGGATCTTGCTAGAGGAATTCCACAGGTGGAGTTTTCCAAGGATGGTTTGTGTGATGCCTGTCAAAAAGGGAAACAAAAGAAGGCATCATTCAAAAGCAAGACAGAGTCATCAATTGTCCATCAGCTTGAGTTACTTCATATGGATCTGTTTGGCCCTGTAAATGTCATGTCTATTTCAAAGAAGAAATATTGTCTTGTGATTGTTGATGATTTTTCTAGATTTACTTGGACCTTCTTTTTACATTCTAAAGATGAGGCAAGTGAAATCATTATCAATCACATCAAGATGGTAAAAAATCATCCTGACTTGAAAGTAAGAAGGATCAGGAGTGACAATGGGACAGAATTCAAGAATTCAAGCATGAAGATGTTCTGTGAAGAAAATGGTATTATGCATGAGTTTTCAGCAGCAAGGACACCACAGCAAAATGGTGTAGTTGAAAGGAAAAACATAACACTTATTGAAGCTGCCATGACAATGCTAGATGAATCAAAGTTACCAACTTATTTTTGGGCTGAGGCAGTTAACACAGCTTGCTTCACTCAGAATATTTCTTTGATTAATCAGGCCAAGGGAATGACCCCTTATCAACTACTCAAAAGAAAGAAGCCACTATTGGATTTTCTTCATGTCTTTGGATGCAAGTGCTTTGTTCTGAGAAATCAAGCTGAGCATTTGGGGAAATTTGAAGCAAAGGCAGATGAAGCAATATTTGTGGGATATGCAGCAGGGAAAGCTTACAGAGTCTATAATCTCAGAACCAACATTGTTATGGAATCTGTACATGTTGTTTTTGATGATCTCAAAATTCAAGGTCTCTGTGATGAAGGTTTCCATGAAAGTCTCTCTTTTGAGAATGAGGAAGGAGATCGAATGAATCATGTTAAGACTACTGAGAAACAGCCTAAAGTTGTTGTATCTAGCACAGATGAGAGCAGCAGTGAAGATGAAATTGCTGCATTAAGATTGAAAAGAATAGATGCTAGTAGACCAAATGGTCATTTCGTTGACAGTCAAGATGGTGGTTTCGTTGACAGTCAAAATGAGCGTTTCGTTGACAGCCAAAACAGTCATACCGTTGAAGGTCATAGAAATGTCTCAAGAAGTGATCATTTAGGGACAACAAACTCAGGGGAAGTTTCTCAAGGACAAATATCCAATCAAGGCAATCATGATCATGAAGCTACCTCGTCTAGAGCAAATCTACCTCCCTCAAGAAAATGGACTAAAGATCATCCCTTTGAACTTATTATAGGTGATGTTTCTTCAAAAGTCCAAACTAGAAGAGCAACTCAAGAAGAATGTCTATATAGCAGCTTTCTGTCTCAAGATGAGCCAAAGAAAGTTGAGGATGCACTTCTAGATCCAGATTGGGTTTTGGCTATGCAAGAAGAGCTAAACCAATTTGAAAGGAACAAAGTTTGGAAGCTGGTGCCCAAGCCTAAGGACAGGAGTGTAATAGGCACAAAATGGGTGTTCAGAAACAAGATGGATGAAAATGGCATAGTCACAAGGAACAAAGCAAGACTAGTTGCAAAAGGCTACTCACATGAAGAAGGAATTGATTTTGATGAAACATCTGCTCCTGTTGCAAGACTAGAAGCAATAAGGATTTTCCTAGCCTATGCAGCCCATGCCAATTTCAAAGTCTATCAAATGGATGTGAAAAGTGCTTTTCTGAATGGGGAATTGGAAGAGGAGGTCTATGTAAGTCAACCTCCTGGTTTTGAAGATGATGATTTTCCAGAATATGTATACTTCCTCCTCAAAGCACTCTATGGTTTGAAACAAGCACCTAGAGCCTGGTATGACACACTCTCACAGTTTCTTCTTGAGAATCACTTCACTAGAGGTACTGTAGATAAAACTCTTTTTCATAGGATTGTGAATGGCTCTACTATACTTGTTCAAATTTATGTAGATGACATAATCTTTGGGTTTACAGATGTGAAACTTTGTCAAAAGTTTGCCAAGCTTATGCAAAGTAAATATGAAATGAGCATGATGGGAGAATTAACTTACTTTCTTGGTCTTCAAGTGAAGCAAGTTAATGAAGGCATTTTCATTAGTCAAACAAAATATATTCATGATTTATTAAAGAAATTTAACTTAATGGAATGCTCTCCTGCCAAAACTCCCATGCCCACTGCCACCAAACTTGAATTGAATACTAAGGAAAAATCTGTGGACATTTCAAGTTACAGAGGCATGGTAGGCTCACTTTTGTATTTAACAGCTAGTAGACCTGATATTATGTTTGCTACATGTCTATGTGCTAGATTTCAGGCTGATCCTAGGGAATCCCATTTAGTTGCTATTAAAAGGATTTTCAGATATCTCAAGGGAACACCAAACCTTGGCATTTGGTATCCTAGAGAATCTGGTTTTGAACTAATTGGTTATTCAGATGCAGATTATGCAGGATGTAAAATTGACAGGAAAAGCACAACAGGCACCTGTCAATTCTTAGGAAACAAGCTTGTGTCATGGTTCAGCAAGAAACAAAACTCAGTTTCCACCTCCACAGCTGAGGCTGAGTATATTGCAGCTGGAAGTTGTTGTGCACAGATTTTATGGATGAAAAATCAATTACTTGATTATGGATTAAGAGTTGAGAAAATTCCTATTTTCTGTTACAACACTAGTGCCATTGCCATTACTGAGAATCCAGTGCAGCATTCAAGAACCAAGCACATTGACATCAAGTACCATTTCATTAGAGAACATGTTATGAATGGTACTGTGGAGTTACATTTTGTTCCAAGTGAACAACAACTTGCAGACATCTTTACCAAGCCACTTGATGAATCAACATTCTCAAGATTAGTAAGTGAGCTAGGTATGCTAAATTTCTCTTAATTATTTTTGAGATATTTGCAAGTCATAATGCAGCCAGAAATTTGCTATGATTTTCTGTGATTTAATTTTCTCAGGAAAAAGTAAAATTTTGTCTAAGTCAAAATAACTATGCCAACGAAACAAACCATTTCGTTGACAATCTTAGCATTTTTCTGGGTGTTTCGTTGATAGCTCTTTTATGTCAACGAAACACAGCTGTATCAACGAAACAGACGGGACTTTAAACGCCCAATTCTGATTCGTTGATTTAGCGCTCTTAATCTGAACCGTTGAAAACTGACACGTCTTTTACCACGATCTATGCATACATCCCTGTAAGTATAAATCATGGTAATACTTTAAGAGTAACGGTTATATTTTTAAGCCAATCCTGTAATTTACTTTTATTATTGGACTCATTTTCTGAGAATTTTTGGGGGAGTATTTAAGAAATTCTATTTTCTTTAATTCTTTTTTACCTGCTCTCAAAAATTCCAAAGGCTTTTCTCTCTCTTTCTCTCTCTAACAAGCAACTCAGTTCGAAGCTTTATCTCACTCAACAATGGCACCCATAGTCAAGCTTATGTCTGCTGGAGGGTTCATCTATGAGAAGAACAACTCCATCCCTTTTGTTGCAAAGGAAAACCCGAACAGACTTTTCTTCAAAATGATGGATTTCATGAAGAATTGCAAGTTGAGCTATGCAATGTTCCACTCTACACCAATCTACAATGAAATAATTGAGGAAATTTGGACCTCATGTGAATATAATGGAACAAATTGCACTCTGCAATTCACTCTCCAAGGTAATGAGTACATAGTTAATTCTGATGTTTTGCAAGCATGTTTACATATTCCTGATAATAACTGTGATGCTTTGCCTACTAACACTGAAATAACTACCATGCTAAATTCTATAAACTACTCTTTGCCTACTGATAATCTGGGTAGAATAATTAGGAGAGGTTTGGTTAGGGAATACAGTTATTTAGCTGATGCATTCATTAAGGTCTTTTCTGGAAAGATTAGTAATTTTGATGCATTAACTAACTCTATGTTAATTCTCCTAACCATGCTTCTAAATGATAGATATTACAACTTTAGCACCCAACTTGTTTATGAAATTGGTGCTAAGTTGGGTGATAAGGCAAATAGGAAGAAAAATATCTATTATGCAAGGTTTCTGATGATGCTGGCTAATCATGTTAGTCCAGCACCATTAGTTATCTCTAACCCTAATGCCAGGTTTGAGTGCTTTGTACAAGAAAAGAGAGTATTGACAGACATACTGAGGCTGAACTACAATGGTGATGTTCCAGTGGTGTATCTGCCAATCATTGAGGTAACTACTACTATCCCTGTTAGTATAGCTGTTACTTCTATTGTCTCCTCCAACCTTGTTGCTATGGAGTCTGTAGCTGTGACCCAACAGGCTCCTGCCCCAGCAACTAAATCAAAATCAAAGAAATCCTCCAAGCCAACCTCAGGTGCTTCTCAAAAGGCACCTGTTGTAAAAACTACCACACAACCTAAGGGGAGTGAGTCTGGAGTTGTGAGAGGTGAGGGAAGGGGTGAAAATCAAAGAAACCCCAAGAATAAGGAAGGTGAGGTAAGTGTTTCCCAGCCTAGCCCCATTGTGTCTTCCCAACAAGGCACAATGAGTAAAATGGATTTAAACACTAGTCTAATTGCATCCTCCCAAAAGGATGTGATTATTGAAACAAGCTCTTCACCTAGAGCACAGTCCAAAAGGGTAAGGGACACTTCAAGCCCAAAGTCTACATTTTCCCAATACCAAAGGAGAGTGAAGCAAAAGACCAAGGGTTCACAGGGTGCACACACACTGGAAGCAACACTTCCAGTTTCTCAAATTCAGGTTGATGTAACCCCTATTATTACTCTGGGGTTACAGTCCCACTCTCTAAACATTAATCTTGATTTATCTCCATCCAATTCACCAACTCAATCTTTAGATGTGGACATGATCCATACATCTTTTCCTGATTCTCCAACTCTAATCTTGGAGAAGCCCCACTCTGAAGCTGATGGTCATCACTTATTAAGTGATTTGTTGGGCCATCAACCAAGTTTTTCTGAAACTACAAGAGAATCTGTGGACCCCAATCTCAAATCAATCACCACAGATTCTACTGTAATTTCACTTTCTCAAAATGCTTTATTGACTTCATCAACGAAACAGCCTCTTTCGTTGACAAGTGTTTCTCCATCAACGGTACCTATACCGTTGACAGTTCAAACTACCATTTCGTTGATAGGTCATTCTACACCTTTTACTGAAAATCAAGTTGTTTCCACAACTAGTGTAGATGACCTGGTGGTAGTTGAGACACTTTTAGGTTTGAAAGGGAGTGAAATTGAGAGGCTGGCTTGCAGCCAGGCAAAAGGAGAGAATGAGAGTGAGAGGCTGGCTATTTCTTCCAGCCAGGCAAAAGGAGAGATTGAGAGTACCACCTTAGTAGGTGAAGGTGAGGGTGTGAGAGGTGTGAGCCATGGGGAGCCCATGATGCAAGAAAAGAGTGGAGAGAGAGAAGGGACTACAGGAGCAATAAGGGTGGAAGCAGCCATTGCTAATGAGTTAATGGAGGTCAGTGAGGGAGAAAGGGAACTTACTTTCCAAGAGCATTATCAACAAACTCTGGATAGTATTTCCCTGGATCCTGAGACCTTTACTCATCCTGTGCCAGCCTATCAAGTTATGGCTCAACAGGGCAATGTGGAGGCAGAAAGGTCACTCAACTTAATTCATACTACTGCATCAATGCAAAGAGCAAAGGATGCCTTGACCAATCTACCTCCAGGAGCTGCAGCAAGTGGAGACTTTGAGTTTTCTGATGATGAGGACAACTATGGTGATAATCTACAGGTGGCCACCACTTCACAGACTGGGACTTCTGTGGTGCCTCCTACACCAGACTGGCTTTCTCAGGGTATGCATGGAAGAGTCACTCTAGATGCTGCTATCTCAAGGCAGTACAATGAGGCCTATCTAGCTCATGAGTCTGCAAATGCAAGGGACAAGAAATTCTACAAGGCCATCATGGATTCTCTGGAAATTCAAAGGCTACAAATGATGCAGACAAGGATTGAGGCTACAGAAATCAAGGACTCCATTAGCAATCTCAGGGATGCTAACTACAGGATGATGGATGAAAAGCTCCCTCTTCTCACTGTGTCCAAGATGACCAGGTTTTTCTCTAAGGAACCTGAGGTGGCTACATCCTTGAAAACTCTCTCTACAAGAGTGGACAAGGTGGAAGCTACACTTTCTCAAATGCAGAAGGAACAGGAGAAGCAAACTCAGCTACTCACTCAGCTAGTGGCAGCTCAAGGACTCCCAGTCATCTCTCTTGATGCTAACAAAAAGGGGGAGAAATCTAAGGAGCTAAACATTCAAATCACAAAGGTGTTGGTCCCAGCCATTTCACTGCCACAGGAGCCACTAGCAATGGGGGAGTTTGGAAAGAAGAAAAAGGATAGTATTGACCTGATCCAGGAAGCTTCTATGTGGATGAAACTTGCAGAACAAATCAAAGATCACTGGTCCAACATAGAAGCAAGGTTCAAGAACATTACTGAATCTTCAAAGACAGATCAGCCATCAACAAATGCAATGGTGACTGTACAAATGGAGCCACAGTTCAAGAGCTCTTATGCTATAGAGCCCCTTCAGCATGGAATCCTTCAAGATTCAAGAAATGAGAAGGGTCAATCTTCATGCTTTAAGAATGTGGATGCAAGAGGGATGTCTCCAATATCACCTACCAAACCCAAAGGCAAGAACATTGAAAGGATATTTTATCCTGCTCCAAAGCCAGATGAGTTCAAAGTCCTAGGGAAGCTGATCATTGAGAGCAAGGAAAGCAATCATCCAAGCATAAGGAATCAAAGGGCCATCATCTACAGGGACAGCAAGGAAATCTGCATTTGGGTTGGTCACCCAAATTTTGCAAAGGCCAAGGCTGAAGAATCTGAAAGGGCAGCAATGCAAGCATTGGCAGTTGCTCAAGCACTTGAAGATGAAGAGACCTTTCAGGAAGAAAAAGCCAAGGATGGAGCTAATGAAGCTGAACCAGCAAGGAAAAGTGTAAGGCAACCAAAGGCTGGAGCTAAGAGGAATCTGAACTTTGAAAAAGAGGACTCTCTGGACACTGCTCAAGCCCCTTCCACAACAAGTGCACATCAAATTCCTATTGATCTACCTATTGGAGGAAAGTTGGCCTGTGACCCTGCACACCCTGTCAACTTTCATGATCAACCAATCATGCCAAAGGAGGAGCCTATTGAATTTGATGAAGCCTATTTTCCAAAGTTCCTATTTGAAAAGGATCAACCAATGAAGACAAAGAAAAGGGCTGTCAAGGCAAAGCCAGTATTTGTGAGAAAGCCACAATCTCAGAAACCCCCTACAAATCCAGAGGACTGCATGTACATTGCTGACATCAGGGAAGAATCCAGCTTACATCTTGATTTAGACAACCTGGTGGAAGTAAGGGGCATTGCAGCTTCTCAAAAGTTACCTGAAAGATTGGTTTTCACATACAAGGGTGGTAGAGAACAAATATGGTCTCTCTACAGAATTTTAGGAGAAGACTACCAAACACTACTCACAGTGTTTAGATGCTTGAAGAAAGACTTTGGCTTCACCAAAACAGCCAAGTCTGAGGTGGTCTCCAAGATATGTCAAATAAAGGCTAGCTGGAACAAGCCTGAGGCTCTTCCCAGGATGCTAAGAGTGCCCTCAACAGGAAAGAAGATCCATCTTCAACCTTACTGGATGATGGAATTTAAGGACAAGGACAACTGCAGAAGGTTCTTCAGGATGGAAGACCAGCTGGATAAGGCATCTAATCAAACTCTAAGGTTCATGCAATCCATGCTTGGTGATCAAGATGAAGAAGAAAAGATCTTTTACAGAAGGCTACAGGTCCAGATTGAGGAGAACAACTCTAGGAGAGGGAAGAAGACTATGCCTCAAAGAAGACCAAGATGAATCATTTGCTCAGTCTAGAGGAGCACATTTGGGCATTAGTCTTGTAAGTCTTGTTTTATGTCTAAAACTTTATGAAGCTCAATGCAATTTTTACTTTTATCATGGGTAATATGTCTGAGTGTTTTTGTTATCATCAAGGCTCTTGATTTATGGCTGTTATTCTATCAGTCATAAATTGGGGGAGATTGTTAGGAATATGTTGTTCTTGATGATAATTGTAAAAACACTTAGTAGATTTTGTATTAAGTTATTTTGTAACTGTCAACGAAATGGCATGCTTTGCAGTGTTTCGTTGACAGGAAGCTCATCAACGGAATGAGTGTTGTAGCAATTGCACTGTACAATACTTCACAGTTTGATATGCATTTGATGTATGTTTTAGATAGGTTTCCTAAGTCATGTTGACTAAGTACTAGATAGGCAAAATAGGTTGGTTAATTGTAAGTATATCATGCCTTGTAATTTTGCCTAAGTGAAGACATGTCAACGGTATGAGGATTACTCTATCAACGAAACAAGAGAAACACCATCAACGGAATGAAGAATAAAGCTATCAACGAAACACATCTTCCTGCTATCAACGAATCATTATTGCTTTTCTGAATAGTTGACAAAGTGATAGTGACAGGTTACTGAACAGATCTAAAGGAGATGTGGAAGTGTACTTTGCATTGGAAACCATTAAAATGGACATGGGGAATAAGGAAACATCCCAGTTTCCAATTGGGCTCTTGGGAGTGATCATAATAAGCATGAAGACAAAAGCAAGGATCTCCAAGGACCACTGGACAAAGGGATGAAAAGCAAACTATTGGCGGTTATCTTTAGTGTACTTTAGAGTAGCCAAAAATAGTATTGTAAACTTGGGAATATATAACCAAGTGTAGCAGTTAGAAAGAAAGTAAGAGAAGAAAAACAAATAGTTTGTATTAGCTATCTTTGAGAGCATTCTTCTCTACAACTCTGTAACTGAGCAGCTGTGTACTTTTGTATCACAGATTATTTCCGCAATAAAAACACTTCAGTTGGATCATCAAACAATCCAACTGAATTATTTATATCTTGTGTTTTTGTTTATTCAGTTCAGTTTTATTTTATCAGTGTTTTAAGTTTAAGAAAATATCAAGAATTGTATTCAACCCCCCCTTCTACAATTCTGTTAGGTCATTTGGGAATAACACCATAGATACTAAATGACGTTTACTATAACACTGATTTATAGCAATGCTAACACTAATAAAAATTGTAAGCATAGATCAATTTTAAGACATATATGGTTACACTTTTGCTTGTAACACTGAAAAAAGCGTTATTATTGCCCACTTATGGCGTAGTGTCACCTGACAGTTTGCCTATGAAGATGAAGACCCTTTACAGTGAACAAAAAATTCATCTCCAACCCTATTGGATGATGGAATTCAGGGATGAAGAGGGTTGTAGAAGGTTTTTCAGACTAGAGGGCCAACTATCTAAGGCAAGCACTAAATACCTTAGATGGTTGCAGTCTAAGCTAGATCCTAAAATAGTTGAGGAAGACAATTTCTACCGACAGCTTCAGCAGCAAAATGAGACTAATTATGCCAGGGAAGGGAAAAGAAAGATACAGCCTCCCAGAGAGAAGAAAAGGAATTAAATTTTCTCAGACTAGAGGAGCACTGCTCTCTATAAAGTATTTCATACTCCAACTTCTCATATCATTACAATTCTGTAGCTCAATACAAATTTTGCATTTTTCTGTATATTCTTAAAGAGTGTTTTGTTATCATCAAGCCATGAATTTATGTCTGATTTTCAACCAGGCATAAATTGGGAAAGATTGTTAGGAATTATGTTGATTCTTGATGATAACCAAATTAACTCAGTAAAATTTACACAAGTAAAATTTAGCTTTCAACGGATAGCATGTGTATACAGTATATGTTGAAGGGTAGTTTATCGATTGATAATACTCATTGTAACATGTTCCTTTAGTTTCAATAGCAGTTTAAGGTATAAGAGTTAGGGTTGAATAAGTCATGTTGACTATCAATTGATATGTAGAATAGAAAGGCTAATTGTAAATATTTGATGCCTTGTAATTTTACATAAGTGAAATGTACATCAACGGATAAAATTCAGCCTTCAACGGATGCAGCCAAAACACCTTCAATGGATGCAACCAAGATACTTTCAACGGATACTGAACAAATCAACCTCAACCGATACCAGGCCAATAATTAGCAATTGAAAGTGTGATAGTGACAGTTCTGACAAGTCACATGGGTTGATGGAACAAAAAGAGCATGGAAACCAGCATTTTGGGAAACCATGAAGAAAAGGAAGCATTCTATTTTAATATGGTCAGTCGAGATGATTGAAGAAGGATATTCAGCTAAAAGGCAAATCATTTCAAGGACCATTGGACTTAGTGTGGAAATGCAAGATTTTGGACGTTACCTACTGTCCATTCCAAGTAGTTCAATTTAGCTTGTAAACTTGGGATATATAACCAATTGTAACAATGTTTTTGAAGTTAAGAAATTAGTTTAGTTTTCTAGAGTTTAAGCAAATATTCATACTTATAATTTGCTGAAACAAAAATATTGTAACTGCAGCTGTGTGTTTGTTCCAAACATCACAGAGATTTCTTCAAATAAAATCTCTCAGGTGTAACAATTAATCCACCTGAATTTTTAATTTCTTGTGTTTTTATTTACTCAATTTTAATTTCTGTTCTTAAGTCCTTTGTCTGCAAAAGAAATGAAAATTTTAAAGGATTGTATTCAACCCCCCTCCCTCTACTATCGTGATTACATTGTTTGTGAATAACATTTTAGTTTAAAAGGCAATTGGTTATAAAATGTATTGTTATCATTTAATAATATTTTTTAATAAATAATGAAGGGTAATTAAGTAAAATCACTTTGTACCAAAAAACTGTACCGACCAACGACCAACCAAACTTTTAATGTTTTATCTTTAATAATATAGCTTAAAACCCGTGTGATGCACAGATTGTTATTAATAATTGTTATTATTATTATAACTATTATTATTTACGTTTTAATATTATTTTTTAATTATATTTGTTTAAAACAATAAGTTGGCGTGTTAAATTTTTTAAAATAATTAAAAATATTATAATATATTTTAAAATAAATAATAACGGGTTGCCCGTTATATTTTTGGAAAATGAGTAGTTTTAGTAAAAAAAAATAGAAAAAGTAATATGTTTTAGTTGTAAAATGTAACTGCATGTAATTAAAAGTAATAAAATAAATAAGTAAAGGTTTACCCGTGATATTTTTAGAAAATGAGGGGTTTTAGCAAGGAAAAATAGAAAAAGTAACATGTTTTAGTTGAATAAGGTAATTGCCCGTGATTAAAATTATTAAAATAGGTTTTAAAATAAATAATTAAGGGTTGTCCGTGATATTTTTGGAAAAATGAGAGGTTTTAGTAATGTAAATGCCTGTGATTTTTTTTTTAAAAAATAGAGGATTTGTTAGAAAAAATAGAAAAGTAATGTATTTTAACCGAAAAGATAATTGGTTAAAAATAATGTTATTTATTAATAATATCTTTTTTAAAAATAAGTAAGGGTAAGTAAGTAAAATCACTTAGCTACCGACCAAACTTTTAATGTCTCGTCTATTATATAATAGTATAGATGAGTGCTTAAATGTATTTAATTATATAAATTCAGAACCATAATATTAATACAACTAATATAGAGTTCAAGAAAAGATAATGCAATAAAATCTAGATAAATTAATAATCAGTAAATTAATAACCCACGACAAATCAATATTTTGAGAACATATTTTAGAGTCAACATAATTGTAATAATTAAATTTTATCTGGATTAAATAATAAGCTCGTGAAATTATTAAAATTGAACGGTTCTGATCATCAACTTACATACATGAGTTTTACCATTGATGTACGATAAATTAATATTTTGAATATAATTTAAATTTTAACATAATAATAATAATAATAATAATAATAATAATAATAATAAATTTACTTATTATATAGTAATAATCTTGTTATTAAATTTATAACTGAATAGTCCCAATAAAAAAACAAAAAAAAACTAATTCAGGATCAAAATACAAGCATATATGTAATTAAGAATTCAGGAAAAGATAACGAAGACAAAACAGAACACGCCTAGGATTCAGATTCCCAGACCAATTCGAATTACAAAAGAAATCCGGACCGACAATTGAAAGTAGAAACCCTATATAAGTAGTTCCATCTCCCAACTCTATTAGATCAGAATTCCTGTTTCTTTTGTAATGGCGAATCCTATCAACAACATTAACAAACCTGTGTTCCTTACTAGAGCTCAACGTCAACACTTGGCTCTTGCACAACAACAACGTGATAATGTTGTTGTTCGTGATCGTGATTATGATCGTGAGTCATCTCGCCACCACAGGCTGCGTGATCATGATCATGATCACGAAAGAGAAAGAGAAAGAGAACGTGATTTACGTCGACGAGAGGATGATCACAAGGAGAGAAAGAGAGCGAGAGAGGTTGAGCGAGCGGTGGAGCTACAGAAAAAAGAATTAATGCAGGTTGTTAATGAATTTTATCTAGGTTCCAAGAAGCCGAAGAAGAGAATGATCAAGCCTAGTGACAAGTCTAGGTTTTCGTCTGATTGGGACAACACCGAGGACACTTCACGTGATATGAATGTGTTGTATGAGAATCCGCATGAGGCTAGGCTTTTGTTTGGGAGAGGGTTTAGAGCTGGGATTGATAGACGTGAGCAGAAGAAACTCGCGGCTAAGAATGAGAGAGAGTTACGAGATGAGATTAGGATGAAGGACGGTATTGTTGAGAAGCCTGAGGAAATTGCTGTGAGGAGGATGAAGGATCGGGATGCTGAGAAATATGATGGTTTTGATATGAGAGTTGATCGTCATTGGTCGAAAAAGATGGTTGATGAGATGAGTGAGAGAGATTGGAGGATTTTTAGGGAAGATTTTAATATGTCTTATAAGGGTTCTAGGATTCCGAGGCCTATGAGGAGTTGGTCCGAGAGTAAATTGAGTAAGGAATTGTTGAGGGCTGTGGAGAGGGTTGGGTATAAGACTCCTTCTCCTATTCAGATGGCGGCCATTCCTCTTGGATTACAGCAGAGGGATGTTATTGGTGTTGCTGAAACAGGGTCTGGGAAGACTGCTGCGTTCGTTCTTCCAATGCTGAATTATATAACTAGGCTGCCTCCGATTACTGAAGAGAATGAGGCTGAGGGTCCGTATGCAGTTGTCCTGGCACCTACTCGAGAACTTGCTCAGCAGATTGAAGATGAGACTGTTAAGTTTGCTCATTATATGGGTATTAGAGTTGTTTCTATTGTTGGTGGTCAGTCTATTGAGGAACAGGGGTTTAAGATTAGGCAAGGTTGTGAGGTCGTGGTTGCTACGCCTGGACGTCTTCTTGATTGTCTGGACAGGCGATATGCTGTTTTGAATCAGTGTAATTATGTTGTTCTTGATGAGGCGGATCGAATGATTGATATGGGTTTTGAACCACAAGTTGTAGGAGTTTTAGATGCAATGCCTTCCAGCAATTTAAAACCAGAGAACGAGGATGAGGAGCTTGACGATAAGAAGATTTACCGCACAACCTACATGTTTAGTGCTACCATGCCGCCTGCTGTTGAGCGTCTTGCTAGGAAGTACTTGAGAAATCCTGTTGTAGTTACTATTGGCACTGCAGGAAAGGCTACGGACCGCATTACTCAGAATGTTATAATGGTTAAGGAATCGGAGAAAAGGTATAGGTTGCAGAAACTACTCGATGAACTTGGTGATAAGACTGCCATTGTCTTTATGAATTCTGTGAATTCTGTTAAATCCCTTTCTAAGGATTTAGATAAGGCCGGATATCGGGTTACAACTTTACATGGTGGCAAGCGGCAGAATGAGAGAAGAGAAAACCTGGATGGTTTTAGGGCCAGGAGATGCAATGTTTTGGTGGCCACTAATGTAGCAGGAAGAGGTATTGATATACCTGATGTGGGCCATGTGATTAATTACGATATGCCTGTTGATATTGAGACGTATACACATCGTATCGGGCGAACTGGTCGTGCTGGGAAGACTGGTGTAGCCACAACATTCTTGACTCTACATGACACTGAGGTCTTCTACGACCTTAAGCAGATGCTTATTCAGAGTAACAGCCATGTGCCACCTGAGTTGTCTAGACATGAGGCTTCCAAATTCAAGCCTGGTTCCGTTCCAGACAGACCGCCTAGACGGTGCTGTACTTAGGACTCTGGAGGCTCAAGACTTTCTGCTGCAATAGGCAAGTAGTAATTAAAATGAAGGAGGTTGGGTATCTTGATGTACTAGAATCTTAATTGACTATGATGCTATTGTTTCTTTTAAACTTTTTCCTGCTATGCTTTTGGTCTCTGTTATAGGTGAAAACTTTACAATATATTGCAAGTACCAGGTGATTTCTTAGTTTGACACATGTCTATGACATAGAGAAGAAACAAAAAATCACAAGAGCAGTCCTCTGATACGAACGAGTTGTTGTCTTTCGAAGCTGGTTCCTCCAAATCCACCGCAAATTCAAGTAAGAAATCATATTAATTAGTTTGTGTCACTCATTAGAGTACAGTAAATAGTATCCATTAAAGTTGTTCAACTTGTTGGTTTGGTTTGGGATCGGGAATGGGACCTGCATTAGCCTCCCTTGTCTTCATGGAATGGTCTAAGAAAAAGGGCTCCTCACTGCGTGTGAACCAGAAATGTGTGCATATATTGCTAATTAATACTTAGATATAAATCAATGTTTTCAGTGTTTTGCTTAAAAGGTAAAAGTTACTTGTTAAATTTTAAAAAAATATTAAATGATTCTCACTAATTATTTTGTTGTTCAATGATTGCCTGCCGCCTTGCTTCTTCCATCTCTGTTGACAAAAGGTACAGTTTGGCTTGAAGAAACACTAATAGATAATACCCGTAACTCCTAAGAGCATCTTCCAACGTCATGTAGGTTGTTCACGTTTGCGAACAAGCTCGAGCTCGGCTCGTTAAGGGCTCGACTCGTGAACAGCTCGAGCTCGAACACAAAAACGAGCTCGTTAAGAAAACGAGCTCGAGCCGAGCCATTAGTGAGCTCGACTCGAGCTCGACTCGAGATCGGCTCGAACTCGTTCGACTCGAGATCAGCTCGATTAAGCTCGAAAAAAATGAATAAATCTTGCATATTTTTATACCACTGACCTGACCTTATAACCCCAAGCCTGAACATTACAATATCAAACATTCTCCAAATTGCAAGTATTACCCACTACTTTAAACTCATTCATATCACAAAAATCAGAATCATCATAATAAATTAGTATACTAGTCTTCAATAATACTAGTTCACCCGATTCAGATTCCAACCAGAAGGAAAGAACAAAAAGAACAAAAGAACTGAAGGAAGAATAGAAACTAGAAAGGTGGAGACTTACAAGTAACGCTGTGTATTGTCTGTGTCTATTACTCCTATATCGATTGGGATGGGGATTTAAAAGTTAAGGATTCAAGGGTGTTTAAATATGAAAAAGGGGTGGGAAATATGGATAGAATTTAGAAAGATGATAAACTGATAATTAACGAGGCAGGGGTTCAATTTTGGTTTAGTTGTTTGAAGAATTGGGCTGGACTTTTACAAAATAAGGCTTTATTTAGATGGGCCAAGAGAGAAACATGGCCTTTTTGTTTGTAAATTTTTTAACTCTTAACGAGCTGTTCGATAGAGGCTCGTGTGCGGCTCGGCTCGTTAGTGTTCGATAAAAACTCATGTTCGACTCGTTAGTTAATGAGCTCGAGCTCGAACACGTGTTTTTGTGCGATAAGAAAGCTCGGCTCGGCTCGGTTCGTCAGAAAAAAAATGAAGCTCGACTCATTTATATCAAAGCTCGGCTCGGTTCGTGAACAGCCCTAACGCCATGTGACCCGACACTTTTCTTAACACTTTATTGAAGTTGTTGGGATGTCAAGTGAAGTGACATGTGGTGTTAATTTAGGATGTCAAAAATTGGCATCCTATCAAGTAGGGTGTTAATTTTATTTGTGGTACCAATGATAAATAAAATATCATTTCTCTATTATATTTATACTAACTGATAACTCGTGCGAAGCACGGATCAAGAATAAAAATTAAATTATTTAAAACAAAACTTAAAAGTGGTAATAAAAATAATTAGTAATTATATATTTAGGTAATTGAAGAGAATCCAACATGAAATTAAGATGAAAGTCTATAATAAATAAATACTATTTAATTATCAGAGAATTGAATCGCTAATTATGTACTTGTTGCGAATTGAACTCGAGTTTGAAATGAAACTAATTAATTTAATTATAGTATATCCCGAGTTTGGAGTGAAATCATTTAATTTAAGGGAATTAATTAATAATCTCCATGATAAATTAATATTTTAAATGCAGATTTTTTATCCCAACATAATAGCGATAGTATAAATTTAACCTCGATAAATTAATAGAATTCGTCGGTCCAACAATATAAATTTATAGAAGTTTTATTTTATTGTGTTCTAACGAAAAGAAGTTTCCCTTTTTAATAAAATCTCAATACCCAAATTGTTTTTATACTTTTTCATATGTTCGTGAAAAGTTTCCCAAATTCCCGACTCGAATGGGCAGGGAACTAAGCGAGATCGGGCATTTATTATGTAGTTTTTTTTAAAAATAGAAATATAATATTCTCATTAAAATAATTATTATTTCATTAATGAATGATTGCTTATTTTAATTGGAAGACTCTAGTAGTTGGTAGAGACTCGGTATGCAATTTTATTATTGTTAGCAATTTATTTTTAATTTAATAATAATTATTATTATGTTAATTTCATTAATTTATTATATTGATTATGTATACCGAGTTTGGAGTGAAACCAATTAATTTAATTATAATTTGCTAACGAAATTTAACTTTGATACTATTGTGTTCTAACGAAAAGAAGTTTCCCTTATTAATAAATTTTTAATACCTAAATTGTTTTAAAACTTCTTCTTATTCCCGTTCCGAACCCGAAAAATTCCCCAAATTCCCGAATCGAATGAGGTTGGGAACTAAGCGAGATTAGGCATTTATTATGTAATTTTTTACAAATTTAAAAATAGAAATAAAATTTGGAGTGAAACCAATTAATTTAATTATAGTTTAATAACAAAATTTGACTTTGATACTATTGTGTTTTAACGAAAAAAAATTTCCCATATTAATAAAATCTTAATATGCAAATTGTTTTTAAACTTCTTCTTATTCCGTCCCGAACCCAAAAAAATCTCCAAATTCCCGACTGGGATAAGGTTGGGAACTAAGCCGGATAATGAAGGATTGTTTATTTTAATTGGAATACTCTTAGTAGTTTGTAGAGTCCTCGTATACAATTTCATTATTGTTAGCGGTTTATTTTTAAATTAATAATAATTATTATTATATTAATTTCATTAATTTGTTATATTGATTATGTATACCGAGTTTGGAGTGAAACTAATTAATTTAATTATAGTTTAATAACAAAATTTGACTTTGACACTATTGTGTTACAACGAAAAGCAGTTTTTCTTATTAATAAAATCTTAATACCCAAATTGTTTTTAAACTTCTTCTTATTCACGTCCTGAACCCGAAAAATTTCTCAAATTCCCGACTCGAATGGAGCGGGGAACTAAGCAGGATGAGGCATTTATTAAGTAAATTTTTACAAATTTAAATATAGAAATAAAATATTCTCATAAAAATAATTTTTATTTTATTAATGAAGGTTAGTTGGAAGACTCCTGAGTCCTAGGGTACAATTTCATTATTGTTGGCAATTTATTTTTAATTTAATAATTATTATTATTATATTAATTTATTTATTTATTATATCGATTATGTATACATCGGTATACATGGTATACCATACCATTAGGAGGATTTCTGCTTTTAATAAAAAGGATAGATTATACATATTTATTTTAAAGTCGATGAAGTTGGCATCTAAAGGTGACAATCATTGGAGTTTTTTCAAAACGAGGGTGCCAAAAATAATGTAGAAGAGAGAGAAAATAAAAAATAATATTTTTGATTATGTGACAAAGTTAACACTCTTTTAAGGATGTCAACCATAGGAGATGTTCGTATGCAGGTAACAATAACATCATGTACACAAACATATATAACACACTCCATGCAACTGTAAGAGCCAGAGAGCCAGAGCCACAGAATACACACATTTAGAATTCATCTCTCCGCTTTCTCATCATTATGCCATAGTAAAATTTTCGATTTGAATAAATTGATCCTTATAAACGTATGTGTTAATTTGTTATCGATCCTTATATGATAATGGAAGATGGTACCTATAATCATCTAAATCGCTCACACTTCCCTTTCCATTCACTCACAAATAAGAAAGAGGAAGCATGTTCTACCGACACAAGCTTTGATTCTTCAACTATACTAGTCTCTGGAGACCCTTCGTCTGAAAAACAGCTTCCAAAGCGAGCACCGACTAAAGACAGGCACACTAAAGTCGACGGTCGTGGTCGTCGAATTCGCATGCCTGCGCTTTGTGCAGCTAGGGTTTTTCAGCTCACTCGTGAGCTTGGCCATAAATCTGATGGCGAAACAGTTGAATGGCTTCTTCAACAAGCTGAGCCAGCCATTATAGCCGCCACTGGAACTGGAACTATTCCTGCAAATTTTAGTTCATTAAAATTATCACGACGGAGCTCTAACTCAAGCATGTCAGTGCCTACTTGCTTCAGTTCTAACTTTTTATTGCCAACGCGACCGTTGCTTCCCTGTATGGGAGTATCTTCTGATAATTCATCGTCAGTGGTTTTTGCTTTTCAGCCGAATAGTCAAAACCTTACTGCAAATCCGTTTCAAACCAAACAAGAAAATGCAATGTTAGACTTATCCGAGGAGACAGAGGAGAGTTTTGGGAAGATGAAGAGGCCAGACCTAGAATTATCGCAACAAGAAACGGGAAGTTATGTAATGCAGTTGACTACCAGAGATTTGCCTAATGCAACTTATGCGTCTGTTCCGGGAAATTTGTGGATGGTGAGGGATGATTCGAGTAGCGAGTCAAATTGGACTTCTCCAGCAGTTCATAAAAATACTGACCTGTATCAAGGCACTGTGTCTAGTGGTTTACATTTCAACAATTTTTCTGTTCCTCTGGCGATTATGCCAACTCAGCAAGTTGGTCTCACGGTTAGTGGTGCTAATAATTTTAGTGAAGGAAAACCAGGCTTCCTTGCAGGAGTACATACCTACTGCCCGATCTATGGATCCAGTCTACTGGATTCTCCAGTGACCGGATCTCTCCACCTCAGTGACAGCAATAATACATCCTGTTACCAGTTATGAAATATGAACTGGGGCTTATCCAGTATCAGTTTAAGGGGCATCACCTAAAACACACGTTTGGTTTGTGGCACACTTGAGGTCTGATTTGTTCCTTAAACATTAAAGTATGTTGATTTTGTTATGTGTGCCATAATCAGGTTATGTTTGATTTATTTATTTGAGGATTCAGGAAGCAATTTTTAATATGAGATTTGCTAAACTCCTATTTTGTTCTTTTTGATTTATTTGATCACGTTGGTGTTTATGCAATTTTTTCTGTTACACAATACTATCAAGATTCAGAGTATACATGTAATACAAACTACTAGTTAGATAAAGCCTACTGCTAGTGCTCGGGGTTGATTATTATAGCTCAAGCAATTTCACGTTTACAGCATCTAACATGAATTAAAGATTTTATGTGTCCCTGTAACCTCAAACAGAGAAAGTGGTATAGTACAAATGCCGACACTGGTTCTGAACCTTTGTGCTATGTTATTTGACCTCAATCAGAGAAAGTGGTGCAGGAAATATGTCCAAATGAAGAGTAGAGTGCCGATAACCATATCCGAGTGTCTGCTACGAGTTCAGAGATAAAATATAAGAGGTGAAGTAACAAAGCCTTTGTCAGGCCAGACCACCAAGTGTTGGCTCAGCTGGTCTGGCCTCAGTGCCTCGCCTGCTGCTGAGGGCGTTATTACTCGTGACCCTACTGAAGTCGGGCCACTTCATCATTAGTTGGCGCCATCATATGTCTGGTTGTTTGAAAATGTTCCTTATCACATCTGATCAGGTGGTGAAATATGTCTTCTGAGTTTTGCATGCTCCATGCTGTACCATGTTTCCCACCACAGTATTGCTTTTTTGATGGTGCCTCTTTTCAGGAAGAACGCGCGCTTCAGTCTTATTTATGATAAGATTATGGGATAGTGTGATATATAAATTGTGTACTTACTAGTAAAGACTGTTGAATAATATTATAATATAAAAGTATAAGATCCTGTTGGGGTTTTCTCTGACATCTTAATATTTTAGAACGACCGGTTACTTAACAAAAACGACTCCCTTAGATAAAAAAAAGTTGTTTACAAACAACAAATACTCGTGTTCAGATTCTACTGAGATATTGGAAAAATTCTTAGAGTAATTGAGTAATATGTGTTCAGTTTGCTGGACATATTTGGTGACTGGTGAGTCCGTGAGAAAACAGTTCATTGTAGAGTCTACAGGTTAGTACATACATGATCTGGTGTAGTGATATTCCTTTTAACGTGCGGGAGTTTTCTGCCAAGGAAGGGCCATTGCTCAACTTATCAACATACTTGCAGGACGGAAGATCGGCCATGCACCGGATTCAGAGAAAAGAATATATATGTAGATGCACATGTATTTTCTAATTTGTAGCCTTGTAAGCTTGGAGTTGAAGCTAATGAATCTGAGTTATGCCTAGAAGGGACAAATTAAGAATGGTGATGTAAAATCATCTGCAGAAGCTACTGTTATTTCGAGGATCATATAAGAGTTTGGTTCTGCATCTTAATGACATGAAATATAAAATATGTTGAGTTGAGATACAGTTTAACTATATAAAATTAAAGGTTAAATCCAATTATCCAGGAAATAAAGGAGTTGAATTCGAGTGCATACAGAACAAATCCTAAAGTTCAAAATCTTTCTTTACAGTTCTTACACATCAGGATTGAAAAACAAAATAAATTAGACCTTACAGAGCATGATACGTACACTTCATCAGATAATTTTTAAACTTCTGGAACTTTTCGAAATCAGCAAGCTAGACTCTTGCAATCAAGAAAAATGTCTACTCAGTTAGTAGTCTTTGGTATTTTCTCCATCACTACCACCTTCAACATCTACACTTTGCGCTACATCTTCTTGAGCTTCTGCAACTTCCAAGTCCAGCTCCTTTTTATCAGATGCATAAAGTAGCTTTTTAATTGCCTCTGACATCTGCAACAATATAAGCAAGACAAGACGGCTAAGTGACAGCATTTCCAATTTGAAAAAGGCATTGGCTTCATCTACTTTATAGACTGTATCATGTTTACAAAAGAATCTGGAGAATCAAGTAGAAGTACTCAGAATGAGTAGGAGTGCTATAAAGGTTTGTGATTTCTGAATAAAAGAGCGCAAGTTTCATTATCTATTTAGTATAACTAATATTAAGAATGGGTACTACAGCCGAGAAATAGTCGCTATATCCAACAAATTTCAACTGAAGCAGTAATTAAAAGTCAGCTTTCTGATAGCTTCTAAGTTCTAAGCTAGTTATTCCGTCTCCTGTGTAAAAATTGTCAACAACATGTATACTTCACAGACTGGCAAAGAAAAGGTCTCTTAGGGATATGATACAGCCATTACCAAGGAACTAAACAACTGAACCCAACTCAGTCATGATGAGAGTAAGCAAACATGACCACAAAATTTTAGTAAAAGGACCTATATAAGGAGAGGAAGGCAGCAAAAAAAAAATACCGTGAGATTCTCTACTTCAGGAGTCTCACAAAGTATTTCAATATCACGTAATTTCATGAAATAGAAATCTCTTTCCTTTTCCAAAACATCCACAGAAAGTTTCAATTCTGCAATCTGCATGATCAATTGATAAAAGTCAACATGTAAAAAGAAAAGCAGATAAAGCATAACTAAGAAGTTCCAGAATGCAATGGACTAATAGAAATTTAGTAAGCAAACAGTAACTTAATCAACCAAAATTGTGGATTGGGTTAATTATCAACTGACTCACTTATTTCATTCTAATATATCAAGTGGATCATCGACAAATTTTTGGTCTCATTTAAATCACTCGACACAAAATAAGTTACACTACATAAGTTTTTTGAAAGCTGACATTAAAATAAACGTCTTCCATTAATTTTATGATGTTAACTTGACCGGGACTTGACATTTACTTGTCCACATAGTAAGCAAGGAGATGATAGGGTTTTAAAATACATATGAAATTAATTCGAGAAATTTGTATATTTAAAGGTTGAATTCAAATGTAAAGGAACATTGTGGATTTATGGAAATTACCTCATTCATCAAAGAATTTCTTTCTTCCACAAAATTAGCCCCATTTACTGGTGCAGTTGCTTTCCCTTGCTTAGTTTCTAGCAGTAAATACATTGGGTAAAGCTTAAAAACTGAATAAATTACAAATAACAGTCACTTCAAAAAAAAATAAGATTTGAACTAACCAGATAGTTTATTAACACCCACTCCAACCCCCGAGTCAGAGTTATGGGAGTTGTTTGCTTGTAGTGACTTAGAGCTCTTGTTAAAACTCTTTGAACTTCTTTCCTTGCCTACCTTACTTCTGCGCTCAATGGGATTGTAGTTCCTAAAAGGTATTAAAATATCAATATTAGACCTAAGTCTGAAAATTTTGTTTCCTTGACATAAATCTGTATTCCAAGTTTGATAGGATGTACTCATTCATCATGCCACCAGTTACAGAATCGCAATAACGTTTCAGCCACTGTAGAAACTCTAAGTTATCCAGTGGTCGACCTTTGACAAGTCTGTTAACTTCAACATGCTGTCACGTGAATTATAAAAATAGTAAGTATGCATTAGAGCTTTTACATTCAAAAACTGATCACAAAAAACAGATAAATTCAGTGCTCCTTGTACCTAATATATGTGTTGGGACAAGATAAATTTACCTTATTAATTTTAAGTTTACTGAAGACATCTTGGAGCACCTTGTAGTTTTGGATCATATCATATTCTGTCTTTGCATTAAAGTTCACCTAAACAAAAAGAAGACATACTGGAAATTCCATCACCATGTCAAAAAGCCAAGTAGAAATTTAAAAACCCAGGAGAAAAAGAGGTATTACCTTGTGCATTGGAACAATTCCAGGATGGGTCATATCCATCATCTGGCATTGAGAAGCACCTGATGCAGCCTAGTACAATAGTTTAACTTTAGAACAGTCTCTGAATCTAAACTCCACACACACTTAGCTGCATAATTTTATGTAAATGTGATACATGGATATGATGATGGCAGGGCTGGAAACAAAGTATAATGAAACTATTTCCTCATATTCTTCCAAATATTTTAGTCTCGCATATGTTAACCAAATATTCTACAAGTCTAGATACCAGAAAGGTTTAGATGTCTAGGATTAGATATGGAGCAGCATAACTCATTTCTGATATCCTTTACCTGTGAGGAATAATATTATAATATAGATGGTTGGATGTACTGGAGGATTGGTATTACTTATTGCAGGTCTTTACAAAAGAATTTCAAGATTCCAGTCCATCATCATGCCTATCCATACAAGGAAAATGGTGATTATGATTGACTGTTAACGAATGGTCAGACTCGCTTATAGTTGATCCCTGTATAGAACCCAACAGACTTTATAAGCTAGTAGACTGAAGGACTCGGAGATAAAATAATAAGCCAGGTCCTCAGATGATCTGCCCTGCCACATTAAATTTTCATAAGTTTTCGATACCATTCCAAAGTCTCCGAATTCCATTTTGATGGAGTAGGTGCTCAGCTTTCCGTACATGATTCTATCAAAGCCTTGTGAAGTTTCTTTGAAATATATCTCAAAATTTTTGAATCCTTGCAGTTATACATATAGACACATTTCTGACGTACAGGCTACAGCACATACATAAGTAGTAAACAAAGGAAGAAGACTGTAGAGACAGCAGAGGAAGACCATCACTCCGTTTAAAATTTAGTAGGAAGAAAAAGAAGTGCATGACAAAGTCAATAGTCAACAAAAGGACTCAGTCACTCAGAAGTCACAGATCGAGCAAAACTATAACTGAGAATAAAAAGACTAGCTACACTGAATTCTGATATCTACCTTGTCCATCCGTATTCTATGATGGATTCAGTCAGAATAAACCTCCATGAAGAACAATCACCTCAAAAGAAAAATACCCAAAACAAGCCATTTTTCCATTAATCATCTTACTTGCTATTATCATCGCTGGAATTCTTTTTGGAAGTATTGTAATAATCATCCAGCATTTCAGTCAAAATAGTAACACATACTTCGGACCCACTGACCCTCAGTACCTCAGAGGCATATGTTCCTTACACGAGTGGATCAACCTTGATTGATGAAGTTAGATCGAATGTGCAAAAGTCGAGAAGATACATGAACAGCACGAGAGGTATATTTTGCTAAACATCGACCCCATTTTGAAAAAAAATGAATGGGTCTCCCTCTATTGATATTGATTATTACTCATATAATTACTTTTCTGATTGGCCGAACTACGAGTATATGCTAGTTTTTTCTTTGTTTATGGTATGTTTCATATTTTACAGTGCATTAGCTTTTTAAGTGTACCAAGAGGGAAAACTGAGGAATTTAATACATGACCTTTTTCATGAGAGGTGGGGAGGGAAGGAGTCCTGTTTCACAATATATAAACTTCTGATATTTCTACTTAATTTGATGTTAACACCATACTAAAATTGTACCATTGTACAATATTCCCCAAAGTTCTATGGACTGAAATTGCAAAATTGTTCCCAAATTCATGTGTTAATTCGTGGTGCATACACAACCAATTACATTATGCCCACCAGCATTTGGTACTCAATCTAGGAATAACTTTGAGAACTCTAGCATTTTTTACATTATATTTTCGGTTTTTCTACTCAATTTGGATGTTACAACAATATTAGTAGAGTATTTAAAAAAATTAAAAGAAAGAAAGAAAAGCCTGAACTAATCCCCATCTATCTACACAAGGTGAATAGTTATTAGTTATTACAGTTTTCCCTGTACCTTCATTGCTTCACTATCATTGTTCACCAAATGTCGAAGATAACTCATGACTCCAAAACCTACATAACAATGTCTAGCAGATGACGACTACTACTAGATGGGTGGGTCTGCAATCATGTCATACATACAGTAACAAATATATTAACCAGAACAAGACCATCCAACAATATGTCACTCCACCACATTTTCGCTCACATACCAATTCCACATTACTTGTCATGACCAATCCATGTAACTGGCCTGCAACTGTAACAGTTTCGCCATTCCAAGATTAAGTCACCCTTAGATTAACACATGGTAACAATGTAGAGAGAGAGAGAGAGAGAGAGAGAGAGAGAGAGAGAGAGAGAGAGAGAGAGAGAAGAACATAAAACACCAAAACAAGAAACTGTAACAAAATGGGAAGATAAATATAGGATGCACAAGACATAAAAGAGAGAAATGAGTTGGGGTTGAAAAGGGGTACCTCCTCAATGCGAGACAAATTGAGATGAAGACTAGTATTAATCCATGTTAGAATCTCATTCCTTCCAACAAAGTAAGCACTGTCCATCATCCCTATATTCGTCGCCATCTATGTGTACGTTTATGTAAGATGCGAGAGAGAGAGAGAGAGAGAGAGAGAGAGAGAGAGATGTATGTATGTAATGTAAATGCAAAACCCACCCCACTTTAAGATTGAAATGAAGTCTCGAAGATGTGATAAAGTGAACATTCTGAGACCCGCGTGCGTTTGTCAGAATTGTAAACTTGTGTTTTCCTTTTCTTTTTTTTTATTTTCAAAGAAATTACAGGAGAGATTATATGATGATAATCAAGAAATTAAACAACCGGCGCCGGTTATTTTTGGTAAATAAAACTCAAAAAGAAAATTTAATCTCGAACAAAAGCAGTGCCTACTAGCTAAAATGGCACTATAATCTCTGGCCTACTTTTGTACGACATGTTTAGTTTTATAGTTAAAACTGGAAAGTAATCATCACCATCATTAGTTTATACCAAGTGAGATTTGATACTCCATATAATTAGTAAGACTTTCGATGGGACAGCCAGACAAGCACCTACTTTCTTTATATCTGCAGTTTTATAATCTCTATTCAAGAGATCCGTCTGTTTTTCAATAATTTATTTCATCCGCCCGGTCCATTTGTTTATCTTTGAGTTGGGCACGTAGGTTAAAAAAAAAAAAATAGAACGATGAAAAAAGTTGAAAAAGTGAGTTAAGTAGGGGAACCAATCAATTTTTAATGTAAAAAGTGAGGATAGTGGTATAAAATAGTGAAAGTAATTGATTTTAATATTGTTAAAAGTTTACTATTTTTGAAAAGTTTATAAATGTAAAAAATTTGATGGGACATCACAAAAATAAAAGTGTAAAGAAATAGGGATGTTCACGAACCGAGCCGAGCCGAGCTTTGATGTAAACGAGCCGAGCTTTACTTTTTTCTCTGACGAACCGAGCCGAGCCGAGCTTTCTTATCGCACAAAATTCGTGTTCGAGCTCGAGCTCGTTAACTAACGAGCCGAACACGAGCTTTTATCGAATAAAAACGAGCCGAGTCGAGCCGAGCTCATTAGAACTTACAATTTTTATAGATAACAAAGCCCAATTTTTCTTAGCCCAACGAACTAACACATTTTTTGTCGAAACTGAACCCAATTTCCCAATCAATTCTCAATAAACCTAAAATACACATACTATAAATTACAAAATTAATTTAAAATGTTAACAAATAATATAAAAATATTTCGAATATATCTTAATTTTTTCGAGCTTTATCGGGCCGATCTCGAGCCGATCTCGAGCCGAACAAGCTCGAGTCGAGCTCGAACCAAGCTCGAGTCGAGCTCACTAATAGCTCGGCTCGAGCTCGTTTTCTTAACGAACATTTTTTTGTGTTCGAGCTCGAGTTCTTAACGAGCCGAGTCGAGCCTTTAACGAGCCGAGCTCGAGCTTGTTCACGAACAACTCTGTTCGTGAACAGCTCTATAAAGAAATGGTTGAGACAGAGGGAGTAATAATTTAATTTAATCTATGCAACCGGATCCGAACTGAATTTTTATTTATTCCTATTTTAATTTATTAAAAATTTATCACACTCAAACTTTTTTATCGAATAAAAATTTTGTCCTCTATTTGTTCATCAACAAAACTATTGTTGACAAATATATACACAAACAACTAATGAATATATTTTACAAATTATTACTTACAAATATCTCATAAATATTACTTACGAACTCTTGTTCACAAACAACTAACGAATATATTTTACAAATTATTACTTACAAGTATCTCATAAATATTACTTACGAACTCTTGTTCACAAACAACTCAACTTACGGTATGAGTTTTGCTTGTTTTTTTATTATATAAAATCTTATTACATTGAAATATATGAAACAACTATACAAATTAAATAATAAATTTAAGTGTTTAGTTTTTGCTTTAAAATTTATATGGGCAACGGGATTTTGGTAAATTTTTTATATTTTAATAAAGTATCTAACATATCTCAATTGTTTTGTTCGGGACGGAGGAGTTATTGATGCGAGCGAAGGGAGAGATGCATAGGCGAAGAACGACAATGATCAGACTGGCGTTCTCAAACGGTAGCGAAAGAAGGTTAATTTGAGTTGAGCTTGGTATATTAGTTTTGTTTGTTGTGTTATGTACATGAATTCTTCTTTATTTCTCTCTGTTTATACAAAACTTGCTTCGATTATACGCATATGTATGTGTATAGGTTGAATGTTTTGATTACTAATCGCGGGTAGACCTGACAATTCGAGTAAGTTTTGGTTCGGATCTGATTCGAAAATGATCAATTTTTGGTTAAAGTATATTTCAAATATAACTCGGATTGAATTTAATTCAGTTGGGGTCTAATTCGGATCAAAATCGGATAAATCTCAGATTAAGATTGGCTGAATTTATTTTAAATTTTTTCGGATCACTACTCCTTTATTTTTTTACTATGTGAGACTTAAAAAATAATATCTTACTATTAAAATCAATTGATTTTAATATAAAATGACATAATTTCTAAAGAAATATGATTATGTAACTACATTAATATTTGAGATGAAATTATTTTAAATTTAAATTTGCTTATGAATGATTACTTTGAGTAAATTAAAAGTAAAATAACATATATAAGGAATATGAGTTACAATTTGTTAAGATTTTAAAAAATAATATGAAACTTAACTTACTACTGTTACAATTTGAATTCCGTACTTCGGATAATATTTGGTCCGGATAATTTATAATGCGGTTTCAAGTCATCATTGGATCTAGAATTTCGGATAATTTTCAGTTCGAATTTTTTTTCAAATCGGATCAAATCGGTTTTCGGATAATTATTGGATTATCTAATTCAGATACAAAATCGGATTCTGTTCCATGTATTTCGGTTCAATTCTTCGGGCCTAAATCCAATTTGCCAGGTCTAATCCCGTGTGAGGTTCTACTTATAACCAATTTATTATTAGAACTTTAGAACTGTTATATATGTTTTGTTGTAGAATGTAATAATTTTTTATTGTATTTTACTTATTTTTATTTATTTCTTGGCATATAAATTTTTTAAACATTTTATAATGTTTAAGTAAAAACTGTGTTATGTGAAAAACAATTAATCTTTTAAAAAAATTATGTTAATTAGGGAAAAAATTATTGTATACTTCATAAGTACATCATTCTTTATAATTTACAAGAAATCTTGTGTACTGCAGCAAAACTAAAAATATCGTGTACTACTGCAAAACGAAAAAATCTCAGTCATTGATTAAATAAAATATATTGTAGAGATTGCTCCTAAGTTTTAATTTAATATAAGGTTCTAATTTGAACCAAAACCTACTAATAGCAGTTGCAACTTTAAGTTTTTAAGAGCAAGTCCTTCCATTTTGCTACTAAGTTAAAATTTAGGAAATTTGGAACAAAACACTATGACTTCTGGTCATTCCCTATTTTTGGAGTCACTGACCATCCATAACTTCATTTCTTGATTTTTAGCAATAAAGAAACATTCTTCAATTTCTCCACTACATGTTCATATCTCATTCCATACTTAATTTTAAATTTATTATTATTATTATAATATTAATAAACGAATACATGAATTATTGTTCAAGTTAATATACAAAATAATATGTTAGGAACTATGTTGTTTCTTGATGATAACTAAATTAACTTAGTAAAAATTGTACAAGTAAAATGTAGCCATCAACGGATAGCATGCTTATGCAGTATCCGTTGATAGGAAGCTTATCTACGGATAAGACTCAATGTAACATGCTTTTGTATGTCTGATGTTGAAGTTGAAGTATTTTTTTTAGGCTGAATAAGTCATGTTGACTATTAATAGATATGTAGAATAGGGAGGCTAATTGTAAATAGTTTATGCCTTATAATTTTACATAAGTGAAATTGACTGTCAACGGATAGCATAATTAGCTTTCAACGGATGTGGACAATGTACTGTCTACGGATAGCAGTACTAGTTGTCTACGGATGTGATCAAGATAATCTCAACGGATACAACTCAAATAGCTTCTACGGATACACACTGTACTTGTGAAAGGAACAGTTCAGTCAGTGCACATGGGTTGACAGACTACACAAAGCATGGAAGCCAGTATTTCTCGAAAGGTCATGAGAAGAAGTAACATTCTGTTTGTATGGTCAAAAAGTAGCATTTCCATAAAAGACAATCAGCCAAAAAATGCAAGCTACCAACACATGGACCACTACTCAGAATGGAGAAATAAGGATCTTAAACAAATTTACTTTTTGTATTATTGTCTGTTTGAAATATCTTGTAAACTTGGGATATATAACCAAGTGGAGCATAATTCTAGAGTAAGGAATCAGTTAGGCAATTTAGAGAGAAAAAGGCAATATCCTTTGTAAATTGCTGAAGTTGGAATTGTGTATTTGCAACTGTGTGTTTATTCATAAACATCACATAAATTTTTTCAAATAAAAATCTCTCAGGTGGACAAAACAATCCACCTGATTTTTTAATTCTTGTGCTATTTATCTTGTTTGTTTTTCTGTTCTTAATTTTACTTTCATATTTCTACTGTCAAGAACTAAAGAAATTTTAGAGATTGTATTCAACCCCCCCCCCTCCCCTTCTACAATCTTGATTCATTGTCTGGGAATAACAATTGGTATCAGAGCAAGCTTCTAACACACAAGAAGTTTAAAGATCTAAAGACATCTGAATCATGGGTCAGAAGGATTATGGAGTCAAAATACCAGTTCTTGATAGAGAAAATTATTTTCACTGGAAAGTAAAAATGCGTCTACATTTAATGTCCATGGATGAAGGATATGTAGAGTGCATAGATCATGGCCCTCATGTACCAATGAAGCCAAACACCTCAGTAGCTCAAGCACCTGTAGGAGCCCCAAGCACCATTCCAAAGTTACCTTCAGAATGGACTCCTGAGGACAACATTGTAGTTCATAAAGATAAGAAGACCATGAATATTTTGGTCAATGGTCTTGATTCTGACATGTTTGACAATGTTATTAACTGTTATATAGCAAAGGAGATTTGGGACACTGTCCAAACCATCTGTGAAGGGACTGAGCAGGTAAGGGAAAACAAGATGCAGCTCCTCATACAACAGTATGAACACTTTCACTTCAAGAGTGGAGAATCTTTGAATGATACTTTTAGTAGATTTCAAAAATTGTTGAATGGATTGAAGTTGTATGGAAGAGTGTATCAAATTAAAGATTCAAATCTGAAATTTCTCAGAGCCTTGCCAAAGGAGTGGAAGCATGTGACTGTTTTCTTGAGAAACACTCAAGAGTATAAGGACTTTACTCTTGAGAGGCTGTATGGAAACCTAAAAACATATGAGCTGGAAATGGAGACAGATGAAGAAAATTGAGAAGGTCCAAAAGAAAACTGGATATGTTGATTTAGTAGCAAGTGTTGAAAAGGCTGAGGACATGGAAGAAGAAGCTGCTGAAACTACACCAAGCCAAAGTGCTTGTGAAGGTAGAGCTGAATCAAGAAAGTGCAAAGGAAAAATGACTGAAGAAAGTGTGCCTTCCAATCAAGAGGAAATGGATGAGCTAGATGAACATTTAGCTTTTCTGTCAAGAAAATTCTCAAAGCTCGAGTTCAAGAGAAACCCTGATGTGTCCAAACCATTTAGAAAAGACTTTCAATCAAACAAGAATTATGTTAAAAGTTTGAAGTTTAAATGTTTTAACTGTGGAATGGGAGGTCACTTTGCTAATGAATGCAGAAAACCAAAAGTTGAGAAGAGTGACAGGAAGTTTGAGCTTGTTGACTACAAGAAGAAATACTTTGATCTTCTCAAGCAAAATTCTAGAGCATTCATAACTCAGGAGTATGACTGGGCTGAAGATGGGAATGATTCTGAGGAGGACACTGAATTTGTGAACCTTGCACTGATGGCTGATTCAAGTGAGCAGGAGGCTAGTTCATCATCATCCAATCAGGTAATTACCACCAATCTCTCTGAGCTTTCTACCGAGGAATGCAATAGTGCAATTAATGATATGTCCACTGAATTGTACCATATGCGTATTTCTCTTAAATCACTTACAAATGAAAACACCAGGATTAAAGATGTTAATCAGTTTTTAAGTGATAGGAATGCAGTTCTGGAAACTCAATTTATTGAGTTTGAGAAAATGAGAGTAGAGTGTCAAGTTGCCAAAGATGATTTACTGACTGTGCTGAAAAGAGAAGAAATTCTCAAAGCACAGCTAGCTAGAGAACATGAAACAATATCTAGATGGACTGATTCCAGGAATTTTGCCACAAACATTATTAAGGCTCAAGGCATGTGGATACATTCTACACGGAATCAGTGAGAAAAGATAAAAAGAAGCTAGATGTTGAAAATCTAGGAGATGACACTTCTACGGATAGTGAACATCCGTTGAAGGGTAATACCTCTACGGATAGTAAGCATCCGTTGATGGACAACACCTCTACAGAAGTGACTTGTCCAAAGAAGTGTACATCTAGTGTTAGTCTAGAGAAACTTAAGAAGCTGAACAAAAAGTATGGTCCAACCAACAAAAATTTTGTTCAGGGAGAATGTAGCGAAACCAAAGCTCAGGATGTCAACATAGGTCACTTGTCCAACAAGCAATTGAAGGGCAAGTTAGAAATTATAGAGGTCAAGGCTGAGGTGAAAAAGAAAAGAACAGAAATGGTAAGGTAGGGATTAACAAGCATAACAACTATACACCTGACAAGTATGCGCCAAGGAAAACTTATGTAAAGTATGGTAGTGTTAATCATTTATCTACCAATTGCAAAACTGTTAAAACTTCATCTGTTCAAATGCCAATGTTTGTACCCAATATGCCTATGCCTGTTATGCATAACATGTTTGCTCATACTGATCATGCATCAAATCTGTATGCCAACATGCCATTTGTTTCAAATCCTTATATGAATGTATTCACAATGCCACAAATGACATGGAGCATGCCACAAATGAACACTATGTATGTACAAAATTCTCAAATACCTGCATCAAACATGTATGCATATGAACATCCTCTGCATGTTGTCTCTCATAGGTCAACACCCAGGGTCAAGGTTGATTTAAGTCAACCTGAGATTAAGGTGCAAAATGACAAGAAAGGCAAAGTTAAAGCTAACAGGAAAGGACCCAAGGAAACTTGGGTACCAAAATCAACTTGATTTGGTTTTGTTATGTGCAGGGATACAGAAAGAATCTATGGTACTTAGACAGTGGTTGTTCTAGGCACATGACTGGAGATTCTGCCCTGCTCACAGAGTTTGTGGAGAAAGTTGGCCCTAGCATTACCTTTGGAGATGACATCAAAGGTTACCCTAAGGGATATGGCTTGATTACAAAGGAAAATGTCATCATTGATGAAGTAGCACTAGTTGATGGACTTAAGCACAATTTGCTGAGTATTAGTCAACTGTGTGATAAAGGTTTCTCAGTTTCATTCAATCAAGGAGCCTGTGTTGTTTCCAACAAAGAAAACAACAATGTGGTGTTGACAGGATACAGAAGAGGTAATGTGTATATAGCTATGAATGATGAGAGTTGGCTATGGCATAAAAGACTGTCACATTTGAACTTCAAGTCTATGAATGATCTGGTAAGAAGAGACCTAGTTAGATGACTTCCTCAGTTGGAATTTTCCAAGGATGGTCTTTGTGATGCTTGCCAGAAAGGGAAACAAAAGAAGATTTCTTTCAGAAGCAAGCTGGACTCATCAATTGAGCAACCTCTACAGCTGTTACACATGGATTTATTGTGGATGATTTTTATAAATTTACATAGATATACTTTCTGCACTCCAAAGATGAGACAAGTGAAATCATAATCAATCACATCAAGGCTGCTAACAATCATCCTGATCTCAAAGTAAGAAGAATCAGGAGTGACAATGGCACTGAGTTCAAGAATTCAATAATAAGGATGTTCTGTGAGGAAAATGGAATCATTCATGAGTTTTCTGGAGCTAGAACACCACAACAAAATGGAGTGGTGGAAAGGAAAAATAGAACTCTAATTGAGGCTGCAAGAACAATGCTAGGAGAATCAAAGTTGCCCACTTATTTTTGGGTTGAAGTAGTTAACACTGCATGTTTCACTCAAAACATCTCTTTGATTAATCAAGCAAAAGGGATGACTCCATATCAGCTGCTCAAAGGAAGGAAACCATCCTTGAATTTTCTACATGTCTTTGGCTACAAATGTTTTGTATGGAGAAACCAAGGTGAACATCTTGGAAAATTTGAATCAAAAGCAGATGAAGCCACTTTTGTGGGATATGCAGCTGGAAAAACCTATAGGGGTTTCAATCACAGAATCAACATTGTTATGGAATCTGTACATGTTGGTTTTGATGATGCCAGAATTCAAGGTCTCACTGATGAGGGTTTTCATGAAACTCTCAGGTTTGAGAATTAGGTGGAAGGTCTATTTTATGATGATGAAGGTGATGATTATGAGGATGAATCAGTCCCTCCAAGAATGACTATTTCAAATATGGATAACTCAAGTTCAAATGAGCCATCCATAGAAGGGACAATTGGTGCATCCGTAGGAAGCCAAAATGGAGCATCTGTAGGAAGCCAAAATGGAGCATCCGTAGGAAGCCAAAATGGAGCATCCGTAGGAAGCCAAATTGAAGCATCTGTAGGTGGATCACAACACAGAGTTACCAACCCAATAAACTCAAGGGGAGTTTCTCTGAGTCATGGATAAACCTCAACTCCACATGATCATGCTTATGAGAATGATGCTTCATCTTCAAGACCTACACCTGCAACAAGAAGGAAATGGACAAGGGATCACCCATTTGAACTGATGATTGGTGATGAATCCTCAAATGTCCAAACTAGAAGAGCTACTCAAGATGAATGTTTATATAGCAGCTTTCTTTCTCAAGAAGAACCAAAGAAAGTTGAGGATGCTCTTTTAGATCCAGATTGGGTATTAGCTATGCAAGAAGAGCTAAACCAATTTGAGAGAAACAAAGTATGGAAGCTGGTACCCAAACCTAAAGACAGAAGTGTTACAGTTACAAAGTGGGTATTCAGAAACAAGATGGATGAAAATGGCATTGTCAGAAGGAACAAAGCTAGATTGGTTGCTAAGGGCTATTCTCAAGAAGAAGGAATAAATTATGATGAAACATTTGCCCATGTTGCTAGATTGGAAGCAATAAGGATATTCCTAGCCCATGCAGCCCATGCCAATTTCAAGGTCTATCAAATGGATGTCAAGAGTGCCTTCTTGAATAGGGAACTGGAAGAGGAGGTGTATGTCAGTCAACCTCCTGATTTTGAAGATCCAAATTATCCAGAATTTGTCTACTTCCTACTCAAGGCACTCTATGGACTGAAGCGAGCACCTAGGGCCTGGTATGACACTCTGTCACAGTTTCTTTTAGAGAATCACTTCACTAGAGGTACTGTTGACAAAACTCTTTTCTTTAGAAATGTTAATGGCTCTAATATACTTGTTCAAATTTATGTAGATGACATAATCTTTGGGTCTACAGATGAGAAGCTTTGCAAAAGGTTTGCCAAACTTATGCAAAGTAAATATGAAATGAGCATGATGAGTGAACTTACCTATTTCCTTGGCTTACAAGTTAAGTAAGTGAAAGAAGGAATCTTCATTAGTCAAACTAAATACATCTTTGATCTATTAAAGAAGTTTGATCTATTGGATTGCTGTCCTGCTAAAACACCCATGCCAACTGTCACTAAGCTTGAATTGAATACTTAGGAAAAATGTGTGGACATTTCAAGCTATAGAGGCATGGTGGACTCACTTTTATATTTAACAACTAGTAGACCTGATATTTTGTTTGCTAAATGTCTATGTGCTAGATTTCAGGCTGATCCTAGAGAGTCTCACTTAATTGTTATCAAAAGGATTTTCAGATATCTGGCTTTGATCTAATTGGTTATTCAGATGCAGACTATGCATGTTGAAAGATTGACAGAAAAAGTACAACAAGCACCTGTCAATTTCTAGGAAACAAGCTTGTTTCACGGTTCAGTAAGGAGCAAAATTTTGTCTCCACTTCTACAGCTGAGGCAGAATATATTGCTGCTGGAAGTTGTTGTGCACAGATACTTTGGATGAAAAATCAACTAATAGACTATGGTCTAACAGTTAATAAGATTCCAATATTCTGTGACAACACTAGTGCAATTGGCATAACTGAGAATCCAGTGCAACACTCAAGGACCAAGCACATTGACATAAAGTATCACTTCATCAGGGAACATGTGATGAATGGTACTGTGGAACTTCATTTTGTTCCAAGTGAGCAGCAAATTGCTGACATTTTTACCAAGCCACTTAATGAATCAACATTCTCAAGGTTGGTAAGTGAACTAGGTATGCTTAACTTCTCTTAATTCTTTTAAATGTCTGACAATTTGTAACGCAGCCAGTGTCAACATGATTTTCATGAGAATTAAAACTCTCTGAAAAAGAAGAATTTTGTCTAAGTCAAAATTTCTCCCTCTACGGATATCCCTATCCGTTGATTGTCATCTCTGACACTGGATTTTCTTTATCTACGGATACCATTTTACACCTCTACGGATATCGAATCCCAAAAGGTAAAATCCTATCCGTAGATAGTTTAGTTTAATCGTAACCTTTGAAGTCACAATCTTATCCGTAGTTACATGCATACAGTACGTGTATGTAATTACAGTAAATTTGTGGCTTTACTTTTCAATCCATTACTTTTCAATCCATTACTTTTAAATGGTTACTTTCTTGCCCAATCAGATAATCTCTTTCAATTATTCTGGTTTTATTAGTGAATTATTTTGGGGGAGTATAAATTGAATTTTAGTCTCAGTTAATCTTTTTCCATCATTTTCCAAAATTCTCTAAGGGCAAGAAATCATCTTCTCTCTCAAAGCAAAAATCTATCTCTGTAAATTCAAAGCTTAAATCAATGGCACCAACCAACAAGACTATGTCTCTCACTGGTTTCACATACGAGAAGAACAACTTCACAGCTCTGGTGGACTTCGAAGAGAAGAACACATCATATCACACTATGATGAGGTTTCTCCAGAACTGCAAGCTCTCAAAAGCAATGTTCGAAGCCCCCAAACTATACTTTGAGGTAATTGAATCAATCTGGGAATCAGTTGTGTTTGATTTTATCAATGCTACCATTACCTTTGTTCTTCAAGGTAAGGAATATGTGATTAACAGTGATGTTATTACTGCTTGCTTAAATTTGCTTTAAAACAATAGGTTAGAAAAGCATAGTGATACTGATGTGATTAACATGCTGAATCTAATAAACTATGCCTTACCTACGGATAATTTAAGTAAGATTCAGAGAAAAGGCATGGTCAAAGAATGGAGCTTTTTCTTTGATGTCATTCTTAAGGTTTTCTCTAGTAAGATTAGCAACTATGATGCAGTTACATTTTCTATGCTTGACATTGCTTATATGCTTCTAAGTGATAGCTTTTATAACCTAGGATCCCTTGTTCTTTATGAACTAGGTGCTAAATTAGGGAATAAAGCATCTAGAAGTAAGAATGTCTATTATGCTAGATTTTTCATGTTGCTAGCTAACCATGTAGAAGGTAACCCGGTGATTCAATTTCCTGCAAACTCCAAGGAGTGTTGGGTTCAAAATAAGAGAGTCCTTGAGGACTTGAATAGGCTGAACCACAACAAGGAGGTTAAATTGGTGTATCCACCAATTTTCAATGCAGCTCAAGAGGCACAGGCGAGTCAGGTAATCTCCTCAACTGTTCCTACCTCTATTATCACTTCTTTGATTTCCAGTGCCACCATGGAGGCTGGAACTGTACAACAGCCTCCGACCCAAGTGGCCACCTCTAGAATTCCTAAATCAAAATCCAGAAAGCCAACCTCGGGTGCTTCTCAAAAGGCACCTGTTGTAAAAACTACCCAAACCCTTGAGGGGAGTGTGAAAGAGGTAGTAAGTGGTGAGGGAAGGGGTGAACATCAAAGAAATCCCAAGAACAAGGAGGGTGAGATAAGTGTGTCCCAGCCTAGCCACCCTGTATCTTCTCAAAAAGATGCAATGGTTGAAAATGAATCTATCACATCCCTAGTGGCATCCTCCCAAAATGATGTTGTTATTGAAAATAGTCCCCAACCAGGGACACATCACAAGAGGGATAAGGACACCAGAAGCCCCACAGATACAACCAAGGCCTATGAAAGGAGAAAGAGGTCTAAAACATCTGGGGGTTGCACAGGGATCACACACAGTGTCAATGGCACCATCACAAATTTAGTTTGATGTGGCTCTAGTAAATGTGGAGTCACAGCCCCATTCTTTATTTATTCAAACTGAAACAGAAACACCAAGCTCACCTACTCTCTCTTTGGATGTGGATAATGATTCTCCATCTCTAACCTTCTTGGAGAAGCCCCACTCTGTAATTGGTGGTCATCATCTTATTGATGATTTGTTGGACCACCAATCTATCATTTCTAAGACTCTGGCTCCATCTGTGGCTCTCAATTTAAAATTAATCTCCACAGATTCAGCCTTAGTCTTCATTTCTAGAGCTACTTATTTTTCTTCATCAACGGATATCTCTCATCCATTGACAAGTGTTTGTCTGTCTACGGATATGCCTAAAATCAGCTATCCGTTGACATATACTTCTACTACCTCTACGGATACTCCTTCCACACTTGCACTTCAACCTTCAAATATTACAACTTCAAGTGTGGATGAGTTAGTAGTAGTTCAAACACTTTTAGGTTTGAGGGAAGGGAGTGAATCCACTGAGAGTGAGAGGCTGGTTTGCAACCAGGCAAAAGGAGAGGGAGAGATAGAGGGACAGACTATTTCTTCAAGTCTGGTAAAAGTGAGTTCTGAAAGTTCCACCTTAGTAGGTGAAGGTGAGGGTGTGAGAGGTGTGAGCCAGAGGGAGCCCTTGATGCAAGAACAGAGAGATATTGAGAGAAAAGCAGGTACATGAGAAATAAGGATGGAACACTCAGCCATTGCAAGTGAGTCAATGACTGTCAGTGATGCAGACAGGGAGAAACTGTTCCAACTTGAGTATCAAAATGAGTTGGATCAACTCAACCTGAATGCTGAGACATTTACTCATCCTGATCCAGCCTATCAAGTCTTAGCTGGACAGGGCAATGTGGAGGCAGAAAGGATGTTGAATTTGGTACACACTACTGAATCAATGTCTAGGGCAAAAAAAACAATTCAAAATCTGCCTCTAGGAGCTGGTGAAGACTTTGTTTATGATGAAGACAGTGATGATTCTGTGAGTGGTGAAGGAGAAGATGAAGGCCCTTCCACTCTCCAAGAGATGCCTACTTGGTTGTTTTCAAATTCCTATGTCCACAATGACACTAAGGCAGTCATTCTCAAGAATTATCAATGGGTACATGGTGAAGCTCAAACATCCAATCCCTTGCATGCCACCACAGTTCAGAACTTTGTGGCATCACTTCAGCTTCATCAGGCCCACATCCTTCAACAAAGAGCCAACACTGATGACATCAAAGGCCATCTTGATGGGGTGAAGGATGCATATGAAAGAAGGGTTGATTCTGTTACTCCTTCCACATCTCAAAGATTCAAGCAAGATAAGTTGGTGAAGGATGTGACTGCCCTTACTGTGAGGATGGATAAGATGGAGAAGCAAATGGACACCTTCCTGGCTAACCAGAATCTACAGACTCAGCTTCTGAAAAATTTACTGCAGGCTACTGGTGTTACTCAAACCCTTGATGATAACAAAAAGGGGGAGAGTGCACTAGTGGTCTCTGAAACAGTAACCAAAGGTATGCCATCAAGCCTGGGGGAGCCACCTCAAATCATAGTAAATCCAAGTGAGTTTCAACTCACAAAGGTGGTCTCTCCTCAAGCTAAGGATGTTCAAGTCTTTCTCATCTCAGAAAAGCTAATCAAGGAATCCATCTTCAAGGCTGTGACTTCATCCTCAACAAGTTCAATTCCTGTCCACACAACCATCCTGAAAGTTCTCACTCCTGATACCATTATTCTACAAAAATAATATGATGATGAACACTCAAGTGTCAAGGAGTTTGAACCAATCTTCAGTGGCAGGACTGGATCACTACCAAGACATCATGGCAAGAACAAATTAGAAGTGGACTATCCATTTCCCAAGCCTGATGGTAAGAAAATTCATATCACAAGCAGCCATTCGAGGTTCAATGAAGCCAAAGCAGAATAGATTTCCAGAATAAGAAGAGAAGTCAATCCTCAGGGTTTTGAATCTACGCCTGAAAAACAGGCTAGATTGGCCCAAGAACTAATGAGGGAAATGGAGGAAGAAAGTAGTGTGGTTATAGAGGAAGAGGCCCCTACTATGAGAAAATTGAAAAAAAGGAAAACAGTGTCTAAGTCCAAGCCAACCAGATGGAAGAAAAGATCACATAGACCTGTCTCTCCTGAGAAAGTAGAAGAGAAGAGAGATACAGGGAGGAGGATTATTTTTGAAGACCCTATTACAGCTTCAACTCAATCTCAAACCACCTTCCATGAGACTCCTATAGAGCCTAAAGAAGAGCCTGTTGAGTTTGAAAACTTGGTTTTCCCTAAGTTCATAATTGAAGCTGAAAAGAAGTCAAAGAAAAGGGAACAAGTCAAAAGAACTCAACAAGGACCAATTAAGCTGAATGTTGCACCAAAAGTTTCCAAGCCAGTTGAGAACAAGGCAGACTTTGTGTACATTGCAGAAATACAGGAGTAATCAACCATGGATCTCTTCCTTGATGAAGTTAGTGAAATAAGAGGCATAAACAAATTTAGAGATCTGCCTGAAAGACTAACCTTTGTCTACAAAGGAGGGAAGGTGAGAGCATGGCCCCTACAACAAGTGCTGAATGAAGGATATTCTACCTTGGTGAAAGTCTTCTCAGGCTTCAAAAACACAAGGGGATTCCCTGAGGTTGCAAGGAGTGCTGTTTTGAATAAAATTGAGGAAATCAGGAGCAGCTGGAATTCTCCTGATAGTTTGCCAAGAAAGCCGAAGATCCTTTTCAATGGACAAAGAATCCATCTTCAACCTTACTGGAAGATGGAATTCAAGGATGAAAAGGGCTGTAGAAGATTCTTCAGTATTGAAGATCAATTGTCTAAGGCTAGTAACAAGTACCTTAGATGGTTGCAAGGCAAGCCAGATCCAAAAATTGCTGAAGAAGACGCATTCTACAGAAAGCTTCAAGATCAAATCAAGGCAAACTATGCTAAGGAAGTGAGACAGAAGATTCAGCCTCCAAGAGAGAAGAAAAGGAATTAAATCTGCTCAGTCTAGAGGAGCACTCTCTATGTAACTATCTCTACCCTTCAATTTTTCATTTATGTAGCTTAATGCATTTTTTACTATTACTGTTTATTTGTCAGAAGTGGTTTTGTTATCATCAAGACTCTTAATTTATGGCTGATTCTCAACCAGGCATAAATTGGGGGAGATTGTTAGGAACTATGTTGTTTCTTGATGATAACTAAATTAACTTAGTAAAAATTGTACAAGTAAAATGTAGCCATCAACGGATAGCATGCTTATGCAGTATCCGTTGATGGGAAGCTTATCTACGGATAAGACTCAATGTAACATGCTTTTGTATGTCTGATGTTGAAGTTGAAGTAGTCTTTTTAGGCTGAATAAGTCATGTTGACTATTAATAGATGTGTAGAATAAGGAGGTTAATTGTAAATAATTTATGCCTTGTAATTTTACATAAGTGAAATTGACTATCAACGGATAGCATAATTAGCCTTCAATGGATATGGACAACGTACTGTCTACGGATAGCAGTACTAGCTGTCTACGGATGTGATCAAGATACTCTCAACGGATACAACTCAAATAGCTTCTACGGATACACACTATACATGTGAAAGGGACGGATAAGTTAGCGCACATGGGTTGACAGACTACACAAAGCATGGAAGCCAGTATTTCTGGAAAGGTCACGAGAAGAAGTAGCATTCTGTTTGTATGGTCAAAAGGTAGCATTTCCATAAAAGACAATCAGCCAAAAAAGGCAAGCTACCGACACATGGACCACTACTCAGAATAGAGAAACAAGGATCTTAAACAAATTTACTTTTTGTATTATTGTCTGTTTGAAATATCTTGTAAACTTGGGATATATAACCAAGTGGAGCATAATTCTAGAGTAAGTAATCAGTTAGGGAATTTAGAAAGCAAAAGACAATATCCTTTATAAATTGTTGAAGCTAGAATTGTGTATTTGCAGCTGTGTGTTTATTCATAAACATCACAGAGATTTCTTCAAATAAAAATCTCTAAGTTGGACAAAAAAATCCACCTGAATTTTTAATTCTTGTGCTATTTATCTTGTTTGTTTTTCTGTTCTTAATTTTACTTTCATATTTCTACTGTCAAGAACTAAAGAAATTTTAGAGATTGTATTCAACCCCCCTACAATATTGATTCATTGTCTGGGAATAACACAATGTTTCTAAAATATTAAGAATCGTTATTTTATAAAATTTTCAGAGAACAAATTAAGACATGTTGAACTTGCTCTAAGACCATTTGAAAGTTAGAAATGATGGGCCCGCTTGAATCATCTTAAAATAAATTACTTATTGAGAATATGTTTTCTGAGATTACCTCAGGAAGTTTCCTAAGATACATTCCTTATATTCACATAATTTAATTGCTAATCAATGATATTTATTTCTATTTTTTTTACTTTAAAGAAAGATATGCTAGATAATGGGATAGTTGGTTTGATAGTGCTATCTTAAGTGTATCTCAAGGAATTGTGCATGAGGTCAGGAAAACTATTCACTTACTTATTACTTAAATGTAGTATAATTATATAAGACTTGTATGAAACAAGTAATTCTAACTTATGTTAGGTATAATTCAAAACTACACAGCAACAATAAGGCAGTTATATATATTTATATTAACAAGAATAGGCAGATAAAATCAATTAACAAAACAAACTCGAAGGTCGAAATAAGAATATAATTAGAGACTGTAAATAACAAGATAAGAAAGTAAACTTATCTCTGTCGCTTTAACAAATACTGTAAAGAACAGAACAGCTGAGTCGCCAAGCCTTTCGAGAAGTCTTGACTGTTCTTGAAGAGATTATTGCCCCCACTTACGCTGTGTTGGGTTGCAGCAATATCACTTCCAGGATAAAATAGCTCAGATCAATCCACTCACAATAATGGCAATGATCAACAGAGATCCACACCTCAGTTCACCTGAGAACTATGTATATAATCTGTATGTATTGAGAGAGAGCGGAGAAGAAGATAGTTGATGTTGGTCCTCGTGTATTGCAGAAGGGGGGGATGAATGCAATACTGATAAAATTCAATCTCAGTTTCAACAACCAAAACTAAGATTTAATGTTATCAATAATATGTATGCATTCACAAACAGTATGATCGAGAAGACAGGATTCACAAAATAAATGTTTTATTTATTTTGCAAAGTGTTGCTACAACCTCAAGAGAGAATTCTTGAGCTTCAGTTTTTTTTCAAGACACTTGCTTGTCTCTCTTCTATCTCTAGAATGAATCGATAGTCTAAGTATAAGACTAATCCTATCACTATCAATACGGGTCTGTGAAGCTGCTGTCATTATCAAGTGGCAGCTTCTTACAAAGTGTCTACCCAAGTGACTTTCCTAAATTGCTAACAATGTCAGATATACATTACAAAGAAAGCAACCTAGATTCATTCTATTTCTAGCTAAAACAATTCAGCAAATAGAGACTTGACCTTGCTCTTGAATTGATTCGCTTTTGTTTGCAGTGCTTGAAGCTTCTGTCGTAGTCTTGCAGACTTGGTGCAGCTTAGGGATACTGCAACACGCCTGTTTCTTGAACATTGAAACTGTCACGGGATTTGACTGAGAAAGATACCTAGAAAAAGGATCTTTCTCGAGACAGTTACTTTTGCCGCAAAGCTTGTTGTCACAGGAATGTGCTTTTGGTGACAGTAGGAGTTCCCCGCATAGTGTGCTGTCGAGGTTTCCAAACTTGCTGTCGAGGGCTAAAGTTGCTGTCGCGTAGTCTTCCGCCAATGTTGTTGTCTGAGTGAATATGTTGTCTTGACTTGCAACATTCTGTCTTCTTGTAATCTTACTGTCAATGCTTATGACAGTAAACTTTATTCATGCTGTCATCTAATATGCATTCTTTGAGGCTTGAACACAGAAAGTGAACTTCTTCCAAATTACACAATTAAAATAACATTGCATACTGATTACAAGAACATACTTTGGCTGTGACAGTATGTTCTACTTAATTAAAAAATGAAGTATATACAAAGTTAAGTTGTTCCTATGCTATCACCCATAAATCCCAACAATCTCCCCCAATTTGTTTTTATGGACAATAACAACAAATTTACAATATGTGCTGACAACTTAACTAACAAGATCAGAATGGATTTAGAATGTTTACTTAGCTTGAGATTTCCTCTTCTGTCTTGTTACTTCCTCTCTTCTGAGAGCTTCTACCAATCAGCCTCTTAGACCTTCTACAAGAGAGATTTCAACAGGTGTGACTGCAGCATCTTCTATTTCTTCAATGATCTTCTTGATAGTAGGAGAAATAAGAGAACTAGCATCCCTAAGATTCAACCATTGCTCTTGATCAAATGGATAGCTTCTGAAGTGGAGTTCTTCATTAATGAGATTGAATCTACTTCCACGATAAGCATTGAGAGACATCCTCCTTTGTTTGTCCAGCTTTGAATCTTCTCCTTTTCTCCTTTCCAATAATTCCTCTATCTTATCAGAACAGATCTGCTCCAGGGGATGAATTGATCCAGCTACCATATACTGTAAATCCTTCAGAATAGTTGTTTTTAGCTTCTACAAGATGCAAACATAGATTTCTTCTTTTAGATGCTTGATTCTTAAGGGATTTTCCAGCATACATGTTTGATCATTTGGAGCTTCACTTTCTGCCTTGTTGGCAGTCTTGCATCTTTCCAGGAGTTCAGCTTCCTTCTTATCAAGTTCTGACTGATATTGAGAGTATTGAGAAGAGTCAGGTCTTTTGCTTGGCTTGGGTTGCCCTTCCTCTGTGGGTTGGGTTTGCCTTTCTTCTGTGGGTGAATCATCAAACTCATAGTACCAGTGATATGGTATAGGAGAAGCTGGTAAATCAGTTGAAATATCAGCATCATCAAAATCTGCAAAGTTGTAGCGAAATTTCTGATAGAATTCAGCATCCCTATCAGCTTGATATTTCAGAATATGTTCCATAATAGACTCTGGAACATTATCATAGCTCTCCAGCAACTCTACCATTCTTTCCAGGTAGAAGAAGTCAATTCTCCTTTTATCTAAGGTTGATATCCTACCACTGGTTGATGTGGATACCAGATTGAAATCCTTATCAACCTTGGTAGATCTTGATTCTCCCCCCCCCCCACAGAATGTACTCAGTGACCTCTTGATTTGCATCTATCTTAACCTCAACACTCTTGATTTCTCTAGATTGCATCTGTTGTATCTTAAGACTGTTGGGAGGTATTGATTGAATTGGCTTCTTAAGATTCCTGCCAAATCCAGTGGCCTTTTCCTTTCCTGAGTACTTGTGCTTTCCTTCAGGTTTCTGTCTAGACAACCATGCTTTTGCTTTAGCTTTCAGTCTTTTGGGCTTGACAGTAGCTTTGGTTTCATCCTTGACAGAACCTTTCTTGATAGTACCTTTGTCGACAGTATCTTCCATGACAACATCTTCTATGACAGTATCCTTGTCGACAGTACCTTTGGTTACAGCATCCTTTTCAACATTTATGCAGTCAATAGCACGTCTAAGAATGCTTGCCTCCAAAGCTTCCAGTATTCTTGGCTCCTCTTCATCTGTTGCATCAGCATCTTTCTATTCTTGACTAGGAGTTTCTTCATTGCCTTCATTCTGAGATTGAATACCAGTATTCCCAGAATTACTTCCACCAGCTTTTCCAGCATTTCCAGAAGCTTCACCACCTCCAACCTCATCATCATCATCATCCTGAGGAGGAATGTCATAGAGACAGCTTCCACCTTGATCATTTCTTTTGGCATTGGCTCTAGAGATTAGTTCCTTCACTCTAGCTCCCAGTGTCTTGTCTCTCAACACCAGCATTTTGTAGATCTCTTGAACAGCATGAACTCTTCCTGGATTGGCATTTGAACTGAGTATTCCATCTAACACTTTCAGAATTGACTTGGTTTCCATTCTGGATGGGCTAACCAAATTCATGAAGCTGTTCCTTCTTGTGCCATCCTTAGTTTTAGATCTGTAGAAAACACTTGGTGGATTTGTGTAGACTTCAGGTAGCTTCTGTGTGATCAGGTTCTGGATTTGCATATCCAATATTTCATTGAATGGTGTTTGAGTTGCCCTGATCTTTCCCTTCAAAGCACACAACACCTTTGCTGGCAGACTCTGCAATAACTGCATTGTGATTAAATAAGATATGCCAGAAGTGAAATAGATACTTACAGCCCATCTTTTCTCATCATTCACCATTACACTGACACTGGTGATTTGATCCTTTAACAATTTTGTGGTGTTGGTTGGACGGTTACTTGGAGCATTCATTGCTTCTTCCACCAAACTGCTAAATTCACTGTCATGGTTGTGTAATGTGCTCTCCCTGTAATCCACCATTAAAGTATTGACTTCTTCTTGATCATACTCAGTACCATTGGACCAAGTATTTCCTTTATGGATGGATTCAGGCAGTTTCCCTTTACCTTTCCCAACCTTATTCTGTTCGTCCATTTCTTTCCATCTTCTTTGTAGAGCAGATTCTTGAGTTGCTGAAGTTGGCTCTCTAATTGTCACAGGAGGTAGAATTGGGTGCCTAGATGCAGGTCTTCTTTGCAGTGCATCTTGATTTGCCTTAGACATCAACACCCTTTCTCCATCCAAGTCAACTTCAACAAGTTCTTCAGTTTTATCCTTTGGTTGTCCACTGCTTGGTTTGACTTGCTCCCCCTTAGACATTGCTTTCCCCTTAGCTCCCCCTTTGGTCTTCACAGTTACTGGCTCCCCCTGAGTTCCACCTGATTCCTAAATAGACAATGATTCTGATCTTGCTACCTTCTCCCCCTTAGTTGAGTTGGCAGCTACTAGGTCAGTAAGGAACTGGATAGAGAGCTGAGTAGCAGCAAAACCATCAACCACCAGTTGAGAGAGAGTCCATCTTGGAGTGCAAAGTAGCACATTGTCCTTCCAGATCTGCAATCCTGTTACCAAAAGTAGCAGAGGGGCCACCATACCTTAACCTTCTTGGAGGGGAAGGAAAAGAAAGGGGCTTGGAGGCTATGGGGGTTCTCACACTCTCAGGGTGTTTTTGAGTGATCGCATCACCCCTCACAGATTGACTCTCAAGGCCTAATGCCTGAATAGTGTGGGCTCCCTCAAAGTCTCTCTGGACATGCTCAAGTCCCTCTCCTTTTGCCAGCTCATTTGGCTGCCTCTCATTTTTATGCTCACCTCTCTGTTCTTTTATCTCTCTTTTCTTTTGCACACCCTCACTCAACCTAGATGCATGGGTATGAGCAGTACCAACATGCATGGAAGGAGAAGATTTAGAATGTACCTTTAAGAGTTTGGCAAGAGGTAGATCATCATCAGAGGCATCCTCAATGATTACAGCATCAAAATCAGGCTGAGAGGACTGGACAGTATCTTTGGCAGGAATGTTACTGTCAGTTGGAGTCTGGACAGCAGGTTCTAGCATGACAGCATCTTTGGGATGTGGAGTGACAGTAGGTTCTGTAGTGACAGTATCTTTCTCTCCACCCATGACAGTAGCTGTGTCCAGGACAGCAACATTGTCAGTGTCTTTGACAGCAACAAAGGCTGTGACAGCATCTTCCTGAAGGTAAGATGCTCCTTGGAGTTCAGACAAAGTGTTGGCTGTTTCATTTTCTGACAAACTACCACTTTGCCCTGGCTCAGTGTTTGGAGGAGTGGTGTCCATTTCACTTTGAGAAATGGGTTCTTGTGGACCACTAGATGAGGGCTCATCCATGATTGGAGATGGATGATCAAAACCTGAAGGGTTGGGACTGTCCCCTTCTCTAGGTTGTGGAGAAGAAACAAAAGAATGCGTAGGGAAGGAAGAAGGTGAAAGTGTAGCAGAGAGTGGGGGCTGATTCACAAGAGAAACATGTGAATCATCAAAAAGAATAGAGAAATCCTCATTGTGCCCTAACTCACTGTGTGTTTCTTCAAGTGGAGGTTCCTCAGGTTGTGAACCATGAGTTTGTGCAGATTCTGTACAGGGTGCCTTGGGAGACAGGCCAATTTCAATAGATGCACCTTGTTGAGAAGGCACATCTAGGGAGGTGTTTGAATCCCTTTCAGTAACTACAGTTTGTTGAGAAACTGCAGCTTGGCTAACAGTGGTTTTGGTCCTCCTAGCTCTCTTCTTCTTAGGCTTAGGGGGAACCACCAGGGGTTCTGTGTGACTACCTTCCTTATTTGCTGCACTAGGTGCAGTGTCTCCCTCTTGACGAACAGAGCTACCACCAACATCAGCTTCTAAAGGCCTTTTTCTGGATTCAAGCAAGACTTCTCTTTGGGCTTTGGAAAGTCTAGAGGGCCTAGGCTGAGTGTATGGTGTTGAATGTGGGTTAACTGAATTTGGGTCTAATTCAGTTTCATTCTCAAGAGTGAAAGTGTCATAACCAGAGGGTAATGGTAAATCAGGGTTGGACACTTGATCAACCATGTGCTGAGTGAAACAAAGTGGAATATGTGCATTGAGATTCTGTGAGGATCACAATGTGTGTGTGTTCTTTTTCAAAACTGAGCAAGCCTCTAAACGAGGGGCATCATTATTAAAATCACAGAATGAATTAATGCACATCATAAGAAAGCGAGGGTAGATTGATACCTTCTTACCTATGGCAGCCCTGAGGTGTGCCATGAGGAGAGCTCCAACATTCACCTTGTATCCATGGACAAGAGAATTTGTCAGTTTCTTGATGTTGGAGGGTATTCCATTCCAGCCTGTGGACTTGGTAGAGAACACCTTGACCATCACATCAAGTATCATGCTCCACTCCTTTCGCAGATACTTCCTATCCATTTCACCAGACGGATACCATTTGGTTGTGCCCTCTTCGAGAATAGGGCCAGCATACCCAATCTTCAAGAAGAGCTTCTTGAGAGTGTCATCATTAGCAAGTTCAGCGAAATTTCTGCCTTCTTGAAGTGTAATTCCAAGAGCAGTGTTGATGACCTCAGCTGTAAGAATGTAGTGTTGCCCAACTATAAGAAGAAAGTAAGAAAGTGGCTTTTTGCTTGAAGAAAAGTATTTTGCCTTGAGTTCGATGAGAGTGATATGTCTGAGTAACTGGGGAATAAATAGAGGTATCTCAAACGTTGTGCACAAAAAGTGGAATTAAAGAACGTGTCTTAACCCACTCTTATAACACGTGAGTTACTGCCCGTTATTCACTGACCAACGTGGGATAAATATCCAATTTCAACGGTCCACTATTGTTGACAGTAACCTGTGCGCTAGAAACAATCTGTCAGTAATAAGAGGTGGTGACAGTAGGTTTTGCGCGACAGCAACTATTGCGCAAAAACTTGCTGTCACCGTTAAGCATATGAATGACAGTATCCTTTACAAGTCTTGACAGAAAGTCTTTCCCTGCTGTCAAGAAGGTTGCTGTCAAGAAACACACGACAGTATCCTTCTTAATGACAATAACTTTGATTGGGAATTGTTTCTGTCATGAACTTATAAGAATGCTTTATTCATAATCTTAACCTAAAATTGACAAATTATGGATTTAGCAATGTAATCTTTTGAACACAGATATTATGAAATTAACACAGACAAATCATAAACTCAGAAACCACAATAACAAGAGACTTTATTATTATTGATAAAATCACTTAAATAAAGTATTGAGTACATCATTTTATGACTTTATCAACTAGTTCTAAAAGCTCTTCCTTAACCGCTTCTTCAGTGCGACCTTCTGCCTTGAGAAGTGCCTGAAGCTCCTTCTCCTCTTCTTGCACTTTGGCCTCCTCCTCCTTTTCCTTTTCCTCGTCTATTTCATCGAGGGCATCCAACAGCACCTCGAAGAGCTCATCAACCTCTTCATTGTAGGGTTCACTATCGCACCGTTTTAGCCCGACTTCAATTCCTACTTTGTTTTCCATTATTTACTTTAAAACTGAGAGCAGACTGGTGAAACCTAAGGTTAATTTATAGGCAAAACCGTCTAAGGATTAAAGTCTAATGGTCAACAGTTAGAGTACCCATACAACTACCACAAAAGTAATTAATGGTCGTGTCCTCCTTTAATCCTACAGATTAATGCAAAAAGGTGTGAAAGTCCAATGGAACAGATTTTTATCTCTCAAACTAAACAAGTAACCACATTAATGTCATACACGGTCTAAAAGTATGAGACTGGCACAAAATACTGACATGAAAAGTCAAATCAACACATGTTGTCACATAACAGACATAGACCAAGTAGACAGTAACTTCTCTTGACAGCAGGTTTGAAGTTGCTGTCATGAGCTTCAAAAGAGAATTTGGAAATATAGAAAACTGAGTAAATCAACATACCAGATTCAGCATTCCCAATTCACTTACCAACCTGTTGAAGGTTGCTTCATCCAATGGCTTAGTGAAGATGTCAGCAAGTTTCTTGTCAGTTGGAACATAAATCAGCTTCACAGTTCCTTGTTCAACATGCTCTCTGATAAAGTGATGTCTTATATCAATGTGCTTTGTCCTAGAGTGTTGAACTGGATTGTCTGAAATAGCTATGGCACTAGTGTTGTCACAGTAGATAGGAATATCTCTTAACACTAGACCATAATCCTGAAGTTGATTCTTCATCCATAGAATTTGTGCACAGCAACTGCCTGCATCAATATACTCAGCTTCTGTAGTTGAGGTAGAAACTGAATGCTGCTTCTTACTAAACCATGAGACCAATCTCCCACCAAGAAATTGACAGCTACCAGTAGTACTCTTTCTGTCAATCTTGCATCCAGCATAGTCTTAGTCTGAGTCTGAGTAGCCAATTAGATCAAATCCAGTGTTCTTGGGATACCAAAGGCCTAGATTAGGAGTGCCTTTTAAGTATCTAAAGATTCTCTTGATGGCTACTAAGTGTGACTCCTTTGGATCACTTTGAAACCTTGCACAGAGACATGTAGCAAACATGATGTCAGGTCTGCTAGCAGTTAGATATATGAGAGATCATACCATGCCTCTATAGGTGCTTGAGTCAACTTTCTTTCCTTTAGGATCAAGGTCCAGACTAGTTGATGTGGACATTGGTGTCTTTGCAGGTGATGAATCTTCCAAGTTGAACTTTTTGAGAAGTTCCTTGATGTATTTAGCTTGACATATGAAGATTCCATCAGGTTGTTGAAGAATTTGTAATCCCAGAAAGAATGACAATTCTCCCATCATACTCATATCATATTTGTTACTCATGAGAGAGGAAAACTTCTCACACAGATTCTCATTTGTAGAACCAAAAATGATGTCATCCACATAGATTTGTACCAGAATGATGTCCTTGCCATGGTGTTTGTAGAAAAGTGTCTTGTCCACAACTCCTCTAGTAAACTGATTTTCCAAAAGAAAGGTGGAAAGTGTGTCATACCATGCCCTGGGTGCTTGCTTTAGTCCATACAAAGCTTTGAAGAGTTTGTATACAAAATCATACATTTCAGCATCCTCAAACCCTGGTGGCTGTTCAACATACACTTCTTCTTCCAACTCTCCATTTAGGAAGGCACTTTTGACATCCATCTGAAATACTTTGAAGTTGCAGTGTGCAGCATAGGCTAGAAAGATTCTTATAGCTTCAAGTCTTGCAACAGGTGCAATGTCTCATCATAATCTATTCCTTCCTGTTGACAGTAACCCTTAACCACTAGCCTTGCTTTGTTTCTTGTCACTGATCCATTTTCATCAAGCTTGTTTCTAAAAACCCATTTGGTCTCAATGACTGACTTTCCCTTAGGTCTTGGAACCAACTTCCATACATTGTTTCTTTCAAACTGATTTAGCTCTTCTTGCATGGCTATCACCCAGTCAGAATCCAACAATGCTTCATCAGTTGTCTTGGGTTCCATTTGAGAGGAAACATGAAAACGTGCTATCAGCAGAGACTTTGTTCCTTGTCCTCACTCCAGAAGTAGGGTCACCAATGATAAGGTCATTTGTGTGATCCTTGTTCCACTTGGTGATTCTGGGCAAGCTACTTGATTGTACAGGAACAGTTGCTTCAGTTTGTTGAGTTGAATGCTCACCAATTCCATTGTCTTCACCATGTTCTTCATTGTCTCCAGAGTCATCATTGTTATGAATGTTAGAGGTTATGGTCTATGACTGAGCTGGAGTTTGGTTGACAGTAGTGGCATTGACAGTATCTTTGTCAACTTCAACAATTTGAGTGAAGCTAGGTTCTTCATCAACAATTTCCTCAGCTTCCAAGTATCCTTGATTCTCAAATCTGAATGTCTGCATCTTTCCTTCTTCATGCAGTCCTGGAAACTTGGTTTCATCAAATGTGACATTTACACTCTCTTCAATAATCCTGTGTTCCATAACATAAACTCTGTAGGCAGTCCTTTCTGTGCTGTAACCCATGAATAGTCCTTCAAATGCCTTAGTGTCAAATTTTCCTTTCTTCTCATGGTTATCCTTCATCATAAAGCATTTGCTCCCAAACACATGAAAATATTTGACAATAGGTTTCTTTCCAGTTAACAGACAGTAAGGTGTACTTGCATGAGTTTTGTTGATCATGGTTCTGTTTTGAGTATAACAAGCTGTGTTGATAGCTTCAGCCCAAAAATATGTTGGTAGTTTGGCATCATGCAACATAGTTCTAGCTGCTTCAATGAGAGTCCTGTTCTTTCTTTCTACAACTCCATTCTGCTGTGGAGTCCTTGCAGCAGAGAATTGTTGTACAATTCCTTCATCTTTACAGAAATTTCCAAGTGTGGCATTTCTGAATTCTGTACCATTGTCACTCCTCAAGATTTGAACTTTTGAGTTTGGAGTTCTATCAAGAACTCTGACTTGATCAATAATCACTTGAGCAGCTTCATCTTTGGATTCAAGAAACTTCACCCAAGTTTACCTTGAGTAATCATCCACCATTACTAAGGCATATCTCTTTTTGGCCACATATGGTACATTGACTGGTCCAAAAAGATCCATATGAATCAACTTGAGTGCTTCTATGTTGGTGTTCATTTGCTTGGACTTGTGCACAGCTCTCCTTAGTTTGCACATTTGACAATCTCCACACAGTCCTTCTTGACAGAATTCCTGTTGGAGCAAACCTCTCACTAACTCCTTCTTCATCAAAATATTCATTGTTTTGAAGTTGAGATGTGAGAGCTTCCTATGCCAAAGCATACTGTCACCAACAGTTGCTTTACTGTAGAAACAGTAAACTTTATCCTTCTTTGTTGAGTTTAAGTCAGCAACAAACAAGCTTCCTTTTCTAACCCCTTTTAGAGAGAGGCTTCCATCCTTCTTGTGATAGATGTTACACAGCATCATATCAAAATAAACCTTGAATCCCCTGTCACTGAATTGGCTGACACTGAGTAGATTGTGCTTCAATCCATCCACAAGAGCAATATCTTCAATGACAACATTTCCAATTTCCAGACAGCCATATCCCACTGTGTAACCCTTGCTGTTGTCTCCAAAGGTTATGATTGGGCCAGCTTTCTCTACATAGTGTGATAGCAGGGCTTTATCATCTGTCATGTGTCTTGAGCAGCCACTGTCAATGATCCACATGACTTGATCTTTCTTATTGCCCTGCAAAACAGAATGTATTTAAGATGCATATGGTACCCAATCCTTGTTGGGTCCTGCAGCTTTAGTGTCTCCTGAGTTTCTTCCAGTTACAAGTTCACAAACATTATCAATAACCTCCTGTTTGACTTCTCTTTTCACCCACTTAGGCTTAGAATTGGACTTGATCATTTTCTTAGTGGATGAAGCCTTTTTGCTGTCACCAGCAAGCTCAGAAGTCTCAACAGTGTGCATGTATGAGCATTTTTCAGTAGTGAGAATAGGTAAGTTAAAGCATGTGCTCATGGCGGTGATCTTGCATGGCATACATTCAATGTTATTACAGACACTCATAGTTCTATGCATAAGGGGGGTTCTGTGTAAGTTACCATTGAGTTCAGTAGCATTGATCTTATCCTCAATTGGGTTCTTACAAACGTGTGTTAAATGATGTGAAGATCCACAATTATTGCATAGTTTCCTAGAAGCACCTCCAACATTAGTGTATTCATTTCCTTTATTGACACCTACCTTACCATTCCTATTCTTAGACTTGGGAGTTACTGGATTGACATTATGTTCAGAAGTTGTTGTCGAACTTTCCTTGACAGTACCTTTTATTCCTACTGTCTTGACAGAAGGTTTGGAAGTTACTGTCTTGGAACCATTCTTGACAGCATCTTTGGAAGATACTGTCTTGCCAACTGTGACAGCATCTTTTGAACTTACTGTCTGATTGCTTGGTAAGTTTACTGTCTTGGGGATTGTGACAGTATCCTTTCCATCCTTGAATGTGCTGTCAACACCTTCATCCACATCAAGAATTTCTTATTTGATGAGCATGGGTTCTTCATCAAACTCAATTTTTGCAGCTTTGAAAATAGGAGTTTTAACCTTCTTGAGAATGGTGGGTTTGACAGCAGCACTTCCAGAACAATCTTGAATCACAGTTTCCTTTCCATGTCTTCTATCATAAGAAAAACCTATACCAACTGTCTGATTTTCTGTATGCTTATCATTGTAATCCTGAACTATCTTAGATGAGTTTTTATAAGCCTTGATCTTGAATTCATTTTCAGCAATCTCATTCCTCAGGAATTCCTCAACTTCTTTAGCACATTTTAATTCATTTTTAAATCTAGCATTCTCCTGAGCTAAAGAGTCTAGTGAACTGGTTTTGAGAACAAGAGATTCATTTTCAGACTTTAGTGTTTCATTTAGCTTACTCAGCCTAGTGATTTCCTCATTAGCAGCAGATCAGCTAGTATAGACATTGAACATTTCAGCACTTAAGTCTTTAATGGTTTTCTTATACTCATCAATGGACATATCAAGTAAGACAAGTGAAGGTACCTGACTTGAAGATGTTGATGTTACTTCATCAGTGCTAGCCATGAGAGTTAGGTTGACATATTCTTCTTCATCTTCATCATCGGACTCATCCCAACACTTTCCTTCAGCCACATAGGCTCTACCTTGATTCTTCTTAGAGTATCCACCAGTTCCTTTCTCAAATCTCTGAACCTGTTTGGGTCTTTTGCATTCAGTAGCAAAATGACCAGGTTCACCACAGTTGTAACACTTGAATTTAGATCTATCCACAAATCCAGTCTTGTATCCTCCTTTGGATGAGCTTCCCACAACAGCCTTTGATGAGCTTCCCTTGGTGAACTTGGATGCTTGGCCTTGGGGCCTGAATGACCTATCCTTCTTGAACCTAAAGTTCTTGAACTTTTTAGCCATGTAGGCCATAGTAGGATTGTCCATGCTTTCCAGTTCCTCCATTGTGTAGAAGTCTTCATCTTCCACATCCTTGAGCTGTAGTACTACTTTCTCATCATCTTCAACAACCTCTTCTATCTTCAAGGATTGTACAGGGGTTGGTTGTGTGATTTGTAGTACTTCACTTGGTTGTGTGATCCTTGGCACTTGTGCTACTAGGGCACTTGACATATTGGCCATCTTGTTCCTTGTTCCACTCTGTATGGCTCTCTTTTGAAAGAGTTCAAGTTCATAGGATTTCAGAATGCCATAAAGTGTCTCAAAGGTTATATTGTTGAGATCTCTTCCTTCTCGTATGGCTGTTGTCTTGTGTTCAAGGTGATCAGGTAGTGTAAGCAAGAACTTGACATTTAATTCTTTTCTGTCATAGTACTTACCATGTATCTGTAGTTCAGTTAAGAGCTTACTGAACCTTTCAAACATGGAAGTTAAGTCTTCACCAGGCTTGGCCATGAATGCCTCATATTGTGATATGAGTATTTGCCTTTGATTGCCCTTAACTTCTTCACTTCCTTCACATAACAAAGCTAACCTGATCCACATCTCCTTGGCAGATGTGCAGCTTATCACACTTCCACACATGGCTTTATCCAACGTGAGAGAATCGAGCAAGATGAGTTGCAAGTGATCATCTAGCACCATTTTCTCCTTCTCAGGTTCCAAAAATTCAGAGGGATCTTTGGGAACCCAATGTGCAGGAATGACTTCACCATTTACTGTTGTGGCTTCAATTTCCTTCCTTGGAATGAAAGGACCATTCTCGAGAATACCTGGGTATAGTGGATTCGCAGCTTTGATAAACAACAAGATCTTTCTTTTCCAATGCTGTAGTTTTCTTTATCAAAAGCTGGGATCTTGATACTGTTTGATTTCTGCATTGTCGTCGTGATCTCAGATATGTATGTTAATCTGTTAGCTCTGATACCAGTTGTTGGTCCTCGTGTATTGCAGAAGGGGGGGGGGGATGAATGCAATACTGATAAAATTCAATCTCAGTTTCAACAACCAAAACTAAGATTTAATGTTATCAATAATATGTATGCATTCACAAACAGTATGATCGAGAAGAAAGGATTCACAAAATAAATGTTTTATTTATTTTGCAAAGTGTTGCTACAACCTCAAGAGAGAATTCTTGAGATTCAGTTTTTTTTAAAGACACTTGCTTGTCTCTCTTCTATCTCTAGAATGAATTGATAGTCTAAGTATAAGACTAATCCTATCACTATCAACACGGGTCTGTGAAGCTGCTGTCATTATCAAGTGGCAGCTTCTTACAAAGTGTCTACCCATATGACTTTCCTAAATTGCTAACAATGTCAGATATACATTACAAAGAAAGCAACCTAGATTCATTCTATTTCTAGCTAAAACAATTCAGCAAATAGAGACTTGACCTTGCTCTTGAATTGATTCGCTTTTGTTTGCAGTGCTTGAAGCTTCTGTCGTAGTCTTGCAGACTTGGTGTAGCTTAGGGATACTGCAACACGCCTGTTTCTTGAACATTGAAACTGTCACGGGATTTGACTGAGAAAGATACCTAGAAAAGGGATCTTTCTCGAGACAGTTACTTTTGCCGCAAAGCTTGCTGTCACAGGAATGTGCTTTTGGTGACAGTAGGAGTTCCCCGCATAGTGTGCTGTCGAGGTTTCCAAACTTGCTGTCGAGGGCTAAAGTTGATGTCGCGTAGTCTTCCGCCAATGTTGTTGTCAGAGTGAATATGCTGTCTTGACTTGCAACATTCTGTCTTCTTGTAATCTTACTGTCAATGCTTATGACAGTAACCTTTATTCATGCTGTCATCTAATATGCATTCTTTGAGGCTTGAACACATAAAGTGAACTTCTTCCAAATTACACAATTAAAATAACATTGCATACTGATTACAAGAACATACTTTGGCTGTGACAGTATGTTCTACTTAATTAAAAAATTAAGTATATACAAAGTTAAGTTGTTCCTATGCTATCACCCATAAATCCCAACAGTTGCTAGGGTTTTCTGAGTACGTACATCCCTCATTGTGTCAAACGTTTTGTTTGTATATATAATACAAAATAAAACTTAACACTGCAAATATGTCATTTAATACTAAATATGTCATAAATGGGCTTAAGCCCAAATAAGTTGAATATTCTCATCCTCCAAACAGGCACAATATGTCCCGATTACTTTGGTGACTTGTTTTCCTACGACCCGATGTTTTAGAACTTACACTTGGATCCCTACAGCAAGGTCTGTTCATCCATGTTGAAAAGTAGTCATGCAAGGTCTGTTCATCCAGCTGCTTGATATTGCTACCGAGCTCTTGATAAAGATATCTGCAAAGTGTCGAACGGGCACTAACTTCAAGAACGTCCTAAGGGATGCTGCAAGATACCTACAGTGAGCTAGCCGGATACACTACCTCTATCTCCCCGTTGTAGCGGATCATATTTACTGTGAAGATTATGTGTGACGTGATCCCCGGATTGCATCTCCTTAAGATGCTCTTTCTGAGCTCCTAATGATCAAGTTTCATACCCATGTACCAGTTTAATTGATTTTGAACCCTCATTGAATCTGCATAGGACCATGCCAAATATATGTTGGACATAACATGTGTGGTGTTAAAATGATTGGGTTCCTTCTGAAATTCATCTTTCCTCGATTCATCAAGTTAGAAATATAATCAGAGTAGCATTATAAGCTGTTTAAAAACAATCGTAAATTTGATTTCTACTTTCTATTATTGCTTTATTATTTATAAATGAATGTTACAAGGTTGTCGGCATAAATTTGATATGTTCAGGATGTGCCGACACGTTGCTCTGTCCTTCTAACGCTTTGGACACATCAACTAAGAGCATCTCCAATGGTATAAAACCCTTAGCTAAATAATCCATGTGGCATCTATGTGTCAATTTTTAGATAATATGTAAAAGGTATAAGAGCATCTCCAAGGGCAATAGGTAAAAATGGTTGGCTATCTTATTGGCTATAATAATTATGAAATATTTTTGCTAAGGGTAATGATATATTCTCCGATGGTCTTGTCTATATTTCTTGTTATGTAAAATTATACACAAGGGTTTCATTGGTTCAACAAATATAGCCAACCAAAAAATGATTGTCTATATTTTTTTGCTAAGGGCATATGGTTGGAGTGATATTTCTTTTACATATTATCTAAAAAGTGACACATAGATGCCACATGGATTATTTAGCTAAGGGCTTCTCATGGTTGGAGATGCTCTAACACTCCAACCATATGCCCTTAGCAAAAAAATATAGACAACCATTTTTTGGTTGGCTATATTTGTTGAACCAATAAAGCCCTTGTGTATAATTTTACCTAACAAGAAAGATAGATAAGACCATTGGAGTATATATACTTGCCCTTAGCAAAAATATTTCATAATCATTATAGCCAACAAGATAGCCAACCATTTTTACCTATTGCCCTCGGAGATATCTGATCATATCGAATTTGGCAAGTCCCTACTTAATTTTATGTGGTTGCCTTCAGATACAAGTTGACTATCATAATTGTTGTCATTTACCTTTGTTTTATTGTTAATCAATACATTAAGATATACTAGAGATGATTAGGAACATATTTTAAGTTTAAGTAATAATTTAGTAGGAGCAGCTGCAAATATTTTGATAAAGGCATATCTGCATGTTCATCACTGTAAAGAAAGAAGAAGAAAAGTAGTATCCTGTATTCAAAATGCTTTTCTACTTCTCAAAGCTTATTTCAAATAAAGAGTGAATTATCTATGTTTCTCTAGTTGGAATCCAACAAAACCAGGAGAGAACGTAGTAGTAAGTACTATTGAATAGAGATTAGAGAAGAAGGATGGTATTTCTTATTTAATTTTCAATATAAGATGTATATGTTACAGACAAATCTAGGAGATAAGAGAGATCGATATCCCCTATCTTTGCAATAGGCTTCTAAGAATCTCCGCATCTGCACTGTGACTGTCCTCCATCGAGTCCAGTAGACGAGAAAGTTTGTCGCTTATGTCATCCACCTCTCTGTTTAACTTCTGGATGTAATTGCATGTCTCTTTGAGAATCTTCGATGCTGATGCAGCTGATACCTGGTCACCATGCAATATTGCATACACATATTAGTCTTGATTCTTGCGTGTTCCAATATATTTTGTAAGATATGCATCTGCTGCAAGGTTTTGCCTTATATATCTACTATCTGCTGTGATGTGATCGTTACCTACTCATTGTGTAACTTAAAATGAAAAAATCAGGACATCTGCACATATTGCAAATTTGTAAAAGTAAAAGGAAATAAGACCAGAACACATTAACATACCTTTCTAGTGAACCTTGAACTAGATTCCGGTATCAATGCTTGTAATTTCAAGACCAGTTCTTTAAGATCATCATCAGTATTTCTAGTAGCTCTTGTTCTTCTGATTGCCATGACTGAGTTATGTGGTTTTTTCTCTAGGTCTTTTGAACTATTCCCCGGAGTCGAGTGGTTGATGCAGGGAAGAAGGATTTGCTTAAATAGGGAAGGAAGCGTGAGATTATAGACAAGTTAGTTTCCGTATCATACAATAATATCAAACGCAATACGATACAATATAGTAACTGTCAGGGTCCCATTTGTCTTAATCTGCTGCAGTACATGGGTCCTGCTAATTTGCTTAAATAGGCCCGGCTGACTGTGGCGGATTCAGGAGTAGAGTGAAGGGGACCAATTTTTTAACAACTTTAAGCAAAATCAGATAATTTGACATTTTTATATATTAAAATATCATTTTTAGTTATACATATAATATTTTTTGTTAAAATATGTTTATAATTATGGAAAACTACTTTGTGTTAAATCCATTCTTACTCATGTGTTCTATTTTTTTTATACATGAACTGACACATTACACCTAAATGATCCCAAACATATGTTAACTAAACTATTATATACTTATATTACATACATACATATAGGTAATTTTATTTTATTTTAAATTCAAGTGGGGTCCATGACCCCACCAGACCAGATCATGCTAGATCCGCCCCGATAGGCTAGTTTCACAGTCTAGTTACAAACCCTACAATTTATTTTACTACAAAAGATCAGGGTGCTTCTTCTGTGATACATGTGTCCGTTTTAGAATTTTATTTTCAAACTTAAAAGAGAAAAATATATACCTTGTGCACAAGTTGATTTTGTATTCGTAATACTAGCTCATAACCCGTGACATTAACATAATAATATTGATAAATATTAATAAATATTTTTAAAAAATATATTTGTCGAGAATTAAATGATAAAAATATAATAAATAAATAACTATTTAATTATGTAGTTATAGACAATTGAACTGTTTGTAAAACTAAAGAAATTAAAGTATATAAATAAATCTTGTATGATTACGTATCTGCAAAGAATCGAACCCTCGATGTAGCTAATAAATTTAAAATAAATAAATAATTCTTGTATAATTATGTAGTTGCAAAGAATCGAACCCCGGATGAAGTTAAAGAATTTAAAATAAATAAATATGGTATAATTACGCAAGGAATCGAACCCGGATTTTGTGATAATCAAATTTGGTACTTTGGTACCGTACGCCATTTTCACATTGTTTTGCTTATTAATATTAATTTTAATTATTAAAAAAATTATTAAAAAATGTACTTATAGATATTTGAATGATAGAAATATATAATAAATAAATACTATTTAAATATGTGATTACAAACAATTAATCTTGAATTTGGTACCGCGCGATATTTTAACATTATTTTATTTATTAATAAAGAGTATAGAAGTTATAGACAATTGAACTTTGAATGAAATTAATGAAATTAAAGTAAATAAATAAATCTTGTATAATAACGTAGTTGTAAGTAATCGAACTCTGAATTAAGCTAAAGAATTTAAATTAATAAATCTTGTACGTAGTTGCGAGAAATCGAACCAGGTCACGTGATAACCAAATTTGGTACTTTGATACGTGATAACCAAATTTAGTATTTTTGATATTTTTGGTACCGCACACCATTTTAACGTTCTTTTTCTTATTAATAAAGAGTACATGTAAAACAAAATGTTGCAGCTCTTGGCTTGGTCTTTATTTTATTTTTGATTTGTTCACGCATTTCATTCCAATCTGCTAGAAATTAGATTAGTTTGTGTCCCACCAAACTGGTATTTCCAACAGTGGTGATGTCTTTAGACCGCAGTTTGTCTACTCGAATCTAATTTGGTAGAATCTTATCACTAATATGTTATTTTGCAGCTCTCACAGTGATTTTTGGATTACAACTAGATGGATGTGCTTAGCTCTACAGATATTCGGATTTACCACTAACCTCAGTGTCACTTTACGTATCATTTTCCCCTAAAATAATCTGTCGACCTTTAAAGTATAGCTAAACCAGTGAATGCATGGAAGGAATACCAAAAAGGCTCAAATCTTATCATCAATGGAATTTCCACATAACATAGTTCTTTCTTTGCTTGCAATCTACTGTAATATTTATGGCTTTCGAACAAATTGTTCCTCGAGGAGAAATTGTCACTGCTCCTCGGCTCCACTTTGCTGCAGCCAGTCTACTACTCACTGTCATAGCTTGCTTATCAGGTGACTCGCACCCTTGGTAATGCAGCTGAGCCAGAGTGCGCTCAGCAGTCGGCCTATTGGGTGCTTTCTTTAAGGCTTGGCTGGGTGGGACTTGGGACTTCATTTTCTTGGGTAGCCTTAACTCAACATTAAATTTTCTGTCTATTCCTTGAACATATCAGCTCTATTTGCACCAACACTGTTCACAAAAAATGGATGCCAGACAGCACATGCTGCCGCCTTATCTCTCTCAAGTTGGCATTTCAACTCCATGATGCAGACGGGAGTTCTTCCATTCTGGCCTTTTAAGTGCACGTCAGGTTTTGAATTTAATGGCAACGCGACCAAGCCAGCAAGTAATTATGAGTGCCATATTGTCCATAAAAACCTTTAACACAACAACTAGCTATATCACCATTTTAGTTGATAAAACCAAATCAAAGATACCCAACATATCCGATTTGTAAAGCCTGGTCTACAACACTCTACGGAAAGGCAGACCACCTTAACTCCACTTCTTCAAAAAATAATTGATCTTTTAAGTTAATAAAACCAAATCAATCATAACCGTTCGGTGGAGGGTATGTTGTACACAGACCGTACCTCTACTCTCAAAGAACGGACCTGGTGTCACCTTTTAAGATAATGCACATAGTATCAATAAAACTAGATGCGCACAATGATCAGAAGTTGGAGGCAGGATAAATGGGGACACTAAAACAGTGATCCTGAGAAGGAGGCAGGTGTGGACCCTTGAAGGCTTGTTAATTCTACTAATGCAACCACTGGCTGTAGCTTGAGAGCCAGCCAATAATTTAATTTTTTTTGGCTTCTTCTACTAATTAAATCAAACAAAGGTGATGTGGATGCCTCAACAATAATTTAATACGCCCCCCCCCCCCCCCCCCTTCCTTTAACTTTCCATTTTGTCTTCAGTCCCCAATACAAATACTGCTATAATATTACAGTATTACAGAATTCTAGAATATGATTTGATCGAAAAATTCTATAATATTACAGAATTCTATAATATGATTTGTATGTTGCTATAGTGTTAAGTTTCTTTTGTAAGAACTGAATTTGAGCAGGTGATAGGAGAATTTTCCTTAAACCTACCAGATTGTCTCTTGTTTGCTTATGAATTCTTTCAATGATATGATTAACAAGTACTCCCTCTGTCCCCACACTCGGAAAACATGTGTGAGTTCTTAAAATATTATCGACCGATAAATTGTATCGGATCTTTTATAATGAATTATCATGTCAATGGTTAAAATTATATATCGAACTGCCAAAATCATCATTCGGTTAGATATTTCGGAACGTCTGTCGATGTATGCTATTTTCACAAAACAGTTTGTTAATATATACTCCTTCTGTCCCGCTCAAACTGGTTTGTTTGACTTTTTTTGGTTAAATCGACTAAATTTTGACTAATTTTTAAAAAAAATTGACATACATTTTTATAAATCTAAAATTTGTATGTTATAATAGATTATCTAAATTTTCTAATGATGTATTTTTCACTTGTTATATTTAATATATGATATAAGTAATTTAATTTACAAAATTGGTTAATTTGACACAGAAAAATCAAAAAAACCAGTTTGAAGGAGACGGATGGAGTATATTTTTCAAGTGTGCCAAATATGTAAAATAACAGTTATGATGCACAGTATCATCCATGTATAACTAAAGCATTTTAGGGAGCTCATACAGTCCAAAACTCAAAAATTCAAAATTAGTATGCCAGGAGACCACAAGACTTGACCTCTTTAACTTGTTGATTTAGTGTACCTTTAAAGAAACTTGAAAGATTTATTTAGCTGTTGCATTGTAAGTATTCTTAACATATTTTGTGCAACACTCAAATGCCTTGTCCTCTTCTCTTGAAACCAGCTCTCTCTACCTGTGGAAACACCTACTTGAAATTGCTTTCCCATTTTCGTCAACCAGTGGTCGCAACTCGCAATAATTATTAATTCATCCATGGTGTCATCCCAATTTATATCCTGGTTTCAGGGAAGCGTTTCTGGTACTAAGCCTAGTTCATGTTCCGCATAGGAATCAAGTGCATGTCTTGCAAGAATTGTAAAACACCAACACTGATAATCTTTGAGTAATGAACTCGATTTCATAGAACACAAAAGATCCAAGAAGAAACGTTTTTACATCTTGATAAAGAACAAGCAACATAAAAGAAGAAAAGAAGCTGTAAAATTGACTAACTGACTTCCACTCTATACAAGGGTTTATATAAGAGAAATGACTGTAACAAACTCTGCAACAAAATGTAACAAACCTGCTTATGTGTCACTTGACATCTGTTGCCAACTCATGCTCCACTGGATTGTGTGCTGACTTGGCAATGGATGTTGACAATTCATTAGCCCCTCTTAAGTTGGGAGTGAGCACTGGAACAGAGGTCAGTCCTAACTTGGACAACAAAGAATTGAAATGTGGAGAAGGAGCAACCTTAGTAAAGACATCAGCTAGCTGGGACTTTGTAGGCAAATACGTCAACTGAATCAAACCTTCCAAAACCTTGTCTCTAGTGAAGTGACAATCAAGTTCTATGTGTTTAGTCCGTTCATGAAAAACGGGGTTCTTGGCAATGTACAAAGCAGACTGGTTGTCACAGTGCAATGTAACAGGAGTTAGATTGGGAACATCAAGATCTTCAAGTAAACGAACAATCCAAGCCACCTCAGAAGCAGCAGACGTCATGGACCTATATTCAGCCTCAGAAGAAGATTTAGAAACTGTAGGTTGCTTCTTAGATTTCCAAGTAATAGGTAAATTGCCAAGTAAAAGAATATATCCAGTAATCGAGCGTCGAGAGTCAGGACAAGATGCCCAGTCCGCATCAGAAAAGGCCTGGAGCTTAATATCAAAAGAAGCTTTAAGAAAAATACCCTGATTGACTGTAGAAGCAATGTATCTCAAAGTGTGATGTAAAGCAGACCAATGAGAAGTCCTAGGCTCAGTCATGAACTGACTAAGAGTTTGCACAGTGTAATCAAGATCAGGTCTAGTGTTAGTTAAATAGTTAAGTTTGCCAACAATAGACCTATAATCAGCATGATTTGAAATTACATCCTCATCTGTCTTGGATAGTTTGAGGTTCAAAGGAAGTGGAGTAGTAGCAGGTTTAGTAATATCAAAGAAACCAGCAGACAACAATTCCTTAGCAAATTTTCTTTGGCTCAAAAGAATACCAGAACCCAAATAATCCACCTCTAATCCAAGAAAATAATGAAGCTTGCCTAAATCCTTTATACTGAAAAGCTGATGTAAATGAGCTTTTAAAGAATTCATACCTTCAACATCAGTACCAGTCAAAAGGACATCATCAACATATACTGCAGAAATGCAAATCTTACCATCATGTTTCTTAACAAATAAACTGTAGTCATTTTTTGGATTGCCTAAATCCTTGACAAAGCAGTTTTGCAACAAGCTTAGCATTCCACACCCTGGAAGTATGTTTAAGCCCATAGATAGATTTTTTGAGCAAACAAACAAGATTGTGAGGATTTGGTATACCTTCAGGAACTCTCATGTAGAATTCCTCAATTAATTCACCATGTAAAAAAGCATTATTCACATCCAGTTAAAACAAAGGCCACTTCTTATGAGCAGCAACAACAATAAGTGTTCTAACTGTCCCCATCTTCACAACTGGAGAAAAAGTCTCTTCATAATCCACACCAAACTTTTGATTGAACCCCTTAGCCACTAACCTAGCCTTACATCTGTCATGACTCCCATCTGATTTTAACTTGACTTTAAAGACCCATTTACTACCTATGGGTTTCTTTCCAGGAGGGAGAGGTACTAAATCCCAAGTATGATTGTCATGTAAAGCTTTGATCTCATTCTGCATGGCTGTAACCCATAAAGGATTGACAGAAGATTGAGCATAAGAAGAAGGCTCAACAATGTCATAGGTTGGATATGGAGGATTACGCTGAACAAGATTGCACCGGTGAGAGGAAGAAGAGCTAGTAAGACAATGATAAGATTGTAGGTAGGAAGGAACTGTATGTTGTCTATTAGATCTGCGTAGAGTAGGTTGAGGGACAAAAGCAGAAATAATTGGACTAATGTCAATGACATCAGACTGAGTAGTATTATTAGGAGAAACCTCAATAGAATGATTAGGTTGAACATGTGATGTAGAATTGTGAACATCAGTATGAACAGTAGGTGATGTAGCATTAGTATAAGATGTAGTGTCTACAACAGCAGGATCAAAAATAAATGGAGTATGTGTAGGTAAGTAGAAACCAGAAGGAAAATCATTCTTTTGATTCAAATGATGAAAAGTAAAATGAGTTTCATGAAAAACAACATTTCTGGAAATGGAGATTTGAGAAGTAGAAAGGTCCAAAATTTTGTATCCTTTCTTGAAAGGAGAATACCCTAGAAATACACAATCAGTAGCTCTAGGATCAAATTTATGTCTATTAACTGGAGGAGTAGAAACAAAGCACAAGCATCCAAAAGCTTTCAAATGGTGTAAATCAGGGTGTTCTTTATAAAGTTTGAAATAAGGAGTATCATTGGCAATACTTTGTAAAGGAATTCTATTAATCAAATATGTAGCACCGATAATGCAATCACCCCAATACTTGGAAGGTACCTTAGACTGGAAAAATAGAGATCTAGCAGTTTCAAGAAGAAACCTGTGCTTTCTCTCCACAACTCCATTTTGTTGTAGAGTGTAGCTGCAACTTGTTTGATGATGAATGCCTCTTTGTTGAAACAATGTATCCATAGGACCAATAGTCAATTCTTTAGCATTATCAGACCTCACTATGACCACCTTAGCATGAAACTGTGTTTCAATATATTGAAAAAAAGCAGCAAGAACTGTAACACAATCAGATTTTTGTTTGAGTAAATGAACCCAAGTAAAACGGCTAAAATCATCAACAATTGTTAAGAATTGGTTACAACCAGATGGATTCTTCACATAATATGGGCCCCAAACATCCATGTGTATCAACTGAAAAGCACAAGTAGACTTAATATCACTCAAAGGAAAACTGGCCCTAGTCTGTTTAGCCATTGGACAAATTCTGCAAATGACTGATTGTGTAGAATCCTGAAGAGAACCTTGAGGTAATGCTAGCTTTATTTTGTTAAAAGGAATATGTCCTAATCTGAGATGCCATATATCTGCAGTGGCAACAACAGTAAAACAAGTCTTGGATGTGGAGAAAGATGCCATAGAAGTTGAAAGACGTGTGTCCTAAATCCAATCATGGATGATGAGTTAGGAGATACTTTGTTCAATCTGATTCAAGTTTGTTTAATTTAATAAAATGGTAATATGTTTTATAACGGGCTTTATCTATTTAAAGTGTTTAAATTAGATGATCCATAGTTTAGAGTAAAGCTTTAATGGATTATGATGAGATCATTATAATGAGACCTTAAAGATGAGAACTCTAAACTTAAATAGTTCATGGTCGTAGGATAATTAATTGGTAGTTAATTAATCCGCAAAGATCGGTACATACTATGCTTGCTTCACTATGAAGGATGTCTGTTCTCATAGGCATTTGTGTGGTGACACTATAGCTAGTATGTAGGTGCTTATTAGGAATAGGTTCACTGAACATGACTCGATCAGTTGAACAACTAATGGAGTTCACTCATGTGTCAGTAGTTGTTCATATAGTGATGGTTGTACAAGTGTCCTTTGACTTGAGATCATCATAGTCATCTTGTGTACACTGAACTATACTTTGGTTTAGCTCTTAGTCTCGAGGGACAATAATTAGTGCTCTTCTGGGTATAGGAATTTGTGCACGAAGATAGTGAATGATCAATAAAGGATCTGCCCCTTCCAGTGAAGGAAGAGAATGTCCTATGTTATTCCATTTATGCTAGTCCAGGAACCTCTGGCCAGAGTGAATGAAATTAGAAAGAAGTTTCTAATTTGCATTAATCGGAACTAGGCATAGTGAATAGGAAAGCATATGATTAAATTAGATAGGCTTGACACGAGATCCATGCCTTGTATTTAATCGGGATATTGTAGGGTAGAAGGAATTGATTGTACTGTAACTAGTCACTGACAGGTTCTTGGTATTCTAAGCAGTGAATTCATATTATCCGGATAGTCGCGATATGTTGAGAAGCATCACTCACGATGTAGAATAAATATAATTAATCAGTTAATTATATTTAATGAATTATTAGAATTCATATAAATAATAAATAAAAGTTTATTATTATTTATTTCTACTACCGGCTTAATATTGAACCTACAGGGTCACACCATAAAAGATTAATTTATTGATGAAGGTATTTTGAGAGAGCAAGTTATTTTCTAAATAGTTTAGAAAAGGAAATAATGATTAAAATAGTTTTAATTATTATTAAAGCATTTTATAAGATAAAGTGTGGGGTTAATATATATATAAAGATATATTAAAAAACCCTAGGAGAGCCCTATAAATAGAATGAGATAGTTCATTCTAAATGACTAGAGTTTTTGTGAAAACCTAGTTGCCACCCTCTTCTTCTTCTTCATCTCTCTCTCTCTCTCAAAAGAAGAAAAACTCCATTTTTATAAAAGCTTAGTTTTATAAAAAGCTTCATCGAAGGATTATTCTTGGTGGATACCGGTAGAGTGCTTCACACTCTGAGGAGCAACTGCTAGAATCCATTTTATAAAGCTTCGATTTTCAAGGTATGGTTACGATTCCCCTCGATCTAGATTTTATATGTTTTTCTATATGTGCGATACATGGTTTTTACGGAATAATTGTTATATCACGCTTCCGCTCATCCGTAAATTCCTTCAGAAGTAACTGGTGCCTTTGAAGCTTTATGTAAACTGTATAAACTTCCATGTAATTCACCAAGAAGAATCTGAGATACTTTCTGAGAAGGGTCCTGTAGGAAGCACTTGTCAGTAGTAAATAGAACATGACACTTAAAATCCTTACAAAGTTGTTGAACAGAGATTAAATTGAAGTGGAAATCTGGTACATGGAGAATATTTTGTAGAACTATATCCTTAGTTAACTGAACAGTTCCAATATGCAGAACTGCAACTCTCTTTCCATCAGGTATAGTAATGAACTCAGGATAAATTAGCTTAGTATAATGAGTAAAAAACTCCAAATCAGAACAGATATGGTCAGTGGCTCCACTGTCAACAAGCCAACTATATGATTTAGCAGAATCTGTCATGAAGCAAAACTTACCAGCTAGCAATGCATGATCATTATCACCTTTGACCTGTGATGTAGAGCAACCTTGATTAGAAAGGAGAGTCAATAGCTGATTATATTGTGCCACAGTAATGGGAGAATTAGAAGGGATATCCTCAGGAGAAGCAGATGACACAGCAGCAACTTTCTTATCCCTGTTGTTCTTAAAACCAGGTGGATAACCATTTATTTTGAAACAACGTTCAAGACTGTGTCCACTCATATTACAGTGAGTGCAATAGTATTTAGAGACTTTCTTAGGACCAACTGTTGTCTTATGTGCAAAGAAGTTTGTATTTTCAGGAGTTTGTCTCTGAGCACTGTGCCCTACAGCTTTGTAGTCAAAAGGCTTCTTAGTTTCTGCTATAAAAGCTAGAGATTCCTGATTAAGATGACTCTGAGAAATTGCCTGATGTTTCTCTTCTTGAGAAAACATTCTGAAAACTATAGAGAGGTTAGGTAAAGGTGACTACATCAACACATTTCCCCTTACAATTGAAAACTTTTCACTGAGTTTCATCATGAACTGAATAAGCCTATGATCTTGTTCTCTCTGGTGAACTTTCTGAGTGAGATTGCAAGTGCAATGTTTATAAGTACAGTATGGAAGTGGACTAGCATCATTCATTGCATCCCAAAGTATCTTAATTTCTGTGAAAAACTCAGAAACTGACTTAGAACCTTGACTTAGTTCTGTTAACTGTTGTTCTAGGTTAAAAATATGTGCAACTGAAGCATATCCAAAACGATCCTCTAAATCACTCCAAATTTCTTGAGCAGTCTCAAGAAACAAAACACTCTTTGCAATAGTCTCATCTAGATTAGCTAAAATCCAAGAGCAAACTAAAGCATTACATCTATCCCAAGCAGTTGCCTCAGCTATATTATCATTTGGTCGCAATAACAATCCGTTCACGAATCCCAACTTATTCTTAGCTGATAAACTCAGAGTCATAGCTCGTTTTCAATTCGTGAAACCGACACCATTAAACTTTACAGAAACTAGCTGAAATGAATTGGAATCCGATGGATGAATGTAGTAAATGCTATTAACATCCTGATTAGCATGAATAGTGGCTCTATTATTGACATTCCAAGCATTATTAACATTTCCAGTATTAGCTTGAGCCATTTTGTATACTAAAACATGAAACTAACTATCTTAACGCGAATCAATGGAGGAATTGAAGCTAAAACAACACGAATCTGAACAGAACCTCAACCAAATTGACAGAAATGAATCAAGAAAATCAAGAATTAGCAGATAACACCTTTGATTTCTCTGATGTTACCACATAATTTGAACACTGCAAGAACGCAAGAACACCATTGTTCACCACTTCAAAGATTGAGCTCTGCGTTGAGAATGCGGAAAAGAAGAACCAATTCGCTTTGATACCATGATAATCTTTGAGTAATGAACTCGATTTCATAGAACACAAAAGATCCAAGAAGAAACGTTTTTACATCTTGATAAAGAACAAGCAACAGAAAAGAAGAAAAGAAGTTGTAAAACTGACTAACTAACTTCCACTCTATACAAGGGTTTATATAAGAGAAATGACTGTAACAAACTCTGCAACAGAATGTAACAAACTTGCCTATATGTCACTTGACAGTTGTTGCCAACTCATGCTCCACTAGATTGTGTGCTGACTTGGCAATGGATGTAGACAATTCATTAAACACAGAACACAACATAATTGTGAGAGATCAATATAAAATTAGTGCGGCTTGTGGAGTAGGAATTTTTGAACCACGTAAATCTTTGTCTTGTGTGATTGTCGTTTATTTTCTTGTTCTTGTTTATTCGCTTTAGATTTTTCTTTCGTTGTTGTATACTCAACACAAAGGAGATTAATGTGATGCATGATCACTTCCAAATTATGGGAGATCTGGAGGGATGTTCCCTTGGATTTCTGTTGACCACAGATGATCGTGATGATCTAAATGTTAGTTTTGACATCCTTGCAAATACAAATAAAAGAAATATACTCATAATATGGAGTTACAAAATATATTATTGATCGAGTGACTAATGCATATTTGTAACTTATGCAATGAAATGCATTTATTGTATGATCAATTCTTGGGTAGTTACACAAGAAGGGCGGAGGGTGTGTTGGTTTAGCCCATATATAGTGGTCAATCCAATGAATAAGCAAAGATGAAAGCTTGCTCTAAACACTGCTTGGAACCCCCTTAATTTTTCTCTCAAATTTATGTTTTCACTTATATTTGGACATGTATATATGTTCAATATTTCCAACATTGGTATCAGAGCATATAGGGTGTTTATATTTTTTTGATTGTTCAGACTTCTGTCAGTGTTTGGACTCACTCATTCACGCAATTTCTGCCAACTCTGGGTTCATCTCTTCGGCTCAACATCTCTGTCTTGATAGAGATTTTATATCCAGCTCTTGCCTTGCATTTAATTATTCTATGTGACTTTAGTTTTTTGAATGATTGATTAGTCTAATTTTTGTCTTCTTATGCATGCCCTTATCATTTGTTTTTTTATTCACTATCAACTCTGTTTTAGTGCAGGGCCTTTAGCTTGTTTGGGTATTTATTCTATGTTCTTTCAAGTCATGTTTACCTCTTATGTTCACTGCATTTTTATTGTCATGTTATCTTGTTTGTTGTGTTAGTGATCCCGTGAGTGGTATTTTTTTTTGTCCGTGTTATTTGCTTTTGGTTAGATAGTATACTAATGTTGTTTATATGACTTAATTTTGTCATATTTGTCATATAATTCTAACGTTAATTTTTTTTTCCAAATTATCATTTTTGTTGCTAATTGTTTATTAGTTGTTTTTTTGTTGATATTGTTATGATTGATTTTTACACATCTCATTTTTAAATTTTTGCCTGTTATTGAATTTTTTGTTAATTGTTTTTAATTGCCTAGTTTTGTGTACCAGTTGATTTTGTGCAACTCGAATTATGTGTATTTTTTTTCATGCTAATTTTGATCAAAATTGATTATGTATATCCTGTTTTGGTTTCGATAATTTTTATTAATTTTGCTATTGATTTAAAATGGTCAATTATTGGTTCATGAAAGAACCAGAATTCATCGTTGAAATAGACGATATTTGTATTAAAATAATATTTTAGTAACGCTCGGAATAGAGAGCAAGTGAAATAGACGACATTGTATTACAAGAAATTTATTATAAAATGAAATTTGTCGTTAAAATAGATAATAGTGTACTAAACATTTTTTTTTAGGTTTTCTCGAAATAGAGAGCACAAAATGTGATTTTTTTAAAGTTCAAATAATACCATATTGTTAAATGGAGTTGTTAATAAAAAAAATGAAGAAATGTGGATTGTTTTAAGACAATCAGAAAGTAGATTGGTGAAAAAGACGATATTCTAAAAAAAATTATGCGATGCTCGGAATAATGAGCGTGAGTATAAATGAAATATTTTTGTGATGCTCAGAATAAAGATCGTGAGAATAAAAAAGAATATGATGTGATATTCAGAGTAGAGAGCATGAGAATTATAAATATGCGATATTTGGGAACAATATACTGGTTCTCAAAAATGTGTTATTTGTTCGCGGAATAAGGCGTAATTTATTTAAGTCCTTGCCTTGACTAAAAATGGTCTAGAAGTGCGGTTTTGTGACAATAAATTTTTAATCAAAAAGGATAATGAAATAGTTTTCGTGGGCATGTATGAGCCTGAAATGTTTTTCAATTATGACCAAGATCGAGAATGATGAAGGGAATTTGAATATTGATAACGAGCCATTGAATGTGGTTGAATAAAAGATATCGAGAAATTCATCAAAGCGAAAAAAATGACTATTTTGTATATAATAGTGAAATATCGTATCTATTTTTGGACATGGTTGCAGGAATCAAATTGGATTCATAATTTATATAAGTGAATTGCAAGAAATTGGCTCACGGATAAACCCCATAAAATTGAAATTGAGTTTGTAGTATAAAAGCAAATGCGTGAGTTTTGTGTTCTTCCTAAACATAGAAAATTCACATGTTGTAAGTGAATTTTGGAGAGAAAATATGAGACTAATGGGTCTATTTTCATATTTGAGATTTTCCTAGTTGAAAAAGTTCATACAAAGGAATACATAAATATTTTGTCGAGAGTGAATTAGACAAATATGTTTACACTTTGAAAAGTGGGAGTTAGTTTACCAAAATATTGTAAATCTTAATGGTATGTCGTAAATGTAAAAAAACTAAGTTGGAACTTAGTAGAAAATTTGAGAATGAATACATGAGTGAATTAATATTTGTTAGGAAAATCTGAATTAAGGGATAAGAATACTAGAATCTTGTGAATTCTGAGAGGTATTCTGAATTTTATTTTATTTTTGAAGTAAAATTGCTTAGTCATTTTAGGATGTGAAATTGCAGTCCGACACCAACCCTATTAGTAATGGGAAACGATAATGCAGAAAAAAAATATTGAATGTATTATGTGCAAGTAGTCAGAAGTTCGATGTATTTTATATTGTGTAATCGATTGACTTGACTTGACATTTTTAGTTAGTTTTGTAAGTGAACTATAAAGCAACTTTACTTGAGCCTAGTGAGAGGCTGTAAAGAGGATCATGATCATGTACTTAAAGAGTACGTTGTATAAGAAATTGGTGAATCGGGCAGACGTGCCTAGAATTATTGTTTAACACATTATGGGTGTCAAAGATGATATTAGTAATAAGAGTTCAACTTCGGAACACCTACTTGATTTTGGTGTTGTTGAAGTAGGGAAAGTAAAAAACATAAAAGTGTTGCAAGAAATGAAAGCGAATATGTGATATATATTTTTATCAGTGATATGATTGTAGTTCTTTCGATGAAAGGAATTTTTACGAAAATGTTTGTCAAACATGTTGGTTAATGTAAAAAACTTTGAATAGTAAGTTGTGACAAAAGTAATACCATCCCGACGAATAATAGGAGTGAATGTTAAAGTTATGTTCATTTTTTTGAAAAGTGGGAGTCACGAAATATAGTTGAAAATGACGTTAAATGAATTTTTAAGATAGCTTTATTTGTCATATACTCCATGAAAAGTGGGAGTGAGATAATTAGTTTAAATGATTATAGGCTCCGCGAAAAGTGGGAGCTAAGAAAAGTATTTGACAAAGATGTCAAGTGGGAGATGTTAGTTTTGACATCCTTGCAAATACAAATAAAAGAAATATATTCATAATATGGAGTTACAAAATATATTATTGATTGAGTGACTAATGCATATTTGTAACTTATGCAATGAAATGCATTTATTGTATGATCAATTCTTGGGTAGTTACACAAGAAGGGTGGAGGGTGTGTTGGTTTAGGCCATATATAGTGGTCAATTCAATGAATAAGCAAAGATGAAAGCTTTCTCTAAACACTGCCCGGAACCCCCTTAATTTTTCTCTCAAATTTATGTTTTCACTTATATTTGGACATGTATATATGTTCAAGATTTCCAACACTAACTTACTTTAAGGAGATAATAGAGCCTGTTTGGGTTGTGTAACTTATACATTATAAGTTAATAAGAACTTATGAGGGTGTTTGTCAACCTAACTTATGATCTCAACTTATAAACTTATATGTTCATAAGTTGAATGTTAATAATAATGTACATTTTCCTGAACTTATTGACTTATTACTTGATTTCTTTGTTTTTTAAAACTTTATATTTTTACCTTTGTGTTTTTAAATATTTTTTTAATTTAAAATGCAAGTGTTGAAATCATTTTATTTAATAATTATTTTTTCAAATTTAATTTAGCAAACTCTTAACTAACTTATAAGTAAATTTATCGAAACACTCGTATAACTTATAAGAATTCATCAAATTATCACTTATATGACATTTACTCATTTTAAACTATAAATCAACTTTTTTATGATACCCCAAACATCTGTGCTTCCTTACTCAATATCCAAACACAATCTATTTGTTTTCTTAAACTCTCGTCGATTTGTTGTATCTTGTAACTATTTGACATGATGGATTTTATGAACTCTTTAACATCGATAATTTTTGTTATTATACTGTTTGTTGTAATTTAATATTCTAGTACAAACCATTCATGTGTTTGACATGAAAGATTGATAATAAGGCTGTTTTATTTGTGTTAGGCGTGTACTAATATAAGTTTGGTTAACTCGATCTATACTCTTTATTAATACTAGAAGATAATCCGTGTGAAGCATGGATCTAATTAATTTATTTAAAATTTTAAAATATTTATTTAATATAAATAAAGTTATAATAATAGAATTAGAATTACAATATAAATTTTGGATGAGTAAAAATAAAAAAAGTTATTTAGTTTGCTTATAATAACATAATTTATTTATCCACTTCTAATAGTACAAATTTTGCGTGAATTGATGAGAAGCTAAACATTAATTACAGTATTCAAGCTCCATTAGTCAAGAAAATAAGGGGTTGGAGTTACTTAGTTAGTTAGCAAAGTTAGAGTGGTTAGTTTGTTTCATAGCAAACTTTCCCGCCAACTAGTTTTGGGAATGTAACTTATATATTCAGATAGGCTTGTATAGTTAGTTTTAGTTTTAGCATTCTGTAACATACTCGGTTCTCTCTCATTAGCACTATAATGAAAAGTTCATCTTCTCCAAATCTGTGTTACAGTTAGATATACAATCATAACATGGTATCAGAGCGTGTCATCGATCCTCCTGCACTAATGGTGACATAGTTATTCCGCGTCTTTTCTTCGGTTTGTCGTTTTCATCTCTCTCTCTCAATCTCTCTCTCTCTCTCTCTCAATATCTTCTCTTAATCTCGTTTATCAGTCTATCTCTCTCAATTTGTAGTATCTCTTATCTGTTGATCTCTTACTTGTGGTTAATCTTGTGCTTATTCTTGTGTCCTGGTGTTATCTCACAAAATTTTTCACTGATCCACATTTTCCAACATTGCACACAAGGTGTTTGCGTTAATTCCTCACTCGAAATATTGTGTTTTCAGAAATTCATCGTATCACTAGTTATTTCTCTGATTGATTTCAGCTTATTTGTCTTCAGATTCTTAACTTTCTTGATAAATCATTTCTTTTCTATAAATTGTTACTCACTATGACTACTCAAAATAATAACTCTGGTAACCTCAATGGTAATGCAACAACTTCTACACCTGGTTCTACTTCTTTTCAATATCAGGTGTCAAATTCATCTTTAGAACAGGACAATCCTCTTCATCTACATTCATCTGACAATCCTGGAATGAAATTGGTCAGTGATCAGTTTGATGGATCTAGTTTCAGTAATTGGAAAAGGTCTATGACTATTGCTTTGTCCGCTAGAAATAAACTTGGTTTCATTGATGGTATTGTACTTGACAAAGTCTTATATGTCCCTTCCTTCAAATTCAATTTACTCTCAATTAGCATATTAACTCAACAATTAGGTTGTCTTGTCAGTTTCTCTCATGATTCTTGTTCTCTGCAGGGCTATTCTCTGAGGAGCCCACTGGTTCTTGGTAAGACTCAGAGAGGCCTCTACATTCTTCCATCTCCATCTGAAGAGTCTTCATCAAATTCCATTTTAATTCACACTGTAAATTCTGTTACCAAAACTTCTGGTTGTAATACTGATGCTTTACTATGGCACACTAGATTAGGACATTTGCCTATGTCCAAAATAAAGTCTCTCTCCCTTTGTAATGTGCACATTGGTACTGATTTCTTCTGTGATGTATGTGCTAAAGCTAGACAAAACAGAACACCATTTTCTCATAGTGCTATTCACAGTTCTAAAGCTTTTCAATTGATTCATGTGGATATATGGGTCCATATAAGGTCTCAACTTACAATCACTATAGGTATTTTCTAACAATTGTGGATGATTATACTAGAACCACATGGACACATCTTTTAAGTAGTAAAAGTAATGCTTTTACTTTCCTCAAATACTTCATAGCCTTAGTTGAAAATCAATTCAATTCTACTGTTCATACAATCAGAAGTGATAATGCCTTGGAACTTGGCCTTAGTACTGAAATTTCCACTTATTTCTTATCCAAAGGCATAACACATCAGACATCTTGTGCCTATACTCCACAACAAAATGGTGTTGTGGAGAGAAATCATAAGCATCTCCTTGAAACATCCAGGGCACTTCTATTCCAGTCTAATCTTCCCATCAAGTATTGGGGAGATTGTGTTTTGACTTCCACATATCTTATAAATAGGTTTCCCTCTACAGTTCTGGCAGGTGCTTCACCTTATGAACTCTTATTCAACAAAACACCTTCTTATGACCACCTTAAGCCTTTTGGTTGTCTTGCTTATATCTGCACACCTAAAGTTCATAAGGATAAATTTTCTGCTAGAGCTATCCCTTGTGTTTTTTTAGGTTATCCTTTTGGTAAAAAGGCATATAAATTCTTGAGTTTAGAAAATCACTCCATTCAATATTCTAGAGATGCTCAATTTCATGAGACTATATTTCCATATGTCAAATCCACTTATTCTCAATTCTTGCCTCTATCTGTCCCTGAACATGATTCTAATATTTCTGATTTTCATATTACTAATGACAAATCAGTTTCTACACACCAGTTTTCACAACCTGATCAACCTCATTCTTCACCACAGTCTTCTATTCCCACTGAACCTAATGTTTCTTCACCACAGTCTTCTGTTCCTAATGTTTCTTCACCATCTTCACCATCTGCAATACAATCTGTTATACAACCTGTCAGAAAATCCTCTAGAGCTTATAAACCCCCTGCATATCTTCAAGATTATGTTCATAAAGTTACTCCAGTCACTTGTACTCCTTCTTTCTGCAATTGTACCATGACTTCACTTTGCTCTAGTCATTCAGTTTCTCAGTCAGTCATGTCTACTTTATGTTGTAATGTTACTACTGTTTTCACACCTATTCCTGAACCTTCAACATATGAAGAGGCTATTCTTTATCCTGAGTGGAAGCATGCCATTGCAGCTGAATTTTCTGCATTAGAGGCCAATAACACATGGTCTTTAGTTTCTTTACCACCAGGAAAGAAAGCTATTTCTTGCAAGTGGGTTTTTAAAATCAAGCATCATTCTGATGGTTCCATAGAACGGTATAAAGCACGATTGGTTGTTAAAGGGTTTACTCAAAAGGCTGGAATAGACTACACAGAAACCTTCTCCCCAGTTGTTAACATGACAATTGTTCGAAGCTTAGTTGCAATTGCTGTTAAAAAGGGTTGGCATATGTCCCAACTAGACGTAAATAAAACGTTTCATCATGGAGATCTTCATGAAGATGTATACATGAAACCACCACCTGGACTTATTCTGTCTGATTCTTCTTTGGTCTGCAAGTTGATCAAGTCTCTTTATGGATTGAAACAGGCCTCCAGAGAGTGGCATAAGAAATTAAGTACTGCTTTACTGTCCAAAGGTTATACTTATTCCAAGAATGATCATTCTTTGTTTTACAAGAAATCTGGTTCTTTAGTTCTTTTTCTTGGAGTATATGTTGATGACATTCTTGTTATTGGCAATGATACTTCAGAAATAAAGTCTATCAAGCATTTTCTGGATACAATTTTCAGAATTAAAGATTTGGGTAATCTTCACTATTTTTTGGGATTAGAATTTCAACAGTGTTCTGAAGGTATGGTTTTGTCTCAACAGAAGTTTACTAAAGATCTTATTGCTGAATTTGATTGTTTACAAGATTCTCCAGTGGTTTCTCCACTTGATTTAAATATTAAGCTTCTCCATGATCAAGGCACACCTATTACAGATCCTTCTCTCTACAGAAAATTGGTTGGTAAGCTCAATTATCTGACAAACACCCGACCTGATCTCTCTTTCTGTGTTCAACATTTAAGCCAGTTTATGGCTTCACCTCGAGAACCTCACTGGCATGCTGCTCTTCATGTGCTTCGCTATCTTCGATCTGCTCCTACCCAGGGTATTCTTTTCAATTCCACCCCTTCTTATGCCATTGAGGCATTTTGTGATGCAGATTGGTCTGCTTGCCTACACACTCGAAAATCAGTTAGTGGTTATGTCATTTTAATGGGTGGAAGTTTGATATCTTGGAAATCCAAGAAACAACATACAGTTTCTTTATCTTCCGCAGAGGCTGAGTATAGATCCATCCGTCGTGTCACTGCAGAATTAGCTTGGTTGTCTCGTTTATTAACTGAGCTTGAGGTTCCTAATATCACTCCTATTGCCGTAAATTGTGACAGTCAGGCGGCTATCTACATTGCAAAAAATCCAGTCTATCACGAACGTACCAAGCATATCGAATTAGACTGCCATTTTGTTCGTGAAAAGTTAGCCTCTGGTCTCATTTCCCTGTCTTATACTCCCACCAAACAGCAGTTAGCTGATGTGTTTACTAAATCTCTACTTGGCATTCAACATCATGGTATTTTGTCCAAGTTGGGGTTGCATACTACACCCTCCAACTTGAGGGGGGGTGTTGGAGTTACTTAGTTAGTTAGCAAAGTTAGAGTGGTTAGTGTTATACCCGAAATTTGACTAAGGAAATAATAATAACAGAAGATGAACTTGGAGCTCCAGAACAGGGGTTGATGGGTGTTGGAGAGCCGACGTGGGGCGTGCCAAGGTTGGAGCACCGACGTCGGGCGTGCCAAGGTTGGAGCGCCGACGTCGGGCGTGCCAAGGTGGGAGCGCCGCCCGACGGTTGGAGCGCCGACGTCGGGCGTGCCAAGGTTGGAGCGCCGGCGTCGAGCGTGCCAAGGTGGGAGCGCCGACGTCGGGCGTGCCAAGGTGGGAGCGCCGACGTCGGGCGTGCCAAGGTGGGAGCGCCGACGTCGGGCGTGCCAAGGTGGGAGCGCCGACGTCGGGCGTGCCCATGAATATATTAATATGAATGATAGATGGAGGAAACAAGAGGTGAACTTGGAGCTCCAAAACTATAGTGGGGATGCGTTGGAGCGCCAACCATGAGCTGGACCAAGGTTGGAGCGCCAACCTTGGGCGAACCACAAGGTGGCGTGCTAACATGCTGTAGAAGACCGAGTTGGGGTGCCAACTTGGAGGTACCATGAAGAAGAGACAGAGTATTATTTAATTGATGATATGTATTGAAGATTTATTGAAGACTACAAGATGAAGGCCTGATTCTGTATTCTAATAAGTTATCCTTATTGGGGAATTAAGGTATGATTAAGCTTGTCTATGCACTCAAAGGGTCTATTCTTGTATTCTAGCAAGTTATCCTTGTTGGGGGAGTAAGATACACCTGGTGCGACGATAACTTTGGAGAACTTGCCATGTAGTCTGGTGGGTTATCCTCATCGGGGGGTAAGGACCAGCTTGTGCATTTGGAGTAAGTCATGACTTTTCCCTGCAACTAATGACTGATGTGGTAGTTGGTAGCGGTTGATGTTAGCTCCAATATTTAGGGCTAATGTTGTATCCGTGAAGGCACGGTCATAGTTGAGCCTTGGGGTCATCGGCTAGGCTTCATCGTATGGGCTCTCCTCAGTGGGCTTGGATATGCATTTCATGATAAGTTAAGAGTTCTAGTCCGACATGGACTATGTTTGACGCTTATCACCAAGGAGACCTATCTCTAATGGACTTAGGTTCCTTGTTCTACAAGAACTACGTGGGCTTGATTCCCTATAAATAGGGATACGTAGGCACATTGTGGGGGGTTGGAAGAGAAGTGCTCATCGAGCCACCACCATAAAACCCTTGCAATATCAGCCCCCAATTCATCACAACCACCACACTCCGGTGACTTTTTCGGCGAAGAACCACCATCATAGATCTTGATTCCGACATATAACCTCAAATTTTGTTATCACAAATTCCTCTGTTAACAAATTGGCGCTAGAAGGAGGGGAATTCAAGATCTACATCTAGGAGGAAGGATGTTCATCACGACGTGGTTCTTATGGAGAAGTTTGTTAGATCGATGGGAGCTTCAAGCGAAATTCTACCCCAACAGCAAGGTGTGGACATGATTTCAAGGCAGCAACAAGGTGTTGAGCATGGTTTAAAGACATCAGAAAGGTGTTGGATATGAATTCAAGTTAATAGCAAGGTTTTCTGGTGGTGATATAAAACAAGGAAGATGGTGAGGTCCTAAAAACAAGGAAAAAGGCTATATAGTTGGAAAGTCCTAAAGTTTCGGGTTACATCTGTGAGGTTGACATAGCAGCTACAACGATCTCTAACTTAGTTGGCGCGCCAACATGTTCAAGTTATGTTAGGGCGCACCAGGATACAAGGAAGTTCTGAACTTGAAAGGATTTGAAGGGATAACTGATTTTGAGTCTAATTAGAAGATAATTCGGATTTATTGGGCTACACGGGCTGCCTATAATATTTGGGCCATATCTTGAGTTCCAGAAGTCTAGTTTTGATGATCTTACAGTCCACACGAAGCTTATAGAATTCTCTTTAATTTTGATATGATCCTATAAGAAAAATACAAGTGGAACAATCCATAAATTGGCGCGCCAACTCCTCACCTGACGCGCTGACAAGAAGTATTCTTAGGAAGCCTTTTCAACCAAGTTGACACGATAACTTTGCCGAGTTTACCTTCTCATATTAGTTGGCGTGCCAAACCATCTCAGGGTGCACAAATCAGGTGATAAGGTGGAGGAAGTTGTTCAGAGTATGGTAGAAGTTACATCAGTAAGCGCTCTAGACAAGTTGGCGCGACAACATTGCTAAGTTCTCTTGGAACGTATCCTTCGGCAAAAAGGTTACATGAAGAAAGGATGCAAGGATTCTTTGAATGTATCTTCAAGAAGGAGTTTGAAGTTGTGATTGCAATTTGCCACTGCAAGTAGATGCGCCAAGTCCTCTCCAGGTGCGCCAACAGGTAAGAGAACTAATGTTATATGACATTCTTGTTGTAGTCGACATTCTATAGCAGGTGAATGTAAGGAAGTTTTCTAAAGGAGTTGTAAGGAGTTGAGCTAGGATGCGTTCTAATAAGTTGTCGCGCCAACATTGACAAGAAGTCGACCCCTTAACTCCAAGTTGGCACGCCAACTCCTCTGCCGAGCATTTTCAGGCCTCCAAGGGTTTACTTGGTCGAAGACTACCAGGAGTTTGCCTGGATAAATTGTGACTTCGTCACTCTTAAATTTAATCCTCTACGTGAGATGTCCCTATAAGGGATGATAATAATTTGTGACATCGTCACTCTTAAATTTAATCCTCTTCGTGAGATGCCCCGGTAAGGGAAGGCTATATAAAATACTTCTACACTCGGGGGGTAGTATGCGTACACCCTCCAAAATGAATTTGAATGTTCGAAAGAACTACGAGATATGTTACAAGTAATGCAGAGTTGCGGGCACCTACTAAATGAAGTGAAGAATGATACAAGTAGTGCGGGGCTACGACCACCTACTTAGAGAAAGTAAGAAATATTGTTAGTAGTGCGGGGCGTAAGCCACCTACTTGAGATGAAAGATATTATCTATAGAGAAGTCTATTTGACTTTCCCACTTACTTACACAGAGAAGCAACAACTAATCTTTCCTAGTCTCGGGGGGTAGTAGCTCTACCTCACCAAGCTAAGGATCAAATTTTATTTACAGGAACAAGCTTGGATTATCAACTCAATTGTCGCGCCAAATAAGTTGTTGCGTCAACTACATGGTCTTGCTCAACTGAGTTACTTTTTTCTTAGCCAAATGGATTGCATACAAATATTCAGGAACTGAGATGATGAAAATCAAGATTCGGCATTGTCTTCACCAACTTTGTTTTCTAGAGGATTGGCCTCCTCATCTTCTTGGCGCGCCAAATCTGCTCTCTCTGTAGCAATCATCTGCTCCTACATTGGAAAAACGGGCAAACTAGTTGGTCCGCTCGTGCCTCTTTCTTCTCAAAATTACAATGATATTTTTCTTGGCAACTTCTAGGATCATGCTCTTACTCTCAAGGGACTTCTCCTAGAATGCCAAATATTTAAAAAGTTTCAGGTTCATTTTTTCACCTCACCTTCGCAATGTGATGTTGAAGCGCCTACAAACACAATTTTCAGTATGTTTACATCTGAGCACTTGGCACGACAACATGAGATTTATTGAAGACAACATAGGTTACTCCCTGTGAGAAGAATACACTTTATTTGAAGGTGATTTTTGAAGATACAAAGAGGATTGGAATTATGGATTCTCACTTGGAAGACACATTCCGAAAACGGGAGACAATGTCAAATTCCTCTCTTTATATTAGTCCCTGTAACATCCTTGATATTACAAGGACTTGGGGGTAGTTGTTATACCCGAAATTTGACTAAGGAAAGAATAATAACAGAAGATGAACTTGGAGCTCCAGAACAGGGGTTGATGGGTGTTGGAGAGCCGACGTGGGGCATGCCAAGGTTGGAGCGCCGACGTCGGGCGTGCCAAGGTGGGAGCGCCGACGACGGGCGTGCCAAGGTCGGAGCGCCGCCCGACGGTTGGAGCGCCGATGTCGGGCGTGTCAAGGTTGGAGCGCCGGCGTCGGGCGTGCCAAGGTGGGAGCGCCGACGTCGGGCGTGCCAAGGTGGGAGCGCCGACGTCGGGCGTGCCCATGAATATATTAATATGAATGATAGATGGAGGAAACAAGAGGTGAACTTGGAGCTCCAAAACTATAGTGGGGATGCGTTGGAGCGCCAACCATGAGCTGGACCAGGGTTGGAGCGCCAACCTTGGGCGAACCACAAGCTGGCGTGCTAACATGCTGTAGAAGACCGAGTTGGGGCGCCAACTTGGAGGTACCATGAAGAAGAGATAGAGTATTATTTAATTGATGATATGTATTGAAGATTTATTGAAGACTACAAGATGAAGGCCTGATTCTGTATTCTAATAAGTTATCATTATTGGGGAATTAAGGTATGATTAAGCTTGTCTATGCACTCAAAGGGTCTATTCCTGTATTCTAGAAAGTTATCCTTGTTGGGGGAGTAAGATACACCTGGTGCGACGATAATTTTGGAGAATTTGCCCTGTAGTCTGGTGGGTTATCCTCATCGGGGGTAAGGACCAACTTGTGCATTTGGAGTAAGTCATGACTTTTCCCTGCAACTAATGACTGATGTGGTAGTTGGTAGCGGTTGATGTTAGCTCCAATATTTAGGGCTAATGTTGTATCCGTGAAGGCACGGTCATAGTTGAGCCTTGGGGTCATCGGCTAGGCTTCATCGTATGGGCTCTCCTCAGTGGGCTTGGATATGCATTTCATGATAAGTTAAGAGTTCTAGTCCGACATGGACTATGCTTGACGCTTATCACCAAGGAGACCTATCTCTAATGGACTTAGGTTCCTTGTTCTACAAGAACTACGTGGGCTTGATTCCCTATAAATAGAGATACGTAGGCACATTGTGGGGGGTTGGAAGAGAAGTGCTCATCGAGCCACCACCATAAAACCCTTGCAATATCAGCCCCCAATTCATCACAACCACCACACTCCGGTGACTTTTTCGGCGAAGAACCACCATCATAGATCTTGATTCCGACATATAACCTCAAATTTTGTTATCACAAATTCATCCGTAAACAGTTAGTTTGTTTCATAACAAACTTTCCCGCCAACTAGTTCTGGGAATGTAACTTATATATTCAGATAGGCTTGTATAGTTAGTTTTAGTTTTAGCATTCTGTAACATACTTGGTTCTCTCTCATTAGCACTATAATGAAAAGTTCATCTTCTCCAAATCTGTGTTACAGTTAGATATACAATCATAACAGAATTGTTGTGGAAGCAAAATTATTGTGGGAGTAGAAAAAGAATAAAAAAAAATTGTACATGTTTTCCGCTTACATAAAACTAAGAATTATACTCAAAATATATTAGAAAGAGAATGATACCTAGATATTATTAGAGTGTTGATAACAAATTCAAGGGTATAAAATAGATTGAGATTAGTATCTTGATTCAACAACTAAGTTATTATAATCGGGTCCGGTGAATCTTGATTCAACAACTAAGTGATTATAATCGGGTCTGGTGGCTAATCTGATTGTGATTGTCACGCTGATGGATATAATAATATAATATATATGGTACAATAATAATACTATAATATATTTTTAATTAATATCATCATTCCGTGGTAGATTGAAAGTAATATCTTAATTTAATAACTAAGTGATTATAATTGGATATGGTGAGTAATCTCATGTGACTGATGAGTATAATAATAATATAATATATTTTAGTATAATAATTATATTATAATATATTTTAGATTAATATTTTTTTGAAAACATAAAATTTTATGTGAGATAGAAATTTATTTATTTAAAAAAATCCCGCATCCAAAATCCATGTTGAGGTATTTAGTGTAGCGCAATCTTTAATTGTTAAAGACATATTGCAGCATTTCCGGATTTTCATTGAAATAGTATGGCTCAATAAAAGTCGCTGGAGAGTTGAGATATGAGTACTATTTATATACGGGAGAAAACCATTACATAAATATTAATAATACTAGTTTAAAACCGTGCGATGCACGGATTATTAATTGTTATTTTATTATTATATTTTTAATATTTTATTAATTATATTTGTTAAAAAAATAAGTAGGCATATTAAAATAGATAAATACTTTTAATTAATTAAAAACATTAAAACAGATTTTAAAATAAATAAGTAAGGGTTTGCCCATTATATTTTTGGGAAATGAGGGGTTTTAGTAAGAAAAAATGTAACATATATTTAGTTTAAAAAGGTAAATGCCCGCGATATTTTTGGAAAATGAGGTTTTAAAATTTAATAATTAAAAGTATTTAAATACGTTTTAAAATAAATAAGTAAAGGGTTTCCTGTGATATTTTTGGGGAAAAAAACGAATTTTAGTGAGAAAAATAGAAAAAGTAAATTGAAAAAGATAATTTCCCGTGATATATTTAGAAAATGAGGGATTTTGTTAGAAAAAAATCTATAATGTGTTTTAGCTGAAAAGGTAATCGGTTATAAATAGTTATTTAATTATTTATATTTTAATATTCTTAGTGATTACATTTGTTAAGAAAAATAAGTAGACATGTTAAAATAGGTAAACTTTTAAAAAATAATTATAATATTAAAATAGGTTTAAAAATAAATAACTAAATGTTTGTCCGTGATATTTTTGGAAAAAGAGGGGGTTTTAGTAAGGAAAAATAGAAAAACTAACATGGTTTAGTTAAAAAAAGGTAATAGCCCGTGATATATTTGAAAAAATAGGGGAATTTGTTAGAAAAAATAATGTATTTTATGTGAAAAAGGTAATTGATTATAAATAGGTAATATTATTATTTAATAATATATTTCTATAAATAAGTAAGGTTAATTAAGTAAAAATACGAAGTACAGTTAATTAAGGGAAATTAAGTAAAATCACAACATATCATACCGACCAACCAAACTTTTAATCTTTCATGTATTATATAATAGCTAGCTTAAAACTCGTGCAATGCACGGATTGTTAATTGTTATTTTTTTTAATTGTATTTGTTAAAAAAATAAGTATGCATGTAAAAATAACTAAACACTTTTAATTAATTAAAACAGATTTTAAAATAAATAAGTAAGGATTTGCTCGTTATATTTTTGGAAAAAGAGGGGTTTTAGTATGGAAAAATAAAAAATGTAACATATTTTTAGTTTAAAAAGGTAAATGGATGTGATATTTTTGAAAAATGAGGTTTTAAAATTTAATAATTTAAATTATTTAAATAAGTTTTAAAATAAATAAGTAAAGGGTTTTACCGTGATATTTTTAGAAAAAGAATGGATTTTAGTGAGAAAAATAGAAAAAATAAATTGAAAAAGGCAATTTCCCGTGATATATTTAGAAAATGAGGGACTTTGTTAGAAAAAATCTATAATATATTTTAGCTGAAAAGGTAAATGGTTATAAATAGGTATATGATTATTTATATTTTAACATTTTTAGTAATTGCATTTGTTAAGAAAAATAAGTAGGCATGTTAAAATAAGTAAACTTTTAAAAAAATAATTATAATATTAGGTTTAAAAATAAATAACTAAAGGTTTGTCCGTGATATTTTTGGAAAATGATGGGTTTAGTAAGGAAAAATTGAAAAACTAACATGTTTTAGTTAAAAAGGTAATTGCCCGTGATATATTTGAAAAAGTAGAGGAATTTGTTATTAAAAAAAATGTATTTTAGGTGAAAAAGGTAATGGGTTATAAATAGGTAATATTATTATTTAATAATATATTTCTATAAATAAGTAAGGTTAATTAAGTAAAAACACGAATTTAAGAAAGGATAATTAAGTAAAATCACAACGTACCATACCAACCGACCAAATTTTTAATGTTTCGTCTATTATATAATAGTATTGATTATAGATAGATAGATATATTTATAATATTAGTATTTTATGCTACTAAATGGAATAGTCCGTGATATTTTTGAGGTTTTAGTTAAGAGAAATATTAGTTATGAAATATAAAAATGAATATACGTTTTGAAAAAAAAAGCTAATCGGTTAGTCATTAATAATTATAATATTATTATTTTATTTTATTAAATAGATATGTTCATGATATTTTTTGAAAATGAGAGATTTTAGTTAGGAAAAATAGAAAATTAGAAATTTTAGTTAGAAAATATAAAAAAGAATATACAATTTGGCCAAAAAAGGTAATGAGTTAGTTATTAGCAATTATAACTTTATTATGTTATTTTAGTAAATGAAACTGTTTGCAATATTTTTGGAAAATGAGATGTTTTAGTTAAGAAAAATAGAAAAGATATTCTATATAATAATTTTAATATTTTATCTAACGGTTCTCATCGATTTGATCAAAAATATCTAACGACTATGAATTGAGTGACCAGACTACAAAAACATTCATGACCAGACTACAAAACTTTCAATGTTTCGTCTTTAATAATATAGTATAGATATATTATCATATTTTTTATTAGATATGATTATAAATTTCAATTTTTAAATCAAAAAACGAAATTAAACTACTTTTTTTATAAAAAAATAATCGAAAATTATTCAAATAGTTCAAAGGGATTCTACAGCAGAATCAAATTTATCCAAAATCATTCTGCAGCAGAATCAAATTTAAAATCAATATTTTTATTCAAATTTTATATGTTATTTTTTTTATAAAATTTGTATATGCTAATATTCTACATTAGAATCAGATTATATAATTTATGTAAAAATATTTAAAATTGTTTATGAGATTCTATAATAAAATATATGATTCTCCCCGATTTCCTATATAAGATGATTCTCTGTTGAACAATAACGTATATATGTATGCAAGATCATTGTAAATAACTGTGAGTCTATCATGTTGTAAACAAAAAAAGGATAAAGCAGGTGGAAAGAAGCACTCATCAATGAAGATGATAAGAAGTCTACGTGAGACATGATTTTAAGGGTGGAATCAAAAAAAGGTGTGAATCAAATTTGGTATCATAATAATATAATATAATTTAGTACAATAATAATATTTTAATATATTTTAGATTAATAAGTTTTTAATCTAGAATTTTATGTGAGATAGGATTTTTTTCGTGAGATGGAATTTTATTTTTTTAAAAACAACATAGAACTCTTTGTGAAATATGATTTCTACGTGAGATAGGATTGTAGGGGTAGAACCAAAAAATGATGTCAACCAAATTTGGTACCATTAAAAAGGGGTTTCGCTTATTAATAAGGGTTATAGAAGCAAAACAACGTTAAAATGGTGCGCGGTACTAAAAGTACCAACGTATCAAATTTGGTTATTACTAAATCCAGGTTCGATTTCTCGCAACTACATAATTATAGAAGATTTATTTACTTAAGTTCTTTAGCTTCATCCAGGGTTTGATTCTTTGCAACTATGTAATTATACAAGATTTATTTATTTACTTAAATTCATCAGCACCAAAATACCATAAATCCAGGTTCGATTCCTCGCAACTACGTATTTATACAACATTTATTTACTATTAAATTTTTTAGCTTTATTTAGAGTTCGATTCCTCGCAACTACGTAATTAGACAACATTTATTTATTTATTTTAAATTTTTTAGCTTCATCGAGGGTTCGATTCCTTGCATCTACGTAATCATACCAAATTTATTTATTTTAATTTCTTTAGTTTTATCCACGGTCGATTGACTATAACTACATAATTAAATAGTGATTTATTTATTATATATATTTTTTATCATTCAATTCTCAAAAAAAATATTTATTAAAAATATTTATTAATATTAATATTTTAATGTCGACTCATGCACAACACATGCTTAGCACGGGTTACGAGCTAGTTTTTGTAAATATGTGGATTCCAATAACGTTGATGAAAAATCATTAGTATAACTCGGTCACATGATTGACAAGATCAGCGAACTAGTATCATATCCTATTTATTTCTAAACACTTTCTGAGAAGTTCCATTCATTTCTTAAGATTTTTAAAATAATATATTTTTTCTTACTAATTACTTAAACCGGATTTCTTAACTCCGTCGCAAACAACAACAATGTTAAGAACTTACCGAGATGGGGTGAGTACACTCGGTACATATAAATTATTTTGGAAAGTGGGGGCAAAGGCACAAAAGGGACAGCTCTGTCTATTACCTCTAGAAGTGTGGTAAAGGTACCCAAATAATTGTCTACCAGACAAAATGTGATTAACGTTGAACACTCTTTTTATTTTTTTACTTTAATTTTTTTAGTTTTACAAACGGTTCGATTGTATATAACTAGACCTGGTAATTGGACCGTGTCGTGTACTTTCGTGTTTTCGTGTACTTAATGTAAAACCCATATCCGACCCGTTTTGGATTCGTGTACTAAATTTGAAACACATATCCAATTCAAAACGTGTCGTGTACTTTACGTGTCGTATTCGTGTACATTAAACAAAAATATAAATTTAATTAAATTAAAATTTATATATTATAAAACTATTTTAATTATGTAAATTTTTATGAAATGTGTATTAAATATGTTATACATACAATTTTACAAAAATTTGTAAATATAACTTATATATATAAATGTATACTTCTTATATATAAATGTATAACTTACTGCTAATTAGTCATAAAACTTTTATTTATTGTTCATATGTAATTCCTTACATATTTTCTAAATATGCAATACTATAAATAATATATATTTTTTAAAATTATTTATTTACTTCATTAATTCGTGTACTTTCGTTTCGTGTCGTGTACCTATTGTGAAAACCCAAACCCGACACTAATTATATTCGTGTTTTTTCGTGTTCGTGTACTTTCGTGTTCGTGTACCAAATTTTTGCACCCAAACACTAATTATCCGTGTCGTGTTCGTACCGTGTTCACGTGTCGTGTATCAAATTGCCACCTCTATAATATAACTACATAACTAAATAGTGATTTATTTATTATATAAAAAATATTATTAATATTTATTAATATTATTATGTTGATGTGACTCATTCTCGGCATGTGCTTGGCACGAGTTATCTGCATAGTATAAGTGGTTCAGAATATGAGTGACAAGAACTAAAAGAACAGAAAGAAATCTTGGATATTGTAATTCACCAAAGGAAATGGGGAGTCCACATATTCTAGCTATACCATACCCCTTTCAAGGTCATGTACTTCCCCTTATGGAGCTTTCCTTAAAATTAGTTAAACATGGTTTCAAGATTACATTTGTAAACACTGAGGCTAATCACAAGCGTGTTGTGAATGCATTCTCGGAGGATGACGATGTACTAAAGCTTATAAATTTGGTTTCTTTCCCCGATGGAATGGAACCTGGGGAAGATAGGAATGATATTGCCAAGATAACACAAGCCATCTTTCGCGTCATGCCTGGAGAGCTTGAGCAACTTGTAAAAGATATTCAAAGGACAGATGCCAATAAAATTACGTGCATTATTGCTGATGAAACCATGGGATGGGCATTGGAAGTTGCTGACAAAATGAAAATTAAAAGAGCTGCTTTCTGGCCTTCATCAGCTGCAATGTTGGCCTTGAAACTTAGCATCCCAAACCTGATTGAAGATGGAGTTGTAGACAACGATGGTGAGAAGCCGTAAATTATTGTTAGTTCTTCCTTTCGACTCCAGTATGGTACAGTTTTTATGATTTATTCTGTCATAATTTATAGTGTTTATATTTGCATCTGCAGATCAAGGAAACTGAAATTAAAACTAGGAGATGAATGAAATGGTGACTGTAGTTTATCTCCATGTTATTAAGTTTAGTAGACACTTAATTTACAGTGTAATGGCTGAAATTAGTTTTGGGTGTCTGCTGTCAGGTTCATCTGACAGCCATTTTTTCGGGTTACCACGTTTAACCATTTTAGAAATTATTGACAGCAGCTGCACATATGGAAAAAAAAAATCTAAACTTCAGTCATAAATTGTAAAAAAATAGGATTTAAAAGAATGGAGTTAATTATTGATATAGTAATTACATCCTCATGCATATGATTTCTTACAAAAATATATTGGGCTTTTTTCAAAAGTACCAAGTTGCAGAAATTATTTACAAAAATACGCTCTTTTGCAACACTTGCAACCTCGTTTGCAACCGTTGCAACCAGGTTTGCAACCCCATTTGCAACCATTTCAACCTTACTTGTAACTAAAGCGTATTTTTGTAAATAATTTCAAAAAATTAGATATTTTTGTAGATTTTCCAAATATTTAAGCACGAGAATTCATTAACTAAGATTACAACTCTAAATTCTACGCAGGTCTTTGTTTTCTACGGCGAGGTACATTGCTGATTCTTTTTCATTTTCGTTGCAGGAACTGTATTGAGAAGCGAAATGTTTACTCTGACCACATCAATGCCTATCATGAACTCTAAACATTTTGCATGGACCTCTGTGGGTGACTCTCACGCAGCGAAAATTGTATTCAGAATTTTGGAAGAAACTAATAGAACTGTGAAGTTGGCAGATAGAATTATTTGCAACACATCGTATGAACTAGAGCCTGCTGCTTTGAGCTTATTTCCAGAAATACTGCCAATAGGCCCACTTCTCGCCGACAACAGGGTTGGAAAATCATCAGGCCACTTCTGGTCCCCTGATGCAAGCTGCCTAGCATGGCTAGACCAGCAGCCCGGCCAATCAGTTGTATACGTGGCATTTGGTAGCTTAACAATTTTTGACCAAAAACAGTTCCAAGAACTGGCAATTGGACTTGAGTCCACCAACAGGCCATTTTTGTGGGTTGTCCGGACTGATACGATGGACGAGAAGTCTGAGATGTTCCTAAATACAGTTATGGTGCGAATAGGGCAGCGTGGGAAAATAGTGGGCTGGGCTCCTCAACAGGCCGTATTGAATCATCCTGCGATAGGCTGTTTCTTGAGTCATTGCGGTTGGAACTCAACAGTGGAAGGTGTAAGCAATGGTGTGCCGTTCCTGTGCTGGCCTTACTTTACTGATCAGTTTCTTAACCAGGCCTACATTTGTGATGTATGGAAATTTGGGCTGGCCCTTGATAAGGAAGAAACCGGGATTATCACTAGAGGTGAAATCAAGAACAAGGTGGAGAAGTTGCTAAATGAGAAGACTTTCAAAGAGAGGGCTTTGATCCACCAAGAAATGGTTATTACTGGTGCTCAAGAGAGTGGATGCTCCCACAAAAACATGAGCAACTTAATTGAATGGATCAAGTACTGAAAAGTTATTGTAACGCATTCTATTAGCTCACGTAATTGGGCAATGAGCTCATGCTCACACTTCGCCAAGAGCAGAAATAATAATAATAATAAATTTCATTCTCTTCAATATTTGGGTTTTTCCGAATATCACACATACATCATTGTTACACAGAAATATTTCTTCTAAAAGTGTTACTATGTGGCCTCAGATTCAAGTTTCAAGACAGGCAGGGCACATTAAGCGGTTAAGATCATATAATTCTACTAAGCATATCAGAGAAGAGAATTTGCATAAAATTTTAAACAAAGGCTCGATAAGTTTTCAGCGGACAGTGGTAGTGCGCTGGAAACAGGTTACTGTACTTGGGTTCCAGATCATCTTGTTATAGCTTTTTTGATATCTTCGAATTCCGTATCTTGCTACATGTTTTCTTCCTTTTTAGTGCCTTATGTGGTGCTTCCTACCCCTATTGATTGCGAGTTAGATGGGGATAAGTTGATGCGCTATGGTGGAAGTGCATCATCATCGTTCAAGTAGTTATCAGAATGAGACGAATTTGAAATCTGTAACTCGAATTTGTGTATCTTTTTTTATCCCTGCTTAACCAATCCAATCCCCGCCTACTATATTCCCTTTTCATGTTTTTATTAATTATACTTCACGAGCTTATAAAGCTGCACTATAAGACGAGCCAAGTCTTAGTTATAGCCAAGTCTAATATATATATATATATATATATTAACAAATTACTGTATTCTTCTGATCATGTGATATATTATGATAGGATCCGTACTGGAACAAGCTTCTTTGGCACTGTGTTGACAATGGTTCCTACCAAGGCTGCTTTCTTCCTGTTAACTTTTATACATCTATGCAATGGAGTCCGTGAGAGAAGAGATAATAAAGAGAAGTATTTCATTCATTCAAGATAACGCTTCTGTACACCCAAATTGGTTATATATACTACAAAGTACCTAAACTTATATATCTCGCCTATTACTATAATACCCTTAAAACTATAACAAGCCTTATTCTCCAATACTCCCCCTCAAGCAGATGGTTCGTGCTGGAAACAGGAACTGAACTAGCTAGCTTGGAAACACCGACAAACACAAACATGAACAGCCAAAGGAAAATAAAAGACATTGGAAGGAAACAGAGGGCCACAGTCCGTAAGAGCATAAACCTAGACAATACACATCAATACGTTTCACCTTAAAACCCTTTGGCAAGTCCTCCCAGTGATGAATCACAGTGTCGAGAGTTATTTACTGCAGTATTTTCATTAGTAACTGGTATTATCCGGTCTTTCACCGAACCAACATAGTTATAGCCATCAGAACCATCATCAACTGGTTTTTTCTTACCAGTTTTCTCGTTATCTTGTATATCATCATCTCCCTCCGTATCTCGTAATCTAAGGACAAACACCTCTTTTCCTTTTACATTTTCAAAACATCCAAATTCTCACAAAAATCAGCACGTCGCATTCTGCTAATAGTGGTTGACTGTCCACCAGAAGCAACTAAGTTGGGCAAAGAACATAATTTTATGATAACCCGTGGGGTATGCGGATTGTGATTACAAAATTCACCAGCATACTCATCAAAATACCGAGTACTGACTATTAAAAAACTATTTCATCATTGCCATTCCATAACTGACATGAAGAGAAGCACAACATGTAGCTTCAGGATCCTTGTCACAACCTAAAGTTGCAGAACTAATTCCATCATGGGATCTCTCGCTAGAAAATTCTTGAACTGTCTCATTTTCTGAGTCACTACCACAAGATAATCTTCGCTTCTGATCCAGTCCACTTTCTAAAGACTGGCTTTTGCGCACTATATTTGTTGACCTCAACAACACTTTCATTTTGAAATGGTAACTTGTGAGTTCCTCCGATTTCCAATTGTGTAAGCAATAGGGAACCTTATGTATCCCTTTGGCAGAGTTCTTGTTATCTCCACTGGATACCAACTATTCTGCAGTCCACAATAGCTTGGTGATCTTCTTTATCGGGGCAGATCTCCTAGCCAAGCCATCCAGCAAATACAAGTCTATTCTCAACAAAAAAAAAACTCATGAGCTGGATGGTCTTCATCACTAGTATCAAGTAAACTCGTATCCAGTCCATCAGGAAGCCTTTTTTTTTTCAATAAGAACCTTTAATGCTGCTTCAGTAGGCATCATACTAGCAACATAATGACTCCCATTGTGCTCAATACCAGCAACATTGCGAACAACAACAAGCTTTGCAATTGTTTGAAGGTCCAAATATTAAACACTTCATAAGACTGACTTTGTCACAAGCATTTTACCAAACACATATTCTACTATCAAACAAACCATTAATTTGCCTAAATTTTCATCGAACAATTCCAAGAAACAATGTTTCTCTGAGGAAATCTGTCAAACATGTTACGTGCTCCCAGAAAACACATTACATTTTAATAAAAACCCAAGACTACATCATCTAACACACAATATCTTCACCAAGATTCAATAATCTGAAGAAAAGTGCAGATTCAACATATGTAGTAGGACTTACAATTTTAATCGAAAACCAAACAATGGCTTCTACTTGAATATCCATCGATTTCTTCATTCCTTTCACCATTAACATATGCTTCTCAAGGCAAGTCATACCTCTGATAGCATACCAAAGCAAGGTAAGTCGTATCTATATGAAAGCAATACCTCTACAAATGTTGGCGGAATCTTGAGAGAATCGAGGCACTATTTTCAGGCACGATTTTGAGTAATCGAGGCTTCATACTCAATGATTTTTGAGTATTCAAGGTTCCATAACTCAAACTATGAGCAATCCAGGTCCCTTACTCAAATCATTTCTCAAGTATGCAATATTTACCCAATCTCAAGAGTAAACAAGGTTTGCCCAATCCCAATTAAGAGTAATCAAGGCTTATCCAATCTCAAGAGTAATCAAGGTTGCCCAATCTCAACGAGTAAACAAGGCTTGCCCAATCTCAATGAGTAATCAAGGCTTCACCCAATCTCGATCTATGCAATTTCTGGATTTTTTTTTTTTTTTTTTTTTTTGATCTTGAATAAATTAGCTACTCATAATATTAACTCTCTTCTTTCTCCGTTCTGACCCAACAATTGCAGCTCTGATACCATGTTAACTTTTATACATCTATGCAATGGAGTCCGTGAGAGAAGAGATAATAAAGAGAAGTATTTCATTCATTCAAGATAACGCTTCTGTACACCCAAATTGGTTATATATACTACAAAGTACCTAAACTTATATATCTCGCCTATTACTATAATACCCTTAAAACTATAACAAGCCTTATTCTCCAATACTTCCAGAAAGAGAGGACTTGCTTGACAATCTAACTGGCCAAGACAATTTGTTTAATGAGCCGTGGCAAGGAGGATGTTGTGAGCTTGGGAAACAGGAAGGGTTCAGAGAACTTTCTCAGGAGAATGAATGGGGAGAATCCTCTCAGGGAGGAGGATGGAATCAAGTTCATTGTGATCCTCCCTGGGAAGGAGAATATTGTGAGACCCGGGACGAATCCTCTCAGGAAGGAGGATGGAATCAAGTTATTTGCGATCCTCCCTGGGAAGGAGAATATTGTGAGACCCGGGATGGAACCTCTCAGGATAGAGAATTGCAAAATTTGATCAAAATGGGTAGATACCATGGAAGTTGATTTTCTTGTTCCAATTATATAAATCTAGCTTGCCACATCAATTATACACAAGCTGTTGAAAGGGTTGCAGATTCTTGTTCGTACTTTGCACACTTAGAAGTTAGATGGTGCAAAGTTCATTGATTTGTTATGCTTTTCAAGAGTTATATTCTCTTCTTTACAGATGATTATTTGAAACGATTTAGATACACTCTGGATCTGAATTGATTAGTTTTTTCTTTTTCTTAATCCCAGGCATCTATTTGATCCAGCCTCTTTCAGCCTTCCATTTCATCGAAATACTATGAAAAATGTCATGCAATGAACTGATGGAAAAGACTTGAAGCTGATAGTCTGGCGCCATGGTTGGTATTCAATGCTTAAATCATGTATATGTTACAATGACAACAGACCCAGAGTAGATTAGAGATTTCTTTACTGGGATTTAGTATTATTACCATTTTTTAAGCTGGGAAAGTGCGCAGTGCACCAGAAGAAATTCCGAGAAAAACTAGTAAATTAGTGCAAACCACAAATGTAGGGACGGTAGTGTCGTGGTGGTACATTAACACAGTACATTAGATACTATGTCTACGGACAACAGACAGACTACAAATTATATGCAAGTTGAGATCAGAAGCACCATCATGCTGCCTGAAAGACGATAAACAAGTATGATTTCATCTGAAGTTCCAATCCTACCTACTATCAGGATGACTTAAAAGACAATAATGAGATGAGATTTTGTGCAACTCATATTGCCATTTAGTACCAAGTAAATCATAATGTGGCATGAATTTCAATCTTAAATATTAGAATTCAGTCAATTATGGTGGAAAAAATGTTCAAGTTCCATGAATTGCGGAAGCACAAAGCAACACAACCTCAACCCTGGCCACTTTCTTTGCAAGTTTTCCTAGCTCCACCCTATATATCTCATCCCTTATCCATCTACCATCTACACATCACTGATCCAACTATTTTTATATGCCGCGGATAATATGTGCCAAAAGATCCGCTACAACCAGTATTCTAAAAAGCGCAAAGCGGCTAAACGGACGTTTAAATAGAATTTTAAGCGAATTACTAATCGGATTAATAATATATATTTAAATTTTTTAATATAATATTATTACATGTAAAATTAAAATTATGTAGGAATTAAGTAATAAGAATTTAAATATAAAACATTCTTAATCAAAAAAGGTATTTTAAAATTTTATGATAATTCTAGTCATATTATAATAAACATTATTATTTTAAAATTAAAAAATTAGTAGGTCAACATCATTTTGACCGCATATATCCGCTTAATGATCGTTTAATCCGTTTACTAGACCATTTAATCTTCAAAAACACATAATTACCCACTTAATATAAAATCAAAGCATTTAATATTTGATTCCGCGTTTGCTTAGGCAGCCGCATAATGCTACAAGCCTCGCTACGACTAACATTAACCATAGACACGAACCTTGAGCACTGCATATTGGTTGGCCTTTTTGCACATTTTGTTTCAAAAACATTATTTTTATTTTAAAAAATTATAATATTAATTAAATATAACAATTTGTAGGTAGGAGGTGAATGAGCAAAAACAGCTAGGCCAACCAAGCATTACAGATAAGCAAAGCCCTTTAGCCACCTGACACGTGTCAACACCTCAGTAAAATCATCATCGTCTTCTTGCACAACAGAACAGACTCTGACCCAACAAATCTTGGTTTGTTTTTAAGAAAGCCCCTTGAGATTTACAAGTAAAGGGGTGGTCAAACATCAGATTTTCAAGCCTAAAAACATGGCATCACCATCAATTTTGACTTCTTCAACTCAATTACACTTCCATTCTTTTCTTGGGTCTTCCAAGATTTCTATTCCTATGCTCAACACTCCCACCAGGTATTATTTTCACCGCTTCATTTACCCTCATGATTATTTCTTATTTAAGAATTTCGGGTTTCGGGTCGTGTTTGTATTTTTGTGACTGTATAATATATGTGTGGTTCTAAAACCTACTGAAATTGGATATTAGAAAATTGAATGTAGAAGTTTAAATGTGTAAAATTTTAACAAATTAGCGATTTCAGGTTGTATTCGGATTAATCGAGTTGTAATTTTTCGATAATTGTATTAAACTATTCAATGTTGTGCTTATATGATAGTTTACTTAATTGGGTTGATTGATTAGCAATGTATAATGTTGATTTAAATGATTTGGTTGTTTTATGTGATTTCAGGAGAAACTTCCGATCAGTGGTAACTGCAAGCTCTCGGGTTGATCAGTTCTCCAAGAGTGACATAATTGTATCTCCGTCTATTTTATCTGCTAATTTTGCAAAGTTGGGAGAACAGGTTCTCTTCTGCATTCCTATAGTTGATACCATAATAAAAAGATGTTATTAGAGTCTGTGTTTGTTTTTTTTAATTACTTTTTAAATATAATTGAGAAAAAGGATATACAAGTATGAGAGTCATGCTTTATAGTAAATTTGTGTATGTTTTTTTTCGTTTGTGTCTTTGTTTTCCAGTTCATATGCTCTTGGTTCTACATAATTGTATTTTTCTTAGTTTTATAAGTCAAGTCACTAAGTTCAAATTTCACAATTTGGTGTGAATTTTGTTGATTTCAGGCATCTGTTACAAATAGTTCCGTTTACAAAGCTTATTTATCCATGTTGTCAATAATTAGGTGTTACATGTGTCTTCGACTCTTTTTACTGGGTCTTTATAAACAGTATTCATCTTACCATAATAATTGATTTAAATTACACATATTTATTGCATTATGCCTATTATTACCAACCTATTTAAATGAGTTTTGCATTTTATTTTAGTATCTTCCCCAAGTCCCAACCACTAAGATAATTAATATTGCAAATGTCTGAAGATCGAAGATTAATCCTCCCACTTGTCTTGTATCTAGGTAAAAGCAATAGATGAGGCAGGTTGTGATTGGATACATGTCGATGTGATGGATGGTCGTTTTGTTCCAAACATAACAATAGGACCTCTGGTGGTGGATGCCTTGCGTCCAGTGACAGATCTCCCACTGGATGTCCATCTGGTGTGCATCTTTTTGAATGCCTTATACTCCAGTATGTTATCTTGGTTGCACCAAAATGCTTTTGCTAATGTAAAATTAAAGTTTGGCAGATGATCGTCGAGCCAGAGCAGAGAGTGCCTGATTTCATCAAGGCCGGAGCTGACATAGTCAGCGTCCATTGTGAACAAACTGCCACTATTCATTTGCATCGTACAATTAATCAGGTATGTTTTTTTGCATACCCATAAGTCAATAGAGTACACAGTTGGTATTCAAACAACCATTGCAAATTGGAGTAGATATTTTGCAAGGGCAGATGTATTTATAATTTAATGGGCCTATATGAAGATGCAGTCATACAGACACATCAACCGCACTTTAGATCCTTTCTAGTCAAAGGCTTGGTCTATTTCTTGATTCATTTACCATGTGGCAAGATTGTGATACCCTTGTACGAACATATCAACCACAATTTTTACATTTTTTGGTTAAGTCTTGGTCTGTTACTTGATTGATTATCCAAATAGCAAGAATGTGGCACCCTTACAGAATATTGTGAAGCAAAGGCTTCATTTCTACTGGTAATTAATGAATTTGTTTTAAATGCTATCATATTTATAGTGCGATTGTTTTAAATATGAGACATACTCAAAGATAAAGGTAAGTATAAGTAGAGCGAGGCTTTCATAAGAACATGTTTGAAGCACATATGATAATCACATCATGCTTGACTAAAGTGCATATGCATCGTTTAAGTAGTTCTATGGATAAGCAGGTAGTTATTTTCAGCTAGAGTGATGGCTTATGATGTTTCCTTCTTTGCCATATTTGTTTAACTACTGTGTGGTCTTCTTTCTGGTCTTCTATCGGACAGATAAAAAGTTTAGGAGCAAAAGCTGGTGTCGTCTTGAATCCTGGCACCCCGCTAAGTGCCATTGAATACGTCCTTGACTGTAAGAGTTGTTCTACTTTAATTGTGTTCTTTTTTGTTTAATTATATAAAATGTCCAAGTCAAGGGGGGACTTCAATTTAGTAATCTTGCTTTATGTTCTATGATTGCTCACTTTTAAGCTTGGCAATAGTAGAGCTACCTGTTATATATAAGGTTGTTAAATTACCTTGTTTAATTGGTAACAGCTGTTGACCTTGTATTGATTATGTCGGTAAACCCTGGATTTGGTGGACAGAGCTTTATTGAAAGTCAAGTCAAAAAAATTGCAGACCTACGAAAACTGTGTGCTGAGAAGGTATTGGATTGTTATATATATATATATATATATATATATATACACGTTTAAAGCCTTCAAAAGAACTAAGAAATTCATTGTTTACTTATGTTGCAGGGAGTAAAACCATGGATTGAAGTTGATGGTGGAGTTGGTCCTAAAAATGCATACAAGGTGAGTCACTGAATACCATAGGCGTCAATTTGTATGTTTAAAACTTTCTATGTATCTTTGTCATAGAGTAAGCATCACATCGCACTTCAGATGCACACATATTATAACATATCACCATGTTGCATTAAGATGCAAAGTTACTTTTTTCAAATTTACATGGTTATAACTCTATCTATGAACTAATTACAAGATTCACACAGTACTTTTCTTTTGATCATTTTATATTTGTTGCTTACAGGTTATTGAAGCCGGAGCTAATGCCTTAGTTGCTGGTTCTGCTGTATTTGGAGCTAAAGATTATGCAGAAGGTATGAAAGACAATCTTGTAACATGTCTCAATGGAAAACCCTTCGATTTACACTCAATATAAACAGATGTAACCGTTTCTTGTGCATGATTTGACCCTGTGCAGCAATTAAAGGAATTAAAACCAGCACAAGGCCAGTAGCCGTCCCTGCATGATTCTGAACACCATGATATCTGTTCAAGTGGATATTTGGTTCCTGCACTCAGACTTCATGTATGTACGATATTAGTTTATTGACATTATACTGTGAAATTATGTTCTTCCCCTGAACCGATTGTTTCTAGATTCCAAATCACCCCCTGATGTTGTGTTGTGTGCCAATAAAATTGTATCTTAGAGCATTTTCAGAAAAAAATTTAGTTCCACAAATTATGTCCTCGTTGGATTAAGCACATTGTTTTGTGGTTATTATCTAAAGCACATCTCAATAGGAACTCTAAAGTACTGTATCCCTTGTAAAGATGCAATTGGATCTCTAGAGTACTGTATCTCTTGTAAAGAATTTGACCAAAAGGAGTCTTCTGATTATGTATCTGTACTTGTATATATATATATATATATATATATATATACATGAGATAGATTTTTTAATTGTTAATTTGCTTGCACAGGTAAAAGGAAGAACCAGATAATTGGACTAGATTTACGGATTCATTGCTTCATATCATTGTCAGATGCCAGTATTTTTTTGTTTCTCCAGTCAGATTCTAACTGAGATGTGCTGAAAGGAGAATTTTGATTCAAACTTGTTGGTAGCTCTTTACCTGTAAAAATTAATATACCTATATGTCTATACAAAGTCAGATTGTAGCATTGATCAAATTTTTGTGCCGAGTTTGTTCAGATACTATCAGTGTTCAAAAACTACAGGATTTGAATGTCATACAGAGATGTTGTAATCTTTTGCGATGTTCATTTACAGACTTCAAAGAGTGGAAATTAAATTGACTTTCTGAATCATGTATTTCAAAAACTCGTGATGCACAAACAAGACAAGGTCCTGCGATGAAGCAAAGAAGACAAGGTCCTCTTTCTAGAGCTTCTTAGACATAGAGAATTCCATGTTGGTTTCAACTTGCAAGATTCTGTCTTCATTACAATTTAAAAGATTAGTGTTGAAGTCACAACTCCGAATGGGATGCCTAACAAGAGAGGAGAGTGGTTTTTCCTTCTCTTCTTTTTTGGCAATAGACCTTGGACGAGTGCCTAAGTAACAGAATTTGGAGATTGAAAACTCAAGCATGTATACGTTTCCGTCAAATTCTACCATTTTCTTAGATCAGTTTTAATTTTCTTACTCCGAAAAGACTGTCTGCATTCTGCAAAATTATTCCATTTTATACTAGTGTCATCACATATTACAAATCTTTTCAAGCTCAACCTAGAAGCCAAAAATAAAAGAACTACCAATATGCCTAGACTTATTGCTGTCTTTTGATGAAAACTCCACAATTCCAGACTGTTCAAAGATTACTGGAGTAATAATTTACCATTTGCACAAACTATGTCAGAGCAAAGCACACTGCTATGTTAGCACAATGTATTGTGCATCTTGTTGGTCTTACTATGGACCCAAGACGAAGGTTGTATTCACACATCATGTCTGCACATAGGGCATGATCCCTGTCTTGTGAGCCACTTGTCCACACAAGACAGGTGAAACATGTGGTGGCACTGGGGCAAGCTCCGTGCAATTTCCCCAACTTCAATATCCTGTAAACAGAATCATGTGTTTGTAAATGGATAACAACATATTATGAGAATGATTTAGAAAAAATAAACATATTATGAGAATGTCTTTTTTTATATTATTACGAGAACTTCAAACCTGGAGACATATTGAGCAGATGCTTTCAGTAACTTTTAATCCATCTAACATCGCAAAACATGGCAACTTTCTCAGTGAATTTCTAGACAAGCCTCTGACTGCAACTTCACTGTTAATGTTATGTGTCTCATCATAGCTTAAATCAGTGAGACTTGCTTGCTCAGTGTAGTTGATAACCTGCGTCAAATCCTAAGATAAGGTTCATGTTGATAGTGGCCTAAAGAGACCTCGCAATTGAATAAAATCTGAGACTACATGAAATGAGCAATCCAGTGGCTACGACCGGTTACATGTATATCTTCTTAAGGAAAGTGTGAAAAGCCAAAATAAGAAAAGCTACATGTTAAAGAAAACTTATCTGATGACTGAAAGATCAATGAATTTGTACAACAGGAAAGCAATTACTTTACTATTTCTAACTTTATTTAAGTTTGGCTTAGAATGCCAATTGTTAATGCACGTGGTCAATTGTATTATTAGGAAATGCCACTAATCCAGAGTTTTAGGACAGTAAAGGTATAAAAAAAAAGGAATGGTTAGGACCAGAGACGAAGTCGTGCTAGTGCATAAGACTTTTGCATTAGGGGTAAGGCACCGATATATGCAAACTTGTGCTTTCTTGACAAGGCTCTCTCTAGGGGTTCAAACCTGTGACGGAGAAGATAGCTGATAGCAATCCGACACTGGACCATCATACCAATCACAACATCAAACTTTGTAAATCATGTTATATAATTGCGACTAAGGAAAAGGTAATAAATAAATGTCTGTACATGGCGAGGATGCAACTGAGCAGTAATCTACAAGTTGTGTGCACCATGGGGCTTCAAGGGCACTTGGAGACTTAACCGGAGTAAAGAGGCATTTCTCAAGAAAGCATACGGAGGAGAAGTGGAAATGTGACAGATGTACAAAGCGTTGTGCAGATCAATCTGATAAGATATAGATGCCTAGTTTTATAAGAAGCTGCCCAGGTGCCGATGATTTCCGGATGGTTTCACCATTGTAACCCAAGAATGGTTTTCCAATCTAAGCAACCAACATATAAATTGCTTTGTCGTTTTTGCTTGTCATTTACATGAAATTCTGTTTTATTTATTATTATAAGTATGCTTACCTTTAACTGCGTATGTTCAAGTTTTGCAATCAAACAAGTTAATCAGAATCTCAGCATATAGGAAAATAGATACACTGCTTAGGCGACTAGTCAAGGCCTGGTTAAACTAGTCAATAATATGGATAGTTCGAGTACTTGGCAAGATATTATAAACTCAATATAACATCTCAGAATCATACATTAGAAGGGAAAAACACCTGTTGATTGTGAGCTGTCAAAATCTCCGGTGGAAGCTGTTCTTCAACAAATCTTCCATGGAGAAGCTCCTCCATGAAATCTGCCTGGAAATGATATTTTACATGTAACTATTAATACTGAAAACACATAAAATTAAATATAAAGAAATATATACAAAACTCTGCACCAGAGAAGTATACCATGGATGATGAACTCCAAGAACTAGAGCGCTCCAAACACCAGTAAGCACGAGAAGCATCCAAAATCTCTACAGATAGAACAGCACCAGCAATGGCACCGAGGCCAGCTCCACGGAGGACTCCAGTATCAGAAGCCTTACCTGCTAAAGCACCAGTTAAGGCTCCTGTAAAACCCCCAGCTGAAAGTAAGGATTGCAACATTAGTTAAGGTTGAAATTTCCTGCTGAAGTCGAGAAGCCCTAAAATATATCAGCTATAGAGTGTATGCGCATAGTTCAATATTATGCTTCTTTAAAGCAGTTGAATTAATAAGTTAAATGATATATTTAAATGAAGACAAATGAACATTAGAATTCGATACACATTAATCAAACTCTTAGGACCTGAACAGCTTGAGGAACTACTATTTAACATCTAAACTATTGAAAAAGAATGAGCTTTATATACTATCCAATCTATCAAATGAAGTATAGTCATCTTCCTTAACATCGAACTTGCACTATGTCGGGGGTGACACTGTTGAAAGAAAAAAAAACCAACTCAATTTTTGACACGACAAGATCACAGAAACAAGACCAAAAAGTGACGGGACAGAGCTCAATTAATCCGAACATGACCCAAAATGATCCATTTATAAACTTCTATCACAGAGGCTATATGATTATTTTTGTCAAAGTCAATCTAAGTGTTAGAAAAACACGAAACTAATTCCGAGTTCAAGCACGAAATCACCACATATCTTAATCAATTAAGCAGTATAAAGTTGTAGGTTTTTCGCCTAGATTATAAACTAACCAAAACCATAATTGAGCAACTAAAACAGAATCAAACTCAGGATTTTATTGAATATCACTAAAAGTATAAACACAAAAAACAAACCCCACAAACAAAACACGCTTAATAATTTAAAAGACAGCTAAAAAAGTAGAAAAACAAGTGACATACCAAGAGCAAACAATCCAGTTATAGCACCAGAAAAAGTACTTGCAATAAACGTCATGATAAGATGATAAACCCCAGTAGTCAACTCTCCATTAGCAGCAGGCCTATGATTTTCCATGCTCAATATAGGACCTGTAAAGCACCATAAAAACCATATATATTTCAAGTAAATGGCTGATTATTTCTACCTAAGAAATATAAATTATAGGTGTTTCCCAAGAATCTGTTAGTTTCAACATCAATTTTCTTTATTTCTTTTTGGGTGTAGTTATATTAGTGGAAAAAAGTAAGGGGAAATATATAATGTATATAGTAAGCTCCTGGACAAGAACTGCTTTGAGTAGACGGCAGGTAAGAAATAGTCCGGGAAAAAGATAATTTAGGGGTATTTTGGGTACCCAAAGTTTTTTCCCAGTCCAGACATTTTATGGTTCAAAACCAATATTTTAAAACTAAAATATTAAAATTATTCCCAGGATAAAAATGGTACAATTATTCCCGGGATGGCGAGCATTATAAAAGATACTCCCTATGTCCCATACATTTCAAAACTTTCCAAATATAATAAAGTTTTATAATATAAAAATTAACTATTTTCCTTAACCTTCGTGTCCAACACGAACCTAAATGTAAACAATTGAGCGGAATGAAGGGAGTAGTTGTATATGACAGTTGAGCTCTTATGCATCACATAGAATAAATATCGCCTGTTTGTGATGTGGAACATTTCTTGCAATACATTTTTATTCAAAAACTCTAACAATTTGTACATTGTGTGACTGATTGCGCATCACAAGTATAAATATGTCTAATTTAACTGTGAGTTTTGTTCGTTTCATCTTTACGCTGGAACCCACCTCGGAGAAACCTAATGCAGGGAACTGGAGCCAATACAGTATGTTAGAGGCCCCTTTAAAAGCTGAAGAACTCTGTAAGGATGACAATGTGTACACAACTCCACCACTTTAGCTTTAACCACAGTTTAACTACAACAGCCTAGCCAATTACACGGTCAATTCAACCTCAACGGTTGGTTTAATATAATTTTCAGTTCAAAGCTTTACGACTACTGCAGCAAGTATCAGTAATATAACTTCTTCAAAACCTTCAAGACTATTCCGTTCATACACAACCAAAGAATCAAAGAACGTGGTTTCGGTGGTCCTTGCCTTCACACACACACACTGGTTCAACGAGCCAGTCGTACATCCCAAGTAATTAGCATTGGCAGAACATGTTTGCTTGGTTTTATGCAACCAAGACTGCCACATGCAGCTGGGTTACTGGAAACCCGGGGAACAATGTTGTATCTTGAAGTGCTTCGGAGTACACAAGCACATCACTGTACACTCTTACTCTTCTCAATTTGTACCAAGTATCAACTGCAGGCAGCTAAACAGATATAGTATCCCCCCTAATCATAAAACTTGTAAATCCATAATCAACTAAAGATTGTGACATCAACACCTGAGAGCTGAGGTTAGATCTCCAACCTCTTGATGGATATCAGTCAACATACAACATACGAGAACGTCTGTAATGATACCTGACTTGAGCATATCTGCCTGCAACACCATGACATTAAGCATATCTTTAACTTGTAAATGCCCCTTTGTAATGGTATAATAAGTGAGTACATCCGGTCTCAAATCAAGGGAACGCATGTCCGAGAAAAGCTTACTGGCTTCAGATATCTGCCCGTCTTTGCATAGACCTTGAATTAAAGCCGTATAAGTAACAACATTTGCTAAACAACTTACATTGTCCATCTGATCTATACTAGTGCTAGAAAGCTCAGACATGGATTTCTTAAGGAAACATTTTATTGCTTCAGTAATCATTCCATTTTTGCAAAGCCCGTCAATCATGCAACTTAACGTAAACGCATTAGGTGTCACACGTGCTTCTGTCATCTCATTATACAAATGAAGGGCTGCTTTGGTGTTAGCATCTTTGAAGTGTCCATCAATCAAAGATGAATAAGTAACGACATCTGGTTCAAGACCTTTGATTACCATTTCTGTGTATAACCCCATAGCAGCTTCCATGTTCCCTATCTTACAGTAACCATCTATTAAAGTCGAAAAGGTGATCACATTGGGCTTAATGCCCTTTTTCAGCATATCAGAAGACAACTTAGAAGCCTCGTCCATATTACCTTTTTTACAGTAACCATCTACCAAACTATTGTAAGTTACAGAATTAGGAGTGATCCCATATTTATTCATCTCATGAAATAAGCGATGTGCCTCCTCTAACCTGCCTATACAACAATAACCCTTTATAAGGGTACTATAAGTAAATGCATCTGGTGCACACCCAAAAGTTTCCATTTCTGAAAATATCTTTACCGCTGCAGTCAAATTGCCTTCCCTACAGTAGCTTCCAATCAAACAATTATAAAGAATCAAATTAGGAATAGAACCAAGCTTGATCATGCACACAAGATAACTATGTGCAGCTGCAGATTTACCTTCTTTGCTAAGCCCATCAATAATTATACAAAACGAAACAACATTCGGCACCACATCTTTTCTCAACATTTCTTGATACACTCCAAGAGCTGCATAAACGTTCGCTAATTTAAAATACCCATCCATCAAAGCATTGTACGTATGTAAACTAGGAACCACACCACCTTCCTGCATTGTCACAAACAATCTCTCGGCCTCTAAAATTCTACCCACCCCACACAATCCACATATAAGCGTAGTATAAATCACAACACTCGGTTTCATCATCTTTTCAACAATCTCTTTAAAAAACCTGTGCGCCTTCTCAATATCACCTTGACGACAACAAGCATCAATCAATACACCATAAGTAACAACACTACACACCCCGCCACGTTCCAACATACAATCATAAAGTTCCCACATAAAATCAAACCAACCCATCTTAACACACCCATCCAAAAGCGCATTACACGCTTGCACCGAAGGCATTTTCCCCATTTTCCCTAATTTTCCAAAAACCCACCTAGCCTCATCAACCAAACCCATCTCCGACAACGCAATAATCATCACCCCAAAAACATTAAAATCCCATTTCTCACTTTTAACCTCACTAATGACCTCAAAAACAGCCGAACAAGCCCGTCTTGATCCCCGAGTTTTCAGAACCAGTTCTATGAGACATTTCATCAAACACCTTGCCTTCACGTACATTTTAGCATGGTTTAACACAAGAATTACAGCAGAATGAAGCTCAAGAGTCTTCTTATAACCAATGTGTTTGGGGGCTGAGTTGAAAAGCTCAAGGGCTCGTTTGGTGCTTCTGCAATTGAGTATAGCTTTAGTGAGATTTGATGGGTCTGATGAAGATGTTGAAAATGAACAAGATGGATGTGAATTTGATGAGAAAGAAGAGATTTTGATAGATACAAATGGGAGTTTTCCGGCGGAGGTTAACTTAATTTGTGGCCGGAAAATCTTCAACATTGCTAAGGGGAGTACTGTACATTGCTCACTTGCTTGTTTCTAACATTTTACTAATTCAATGCAAAGCTCATTAATTACTAAATATAATTTTCAAAATTAGTTCAAAACTAAAAACAATTTGAATAATGTATTTGTTACTAATAAACTTAATATGTTCAATTTTATTATTATAATCAAATATAATCAAATTTTACTTCGAATAACCTCCCATTCATCGATTAATTCTTAATCCCTAATTTACTTGATTATTTCTATTTTTCAGGTTTTATAATTATACTAGCTTAAAACCCGTGCGATGCACGGATTATTAATTGTTATTTTATTATTTTTTTAAATATTTTATTAATTGTGTTTGTTAAAAAAATAAGTAGGCATGTTAAAATAGCTAAACACTTTTAATTAATTAAAAACATTAAAATAGATTTTAAAATAAATAAGTAAGGTTTCGCCCATTATATTTTTGGAAAATGAGGGATTTAGTAAAGGAAAATAAAAAATGTAACATATATATTTAGTTTAAAAAAGGAAAATGTCCGTGATATTTTTGGAAAATGAGGTTTTAAAATTTAATAATTAAAAATATTTAAATACGTTTTAAAATAAATACGTAAAGGGTTTGCCCGTGATATTTTTAGAAAAAGATTGGATTTTAGTGAGAGAAATAGAAAAAGTAAGTTGAAAAAGATAATTTCCCGTGATATATTTAGAAAGTGATGGACTTTGTTAGAAAAAATCTATAATATGTTTTAGCTGAAAAGGTGATTGGTTATAAATAGGTATTTGATCATTTATATTTTTAATATATTTAGTAATTGCATTTGTTAAGAAAAATAAGTAGACATGTTAAAATAAGTAATTTTTAAAAAATAATTATAATATTAAAATATGTTTAAAAATAAATAACTAAAGGTTTGTACGAGATATTTTTCGAAAAGAGAGGTTTTAGTAAGGAAAAATAGAAAAACTAACATATTTTAGTTAAAAAAGGTAATTGCCTCTGATATATTTGAAAAAGTAGGGGATTTTGTTAGAAAAAATAATGTATTTTAGGTGAAAATGGTAATTGGTTATAAATATATAATATTATTATTTAGTAATATATTTCTATAAATAAGTAAGGGCAATTAAGTAAAATCATAATGTACCATACCCACCGACCAAACTTTTAATATTTCGTCTATTATATAATAGTATTGATTAGCTTAAAATCTGTGCGATACACGAATTATTTTTAATAGTTGCTATTTTATTTTTAATATTTTATTAATTGTATATGTTAAAAAGTAAGTAGCAAGTTGAAATAGGTAAAAAAATTAAATAATTAAAGCCATTAAAATAAATAAGGGTAACATGTTTTAGTTTGGAAAGGTAATTGGTTATAGAGAAATTATCAAAAATACTGCTTTTTTAAAGTTTTTTTTGCGATTTTATCATTTTTTGAAAATATTTGCAAAAATACACTCTACAACTGGATCCAACTTGACCAGCGACTTGAAAATATTTACAAAAATACGGTCTGCAAACAGATGCAATCATGCAACCCTTCAATTAATCGGCCCCGTAGTGCACTTATTTATGCAACCTTATGCAACCAAAGATGATTTGAATTATTAAATTTGCAGACCATGTTTTTTTCAAATATTTTCAAAAAAGTTCGTGTTTTTGCAAAAATATGTTGGTATTTTTGCAAAAACATTTCTGGGATTTGGTATTTTTGAGAAAAGCTCTCGGTTATAAATATGTAATAATATTAGTTAATAATAATATTTTTATAGATAAAAAGTGTAAAAAATAAAAACACGAAGTACCGAAAAACAGGGACTGTACCGACCAAACTTTTAATGTTTTATCTTTAATAATACTAGCTTAAAACCCGTGCGATGCACGGATTGTCAATTGTTGTTTTATTATTTAATTTTTATTATTTTATTAATAATTGTATTTGTTAAAAAAAATAAGTAGAAATGTTAAAATAGCTAAACACTTTTAAATAATTAAAAATATTAAAATAGATTTTAAAATAAATAAGTATGGGTTTGACCGTTATATTTTTGGAAAAGGAGGGGTGTTAGTAAGTAAAAATAGAAAATATAACATGTTTGGTTTAAAAAAGGTAATTGCCCATGATATTTTTGGAAAATATTGTTTTAAAATTTAATAAATTAAAAATATTAAAATAAGTTTTAAAATAAATACATAAAAGGTTTGTCGATAATATTTTAAGAAGAAGAAAAGATTTTAGTAAGAAAAACATAAAAAGTAAGTTGAAAAGAAAAATTGCCCATGATATTATTAGAAAATGAGATATTTTGTTAGAAAAAAATATATAATGTGTTTCAACTAAAAAGTAAATTGGTTATAAACATGTAATGTTATTATTTAATATTTTTTCATAAATAAGTAAGGGTAATTAGGTAAAATCATTTTGATACCGACCAAACTTTTAATGTTTCGTCTATTATATAATAGTATAGATAGATTATTTTTTATAGTTGTTATTTGTTATTTACATTTTAATATTTTATTAGTTGCATTTGTTTAAAAAAATAAGTAGCATGTTCAAATAGATAAACCATTTTAAATAATTAAAATATGTTTTAAATAAATAAGTAAGGGTTTGCCCATGATATTTTTTGAAAAAGAGGAATTTTAGTAAAAAAAAATAGAAAATGCAATATTTTTTAGTTGAAAAAATTAACTATCTATGATATTCTCAGAAAAAGAGTAGATTTTTTTAGGAAAAAAATGGTAACATGTTTTAGTTGAAAAATGTAATTTGTTATAAATAGGTAATATTATTATTTAATAATATTTTTTACAAATAACTAAGAGTAAAAAATTAAAAACACGAAGTACCAAAAAACAGGTACCGTACCGACCAAACTTTTAATGTTTTATTTTTAATAATACTAGCTTAAAACTCGTGCTATACACGGATTATTGTTAATAGTTGTTATTTTTATTATTTACGTTTTAATATTTATTGATTGCATTTGTTAAAAAAATAGGTAGACATGTTAAAATGAGTTTTTAAAATAAATAAGTAAAGATTGTCCGTGATATTTTTGGGAAAAGAGATATTTTAGTAATGAAAAATAAAAAAAAGGTAACATGTTTTAGTTGAAAAATGTAACTATCCGTGAGAGAGGAGATTCTGCAGTGATGTAAAAAGCGAGAATCGGACTTAATCGGTAAAGGCACCGTCCAGAGATTAATCGGGTAATCGGGAATTAATCGGAATGATTAATCGGATCACTAATCGGAATAAATTTAATAATATTTTTTATATACATTTACATTCATATGTATAATTATTTCGTTATTTCAACTAAACATATGTTATTATCATATATTTATGCAAATATGTTAAAAATCTAATATAATTGTAATAAATAAAATTTTGAAAGTTTAACTTTTCAATTAGAGATCAATTTAAGAGAAAAAATTAAAAGAATTTACGATTTACGATTCAAGCATTTAAAATTATAATTATATGTACAAAAATAATGTTTTTCCTATTATTTAATCAAGTTTCTACCATTTAAAATTTTAATTATTTTTTTTAATTTTAACTATTTTTTACTATTTTTTAATATTTAGCCCGATTTTTGACCGATTAATCCGATTTTTGACTGATTCGGCCGATTTTTTTACCGTTTTTTCTGAAAAAATGATTAATTGACCGATTTTCGCTTAATCAGTTCGGTGGCCCGCCGTCTAGCGATTAATCGAAGATTAATCCCGATTAATCGCCGACTTTTAGAACACTGAGATTTTGTTAAAAATAATTTAAAAAAAATGTGTTTTAGCTAAAGTCTGAAGAAGTTAATTGGTTATAAATAGATATTATTTTAATAATATTTTTTAGATTAATGTTTCGTCTTTAATAACATTGTATAGATAATATATATATTTCACGTAAACAAAATTATACGCTCTCCGTCTCACACATTTGTTTACATTTGGATTGGGTACGGAGGTTAAGTAAAACTAATAAATTAGTGAAAAAAAGTAAAAAAAAAATGAGTTTAGTGGTGGGACCAATTAATATTTAATTTATAAAGTGAGTATAGTGGAGGAAAATATTGGAAGTAGTTGATTTTTATATTTTAAAAGTTTACTACTTTTGAAAAGTTTAGAAATGTTAAGATTGGAATGGATATCCCAAAAAGGAAAGTGTAAAAATTTGGTTGGGACAGAGGGAGTATAATATTATTGTAAAATTACGGAAAGTAGTTTATAATTAAAATATTTTAATATTTCTTTATCATTGTCAAATTAATAAGTTCTATCTTTAATTACTTTTTATCATTTTAACATTTCAACAATTTACTAATCATTTTTATCATTTATTTATTAAAGCTAAGTAAGTGGTTTTTGGAAAAAAGAAAAAGAAATATGGCAATAGATCAATGCATTTTTTGTTGAAATTGATGTAAATTTTGTTATTTTTTACTTCTCAAAAAATGCTAAGAAATTTATTATAACAATTTAAATACAAATAATTAATTTTAAATATAATTTTTACATTTTTTTTGATAAACCGAGAAATATATTAAAAAAAACAGGACACGCTTGAAGAACATTACAACTGGGCCTCCCCTTGTGAACACTTGGAAAATGACTAAAGGGAGGAGGAAATTAAGCAAATACTACATAATTGAGAACCAGAGGATACGAACTAACGCTAAAAATAAAGATTCCAATACTAGAACCATAACTGAGACAACCCTAGCCAATGCAGGAGAAACATGAAATAAAACGCTGGACCGTAAGACTCTTAATCACTGTTTTCTAGCTCCATACAGTTGGTCCACCTCCATCTAGTCAATCTCTGGAAATTGGCATTCTGCAAGAGCATTCCTGATTGAAATACCACTCTTTTTCTCCTTAGCTTCTGCAATCTTTTCTTTTACTACTTCCAGGGAGCCACAAACTGCACTTTTCAAAATATCTTTAAACTGAACCCCCTCACACACTTTCTCTTCCAAATCGATCACATCCTTCTTGAAACCTTTTGCAATATGAACAAAGGAGCCATTGTATATCATCTCGATAGCTTTTTTGTAAAGCAGTCCATCCTTATTAAAAGAAAACCCTTCCAACACTTTCTCCTTACCTTTTGATTTCCTCAAAATATCCTCCAGATCAATTACCACCTCTAAATCAGGTGAATCGTCAAATGAGTCATTGGTCCTAATATGTGATAACTCCAAATCCCGATCTAGGACCTTCTCGGCCGATCCCACGCCTGGAAGCGGTGTCGCTGCGGTTGGGACTCTGCAAAACAACACCGGAGGGGGGTTTGGACCCTGGCGGCGCCTCCGGCGTGAGAATAAGTAACGGCTTTGGAAAGGGAGATAGGAATATAGAGAAATCTAAATATGGAGGGTGTGTGTATAGGTTAGGTGTGTAAAAGAGAATGTAACCCCTGCACCTTTCCTCCTTGGTCTATATATAGGCCCAGGATTAGGGTTTAGGGGTTGTACCTGCAATCATGAGCGTTGAATCCTAGGTAGGTAGGACACCTGGGTGATGTTGATGGATTGCACGTGTCCAGGTGACGGATTGTGGCAGCGTGTGCCAGGCTCCTGCTGGCGTGTGGTTTAAATAGGAAATAATTATCCCAATCATTAGGAATCTTTACGTGTCGTCACCAGGTGTGGCCATCGGTCATGACCCAACCACGTCACGTACCAATGTGTAGTCTTCATGTGCGTTATTGCCTTTGTCGCCAGGGATGGATTAAACCTTGAACTTAAGCCCAACCTGTGAGCTCGAGTTTTGTAGGTGAGTCCGGATTCCGATACGAGTTCGGACTAGTAGATGAGCCAGGACTCCGATACGGGCTAGGACTTGAAGGTGAGTCATGACAGAACATGAATCCAGACTAGCTGGTGGACCATGATTGAGATATGAGTCCGGGTTCTTTGGTAGTGATCCGGGGTCCGGGACGGGTCCGGGCTATACATAGCCTATCATTTGCCCCCCACTCCCTTATGCAGATTTTCTGGATGGGGGAGTAGAAGCTCTTGAATAGGTAACGTGGAAAAAATTCCTGGCTTGATTGTTGCCCCCCAACCCGGATTGATATCAAAGATGGCAATCCGGGGTTGAGAGTGAGTCTTTATTCTCTCAAGTCCACAGCTTTGGGGCTTCGGGTGACTTAGAAAAATTTCCTGGCTTGATTGTTGCCCCCCAACCCGGATTGTTATCAACGATGGCAACCCAGGGTTGAGAGTGAGTCTTTATTCTCTCAAGTCCAAAGCTTTGGGGCTTCGGGTGACTTAGAGAAAGTTTCTGGCTTGATTGTTGCCCCCCAACCCGGATAGTTATCAAAGATGGCAATCCGGAGTTAAGAGTAAGTCATGATTCTTTCTCAAGTCCAAAGCTGTAGGCTTTGAGTAACTTAGAAAAATTTCCTGGCTTGATTGTTGCCTCCCAACCCGGATTGTTATCAAAGATGGCAACCCGGGGTTGAGAGTGAGTCTTTATTCTCTCAAGTCCAAAGCTTTGGGGCTTCAGGTGACGTAGAGAAAATTTCTGGCTTGATTGTTGCCCCCAGCCCGGATAGTTATCAAAGATGGCAATCCGGAGTTAAGAGTAAGTCATGATTCTTTCTCAAGTCCAAAGCTGTAGGCTTTGAGTAACTTAGAAAAAATTCCTTGGCTTGATTGTTGCCCCCAACCCGGATTGTTATCAAGGATGGCAATCCGGTGTTAGGGGTAAGTCATGGTTCTTTCTCAAGTCCAAAGCTGTAGGCCTTGGGTAACTTAGAAAAATTTCCTGGCTTGATTGTTGCCCCCAAACCCGGATTGTTATCAAGGATGGCAATCCGGTGTTAAGAGGAAGTCCTGGTTCTTTCTTAAGTCCAAAGCCGAAGGCTCTGAGTAACTTAGAAAAAATTCCTGGCTTGATTGTTGCCCCCAAACCCGGATTGTTATCAAGGATGGCAATCCGGTGTTAAGAGGAAGTCTTGGTTCTTTCTTAAGTCCAAAGCCGAAGGCTTTGAGTAACTTTGAAAAAATTCCTGGCTTGATTGTTGCCCCCCAACCCGGATTGTTATGAAGAATGGCAATCCGGTGTTGTGGAAGTCAATAAGTCCGGATTGTATGAAATTTTGGCCACTGTGGAATGCGAAACGATTTCAGTTTTTCCCCCCCTTTTCCCTTTGAAAAGTTACTGACCTTTCTGCCTCGGGAACAGATGCATCCCCCTGTCGCAATTATGACTCCTGTCTTTTCATCCTTTTTGTATTTTTCTCTTTTGTACTTTATTTTCTTGGAAGCCAATAATATTCTGCCATCTGTCTTTTTATTGCTCTCTTCCCTTCCTTCTATAAAAACCGCTCAACTGTTCATTTCCCCTTTTACTTCCTTTTTGAAAAACCCTCTTCGCTCTTTTTCTTTCTCCGACGTCCCTGCAAGTCCCTTTCCGGCGAAGGATCTCGTAAAGCCGTCCTTTTTCTCCTGCTTCTTTGTAAGTTTTCCGATTCCCTTTGCTTTTTACTTCGTGTTTTTCATTTCGGTTCTCCATTTTCCCCTTTGTGCTAACTGTTCATACTTAGATTTGGGGGTTTCGAAAAGTTTTTGTTTTTGTGTGATGTTTCTGTCGATACTTGTGCTAGTTTGGTCCCGATTTTGGTTGCATGTGCTGTGAAGACTTTGATTGTGCGATTTTAGATTTCTGGGTTTCGGTGTTCTTGATGTTCTTGGCTTGAAGTTTTGTGTGTATCTGTGTGTATATTTGTTTTAATCTTGTTTCGGTAATATGTGTTTGGGTTTAGTTGTTTTTGACGATTTGTGTTTGTGGCGTTGTATATAATCCGGATTTGGGTTAATCCGAATCATTTGACTGGTTTATTATTTGGCTGATTTTTGATCCGGTTATTGTAAAATATGGATATTGAATGACTTCTAGGTAAGATTTGTCTAATTGAGAATACGTAATCCGTACTGAGATAATAAAACTTACTTGAAATTGGTCTTTTTAGGTTTATGTTTCGGACTAAGTCTCGAGCCCGTCGCGTTCTTATTCCCCTTTCCGACCCTTCTAATTGTAGCGAGTCTTCACCTTCTAGTAATCCAGAGATAATAGAATTATATTGGTGTAGAATGGCTAAGAAGAAGAAACAATCCGGACCTCTCGTAACCCAGTTATTTGTTCATGAGCCTCCCCGTGGTGGTGTACTCAGTACTCCGGACGGATATTGGTCGGATACTAGCTATTTCTTCGTGAAGAAAGATCCGGCTATAGAAGAGGAGTTTTATTATAGGGACCTTAGCCTTTGTTACCGGAGCAGACAAGAATTCGGACATCCAGGGCCATACGATGCCTCCGTTTTTGATGCTGCTTTCTCTAGCATGGGTATTAGCGAGGCCCCATATCCGTTGAAAGAGAAATTTTCTAGTCTCCCGGATGTTCAGATGGACAAACTGGTCCGGGCTGCTTTTCAGTTGGGCCCTGAAATCAGCTGGAGATGGCCTCAATCCGGGGAAAGGATTTACCACAGACCTGCGGACGGTTATGTTGGCGTCTGGCTAGAAACCCTTCGATCCGGATGGAACCCCAGGTGCCATCAATTTATAAAACACTTGTGTAAGTATGTATATAGAATTTCAATAATGCAAATTACCCCCAACGGGATTAAGTGGATGACCTGGTTCCTTTCTGCTTGCAATAAAATGGGGTACCAGCCCACACTACGACTCTTCCACCAACTCTTTAAACTAGTCCAATCTAACAAGGAACCTTTATACGAAATCCGATTCCGGGCTGAAGAATGTGGTTATCCCTCCGGAACTGCTAAACCTGTCATACAGCAATCTACCTTGAAGTATTGGAGTGGTGAATTGATATTTTTGAAAGGCTTGGATTTGGAGTTCCTGCCATATATAGTTTCTGGAGCTGAAGCAGAAGTATTTGATACTTATACACTTGAAGGAGAAGCCTTAACTCAAATTCACCGGTTTTGTGAATGCCTCGGGTTTCAAATGACTCGGGATAGTTTCATGAAACATGATAAGTTGTTTGAGCTTGGATGTAAGTTGTCGTAATTCTTCTTTTTGTAAACCGGACTAATTCTTTTGATATACTGATATTTGCTCTTTCCTTTATGCAGGTTTGCCGTACTTCCAACCCGAGTTGTACGCGATCATGTCTTCGAATGCTCTTGCTGCTTCTTTTAGGAAACTCGGAGGTGTTCACAGCACCAAGGGTCCGGTCGAGATTGGGGGGTCCGGTTCTAGTGCGTTGAAGGAAGGTGGTGCGGAGTCTGTTGCCCCGGCTCCCCCGCCACCCGAACCTGTGGCTGATGCTGTTGACGTTGAGCTAGTCGAGGACTTGGGACCTCGTTCTTCAAAGAAGAGGAAGATTCACGTGGGGAAGAAAACGCCTGCAAAGGCGAAAGCCACTGTCGATAAAATTGTTGCTGATAAAGATGGGAGGGGTCCGGATAATGAATCCATCCGAATTGGGAACTTAACTCTGGAGCAACTTGCTGGTATGTGCGCTGATATTCCTACTGACTCGGATTTCGAAGAGATGGAAGAGGCTGGTAGCAATGCTTGCCTGAAACGCCTCGTTGGCCACTGGGCACATGTAAGTTGTTTGAAAGTTATCCTTGTGTTTTGTAACTCTCTCTTTCGCTTTGTTGATTTTTGATTTCTGTTTTGTAGACCGGTAGTCTAATCAGCGCACTTGCCAGCATTATTATTACCGAAAGAAAATCTGCACACGAGTTCGCTAACGAAAAGGATGCCCGGATTCGAGACCTTGAATTGGAGAATGCTTCTATAAAAGCCAAAAATGCCGAGCAGGAATCGGAGTTCACTTCCAAGCTATCCGGGTTTCAAGCTGACATGGCGAAGGTTGAGAAGAAAGCCGATGAGTTGGATGCACTCAACAAACAACTCCTTCTTGGAGAAGCCAAGTCTCGTGAAGCTGCTGTGGCGGAATTCAAAGAAGGTCCGGAGTATGACCAATCTATCGCGGATGCTGCTGCCCCTGAGATTCTCCGGGCTTGGCTTGTTGCTGAAAGGCATATCAAAACCGATCCTGCTGCTGACTGGGATTCTTTTATTGGTGAATTCCTGGCTGCCAAGCTCTCAATCGAGCAGGGGAAAGGAGAGCCTCAGCCTTATGATGGCCCCAATCCGAGCTTCCTCCCTCATCCTTCCAATCCGATTGTGCCCTCCCCGACTAAACCTGTTGAAGATTAACTTATCATGTGTTTTGAACATTTTGTATTTGGGATCTCTGTAACGTAACTTCTATTTGCTGTTTTTTGGTCCAAACTTTTGGGGATGTTTCCGGGTTGTACGGCCAGCCCGGGTCTCTTTATTTGCTCTAATTTCTTTATACTATCGTTTGCAATCCTGCCTCTGATGTTTTTGATATTGTGCATTCCTCTGCTAAATTTATGTTGCTCATGGGTCCGGTCTCATGACGTGATTCTGAACCGGATCCTAGATTTAGTACTTAGAGTATAGTCTAAGATTTTCATTTGATGCGTATTGCTCGTGAGTCCTGTCTCATGGCTTGGTTCTGAGCCGGACTCTAGATTTAGTACTTAGAATAGAATCTAAGATTTTTGTTTGATGCATATTGCTCGTGAGTCCGGTCTCATGGCTTGGTTCTGAGCCGGACTCTTGATTTAGTACTTAGAATAGGATCTAAGATTCTTGTTTGATGCATATTGCTCGTGAGTCCGGTCTCATGGCTTGGTTCTGAACCGGACTCTTGCTTTAGTACTTAGAATAGAATCTAAGATTTTTTGTTTGATGCATATTGCTCGTGAGTCCGGTCTCATGGCTTGGTTCTGAACCGGACTCTTGCTTTTGTACTTAGAATAGAATCTAAGATTTGTGTTTGATGCATATTGCTCGTGAGTCCGGTCTCATGGCTTGGTTCTGAGCCGGACTCTTGATTTGTTTTGGTGCGTATTGCTGGGGGCCCTGGCTGCAATATTTGCCTATGGCTCCGAGCCAGGGTTACTGATTTTGCATATTGCTGGGGACCCGGGCTACATGCTATGCCTATAGCTCTGAGCCCGGGTTATTACAAAAATTGAAATGTACTGGAAGTTTAAATATACATGATAATATGAAAAGAAACAAGACATCGAGACCGGTTTTATTTATAGAAAAATCAGGAATACAAAGCTCTTATTCTAATCTGGGCTTTTGGGAGCTCCTTATTCTTTATCCGGTCGCTGCAATCCTCTTACTGGTAAAATTTTCGGAGTCTAAGGCCATGCCAAGTATTGGGGACCTCAGATCCATCCATATGAACCAACTTGTATGTTCCGGGCCGAATTACCTCCATTATCTTGTATGGTCCTTCCCACTTTGGCATGAGTTTTCCGGTATTGGTAGGATCAGACGCCTCTGTATCACGAAGGACCAGGTCTCCAACTCGAAAGTTCTTAACCCGGGCCTTCTTCCCAAAGTACTCTCTAGTTTTTTCCTTGTATTTTTCCATCCTCTCAATAGCTTGATCCCGGACTTCGTCAATCAAAATCAAGTTAGTCTGTAACCCTTCTTCATTAGCTATTTCTTCAAAATTTATGGCCCGGTGGGAAGGATTTCCCACTTCAATTGGTAGTAAAGCTTCAGTGCCGTAGGCAAGTTTGAATGGGGTTTCACCAGTGCTAGTCCGGGGACTAGTCCTGTATGCCCATAACACGTTTGGCAGCTCCTCGGGCCACTTATTCTTGCTTTCCTGTAGCCTCTTCTCAATTCCTCTAAGCAAAATCCGGTTTGTAACTTCAACTTGGCCGTTTCCTCTTGGGTATGCAACAGATGACTTTTTGTGCTTGATTCCTCTTTCTTTCAGGTAGCCTTCGAAATCGGACCCCACAAATTGTGGCCCGTTATCAGAAACTAGAACCACTGGTAGCCCGAACCTCATCAGTATGTTGTCCATAAACCGAATGCAATCCTGTTGGTTGATTGTTCTCATTGCCTTAGCTTCCGCCCACTTGGTCATGTAATCAATTGCCACAAGCAAATATCTCAGGTCGCCTTTAGCCCGGGGAAATGGACCCATGATATCAATACCCCAAACTGCAAACGGGATAGGAGACAGGACTGAGGATGGTAAGACCGGGCTCTGTCGTGGGACATTGCTGAAAAGTTGTCAGTTCTTGCACTTCTTCACAAACTCCACAGCGTCATTATGAATTGTAGGCCAGTAATAACCCTGCCTTATAATCTTGTGAGCCAGGGCCTTTGCAGATAGATGGTCTCCACAAATTCCCTCATGAACTTCCTGCAGACAATAGGTAGCTTCAACCGGTCCCACGCATTTTAGAATTGGTGCCGAGTAAGTCCGGCGATAGAGTAACCCTTCTTCCAAAAAGAACTTTGCCGCTTTATTCCTGAGTCTTTGAGCTTGACTCTTCTCAGAAGGCAGTTCTCCCTTTTCCAAATACAGAATTATGGGCGTCATCCAGCTGGGTTGATCATCAATCTCCATTACTTCCTCTTGATCCATTGTTGGTTTAGCTAGTTCCTCAAAGTAAACTGAGCTATCCAAATCAGCCGAGTTCTGGACTAATTTAGATAGGATGTCAGCTTCTGTGTTGTCCTCTCGATTTACTTGACAAATTTCAAATTTGGGTATCATAGCTAGGAAACCTTGAACCAAGGCTTGATACCTTCCCAGTGTTGGGTCTTTTGCAACGTACTCTCCGGTCGTTTGTTTGACTACTATCTGAGAATCACTGAAAATCCTTAGCTTGTTCACCTTTAAACTTCGGGCTAGACGGAGTCCGGCCAGAAGAGCTTCGTACTCTGCCTGATTGTTCGTTGCTTGGAACTGAAATCCAATTTCTTGCTTTATCTTGAAACCATCCGGACTCTTGAGTACGAGCCCGGCTCCAGATCTCTCATTGGTTGATGAGCCATCTACATGCAAAATCCAGGTTTCATGATCAAGTGTGGATTCCTCCCCGGGTTCTGTCTCCATTGAAATGTGAACAGGTTCGGGGAAAGAACATTCGACAATGAAATCGGCTAAAGCTTGGGATTTGATAGATGTTCTTGGGATAAAAGTTAGGGAGAATTGGCTTAGCTCAATAGCCCAGTTAACCAACCTCCCCGAGACATCAGGTTTGTGAATAATTTTCCTTAGTGGCTGATCAGTTATAACTTTGATTTCCCTCCCTTGGAAATAATGCCGCAGCTTCCGGGATGCAGTGATGAGAGCGAAAGCAAATTTTTCGAGGTTTGGGTAACGGGTTTCAGCATCTTTGAGCACTTGGCTCACATAATAAACCGGCTTCTGCTCACCGTCGTGATCCCGGATTAGGGCTGCTCCCACAGCCAGGGTACCTGCAGACAAGTAAATGCTTAAAGGCTCCCCGGGCTCGGGTTTGGTTAAGATTGGAGGTGCGGCTAGGTATTCTTTGAGGGAGTCGAAAGCTTGTTGGCAATCCGGGCCCCAAACAATTTCTTTCTTTTTCTGAGCTCCCTTCAGCAAGTTGAAGAAAGGCAAGCAACGATCTGCGAGCTTAGGAATAAACCTTCGCAATGCTGCTAACGATCCTGCAAGTTTTTGTATGTCTCTCTGGGTCCGGGGTGCTTGCATCTCAGTTATTGCTTTGATTTTTTCTGGGTTGGCTTCGATTCCCCTTTGGCTAATCATGAAACCTAAGAATTTTCCCGCTCCAACCCCGAAAGTGCATTTGTCCGGATTCAGTTTCATCTTTTGCTTCCTTAAGTTCTCAAAACATTCTTTCAGATCAGAAATGTGTGTCTGGACTGTTGCTGACTTTGCTATCATGTCATCGACATATGATTCCAGGTTTCTCCCCAGTTGACTGTTGAAGATTTCGACCATTGCCCTTTGGTAAGTAGATCCGGCATTCCTTAATCCAAAGGGCATAAGTTTGTAGGCGTAGACCGCCCGGTGTGTTATGAATGCTGTCTTGGCTATATCAGCCGGGTTCATCTTTATTTGATTATAACCGGAGAAGGCGTCCATGAAACTCAGCATGACATGTCCGGCTGTCGCATCGATGAGCTGGTCAATGCTGGGAAGCGGGTAAGGGTCTTTGGGACATGCAGCATTCAAGTCAGTGTAGTCTACACACATTCGCCACTTTCCATTTGGTTTCTTGACTAAGACCACATTGGCTAGCCACTCCGGATACTTTATCTCGCAGATAATATCGGCCTTTAGGAGCTTTTCAACTTCCTCATCGATCGCTTTCTGTCTCTCCGGGGCAAAGTTCCTTCGTTTCTGCTTTACCGGCTTCTTCCTAGGATCAACATCCAAGCTATGCATAGCAACAGACTCCTGGAGCCCAGGCATGTCATCCGGGCTCCAAGCAAATACATCGGCATATTCTCGAAGCAACTCGGTTAACTCCTTCTTGAACACCATGTCTAACCCGGTTCCAATTTTGACTTGTCTTTCCGGGTTTCCTTCTATTAGTTCGATCGATTCGAGCTCAACAGCAGCCTCCACTTTTGTCATTTCCGCCTTAGAAACATACTGCTGGACTCGGGCTTGTACAATCTGGTCAAGGAAGACCTGGGCTGGTGGGTTTTCAATGTTATGGACATCCTTACTGGGCTCAGTTTTTTTGTTGTATCTATGCTTCTTCCTGCTCAGATTTTTGTGGTAGGAGTCTGCTTTCCTTTTGTTTTCCGGGTCAGTTTCAGCCATGACCAAGGCCTGACCATAGCATCGGCTAGCCATTTCATAGTCACCCCGGACTTCTCCAATGCCGCCGGGAGTGGGAAACTTGAATTTGAGATGGGGTGTTGAAGTTATAGCTTGGAGTTTGGTAAGGGCTGGTCTTCCCAGAATGACATTATAAGATGATGGTGTGTTGATGATATAGAATTTTACTATGTTGGTTACCTGCTTCGGGAAGGTCCCGAACAGGACTGGGAGATAAAGGGTGCCTTGAATGGGGACCAAATTGTTTCCGAATCCATAGAGTGGATCTTCCCTGCAATCGTTCATTCTTATGCTGCCCAGCTGCATCCGGTCCATTGTGTGTTTGAACAGGATATTGACAGAAGACCCATTGTCAACTAGGACTCTCCTAACCTCATTTTCTGCTATGTCAAGGCTCACGACCAAGGCTTCGTTGTGGTTGGGGTTGATTCCTTCAAAGTCATCTTTGCTGAAAGTTATTACTTGCTCCGGACAGGCCTGCACCATCATTACTTCGTCTCCTGAGTCCGGGCTTCTTGGAGGTGAATTGGATCCGCCCATAACCACATTCACAATATTCTTGTCTTTTCCGGATCCCTCTCCACGGTCAGCCACTCGCCGAGCTATGTACTGCCCCATGTTGCCTTTTTTGACTTGGTCTTCCACAAAAAATTTCAAAGAGAGGCAATTTTCTGTTGTATGCCCATGGGTTTCATGGTAGTCGCAATGCTTATGGACTGATCGGTTTTCCGGGGCAGTGAGCATTGGCTTGGGAGGGTAATAGAATGGCTTATCTCGCACTTCTTTCAGAATGTCTGCGCGAGCCCGGTTGAGAGGAGTCCAAGAGGGTTCGGGTCTAGGCTCACGCCTGGGTTTAGGCTGTCCGGACTCATCTTTCTGCCTGTTGTCCGGGGGTGGTGCTGGTATTGCGAGTTGAGAGCTTTGAATGTAGTTGCTTTGTCTATTTGGTTTGAATTTTTTGTCTTGATGATTGTAGTTGTTTTTGGGTGGATCTTGAGTTCGGGTTGGAGAAATGCCCTGCCTAGTCATCCTCATTGCTTGGAGGACATCTGTTTCTTTGATGAACCTTGCTGCCATAGAGTAGGCGGCCGCCAGGCTCTGTGGTTCTTTATGGATGAGGTCGAGGACATATCTTTCATTGTTGTCCGGATCCAGGTTTCTCCGGAAGATTGTAAGGGCTTCACGCTCGTCCAGGTTGCTCACGTTGTTGATAGCTTCCTGGAAGCGTTTCATATAAGTGGCCAATGCCTCTCCCCGGGCTTGCCGGACTGTCTCTAGGTGGCACATGTGCATTTCCTGGGTCTTATTGGCTCGGAAGCGTCTCAAGAAGGATTCCCGAAACTGCTTCCAGTTGTGGATGCTTCGGGAAGGGATTCTGCTGAACCATCTTTGGGCTCCGGACTTGAGGGTTGAGGCAAAGAACCTGCACTTCGTTAGATCATTGTAATAATATATCATTGCAATTTGTTCAAAATAGTTTATATGCTCCTCGGGGTCACCCAAACCATTAAAAGAATCAAAGTTATAATGTTTGAGATTTCTCTGCCTGGGTGTCGCCTCGAGCGAGTAGCTAAAGGGTGTCAATGTATCCCCAATGTCCATTCCCGAATCCTGCCCCACCTTTTTCTGAAGTTCATGGATCATGTCCATCAAGTCCTCCTGGGGTTCCTCATCATCTGAGAATATGTCGAGGCTAGGGGCCCGGGTTCTCCTTTTTTCATGAGTTCTGCCCATAATCCGGGCCTCTTCCTCTTGAATTCTTCTTTGGATTTTGAGGTCGAGTTTAGCTTGTTCTTCGCTCCGGATTTTTTCCCTCAAGTCAGCTAGCTTTTGGAGCTTTTCAGCTTCAGCATCTCGGTTTTGGCTGTTGGTTCTGTGGTGGGTTCTTTTTCGGGCTTCTTTGTCTGTGCCCCCAATTCTGTCGAAAACTGAGGCACGTGATCGGTGGGAGTCTCCGGAGTTATGTGAGTTTTCAACTTGGTCAACTTCATTAAGCCGGGCTTCCTTATACATCCGGATTGCGTCAGCAACCTGGTCCCCGGTTAAATTTTCCATGAGTCCGGGTTCCATGTGGACATCCGTGTAATTAAACTTGTTAACCTCAATTTCAACCCGGGCATCGCCCGGCCGAATTACTTGGGATGCTAGGGTCAGGAGTGGTGGTGGTTCAATAACTGGGTTTGTGGGTGGTTCTTGCCTTGGAGTACTGGTTGTGGGTCTTAACGCAGATTTGCTACCTCGAGCCATGATTCAAGAGCAAACAATGTATACAACTTTTTTGGGGTAATACAATTTTTCAAAATCAAAGTAAATTTCTGATAGATCTGGGTTTATCAAGGAGAACGAGACAATTTATGCATGTGATTTCTGGGTTTAGTGCTTTTCAAGGCAAGAAAATTAGTTTTAAAGACAGATCTATAGGAGAGCAATGCGGATCTAAGCAACAACTGGAGCAAAAAAGCTAGATAATGCTAAACAAGGGTAAAAATAAACAGATCTGGGCTAAATAAGGTTAAAAGCATTCATACATCGGAGAAATGGGCTAAAGAGTTCATGTTTAGTTGTTAAGACGAAAGAGTTTGCTTAGATCTTACTAGATTTAACTAGGACTCCTTCAAAGATGAAGGAGCTTGTTGATGGCGTTGAGTCTAGCGGCGCCGTGACCACAAGACAGGGTTGGTTTTCGCCCCTCCTTCTAGCGCCAAATGATAACTCCAAATCCCGATCTAGGACCTTCCCGGCCGATCCCACGCCTGGAAGCGGTGTCGCTGCGGTTGGGACTCTGCAAAACAACACCGGAGGGGGGTTTGGACCCTGGCGGCGCCTCCGGCGTGAGAATAAGTAACGGCTTTGGAAAGGGAGATAGGAATATAGAGAAATCTAAATATGGAGGGTGTGTGTATAGGTTAGGTGTGTAAAAGAGAATGTAACCCCTGCACCTTTCCTCCTTGGTCTATATATAGGCCCAGGATTAGGGTTTAGGGGTTGTACCTGCAATCATGAGCGTTGAATCCTAGGTAGGTAGGACACCTGGGTGATGTTGATGGATTGCACGTGTCCAGGTGACGGATTGTGGCAGCGTGTGCCAGGCTCCTGCTGGCGTGTGGTTTAAATAGGAAATAATTATCCCAATCATTAGGAATCTTTACGTGTCGTCACCAGGTGTGGCCATCGGTCATGACCCAACCACGTCACGTACCAATGTGTAGTCTTCATGTGCGTTATTGCCTTTGTCGCCAGGGATGGATTAAACCTTGAACTTAAGCCCAACCTGTGAGCTCGAGTTTTGTAGGTGAGTCCGGATTCCGATACGAGTTCGGACTAGTAGATGAGCCAGGACTCCGATACGGGCTAGGACTTGAAGGTGAGTCATGACAGAACATGAATCCAGACTAGCTGGTGGACCATGATTGAGATATGAGTCCGGGTTCTTTGGTAGTGATCCGGGGTCCGGGACGGGTCCGGGCTATACATAGCCTATCAATATGATTATCAGTATATTCAAAAAGCAAGCCATTGGTACTGGGCTAAGTCAGTTTGGCAATCTGATTAAATTCAGAGTCTACACAAACAGCAAGCCGAAGTCGTTTGTCCAGAATTAGAATTACCAGAAGAGGTAAAAACGTGGAGATTTTTCAGGAACAACTTTTAGACGTTTGTAAGGACTCTACAATATATAATATGTATACTACATATATTAGAGCTCTAAAACAAAACTCTTCTGACTTAGTAAATTGTTTTCCTAAAATATAGGAGTTGGTTTCTAGTCAAGCTCTATCTTTTATTCAAAACTCTCCTATACGTTTTTATCTCCATATTTTCAGAAGAAATGGTTTCTGAACGTTTTACTCTTCATTCTTCTTCTGGATAACATATACATCAACTTTGAAAATATTCTTAACAAATTTGAACGTGAGAATTCGATTCTATCCGTTGCAATTTGTTGGGTTAGTTTTTGAACGTTGATTATATAAGTTTAAATACTTGTTCTTGTGCTAATTTCGTTTTTTAGAGAGAACCAAGTGCAACAAGAACACATACAACTCTGAGTTTTCATTGCTACATATTTTCGATTCTCTCGAGCTCTTAATATATTATATACGTGAGATATATTAGAGAATCCATAGTTTGAGTTGTAATCTCTTTATTGAAAATTTGTATTGTTCATGTTGTAAAGAGTAGTTGTTGAATTAGTGGCAATGGGATCTTGGTGATCGGGTAGTATAGTGCTTAAGAGAACTCATTGTTCTAGAAAGCAAGTTGTTCAGGGAACTAAGGAATTCAGGAGTGGAACTCAAAGAATTCAGTGTTCAAGGGAGCAAGATTGTTAGAGAGACTTTGGAGTTCAAGTGAGCTATTTACTCAAGGGAAACAGACTATTTCAACAAACCGTTTTCAGCAACTGGGTGTAAAGGGAGATATAATATTGTTTCTTGTAATTGGTTTATTTCATTGATCAAATAATATATTCTCTTACCTGGTTGGTAAGGGACCATGACCATAAGAATTAGGGGTCGAAAACTTGATTGTGTTCTTTATTACTTTATGTTATGCCATATTTTGACATAGTCCAAATTTCTCCGTTTAATAATTATTAATTCAGATTAATAATTAATTACTTGATCACTAAGTTTTATCCTCTCCCTGAAACGAGGAAAGAATCAATCTCAATCAACGAATAACGGAAAATATCTTCAAACGATATTCTTCAAATCATGGAAAGAAATGCGGAGATGCCGCGAGATTGTAGGAAAACGTGTGAAGACCGGACTATTTATGGGAACTTGAAGAGGATTGATAATCCTTGGACTATTTATGGGAACTTGAAGAAGATTGATAATCCTTGAACTATTTATGGGAACTTGAAGAGGATTGATAATCCTTGAACTATTTATGGGAACTTGAAGAGGATCGATAATTCTTGGACTATTTATGGGAACTTGAGGTGGATTGATAATACTTGAGCTGTTTATGGGAACATAAATCTTGACTATCTTATGGGATTGGACTGAATGAACTTATCCAATGACTTGTTTTCCAAGAACTACGTGAGGCTTGATCCCTATATAAATGGGTACGTAGGCACCTTGTATGGGACAGTGGTACAGTGGTACACGAGAATTGACACTCGGGAAAGAGGAAGAGAAAGAACTCATTCTCTATTCAATTTCTGAGGAGTCATCATACAAGCTCAGCCCCCAAACATCCAAAAATCCCAAATCCCCATATTTTTATAATTCGTTATTCCAGTAACCTCCGATTTTGGTTGTTACGAAATTTCTCCAACAACAATTGGCGCTAGAAGGAGAGGATTATTTTTTGATTGTGGAGGACAATCAAATCATCTACATCATGCACAAAGGGGGTTTTATCGTATTTGGAGCGGCTTTAATGGAGGAGCAGAACGGTGGAAACGGTGGTTCATCGTTCCATTCAAAATTAAGATAAGTTTTCTTATGATTTTATTAAATTCGTAGTAAATTTAATACATGTCAGATTTTGATGATTTTTTATGATCCGAAAATCTTTCGTGATTTTCTATAACTTTCGTTCTTGGTGTTTTCTGAGATTATGTTCAGGTCTATTTTTGAAATCACAAAACATAATCAGATCCCGTTTTTCAGTATTGAGAAGTTAATCAACAGACGTTTTATTTGATTCCTGATTCGTTATAAGTCCGTTTCTGACGATCCATATATCATCGGAAAGATCTTTTCGTTTTCTACATCTTTCATGTTTTGTGTTTTGCAAGAAAACATCGTTTACAGGGGCAAAAAGGTGAAAAACAAATCTGGACAGAATCTGAATCATGGAGATGTTAAAGAATTGTGATGCAATATTCGTAGCGCGTGATTTGATTACTTCAATAGCTCGTGCATGGACAAAAATAAGTGTGGAAAGTCCTTATCTGATAAGGGTAATGTTTTCGAAAACTCTTTTTTCCAAGGAGGATTAATATTGAAGACCCTACTCTCAGAGGAGAGTCCATGAATAAAATTACATTATTGAAGGTCCATTGGTAGATGGATATTTCTTGGTTGTCACAAAACATTCCTACAATCACGGGAAGAAATGCGGAGATGCCGCGAGATTGTAGGAAAACATGTGGGACTGGACGTGATATGGGCTGAAAGCCTGACATTTGAAATTGGGTATCTTATTAAAGCCTCAGCTCGGGGGCTCGTGGACAATGACACTTGAAAAGCGTCGATCGAAGAAATTTGGAAGCTCGAAGATTTTTAGTTCTCCACTGCAGCAAGCTACACTGAAGAATTGGGGGCTTGTTGTTATGCCATATTTTGGCATAGTCCAAATTTCTCCGTTTAATAATTATTAATTCAGATTAATAATTAATTACTTGATCACTAAGTTTTATCCTCTCCCTGAAACGAGGAAAGAATCAATCTCAATCAACGAATAACGGAAAATATCTTCAAACGATATTTTTCAAATCATGGAAAGAAATTCGGAGATGCCGCGAGATTGTAGGAAAACGTGTGAAGACCGGACTATTTATGGGAACTTGAAGAGGATTGATAATCCTTGGACTATTTATGGGAACTTGAAGAGGATTGATAATCCTTGGACTATTTATGGGAACTTGAAGAGGATTGATAATTCTTGGACTATTTATGAGAACTTGAGGTGAATTGATAATCCTTGAGCTGTTTATGGGAACATAAATCTTGACTATCTTATGGGATTGGACTGAATGAACTTATCCAATGACTTGTTTTCCAAGAACTACGTGAGGCTTGATCCCTATATAAATGGGTACGTAGGCACCTTGTATGGGATAGTGGTATAGTGGTACACAACAATTGACACTCGGGAAAGAGGAAGAGAAAGAACTCATTCTCTATTCAATTTCTGAGGAGTCATCATACAAGCTCAGCCCCCAAACATCCAAAAATCCCAAATCCCCATATTTTTATAATTCGTTATTCCAGCAACCTCCGATTTTGGTTGTTACGAAATTCCTACAACACTTTACTTACTGTACTGCATATAGTTTCAGTCAGCTTACCATTTGTGTCTGCATAAATTGAATTTAGTAAACTCTTTTCGGTAATTATTAAAATTGAACATAGTTAATCATCTACACTTATTCACGTCACGTCCCTCAAGGTGTGCATTTTCATTTTTATTTCATCCGAAAGTATTACTCTTTCACCATCCATAATAGAATAGATAAGGAACATTATTGAGTTAATTATTTCATTTTAGAATATTACTCCTTTCCGAACCTTTGTTTATACTTTATTTGTCGCAACAAATTGTTAACAATTTCTTTTTAAAATATTGTAATTAATTATTAATATTTTCTAAATAACATATTTTCATTAACTAATTTTAATAGTTCCCATGAACTTTTTTTTAAGATCACTTATATTCACTTATAGTTCCATTACCTTACTTTGTGGGCGTTTGGGGTATTAAGCAAAAGTTGACTTATAGCTTAAAATGAGTAAGTGCTTTATAAGTGATAAGTAGAGCTGAGCTTATAAGTCCTAGAGTGTTTGGTAAATCAGAACTTATAAGCAGTAGAGTGTTTGGGTAAATCAGAACTTATAAGTTAACTTTTTTTTATTATTTTTAAAATATTTATTTTTTAATATATATAAATGGATATCAATGGATAGATATCGATGAGTAGAGAAATTTGATATATACATATCAATTTTTTAATGAACGGATCAAAAGATATATGGTTTTGAAGATTTGAAGGATATTATATATTGCGTGTATCGAGAATAAGTTATAAGTTGAATGTTAAGGATTCTTAACATTCAACTTATCCATTTTAAGTAGCCATAAGTTGGTTTCACTTATTTTGACAATCACCCCCAATAAGCATTTTTAGATTTATAAACAACTTAGCCACACAGGCCCTTTGTGTTGACCTCTGTTCCCAAAATGGATTAAATTTATGATGTTAAATAAGTATTTTACCGAACAAACTCCAACCCTGTCCGAACCGTAAATTAAGTGCTTAAATGTTAGCCAAAGAAGCCTTTCCCGCCATTAAAACAACCTCAAGAGCTCTCCAACAACACCTCTTTCTTCTCTTACAAAACTCCCAAACATATAAACAACTTGAACAAATACATACACAAATTATCATCAATGCCTTCTCTCACAAAAACTTCATTCTTGTTAATCTCTTGTCATCATACATTTCTTCAGGCCATTTTCGAAAAGCCCATGAAATTTTTAATCAGGCTAATTCGCCTAGCACTACTGCATGGAATCAAATACTTAGAGGTTATTTGATGACCCAATTGCCCCGTGAGTCAATTAAGCTTTATAGTAGAATGGTTGGGAGTGGAGTGAAAGAAGAGGAGTATACGTATTCGTATGTTGTTACTGCGTGTGTCAAGGCGATGGCGTTGAGAGAGGGAATGCAGGTTCATGGGAGGGTTTTGTGTAGTGGGTTTTGTGGAAATGTGGTTGTGAATACTAATTTGGTTAATTTTTATGGGGTGGGTGGAGGGGAGGGTTTGTTGAGGGAGGCGCGGAGAGTGTTTGATGAAATGTCTGAGAGGAATGTGGTTACGTGGAATTGTTTGTTGTCGGGGTATGTTAGGTGGGGAGATATTGGTAAGGCTTGTGGTGTTTTTGATGAGATGGTGGAAAAGAATGTTGTTTCTTGGACAATTATGATTGTTGGTTTTGTTCGGAATGGGAAGTTTAAGCGATCGTTGTCTTTGTTTTATGATATGTGGAGAGGTTGCGTGAAATTTGATCGGGTAACTTTGGTGGCAGTATTGTCAGCTTGTGCTGAATTAGGTGATTTGAGATTGGGAAGGTGGGTTCACTCTTATTATATACGTGGAAATTTGGATGTTGAGAACGATGAGGAGTTGGTGTCATTACATAATGCGCTTGTGCATATGTATGCTAGTTGTGGTTTGGTTGATGAATCTTTTATAGTATTCAAAGCAATGCCAAGGAGAAGTACGGTTTCTTGGACAAGTATGATCATGGGATTTGCAAAACAGGGTCGTGGGAAAGAAGCTATTGAGGTTTTTCGGTGGATGCAAGGATGTGGAGATAATGATGTTAGACCTGATGGGATAACACTGCTATCGGTTCTGTGTGCTTGTAGTCATGCTGGTCTTGTTGAAGAGGGGCGTTATTTCTTCAATTGTATTCAAACATGGGGTATTCAGCCAATGATTGAGCACTACGGATGCATGGTTGATATTTTAAGTCGTGCTGGACATCTGGATGAAGCGCACAGACTTGTAACTTCAATGTCAATGAAGCCAAATGATGCAGTATGGGGAGCTCTTCTAGGTGGTTGCAAAATTCATAAGAATGCTGAGCTTGCTTCTCTTGTAGCTCAGAAGTTGGTTGGGGAGCTTCATCACGACCAAGCTGCTGGTTACCTTGTCCTGTTATCAAATGTATATGCCACTGCAAAGAAGTGGCAAGATGTGGTAGATGTGAGACGGATTATAGTTGAGGACAGAGTAAAGAAAACTCCAGGTCAAAGTTGGATCCAAATAGATGGAATCATTCAAAATTTTATGGCTGGTGAACAAAAAAATATAGATGCACATTTGGTTTATAGAATACTGTCAGATGTTAGTAGGGAGGGAAGTACATTTGATGCACAATTGGGTATTGAGGAGTAAATATATTAAGCTAGTAATGACTTTCAGATAAATAATCTAGGCGAAGCTGAGGAAGAACTAGAGCTATGGACAGTTTCTCGAATCAAAGGATTCAATACTAAGTCGAGTGAAGGACATGAGCATTGGACCAAACCAGCAATGAAAAATTTAAGATAAATGTGGATGCAGCCATTTTTTGAAGATTATGACAAGTATTGATATTGTTGGTAACCCTGGACCCGACCAACCTGAATGACACACAATCTGATTTTCCACGGTTTGGGTCAGTAGTAAGCCAATAGATTTGCTTGTCACTGGTTTACCACCTCTTCCTGGTGATAGTGTAATTAGGGATCATTAAATGTTAAAAGATAGAAAGAATAGAATTGATTATCGTAGGATACATGATATTGAAATTGTATGTAATATGGCTCATTTGGGGGAAAAAAAATGAGCTGGTCATTGTGCAATATTGCTGCTGATTAGGAAGTTAATGTTGACTCATCGTGAGGTTAAATGGGCTTGGTAATGGATAGTGATACACTTTCACTAAAATGATTTTTGAAATTCTGAATATTAAGTATGATTATTATAGTTTTGTTATTCATGAGTATCCAGATTGTTTGGTATTCAGAAGTCCTCAATTGCATTGTATACCGGGAGTTTTTGGTTCGTAAATTTTCAATTGTCATTGAATTTGTCGGATGTTTGGCATCTAATGAGTCTGGAATGTCCAGTTCATGACGAGACGGGGAAAACTTTGACGGCGAAGTTGAAATGGATTTCTGCATTTGGGCTGATGTCACTCGGCATTGATATACTGGTTGATTTCACAGAAGGAGAAGTGGAGGAATATAACGTTATTTGAGAATTCTTAATATTTGCATGGGTTAGTTAATATGTATGAAGAGATGATTGAAAAGTATCAGCTGGGATTGGGTGATTAAAGGTGGCCGTTTGTGGCATAATTTTATGGTGTGCAAACTGCGTGGGAGTATGGGGTTTACACAGTTGATAAGTGCTTGAGAAGTATGGACTATGGAGAGCACAGCATTTACTTTTGCTGACAACCTGGTTCTTAAGCTTACGGGTTTAAGGCGTAATGATATGTATAGTCCAAAGATCAAGAGAACTAGAAATGGGTCAGTTGCTCTTTTAAAAGTATGTAGACCAATTTGATATACGACATTCAGCAATGTTGATCGAAAGGTTAGCTTGTAAGCCATCTCCAACTGGAGAATATCTATAGGTAATGCAGTCATCCATTTTTAGGTTTCACTTGCATTACAGTTCAAGTTCAGTTGTGACTTCTCTCTTCATGTGATTGAGGATTTGAGGATAATATCTTTTGTTTATATCATGAGTTTCCTTAAAAATATAATCAAACCTAAAAGAGAAATATTGGTAAACTTAGGAAAAAAATCAGTAAAAAAGTTGTTAGTTAATTTCGCTCACTAGACTTGAGCTATCGCTAGCTAAAATACATGAATAGCATTTCCTTTCTAGGCCATCTGATTTCGCAGTACTCAATAATTGTTGTAGAAAGTGAGGTCAGACATTCTTGCTTCATTTGGTGCAGACAAGAACTTTGAGCCCGTATCTATTATTTGAATAAAGCCCATAGGTTTTTATACATTTCAGCATAAGTGGCTATGCATACCGCAAAGAGTATATTTTAGGCTATCATTTCTTTACTTCCTTGTTTCTCTTTTTTCTCCCTAAAGAACTCTTGGCATGCAACGTAGTCAGATTCATTGTTAACTTTTAGAATGGCTGTTGGTCATACTTGTGGTATCTAACTTGTATGGCCTGGGGAGCTGGAAAATAAGTGAAGTAGATCGTATACTATGATCTGATGCCTTGCATACACTATAATGTGATGCACTAATAAGTCTTTTGTTGATTGTGCTATTCAGTATGGCTAAGGGTCAGAATATGGACGCACAAAGTGGGGAAACATGTAGTTATGAAATCTTAGGAAATGGGGAATCTGGTGTCAAGGGTTTATAAGACAACTCAATTAGTTGTAAATGCTACTTAATTGCTTTTAATTATGTTCCACCGGACCAGCCTTAGATAGAAGTAACCTGCTATGGTATTTATTCATCACCATATCACATGTTGAGTCGTTAAATTTTATTCATCTAACAGTTCTTTAATAGTACATTGCCATATTTTTTGTTGGTTTTCAAATTCTTAAATGTCTCACATCGGCAGGTGGGTAGTGCAGAACCACAGTTAAGTTTTAATGCTTTCAGCACACTCCAGTACCTGCGCTTCCTAGCTGGTCAAAGTACTTTATTGGGGAGGGCCGGGATCCCTGCTAGACACAAAGATCCTCTGTTTTCCACCTTAAGCTGAACATGCATCATTCGTCATTTTGAGATGTTAGTAAATCTAATTCACTCCTTTTTTTTCCCCGTTTTTTTAAGTCTGATAATACGTTGATATCAAATGTTAATTTTCATAGTTTTACATTTCTTTTATAATGATTAGTACATATGTTTCACTCTTTAGGTCTTAAGGTATTCAATACGCGAGAGGGGAATTTATTAAGAAAACTGGAAATATAGGAAACTCAAAATGCTAGAAGAATTGAAACATATATAGCTACATTTAGGTCATCCAGCAGTTAGCCTATCATAAGTGGATAACTTTCTATTTTAAGGTGATCAACATCTTCTTATAATATTAATAAACAAATGTAATATTTGCAAAGGAACTTTTACCATGTCTCAAATATTGATAACAGGTTCCATGTTTTCTTTTTATAAGGAAGATGTGTTAAAATTGATATATTCAAATTTCAAACATTTGCCTTAAATCCCCGGCTCCCTAGAAAAAGGTAATTTTAATTGCTACCGGAAAATCAAGAAAGAGTCCTGAGTCATATGAGCGGATCCAAAAAACGAAAACCGAAGAAAACAGTCCTCAAAGTCAATATGTCAGGCACGAAATCCGTTTTTGCTTTCTGAGATTCCTTTATGTAAAAACCTTTTATTGACATTTTCATGAACATGAAGATTTCCTAGCTTTAAATTTATTTACAGTTTATTATATATGATACATAATGCAGAGTGTTGTGCTTGAAGTACAAGTACTAACCTTATCTAATTAGATAAGATACAGAGTATTTAACACTAGTTTAGTAAAAATTAAACTAGAAAATAAGATTTCTGGGAAATCATCATATCCCAGAATTGTACACTGCATATCATCATTCCGGGATAAGATGATGCCAAAATTTTCACACTAATGCTATGTTTGTTTCATGGGATATTAATCCCTGGACTTTCTGCTATTTGCTCTAAATTTATACAATAATTAGTCCTAACATTATGCTATAGAACAAATTTGAATAACTTTATAGTTCATTTCTATGAGATTAATTATACATAGAGATATGTGATGAGAATAGTCCTTAAAAGTTTTAAACAGTCCCGGAGTTCCAATCCCTTAAAGAAATATAGCCACAGCCTTAGAACTTAATTTATAATCTAGGAGAGTCACTTTATGCAAGATATACGGATAAGCAACATATAAAATACTTTACTTTAAATAGATAAAATATAAGTTAATCGTATTTCCTACTGTAACTTGTTGAAACTTTTTAGTGTTCAATCCTTATTTGGTCAATTCTTCCATCAAGAACTTCATCAAAAATATTCAGCAACCTTACCTGCCAGCTGTTTTAAGTCTCGTTTTATTTAGTCCAGTGTTGAGAAGAATCTTAAGCCAATCGTTACCATTGCTCTCTTGCTCTTTCTGGATATCCTTTGCAGAATTTGTTGCAGCATCACTGCACCCACTTACCTCAATCAAATCAAGTGTGCATATATTACCTAAGTCTTCCGGAATCTCTATCAGATATGGACATTGGTGAACCCGTAAACACTGAAGCAGTGGAAAGTGATCATGACAGGCTGTCCATGTCTCAAGATCCAATTCATCCAGTTTTAAAAATTTGAGACGAGGGAATGCTTCTTGAGTAGTTTTCCAGTCTTTACCAACAAAGGCATGAAGTTTCAACTTGAGAGTTTGAAGGTTAGGTATCATTTCAAATACGAAAGCCTCCTTCCAATCCAAGCAAGTATTTGACATAGTAAGACTTTTAAGACTTTCAGGGAATATAATTGAAGTGCTAAGTCTAACGGCTTTGCATGAAGGGAATGTATTTAACAGCTTCAAAGTTTTGAGGTGCACTAAAAGGCCAAGATCAGGACATTTCATATCTCCACTCTTTGTTGTCAATGGTCCACAAAGTCCTAGCTTCTGCAAATTAGGAGTTCTAGCTAATATAGTTTGACATGGCCTAGTAGGGCTCACTGACATGGTTTGCATGTTTTCCAATAAAATAGGTTCTTCAGAGAATTTTATAAGATTTTCTCCTGATTTGATACACAGATGCTTCAGGTTTATCATTTTCCACATTTCATTTGGAACAACCATATTCACTCTTGATGACATAATCAGTGTTTGTAGATGTCTGAGGTGTGATATAGATTCCGGAGGGTTACCGGACCTGAACTTCAATTCCATGTACCTCAAATGTACTAGTCGCAATAATGTACTTGGAAACTCCAAGAATTCTATACCTGATATATCCAAAGACCTAATAAGTTTGGAGGTATCCCATAAAATTGTGACATCTTCAAAAAATGATTGAGTAACTTCAGATTCATAGCAAGAACAGTTTGGTGGAATAGCAAGGACATTAGGGCTGAGCAAAAGTTGGGAGTTTGTAGAAGGTTTTGTTGAAGAATGAGAACATAAGTAAGAATGTTTATTGTACATGAAAATATTTGGTGAAAGGTTGTGTTCCTCAGCTTTTCTTAAGCACAAATCACGCAAAAGATCATGAATTCTACATGTTTTAATTGCACCATTAGTCCCTTTTCTGCCGACAACAACTAGACTTCTCCCTATAAGTTCCATCAAGTGATCCTCTGCAACATCCTGTAAGTTCTTTTTGGTGCCATCCTGACGTATATATCCCTCTGCAATCCATAACAAAATCAACTTGCTTACCGAGATGTCATGATCTTCTGGGAATGCTCCGAAAGAGAGAAAACAAGGTCTCAAGTGATGAGGCAGGTGGTTATAACTCAACGCTAGTGTATCCATGTATTGACTTTCATCCGTCACAATGTACGAACTTACACTTTCTTCAACCTGTCCACCAGTCCAACTTCAAATTGTTTTTGAGTAGTCCAGCAATTACAACAATTGCAAGAGGCAAACCACGACATTTTCTTACAATACTCTTTCCAATCAAACTCAAATAGTCATAACATGTTCCCGTTATGAAAGCTTTCACTCTAAATAAAGCAAAACTTTCTTCTTCTGTTAGAAAATTCAGACAAAGCGGATTACCATGAGATTGTGCATGCAAAGCAACATCTTTGAGGCGGGTGGTCAGCATAATCTTACTTCCATTGTTGTCATCTGGAAAAGATGTCTTAAAATCATCCCACGCCTTGCTACTCCATATATCATCGATTACAATTAGGTATCTCCGACCCTTTAAAGCACGATACAATTCATGGGCTAACAAATTATCATTTTTACTACAAACTTCATCAGGAATCTCAACAACAGAGCTTAAAATGGCAAGTAATAAATTCCTTTTATTATAAACCTGAGAACAAGTCACCCATGCTCGAATATGAAAGTAGGAAACTACATAAGGATCATTGATAAGTCTTGTAGCTAATGTAGTCTTGCCAAGTCCAGACATCCCTACAATAGAGAGCACTTGAAGCTGCTTCTTTGCAGTGGAAGCAAGTTGTTGGAGTAAATTACTTGCTTCCATTTTAAATCCAACAAAAACTTTTCCCTCCTGATATTTGTTTTTGTCAAAATAAAAGTTTATTTAAAAAGTTTATTCATTTCTTTGAACAAACGATTAAATAACTTAACAATTTGTATTTGCAACCTGTCATTTGCTTTCCTCTTCCTCAAATATCTGATCCATTCTCTTCTCTGAGTTTTTGTCTTTGACCTCAAAGACAATGTCCTCAAATGTGTGAGTACCAAATGTGTGATCAAAGGTTCTGTTTTTATATTCCAAAATTTGAGTTCACCTCTTTTCCCAGGTTTTTATTAATTTTTCTTTTTGTTTTATTCAAAATTTGTACCGGTAGTAATCTTTTTAATACTAGCTTATAGTCCGTGCAATGCACAACTATTTTTTAAATATTTTTTATTATATTAATTCACAATTTCATTAGTATTCATATTCTTTTTAATAATTTTAATATTTATGATACTAAAATATAATTTTTTAAATATATTGTTGGCGAATTTCGAATCTTGGACTTTTACAAAAATAATTTATCTATTAATGTATAAAATATTACTTGACATTATATTAAACGGTTTTAATCTATTTATTTTAAGATCCAATCATGCTTGCTTTTTTGTAGTATTATCGTATCTTAACGATCAAAACTCTGGACTTTCTTTTTTTAATATATTTAGAGATAAAAATATTAATTTTTATATTTAATAAGTCGTTGATGGAGTTCGAACACCTCACGATTATCATCTATTTATTTTAAAGTTGAACTATTCTTATTTTTTTATGCTATTGTCCCGTGACGACCAAAATTATGGATAAAATATACTTCTTTGTCCCAACAGATTGTCAACACTTTCCTTTTTAAGACGTCTCATCCAATTATTAACATTTCTTAAAATAATATATTTTTTTCATTAATTTTAGCAAGTCTCACCGACTTACCCACTATTTCTTTCCTTTTCTTTTCGTGCCCCCACCAAAATGTGATGGAGGGAGTGTAAGGATATATTTTTGGATAAATTATTTCGTGTTGCATTTATGCTGTGCAAAAGATAAATATTTTATGTGTATTTATTCAAATTTATTTATTCAAAATCTTAATTCTTTGTTAATTTTTGAAATATGTAATTTTAATATGTTATTGAGTTGATTCGAAACTTAAATTTTTGTTAGTATGTTATGAATATGAGAATAAAGATCCCGACTCATGAGATAGTGTAATTGATCATTTGAGTGTATTATATCAACTATCTAATTACTCCACTTTTCTAATTTATAAATAAATCAAAATATATGTTAGGTAAATATTTAACAATAGATGATTAGATTTATTTGTTTACATGTATTCTGATCATAGGAAAAATATGGTGAGATTAACCTCATGATCCTTTTTCTCTATAAGTATTATATTTAAAATTATCTTTAATAAATATGAAACTCTCAATTTTTAATAATATTTAATATTATCCTTTTATATTTGTTATATGTAAAATAATATAATATAATTTGGATAAATTATATTGTATGTCCCTTAAAAAAGTGTTATGTTAATTATAATTAACTAAGTCGTTTTACTTGTAAATTCTAGAGTAAACTTTCCAACATAAATTCATGTACATCATTTATCCTACGTCTCTTATAACATAGGTGCATGTGTATTATTGTTAGCCATGGTATACATAACATTATATTGAGAATTTTTTAATATTTTTGGCCATGGTAATGAGCATTATATTGAGAATTTTTTTAATAATGTAATTGATATGAATCGATATCTCAAAATTTGGTTTAACGATTATTATCAAACTGAAACTACTCATAAATTAAAGAGAAAAACGAGTTACCAATTTTTATATAGAGAATTTTATCCAATACATAAAACCCAATTATATTTGGTTTAGATTATCAAAATACAATTTTTAGTTTTTAAATATAATTATACTATTAATCAAGTACACTTTTTTTGTTTTTAAATATAATCCTTCAATTAATCAAAAACTTTTTTTATATTAGATTTAACTATTCTCATCTATCATTTAAGATCTAACAGTCCTTATTATTTTGATTATACAATGGTCGTACAGGAACCGTACTATCAAAGTTTTGAATAAGATTCTTTTATGATTATTATATATAAGGATATAATTTATTCGATCGAGATTTGACAAATAACATTATTTACAGAAATACTAATAATCATTGCTTTCACAAAATTGTTGTATTAATTGTCCATGACCTTACTTTTCAACACACAAATTCCCTCGGTCATCTCCCCTTCCAAGGCAATTTAGAGTAGGTTGGTTGATTAGGACTTTTAATATTAGTATCTTATAACCCATGCAATTCATGATTTTTTTTAATATTTATAATTATATTAATTTATATTTTTTTTTCATAATTTTATGTTATTAGTTTTTAAACTTTATTTATTACGTTTCATACACTTAATACATTACTTATGCTGTGTTTTGAGTTCTAAACATAAGATTTAAACAATTTTACAGCCCACATAACTCACACAATAATCTTTAATTTATTGACGGTTTAACAATTTTTTTTCCAATTAAAACTACCCTGAAACTAAAGAAAAAATAAAATGATGAATTTTAACAATAGTTATATTCAACTTAGGAATATAATTAAAATAAAGAAAACCTTCTAAACTTAGAATTAGAGTATAGACTAACAATCAAATAAACCTACCCAACTTAGAATTTGAACTTACAAATTTTTATATTGAGAATTCCAGTCAACTTAGAAAATCTACTCATATTTAATTTATATTATTAAAATAATTTTTTTTAATATTAGATGTAACGGTTCTCATTCATCTATTTTAAGATCAACGGTCCCTATTAATTTGGTAGTATATGACCAAAATTTTGGATAAGATCTCTCTTACACTTGTTATATATAAGGATTTAATTTTGATATTATCCTTTTATGTTTGTTATATGTAAAATAATATAATTATAATTTGGATAAATCAAATTGTTATGTTACTTCAGAAAAAAGTGTTATGTTTAATACTTATAAAAAAAATGTTATAAATTCATTCATGTACAAGACTTCTCCTACGTCTCTTATAACGTAGGGTCCACGTATATTATTGTTAGCATCGTATACATGAGCATTATATTTATAATTTTTAATATTGTAATCGATATGAATTGTTATCTTGATATTTGGTTTAACAATTATTATATAACTGGAACTACCCATAAATTCAAGAGAAGATATTTGATATGAACAGAAAAGTAATTATAGAAATATAATTGATGATTCATTAGAAAAGCCCAATATTAAAGGCCCCAAAGCCCTGATTATTTATTAATTTCGTAATTAATAAATAAGGAAAATATACAGCTAATGAAAAGAGTCCAAAATATGGTAAATTTATCAAAGAAGGATCTGGAATCCCAATTAATGAGTCATAGCCTTTATCAACAAGGAAAAGACTTCTCCAATAAGAAATACGATGTTTATCCATTATAAAAAAAGAGACTTATTAGCTAAGACTCCTAAACATACCATAAATACAAGGCTCTAGACGCCTATATAAAGGACCTGATCCTTCAATCAGAACTACATCTTTGGCTTGATTCTCAGCACCAATTGAGATACGTAGACATCTTATGAGAACCGATTTAGTTTCGAAACACAAGTGCATCCATTAAAGCTCGAAAGCTCATAAATCCTAGCAATTAATATACAAGCACGTTTTTTGATCCATAACATTTGGCGCCGTCTGTGGGAAGATAACATCAACCATGGCAAACACACGGAGAACAACTCGAGATACTCTAGTTTCTGAGGAGCTTCCTATCACCTCTAAGGCTGATACTCACGGAAATCAACCGCCGCCAACTACTGGCACTGAAGGGGCGAATATCCCCACTAATACTCAAGGACCGGAGATCCCAATTTCGGCTGAAGGGACGAATCCCCTGCAGATGGTCATTTATGGATCTAATCCACAAGAGACCGTTCACCAGCAACCAATCACGACCTCCCCACTGCTCATGAATGCACCAAGTGGCCTTCAACTCCATACTACTAATCTCCCCCAATACGCAAATCAAACTTTGGGGATGCCAGGCTATGGCATGCCCCCTCGACCCATGGCGGGCGGTAGTGGTCTCAATTCCACCTACCACGAGGCATACGTTCCTCCTTATATACAAGGTCTGAGACCCCAAAATCTACAAACTCAAACTCGAAGGACCCCTTTGATCCGAGATTACTCGGGACCATATACTGAGGATGAGAATGACTCAACTGCAGAAGAAAGGGATGTTGCCCCAAGGAGAAGACGTTCTTCTCAAACAAATCAGGAACAATCCCAAACTACTAAGGAAAAGATTGCGGCCCATGAGGCTGAGGCTGCAAGGCTCAAGAAACTATTGGCCGAAGAGGAAGCAGCAAGAGCACAACGAGTCCCTGTGATTAATTTGGACCCGACACCAAGAAGAACCAAGAGGGCTGAAGCCCCAAGGGGTGACCCTAGTATTTTGTTGCCTCTAGGCGATCCTGATGATCCTACACCACCATTCACTCAAGACATCATGAAAGCTACCATATCCAGGAAGTTTAAGATGCCAACGATCAAAGCTTATGATGGAACGGGGGATCCCGCAAATCATGTAAGAACCTTCTCTAATACATTGCTGTTGTAGCCAACCAACGATGCGGTCAAGTGTAGGGCGTTTCCGCAAACCTTGGCAGGCATGGCCCAACGTTGGTATAGCCGTCTTCCTCCCAACTCTATTGGATCTTTCAAGGAACTAACCAAAGCTTTCATCAATCAATTCGTTAGTGGAAGAGTGCATGAGAAAAGCTCTGCATCACTCATGGGAATCCAGCAAGGAAAGAATGAAGCCCTAAGGGATTATATCAACCGATTCACCCGGGAGGCTCTGAAAGTCCCGAACTTAGAGGACAAGGTGGCTATGATAGCCCTGCAACAAGGAACTACTGATGATCACTTCAAAAGATCGTTAGCAAAACATCCACCTGAGAGCATGTTGAAGCTCCAAGATAGAGCAGGAAAATACATCAAGGCTGAAGAAAGCATGAGAAAGTATGAACCCACTACTGGTGGTAGTGGAAATTCAAAGAAGAGAAAGGAAATACAGGAGTATGATGTCAAGGAAAAGTTTCCTAGAAAATCAAAGGTTTCTGATTCTCCACCCAAAAGGAACAATTTTGGGCCAAAGTTCACGGAGTATGCAAGATTAAACACTCCAAGGAGTCAAATTCTAATGGAGATAGCTAAGGAGGGAGATCTCAAATGGCCGAAGCCAATGAGGGCTGACATGTCCAAACGGAACCAAAACCAATTCTGTAGGTTCCACAAGGAAGTCGGTCACGACACCGACGATTGTAGGCAATTGAAAGATGAGATCGAATTTTTGATACGGAGAGGAAACCTCAGTAAGTTCACCAAGGATGGAAACCAAGGGGGTCAAAGGAGGAACTATGAAAGGAAGGATTATGACAGAAGGGACAACGATCAATATCGAAATCCCAAGCCCCGAGGGCCAGTAATCAACATGATATTCGGAGGGCCAACTGCCGTTGGGTCCTCCCGAAACTCAAGAAAGGCTTATGCCCGAGAAGTAATGACCGTGGTTGGAGAAACACCGAAACGTGCCCGAACAGAAGTATCAATAGGTTTTGATGACTCAGACCTAGAGGGAGTGAAGTTTCCCCACGATGATCCCTTAGTCATCGTTCCTGTGATAGGAAATTCTGAAACCAAGAGAGTTTTGGTCGACAATGGAGCTTCAGTGGACATCTTGTTCCATGATGCTTTTATCAAGATGGGATATACTGACTCTCAGTTGACACCCTCGAATATGCCCATATATGAATTCAATGGAGTGTAGTCAAATGTGGAAGGCACTATCCAACTCCCAATGACAATGGGGCAAGGGTCGAATACGTCTACTCAGATGTTGAACTTCATAGTTATAAATGCAACTTCGACCTACAATGCAATCCTGGGAATGACTGGTCTTCATGCGTTCAAGGCCGTTGCCTCATCCTATCATCTGAAAATCAAGTTCCCAATGAGAAATGGAATTGGTGAAGAATGGGGAGACCAAAAGATGGCTAGAAGTTGTTACATAGCCGCATTAAGACCTGATGGAATCGGGGGGCAGGTTCTCCCAATTGAAGATATGGATACTAGTGACAATGAGGACCGAAGAGGGAAACCAGCTGAGGATTTAATCCCAATTCCCTTAGTCCCTGGTGAACCGGAGAAGGTGACTTATGTTGGAGCACTACTGTCTGAGCCATTGAAAAGCAAGCTCATATATTTTCTTCAAGAGAATAATGACGTTTTTTGCTTGGACAGCGGTTGACATGCCAGGGATTGATCCCCAATTGATAACTCACAAGTTGAATGTGGATCCTGAAAGAAAGACGGTGAAACAAAAGAAAAGAAATTTTGCTCCAGAAAGGCAAGAGGCCATTAAACAAGAAGTAGAAAAGCTTCTGGAGGCCGGATTCATTGAAGAGATACAATTCCCAGAATGGTTGGCTAACCCCGTGATGGTCAAAAAGACCAATGGAAAATGGAGGATGTGTGTGGACTTCACTGACTTGAATGATGCATGTCCTAAGGATTTTTTCCCTTACCAAGGATTGATGCATTAATAGATGCTACAGCTGGACACGAGATGCTCAACTTCATGGATGACTTCAGTGGATACAACCAAATTAAAATGCACAAGGATGACATCTCCAAGGTATCATTCATCACTGACTTTGGTGTTTTCTGTTATCTAGTCATGGCATTTGGATTTAAGAATGCAGGGGCAACATACCAAAGATTGGTGAACAAAATTTTTGGACACCTGATTGGAAAAACCATGGAGGTTTATGTGGATGACATGTTGGTTAAAAGTCTCGATAAGGCCGATCACATAAACCATCTACGGGAAGCATTCGAAGTGCTGAGGCACCACAAGATGATGTTGAATCCAGCTAAATGTGCCTTTGGTGTAGGCTCCGGAAAGTTTTTAGGCTTGATGGTTTCCAAGAGAGGAATCGAGGCCAATCCCGACAAAATCAAAGCAATTCTAGACATGGAACCACCACGGACTGTCAAGGATGTCCAGAAACTAACGGGAAGAGTGGCAGCATTGGGAAGATTCATCTGTAAGTCAGGAGAGAAGTGCTTACCTTTCTTCAAAGCACTCAAGAATGTGAAAAACTTTGAATGGACAACTGAAAGCCAAGAGGCCTTTGAGGCCCTGAAGAAATACATGGCTGAGGCACGACTGTTGGCAAAGCCAAATCCAGGGGAAATTCTCTATTTGTACTTGGCTGTTTCTAACACAGCCCTTGGAGCCGTTTTGGTAAAAGAAGAATTGAAGGTTCAGAAACCCATCTAGTACGTGAATAAGATTCTACATGGGGCCGAAATAAACTACTCTACGATAGAAAAGTTTTCTTTAGCCTTGATAATGGCCTCAAGAAAGCTACGCCCATACTTCCAGGCTCACAAGATAGAGGTCTTGGCCAATCAACCTCTAAGAAACATCTTGCATAGCCCTCAAGTTAGTGGAAGGTTGATCAAATGGGCTATTGAATTGGGCGAATTTGACATCAAGTATAAGCCTCGAACGGCCATAAAAGCTCAGGCACTTGCTGACTTCATGGTTGAATGCACCATTAACAACCAAGAAGTCGGGGGGCAGGAAGTAATAGTGGAAGATGAGAAAGATCAAGAGATGGAGTTCAAAGAATATTGGGTGCTCTATTTTGATGGAGCATCAAAAACAAAATCAAGTGGAGCAGGTTTAGTGTTACAAAGTCCTGGTGGATTTTTCATAGAGTATGCACTAAAACTTGACTTCCCAACGACAAACAATGAGGCTGAGTACGAAGCTCTGATAGCTGGCTTAGGGCTGGCTGGAGCCTTGAGAGTTAAAACCCTGAAAGTGTGTGGAGACTCGAGGCTAGTGGTTTCCCAAGTAAATGGGGAATTTGAGGCAAGAGATGAAGTCATGGCCAAGTACTTAAAACTTGTCAAGGTCATCATGACTCAGTTTGATGAATGTTATGTGGAACATATTCCAAGGGAAGAGAACATGAAAGCTGATGCCTTGTCTAAGTTTGCTTCTTCTGAAATTGAGAACTACGCTGGAAATGTATACTTCCAAGTCTTGAAGACCCCAAACATTAATGGAAAGTTGATAACACCTATTGATGTTGCTAGTTGTTGGATGGATCCCATCAAAGCTCATCTGGAAACTGGGTGGCTACCCAACGACACTTCAGAAGCACGAAAACTATATGTGAGAGCACTAAGGTATGCCCTGATTGAGGGAATCCTATACAAGAAGTCTTTCATCATTCCTTATCTGAAATGCTTGAGACCCTAAGAGGCAGAATTGGCCCTAAGGGAAGTATATGAAGGAATTTCTGGGCAACACTTGAGGGGCAGAGCCCTTGCTCATAAAGTCACTCGTCTAGGTTTCTATTGGCCAAGCATACTTGCAGATGCTAAAAGCTACGTGAAGAAGTGTGAACGGTGCCAAAAGCATGCACCGGTGGTTAGACAACCACCAGAGATAATGACGTCCATTAACTCACCTATCCCATTTGCCATGTGGGGAATGGATATACTTGGGCCATTTCCAATGGCAAGTGCTCAAAGAAAGTTCTTGATAGTAGCAATCGACTACTTCACCAAGTGGATTGAGGCTAAACCTTTAGACAAGATAACCACCAAGCAGGTGATGCATTTCTTCTGGGAGAATGTGATATGCAGATACGGAATTCCACGTATCTTAGTCATATACAATGGAACTCAGTTCAACAATGATGAATTCAAGAAGTATTATGATGAGAATGATATCAAGTTACGTTTCACTTCTGTTGCCCATCCTCAAGCAAATGGGCAAGCCGAGGTTGCCAATCGAATTATCCTGGATGGACTAAATAAAAGAGTTGAACGCTCTAGAAACACTTGGGTAGATGAGTTGTTCCCCATACTATGTGCATATCGTACCACTTGTAAAGTCACCACTGGAGCAACCCCCTTTCTGTTGGCGTATGGGGCAGAGGCAGTGGTTCCATTGGAGATTACTCACACATCTCCAAGAATTGAAGCTTATGAGCGAGAGACAAATGAAGAAGGCTTGAGGCTAGCTTTAGATCTAATTGATGAAGTTAGAGATGAGGCGAATGCAAGATAGTTGAACATCAGAAACAAGCATCTTTCTTGTTAGATATAATTGCTGACGTTTGTTCATCAGTGTTTAAGTACCAGGTACTCATCAGAGTTTACTAGAAGCCAGTCAGAGTTTGATAAAGTCTGACGGGGTGAAGAGTTCATTAACTGTCGGTGCTAATATGAAGATTCTAGAAGCAATATATCTTGAAGATGGAAAGAAGCAAGATATATTGAGACAGTTAAGGAAACGGAACAGATGACAGAAGCAATTCTAATTTGATATGATTTGTATAGCTAATTTATAGGAATATCAATTAGAGATTGATTATGTAACTGTGTATTATATAAACACAGATAGGTTAACCCTAAAAGGGAGGCGAATACTGAATATATTATTCTTGTAACCTAGCAGCTCTCTGTGATTCTTTAACATCACTGAGAGAAGAATTATTTATATAATTCAGTTGTTGATTCATAAACAGTGTTCTCAATTGTTATTATCATACTTATATTGATTATATATTGTGTATTCGTCCTAACAATTGGTATCAGAGTCAAGGCTGATTAGTATATACAGTTTATCAATCCAAACACAAGTATAATCATGGCTGACAACTCTCAGGAAGGTTCTAATGCATGCTCCAATGCTCAGAAGGTTCAACCTACTTCTGTGAGTCGATATGAGACAATAAGAGTTCCAATTCTCAGACCAGTTGAATATCCAATATGGAAGGTGAAGATGACCATGTTTCTGGAAGCCACAGATCCAGAATACCTTGATAGAATCAATGATGGTCCTCATATGCCAACTAAATTGTCTCCTGTTATTACTGGGCAAGAACAAAAGACTGTTCCAAAAGAGAAGAAAGATTTGACTCCTGAAGACATTTCATCAATTGCAAAGGATGCAAAGGTTAGACATCTACTACACAGTGCCTTAGATAATGTCATGTCTAACAGAGTTATTGGCTGCAAAACTGCCAAAGAAATTTGGGATGCTTTGGAAGTCAGGTGTCAAGGAACAAGTGCTATAAAGAAGAATAGGAAGACTATTCTTACACAGGAGTATGAACACTTTGACTCGAGATCTGATGAAACCTTAACAGATACATATGACAGGTTTTGTAAATTGTTGAATGATTTGTCCCTGGTTGATAAAGAGTATGAACTTGAAGAGTCAAATCTCAAGTTTCTTCTATCCCTACCTGAAAGATGGGATTTAAAGGCAACAACAATCAGAGACAATTATGATCTTGCAGATACAGATCTTGATGAAATCTATGGGTTGCTTAAAACTCATGAACTTGAAATAGAACAGAGAAACAAAAGATCCGGAAAGAAGACAAAATCTGTTGCTCTTAAAGTTGAAGAAAAGCCTGTCAAGAAGGAATCATCAAGAAAGAAAACCAAAGGAAAGGCTTTAGTCATTAAATCTGACAGTGAGTCATCAAACTCTGATGATGGCTCAAACACTGATGATGAAGCTTCTGATTCTGAGGATGATGAAGAAGAGATGATGAGAATGGTTGCTTTAATGGTGAAGACCTTCAAGAAGATGGGATTCAAGAACTTCAAGAAAGGAAAGAGATTCTCAAGGAAAGATTCAAATTCTGATAAGAGAAATTTCAGAAAGTCTGATGGAAAATATACCAAGTCTGGAAAGAAAGACAAGTCTGAGATCCAGTGCTACAAGTGTAAAGAGATGGGTCATTATGCTCCAGAATGCAAGAAAGGAAAATCTGAGAAAGCACTCATCACTAAAGGCAAGGACTGGGCAGACACTTCAGACTCAGATGAGGGAGTCAATTATGCTCTCATGGCACCTGTTAAAGATGAAGCTGAGTCACAATTGTCCAAGTCATTGCATAATCGCTTTGATACTACTGATAAGGTTATTGATGGACTGAGAAATGACATAGTTGCCAGGGAAGTTACATTGACAAAGGATAAATCTTTATATCTTTCCCTGTGTCAAGAACAAAAGGATTTTAGCTCCAGGTTACCGAAGGTTGAAGAGAATCAGACTTTGATGTCTGGAAAAATTGATTCTATTACTGCATCACTAGAGTTGCTGACATCAGTTTTTATTGCTGATGATGTCAGAAAGGGGGAGAAGATACATAAAGACAAATGCAGAAGGACTCCAACTTTGAGACTGAGGGATGATTCAAATGATGGTGGAAGCAGGGAAACAGAGAAAAGGTCAAAGTCTTCTCAAGAGCAAGGGCGACTTAGGTCAAACTCTGCTAGACAGACAAACTCTGATATGATAAACTCTGGTGCTACTGGTTCTGGTACTCATGCTCAATCTTCTTCAAGACTTAAGAGTCTAGTGATTTCAGCTAATCCAATAACTGATGAAGAGATTGCAGCCAAGCTGTTTTTAGATGAGCATGATGGTGAAGTGACAATTGAGGATTTGGAAGCAGAAATGCAGATGCTGTCTGAAGAACATAAAAAGAAAGTTGCTTCTGGAAATTATAAGAAGAAATCAGTAAAGGCTCCTAGAAAGAAAGAAATTGGAATTTCTATCAAAGAAAAGACTCAACAGAGTATACAATACACAAGGAGACCTGTGATTGCAAATACTGATAAAGGAAAGGGTAAACTGGTAGAAGAAGGACAGTTACCAAAGAAGAATTATTCAACCTCTAACGTTGCTCAAGTTGAATCAAGGATAAACAAATCAACCTCTGACGTTGCTCATGTTGATATTTCTACTAAAGTTGTGACAACCTCTGACAAGGCTCAAGTTGTACAAACTCAGCTAGCTCCACAACTTCAAGGTTTCTTAAGACCTGTACTTTCTGAAACTCTGACGTTAGAAGCTGTTGATTTTTCTCAAACCAGGACAGTACTTGGAAAAGAATCTTATGACAAGTCTGGTTTAGGTTCACACAGGGAAAAGAGAATAAATAACAGATCTTTAGATCAAACATCACTGGCAGAAGCTGGTATTGGGGTATCTCAAGAGAGCCTTGATAAACTAGAATCTGTTCAGATGGTCTATCATAAAGGATTGAAGAAAGAGGTTCTGTTATATTTTATGTCTGATGGAAGAGTATACAGAGTAGGAGAAGCTGATGTTCAATTGAAGCTATGGGAAGAGCTTGAGTATGTTTTAAACCTTCTCAAAGTCAAAAATAGAAGTACTCACAATGCTGCTTTAGTTCTAAGAGAAAGGATGCTGAAGACAAAAGCTATGCTTGGAGGAGGTGTTTTTAGTGCATATATTCCTAAGTACAGAGATGCTTATGGAAAGATTGTTGAGATGAAGAGAAATAGTGCTAAGTTTAAGACCGCACTGGGTATTAAAGTCTTGGAATTCAATCTGGAGTCAGACAAATCATATTATATCCGGCTAGGGAATGAAATGAGAAAGAACAGCATTTATTCTCTGAGAGCTGCTATCTACCAGACTGAAGAAGGTGATCCAGAGCTCAAGGAATTGAAAGAGATCATGGTAGAAGAGCTAGAAAAGGCTGAAAGAAGACTTCTCATCGATTAGCTCAGGACAGTGCCTGATATTGAAGAGATTAAGTAAAGTCTGACTGTAAGTTTTTAAAGTTTTCTGTTCTAAGTTAAAGTTAAACTCTGTTATATTTAAACACTGCATTTGTTATATGTTTTGACATCATCAATTATCTATTTAACTTGTACATCTTCATTATGCACAAGTTGGGGGAGATTGTTAGATATAATTGCTGACGTTTGTTCATCAGTGTTTAAGTACCAGGTACTCATCAGAGTTTACTAGAAGCCAGTCAGAGTTTGATAAAGTCTGACGGGGTGAAGAGTTCATTAACTGTCGGTGCTAATATGAAGATTCTAGAAGCAATATATCTTGAAGATGGAAAGAAGCAAGATATATTGAGACAGTTAAGGAAACGGAACAGATGACAGAAGCAATTCTAATTTGATATGATTTGTATAGCTAATTTATAGGAATATCAATTAGAGATTGATTATGTAACTGTGTATTATATAAACACAGATAGGTTAACCCTAAAAGGGAGGCGAATACTGAATATATTATTCTTGTAACCTAGCAGCTCTCTGTGATTCTTTAACATCACTGAGAGAAGAATTATTTATATAATTCAGTTGTTGATTCATAAACAGTGTTCTCAATTGTTATTATCATACTTATATTGATTATATATTGTGTATTCGGCCTAACATTTCTATTACAACCTAAGGGTTAAAGAGAGATTCTTCCGTCAAGGAGACCTAGTCCTCTGAAAGATTGAGGCATCCAGAGTTGGACAAAAAGGCAAGTTGGACCCAAACTGGGAAGGACCATATCGCATCAAGAACGTATTTGGTCGAGGCTCCTACAAATTGGAAACCCTGGAAGGGATTGAAGTGCCAAGGACTTGGCATGCTGCAAACTTGAAAGTCTATTATGTTTAAGTCCTGATTGGACTCACTATTAAGACAAGTACAAATAAGGTCGACGAAACCAATCCAAGTTTTTAAACTTGAGTATTATGTAAGGGTTGAACCCATTTTCAAAGTTATGAATTCCATATTCTTATGTTTTCATTATATTTTATGTGCATTGCATTCTGATTGACGTGTTAATTAAGCATGCAAAATCAAGAATGTAAAAAGCTGGAAGAAAAACAAAAGTCAAGACTTAAATAAAAGTTAAGTTAAGCCCGTAGGCTGGAAATACATAAAAGCTAGTACAAGCCATGAATGGCCATAAATAAAACTACAGACTATGCATCATCCCCCTTGTCACCGGTATCAGCCTCCTTTTCTTCTGAGCCAGGGCCAGAACCAGAGCGAGTAGCAACAGAATCAGCACCGACTACCTGACCTGGGGGAGAGGAATGCCCTAAGTCCAGAATCCTTTCGTCTTCATCCATGTCGTCCTCTCCTGCCAGAGCCACCTCTAATGGGGTAGGAGCATAAGGACTCGGAAAGTCAGAAAGGATGAGAGATCCAGGCATCTTCTCCAAGACCTCAGCTAAAGCGCCATCCCATCCCTTAGTGAACTGAACTGGGAAGAGGAGCTCGTCATGCTGACCGATTAACTCCTTGTACTCCTGGGAGTCAAGGTACTCATCGATAAAGTCATCCCGACCCTTCCTAAGCATAACCAGTTCAGCCTGGGAGTCAGCCAGCTCTTTCTCCCTCCTAGCCAGAGTGGCCCTCAGAGAGCCCACCTCCTCCTGGGACTTCTCAAACTTGCCTTGGTTGGCCTCTGAAGATGAGCGCCAAGCCTTGGCTTGAAAGAGAGCCCCTTGAAAGTTGGCATTAGCCTGCAAACAAGTTACAAGTCAAGATATGAACTTAAAATATATTGAAAAACTACAAAGAAAAAAGGGAAGTAAGGAAACTTACAGCAGCAATAGCCTGGGTACCTGCATGCTTAGACACTCCAACAAAGGTGTCTTTCTTCCTGAGACCCCAGTTGGGGCGCCAAACTGAGCTCTTGGCTGAGGAAGGACCCTCAACCTCTTCAGTAAGGTCCACATGAGGCCTTAGAAAGGCTGGGACATTTGTGGCTGCCCGAGGATCCTTCCCTCCCAAACGAGCCCTCTTCATCCTAGCTGTTTCACCATCCTGGGGCTCGTTGGACTTATTTATAAAGGCCGCAGCTGCAAAAAACACAAGGAAAGAAACAGTGCGTATAAGAAAATCTTAGATAAATAAAGGAAAGAATGAAATGAGAATTACCCTTATTAGAAACGCTTGAAAGTCCCAAGGACTTAAGCTGAAACTCATCCAGGAGCTCCGAAGCCATTGTAGCATAATCGTCCTTGGTGAGCACGGCATAGGCATGGGCCTCCTCATCATTCAAAATAATATCATTGGGGCTACCATCTGAGACCCTACTGAAAGATCTACGGAATAGGGTGCCCCAATCCCCTCCTTCCCAAACTAAGTACATAAATTCATTCTTCCATCTTGGATTATTGTCAGGGATGGATTTTGGGTGAAAGATGGGAGGTGTAGAAGGGCGATGATTAATATAAACCCAACCCAGAGAAATTGCGGAACTATTCTTAAATTGGAAAATTTTCCTAAACAAAGCTACAGAAAGGGGAAAATTGTTTTTCAAGCAAAGGACAATAAAACACATAATAATTCTCGAGGCATTTGGAGGAAGTTGGCAGGGGTTAATCCTAACATTTGCTAAGAGCTTAGGGATAAAGTTATGGAAGAGAAATCTAACCCCTGCAACAATTGCGTCCTTATAAATGCAGAGAGCATCAGGACGCCAATGGCATGAACGATCCCCTGGGCCAGCTGGGACAAGTCTATATGGAGTTTTAACTCTATACATTTTATTATAATCCCTAATCAAGTCAATTTCGTGAAATTTATTGCTACAATCAAAGGAATCTAAATGCGAGACTGAAGGGTATTCATCACTACGTTCTAAAATCATATCTTGAAGAGACATATGAGAAGAACGAATAGTGATACCTCTCTTGGAAGCTTGATTAACTTTCTGGAGATGTTGAGCAGCGCGATCAGACATCTTCAAAACTTCAAAGTAAAACCCAGAAAATCTTCAAGTAATGAAGATTAAACCCAGAAAATCTTCAAGGGATGAAGATTAAACCCAGAAAATCTTCAAGGGATGAAGATTAAACCCAGAAAATCAAGAATGCGACCTCGGAAACTTCGCCGGAAATTGCCTTACTACGGAATAAATAGAGAGAAAAACTAGAAATGCTAGAGAAGAATTTTTTAGGAATTGAAAGTGTGAAGTGAAGAGTGAAATGGAAATCTCACTCTTTTATAATCAAGGCAGTCGGTCACCCAACCGGTAAAAGGAAGGGCAACCGACTATGGCCAGTTAAGGCCCATAACCCCTTTGCTAGACTACAAAAATTCAAAAGCCCAAACAAATGAAGGCCCAATAAGGCTCGAGGCTAGTTAAAGCCCAAAAATGAATAAAGTTCAAGGCCCAAATAAAAATTGAGGCCAAATTAAGGCTCAATAAAATTGTGAAGACAAGGCAAAAATCAAAGATAATAGATTTAAGATCGAAAAAACCTTAAATCGAAGTCGTACGATCGAAATCGAAAATATATGGGAAATCAAGATCGAATCCATCGACCTCGCCGCCAATGAAATCGAAAAATAATAGATTTGAGGTCGAAAAGACCTTAGATCGAGTTCGAAGACTCGAAGTCGAAAATACACGAGGAATCGAGGTCGAATTCATCGACTTCACACCAAAATTAAGTCAAAAAATTGAAATACCGAGGTCGAAAAGACCCTAGATCGAAGTCGATTAATTGAGATCGAAAATACACTAAGAATTGAGCTCGAATCCTTCAATCTCGCATCAAATTGAGGTCGAAAACATACGGATTCGAGGTCGAAGAGTCGAGGTCGAAAATGACCCAGAACACGAGCTCGAATCCTTCGACCTCACACCAAATTGAGGTCGAAAATGCATGGGTTCGAGGTCGAAGACATGAGGTCGAAAAAGAGCTAAGAATTGAGCTCGAACCCTTCGACCTCACACCAAATTGAGGTCAAAAATGTTTGGGTTCGAGGTCGAAGACACGAGGTCGAAAAAAACCTAGATATCTAGGTCGAAACCTTCGACCTCACACCAGAATGAGGTCGAAAATGACCTAGAAATCGAGGTCAAAATTGACCTAGAAATCCTGGTCGAATTCGAGGTCGAATTTGACTGGTTTCCTGGTCGAAAATGAGGTCGAAAATGACCTAATTCCTGGTCGAAAATGAGGTCGAAAATGACCTTTTTCCTGGTCAAATTTGACTTGTTTCCTGGTCAAAATTGGAAAGCATACGCTATAACTTCTACGAAAACCCCAGGATGATTTTCCCAGAAGTTGGGGGGCAAATGATATGAACAGAAAAGTAATTATAGAAATATAATTGATGATTCATTAGAAAGGCCCAATATTAAAGGCCCCAAAGCCCTGATTATTTATTAATTTCGTAATTAATAAATAGTGAAAATATACAGCTCATGAAAAGAGTCCAAAATATGGTAAATTTATCAAAGAAGGATCTGGAATCCCAATTAATGAGTCATAGCCTTTATCAACAAGGAAAAGACTTCTCCAGCAAGAAATACGATGTTTATCCATTATCAAAAAGGAGACTTATTAGCTAAGACTCCTAAACATACCATAAATACAAGGCTCCAGACGCCTATATAAAGGACCTGATCCTTCAATCAGAACTACGTCTTTGGCTTTATTCTCAGCACCAATTGAGATACGTAGGCATCTTGTGAGGACCGATTTAGTCTCGAAACACAAGTGCAGCCATTAAAGCTCGAAAGCTCATAAATCCTAGCAATTAATATACAAGCACGTTTTTTGATCCATAACAATATTTAAGAATTTTTACATAATTTTTTTTTAAATTATCAAAATACACTTTTTAGTATTTTAATATAATCCTATTATTAATCAAATACACTTTTTAATATTAGATCTAACAATTCTCATCTATCTATTTAAGATCTAACAGTAATTATTAATTTGGTCGTATAGTGATTGTACACGTCGATTTGAATTTTTTCTTAAAATGATTTTAATATTTTATTGAAAGTAACGTAGAATTTCTAAATTTAAAAGGATCAGAAAAAAAAATTAAATTGGTGCTACAATAATAAAAAAAAATATTTATTAAAATGTAGATACTCATTTTACTATTTGGGCTCTGTCTTGAGTTCTAGACATCGGAATTTGACGATTTTACAGCCCACGCGAAGCTAACGAAATTATCTTTAATTTAATGATGACTTAATATTTTTTATCTAACTGGACATACCCATAAACTAAAGAGTAAAGATAATTACGAAGTTTTACATAAAGATTTCTATTCAATATAGAAAACCCATTTATAATTGGTTTAAATTATCAAAATACACCTTTTAGTATTTAAATATAATCCTACTATTAATCAATACACTTTTTAATATTAGATTCAACGGTCCTCGTCTATTTATTTAAAATCTAACGGCTCTTATTAATTTGGTGGTCATACAGGCGGACCGACTACCAACGTTTTGGATAAAATCTCTTTTACGCTTATTATATATAAAGATTTAATATGTATTCGAAAATTAGGTTTAATCCAATCAGAAATTGAATTATTGGGATTCAAATTTTTACTTATTACAAATTGGATACTAAATCAATTTTATTCGGTTCTTGTTGTACTTTACAAATCAGAGCATGTACTTACTCTTGTGAAAAGATAAGTTTGAGGCTTTGTAAGGTCAAGAGTCATAAGCTAGTTACTTGTTTACAAAGTGTGTATTTTGTGTTTGTTCTTGCTAGATCTACTTATACACTTGTGCTACAACATTCTTGAATTTGTCACCAAATATACACTTGTTCTTGAATTTAATTCGTGTAGTGTATATTGACAAATACAAGGTGTTAAAGAAGAGTTTCTTGAACATTTTTAGCTCTTCTTAAGTCCTTGATAACCACTTGATTTACATTTGGTTGAAAGACAACAAAGAACTTTCTATTTGGTTAGTGATCTTAAGTGTCATAAACTAGTTTTTACCTAAGTGGTTTAAACTTTTAATAACCAAAGAAAAGCTTCTTAGTATCTTGATCATACAAGTCCCTTGAACTTAAATTGTATCTCAAATTCTTAAGGACTTAAATCAAGGTATTTTGAACTTAGCGTGTTTCAAAAAACCAAGTTCAAAAACCATTCGGCCCTTACATGTTTACATTCGGCCGAATAGGTTTGTTTGTGTGTTTATATACTTTCTTGTTTAGATTAACGCATAATAGCGTCCTCAAGGTGCAAACCTTGTCCTAGTGTGTGATTTAATTCTTGTACGCGTGAGTTGCATTCACGTTTAATATCTTGTCTTGCATCGTTCGTGTGAAAAGTCCTACTTTGTGACTTCTCCCGGCTTTTATATATTTTCTCGCACTAGTGTTCGTATAATAGCGTTTTTTCACGGTACTCACACTTGCGAGTAGAATAATTAATTTAACGCATAATAGCGTGGCGGAAGCCAAATTATAATACTAGACATATTATCCGGCCATTTTACTAGAGTTGTTACTCTCGGCCTTATAATAGTAATACGGGTGTTTTAACACTTGTATTTGGTTGAGTTTAGTAGCTTATTTTAATATTTCTCGGAATATTTATAACTCGCTCTATATCATTATTACTTGTGTTCCTTGAACATAAGTAAGTGTATATTTAATTTTCTTTATATTTGGTTAACACCGAATATTTATATAAATTAATATACTCGGCACTTATTCATATATCATTGTTGTACTTGTTAATATTTATACTTGCCTTCTTGTTCTAGTATTATACTAGTTCATTTTAAACCTTTCATAAAAGGGATTTGTCAAGTCGTAGTACTTGTATTATATCCTTTGACGTGAGGTGAAGTGAGATGAGGTGATTCTCGCTCTAAGACCCAAGTCTTAGATACGTCGACGGGAAGTTGGGTATTTTTGCACCGTGAGGAGGAGAAAAGTTCCAAGATCTAATATCTAAGATCCAAGACCGGCAAACGGTGTAGATACGAAGTCTACGCAAGAGTTTAGGTTACTTACGTAACATTTGAGAAGGTAACGGGGAGTTACGATTCAAGATAATCTTGTAAGGGGTAAAACTATATTATTTTGAATAGGTAATGGGTAGTTAAGCTCTAAGATAAATATATAGTTATTGTAAAGGCTTCTCCGCCTACTATAAGGAGTGTTATTCTTATAGTGAAAAATCTCGAATCCGGGGAGGATCTCGGGGACTGTAATAGGGGTGTTCGAATTCGTTAGGGGTTGCGGGTATCGCGAACGAGGATAAAATCGCTATCTCTACTTATCTTTCTCTTTTTTACTTCCGCACTTTACATTACTTATTTTTTAAGTAATAATTTTTAAAAGGAGAAAGAAAATCTTAAAATGCTACGTTCATTTTTAAAAGGGTAATAAGTTATTCAACCCCCTTCTAGCTGATTTAACCACCATTGTGAACCTATCAGTATTTATGAGATTTGAGTGTCAGTTATTATTTATTTTTATTATGTCATTAGTTTTCACTTATATAATTTAATATTTTTAACAAGTATAAATCCAGATCGAATACGTTTATTATAAAGTTGTGATCCAGAATTTATAGAAAAGCTCGGTTGAATATCCGATCCAAAAAATTTGTTCGTATATCTAACTTTTTTATTTTTTTTAAAATTAGACACCAAATTAAAAGTTGATATTTGAATATTCATAGTCACCTCCATCAAAAAAATGACAAATTTAATTATTTTATTTTAATGTATATAAATATACGATTATCGTACAAATTATAGAGGTAACACAACTTATGTATTTGAAATGTTATCGCGTAACCATGTTGGTTACTTGCCCTCAACCATTATTTACTCGTCTTTAGACTTTTCGTTTTTGAGCTTTTTTCTTTATCATGTGTTCATATTTATTTGGTTTAACCCCTACGCAAAAGTTAATAGCAATTTTGTTATTTTTATATTCTTGCATATGGTTCGTGGTGCATTCTGCAGAGAAGGGAACTACACATATAATTCATACTCGTGTCAATACGATTTAAACTAGAGAATAAAGATCTGGGTTAACTTCATGATATTTTCTCAAGTACATTGGATGAAAAACATGTGTACACTTGAAAGATAGTCATTTATTATTGAATATTTACTTATCATCTTTATGCTTTGCTTTTAAATTAGGAAAATGGAAAATAAAGACTATACAATTTCATTGAGTATCTTAGGAGAGTATCCTAAGATTAATTTGAGAATCCAATTCACAACCGTTAGATCTTGCCAATCAAATTTACGAGAATAGTTGGATAAAATACTAAAAATTCTTATATAAAGTACCTTTTATATTTTTTTCTAACTAAATTTCTCTTTTCCTAACATCATTTCGAGTGATTTTATTCAACAAAATAACAAATAATATTACAACTACTAATAAATAATTAATTACCTTTTCAGCTAAAATATATTACCTTTTCTACTTTTTCTAACTGAAACAACTAATTTTTCAAAAATATCACGGACAGTTCCATTTAATAAAATAATAATTTTAAAATTACTAATAAGTAAATGATTATCTTTTTTAGCCAAAGCGTATATTGTTTTATATATTTTTTTAACTAAATCTCTTATTTTCTAAAATCATTATAGGAAATATATATATAATTATCACTTACCTCAATGTGACACTAAACGCTGAAAATTATACACGAAAAGTCCTATAAATTATAAAAGCTTGTCAAGTCAAATATATAATCGTTTCTAATTTTTTTTTAACAATTTAAAATAGAAAATGAATGCATAAATTAATCATCTAAAAATACAAGCAAATAGGACAAAATATTAAAATTATTATTTACAATATTAGTTTAAAAAATATAAATAAAGATAAAATTTAGTCAATGTAATATATGTGATTTTTATAATAATAATAATAATAATAATAATAATATGATCTGAATTGGGATCCAAAATAAGAATATGTGATTAAATATATTAATTAACTAGAAAAAAAAGGACTGATGTTTCTTTTAGTTAATTATTATTAAAAAAAAACTTACGATACTTAGTGCACTCTATATATTAAACATAAGTCTAATAAACCCTAGAGCAATGATAGACTGCGCAGCGAGAGGGACAAACGAAAACAGAGTTTGAAAACGGAGTCGTTAATTTAATTTGTTACAAGGCTTTAATTTTCAAGCACTCGGTTATTAAAGGTAATCATATGTTCTTGTATCTTTCATCAGTTAATATCGATTGCTTTATTAGTTAATATGATTGATGGAGTCTCAAGTCCATGATACATCCATACATGTTATTAATCGGTCACTTAAATTTTAGGTTAGTAAAGTGTGGTTTATGGTTCATACATATTAGTCCATTCATCGAAGATTATGTGCAACCTAGTAATACATGAATGAAACTTATGTTATTATTTTATTAATTTAAGTAGTTAATGTCGTGTGAGTGTGTTCTGGTAGATGGACCAAACCAATAGCTCTAGCTCTCTAATATTAAGTTAAACTAAGTTCTAATGTTATCATATTATGCACACGTATCATTTCATATATTTTTATTGTTTTATGTTGTGTTCATTTGATTATATTAAACTGGATTTTATGGTCTAAGAAGAAGACATAGTGCATATTCATGTATTATAAATTATAATCGAGAGTATTATTTTCATACGGTATCATTATATATAATATTAATTAGTTATCATTATTTATAAATTCATGAGATGAATTTTTTTATATAAGTTTGATTATTAAATTTGGATGCATATACACACGTATAATATTTGGATTTTAAGTTTGATTTTAATTAAAATTTGTGTGGCTTCAGTCTTCTGGCATCATTATTTATGTTAGTATTTTAATTATATTAGTGGCCATATGCGTTAATTAATGTAGAAAACAAAGTCATGGGTGGATAACTGGTTTTCAGGGCTAGTGTTTGAGTTGTATAATATTGATATTAAACCAAAGCTAAGTGATTATGCCTTCCGGTTGGTGGTTGATAAATAAATAAATTGAACATTATTAAAAGAGTGTATGTTAATGATAAATTATATTTTTGTAATTTAGATCGGAGGTCGAGAGTTAAGCGGATTGTTTGCGAATTTCATTAGTATCCTTAGTTGCTATTTTCGAGGTACGGATTCTCTCTCCTTTTTATTCAGCGCCACTCATGTTAGAACTAGATATATTTATTTCGATAAGTTCTCAAATCAGTTTTACTCTTATCCATTTTGACTATTTTAACTCTTTAAGATTATTTTAAAAAGAATAAGTGTTTTGAAATATTTAAAAATCTTTTTCTACAGTTTTCAAAATTTAAATATATTAAGTATCTGTTTAGAATATTTGAATACCTCTCAGTTTTGTTCCGAAACATTTATGTATTTGTGTCAGTTCTGTTGCGAAATACCTTAACATCTGTATCAGTGATTTTTAGAAATTGTGAATATTAATTAACTGCTTTGAGTATTTGTCTCTCTAGAATAAATATATATATATATATTTAGCTTCTGCGAAAGATGTTGTTTGAACCCTTAGTGATATAAGGTATACCGAGTTAACCAGCTGTAGGGGTACTACATCCATGTCATTGCGGCACTAGTGACATGACACTTCCATGGCAGTGTGATTAGTCATGGCGTATCCTTCTGATAGCTCAGGAGGCGAGATTTTGCGCATTTGATATTTGTTTCAGGATACATGGGTGCACCCAGAGATTGATTTGATTTGTGATTTGATTTGACGGTGACGTTGTATATGTTGTACACGTTAGCCGGTTTGTTGCACACATTAGGTACCCTATGATGTGTGTATTTGTATTTGTATTTGTTCTGATCTCGGTATGAAATATCTTACCCCTTTTGTTGCTTCAGCCATACTTATTTTTAAAATAATTATTTTATTATAAATTGTCAATTATGTAATATAGGTTTCCTGTTTTATAATTGTATTCCAAATCCGTACTGGGCATTTGGCTCATGCCGTATTCTTTTTCTGGCAGGTACTTAGGGGGATTTGGGCTGTGTGATGGAGAGCTACCCTACAATCATGTTTCTTAGAAATTTTGCAATTATAGAATTATTTAGAATGTTTAATTATTATTACAGGTTTATGGTGTAATAAGTAGCCCCTCATTTAATTATAATTTGGGGTGTTACAAAGATGGTATCAGAGCTGTAGGTTCTTTCTTGTAGAAAACCTATTTAGGTTGACCTGTGAGATTGGGTAGGTGTTAGGATGGGTATTCTGCTTTAGAATTTCATGTAGTCATTTTATTTGACACCTATTATGCTTTTATGACATTGTTCTTTAAACTACTTTGGCGCGCTGATCCCTTTCCTGTGAACTTCATTTGAACATGAATATGATATTGTAGATCATTCGACCCAGTCTGTATTTTGGTTCTTGTGAACTTCATATGTTCAGAATTTTGGATTTCTATCTTCGTGATCAAAATCTTTTTGTGTGTCTTTGTACTCTTAACGAAAATTATGTTATATGTTTGTTTAGTATCGAGAGTGCTTAAAAATTCGTGGAACTATATAGCATAAGACGACTTGATTTCGATAGTGGTGCATTCCCTCGATTGGCATTATGATAGGCATGAATTAGTTAGGTTAACATTGTGCAAGAGTTAAGTTAATATTCTGATGATTTAATCGACAAGAAAAGTGAATGATCTTTAAAGATGCGAATATATAAGAATATATTTAATAAGATCAACAACTTATAAGAGTCTTGAAACTTTTGTTAGCTTCAGAATACAGGGAAGTTTTAGATAAAGATTGTGTTAACTTTAGATTTTACGCAAGGATAAGATGGCATAAGCTTATAATGTAATTTTGTAGACCGTCTCTAGGCTTGACCTGTGAGTTGTGGGTTGACTTCGTATGAATAGTTTTAAGCATTCTGATTTTGAATTTGTAAGATTATGTTCATGTATGTTGTTACACATATGATAATAAATTATCTTTTGGGAACTAGCTTTATCTTCCTATTTATTTTTGTATATTATTTTAAATTTAGAATAATTTTTTTAACTTGTTTCATGTCTATGTGTCATTCTTACGTTTTGAATTATATAATAGAAAAAAAGATCTGCATGCATGCATTTTGTTTGCTTATTCGAATTAAGTTAAGAGTCATCTAGAATACAAATCCTCAGTCCTTTAGTTTATTATTATTTTTATTTTTATTTTTATTTTTTATTTTGTAATTTTCTCATACTCATAATGTTTTAGTAGTTTACTTGTAAGATTATAGGATATTCACATTGTTTTGATACTAGTTGCCTCAATTTGTTTTCAGATATTAATAATAGATTTATTTTTTTCTCTTAATTCAAATTATGGCCAAAGCACTCATGTTCCAAAATTTAATTCTTTTATTTTGAGGACGCTTAAAATAAATAATTAAATAAAATGATATTATTGGTTTTAGGGACGCCTAAAATTAATAATTCAGTTAATGAATACAAGTGCCCTGTATGTTGAGAATTTTTGACAAGTTTCAAGATATTTTGAATTATCTGTTTAATATTTAATATATTGCACGCTATTTAACGACCATCTATTAGTCAACCAAATAGGCCTTAGAAACCATAAAAATCTTTTTAATTTTGATTTATCTTATTTTTTTTCTAGTATCAAGAATTATTAACAAAGACCAATAACTTATCCTAATGTGCCTAAGTGATTGATTGTTTTTTTTTCTTCTTGTTGTACATTTGGATAATTGATTTCTTTAATGATTTTAATCGTATGTATCTAATAAAATGTTGAAGTGTTAAATTTTAACAAGTTCAATGAGACATGGATGGTTACGTTATTTCTTATAATATATGTATATGCACATTAATTAATATCTCATTTTGCATTTTGCATGAGAATACTACTTTACATTTGTTCTATATGGTTGTTTCATGTCAGACACTTGTGCATCTAACCCATATAGTTTGCACGTGACATTTTTGTGGCACAAAAAAAAATCTATGTTTTATTCTTGATTTTATTTAATTTCTTTAAAACAACTTATGCATGGTAATACAATCTTAGTTGGCAAATTACTACTAAAGAATTTCAATATCTGGGAAATAATTTGAAGAATCAAGATGTTTGTTTGTTCGATGTATTGGAATATCATTAGATCCTTAATTTCGAGGAAGCAATTTATATAAGTGAGAGATAATGTTATGTCTCGAAATTTTTATTTATTTTACTTTAAGTGTTTTTGAATTACATAGACATATTGATGATTTTAAGTTGACTTAAATATCATTTTATATTTTATTTACAAGTATGATAATTAAATTTATTTCAATTTTGATATACATTCTACATATATTTTGTTATGGTTGGGTCAACTAATTCGTATACATGGTTGGTGAACATCTTTGAGCTCATGTGTTGTTAATCTTAATAATTTAGGAAAAATAAAATAAAGTTTTTTTTTAAATATGTATATATTGTCCTTAGTGGACCCTAGAATTAGGAGTTTTATGGTGTATTTAGTCACACTTGGAGAAAATCGAGAGAGGAAAAGAAAACCAAGCAATGCGAGGGGAGAGAAGAGGAAAAAAAAACAAGAATAAATGTTCCATAATTTTAGTAGGTACAAGAAAAGTTAGATTTTGTAATTATATGTTATGCTTAATCAATACTCTTAATTATTTTCTGGCCTATTGCCTGTCAGTTTTTTTTATGCATGCATGTTAAGTTAATGACTTTGTCTCTTACGGTAAGTCAAGACATATTGATGCAAAGTATCATAAGAATATCTATATCATTGACGTATGTAATGTATCTTGATTAATTTGAATCACATAAAACTAGATAATTGCTAATTTAATTAAACAGATACATTTGTTTCATGAGTTATTTTGTAAAATTATTGGAACTGTCACTATATGTCTGATTTTTAATAGTGAAAATGTTAATTTAATTAATTTTTAAATTGTTAATAGTTAGTGTGAAGATAGACTTAAATTTAGGTATTAGAGTACCCAAATAATAATGAATTTATACTTACTTTTACCGGTCAAAAAGTGAGTATTAGCAAATAAACTACATTCCTGACTTTTATGAATGCATTGTTCTTGTATTGAAAATTACCTAGACTAGAACTCAAGTTATTTTTTTACTGACAAATAAATTTAACAAGTTGTAATTATCTAAACATTATTCCTAATTGTCTATTTATTTACATGCATGCTAGATATTATGGCCTCATCAGAGTAAATAAATATTTAATTGTAATTTTTTTTCCTTTTTTTTTTTCAAAATTGTATATAATTTTTGTTGATTTAATTGTGCTAATTATATTGACATCATTAATCATATTAAAAGAATATATAAATTCCATATTTTAATGTGATATGCAATGATTAGTGTGGAGTGGTACTCAGAAGCAAAAGTATGTGTTCATGACATTTATAAAAAAATGTGACTACTAAATAAGCAAATTTATGTGAGTATATTTTTTTTAGCTATTTGTATATTAATTATGGTGTTCAATTTCGATGCGCGCATATCAACATGTGTTTCTTCATTAATAGTAGTAAATGATTAAATTATTTGTTCATTTATCTTCATGACATGACTCATAGAAAATTGTTTATGCCAACCATACAATAGTAATCTTGCATGCAAGAAACAGATATATATCGAGAGAAAAAAAAAAGAGGGAGTTGTTATGATACATTGATACATGTTGGTGCTAAGTAGAGGGAGCTAGCGAAATTGCTTATAGATTAGAATCACCACATAAGTTATCTCAGATACCTATATATTTTGTATTTTAGTTGTAAGGGTTTTTAATTGTCATCCTTATTTTTATTTGTTTGACATTTTTTTTCGGTATTCGTTATATAAGCTTATAAGTTATTTTGTGAGCGAAGTCATCTTAGTTTGGAAGGAACAAGCAACTACGAAAGAAAATATTTTATTTATTTGTTATTTTTTTTTCCAAAGTTTTGTGGAATAAATAGTAAGTTAGAGGCTAGTTAGCAATTCGAGGAATCTATCCATGAGAGGTAACCGCCGTATTTGAATTAGGTACGAATTTTAATTTTGTTTGATTCCGAGGACGGAATCCTTTTAAGGGGGTATATATGTAATATATGTGATTTTTATAATAATAATAATAATAATAATAGTAATAATAATAATAATATGATCTGAATTGGGATCCAGAATAAGAATATGTGATTAAATATATTAATTAACTAGAAAAAAAAGGACTGATGTTTCTTTTAGTTAATTATTATTAAAAAAAAAACTTACGATACTTAGTGCACTCTATATATTAAACATAAGTCTAATAAACCCTAGATCAATGATAGACTGCGCAGCGAGAGGGACAAACAAAAACAGAGTTAGAAAACGGAGTCGTTAATTTAATTTGTTACAAGGCTTTAATTTTCAAGCACTCGGTTATTAAAGGTAATCATATGTTCTTGTATCTTTCATCAGTTAATATCGATTGCTTTATTAGTTAATATGATTGATGGAGTCTCAAGTCCATGATACATCCATACATGTTATTAATCGGTCACTTAAATTTTAGGTTAGTAAAGTGTGGTTCATGGTTCATACATATTAGTCCATTCATCGAAGATTATGTGCAACCTAGTAATACATGAATGAAACTTATGTTATTATTTTATTAATTTAAGTAGTTAATGTCGTGTGAGTGTGTTCTGGTAGATGGACCAAACCAATAGCTCTAGCTCTCTAATATTAAGTTAAACTAAGTTCTAATGTTATCATATTATGCACACGTATCATATCATATATTTTTATTGTTTTATGTTGTGTTCATTTGATTATGTTAAACTGGATTTTATGGTCTAAGAAGAAGACATAGTGCATATTCATGTATTATAAATTATAATCGAGAGTATTATTTTCATACGGTATCATTATATATAATATTAATTAGTTATCATTATTTATAAATTCATGAGATGAATTTTTTTTATATAAGTTTGATTATTAAATTTGGATGCATATACACACGTATAATATTTGGATTTTAAGTTTGATTTTAATTAAAATTTGTGTGGCTTTAGTCTTCTAGCATCATTATTTATGTTAGTATTTTAATTATATTAGTGGCCATATGCGTTAATTAATGTAGAAAACAAAGTCATGGGTGGATAACTGGTTTTCAGGGCTAGTGTTTGAGTTGTATAATATTGATATTAAACCAAAGCTAAGTGATTATGCCTTCCGGTTGGTGGTTGATAAATAAATAAATTGAACATTATTAAAAGAGTGTATGTTAATGATAAATTATATTTTTGTAATTTAGATCGGAGGTCGAGAGTTAAGCGGATTGTTTGCGAATTTCATTAGTATCCTTAGTTGCTATTTTCGAGGTACGGATTCTCTCTCCTTTTTATTCAGCGCCACTCATGTTAGAACTAGATATATTTATTTCGATAAGTTCTCAAATCAGTTTTACTCTTATCCATTTTGACTATTTTAACTCTTTAAGATTATTTTAAAAAGAATAAGTGTTTTGAAATATTTAAAAATCTTTTTCTACAGTTTTCAAAATTTAAATATATTAAGTATCTGTTTAGAATATTTGAATACCTCTCAGTTTTGTTCCGAAACATTTATGTATTTGTGTCAGTTCTGTTGCGAAATACCTTAACATCTGTATTAGTGATTTTTAGAAATTGTGAATATTAATTAACTGCTTTGAGTATTTGTCTCTCTAGAATAAATATATATATATATATATATATTTAGCTTCTGCGAAAGATGTTGTTTGAACCCTTAGTGATATAAGGTATACCGAGTTAACCAGCTGTAGGGGTACTACATCCATGTCATTGCGGCACTAGTGACATGACACTTCCATGGCAGTGTGATTAGTCATGGCGTATCCTTCTGATAGCTCAGGAGGCGAGATTTTGCGCATTTGATATTTGTTTCAGGATACGTGGGTGCACCCAGAGATTGATTTGATTTGTGATTTGATTTGACGGTGACGTTGTATATGTTGTACACGTTAGCCGGTTTGTTGCACACATTAGGTACCCTATGATGTGTGTATTTGTATTTGTATTTGTTCTGATCTCGGTATGAAATATCTTACCTCTTTTGTTGCTTCAGCCATACTTATTTTTAAAATAATTATTTTATTATAAATTGTCAATTATGTAATATAGGTTTCCTGTTTTATAATTGTATTCCAAATCCGTACTGGGCATTTGGCTCATGCCGTATTCTTTTTCTGGCAGGTACTTAGGGGGATTTGGGCTGTGTGATGGAGAGCTACCCTACAATCATGTTTCTTAGAAATTTTGCAATTATAGAATTATTTAGAATGTTTAATTATTATTACAGGTTTATAGTGTAATAAGTAGCCCCTCATTTAATTATAATTGGGGGTGTTACAAAGATGGTATCAGAGCTGTAGGTTCTTTCTTGTAGAAAACCTATTTAGGTTGACCTGTGAGATTGGGTAGGTGTTAGGATGGGTATTCTGCTTTAGAATTTCATGTAGTCATTTTATTTGACACCTATTATGCTTTTATGACATTGTTCTTTAAACTACTTTGGCGCGCTGATCCCTTTCCTGTGAACTTCATTTGAACATGAATATGATATTGTAGATCATTCGACCCAGTCTGTATTTTGGTTCTTGTGAACTTCATATGTTCAGAATTTTGGATTTCTATCTTCGTGATCAAAATCTTTTTGTGTGTCTTTGTACTCTTAACGAAAATTATGTTATATGTTTGTTTAGTATCGAGAGTGCTTAAAAATTCGTGGAACTATATAGCATAAGACGACTTGATTTCGATAGTGGTGCATTCCCTCGATTGGCATTATGATAGGCATGAATTAGTTAGGTTAACATTGTGCAAGAGTTAAGTTAATATTCTGATGATTTAATCGACAAGAAAAGTGAATGATCTTTAAAGATGCGAATATATAAGAATATATTTAATAAGATCAACAACTTATAAGAGTCTTGAAACTTTTGTTAGCTTCAGAATACAGGGAAGTTTTAGATAAAGATTGTGTTAACTTTAGATTTTACGCAAGGATAAGATGGCATAAGCTTATAATGTAATTTTGTAGACCGTCTCTAGGCTTGACCTGTGAGTTGTGGGTTGACTTCGTATGAATAGTTTTAAGCATTCTGATTTTGAATTTGTAAGATTATGTTCATGTATGTTGTTACACATATGATAATAAATTATCTTTTGGGAACTAGCTTTATCTTCCTATTTATTTTTGTATATTATTTTAAATTTAGAATAATTTTTTTAACTTGTTTCATGTCTATGTGTCATTCTTACGTTTTGAATTATATAATAGAAAAAAAGATCTGCATGCATGCATTTTGTTTGCTTATTCGAATTAAGTTAAGAGTCATCTAGAATACAAATCCTCAGTCCTTTAGTTTATTATTATTTTTATTTTTATTTTTATTTTTTATTTTGTAATTTTCTCATACTCATAATGTTTTAGTAGTTTACTTGTAAGATTATAGGATATTCACATTGTTTTGATACTAGTTGCCTCAATTTGTTTTCAGATATTAATAATAGATTTATTTTTTTCTCTTAATTCAAATTATGGCCAAAGCACTCATGTTCCAAAATTTAATTCTTTTATTTTGAGGACGCTTAAAATAAATAATTAAATAAAATGATATTATTGGTTTTAGGGACGCCTAAAATTAATAATTCAGTTAATGAATACAAGTGCCCTGTATGTTGAGAATTTTTGACAAGTTTCAAGATATTTTGAATTATCTGTTTAATATTTAATATATTGCACGCTATTTAACGACCATCTATTAGTCAACCAAATAGGCCTTAGAAACCATAAAAATCTTTTTAATTTTGATTTATCTTATTTTTTTTCTAGTATCAAGAATTATTAACAAAGACCAATAACTTATCCTAATGTGCCTAAGTGATTGATTGTTTTTTTTTCTTCTTGTTGTACATTTGGATAATTGATTTCTTTAATGATTTTAATCGTATGTATCTAATAAAATGTTGAAGTGTTAAATTTTAACAAGTTCAATGAGACATGGATGGTTACGTTATTTCTTATAATATATGTATATGCACATTAATTAATATCTCATTTTGCATTTTGCATGAGAATACTACTTTACATTTGTTCTATATGGTTGTTTCATGTCAGACACTTGTGCATCTAACCCATATAGTTTGCACGTGACATTTTTGTGGCACAAAAAAAAATCTATGTTTTATTCTTGATTTTATTTAATTTCTTTAAAACAACTTATGCATGGTAATACAATCTTAGTTGGCAAATTACTACTAAAGAATTTCAATATCTGGGAAATAATTTGAAGAATCAAGATGTTTGTTTGTTCGATGTATTGGAATATCATTAGATCCTTAATTTCGAGGAAGCAATTTATATAAGTGAGAGATAATGTTATGTCTCGAAATTTTTATTTATTTTACTTTAAGTGTTTTTGAATTACATAGACATATTGATGATTTTAAGTTGACTTAAATATCATTTTATATTTTATTTACAAGTATGATAATTAAATTTATTTCAATTTTGATATACATTCTACATATATTTTGTTATGGTTGGGTCAACTAATTCGTATACATGGTTGGTGAACATCTTTGAGCTCATGTGTTGTTAATCTTAATAATTTAGGAAAAATAAAATAAAGTTTTTTTTTAAATATGTATATATTGTCCTTAGTGGACCCTAGAATTAGGAGTTTTATGGTGTATTTAGTCACACTTGGAGAAAATCGAGAGAGGAAAAGAAAACCAAGCAATGCGAGGGGAGAGAAGAGGAAAAAAAAACAAGAATAAATGTTCCATAATTTTAGTAGGTACAAGAAAAGTTAGATTTTGTAATTATATGTTATGCTTAATCAATACTCTTAATTATTTTCTGGCCTATTGCCTGTCAGTTTTTTTTATGCATGCATGTTAAGTTAATGACTTTGTCTCTTACGGTAAGTCAAGACATATTGATGCAAAGTATCATAAGAATATCTATATCATTGACGTATGTAATGTATCTTGATTAATTTGAATCACATAAAACTAGATAATTGCTAATTTAATTAAACAGATACATTTGTTTCATGAGTTATTTTGTAAAATTATTGGAACTGTCACTATATGTCTGATTTTTAATAGTGAAAATGTTAATTTAATTAATTTTTAAATTGTTAATAGTTAGTGTGAAGATAGACTTAAATTTAGGTATTAGAGTACCCAAATAATAATGAATTTATACTTACTTTTACCGGTCAAAAAGTGAGTATTAGCAAATAAACTACATTCCTGACTTTTATGAATGCATTGTTCTTGTATTGAAAATTACCTAGACTAGAACTCAAGTTATTTTTTTACTGACAAATAAATTTAACAAGTTGTAATTATCTAAACATTATTCCTAATTGTCTATTTATTTACATGCATGCTAGATATTATGGCCTCATCAGAGTAAATAAATATTTAATTGTAATTTTTTTTCCTTTTTTTTTTCAAAATTGTATATAATTTTTGTTGATTTAATTGTGCTAATTATATTGACATCATTAATCATATTAAAAGAATATATAAATTCCATATTTTAATGTGATATGCAATGATTAGTGTGGAGTGGTACTCAGAAGCAAAAGTATGTGTTCATGACATTTATAAAAAAATGTGACTACTAAATAAGCAAATTTATGTGAGTATATTTTTTTTAGCTATTTGTATATTAATTATGGTGTTCAATTTCGATGCGCGCATATCAACATGCGTTTCTTCATTAATAGTAGTAAATGATTAAATTATTTGTTCATTTATCTTCATGACATGACTCATAGAAAATTGTTTATGCCAACCATACAATAGTAATCTTGCATGCAAGAAACAGATATATATCGAGAGAAAAAAAAAGAGGGAGTTGTTATGATACATTGATACATGTTGGTGCTAAGTAGAGGGAGCTAGCGAAATTGCTTATAGATTAGAATCACCACATAAGTTATCTCAGATACCTATATATTTTGTATTTTAGTTGTAAGGGTTTTTAATTGTCATCCTTATTTTTATTTGTTTGACATTTTTTTTCGGTATTCGTTATATAAGCTTATAAGTTATTTTGTGAGCGAAGTCATCTTAGTTTGGAAGGAACGAGCAACTACGAAAGAAATTATTTTATTTATTTGTTAATTTTTTTTCCAAAGTTTTGTGGAATAAATAGTAAGTTAGAGGCTAGTTAGCAATTCGAGGAATCTATCCATGAGAGGTAACCGCCGTATTTGAATTAGGTACGAATTTTAATTTTGTTTGATTCCGAGGACGGAATCCTTTTAAGGGGGTATATATGTAATATATGTGATTTTTATAATAATAATAATAATAATAGTAATAATAATAATAATAATATGATCTGAATTGGGATCCAGAATAAGAATATGTGATTAAATATATTAATTAACTAGAAAAAAAAGGACTGATGTTTCTTTTAGTTAATTATTATTAAAAAAAAAACTTACGATACTTAGTGCACTCTATATATTAAACATAAGTCTAATAAACCCTAGATCAATGATAGACTGCGCAGCGAGAGGGACAAACAAAAACAGAGTTAGAAAACGGAGTCGTTAATTTAATTTGTTACAAGGCTTTAATTTTCAAGCACTCGGTTATTAAAGGTAATCATATGTTCTTGTATCTTTCATCAGTTAATATCGATTGCTTTATTAGTTAATATGATTGCTGGAGTCTCAAGTCCATGATACATCCATACATGTTATTAATCGGTCACTTAAATTTTAGGTTAGTAAAGTGTGGTTTATGGTTCATACATATTAGTCCATTCATCGAAGATTATGTGCAACCTAGTAATACATGAATGAAACTTATGTTATTATTTTATTAATTTAAGTAGTTAATGTCGTGTGAGTGTGTTCTGGTAGATGGACCAAACCAATAGCTCTAGCTCTCTAATATTAAGTTAAACTAAGTTCTAATGTTATCATATTATGCACACGTATCATATCATATATTTTTATTGTTTTATGTTGTGTTCATTTGATTATGTTAAACTGGATTTTATGGTCTAAGAAGAAGACATAGTGCATATTCATGTATTATAAATTATAATCGAGAGTATTATTTTCATACGGTATCATTATATATAATATTAATTAGTTATCATTATTTATAAATTCATGAGATGAATTTTTTTTATATAAGTTTGATTATTAAATTTGGATGCATATACACACGTATAATATTTGGATTTTAAGTTTGATTTTAATTAAAATTTGTGTGGCTTTAGTCTTCTGGCATCATTATTTATGTTAGTATTTTAATTATATTAGTGGCCATATGCGTTAATTAATGTAGAAAACAAAGTCATGGGTGGATAACTGGTTTTCAGGGCTAGTGTTTGAGTTGTATAATATTGATATTAAACCAAAGCTAAGTGATTATGCCTTCCGGTTGGTGGTTGATAAATAAATAAATTGAACATTATTAAAAGAGTGTATGTTAATGATAAATTATATTTTTGTAATTTAGATCGAAGGTCGAGTGTTAAGCGGATTGTTTGCGAATTTCATTAGTATCCTTAGTTGCTATTTTCGAGGTACAGATTCTCTCTCCTTTTTATTCAGCGCCACTCATGTTAGAACTAGATATATTTATTTCGATAAGTTCTCAAATCAGTTTTACTCTTATCCATTTTGACTATTTTAACTCTTTAAGATTATTTTAAAAAGAATAAGTGTTTTGAAATATTTAAAAATCTTTTTCTACAGTTTTCAAAATTTAATTATATTAAGTATCTGTTTAGAATATTTGAATACCTCTCAGTTTTGTTCCGAAACATTTATGTATTTGTGTCAGTTCTGTTGCGAAATACCTTAACATCTGTATCAGTGATTTTCAGAAATTGTGAATATTAATTAACTGCTTTGAGTATTTGTCTCTCTAGAATAAATATATATATATATATATATTTAGCTTCTGCGAAAGATGTTGTTTGAACCCTTAGTGATATAAGGTATACCGAGTTAACCAGCTGTAGGGGTACTACAGACATGTCATTGCGGCACCAGTGACATGACACTTCCTTGGCAGTGTGATTAGTCATGGCGTATCCTTCTGATAGCTCAGTAGGCGAGCTTTTGCGCATTTGATATTTGTTTCAGGATACGTGGGTGCACCTAGATATTGATTTGATTTGTGATTGGATTTGACGGTGACGTTGTATATGTTGTACACGTTAGCCGGTTTGTTGCACACATTAGGTACCCTATGATGTGTGTATTTGTATTTGTATCTGTTCTGATCTCGGTATGAAATATCTTACCCCTTTTGTTGCTTCAGCCATACTTATTTTTAAAATAATTGTTTTATTATAAAATGTCAATTATGTAATATATGTTTCCTGTTTTATAATTGTATTCCAAATCCGTACTGGGCATTTGGCTCATGCCGTATTCTTTTTCTGGCAGGTACTTAGGGGGATTTGGGCTGTGTGATGGAGAGCTACCCTATAATCATGTTTCTTAGAAATTTTGCAATTATAGAATTATTTAGAATGTTTAATTATTATTTTAGATAATTTAGTGCTCTGTATACAAGTTTATGGTTTATGGTGTAATAAGTAACCCCTCATTTAATTAATTGGGGGTGTTACAGTCAAATATAGTATTATAATTTATTTTCTTTAATATATACTATCCATTATATCCTATATATAATTAACAAAACTAAAATCAAGATATATTAAAATTTAAATAATAAAATATTTAAAAGTAACCCATGCTAAAAAAAAGTTTCGCGGGTCGGTCGTTCTTTAATTTATATTTGTGTGGTTGGACTTGGTACCAATGAGCCTGCTAATGAAATTAAATCTACAAGCTATCGAATTTTACTTACGCTACTCCCTGTGGCACATTGGGTGGGCAAATAAGGCCAACAAACCGCCTTTGGATATATTTATTGGACCATGGTGTAGCAAAAAAGCATATCAAATATGATAGTAAACATAAACATATAATTTATTTGCTAATATAAACATATAAAATCTAAATTTTCAAAACAATATTGGGATGTTTTTTGACTTTATAAACTCAACTTTGTAATTTGATGAACTATCATTATGTATGTAGTTAGCAAGTCCCGATTGACCCATTTACCTATATAGATAGGATAGAACTCAACTGTCCTATATTCCTTCCAACCTAAACAACTATGCACAAAGAAACTATCTAGAAGAAAGAATTTCAAGAAATAAAAGAAATATCAATGCTTGATTGCCTTCCACTCTACTCCATTCATATAAAACCACTCTTAGCCTCATTCTTGAAAGAAAGCAAAATATAAACAACACTCATTCACTAGACTCCTGTTGTCAAAACATTCAAAATGGAAGAATCCCCATCTCTTCCAATGGTGAAAACATGCATAATTCTGAGAAAATCAATACACACTTTTCTTTCACATTACCAATATTTCACAAACATAGCTCTTCTCCTCATCCCCTTTTCAGCTTCACTTCTCTTATCACAACCACTTGTACCTTATGCATCTATATTACCTTTAATTCATAACAGACTGCAGGCTCTATTTTATGCTGCAGGCTTTCCTCCATCATCAGAATTGTTCACAATTCTCAGCCTCAAACTCTCTCAAACCATTACTTCTTCGATTCTTCTTCTCCCCTTTACCCTTTCTTTCCTCCTTATCGCGAAAGTGTTTATAATCCATGCTCTCAATCATCACCATAAACAATCTTCAAAACTCAAGTTCTGTTCTTTTATTTCCCTTTACACCTCCCTTCTCAACACTCAAATATGCAACTCATTAGTTATTATCTCCGCGAATGCAACTTGTTTCTCAATCCTGTTTATTGCCTTCAACTGTCTTCAAGGGTCTGATCTACTATCATCTCCCACATCAAATCTTTTTGTGACAGCTACTGCAGCTGTTTTTTATTCCATAACACTTGCTAATACTCTCATTATATGTAATCTAGCATTAGTTTTATCAGGCATGCAAAAAACTGGAGGGTACATGTCAATTCTAAAAGCATGTGTATTAATCAGAGGAAGAAACTCAACAGCTTTATCGTTAGCTCTGCCTCTAAACATGGCTTTGGCAGCGATTGAGGCTTTGTTTCAATACCGAGTTGTCGGAGCTTATTATAACACTCCAACTCCTACTTGTTCAATGGCTTTAGAGTGGATGTTCATAGCTTATCTATACTGCATCTTCATTGTTCTTGATACAATAGTAAGTTGTGTGTTCTACAAAAGCTGTAAAACAGCCCTTGACGTTGGATGTCAGCAAGGGAGGGACTCGTATCGGATTGAAATTTCAGAATTTGAAGAACAATGCACTTCTTTCATTAATGTAAAGACCTGAACATGGGCTTACAATTTTTTCATTTTCTGTGATTATATTTTATACTAGGCGATTTTAGAATCATTCATTTCAGTTGGAGAGGTGAAAAATGAATTGCTACCAATAAAAATAGACGAGTCAAATACTTGTATGAGGGTAAAGCTGGACATGGACAAAGAAAAGGGACTGTACAAGCAATTTAACCAGACAGTCCTCCATGAGACCTTGACTGTAGAATTTGAGAATTTTATACATTGTAAAGAATATCAAGATGTTATTGTATTCAGTTCCAAAGTTTGTAGGGAAAGTGTAATGCAAAGACTGACCAGGTACATTTAGTGATGGTACTGAAATTTCTTCTGCAAACCTTGAACAATTTTAGTATATTGACTTCAAACAAAATCTAAGGACATGCATTTTCTTAGAAGAGATGCAAAATACAAATGTACATTATAGGCCTATCCTAACCTTTTTAGTAAAATTAATTAAAGATAATTGACTGACTATTAAATGCTCTTTGTAAATGAATTTATTCTTAATACATTACTAAATATCTGGTCCAAGTAGAAGCTGGCTGTCTTTCGTCCGACTTATCGATGATCCTGCTCAGATAATGGGGGCTCTCAGTTTTTCAGGTGCTCAGGTGCCAGAAGGAGCTTGACAAATCTTAGCACATTGTTCACATGAGCTGTAGAAATATGATCTACTATATGCATAGAAACAGAGTAATTTGTATTCAAACACCTAAAGACTTGTAAAGAAACTGATCACACTGGACAAGGCAGCAGAGTTGAAATGGGATAACATAAGCTTTGCTGCCACGCTGGTAGTGCCATATAGACTTTGCTAGTGTTGCAGATTTATAAACAGCTTACTATGTTATCATTCATTAAACTGCTCAATTAGCAATTCACCTCATTATGTTGTGCAGATAATTAATTTTGCTCTGCAATTTATATTTGGGATAATTAATTCAAACGTCCCTGAAATATAGGCCATTTATTGTATAGGTCCTGAACTATTTTGTCTAGGTCCCTGAATAAATGACCTATAATTCATGAACCTAGATAATAAATGACCTATAATTCAGGGACCGTTTGAATTAATTATCACTTTATAGCTTTCTTTAATATGTTAATAATAACAAAAAGATTTGTTCACATCACATATGAATACTACTTTAGTTACCAAACTTAAAAATGACAATAAAAACTGAAAAGTCTTTTTTTAAAGCTAATTCTGGGTTTGAAACATCAAGTCAACTAGGTATTTTCTAACACAGATACCCCATATAACTCTTACACAGCATGGAATCATTGGGATTTTAGTCTTTTATCTGTTTATCCCAATTATATGTGTGCAAGAATGCCACATGCAGTGTTGTGCATAGCTGCCATAACTTTATAGGATACTAGCTGGATCAATTATCCCTAGCTTACCCCAAAACAAACCCCTAGTTGCCACTAATATATAAGGTGCCTATTTATTCCCTATTTTTTTTATTTATCAAAAATCAATGGATGACTATTTATATATATATATATATATATATATATATTGAAGTGAGATGAATATATTACCAGGCTAATATTTCATTCATACATAAGCTGCAATGTCTCAGCAGCAAAATCTGATTTTGAATAATACAGATCCAAAATGAACAATAAAATGTTTCAATTATAACAAGTTGCAAGGTAAGGCAAAAATGTTGAAAACAAAATAAAATTTGCTTTCCATTAATCAATCTAAATATTTTCGAACAAAGCTACATGGAAAATAAATTGTTCTGTTACACATATACACTAGAATCTATCGATCTAATTTCCTGTACTAATCCTAAATCTTCACTACATATATATATACAACAATACTGCTGCTGGGTTGCTAACCATATGTATTGGTTGTGTTGGTTATGTGAGACCTAGCTACAGGTAATCTTCAGACCAGGTATTCTACAATCAAAATACAGGGTGAAAGTATGTACATGGTTAATGTTACAGCATGGCCTTGTAATTTGCCATTCAAATAGCATTCCATTTCAACAAATCCAAAGAATATGAAATACCCGATAAACTTAATCATATATTCCAGGCTTGAATTTCAAAATTCTCATTCGGAATCTTGTAAGACTCATCAGACTGGATTTCTTGAATAAATTTGTGTAAAACCCAATCTCAGACAGCATCAAACACCCCCTGCTTAAACGAACCAGATAGAGGATTTGCATCTGCAAGTTCGAACTACTGGCTTCTGCGATTCATTTCTCGATTAGCCATGTTATGTGGACACCAGTGGGGGAGGCTTTTGGTTTGTCAATGGAAATATCTAGTTCTTCTCCATAAACCACATTTGGATATCATATGAAGTATCAAAACCCATGTATGGCACATTAACTAGCTATTCACACGTCTCTCCTTTGCCTTCTCCTGTGCAACCGCCTTCTGTTTTCTCTTTTTCTCTAGCTCATCCTGTTTACGATTCTCATCATGAGCTTTCTTGAACATTCTCACAAAGTTTAACAGCGTTGTAGTAACTGCATGACAAATTATTTAGGTCATGAAGCACAGTTAGCTCTTGACTTTCTTGCATACAACATGGACTACATAGAAACCAGCAAGAGCAAGCTTCGAAGGATACCAAGATCTGAAAGTACTAGAGTTGAAAAGAAGATGAGTTACCAACATTTTGTTATTAAAAAAGTAAGATTAAAAAATGTGCCATCAAAGTATGTCTGTTTGTACAAATAAACAATTGCAGGTACACTTGAGGTTTGGTATTTGTATGGTTCAACACTTTTTATATGTTCTTCTGAATATACCCTGCACCCAATGAGCACAAATATAACTAAACATTAACTCCGTTCACTGAAAAAGGACACCTACCGGTTAATTATTACCAACGGCACTAGTACTTTGTTCTTCTTTTCATTCTTCAAATTAGACAGTCACAGACTCACTTATTCATATGTGTACACAGGCATTTACCTTCTTATACACAGGCATTTATCTTCTTATCCCCTTCATCTTTTCATTTTATTTATTTATATATACACGGGCAGATAAGCAAATTACAAATTAACAAGAAACTTGGATTTTCAAAACCAATATTTTACAGAAAAAAAGGAACCTAAGATGTATCTTAGGTATCATTCCTGAGATTTAAAAACAAAACTATGTAGTTTTGGGATTTAATCCCTTTTCAGTATTACTAACTTACTCTCTCTCTCTACTCCACGGTACTTAAATATGATATATGTATAAAGTGTATATATGACACCCTTCTCTTAAACAAACAAACCCTATAACTAAATAGTGTACCCATTCTTTCTTCCTGTTCACATGAAGCAATCCTTATGCACTAAAGGCAAATGGAACATGGAAAGTTCAATCTATTGAAGAGATCAAACCAAGGATGCATAATCAATGTTAAATTGTACAGACTACTCAACACCAACTGTTAGAAATTGCTCTGGTTTTCAAATTTTTTATTTAGTTAAATAATTGGTCAATGAAGACCAAGATTTTAGGATTAGTTTTGAATATTTTTAAATTGTTTTAGGTTTTTTCAGGGATAAGATTTTTTAATTAGGTTCTGGATTATATAAAATACACACACCTATAAACAAATAACTGGTATCCGAGCTCTCTAGTGAAGGGACCTGTGAAATATCAGGAGTAATCACGACCCAAAAGTCATGATTAAAATCATGTGCAAAAATTACAACAGGCCATGGCTGAGAAGTCATACACAAAAACCACAACCATAACCAAATCACAACCAAAACCACAACATGCCATGACCCAAAAGTCATACACAAGAATTCTAGCCAAAAATCATAACACAAATCAGATTCATTAAGAACGAATGGAGACAACTACCATCAATGAGGAGTACATGGAAACACGAAAAGAAGATGATAAAGATGTTCGAATAGCATGAGAAGGCAAAAAACAAAAGGCTACTATTCAAGAACACGAAGATTGGATTTTTGTTTTAATGTAATTTAAAATTCTAAAATAAGGAGGAGAGTTAGAAATTACTTTGGTTTTTACATTTTATATTAGTTAAATATAATTAAAAGTTAGGGACAAGATTAGTTTGTCAGTTTTATGATTAGTTTGATTTAGTTTTGAATATTTTTGAAATGTTCTAGTTTTCTTCAGAGACAAGATTTTTTTGTTAGGTTTTGGCTTATATAAAGCACACACACCTATAACCAAACAACTTTTAATCAAGAAAGAGGACAGTGGGTTCTGCAATAGAACACTAGATTCTACAACATTATGTTCTGCCAGCAGAATTATGTTTTACAGTACATGTATCATCAAAAGCCTATATTTTAATCAAGTAAACTATTGTGTTGTACAACAAAATCTGGTGCGTTACTGAATCACATAAAAATTTATGTTAATGTTTTTTTACAGAGGAATATGTGACCATCAAAGTTTTGCAATCAAGTAGCTAGTGCAAGTAGGATTATCTTTCAATTTATGCAATTTATGCAAATGACTAAACTAGGCAAATGCTCAAATAGAAACCACCATTAGCCTAGAAACTAGAAAATACTATTTCCACCCCTATTTTATACATCCACATCCCTATATGATATCACTATAACATCACCCACCCCATATATGACATCACCCACCCCCTATGACATCACCATAACATCATCATGACATCACCTACACGGGCCCCACCCCTTATTTAGTGATCAGTAGTATGTAATTTAGTGATCGACTGTAATTTACAAATTAGTAATGTGTAATTTAGTGATCGCCAGAAAATCCTCCGTACCCTCCCGGACCCCACATTTAGTGATCAGTAGTATGTAATTTAGTGATCAACTGTAATTTAGTGATTATTAATATGTAATTTAGTGATCACCAAAAAAGTGTAAGTATATAAATTGTTTTTTATATTTAGTGATTGTTAGTATATAATTTAGTGATTGTGACAGCTTTCTAGTTTATAGGCTAAGGGTGGTTTCTATTGGAGTAGCACCCAACTATATATATATATATATATATATATATATATATATATATATATATATATATATATATATATATATATATATATAGGCCATTGCTCCATGAAGAACACTCTTATATAAAGAACAATAAATAACACCATAGAATCTTACATAAATTGCATGTTGATTCTAATTTTCTCACCAAAAAAGGTTTATTATGAATAAAAATAGAATCTAACAAAAAATTAGAATCAAATAAAACATGATTACATGTAATTTCATTGTGATAAATATACAAGATTCTGTACTGGATTCTATACTGGATTATATGTAATGTTAATTTTTAAATTTAGATGAGATTCTACGTTAAATTCGATATGTTAGACTTAATTGTTCAATTTTATGATTCTAATTTTAAAAAATCAATTTTTATGAAAAATAAAGTGTTTATGATAGTGTTCTTTATTGTTCTTTATATAAGGTGTTCTTCCTAGAGTGCAACTCTATATATATAGGGAGGCATTCTAGGGAGAATTACTTATATGGAGTCCGGAAGAGAACCATTACACAAATACATATAATACATGTTTTTATTGCATTTTTTTATTAAATATCATCATAAATTACAATTAAAAAAAAATAAAATTACATAATTTGTTAAAACAAAAGTAATTAAAAATTAATCAAATAGTTTAAAGTGATTCTACAGTAGAATCAAATTCATTCAAAATGATTTTGCACTAAGAAAAAAATTAGAATTATTTATAAATTCTATAGTAGAATATATGGTTCTCTCCGGTTCTCTATATAAGATGGTTCTTCCCGGAACAATGACCTATATATATATATAGGCAAGTAATCAAATAGAAACCAAACTTAAAATAGAAACTAGAAACTAGAAACTATTTCAATCATTTAGATCAATCTAATCTAATGGCCCCCCTAAGGCACCACACACAACTAAAATACACCGTCCCATACACAATCCCACATAATTCCCTCCGTTTTTAATTTGATTTTTGCCGTCAATCGGTGAGCTTTTTTTAAAATCCGACTTCACTGTATTTTTCTCTATCTCCCAAAGATCAATTTGCATATATATATATATATATACATACATATATATATATATATAATAAGGAACCTAAGATGTATCATAGGTATGATTCCTAAGATGCTTAACAATATTATGTCGTTTTATATAAAATCTTAATCAGAATTTTCTCTTTTATTTTGTTTCTCTCTTCCCCGACTCTATCCATCGTTCCATCGCTCTCTGTTAACATACACATACACAAATTATACACATACATACACATACATTTAAAAAATCGTCATCAACACACCTTCTCTCTCTCCACATATAGTAGTTTAATCATTTGCCCACATATAGTAGTTTAATCATTTGCAAATCTAAAAGAGTATTACTTGCAGTAGCTACGTGATCACAAAGTTTCAATGTCAAGTATCCCTCTGTATTGTATAGCACAACCAGAAACACAATGTTCTGTTGAAGAACAAATAGTTCTTCTGCGGAATACAATGTCTTGCATAAGAAATATTTTTTTATTTTAAATTTGAATTTCGTGTGATTAAGTAGCATTGTGGATTCTACACTAAATTCCACAGTAGAACACAATATTTTGCTTTAAAATGTATGTTTCTGACTCTACTTATAATGTAGAACACTGTACAAAATACTATGTTCTCTGCAGAACTTAGTGCTCTTCTGACTCTCTTCTGACTCTCTTTGATTAAATTGATTGAAATGTTTACTATTATAATTTTCAATAAATCCTGTAGTATCCAAGGTTTTGTTGTAGAAGCCATCGTGAACTCTGTTGTGTTATGTGTATTATGTATACTAGCTTTATATCGGTGCAATGCACGAGCTAATTTATAAATATTAATATTAATTAATTTATTTTACTTTTTAAATACCATTATTTTTTTAAAAATATCGCTAATTATATTTTGAAGTAAGGATTGAATTTTTAAACTTTTAATAATACTTGATACTGATAATATGTAGTTTACAATTGTACATAAAATTGACAATTTGTGTTTTTGAAATATCATTTGTATTACATATTTTATTATACCATTTTTGTTGAAATTATTTGTAAATATTTTATATTTATTAATTTAGTATTTAATATCTTATATTGGCAAATAATTTTGTCACACACATAAAAACAAAGAAATTAAAGATTGTCTTATACATCCAATTTTCCTTCTTTTCTAATAGTTATAATTGAAATTGATAATGTGTATTTTATTAACATAAATTTATGTTTTAAATTTTTATAATTGAAATTTATGATATGTATTTTATTAGCATAAATTTAATGTTTTTAAATTTTTATTGTATCTTTTGCACGAAATTTTAATTTTCACATTTATAATATATTCTCATATTTTTTTTATCAAATTGTGATGGATCATGTTTAAGTTGATGAAGGACAGTATGTGTTTTAGCTAATGTGTGACAGTCACGACCACGCCATGACATACCATGCCATTTAAACTCTTTACTCAAATTATATATAAAGATATAATTTGTATGTATTGGTGTTTAGAAACAAAAAAAGTATGTGTGGGAGAGAGAGTGAAATAATAAAAAATTAGGTTAAAGAATCAAACGACGTAGTTCTATTTAGATATCTGATAAGATTCCTTATTCTCTCTCTCTCACACACACACACACACACATATATATATATATGTGCATGAATGTCAAGAATCTAACAAAATAAAAGAGCGATTGTATTGATACAAAATTAAACGACGTGGTCTTTTGTAAGTATCTTAGAAGGATATTGATACATCTTAGGTTCCCTATTCTCTATTCTATATTGATTGATACGGACACCACCTTCTCTATCCATCCAGGCTCATCAATTATGTTGAAAAGTCTAACCATACAACAAAAAAAAAATATATATATATATATGTGTGTGTGTGTGTGTGTGATCTTCTTAATTGATTGTTTTCAAAATGAAGCGGAGGGTGTATTTGGAAGAACAATATGAAAATGGTGGAACCATACGTTTTTCTTTAAGGATTTGTGTATACAAAGATGCATACTTTGATGGCCAATATAATAATAACCCAAAAAAAGAAGGCAAGTTTAATAGACGGAATGAGGGTAAACCATTGAAAAAAGAGGAGACAACTCGCATACCTGATTTTCTCTTTTGTGTGTGTGTATAAATTTAAATCATGTAGTTTATACTTCATATTACATGATACAGTCGACACCGTGATAGAAAAAAAATCAAGTTCATGTCTTTACATAATATTCAACATGCAACATCATTAAAGAACTAAAAATACAAACTAAGGAGTACCTAGGTTATATAATACTTTCATGAAACCTGTTTTGAAACCAGTAACGTAAAGAATATGTAAAGATTACAGATACCAACAGGAAATTCATGTTGAACATTCCATCTAAGTAACTAATTATATTCATTAAAAAACGTGTCTCTTTCTGCGTATGTCTCTAGACATGACAATGTAAACAGCTAAATCATCATAGATTGACCACACAAGAGGTCACCGAAAAAATAATTTATCCACCAAAATTACATGTATTGGCTTTACTTCATAGTTATGTATCCCAGATCTTTGCAGCTGAGTTCAGCAATTCTAGCTTTCAATTCTTATCAAATGACTTCCAACACAAAGAAGACAAAAAAATTCATCTTTATTTCCCAGTATAGAAACGTGGCTTATTACCCAATCCAAATTACTCAAAGAAGAAAATTATCATTTTCTGAAAAGAAATATTCAGAAATAAACCGAAATGTGTAACCACTATGATCTTTCATCGGATTAATTAGAAAACGTTAATTCTTTTTGCAATCAGAGTATCGGAAGTGTTAAAAATTGTCATGACTGAAACTTAAAGTATCATGGATTCTGTTGTCCTACTAAAGCTACATGCCTAATCTCAACTTATGTCCTTTTGCATCATGTATGATCGTAAACATTACAATTGATTTTGAGCGCAATGGCAAAGATGATTCACATGGACTAGCAGTGCTAATCCTTTATTGTCTGTTCTAACAGAGACATCATATTCATGGTCAACGAGTGAACGACTACGTGCATGCAATGCAACTTATGAATGTCATACCAAACAAGCCTATATATAGATAATCATGTACAAGTAACCCAAGAGAAATCTTTAGTGTTGCCAGACCTTTAAATTTATGTTAGTATACCAGACCTTCAGATATACTGTTATAAATAATTTAGATCCTTTTGTACATTCCAACAAAATTGTAGGAATTTACCTTGGCCATACCAATTCAGCCAAAAGAGATTTGAAATCTTTCAGCATGTGGCCAGAACAATAGTAACTACAGTTCAATCTAGTATGAAGCGACATATCGATTACAATAGATTACCTTGTTCAAACGGGCACCGGACGGGATCCTCATTAAAATACAGTGCCAATGCATCTGCATTGCTACCCTGTTTCACAAACAAAATTACGAAAGTTCAGAACACGAGGTCATTAATCTGTATAATTATGAGACATCTTAGCAAAGCACATTACCGCCACAGTATACAAATTCTGGACAGAAGCGACTTCTTTTGCAGAAACTTCAACAAACTCCTTCAATGTCTATAGATGACAAAGAGTCTCTAGTATCAGGGCAGCTTATATCGTAAAATTGGAGCACATTTGTAGTACAAAAATCATCAAAGATTATAATTTATAATTAGGTTTAGATTAGAGGTAACTGTCAATTACTTATGCATAGATAATTAATAAAAGAGTTCAAATCATACAATGCCTCGGAGTTCTTCACTTGCTTAGTAGGAGACTAGGAGTATATGACATTTGACTGTTGTAGTTTTATGAACTACATTTCTAATAAATTTATTTCGGATTATACATTAAGCTTCAAATCACTTCTAACGTACCTTCGTCACAAAGAAACAGAGACATATATAAGTTATAGATGATTGTCAATATGGAAAGTGCTTCGTCTCACTAAAAAAGTGTGGTAAATTTTTTTAGAAATTACTATTAGTAAGACTCTGATTATGCAGTCGAAAATGTTTATAATCAACGAACTTTCTATTTAGACACTGTAAGATATTCTATTAATATATAAAAACAAACATTTGTCTCTTTTTACTCGTTATTGTAGGAACTCTATCAAGGATATAAGGGAATAGATTGGAGATCCTATAGTTAAAGGGATAGATTGATTGGGGATACCATAGTCAATGGAACTCGATGTAAATATTGATATTGATATTGCTTATGAGAATGGAAAGAGATAATTCGTCCAAATTATATCAAAACTTGTCAAAATTATATCAAAACTTGTCAAGACAATCATTGGCAGAAGAAAGTCTACAATTCAATGAGCAAGAAATCATACACACAAAAGATTGCCTACTTTAATCTTGAGATACAGAAGATGGGAGAAATAAATCATTAGGTGACTGTGGGGCCAAACTAGGGGTGAAGTGTTTTTTCACGTTCCAATGACAATCCTGAAAATGACACCGCTCTGATTCAAATGAGCAATGCGATGCACAGTTATTTTTAATAATTATTATTTAAATATTTGTATATTTAATATGTTGTTACTAATTAGATTGGTTAAAAAGATATGTAGCGTTAGAGATAATATTTTCATTAGCATATGTAATTTTAATAATTAGACGTGTTAAAAGTTAAAATAAATAATTGGAACCATTCAAATTATGTTTTAAAATAAATTGGTTTGTCAAATAATCCAAGTACATTGATTTTAAAATAAACAAGTCGATTCAAATAGATAGATTTTAGAGATGTATTAAAATATATAGGGCCGTAAAACGGACCCAAGTAAATTAAATTTGAAATAAATAGAACGTAGATCGGTCCAAATAAATAGGTTTACAGATGTATTAATATATATTTCAAAATAAATACACTCATAAACTGGTAAAATTATATTACACAGGTTTTATAGATGTGTTTTAATTAGTATAGTTAATTTTTTTAATAAATATATTAACTATTGAATGAACAAATTAAAGAATGACCAACCAAACTACCAACGACTTTATTTTGCATGGGTTACTTTAAAATACTTTATTATTTAAATGTTAATATATTTTTTCTTGAATTTAGTTTTGTTAAATATATGTAGGATATAATGTATAGTACATATTATAGAATATAAAATATAATACTATATTTGACAAACTTTTTTTTTATCTTTTTTTATATTTTTAAAACTAATATTGTAAATAACAATTTTAATATGTTGTTCTATTTGCTTGTATTTTTAGATGACTAAATGATTCATTTGCTAGATTAAATTTTTAAGAAAATTAGAAACGAATATTTATGTGACTTGACGAAATTTCTTAATTTATAGGACTGTTTGTATAATTATCAAAGTTTAGTGTCGCATTTGAGGTAAGCGAAAATTATATCTATGTTGCCTGTGATAAATTTAGAAAAAGAGAGGTTATAGTTAGAAAATATAAAAAAGAAAATATGCTTTAGCTGAAAAAGGTAATAAATTAGTTATTAGTAATTATAATATTATTATTTTATTTTATTAAACGAAACTTCCCGTGATATTTTTGGAAAATGAGAGGTTTAGTTTGGAAAAGTAGAAAAGGTAATGTATTTTAGCTGAAAAAGATAGTTAGTTATTTATTAGTAGTTATGATATTATTATTTTATTTTATTGAGAAAATATAAAAGGTACTTTATATATAAGTTTTACTAATTTATCCAACGGTTCTCATCGATTCGATTGGACAGATCTAGATCTAACGGCTGTGGATTTGGATTGTGTGACCAAACTACCAACGAAAATTTTAATGTTCCGTCTTTAATATAATAGTGTATGTATATATATATATATAGCCTATAACTTGTGCGATGCATGGACGAGTTTTAATATTTTTTATCTTATTATTCATACTTTGATTTATATTTTTTTATTAGTAGGAAAACAAATTACAGAATATAATAAAATATAATAATATATGTCTGATGTTATTCTAAACGATGATCCTTCGCTTGTATCTTGATAAAATAAAATATTTACTATAATATGTTGTTGCCCGTTTATACATTTGCTTTGTTAAAAACTTTGATATTCATGACAATTATTTGTGTTATCATCTCAAACTAAATGGACGCCTTTCCATTTCCTTATATTTCAAGTGATTAAAGTATAGGGAGGCAATTTGATATACCACTTCAAATAACTAGTTCGAACCAAAAATATAATGGAGGTAAAAATCAGAAAAATGTTAACAGCTTTTAAAGCATTTATCGGACAACTTACAGCAACAAACTTGGCCAGAGAAACTCTTTAGCTTAAAATTTAAATCTTACGAACAGGTTCATAATAATAATTAATCATTATTCTTACCATTTTAGAACAGACAAGATCAGAAAGGGTAGGACTAGATAAAACTACTTTCCTACTTAAAAGGCTTTCATAAGTTTTATATACTGTTCCCATATCACTTCTCTTTTATCCTACATCAGCAGTTGCCACTACAACTGCTACAATTAAGTAGTTTATTGTTACATTTGTTATGGTAGGATTTGCAGCTGTAATTAGGATATTTGTAGTTGTAACACTCAGTAAATTAGCTGTGCTGTGCTTATAAATACTACTCTTTTTGATCTACAGATTTACAAAATCATGCACTCTCCTACTCTTTGGTCTAAAATTTACATGTGTATTAGTAAGTGTGATTCATGTTATGAACTTCTAGTTTTCTGCTTCTGACTGACATGATCATTGGTTACATCCATGGTATCAGAAATATAAAACTCATAATTTTTTATCCAAAATCTGAAAGTGTTTAATACTTTTATTTCATCGTCTTGAAACATGCTTTATTCTGCTAATTAGAACGGTAAACTTTGTTTTGGTTTTTGTATATAGTTTTGCTACATTTTCAAATTACTAGGTCGGAATTCCAGCATCTCTTTAAGAGTTGTAAATGGCGTAACTCAGAGTTGGTGAAGTTTTCCTTTTAATATGATGTGGACCTCCGTCTCCATTTATATTTATTAATATTAAAGTAATATTTGGCAAATACCGTCTTTTTTCTAGGTTCTAGCGCATTTATTTACACTTAATTGATTCGGAAATAGTAATAGTACGACTAAGAGACCGAAACAGGAAAGCTCTCTTTCTGTACTAGACATGCAACTTACAATAAAAAAAGTATTAGTGACTTTGATATAAACAAGTTATAGTTTTAGCCGTTATATAATAGTACATCATGGGCATAAATGAGTCGTGTTAAATTTATGTATATTTTTCAAATTTAGAAGAGAAAAGCATTCAGGAATTTGAAATTACGTCCTCGTTAATGATATGGAGAATTAAGATATAGTAGAATGAAAAACTTACAACAGATGTCCGGATACCTTAAAAAAAACTTCTGATACAGGGCCATCAGATTTGCTTGCATCCAGTTCTACATTTACTCTTTCCCGACCCTTGTTAATTGCTTGCATTTCTTCTGCTAGAACTTTAAGTTGAATCTGCAAAAAAGACCACTCAAAGAAATGTCTAATTTCAATGCTTTCTAATGGAGGTAAGTAGTAGATAATTTTAAAACCTTCGATGCAGCTTCTAAACTAGATAGGTCCTCGTGAAAGTCCAGTAGATGTGGCAACTTTTCTGAAAAAACCTGAAAGTGATATATAACAACACTAAATTATGGGAAACAGTGTAATGTCAACAGATTGCATGATATAATGTGTTGGAGATTCTTTGTCTACTCCAGTATCATACTATCAATAAAGTAATAAACAAAAAACAGTTACAAAACTAATTAATCTGATTAAAAGAAACGAAGGTAAAATAATGTAAAACACAATATATTTTATATATTTACACACTTTTAAAATATATAATATAAGATCGTGTTGAGGCCTTCCTCTAACACCTATGGTTCTAAATGAGCTGGTAATTTAAAATGGTACAGAGCTCAGTGTTGGCAGAAGTCTCAAGTTCTACTCCCACCCCCAATATTGTCAAAATTTACTATGGACACAAAGGCAAGTTATTGCCCCAACATAGTCCTTTAGAGATTCAGATATTTTGTGCACCAATAAAATATTATGATGAGATAATGTTAAGCAAATATTTCAACAAGATTTGACCAAAATGACAATGTGACGGTGTTAAAAGCATATAAATAACAGTAGCAAACACAGAAACAAGAAGCAGTAGTACAAAAGTATAAGTGATAGAGATCACTTGCGATTTAAGGTAGTTGAAAAATAATAATTGAAGACTTAAAATAAGACTGACAAATCCAATATATATGCAACTACCTAATCCATTGATTAGTTAAAAAGGGTTAATTAACTTGTAGTCATCTACATCTTGACTCAGTAGAAGTTATTTAGTATCATTATTGTCACTTAGGTCACAATATTTATCTGACCATTCCAAAACTGAGTAGATCCGTGTCGTGCTGATCTGGCATACCTTTGTTGATGGAAAACTGAGTAATTCAATTACAACAAAAACCTATTTTAAAAAAAATGTGAATGACAGTAATAAGAATGTAATTCTGATGCAGACTTGGCTTATGCAGTTATTATAACTCCAGAGAACACTAGGGGTTGCTGCCATGTTTGGTATTGCCAATGATAACTTCCACAACAATAACTATTTTCATTTCCACTGATATTTGTATGACATGGCAGCAACCCCTAGTGTTCTCTGGAGTTAAAATATATGAGGAAGCCAAATCTGCATCAGAATTACATTCTAATTATAAGGAGCTAAATGTCTTGAAAACGTAAATTAATTACTACTTCTTTACTTGATTTTTAATTAATTAACAATCTCTAAGCATCCAAAAACAACCAGAACATATTGTCAACTAAACATATAATAGAAACCGATCAAGCAGCTCAATAAATAGTACTCCCAGAACATATTGTCAACTAAACATATAATAGAAACCAATCAAGCAGCTCAATAAATAGTACTCCCTCCGTCCCATTTATATTGTCCATCAATCAAAAAACATGTATTTAGCAATTAGGTAAAACTTGTCAAACTTAACCTCAATTATTTACATATTTAAAAAAAATTAACATTTTTAAAAATTATTTTGTCTTTGTAAGGAAATGTGGCCAATACTTTTGGGACATGTAAAAAAGGAATTGTGGCCAATATAAACGGGACGGAGGGAGTAACAAACATACAATTACACTTAACAAAGTGAAAACATAAAGTTAAAGTAAGATTCAAAACTTATGCAACCAGGTGTTAAATCAAGTGTTTGTAAAGCCTACTTGAACAAAGCTGTAAAACCTAGTCTGGCAGATGATGTATTTCCTACATTCAACCTTATAGTTGGAACACTTCTCTCTGCAAACTGCTTATCTGTGCACTGCTAAGTAAGCTTAAAATATTGGAGAGCACATCTCTTCAATATTAAAATAGTAGTTCTTGTTCTTCAGCAACACGGTGTCAGCAACATGAGTTGCATTGCACTTATTTCGGTGTTGTTCGGCATATCCTTTGTACTAAACTTCTTGTACTTGAAACATTGAGGTTTTCCCCAGCGCCAGTGATGCTTTTCTTGCAATAATCACACTAAAGGAAACCTTTATTGTTTCTTTAAACTTTTTGGCAAATAGGCTCTTTCAACCTCTTTTTTTTTTTTGCTATGTTCTTTCAACCTCTTTGACATCTTCATTTCATTTTTTCAGTGTTCTTTGTTCTTGAACTATGAAAGTTTTTCCTCAAACCTTCCACGCGAGATAGAGATTAAAAACATCATCTCTGATATTCTGCTTTGAGGTAGGTCTTTTCCCATCAGCCAAGTTTTGTTTACAATTGCCATCATACAACTTCCCTACTAATAACTAATATAAGACAGGAAGAACAGCTATCTCGGCACGCATGCTTGGCTTGGCGCGGCTCCGGTCAAAGATTCATGTTCGTGAAACAAGACTCATTGGCCGGCCGGGATTGCCCTTCAATGAAGCTTATGACTAGCAACTGCATCTTCCCGCGGAATCGTAAGAGAAAGGTGGAAAGTAGAAGCAGTTTTCCGGCAACTCCTTTTGGGTGGAAGGCAAGTATCAGAATCCCTCTAAATTTTAAGGCATCTTTCTTTATCTTTTATTACATTGGTTTCTCAAGTAATCTCTAGCCTCTTTTACAGCTTCACAAAGCATAATCCTTGTAGAAATTAATTTTGAGACAACAACATACATTAGGTTCTTGGAGATTTTTGTTAATTTAGAGTCCGTATATGATCTAGTGCCATTAGGCCTTGCTTTCTCATGCACCAAAAACAGTTGATTGCTTTGATTTGGCAAAAATAAGCTATTGGTAACGCCTCAAGTTCGTTGCCTTACAAAATCTAGTTTCAAGAGAAGTCACAACTTTTAGCTTTTGCAAAAGCTGTTTTCACAACTTGTTACAAGTTTGATATTTCTTTTTCAGACAAACATAACATTTAACTTAATTAAGAAAAACTAATAATCAACATTTTCTTTGACCTTTGTTTCTAGTTTATAAATTCAACTCACCAAACACCTATAATCTTTACCCCCGGCGCTTTAAATTGCTCCCAAGAGGTTGCATCTCCCTCTTAGGTTCAACCCACTACAATAAACCTAAACTTCTCATATGAGCTTCGATTTTGACAGTCCAAATTGCTCATTTTTTCCATAAAAATTGGAGAAAGACATGATGTGTCAATTGAAAGTTATGGCTATATCTTACCAAACACATCCACTAAGATCACTGAAGCTTTTAATACCATTTTGTATGCATGTATTATTATTGCTTCGAATAGAAACTTAGTCGAGGCATATTTAAAAAGAACTGAAACTCCTAAAGATTGGCCTACCCAAAAATAGCAGCTAACAAACTACTCCACGAAAGTTAGGAACGACCCAGACTTTGTCAAATTAACATTTAGTCAAATCTCAACACAATAAAATGGAGATAAATCAGGTCGCGGATCATTCAGCACAGCTTAAACGGGAATTGTTCGGATATAGGAAACTTCCTAAAAATAATACTTAACAGATCGTCAAAACAAGAAAAGCAATTTTTGGACTATTTTAGTCCAAGCACAACGCAAACATGGAGATAGATTTTCAGCCATGTAGAGGAAGTTCGGTGTATAGTCTCCTTACAAAACTAAAATCTGATATGCGGACGCAAGAAAGTCTTCAATCACAGAAAGGTATATAGAACTTGCATTGCAACAAAAAATTGTCATTTAGATAAATCAGAATGGCTGGTCCCCCTTAAGAATGTATACACATGTATATATATATATATATGTATTTATATATCGAAAAGTGACATCTAAACAACTATGGAGTAGATACAAATACAATCTACACTGAAACATAAATACTGGTTGAATTGCAAGAGAAGGTATACAGGTATTCCGCACCTTGCAAAGATAATCCATTAATGTCATCTTGTTGTTAGTAGAACGTGTGTCATTGAGTTTTAGAAGACTGTCCAACTTGAATCCAACAGCAGAACCTGCGCAATTCCAGACTTAATGAAACCTTAGTCCAAGTAATATGCCAAAGACCCGTCATACATCCACCGCTAGCAAAGATCAAAATATATTTCAAGACATTTCAAAAATATTATCTCAAGTCTTAACTGAATGCAACTACTATGTGATATTTCTTTTTGGTGTATTACAAACTTTTAGATTGATTATTGTTATCCAGATTGATTGTAATTGCTTATTCATTTACCCCAGGGGTAGCGACTTCCATGGTTTCAAGCATCCTAGTTTTCTTTTTGAATTTATTATTGTACTTGATTTAAATGTTCAAGTCATGTGATTATCTTGCAGTAAAATCATTCTAGCAGTCCAAGCAAACCTCCACGCAGAGTTACAAATTGTAATACATTTAAAAATGAAAGGGGATAGATACATGTGAACTGCTCATCTTGTTAATGTACCATTTGCATTGGCCAAATTCTTTATCTGTTCGTCAGATATGAACAAAGATGATAATCGGGGATAATCTGCAAAAGCTAAATGTTACGGTACGAGTATAGCTTATAATACAAATCACGCATATGTCAAAAGTTTCATCTGACTCTCTATATGGTGCTGCAACGTGCTGTAATGTCATCTTCATGGTGCATTTACTCTCCAGATAGTTTTCTACTTCAACAGTGACTCTAGAAAACAATGCTCCATCAATTCCAAGAAAAGACCATTTTAATTTCCAAATCCGCACGTTTCCCACACCAAGGACAGAAACAGAGAAGGTTCATTTTGAGAGCGATTGATAAGGTCTTAAACAAAAGTCAGTCATTTTATCCTCATATATTACTGCATTTTTTTTAATGATTCGGTGCAAATATGAGTTGTTATTTGTATAGTTTCAAAGTTCAAGATGAAATTGTATTATGACGTCTTTCACAAATATTGAATTTGTTTTAGACCGCAAATCACTTTAAAAGGGATGATTAATTACATATGATTATCAAAGTAATATTAAAGCAAATAGATAACTAAAACATTTAATAACGAATAGGAAATGAAACAGCTCAGATTAAGAAAAGCTGAAAACTAAGACCTCTAGAGAAATTGTACAACTGAATCTCTTACCCCTGGCCGTTCCTTGATTTAGAGTATTTCCAACAAATAATATTTTACTCATAATTTCCCTCAGCTTGCGGGAATTCCGAACCTACAGAAAAAATATTTTATCAGGTGCATATAGAGATCGAGCAAAATTAATAAGCTAGGGCTAATATTCAAATTACAAAGACAAACTGTAATATCACTAATAGATTTTAAGGTCCCACTTGCAATAATAAGATGCTTATTATATCCATATACTAACCTCTTCACATACAACAATTACAACATGCAAACTGTTCTTGAAATCTGAAATCTGAAACTCAAACATTTAGCAGACCTATTAAATCAGAAATGAAGAAGTAAAGAATTTCACAAAGTTGACATCAGCATCAACAAACCTGGGAATTAAACTGAATCTTAAAAAGAAAAACCCTTAATTTAGACTCCACCCGCGGGACCCTCATCAACTCCAAAAAAAACTGGAAAATGCAAGAAACATTATATTGTAAACACTTGTAAGAAATCAGATATTGAAGTTTAACTAAATGTATTTAAAAAACATTACGAATTATTGGAAGTATTGCCTCACTAGAAATGTTTAGACCAGTATTCATCAAACTAAGTGTTAAGCTACCGGTTTCCATAAAACCTGCAGGTGTTGGGAAGAGGATTTGATAGGATCTTATATTATATCTTAACATTGCCCTCACTTGAAAGCCCAATTTTCTGTTGTAAAGTGGATCAATAGGTGCTGTTCTTTGGGGCAAAATCTCACCTTGGCATCAAATTAAATTATGAGAAATATTGGGAGTGGGAATAAGCTCGGACCTCTGCAACATACCATGTGAAAAAGAATTGCAGAAAAGAAAAACTTGATAAACTGTCTGAATTAATATTGTTCTTGATTATAATGTACTATGAGAGGTCTCAAAAATATTCTGGACAGACAAGTATCCCAATAAATTAGCCATGAAATCAGTACTAAATCTGGAAGTGCTTACAAACGGGATCAATAATCAATTTCCTAGAAGAAAAGGATTGCCTAAATCAATCCTTAACTGCCTCACAGATCTTCAACAACATAATTATTAAGAGAAATGCTAAAATTCCTAAAAGCATTCCCAAAAGTGTTCCCAAATGCCTAGTTGGCAATATTTGATTGGATGTGTATCGAAAAATTAAAGACGCCCTCCATGTATACATATGCGCTCCACGAATTAAAAGACGACACTTCGCATTCGGGAAACATTTTAGGGTCCCTAGCATTGAAGGGTCCAATAAATGAAAACACATCTAAGCTTACCATCAAAATAAAGCGAAATATATATGAAGAACACAGCCAGAAAATGCAAAAGTATATTTTTCTCTACACCAACCTGTTCACACCTTCCCAACTTTTCTTTGTCGCCAGTGTAACTCTGCAGTGTGACAAGAAAACAATAAATAAAATGAAAAAATAAATGATCACACGACATTCGGTATCCTTCATCTGCAAAAGCACTTTTATGTGTGAAAAAGCACATTATACGACATATACTTGCTTAACAAAAAGTAAAAAAAAAAACACAAAGTGGTAAATTAAGTTAGGACTTCACATTTAGAAGTTCAATCTCTTCTTTTGTGGGACAGAATTTTATAAGAATTTCAACTTGATCAGCATCCAAAATTGTGTCATCCATTGCTAGAATTGCATCCTGTAAAAGTAGGGTATATTTGATACTAGTTAACTTCAGTTGAAAGGAGAAACAAACACAACAAATAGATTTAGGGGGCGTTTGGTTCATGGTTAATGAGCCCGGTTAATGGGAATCGGAACCTCAAACCCATGTGTTGGTGTTTGGATTGGTAATTTGATAGTTGGGAATGGGAACTTTATTCCAATTAGATGGGTAAATCATACCCTCCCTCCCACTTGGGATACCATATCATTCCCATTTACCCTCATTCCCATTCCCATTCCCGATTCCGATTCCCATTAACGATCCAAATGTGCCCTTAGAACAAGTAGAGTTTATACCCATCAAATATACTAGCTTTATATGCGTGTATCGCAAGGAATACTTTATTAAAATTATTTATATGAATTTTTTTTTTCATTTTTTTTTAATATCATTATTTTTCACATGTTATCCGAAGTTTTTTTTTTTAACTTTTAATAATACTTAATGTTGACAATATGTATTTTACAATTATATATATGCTAGCAAGATAATGATGGAAGAGATGTTAATTTATAATAATAAAAATTGACGTTGATGATAATTATTTTGTTAATATAATCTTTATTATTTTAGTTATATTGTACATTTTGATGAAATATTATGTTTTTGTATTTTTAAAATAAGTAAATATTAAATTTCGAATATTTGTTTTCACTAAATAACTTTATTTTACTACATATAACTTGTTGAAAAATTGTTTCCTTAAATCTTATTTATGACTCTAATACCCATGGTTATCACGGCGCCAAGTCGAGGTTAGGCGTTCGGGTACCTTGGAATCGACTAGTCATCAACTCAATAACCATGCTAATACCCCATCCATAATATTTGCAAACTAATATCCTCAATACAATTAAAATATCTGTTTTTTAAATTAAAATTATATTTGGTTGTTGGTTTGTATTTCACTTGGTTAAAAAACATTTATTAAAATTCATGTTTTTGCTAGATTTATGAATAACAAGTTTTTATGCTATTTTTTAGAAAATGTATTTTTCAGAACTTATTTATTTTATTCTTCTTTTCTAAATTTAATTGTAGTAAATTTTCTAAATTTAATTGTAGTAAATTATATGTAAGGATATAATTAATGAAGTTATTTATTTGTCCCGAAGACTACCTGCATATAGTATGGCCGTAAATATCGATATGTATGAACTAAAACTTCGTATTTTTGTAAATTTTCGAGAGCTAGGGTTAAGTACAAGGTAATTTGGGTAAGGGAGAATCTTTTTTTACAAAAGATATAAACAAAATGTCAGAAAAACATGTAATGTATCTGCCTTTCAAAAATACATGGAGAAGAAATGTGACATGTGGTAGATGACCAGCAATCATGGTATTAAAGTAAAAAAGTGCAGTAGACAAAAACAGAAGGATGAGTAGATTTTATTCAAGCTATCATGTCTCATAAATTACTTGCTAAATGTGTCATGACATCCAAATAACAAAAAAGAATGTATGAGCTACATAAAAGTAAAGTTCAATGGATGCAATTTTATAGTGATGGTGATTCTTACCATGAAAAAAAATTGTCTTGGTGCTAGGCAACAACATTGACCTATGTTGTGACTAATTCAAAGTTGGTTTTCTTTAACTTTGAATTGTTCCTGAACTATTTGTATTTCCGTTTGGTAGTTTAAAAAAACGTGAAAAACATATTAGGTTCCTACATATCTTATTTTCAGTTATCATTGCTAGCCTATGATGGGCTTGGTACTTGCTTTATTAGATGTGAAATGAATATACAGATTTTATATCTATGTTAGCACCATTATTCCACCATTTGCTTTTCTTCCTTTCAAACAAAAAAAACCAAAAACCTAAGCGGTATGTGAGGGTTTTAGAGAAACCATATTGCTAACCATCAATTCTTTCTCCTGCAATAGCTTAATGTCGACAATTGTCAAGTATAGCAAGTCAAAATGAAAGCTAATTTAAGATATTTGGGTTTCTGGAAGTGAGTTGGAACTGGGAGGGAGAAACAACGTCCTGAAAATAATCCAACCAAAACTAAATAAAATTAAGATTTCAGAAGATGAACCAACAAGGGCTCAGTTAATAATTCAAGTTTTTGTCTCATAATCAATTTTTACAAGAAACATGACTTGTGAAATGGGAAACGAGGCTTGGGGTAAACTAAGAGAATTTTTTAAGGCAACTGAATAACAAGGAGGATGCAATTCTCAAATTATAAAAGAAATTTTGAGAGGGTAAAACAAAGTTCTGAAAATTATCCAACACTAAATCAAATTAGGATTTCAGAAGATGAACCAACAAAGGCTCCAAGGCCTCAGTTCAAGTTTTTGTCTCAGAATCAATTTTCACAAGAATCATGACTTGTGAAATGGGAAATGAGGCTTGGGGTGAACTAAGAATTTTTTTAAGGCAAAAGAATAACAACGAGGACACAATTCTTAAATTTCAAAAGAAATTTTGAGACTCTAGCATGGAAAAAAATCTATGATACAAGGGTATAATGACAAGTTGATCGTTGTGGTGACAAAATCTGGCCGATGGAAGAAGATATTCTTGATAACAGAATTACAAAAAAAAACTACTTGTGAATTTGCCCGAACAATTTGAGGCAAACCTTTAACCTCTTGTAGATTCAAGATTCAAGATACAAAAGTGAAGTAGCCTTATGAGAGCTAATTACTTTGCAAGCCCAAGAACAAATAAGACCAAAAAGAAATAAAGAAATTGAGTGTGTATTGACATAATTAGCTAAAAACTGAAAAGAGATATAAATACTCTATGTGGTTATTGCAAGAAGCAATGTCATGACGAAAATAATTCTTGGTATAGGAGAAAACAACAATGCTTTAAATACAAAAAGTGTGGACATGTGCAAAAATATTGAAGTTTAAAGACCAAAGAAAGTATCGGAGACACATGTTGCTCACTCAAAAGTATGTTCCTCCAACTAACCAGATGGGCCGCCCTGTAACTTACATTGAAATCGAAAATCAACGTCGGATCCCGGCTATCCGAAAAACGCAGACTGAAGCAAAGGATCAACCGGAAAGATGTGATCTAATGCTTTAAGTTTATGAGAAACTGCATAATTATTTGAACAATTGCTATAATTTTGAATTGCTCTTAAAAAATCTATAGTGTCTGATAGTGGTTAATACCATAAGTAGATGTATCCAAGAAATTAGGATAATATATCAGCTTCCCAAATATAAATTTTTTAATTTTATTTATACTTATTTTTGTTGTAAATATTTTAATTATAATAGGTTTTCAAAATATTTAGATCTAGTAAAATAGGATTTTAAAACAAGTAAACCCGTGTTTAAATTAATATAGGTAAATGTACTTTAATTAAAAGGAAGTTAGAGTTGTTAAAATAGGTTTTCGATAATTAGGCCCCTTAAAATAAACTCATAAAATAATTAGGTCCTAGATATATTTTTATATCATAATATATTTTAAAATAGCCCTTGAGATGAGTTTAAACTAAAATAATTATATAGATTCCAATTAGGATATGTTTGTAAAACGATTAAGCTCATTAGAATAGTGTTTTGATAATTACACATGTTAAAATATATATTTAAAATATGTAGGTCCTACATTTGTGTTTGTATTAGTATATTTATGAATATCGTTGTTACTTTATTTAGGTGCAAGTAACAAAATTTATGTACCAAAGCCCAAGTACCACCGACTATTGAACTTTTAAACGAATGTAGAGAAGTAAGGCAAAGAAAGATGATGAACACGAGAGTGCGGTGAACTGTGTGTATTGTCTATACTACTACTTCTGCTGCATTTTTATATTTTCTGTGTTATTACAATAAGGATGGCTAAGTCTCTTTATATAGAAAAACTTAGCTTCTCCAAAGCTTGCTATAGTAGTTACTTGGTGGCTACTCTTGCTACGGTAACTATGTTGTCACTGTAGTGGCATCATCTTTCTTATGTCATTCCTAGATGTTATTTAACACACCCCCTCACTCGAAATCCCATCTTGGGATTGAAGATTGGAACACTAAGAGCCCGTGAGCATAACCCGAGCGTCCAACTAAACCCATTTTAGGATTTGAAGACCCGTCTTAGGATTTAGCCATCTAGAGATTTAATCATCTTGAGATTGACTCGTCTTGGGATCGACCTACCTTGGGAATATGTAATTGAGAATTTTGGGATACCGAGACTCGAACTTGCGACCACACGATATATTTTGGGCCATGTTAAACACAGAAGGTGCTGCTTTCGGCACTATAGTAGATAGCCACCTTATTTTAGGCCATGTTAAACACAGAAGGTGCTGCTTTCGGCACTATAGTAGATAGCCACCTTATTTTTGGGGTTTCCGACACCTTTTATCACTGCCAAGAATTTTGTTTGTCGCCAGATTCTACATGGCAGAATTGGCAGATGAAGGTCCTGGAGAATTAGTCTCCATTCGAGACAATAGCTGACGGAGTGTATTGAGTTCAGTCGCACTCATTGTCCCCGTTGTTGAAGTAGCAGAGTCAACATGCTCTTCTTTCGTATTGTGAAGAGCACTATAGTGAGTGCCTCTTCCAGAGCTTCTACCCGATAAATTGCCTTGGCTTCGTCCTCCTCGGCCACGACCTCGAAGGTGAGGGTGTAAGATAAAGCATTCCTCACGAGAATGGTAAAATTTATTACAATAGTCACACCGGAGAACATCTTTTTCACCCTTCGAAGCATCATTCATCTGTTCAAGTTGGCCTTGATGCTTCCCTTAAAAAGTTTAGATCACTCAGGCACCGTAGAAATCGTAGCAATCGGAGCCATGCTTTCTCTTTGACTCTCCTCTAGCTGCACACAGCCATGTGCTTCCTCAACTGTAGGAAAGGTCTGTCCAATGAGCTAATTTTTGATGAATCATACTCAATTGTCAGTCCATCAAGAAACTTCATTGCCCTTTCTTCTTCTGTACCAATTTTTGGTACTTAGTTTGGTCTTCAGCCTGCTTACACTCAAACACAGTGTAGTAGTTTGGCTCCTGCCATAGTGAGGTGAGTTCCGAATAATATTCGGTTAATGGTCTACCTCCTTGAGCTAGAGCCCTTTTTTTCTGCTTCACCTCGAAATGTTTAGCCATGTTGCCCGAATATGAGTAGGTTCCAGCTTCCGCAGTATCAAGAAAGAGGTAGCTCTTGCGAATGCGCAGCTTCATAGAGTTGAACAACCATGACTTGACATTGGCATTTTCGCTGTCCCAGTCCTCGAAACTTGTATCACTTACTAAGGGCTTCTTGGCCTTGGACTTCTCATTGATGTATTTCATCAGACAATGGGATTTAAGTGCAAGTGTGCAAGACTCCGACCATTCCAAGAAATTCTTTCCATGGAATTTGGGGCTTACATATGGAGTAGCATGAAAACCAAATTTACTACCGCCTTAAATAGTATTTTTACAAGCAACCATATCATCCACAACCTCAGTCATACCGAAATATTCAAGTAGAAAACAAGCACTGTTGATTAAGAAACTAATATGCTGCCCTAGGGTCTTAAGATTTTAACAGTCCATGATATTAGTAGTACATAGCCCAGTTAAATGAAGCCAACCATTGCTTATTTCCACTTTCCAACAAGTGCTTAGACTAAGGTAATTGCAAATGTCAAAACAAAGCTATCCAGATATGTGCTTCTTTATAGCAGACTGTTTAAATACCTGGAGTCATACAAGTCCAATACATATATGTGTATATGTAAATACCTTCTTCCAAATAAAAAACAAATACCCAAACTTTTCTAACTCAATCTCTTCCAGTCAGATCTATCTATGTATGAGAGTTCGTATATCACATATAAATATGGGTATATATCTTCTTGAAATAAAGCTTACTGGATCTGAGCAAAGGGGGTATGAAATAACTAGCCTGAAGTAGACAATCTAGTTGTCCTGAAGGAGTATTTTCAGAAAATACCTGTAGATGTCCTCACGCATCGGCGCGTGGAGACACGTGTGGCGGTGCCTGGTACTTCTGGTGGCGTGTTTGGACGCGTGTCTGTGTTTCTGCTGGCCGAACTTTTACCACTGAGTTGCCAGATGATGCTCTACACTGGTATATTCTAATACCATGATTTTGATTATGTTATGAGGGTTTTGTTTGGGTAAAAACCAAATCCAAAAGTTTCCCTTTAGAACTTGTTATTCTGCAGATTTTCCTCACTGTTATCTCTCTACAAATGGACCCGCTCTGATACCATATCACGATTATACATATATATATAACCGAATATAGAGAAGTAAGGCAAAGAAATATGATGAACACGAGAGTGCAGTGAACTGTGTGTATTGTCTATACTGTACTACTACTGCTGCAATTTGATATTTTATGTGTTATTACAATAAGGATGGCTAAGTCTCTTTATATAGATAAACTTAGCTTCTCCTCAAAGCTTGCTATAGTAGTTACTTGGTGGCTACTCTTTCTACAGTAACTATGATGTCACCGTAGTGACAATGTGACATCATCTTGCTTATGTCATTCCCTAGCTGCTAACAGTAATAGTGTGTTTGTTCTTATTTTTATAGGTCCAAGTACCAAAATATAATGTATACATATATATACTCTTAACGTTTCGGCTTTCAAAATATAGTGTATACATATATATACTCTTGTTCCTTGCATTTATATATGATATAAATATGCATAACTATTATCTATATTAGCCCTAATTTTCCACCATTTTCTTTTACTCTTATCATCCAAAAAAACCAACAACCTACAATCACTAGCAAATAGTTCACAGCTCATATGGTATTCAGCAAAGCATAGGTATATATAAGACAATTAAAGTAACTCACCGTCATGTCAGGAAGTGCCATTTTAATCTTTGTGAGCATGATTTCAGTGTTATAAGCCCTCTTATGCTCAATCTATAGTGTAACACAAGAACTTGGATTAGCAAAACAAAACAATGTAGAATACTAAAAAAACTACCATATGTCTCATATCATTCTTTTTAACAATAAATTTGGACCTCTAGAATAATACAATATTGCTCCAAAATTTTATCTAGACACTACAAGCTGCAAGATTTTATGTACTTATATATGCAGCTTAGTAATAATACATCCAAAATTGATTTTCAAGATCAAACAACGACTATACTATGCATCACGAGTTTACAACGAAGAATGATTGTTTGTTGTTTCACCCTCGAGTGGCTACTAATAGATGAGGTTTCCTAGAAAACACAATACATCTACTCAAATATGGGTGTAGGTCATTAACTCTGAGGAAGAGGAGACTAAGATGCTACGTTAAACATCATCTGCTTACAGAAGAATCAAGGTTTCATGTCACATCACGGCCTTGGAATTTCAAGAAAAATCCTGGGGGGGGGGGGCATGACAACAGCTGCTGCCAAACAATATTCGTATGACCATTTTTAAAATCAAGAGCCCAAAAGAGAATTTTCACCCGTGACCAAGATTTGCTCATTCTAACATTAGATCTTTTATCATGAAAAACCATCCCTAGGAGTTTCTTGGTCCAGGTAGTTCCCCGCGTAGGTGTTCATGTTCCCTCAAATTTTGTGCCTTGACGTTCTTAATTACTTGAAGATTTTTTTTTAATGTAGTATTATTATTTAGTAGGTGTCCCTAATCACATTTTCAATTGTATTTTTCTAGTTCCCCTTTATTTTTATCAGTTAGGGGAGTCATGATACTTCTAACATAAATGAAAGGATTCCTACCAAGGTTACGTAGAAATTAAAAGTAACAAAACGCTCATGCTAAGAAAAAACGCACATGTAATTCAGCGTGAACTATCAAGTTATCAGAGTATAAACACTAAACATAACAGTTTAATATCGATAAAGAAACCATAGTTTTGACATGCACATCAAAAAAACAAAGTACCCAACCATTACCAGATGAATTGTTTCAATTTTTGCAGTGGACTTCTGTCCATCAGAATTCTTATCTTTGTTTGGCTTAGGGACCGCAGCTGAGAAAAGGGTCTCAATTTCGGAAACATCAAATTCTCGTTCACTAGAATAAGCCAATAGAGTACATCAGTAGATTGAAGTATTAAAGAAAAGGTGTGGACCTAAATTCCACAAACTCATTATTTAGGGCCCAAAATACCACAATTAGGCACTTGGAGCATCATAAAAACATTTGTGGGAAAGCATATTGTAGTCTATTAGGTCACACATCTTTGAAATGTGTGACCGGACGACTTAATAATTGCATATACATGTGAAGTATCCGCAATTGTTGGTGGTATCTTGGGCCCGAACCTTTACTAGTGCTATTCTAATGCATTGGGTAAGTATTAAATTTTAGCGAAAGTTCTCTTAAAATACAAGTCACAAGAAAAAAGAATATTAGTTGAAGTAGAAGCCCAGGCTCATATAAGTAATAGATGAGTGGGAAATTTTTTAATTTAAAATGTACTTAAAAACTAATTAAATGTGAATAAAAACACTTACTGAAAGTGAATCATATGCACATAGTAAACACCAGAGAAATAGCAATTACTTTTGAGGGTCTTCCTGCGTTTGTATGTCTTCCCATAAGCTCCCATGCAATGCTCTAGTTACCTTGCTCCAATGAAGCGGCTTTAAGTTACTCTTTCGAGGTCCCAAATGTTTCCACCTCTGTAGGCCTTTATTAAGGGCTGGATTATTATTTGGAGGTCCAGGGCCAGCACCAGAAGGTGGAGGAGGTGCAGGGCCAGCGCCAGGAGGCGGAGGAGGGGCAGGGCCAGCGCCAGGAGGTGGAGGGGGTGTAGGACCAGAACTAGGAGGTGGAGGAGGGGCAGGGGCTGGAGGTGGAGGAGGGGCAGGGGCCGGAGGTGGAGGAGGGGCAGGGGCCGGAGGTGGAGGAGGGGCAGGGGCCGGAGGTGGAGGAGGCGGAGGTGGAGGAGGCGGAGGTGGAGGAGGGGGAGGTGGAGGAGGGACAATCTTATTTGGAGGTGGAGGTGGTTCTGGTGCTGGTGGAGGTGGTGGAGAATTAGTCTTACCGCATCTAGGACAAAGTGATTGTGGAGGTTGTGAAGACACAACGAAGGTTGACTGGTTAGGTGGAGGTGGTGGCGCGGTTGGAATTGATGGAGTGGGAGAACGAGTGGGAGAACGAAATGTTTTTAGATTATTCTTTCGGTATCCTCTTCTTCCATACATGCGCCGAAAGCGAGATCCTGAAGGTGGAGGAGGTCTAGGGACAACATTAGGAGGTGGCGGAGGCGCAGGGCCAGGAGCTGACGGCGGGTCAGGTCTAGGAGGTGGAGGTCCAAGGCCAGCACCAGGAGGTGGAGGAGGGGTGGCACCAGGAGAAGGTGCAGGATTGTCAATGTCAGGAGGTGGAGGAGGTGGAGGTGGAGGTGGAGGAGGGGGTCCATTGCCTACAGGATTAAGAGGCGGTGGTGGAGGTCCATGACCATAATCTCCATGAGTTGGAGATTGTGGTGATGGAAATCTAGGCTCCCTAAACCTTGGAGAAGGTGGTTTTGGAGGTTGTGAAGACAAAATGAAGGTTGATAGATGAGGTGGAGGTGGTGGCGCAACCGGAACTGAGTGAGTGGGAGAATGAGCTGAAGAACTAGGTGGTAGAATTGTGGGTCTTAATGCATCATGGGTCAATGGAATGGAAGATATATATGAAGAAAGTGGTGGCGGAGGCACAGGACCCGCAGGCGGAAGAGGATGAGGGGGGGCTCTTGATGATGGAGATGGGGGTGGAGGCACATCATGTGAAACATCTAATACTGGTGGGCAAGATGTATTTTTTCTACGTACTTTGTTTTGACAGGTCCGTTTCGAAATTGTGCAAAACAGAGTATGTGAGTCGCCTTTGATGTGAGTATCCTTTGCATGGCCTAGCACAGGGGGTGCACTGTTAAATCTTGATGGCAGATATGAAACATGCAATGAATTAGCATAATAACCTTCGTTAGAAGGGATCCTTGTTGATAACTTATCAGCTTTTGCTTGTCGTAAAGAACTACTTTGAGAATCTTGTTGTCTATCTGTTTTAGTGGAATTATATGAATCTGTGACTGATTTGGATCGAACCGATTCTTGTTGCTTAGTAGTAAGTGGAACAGACTTCTGAATTTTTTGTTTAGATACATTAGCATTCAACCGCTTCTGTGAATTTTGCCTTTCAAATCTCTCCATGTGATCTGATATCCTTTCTTGTTCTTTTTCTATCTCTGACATGCCAAATACATCAACAATCTCAGTCTCTGTGTCTGTAGTACAGGGTATACCACTATCATGTGCAGTAATGCATAGCTCTCCAGCTCTTTCGCCCAAAAATAGGGGTATCAGTTCATGGAAATAATCAGAATCATCTATATCATCCTGCTTGTTATTTTCATCTTCTGATGCACAATCTTGAAATGCATAAGGCTCTAAATCCTCCTTCCAGACCACTTCATCTGGTATACTGTCTACAATTTTAGGAGTATCTACCAAGTCCCCCATTACATCTTGCTTATCGATTATATTACTCAAAATCTCTTCTACCTCGAAGAACTCATCAGGTGAAGAAATCTCTGACTCAGTCTCACAGGTACTTGGCACTTCTGTGTTTATAATTGATGGAGGAGCATCGGTGTCCGAAAAGTGTACCTGATACAGATATGAGTACACAATTAACTCATACAGCTATAAGAAAAGGGACATTTCATGCATGTAAGAAAAAATTGTACCTTTGCAAAAAAGTCTTCTGAGAACTGGACCTTGACATCCCACAGAACGTCAATTTCATCACGCTCCAGCATCAATACGTTCAACCGAATGAATGCAGTGTGAAACATGGCCCTGAACATCATTTCTTCCCTTTTTAAATCTTCTCCTAAATGAACACACTCGAGAATAACATCTCCTTGAACCCTAATATGAAAATCTACTTTCACTAACTGGCACTCTTCCTGTCTGTATAGGCGAGCATGTTCTTCGGTCTTCAGAGTTGAAAATAAAAGCTTAGATGACTTATTGGATGGTGCTGAAGAAGGGACCTGTCCATAAACACGGATAACTGGTCTGCAACCTTTCCCACCATCAAACAACGGGAGGACTCTAAATATGATACAATCCAGGGCAAGAGGTGTATCCACAGGCGACCAATCCAGACCCAATCTTCTACGCGATATATACTTAAGATATCTGAGTTGAGATGGCTGTGGATTTAGAGGAGACAAAAGATAAAGAAGTTCAATTGGAGCTTTCTTATACACCATTTCAAGAGTCTTCTGCTCACTATCGTACTGTTTACGATATAAAAGAAGTCCTGCAAGCATAAAAGCAAGCACAGGCCAACTACCCTTTTCACAGTGCATCAGTAACACATGCTGACCACCCCTCAATGACAACCAGCTTTCACTAAAATGCAAAATTTTATGGATACTCTCCAAGGGTAACAACGGACTTCCCTCAAATTCTTGAGGATACTCCATGATAGTCATACCATACTGAGACAGAAAATCTGAAACAAGGCTTCTCTTCTCCCCTTGTTTAAAATTAAAAACCATGTAAGAAGCATCTTCATAGTAGTCTTGTAGCTCAGCTACAATGCCACCCAAGTAAAGCTTATACTCATCTTCTTCCATAACGTTGCTCGAGAAGCAACAGTCAAACACTACAAGCACATTAACAGAAAAACTATGTAAATAATCATGACTAATATACAAACGAATAAACCTAAATCTGATACCAAATATTATATTAAGTAAAATTTCAAGGAGCAGTGATTTCTGATACAATTACTAACCTAAATTTGTTACGAGGTATTAAATTTGGGATTGACTATCAATCACTTAACTCTCAACATTCCTTAGATTAACCAAAATACATTATCTTAAACCTAAAATAAACTCCACAAGTAAATACAATTGCACATGTGTTAACAAAAGAAACAGTAACTGAGAAATTCAATGTGTAGTGACGAAATAGCAGTAATTTCTGATACAACTACTAACTATACTCTATACATCACCAAATTATACACATACATAATACGTCTCATTTTCACCTAACAATTGGCTGCTTCATTTTATTTCTAAACTCTCAACACTAATTACGAAACATAAAATGTAAAATTGAATGTGTTGCAACTAAAAGTAATTTCCGATACATACTAACTATACACAAAGAAATTACTTACTAATCAAATTGATTACGAAACAAGCGAGTGAAGCTAAATTTGATAAGCAAAATGTGAATTAAAAAATTGCAGTAGAGTAAAAATGGACAAGCAGAGGAAAGTAAATGTACCGTAGACCTTTTCGGAGATTTCGAGAAGCCTATCGGGAGGTTTCCGATAAAAGAAACGTCTAAACAGCGCCATATAATGGCGTTGTTTTCCCTGAAAACGCTGATTCCAATTCCAAATCCCAATGTATCTGATATTAACACCATCAAAATTGATCAATCAAAACAAATATTACTAATTAATTCAGCTCGATCAAACTTAATTAGGGTTTCTTAGGAGATAATATATCAATGATATTGAATTAGTATGAATGAAACGCAGGGGGATGATTAGTGTGTAATAGTTGTGAATTTGATCGGAAATCAGAGAATATTCGTCGGCCGGAGGCGAATATTCCGGTGAGTATGTATGACGGGCAAATCCAGGCGGGGGAGGATACGGAGGGAAAAAGTGTACGTTGGCCGGGGACAAGTTGTTACTTGTTAGTTACTCGCTTCGCTTAGTTTCATTTTGGAAAATAATATAGGTTTTACTATTTACATCAATCTCTGAAAATTGATATGTTTTTTTTTGTTTTAATAGAATCTATTTTATGCATTAATACTATATTCTTAAATTAATATTAAAATATTAAAAAGTTCGTTCTTTCAAAAAAAAAAAAAGAATTTCAATAGTTAATGGAATCAAACCAAGCGATAACAAAAATATCACAAACCGATTGAATGAATCATAAAGAGTACGATTTAGAACGAGAAAGGATGTTATGTAGGAAATGAGGACCTGTAAAAAGCACCACAAATCTCTCCCAACATATTACATATATTAGAGGAAGGGTGCGCCCTGAAGAAAGGACGCGCTTGAGAGACGACAAATGGGCTCAAGTATTGGAGCTTATCTGATCATCATTTATCTTTATTAGAACTGTTTGTAGACATTTTCCCAGAGAATGCGTTCTCGAGAAGAAACGATCATTGGGACCTCTGTCATGCTGAGGTGGCATCCTTGACGTAGAGGGCGTGTCCTTACGGATTAGGACGCAGAGCTTGATAACTCTTGAGATACTTTCCCAAGTACGATTTTCCACCTGCCAAAATACTCAATAATCGAAAATTTTAGAAATTACCCGGAGGACGTGTCCTAGAAGTGTGGACGTGAGTAATCGCTGAATTTTCACATAAGTTGTTAGAAACCATCTGACCTTCGAGCACCACCCTTAGGGCGCGTCTAGAAGATGATGACGTGCTCCCGATAATTGCGCCTTTTTTTTAGGATCTTGCTCGGAATCACCCATAGTATACATGGAAACTGCCGCCTTTAAGCATACATGAAAACATCCTTTAGATCTGAATCGCCTTGATACCTTCTTCTCCAGATCTTCTTCGAACCCCCAGTCAAGAATCATTGTCTTGAAATCGCCATCTTTGGATCTTCCTCCTTATCGCTAGCATGAAGTCGTAGCCATGGCCATCCTTCGAATCTTGACTGACCTTTTTCTAAGAACTTTCATCATGATGAGATATCTCTTCCTCCTGAGATTAAGATCTTGATCAGCACCCCTCCTTCTAGCGCCAATTTGTTAATGGAGGAATTTGGTATTAACAAAGTTTGAGGTTCGTTGCCGGAATCAAGATCTATGACAGTGGTTCTTCGCCGGAAGGTCGCCGGAGTGTGGTGGTTGTGATAAATTGGGGGCTGAGATTGTAAGGGTTTTCTTGGTGGTGGCTCGTTGAGCTCTTCACTTTAAACCCCCTTCAATGTGCCTACGTACCCCGTATTTATAGGGGATCAAGCCCTACGTAGTTATTGGGAAGCAAATAACCTATATGGTTGGTTTCTGATTTCTGAGGCCCACTAGGATACCTGGTCCATCTTCTGAAATTGGTCTTTGACTCGCTTTAGGAATGTCCAACGATGAGGCCTAGTCACAAAGGCCCAAGGCTCGTCAATGCTTTCAGGACTTCACGGATAAGGAAACTTGCCCCGTCGAGGACTAGTCCTATCTGTTACCAACTATTTCCTTATTTCATAGACGCATGTATAGCCATGACTTACGCCAAATGTCAGACGCATCTTTGTCCCCCGAATGAGAAGCACCCACCAGATTGAATGACAAGTGATCCCAAGCGTTTGGGTGCAAAGTGCAGGATTACTCCAAATTTCCCCAATGAGGACACGCCCATTGAGTACAGGAACAGAGCTCCCAAAGCACACACCAAAGTTCACCCCACATCCCCAATGAGGGCGCGCCCATTGAATACAGGAGGAGGCCTTCAACCACGGACATTCCCCTCATAGGGCATGAAAGGCATATGTTTAGGCCTATTAATATTCCTAGGAAACAACTTAATTTAAACAAGTATGTAACAAGTAAATAATAAGTTAAATATGTCACAGGAATCTCAGAGAGTTTAATCTGTCAAGAGAATGAAGAACCAAAGTCATCTACAGACTTGAAGTTATTCTACATTGAAAGAAGTTCAATTTATTGTTCAAGCCTTAGTGAAGTATTCAAGTAAGTGGATTTACTACAGTGACAGAGATTTCCAGTTAGTGACGGAAGAAGTACAGGATACAGAGTTTAGTCAAAGCTAAAGAAAAGAAGCCACGGCTTTAAATATTTTAAAGATGAAGAATTATCAATGAAGTCAGTTATTCATGAAACCAGACAGTGCATCGAATGACGACATCAATCAGTGGAATTCAATCATCTATATTCAGTGGTTTTCAGAAGATAGAGTATTGCAAGGATTTTAAATTATCTTCTTTAATTTATTAATTAAATTTAATTAATAAATTAATTCTATCAGAATTAATTTATTTATTAAATTAGTTATGTTAGTAGTTTAAATTATTTATTAAATTAATTCTATAAAAGAATTAATTTAATCTAGAATTTAATCTATCTAAATAAATTAAAAGGATTTTCTTATAAAATCTCGGTATGACCTGTTTAGTAAACTCGGTATGACCTAGTGTTTTAACACCTTAGGTTCTACCGAGTTATATTCAGGTCATATCATTCAATTTGTGTCAGGTCATACAGGTTAATTTCCTAGGTTCTACCAGTAGTGGTTAGAATAACCCTAGGTCATACCGGACACTTTTGTCAGGTCATATTGATCATTCAAGGTTCTACCGAGCTTACTGTTTTGCAGGTCATACAAGTGTATGATTTGTTTTATTAAATCTTTATGATTTATTTAAACAGGTCATACAAGGCTTATTCATTTGGTATTAACTTCTTGGCAGAACAGACAGACAATGCAGTTGAACAAAAAGAAAAGACATTGAAGCAATTTACTCTCAAGAACACGGAAGCCATTAATATCATTTCTTCTCAAGCAATTAATTCTAGTTTGTATTGTTAAATCCAAACCACTAGAAGTTGATTACTTGTATTGCTTTGATCATCTAGCGGATTTTTATCCCTAGAATTTATCTCGAACTTGCTTTTAGCATTCGATCTTTTTATTACAAATATTAGAAAAGTTCATGTCGAATTTATTCTAAATTTGTATTAATTAGTTTGAGATAAATACTTTGTAATCCATATTGTATTTGCAACACCCTTCAAGTTTAATATAGGTTATATTTAACTTGAATCTTGTTCCATTTATATTCCGCATTAATTTGTTCTAAATTGTTAAATTATTCAAGAACAAATTTCGATAAAACGGTATAGTTTGTATTCAACCCCCCTTCTACAAACTTATCAGGACCTAACAATTGGCATCAGAGCCTTTTGATTGATATACAAATCAAAGATCCAATTGTTTTGAGATTTTTCTTTTAAACTCTGATTTTTTATCTTATTCCTAAAAATCTCAAAAGATGTCTACTAAACAGAAAGTTGGTACGGTCAAAATCCCAATGTTCAGCAAGGAGCATTATTCTATGTGGAAGAAGAAAATGCTCCTATTTCTTAAGGTTGCAAATCCTAAATACATTGATGTGCTGAAGAAAGGTCCCAGACTTCCTATGATTATTGAGGAAGAATTAAAAGAGGATAACGTTGTTACTAGGCCTGCTAGTATGTACCCTAAAGATCCCAAGGATTACACTCCTGATGAGAAAGAGGATGTTACCTTGGATTCCTGTCTTCAGTTGACCCTTATTGAGAGTCTTGATCCTATCATGCATAATCATGTCCTAAATTGTGAAACTGCCAAACACATTTGGGGAACCATAGAGATAATCAATGAGGGGACAGAGGAAGTTAGGGAGAATATGCTGGAAATTCTCACTTCACAATATGAGCATTTCAGATCAAACCCTGGTGAAGGTATCTCTCAGGTTTTTGAGAGATACAACAAATTAATCAATGATCTGAATCTCAATGGGAAGCACTACACCAACAAGGAGATTAACAAGAAGTTCCTTCTTACCCTACCACCTCATTTGGAGCAAAAATATCTGCCATTAGAGAAGCAAGAGATATGAATAAGATTGCTTTGGAGAGATTGTATGGTGTGCTGAAGACCTATGAGCTGGAGCAGATTCAACAAAGGGAGCTTTATGGAACTGGGAAGATTGTTGGTACCTCTACTGCATTGGCTGCTGAAGTCCCACAGAGACTGGAAGTGAAGGCTGTTCAACCTTCCAGTTCTAATATGAATGTTATTGATGCTGAATATGGATTAACATCCATTGATCAATCTGGTGGTGACTTCTATTCTTTAGAAGAACTTGATCAGCTGGAGGATAGTGATTTGGCTTTGATAGTCAGAAAGTTTGGGAAGTTTAGATTCAAGAGGAATCCCAATCTTAAGTTCAGACCCAGATTTCAGAGAGGTGGATCTTCATCTTCAAGTGGCACAAGGGGTGGCTACAAAACTGGAACTGTGGAAAGGAGCACAATCAGATGCTACAATTGCAATGAGTTGGGTCACTTTGCTACTGAGTGCAGAAAGCCAAAGCAAGTGACCAGAAACACATTTGATTCTAGCAAGAAGAACAAGATTGGGAAAGCCTATGTTGCTGAGGGAAAGAGTTGGGATGACACTAACAGTGATGAAGAAGCAGGTGAGATTGGGAACCTTGCTTTAATGGCTAAAGAGGAAAGCACTTCATCCAGATACATGTCAGAGGTAACCTTTACTGACTCTGAAATGATTCATCATCTTGGTGGCACCATAAGTTGTGCACGCACTGAAAATGATAGAATAAATCTTTTAAACACAAATCTTGAAAAGGAAATAAAAGATTTAAAACTAGTGCATGTCAATCAAGATGAACTTACTAATAAGGTAGCAGTTCTTGAGAAAAGGGTTAAATTGTATCAACAACTGGAAACCATTCTCAAAGATCAGATTAGTGAGCTTAAGACCAAAGCTAATGCTTATTTCAGTTCTTGTAAGACTGCTAAAGAAATTCTCAATAAGCAAGCTGTTGGTAATCATGTCAGTATAGGGTATGATTATAATGAGGCTATTGGACTGCTTGGAATTAATTCCCCTTGTAGATTCAAATCTGAAGGAAAGGTTGTTCCATATATACTTAAGGGTATTGAAACACCCTTCTGTAAGGAGTCTGAGGCAGAGCCTATGAATGAATACTCTATCATTATTGCTGAGGAGATTCATGAAGAAGATGTTGCTTTGGAAGCTGAACAGTCCAAAAAGTGTATATCTGATATTCCAATCAAAATTGCTTCAACTAAAAAGACTAAATCAGATATCCATAAGTTGGATCAAAACAACTGTAGAACTAACATGCCTGCTGTTAATTCTTCTCATAAAGCATGTGGTGTGATTAATTGCATGTCTTGTGCTTTCAATGTTATGTATGCTTATTTTAATAGTACGCATGTATCTAGTGATAAGACTGCTCCACGTCAACATGTTAATAATAAGAAGCATGTTAAAGCAAAGACTACTAGTCCTCCTCAGACTAGAGTGGATTCATTTATCCCTAAGCCTACTCAGAAATGTGTTAAGGCTGGCTATAAATGGAAACGCTCTTATGTGGAAGAGGTTGAAGTAGTTTTGGCTAAAAATGTTGTTTTGCCTGACAAAGGCCAGTTCTTTAAGTATGTCGGACCCAATCAATTTTGGGCTCCGAAGAAGGTCTAATCAATCTGATATTGCAGGGAGTTAAACAGGTAAACCTTGTTATATGGATTCTTGACAGTGGCTGTTCAAAGCATATGACCGGAGATAGAGCCCTGCTATCAGATGTGGTTGAGAAAGCTGGCCCAGTAGTTACCTTTGGAGATAACAGCAAGGGTATTACGAAAGGATATGGCTGTCTGAAGTACGGAAATGTTATCATTGAAGATGTTTCTTTTGTGGAAGGTCTGACGTTCAATCTTCTCAGCATCAGTCAGTTCTGTGACAGAGGATATGCTGTTTCCTTTGAAAGAGAGAAGTGTCAGATTATTCACAAGAAGAATGGAAAGCCTGCTCTTCAAGGAGTAAGGAAAGGTGACTTGTTCATAGCTGATCTGAACTCTGGATTCAAAGATGAAGTTAATTGTTTTTATGCTAAAGCTTCATCAGATGATAGTTGGCTATGGCACAAGAAGATGTCTCACCTTAACTTCAAAACCATGAACTCTTTAGTCAAGAGGGAATTGGTTAGAGGTTTGCCTCAGATGGAATTTACACAGGAAGGACTGTGTGAGGCTTGTCAGAAAGGAAAGTCAAAGAAAGCTTCTCACAAGGGCACTGACACATCATCAATAACTGAACCTCTTCAGCTACTGCACATGGATTTGTTTGGTCCAGTTAATGTGATGTCCATGTCAAAGAAGCAATATGCACTTGTGATTGTTGATGACTTTTCAAAATATACATGGGTTTTATTCCTACATTCCAAGGATGAGACCCCATTTCTGGTGATTGGCCACATAAAGTTGATTGAGCTGGATTCTAGATTCCCTGTTAGAGCCATAAGGTCAGATAATGGTACTGAATTCAAGAATGCCATTCTAAATGACTTTTGTGCTGATAAAGGAATAACAAGACAGTATTCTGCCCCTAGAACTCCTCAACAAAATGGAGTAGTGGAAAGAAAGAATCGTACATTGATTGAAGCAGCTAGGACTATGCTAAGTGAGTCCAAACTTCCAACGTACTTTTGGGCTGAAGCAGCGAATACAGCTTGTTATACTCAGAATCGAACTTTAATCAACAAGGACTTAATGAAGACTCCGTATGAGATCATCAACAACAAGAAACCAACTGTCAAATACTTTCATGTATTTGGAGCAAAATGCTTTGTGCTTATAGATGACAATGTGAAACGTGGCAAGTTTGATGCAAGGCACAAGAAGCAATTTTTGTTGGTTATTCCAGAAGATCTTACATGGTCTACTTGGTTGGCAGTCACACAGTAAAGGAAAGTGTCAATGTTACTTTTGATGACACTAAGTTCCCTAATATCCAAAAGGAAGACTCATCTGAAAAGCTGAAGTTTGATAACTTGCCAGACTCAGAATCAGATGATGAAGCCCCACCTGAAGTTATTGCTGGTGATGATAATAACAATGATGATAATGATCATGGTGATGGTGGTGGAAACACTGGTAACAATGGAGATACCACCAACACTGGAGAAGAATCATCAAGGCAATCAAGCAACAACTCAGGGGGAGCAAATGAAGGATCAACTAGTCACTCACAACATCAAAGTGAATTTCAAGGTGAATCATCAAGATCAAATCTTCCAAGACAGACTGTTTGGAATAAAGCTCATCCTTTTGAGCTGATCATTGGTGATCCAGAGGTTGGAGTTAAAACTAGAAGTGCTTCTCATAATGAATGTCTTTTCTCAGCTTTTCTATCTAAAATGGAGCCAAAGAAAACTGAGGAAGCACTGATTGATCCAGATTGGGTGATTGCTATGCAAGATGAACTCAATCAATTTGAACAACAACAAGTCTGGAAGCTGGTACCCAGGCCAAAGAACAAGAGAGTAGTTGGTACAAGATGGGTATACAGGAACAAGCTAGATGAGGATGGCATTGTAACAAGAAACAAGGCAAGACTGGTTGCACAAGGGTATTCACAAGCTGAAGGCATTGATTATGATGAAACCTATGCACCAGTGGCTAGACTTGAGGCCATCAGGATGTTCTTAGCATTTGCTGCTTACTCCAATTTTAAAGTCTATCAAATGGATGTTAAGAGTGCATTCCTGAATGGTGAACTTGATGAAGAAGTGTATGTGGAACAGCCCCCTGGCTTTGAAAATCAGGAGCTGCTGGACTTTGTGTACTTTCTCTTCAAGGCTATCTATGGTCTCAAACAAGCCCCTAGAAAATGGTATGACACTCTCTCTGGTTTTCTTTTAGAAAATGGTTTTGTTAGAGGTATCATAGACAAAACTCTTTTTTCAAAGAAACACAAAAGTGATATGATATTAGTCCAAGTCTATGTGGATGACATCATATTTGGGTCTACTAATGATAATCTCTGTAAGAGATTTGCTGAGCTAATGCAGAGTAAGTTTGAAATGAGTATGATGGGTGAGCTGAAGTTCTTTCTTGGATTACAAGTAAGTCAAAGGTCAAATGGTATATTTATTTGTCAATCCAAGTATCTCAATGAACTCCTCAAGAAGTATCACATGGAGGATTCAGCATCAGCAAGGACTCCATCTTCAACAGCCATCAAACTTGGAGCTTCTGACAAATCTATCAAGGTAGATGTTACAAGCTACAGAGGTATGATTGGCTCCTTACTCTATCTTACTGCTAGTAGACCAGATATTATGTATGCTACATGCTTGTGTGCAAGGTTCCAAGCGGACCCTAGAGATGTACATCTCGTTGCTGTGAAAAGAATCTTGAGATATCTTAAGGGTACACCTAATCTAGGTATTTGGTACCCTAAAGATTCTGATTTTAATCTTGTTGGATATACAGATTCTGATTATGCAGGTAGTGTTGTGGATAGAAAGAGTACCTCTGGGAGTTGTCAATTCCTAGGAGGTAGGTTGATTTCCTGGTATAGCAAGAAACAGCAAACAGTTTCCAATTCAACAGCAGAAGCTGAATATATTGCTGCTGGAAGCTGTTGTGCTCAGATCTTATGGATAAGGAATCAATTAAAGGACTATGGCTTTGCATTAGACAAAATTCCCATATTTTGTGATAATACAAGTGCCATAGCAATCTCCAACAACCCTGTGCAGCACTCGAGAACGAAGCACATTGATATCAGGTATCATTTTATCAGAGAGCATGTCATGAATGGAACTGTGGAGTTACATTTTGTACCCACAGAAGAACAAACTGCAGATATATTCACTAAATCTGTTGACGAATCCACATTTATCAAGTTAGTTGGTAAATTGGGTATGTTAAACAGTCTTAGTGATTAACAATATCTCTGTCATGTTTGTTCTCTCAATAATTTCATTTTCTCTTGTCATTTAAATGATATTCACTGCTAATTCTCATTTAATTTAATTTTACATGCTTGTGTATTTAAATAGCTCTGAATATGTTATTTTCTTTAAAAATATTTTTCTTATATTTTTAAGTGGAGAAATGTATTTTTATTGAAAATATATTTATTTAGAATTATTTAGATATTTTTTATTATAAATATTGTTGTTCAGATTATTCTGCAGGTTATAAGTAGTTTTTTGTTCGTGTATATTTTTATGCAGAAGGTTTCAGGTGTATTAGAATTTTATGTGAATATTTTCTGTTTTGCTGCTTCTGTTAGTATATATTTCGGTATGACCTTTTAGTTTGGTCATATTGGTATGCTTTTCTTATTTTTGTTAATAGTTTATTTGTTAAAAGAATTCGGTATGACCTTAGGTTTGGTCATATTAGAATTTATTTTGTTTATTAGAACTCCCAGGTCTTTGTAGAACTCGGTATGACCTATCTTAGAGGTCATACTGGTTTTTTTTATTTATTTTTTTTTATTAAGTATTTTTTCAGTTTTTAATTCAGTATTCTCGGTATGACCTGAAGAAAGCTCGGTATGACCTGGTACAAAAACTCGGTATGACCTGCCTTTAGGTCATACCGAGCTCAGCAGAACCCTCCTCTATAAATACCAGGTCATCTAAGGTTCTTTTTCTTTTCATTCCTTTCTAACTCAAGTTTTTACTTAGTTAACTTTGCTCTAGTTTGTGTTTTATTCCTAGAACAACGAACTATTGCAAATTTTTCTTGTGAATTACTTGGGATTTTATTTCTTTTCTGATTACTATTATTATTAATTGCTGTTTTATTCTAGTAATATTTTTATTTTATTATTAATTTTCAAATGGCTGCTGAGTTTGTTGTTGAACGTTTTAATAATTACGTTGGCTATTTTGATCCCCTTAAGTGTTCTGTTGAACGTTTTAGGCCGTGGATTCATTTTTTAAATCAACAATCAATTGTTAGCTATGCTATCACAACTTCTATTGATTTAAAGCTTGAACCCCTTCGTCTATTATGTTTAACTGCTGTTGTTGCTGACGATATGCAATCTTTCACATTTACTATTTCTGATCATCAATACACAGTAACTAAGGAGATCTTTTGTCAAGTACTTCATTTTCCACTTGATAATTTCGTTGGATTCCCTACTGATGACGAGTTAGTTCAATTTTTCTCTAGTATTGGTTACCCAGGAAATATTGTTCTTCCTCGTCTGAATAAGGGTAATCTAGCATGTGAGTGGGATTTGTTCTTTGACTGTCTAGCCAAAGTTTTTAGTAATTGTACCAAAAACAACTTTCCAGTCATCACTTCTGTTTTACAAAACATTGTCTATGCTGCTGTTTTCAACCTGAGATTGGATATAGGAACTCTTGTGTGGGATCTCTTGATAAGGAGGATTTTCAATTACACTAGAGATATTGAAAATGGAAAGAGAGTTAGATGCTTTTATTCCCGTTTCCTTTCTCTAGTGTTGAATCATGTTCTTTCTGATGAACATAAAACACTTTTTCAAAACACTCCTATTCAAGTCCCCGCACACACTAATCCTCTCATATACTCAACTTTGTCCACCAGTTCTAAGTCTGGAAGGATACCCGTAGTTCCACAATCATATCTTCGAAGGATTCTGCAACCACAATTACCTCTCCTCTTTATTGAACATCCAGTGGTTGGATCCTCGTCAGCAGGAACTTCAATGGTGCCTCCTAACACCATGGCACTTCAGGTAATATATCCTATCTCAACTGCTCCACTAACCCAAGAGGTTCTTAGGATTGATCAAGGGGTTGTAGAACCACAACCTCTGTCCCCGGTCATAGAGCCACACACAGAGTCAAATCCATTGACCGCTCCCCTAGAACAACCGGCTACAACAAGATTGAATCAACAAGTTGGAGTAGATATTAATGAGAGTGATCCCACAGCTCTGTCTCCACCACTAAAGAAGAGAAGAACACTCCTTGAGGCATCTGTTAGCCAGTCTGTATCCTCCCAAAAGGATATGGATTCTCAAAAGGCCAATGAATAGTTACTAGAGACATCCTCTCAACAGGATGAATCTATTGAAATTCGCCCTCAGGCCATGGCATTCTGTACAGAGTCAAGCACTCTCCCATTACTCACAATGGGAGCAAACACTTCTGAAACAATAGTAGAGACTCATAAACAGGACACTCTGAGAGGAGAGCACATAGGAATGCTTGCTGAAATAGTGCCTACCATTGTCACGGTAGAAGAGCCTTCACAGGCTTCAGAGGGAAAATCTAATTCTTTGCCACCTATAATAGAATCATTTTCTCCCCTCCCAGAGGGAACATCTCTGGCTCCCCTAAGGGATTCTTCACTCGCAGTTTTAACTGGAGAAAGTGAAGGGCAACCTGGTGAGTCCATTACTGAAGCAATTCAGTTTTCCGTCTCGGATTGTTTTTTGGACTACACCGGGGATTGGGATTTGCGAACTCCCATTGCACCACTAGTGACCTCTCAAGAAGGGGCTATGGTGATTTTTTCTGCAGGTACTTCAACTCCACACATGGATAAACAGCTAGTGATTAGATCTGAGAGACAAACACAGAGCGATACACAAGCACGTGAGGTGAGTGAAACACCATCGAGAGAAATTGAGATGAGTGCACACAATGACACATACACTGCTTCATTATTGGCTCAAATAGCTGGTTTACAGAAACAACTTTAAAAGACCCAGGCTGAAAAAGAAATTCTCAAAGCACAAGTGGTTGAACAGTCTTCTTCTTCCACCTCTGTAACTAATCAGCTGGGTCATATTAGAGATGAGATAGAAGGAGTGAAGGTCTCATTGATCCCCAAGATAAATGCTGTTCAAGAATCACAGGTGCTAGTGGCTTCAGACATCTCCGAGCTGACAGTTTCAAATGCTGAGATCAGGGAGAGTGTCAAGCAGATTGCTTCCATTTCAACACAGGTGAACTCTATTCAGGAAACTGTTGATTACAATCAGTGGTACAATGACCAGAGGTTCTCAAATCTTGAAGGAGGGATGGTACATTTGAATGAAGGCATGAAACATCTGTACAATATGATCAAGAGTTCACATCAACCCAATGCTGAGCAAAGGAAATTCTTTGAGGGTGATGATGATGACAAGGATGGAGAAGGAGGCAATAAAGATGAGGATCCTAAGGCTGATAAAGTCAAATCTGTAGAGGATACCTCAACTAAGGGGGAGAATAAGGAGAAGGAGATACAAGGAGGAGAAGAAGTGAGAGATCAAGGAGGAGAAGCTGGAGGTTCTGGTTCTGGAAAGGACAAAGGGAAGCAGAAGTTAACCTTTTCTGATGCTGACTACTATCAAGGTGAACAGGGAGATTTTGATGATATTGAATCTGGAGAAACCCCTGAAGATATCTTTGGTGAAGTGGAGGTTGAAGAAGAGGCTGATTTTGCTGACTGGGTAGATGAACCTGAAGTGGATCCTGCCTTTGAAGCTGAGCTGTTAAGACAGAAAGTTGATCTAAAGAGAAGAAAAGATGAGAATGCTAAAGTGTCTGACATAATCACAAAGCATCTAGTTATCCAAAAAGCTGAACATCAAGAAAAGCAAAGGCTTCATGATTTAAAAGTCAAAGACAGAAAGTTATATGTGAGGCTGAAGCTTGGAGAAGAATGGGATAGAGCTAGAGAGATGTTCTCACATCCGACAGGGTCAGACAATGATGGAAGGTTCTTTAGCATGTTGGAAAGGTACAGAAAGGTCAATCCAGACAACACAATATATATGAAAGCTCTTCATGCGGAGATTTCAAGAATTACTACTGGATTTGACAGAGTCAGAGAGGAGTTGAAGATCTACATCTACACTCATAATGAGGGAACTTTCATAGTTTCTCTTAATCTTCTGGAAGGTAGAACTCTCTCTGAGCTTTGGGTATTCATGTGCAAAGTAAAAAGAACTTCTCCATTAGCTGAGCTGCTGCATGATCAGCTTAGAGATTTTGCTATGAAAGCTAGCCCTCAAGTTGTGGACGTGCCATATGAAGTTAAATTTTATAAAGGAATGGCACTTCAAACTTGTGCTGTGGATCCCATCTCTTTGAAAGATTATCCTGCCAAGCATCTTGTCTATATGGAGAACATGTTGAGGACAACAGGGTTTGCTACACAAGAAAAGACAGAAGTTGCTGATTTGATTCAAGACTATTGCATTGCCAATATCAAGAGATATCATCAAATGAAGAATAGGCTGAAGAAAGTCACAGCTCAACCTGTCAGACCTAGTGGCATTACTTCTGAATCTGATCGTATTCTGGACAAGGATTTGCTTGATGCACTTGAAGAAGGAGAGATGTTTGAGTCTGAAATTTAAAGAAGCTCTGTTTGTAAATATTAAATGTTTAGAGCTTAGGTGATTCAAGATAGGATAAATGTATTCATATGTTCAGTCTAGAGGAACATCTATCTTGTACTTACCTGTAATGTTTGAATCTGGAAAATGTTAAATGAAATCCAGAACTTTTCTTGTTATTTACTTGGCTCTTAAAAGTCATTTCTATTTCTTGTTTAAGTTAGTTGAGTTATCCTCTAGGTATTTGATTGTTATTCTCTAACAAACAAATAGGGGGAGATTGAAAGGCATATGTTTAGGCCTATTAATATTCTGAGGAAACAACTTAATTTAAACAAGTATGTAACAAGTAAATAATAAGTTAAATATGTCACAGGAATCTCAGAGAGTTTAATCTGTCAAGAGAATGAAGAACCAAAGTCATCTACAGACTTGAAGTTATTCTACATTGAAAGAAGTTCAATTTATTGTTCAAGCCTTAGTGAAGTATTCAAGTAACTGGATTTACTACAGTGACAGAGATTTCCAGTTAGTGACGGAAGAAGTACAGGATACAGAGTTTAGTCAAAGCTAAAGAAAAGAAGCCACAGCTTTAAATATTTTAAAGATGAAGAATTATCAATGAAGTCAGTTATTCATGAAACCAGACAGTGCATCGAATGACGACATCAATCAGTGGAATTCAATCATCTATATTCAGTGGTTTTCAGAAGATAGAGTATTGCAAGGATTTTAAATTATCTTCTTTAATTTATTAATTAAATTTAATTAATAAATTAATTCTATCAGAATTAATTTATTTATTAAATTAGTTATGTTAGTAGTTTAAATTATTTATTAAATTAATTCTATAAAAGAATTAATTTAATCTAGAATTTAATCTATCTAAATAAATTAAAAGGATTTTCTTATAAAATCTCGGTATGACCTGTTTAGTAAACTCGGTATGACCTAGTGTTTTAACACCTTAGGTTCTACCGAGTTATATTCAGGTCATATCATTCAATTTGTGTTAGGTCATACAGGTTAATTTCCTAGGTTCTACCAGTAGTGGTTAGAATAACCCTAGGTCATACCGGACACTTTTGTCAGGTCATATTGATCATTCAAGGTTCTACCGAGCTTACTGTTTTGCAGGTCATACAAGTGTATGATTTGTTTTATTAAATCTTTATGATTTATTTAAACAGGTCATACAAGGCTTATTCATTTGGTATTAACTTCTTGGCAGAACAGACAGACAATGCAGTTGAACAAAAAGAAAAGACATTGAAGCAATTTACTCTCAAGAACACAGAAGCCATTAATATCATTTCTTCTCAAGCAATTAATTCTAGTTTGTATTGTTAAATCCAAACCACTAGAAGTTGATTACTTGTATTGCTTTGATCATCTAGCGGATTTTTATCCCTAGAATTTATCTCGAACTTGCTTTTAGCATTCGATCTTTTTATTACAAATATTAGAAAAGTTCATGTCGAATTTATTCTAAATTTGTATTAATTAGTTTGAGATAAATACTTTGTAATCCATATTGTACTTGCAACACCCTTCAAGTTTAATATAGGTTATATTTAACTTGAATCTTGTTCTATTTATATTCCGCATTAATTTGTTCTAAATTGTTAAATTATTCAAGAACAAACTTCGATAAAACGGTATAGTTTGTATTCAACCCCCCTTCTACAAACTTATCAGGACCTAACAGGGCACATCCTAGGAGGGAAATCTTCAATCATCAGGCTAACCCCTAGAGGCCTTCACTCACAGACATCATCATCAGGCAAACCCCTGTAGGTCTTCAATCACGGACATCCTGTTGGGTTTTATTGCATACACGGAAGCATGGATAACAATTATTTACATATAAAACCCATATATTACGCATACGATTCATGGATAAAATTAAAGAATCGATTACTAACCTTTAAAAGTGGTCCCCGGATGATGTATAGAGGCTCCTAGCAGTTGCTCCTCAAGTGTGAAGTACTCCACCGGTATCCACCAAGAGCTCGAATCAATGGAGGGAGGAAGTGGCTTGAGAGAGAATTAGGGTTGCCTCCTTTTTCTTTTTCTTGTAAAAGTAGAGTTAGGCTTTTAGGGTTTATAATGATATATTTATAGGCAAAATTTTCAACTGAAATTTTCCTATAAAATAATATTATTATTAACCTTATAATTAATTAATCTTATTAATCAATTAATTTGTTAGATCAGAATTCAATGATCGTCAGAAGCTAGACTCAACTGATCAGGATTGCTGACGTCATCAGTATTGCATGGTCATCAGTATTTGATCAAGCGTCAGTATCTTATTGATCATCAGGATTCCTACTCAGACTATGATCAGGTTTGATCATCAGGACTTGAAGCTGATCAGGATTCCTACTTCGAGTTATATTTGGAGTCTAGATAAACATGGAAGTTTGTTCCTGGTTTGTAGAATGCAGCTATCGATTAAAGATATGTTTCTATCTTTATTATGATTAGGACTTATCTTGTTATTGATAGAGAAGCTGTGTGCACTATATAAACACAGTTTTGGTTTCGATTTATGTACTCATCAGAGAGAGAGAATTATTCATTCGAGAGAGAACATAATCGGAGAGAAGCTCTTAAGAACAGAATTTCTTGAGAGAGTTTTTGTAAGCTAGCAGCTCTTAAGAACATCAGAATTTCTTAAGAGAGTTTGTAACAGTTTTATATCAAAGTTAATAAAGCTGTTATTGTTATTGTTATTGATCTTTCATATTTGTGTTATATAAAGTCGAGAATCTTAAACAATTGTATTCAACCCCCTTCTACAATTGTTATTTACTGGGCAACAATTGGTATCAGAGCAAACTGATTTAATTCTGAATCAGATACGATCTAAAGATGTCGACAACCAAGTATGAAAGCATGAAGATTCCCATCTTGAAGATATCAGAATATCCTACATGGAGGGTAAAGATGTTGATGTACCTGGAGGCTATGGATCCTAACTACTTGGACAGGATTCGTGATGGACCATATATACCAACAAAGTTCGTAGAACGAACAGATACAGTACCAGAACATTATGTGGTCAAAGCTAAAGCTGAATGGACTCCAGAAGAAAAAGCTCATGTACTCAGGGAACCAAAGATAAAGAATATCTTGCATAATAGCCTTGATGCTGTCATGTCAAACAGAGTGATTGCATGCAAGTCTTCAAAAGAAATCTGGGATACTTTGGAAACTCAGTGCCAGGGATCTGCATCTGTTAAGAAAAACAGAAGGGCTCTATTGATTCAAGAATATGAGCAATTCGATGCAAGACCTGAAGAGAGCCTGACTGATCTATATGATAGATTTCTGACACTATTGAACAGCTTATCCTTAGTTGACAAAGTATATGAAACTGAAGATTCAAACACCAAATTTCTTAGAGCTTTACCTGAAGAATGGGATACTCAGACCTCAATCATTAGACACCAGTATGATCTGAACATTGTGTCTCTTGATGAGATCTATGGGATGCTAAGAACTCATGATCTTGAAGTTCAACAGAGGAAGAACAAGAAAAGCAGCAAGGCAAAGTCAATTGCTTTGAATGTAGAAGCAAAATCAAAAGGGAAAGCTATGGAGGTCTCTAGAAGGAAATCAAGAGTAGCTGAGTCAGATCCTGACGACTCTTCATCAGATACTGATGGCAATCCTGATGCCAATACTGGTGATGAATCTTCTGATTCAGACATGGAAGAGATGGTTGCTATGATTGTCAGAAACTTCAGAAGGATGAAGTTCAGGAAGAATAGAAGACGAGGCAACTTTCAGAAAAAGACCTTCAAAGCAGACAAAGACAAGTATATCAAAAAGGACAGCAAGGGTAGCAAATTTGACAAGTCAAAGGTTAGATGCTACAAGTGTAATGGTATGGGTCACTTTGCTTCTGAATGCAACAAGACAAAGGCACTCATCACATCAAGCAAGGATTGGATGGACTCTTCCTCAGAATCTGATACTGAGGTAGTCAACTATGCGTTAATGGCCAATGCTGATGTAACTGCTGCTCCTGATGATAAGGTACTAAATACTATCTTTGATTTTGATACTGATAATGCTTCTGAGTTAAGACGTTTTCTAAAGTCATTACATATTAGCTTTAGAAGTCAAACTGCTGAGAATACTAGAATCTTATCTGAGATGTCTGACCTTAGAAAGAGGAATGAGATATTAGAAGCTGAATTTTCTCGTATGCAAGAAGTACAAAAAGAATGTGATAATGCTAAACACATGCACTTAGAGATGACATCTAAATGTACTTCCCTTGAAAAAGAACTTGAATATGCTAATGAGAAAATCAGAACCTGGACAGACTCTGGTAGGAAATTTCATGAGATTAATACCTCTAAGAATTGGAAAGAGTGTCTAGGATATAAGTCAGATGAAGATAAGAAATTAGCAGAGAAAATTGTCATTAATGAGACAGTCAGTCCAAAGACCTATAGACATGTTATAGACTCAACCAAATCTAAGATTACTCCTGTTAATTTTGTTTTTGGTAAGGATTCCAATTCTACTTTTGAAAAGGGATCTTCTTCTACTCAAGGAATTAAAATTATAAAGTCTAAACCTGTCATGAACAAAGTCACTAAGAATCTAGGTCTATTGTCTCAGAAACAGCTTAAAGATAAAATCTGTGAGGTTACAGATAAGAAAAAGGAAGCTACTGTTAAGAGAAACAGGAATGGTAAAGTTGGGATCAATAAAGAGAATGGTTATAAATATATCCCAAATGCACCTAGAAAGTGTTGTTTTAACTGTGGTAACTCTAATCATCTTGCTATTGATTGTAAGAAGAGTAAGAAGAAGATTACTGATATTCCTAAGTCTGATGTTAGGAATAGATCAGTACTCTATAAACCGCAGAAGTCCTGTTTTCATTGTGGTAGTCTATGGCATTCTATTTATACATGTAAAGAGTATCATGATTTGTACTATAATTTTTATGATCCATTGCCTAAGTTTGAAAGTAGTACAAAGTCTGATAGAACTGAAAATGTCATAATGAAGCATGCTTTTGTTAATACTGATACTGACAAAGCAAATCCTGATGGAGTAAATCCTGTCAGGACTGCTAAAGTCAAAAAGTCTTCTGCTGTTAAATTTAATAAAATGCATGAACAAGGAATCCAACAAGTGTGGGTTCCTAAACATTCTGACTAGTGTTTTACTATTCTGATGCAGGGTAAAAAGAAAAATGTGTTAGTCATGGATAGTGGATGTTCTGTGCACATGACTGGAAACAAAGCCCTGTTATCAGAATATGAGGAAAAAGCTGGCCCAACTGTGTCTTATGGAGATGACAACATTGGACAAACCTTGGGATATTGTAAGAACCCGAAATTTTCGGTAGAATTAAAATTTTTTTTATGATAAAGTGCATCAGTGAATATATGAATGATTAGTGGTTGCAACCACAATGTGTTAATGATTTTGAGATTCAAGATTATAAAATGAATATGGATTTCAGTTACAAGTACTTTGTGAATAGAAGGGATGGACTGACCATCTAAATAAGAACAATCTATCTGGAAAATGGGAATATAATATTCCAAGAAAGAAAAGTATTTTCATGTCATCCAAATCGATATTTGTTATGCATCCGACAACTCCGTAAACAAGATAGAGTATGCCTGAGAAAGCACTAGAACATTTTCTAAGTACAAGAAACGTTGGAATTGATATTGATCTACAAGATTGTGGATAAATAGTGATTTTGAGGATTAACAAAGTTTTTCATGCCACCTATGTACGAGACGTAGTGTGGATATTCCGAAGTCATATTAGTGATCTACGGAGTAAATAAGTGAATGCAAAGACGATCGGAATTCAGAAATTCCAAATTTTATTTTGGAATAGTATTTGACCGGGCAGCGAATTATATATTATTATATTCAAGAAATGAGATATTAAAATTGAGGAATCGAGGATTTAACATTTTGGAATTTTAGTATATTATTAAAGTCGATTTAAGGATTCGATTGTTGAAGTGAATAGTGAATAGTTACTATTCACTGCGAGCATCGCGTAAAATTTTATTCGCCCTTTAGAAAATATTTCGAATCGTTTCAAGAGGAATAAGGTAACATTTACGGGATTAAATATAGACATGGAAGTAACATGTAACAAGATTAATTCGAGGGATGCAACATTTGGATCATCCATGTGAAAAGAAACGAACCGATAAAGCTACTTTAGCAGGAGCAATGCATGTGCGCCAAGTGTCGCAAGAAGAAGCATCAAGGACCAATGAGTCATCACTTTGACCATTTAATTACAAAATACAAGTGATTACAACAAAGAAAAAGAAAAGTGGAAAAAAATCAAAAGAAAACAAAGGAAAGCAAAAGCAAAACAAAACCAAGAAACTCTATTCTGCCAAGCAGAGAACAGCTCGGTAATTTGAGTGTAGAGTCTTCATTACTCAATGAAATTGGGCGTTCTTTAGCTTTCTGGAAACCCCGTGAGATGATCTACAACTTTCATTCAGGAGCCTCGACCAGGAAACGAGTGCAAGGGCTTCGTTTTGGCTGATCTTTGGGGCGTGTTTTTCCAGTCAGGAAACCCACTTCCATGTTCTTGATTTCTTTGGTGAGATTGAAGATGGTGAGCATAGAGTAAGGCTTCCCCAAGGTTAACCAAGCTTGTTTGAGATTGTAAGAACATCAAGAAGGTATAACCTCTAACCCTCCTTGGTTGTATGTTGAATTTTAAAGATGATAAGTATTGAGTGAAAGCATGTGTGTTATTAGTGGCTATTATGATGTTAGCTTGCTTAAATTGTGGTTGATTATTGTTTGGTGGTCTTGAGACCTAACCCCTGATTATATAGAGTATGAGTATGATATATTGATGCTTATGAAGTTTATAAGTTGTATGGATGCCCGGTGTGGCTTGGTTGGATTGTTACGATTTTTGGAATATCCGAATTATAGCCGTCGTAATGCCCGATTTTCGTTAACACCTAGATAACCGTGCATCACAGTTGTTCCAACTCACTGTTAGCTTCGTTTTCTGCCATGATAAGCTAGATAATGTTATAAGCTTCGTTTTAATATAAAGATCATGTAAAATGGATTTACGGTTTAGGAGAAATGGCCGATTTACTAAAAGTGGTTCGAAACCGTAAACGCGAGTTCGTAATTAAAATTGGATTCCCTTAACATAGTTAATTCAGTTGCGAATCGAGGTTATTAAATACTAGAGATAAAAAGGAAGGTGTGAGAAGAAACCACATGTCAAATGGATCGTTTTTCGATTTTATAAAAAAGTTCGAATCAAGGTTAAGTGCGAAGGAACCCTTAGATGAGCACTTGGTTATAACTTTGAGAACCACTTAGTAAAACGAGCGAACGAGATCCAATTGCTAAAACAAATCTTCGACCTAAGTATTTGTTGATTAACATGGACCTAGTACGAGCCTAAAGCAAGCTAGTAATACCATAGTTGTGTCTCGCTTATTTGTTTAAGCGTTGATGTATAAATAGAGTATCCAAGGGATTAACCAAACGTTTTCTTTGACTTTGTCTAGATTGTTCGACATTGTCACGTGCCCTACTACTTCTCGAGCATCAGGCAAGTTTACTAAACCTTACTCTATTATTAGAGTGGGCATATTTTCGAATGTTTAATACTTGTTGATTCAAAAATATATCTATATATATATTCTTTGTTCCAAGTATCGTGCAAGTTTTCTAAATCCCATGACCTTATAATACTGTTGATGGGTGGTGATACTTTTAAGATCCTACGCCTTGAATTATATGGTGTATATATTTATAAACTTTTCGTATGGTGGAAAGGGACTATATATCCTAAGGTAGGTATTTGTGTACTGGAATAAGAAAGGCTCAGAGGGTAGAGCATGTATTGAGTTTATAACTTAGCCAGCGTATCAGGGTTATTTTGTAAGGTATATTTTCGAAAACCCGGACAGAGCTTTTTAGAAAGATTTTCGCAATAATTAACCTAAAGGCAACATCACCAATAAACCAGTGTTTATTTAATTAGTAAATACTTCTGGAAGCATTTACGGATTAAATAAGCCTTATTCGTCTAATTAAATTTGTTTAATTAGATGAATATCATTTTCAAAATGTTTTCTTAAAATCGCTTTGTTCCGGAATGATAACAAAGATACTCCAATGGTAATGGTATATATATATATATATATATATATATATACATATATATATATATAAGTCGATATGTTAAGAAAAAAACCCTCAGTAGGGGGTATATACTCTGTAGTATTCTACGGACCGGGAATGGTATCAGTTGCTATCTAGGGTTATTTTATTAATTTATTTTCCATTCTTTGTTAAAGAAGTATGTGGGAATTACTTCTAAATAAATATTCTTTATTAATTATAGTTTGATTTAATTATTTAAAGCCCTACTTCTTAAGGAAGTATTTTGTGAAAACTATTTTTAAACCCTAGATAGCTAATAAAGTTTTACTCAGGCAATTATAAATATAATTAGAGGAGGTTCCCAAAACTATTTCCCGTTTAAGTCTATATTCAGAAAGACTTAAATGTTCGCTCAAACTTCAAAGATACATGGAACCTTTCTCAAGATTTTATGGTTGTTCAAGTGGACTGCCCGGTCCTAAATCTTTTTAAATCAATGAAATTATCAGTGTGATATACTACCATCAAAAATGATTTTGATTACTCTCTCAAGATTCGAGGAGTAAAAGCAGTGAAATCAGTTGTATCCATGAACAAGCATCAGCTTGGGAAATATGAGTGAATTTTCCTTTTTAACCAGATATGACTACTTTGTGGAGTCGTATACTTGGGAAAAAGGGAAAGGAACTTTATGTTTCAAGGTTATGGATTTTCTCGAACTCGGAGAATGTGTAAGGGACTGAGTGGCGACCTGTCCCCTAAGGGAATTACACGTAGACCGGCAGTCTATGAACGGGTCTGTTCTTCCCTTAGATTATCAGATAGTGCCCGACCGTAGGATAAGAGAAGAGCATCGGAGGCCCCTAAGTGAATGGGTACCCCTAAGTGAATGGGTATGCTCTTCCCCCTACAACCAATTGGCGGGGAGGTGAGAGAAGAGTATCGGAGACCCCTAAGTGAATGGGTACCCCTAAGTGAATGGGTATGCTCTTCCCCCTACAACCAATTGGCAGGGAGGTAGGTCAGTTAGCGTCTGCCCTATTTTCCCTTCTACGTAGAAAAACAGCAGTGGGGATTGCCTTACGACTGATCATCGTAGAGGTATCCTTGTCGCCCGGAATCTCCGTCTACAGTTCATCATCCATGAAAGAAAATGTTTTATGCAAGTTATCAGAGGAAGAAAGTTTATGCAATTTTTCAGCGAAAGAACATGTTTTAAGCAAGTTTTCAGAAAGAGAAAGTTTACTCAAGAGTATTCAAGTTTATTCCAGTATATGAGTTTATCAGAAAGCATATGAGATTACAAAAAGGTATATGATTGTTTGAAAGAGATATATGGAACAAGATGAGCTTAGAAATGGATTGGAAATATTTTACCTTGTATTTATTTCCAAATTATGATATGAGGTATATGTTGATATGAAAGATGATAGTTGAATTTTCCTTATAACTTCATCTTTCAAGTTATATGTTGATAGTCTGCTTATATTTTATATAGCAGATATTTTACAGAAAGGATATACTGAGTATCTTGTTATTTCATCTTTTATACTATACTAGAACTTTGTTCATAGTATAAACATTGAAAGTTGCAGAATATTATGAAATGATATTTGAAATACCACAATGGTACTATTTTTGGAATACATTCCGATAAGAAAATAATTTCAGTATCGAGATATTTTGACAAATTATTGTCTTATACCCACTTTATTTCTGGGTTGAATTAAAGGCAGAATTATGCCATACTTTCATTACCTTGTTGAGCTATCGCTCACTCTTGCTATTATTTTTATATATATTATATAGCAGCGAAGCAGGATGCCAATGGGACGGCACATACCTCGCAAGGCGTTTCCATTAAGCAGTTTCTAGCAGTGATCCCGGGAGTAGTACGACCCAATCGAATCAGGCTACGGCTTTTGGTATTTAACTCATGTATAGACCTAAATGGTATTAGAGGATTGTGAGCATCAGAAGGCTAAGTTGGTAATGTAACAATACTTAGAAATTGTATCAGTAACAGATTCAAAAGACATTTGGGTATTGTAATAAAAGTTATTTATTCCGCAGTTGTTGTATTGTGTCGTTTCTGAGACTCTAACCTGTGTGTGTGTGTGTGTGTGTGTGTGAGACATATGTTGTGGGGTCATGAGCAGGTGAATTATGAATGGTGTGAGTAATACAGGTAAGGCAAGGAGTACATGGATTGTGACAACCCTAAATCCCTGACCCCGGATTCGGGGCTGTTACAGAGATGGTATCAGAGCTTTAGGTTACAGTCCTCAGAAACGATAGGAGATCGAGTCTTACAATACCCTTAATAATGATAAGGACATCTAGAGCTCAAATTAAGTTCGTAGTCGGGTTAGAGGACATGACCCTGACTGTTTAAGATGAAGCCCGAGAGGGGACTTCTTTTGGGAAACCGTACTTAGGACTTCATGGTTAGTCACCTCGATTCGTATGAGTTATAGATGGATGGGACTCTGAGATACCAGATCCCGAGGCCTTCGAGTAGGCATTTAATGATGCGCTCCTTGGTATGGATGGAGACCCGATAAAGGGAGATCCATAGGAGGATCTAGAGGAAAACCCCATAGTGGGTCGAGGAAAGAATCTTGTAGAGGACGTGTTGATTGATAGAGATGTGGTGTGTTACTTGAGGTCTAATAATAAGACCGGACGAACCTTCAAGGGATAAATAAGTGACGAGAGTTTAAGGATCGTTCATGATTCATCAAGAGGTATGACAAAGAAAATTGAGTAGAATCTCCAAAGCAGAAGAGGTAGAAGCAGTATAGCCAATATCAGTGGATTGATTCGACTTGAACAAAACCTGTTACTCGTAGTCGGTTATAGTTACCCATAAGGAGGCGGCATACGTAAGAACCAAGGTGTTCAGATTTTCACGAATGATTAAGGGGACTTAGTTGCCTAGTATAGTGAAAGGAATTGCTTTGGCTATGAGGTTTCAATCCTCCACGACCAGCGATCCCACTGGAAATAATGTCTATTACATCATTGAGGAATTTTGTTATTTCAAGGAGAATTTGGATATATGTACCATGCAAATGTTATTGTAAGGCAAGAACGCTAAGGTGAAATCGAGAACGAGATTACCACTCTCAGGAACCAGGAAGGAATTATGAGGATGGAACAGAAAAGTCGGAAATTAGACCCGAGCATTACTAGCAGGTAAATAGAATAATCAAGTTTCCCTGATTTTGGAAGGGAATTCAGTAAATTTTTGGCAAACCTTGTCTTTCTGATTACCGGAGAATGTCACTAAAGAGAGTGGAGATTAGAGCGAACCATGTGGATTGGATAAGGTAGCCGTTATGTGGTTTGGTGTAAAGACCCTGATTGCTATAATTGATTGTAGAGATAAAATGATGAAGTTGAGATTGGACGGTAAAGGCGAAATATAATTAAGAACCAAGACGGACTGAGAAGTTCCGGGGTTGACTTAAATGAAAAGGCTATTGTGCCCAAAGTGTTAAGTTTATGTAGCGCACAGGATTGATATGGGAGAATGAATATTGGGTATAAGGATGATTGAAATGCAGACCAGATTTAAGCCTGTAGATTCTAACGATCTTCCAGAGTATCGCCCAGTCGACATGAGGAATTGTCAGTACTATAGGCGACAACGGTATCGAAGTCTTCTTATGGAACATAACGTTTACTTGGGATGCTTGCGCTTAGTCGAATAGAATTTCTTGCGATTGCAAAGGTCGATGGTTGAATCCTTAGCGACTATTATTAGTCGGCAATGACGTAAGTATCGAGCACCTTAGGGTGTGCCTGGAGAAGAAAAGCTTTGGAATTGAACGATTATCCATTAGAGGAGCCGACGTAAAAGGCATCCGTAGAGACCTTGGTAATACCCTCCCCATTTGCAAATTATGTGGGGTACCTCCCCAATCTATGATCTATCTTGACCTCTCTCCAGGAAAGAATTCTGATAAAGGGTATATTCCCTCTTCGAAGTTGTTTTATAGCACTTGTGCTAAACCATATTCAGTTTCACTTGTGTCAAAGGCTGTCACAATGCCTACTTTCAGGCTTTCGAAGCCCTGTCAAATGATGTTATTTAAGCTTTCACTTTTCTTCAAATAATGAATGACCCTATGGTAATACCTCACCACTTGTTTGTTAAGTACCAGTATCTTTTGGTTATTCTTTTCTTTGCGATTCTTTGGAAACCGCACCTTTGGAATCTGTTCAATTTTAATCCAAGGTGTTCCTTTGAGAAATATTAAAGACGATAATCATTAAATTGATATCGAATTGCTTTCATACTTTTCAACTTCCACTGAGACGAACAACCCTATACTTATAGGGGCTACAAGGACTATCTATCTGTGTGATAGAAGTCGGATGGGACGCCATCACTTGTAAGTTGTGAAATACAAGAAGGCTAATTACCTTTAGTATGTCTCAATCGAGGCACACAACATTAAGTTCTTATGATCATGTTGATCTCTCGGTAAATTCTTTTGCCTCCTATAAGGTTATCCTAAAACTTATAACCAGTGTGTGACGTTTTCCTTGATATGGGAGCTGTCTTTTCAAGGCCCCATAATTTTTGTTATCCTCATTGAATTCTAAGGGGAGACCACCCAGGTCAAATAAGTCAAAATTCGCTGATAGGAATTAGATTCGCAACGAAATTGCTTATGATAGGAACGGATCCCTAAGACAAATAGAATGTTAGTGACATATCAACGAAATTGGTTATTCTCCCAAAGATATTATGATAATGGAAAGCGTGTCATTCGATATATGTGAAAGGAATGGCGGTATGCCGTGAACTCCAGTGACAACGGTGTTAGATGGATGCCCTATAGTGAAATTGAGATTTTGGAGGAGTGTTTACGAGTGGACACTACCTCTGGGTTAGCAAGATAATTACTGACGTTGGAGTCAGAGGGAGCTGGTATTGTGACTTGGGAGATGTGCAGCGTGTGTTGTTATAAAGGAATAATTTTCAGAAATATATGAAGACCCGGATGAAAATAAAAGTTAAAGAGTTAAAACAAGAAACCATAAACTGTGACCGAGTATTCAGAGTATAATGGGAATGAAAGGGTTAGTGACTCAGTTACAAGAGTTGCTGTATAAAGGTGTAATAAGACCCAGTGTACCACCATGGAGAGCCCGGTGTTGTTAGCATAAGATTTTGTATCGAACCTCGAGGGTTGTATGAGTTCGACATGGAAAATAGGTACCCTTGTAAATAATTGTTTGATCAGCGGAAGAACGCTGTGTATTTCCAAATTTATTTAAGAACTGGGTATCACCAGTGGGAAGTTAAATCTGAGGATATACCCAAGACTGCGATTCGTACTAGGAATAGACACTTCGAGTGTTCAGCGAAGTTATTTTGGGTTGACTAATGCACCCACAAATTTTCTGGAATGTGATGAAGTGGCTTTGAGTTATCCGTGATAGTAGATAACATGAAATGGAGAAATGGATAGAGTTGACCAAGGATTACGATTGTGAGATACACTACCATCCGGGGAAGGCCAATATGGTGGCCGATACCTTAATTAAAATGAGACAGAGATGGATTCCGAATGATCAGGAATTAAAGGATGAGATTTTACACGAAACTCAAGATAACCCAACAAACTGGAAAGACAAAATATTTCACCAACAAGCGGCTAGTGACAACTAGATAAACAAAGAAAGTATGCGGACTAAGCCCGCGAGCATAGAGATAATACTGCTATGGATAAGCTAAATGGCATGTTGATGAATGACAAGCAAGTTTATGCTGGTGTATTTCTGTACAAATAAGATAGAGAGTATGAGGTCAGAGATTTGTAATGCGGAAGGTATTTTCATGGAAAGAAGTAATGAGAATTAGAGAGAAAGAAAAGCTGAGTCTTAAATACATTGGACCGTTTGAGATTTTAAGGCGAATCGTAAGGCTAGCATACGAACTAGCACTAACCCGAATCTGCAACAAGACCGCAACGTGTTTCATGTTTCGATGCTAAGACCATACAAGTCAAATGCTAAGCATATAGTGGAATTCGAGCATGTGGATATGCAACCAGACTTACCCTATGTGGAGCAACCAATGGAATATTAGATCAAAAAGGAACAAGTGCTCCAAAACAAGGTCATCAAGTTCGTCAGAGTTATGTGGCAAAATCATAACGTGGAAGAATCAAATTGAGAGCTAGAGGGTGAATTACTAGAGTAATACCACCATTTGATTCAGACAGATTCCGGGACGGAATCCTTTTAAGGAGGGGAGAATGTAAGAACCCGAAATTTTCGGTAGAATTAAAAATTTTTTTATGATAAAGTGCATCAGTGAATATATGAATGATTAGTGGTTGCAACCACAATGTGTTAATGATTTTGAGATTCAAGATTATAAAATGAATATGGATTTCAGTTACAAGTACTTTGTGAATAGAAGGGATGGACTGACCATCTAAATAAGAACAATCTATCTGGAAAATGGGAATATAATATTCCAAGAAAGAAAAGTATTTTCATGTCATCCAAATCGATATTTGTTATGCATCCGACAACTCCGTAAACAAGATAGAGTATGCCTGAGAAAGCACTAGAACATTTTCTAAGTACAAGAAACGTTGGAATTGATATTGATCTACAAGATTGTGGATGAATAGTGATTTTGAGGATTAACAAAGTTTTTCATGCCACCTATGTACGAGACGTAGTGTGGATATTCCGAAGTCATATTAGTGATCTACGGAGTAAATAAGTGAATGCAAAGACGATCGGAATTCAGAAATTCCAAATTTTATTTTGGAATAGTATTTGACCGGGCAGCGAATTATATATTATTATATTCAAGAAATGAGATATTAAAATTGAGGAATCGAGGATTTAACATTTTGGAATTTTAGTATATTATTAAAGTCGATTTAAGGATTCGATTGTTGAAGTGAATAGTGAATAGTTACTATTCACTGCGAGCATCGCGTAAAATTTTATTCGCCCTTTAGAAAATATTTCGAATCGTTTCAAGAGGAATAAGGTAACATTTACGGGATTAAATATAGACATGGAAGTAACATGTAACAAGATTAATTCGAGGGATGCAACATTTGGATCATCCATGTGAAAAGAAACGAACCGATAAAGCTACTTTAGCAGGAGCAATGCATGTGCGCCAAGTGTCGCAAGAAGAAGCATCAAGGACCAATGAGTCATCACTTTGACCATTTAATTACAAAATACAAGTGATTACAACAAAGAAAAAGAAAAGTGGAAAAAAATCAAAAGAAAACAAAGGAAAGCAAAAGCAAAACAAAACCAAGAAACTCTATTCTGCCAAGCAGAGAACAGCTCGGTAATTTGAGTGTAGAGTCTTCATTACTCAATGAAATTGGGCGTTCTTTAGCTTTCTGGAAACCCCGTGAGATGATCTACAACTTTCATTCAGGAGCCTCGACCAGGAAACGAGTGCAAGGGCTTCGTTTTGGCTGATCTTTGGGGCGTGTTTTTCCAGTCAGGAAACCCACTTCCATGTTCTTGATTTCTTTGGTGAGATTGAAGATGGTGAGCATAGAGTAAGGCTTCCCCAAGGTTAACCAAGCTTGTTTGAGATTGTAAGAACATCAAGAAGGTATAACCTCTAACCCTCCTTGGTTGTATGTTGAATTTTAAAGATGATAAGTATTGAGTGAAAGCATGTGTGTTATTAGTGGCTATTATGATGTTAGCTTGCTTAAATTGTGGTTGATTATTGTTTGGTGGTCTTGAGACCTAACCCCTGATTATATAGAGTATGAGGATGATATATTGATGCTTATGAAGTTTATAAGTTGTATGGATGCCCGGTGTGGCTTGGTTGGATTGTTACGATTTTTGGAATATCCGAATTATAGCCGTCGTAATGCCCGATTTTCGTTAACACCTAGATAACCGTGCATCACAGTTGTTCCAACTCACTGTTAGCTTCGTTTTCTGCCATGATAAGCTAGATAATGTTATAAGCTTCGTTTTAATATAAAGATCATGTAAAATGGATTTACGGTTTAGGAGAAATGGCCGATTTACTAAAAGTGGTTCGAAACCGTAAACGCGAGTTCGTAATTAAAATTGGATTCCCTTAACATAGTTAATTCAGTTGCGAATCGAGGTTATTAAATACTAGAGATAAAAAGGAAGGTGTGAGAAGAAACCACATGTCAAATGGATCGTTTTTCGATTTTATAAAAAAGTTCGAATCAAGGTTAAGTGCGAAGGAACCCCTTAGATGAGCACTTGGTTATAACTTTGAGAACCACTTAGTAAAACGAGCGAACGAGATCCAATTGCTAAAACAAATCTTCGACCTAAGTATTTGTTGATTAACATGGACCTAGTACGAGCCTAAAGCAAGCTAGTAATACCATAGTTGTGTCTCGCTTATTTGTTTAAGCGTTGATGTATAAATAGAGTATCCAAGGGATTAACCAAACGTTTTCTTTGACTTTGTCTAGATTGTTCGACATTGTCACGTGCCCTACTACTTCTCGAGCATCAGGCAAGTTTACTAAACCTTACTCTATTATTAGAGTGGGCATATTTTCGAATGTTTAATACTTGTTGATTCAAAAATATATCTATATATATATTCTTTGTTCCAAGTATCGTGCAAGTTTTCTAAATCCCATGACCTTATAATACTGTTGATGGGTGGTGATACTTTTAAGATCCTACGCCTTGAATTATATGGTGTATATATTTATAAACTTTTCGTATGGTGGAAAGGGACTATATATCCTAAGGTAGGTATTTGTGTACTGGAATAAGAAAGGCTCAGAGGGTAGAGCATGTATTGAGTTTATAACTTAGCCAGCGTATCAGGGTTATTTTGTAAGGTATATTTTCGAAAACCCGGACAGAGCTTTTTAGAAAGATTTTCGCAATAATTAACCTAAAGGCAACATCACCAATAAACCAGTGTTTATTTAATTAGTAAATACTTCTGGAAGCATTTACGGATTAAATAAGCCTTATTCGTCTAATTAAATTTGTTTAATTAGATGAATATCATTTTCAAAATGTTTTCTTAAAATCGCTTTGTTCCGGAATGATAACAAAGATACTCCAATGGTAATGGTATATATATATATATATATATATATATATATATATATATATATATATAAGTCGATATGTTAAGAAAAAAACCCTCAGTAGGGGGTATATACTCTGTAGTATTCTACGGACCGGGAATGGTATCAGTTGCTATCTAGGGTTATTTTATTAATTTATTTTCCATTCTTTGTTAAAGAAGTATGTGGGAATTACTTCTAAATAAATATTCTTTATTAATTATAGTTTGATTTAATTATTTAAAGCCCTACTTCTTAAGGAAGTATTTTGTGAAAACTATTTTTAAACCCTAGATAGCTAATAAAGTTTTACTCAGGCAATTATAAATATAATTAGAGGAGGTTCCCAAAACTATTTCCCGTTTAAGTCTATATTCAGAAAGACTTAAATGTTCGCTCAAACTTCAAAGATACATGGAACCTTTCTCAAGATTTTATGGTTGTTCAAGTGGACTGCCCGGTCCTAAATCTTTTTAAATCAATGAAATTATCAGTGTGATATACTACCATCAAAAATGATTTTGATTACTCTCTCAAGATTCGAGGAGTAAAAGCAGTGAAATCAGTTGTATCCATGAACAAGCATCAGCTTGGGAAATATGAGTGAATTTTCCTTTTTAACCAGATATGACTACTTTGTGGAGTCGTATACTTGGGAAAAAGGGAAAGGAACTTTATGTTTCAAGGTTATGGATTTTCTCGAACTCGGAGAATGTGTAAGGGACTGAGTGGCGACCTGTCCCCTAAGGGAATTACACGTAGACCGGCAGTCTATGAACGGGTCTGTTCTTCCCTTAGATTATCAGATAGTGCCCGACCGTAGGATAAGAGAAGAGCATCGGAGGCCCCTAAGTGAATGGGTACCCCTAAGTGAATGGGTATGCTCTTCCCCCTACAACCAATTGGCGGGGAGGTGAGAGAAGAGTATCGGAGACCCCTAAGTGAATGGGTACCCCTAAGTGAATGGGTATGCTCTTCCCCCTACAACCAATTGGCAGGGAGGTAGGTCAGTTAGCGTCTGCCCTATTTTCCCTTCTACGTAGAAAAACAACAGTGGGGATTGCCTTACGACTGATCATCGTAGAGGTATCCTTGTCGCCCGGAATCTCCGTCTACAGTTCATCATCCATGAAAGAAAATGTTTTATGCAAGTTATCAGAGGAAGAAAGTTTATGCAATTTTTCAGCGAAAGAACATGTTTTAAGCAAGTTTTCAGAAAGAGAAAGTTTACTCAAGAGTATTCAAGTTTATTCCAGTATATGAGTTTATCAGAAAGCATATGAGATTACAAAAAGGTATATGATTGTTTGAAAGAGATATATGGAACAAGATGAGCTTAGAAATGGATTGGAAATATTTTACCTTGTATTTATTTCCAAATTATGATATGAGGTATATGTTGATATGAAAGATGATAGTTGAATTTTCCTTATAACTTCATCTTTCAAGTTATATGTTGATAGTCTGCTTATATTTTATATAGCAGATATTTTACAGAAAGGATATACTGAGTATCTTGTTATTTCATCTTTTATACTATACTAGAACTTTGTTCATAGTATAAACATTGAAAGTTGCAGAATATTATGAAATGATATTTGAAATACCACAATGGTACTATTTTTGGAATACATTCCGATAAGAAAATAATTTCAGTATCGAGATATTTTGACAAATTATTGTCTTATACCCACTTTATTTCTGGGTTGAATTAAAGGCAGAATTATGCCATACTTTCATTACCTTGCTGAGCTATCGCTCACTCTTGCTATTATTTTTATATATATTATATAGCAGCGAAGCAGGATGCCAATGGGACGGCACATACCTCGCAAGGCGTTTCCATTAAGCAGTTTCTAGCAGTGATCCCGGGAGTAGTACGACCCAATCGAATCAGGCTACGGCTTTTGGTATTTAACTCATGTATAGACCTAAATGGTATTAGAGGATTGTGAGCATCAGAAGGCTAAGTTGGTAATGTAACAATACTTAGAAATTGTATCAGTAACAGATTCAAAAGACATTTGGGTATTGTAATAAAAGTTATTTATTCCGCAGTTGTTGTATTGTGTCGTTTCTGAGACTCTAACCTGTGTGTGTGTGTGTGTGTGTGTGTGTGAGACATATGTTGTGGGGTCATGAGCAGGTGAATTATGAATGGTGTGAGTAATACAGGTAAGGCAAGGAGTACATGGATTGTGACAACCCTAAATCCCTGACCCCGGATTCGGGGCTGTTACAGATATGGCAATATAATCATTGGAAATGTCATCATTGAAAAAGTAGCTCTAGTGAAGGGACTAAAACACAACTTGTTGAGTATTAGTCAAATCACTGACAGAGGTTATCATGTCAATTTCTATTCCACACATTGTGAAGTAGTCAGTAAAGCAACAGGGAAGATAGCACTAACTGGCTACAGGCATGGTAACATATATGAAGCCAACATTCTCTCAGATACTGATGGCTCCCATACATGTTTCATCAGTAAAGCTTCAGTAGATGAAAGTTGGAATTGGCACAAGAAGCTTTCTCATCTCAACTTCAGCAACATCAATGAGTTGGTTAAGAAAGAGTTAGTAAGAGGATTACCTAATGTCTTATATACACCTGATAGACTCTGTGATGCATGCCAAAAAGCAAAACAAAGAAGGACATCATTCCAGAGTAAATCAGAATCCTCTATTGAAGAACCATATCACATGCTACATCTTGATCTGTTTGGTCCAGTCAACATCATGTCCATCAGTAAGAAAAGGTACACTCTTGTAATTGTTGATGAATATTCTAGATTCACCTGGGTGTATTTTCTGCACAGAAAAGATGAAACTCCTGAAGTTCTGTTGGATCATGTGAGGATGATTGAGACAACCACAAAGTACAAAGTCAAGATTCTGAGAAGTGATAATGGTACTGAATTTAAGAATTCAAAGATGGAAGAGTTCTGCAAATACAAAGGAATCATTCAACAATTCTCTGCTCCTGGCACACCTCAGCAAAATGGAGTAGTAGAAAGGAAGAATAGAACTCTTATTGAAGCTGGCAGAACTATGTTGGAAGAAGCTAAATTACCTACATATTTCTGGGCAGAAGCAGTCAACACAGCATGCTATACACAAAATCTCACATTGATAAACAGGCATGGTGTCACTCCTTATCAGTCACTCAAAGAGAAGAAACCAAGTCTGAAGCATTTGCATGTGTTTGGCTGTAAATGTTTTGTTCTCAGAACTCATCCTGAACAGCTAGGGAAATTTGAAACAAAGGCTGATGAAGGAATATTCATAGGTTATCCTACATCAAGAGCCTTCAGAGTTTTTAATTTGAGAACAAGAACTGTCATGGAGTCAATTCATGTATCTTTTGATGATAAGAAGATAACTGGAATCATTGAAGACTCGCATGATAGATTGTTATTTGAAAATGAAGCTTCCAAGGAACCTGAAGAAAATGAATCAGAAGCCGTCCATTCATCCAGTACTGACGGGTCACCAAATCCTGATGACTCACCAGGTACTGATGGTGCTAATACTGATGATGCAAACAACAGTGATACAACTAGTAGTGCTAATGTTGAGGGGGAGCAACGACATTCAACTACAAGTTCAGAGTCAACTCAATCATCAGGACAGAATTCTTCAGATACTGATTCAAGTGAAGATCCTGATAACACATCAGGAGGGCATAGCAATAATTCAGGGAGAGCTTCAAATCAATCAAATTATTTCAATCAAGATAACACCAATCCAGGGGGAGCATCTACTTCAAGAAACAATTTGACACCAGCAAGGAAATGGACAAAAGATCATTCTCCTGATTTGATAATTGGAGATCCTGATGCAGATGTTCAAACAAGAAGTGCAACTCAGAATGAATGTTTATATAATAACTTTCTCTCCAAGGAGGAGCCTAAGAAAGTTGAAGATGCACTTAAAGATGCTGATTGGGTTACTGCAATGCAAGAAGAACTGAATGAATTTGAAAGGAATGAAGTCTGGAAACTGGTACCAAGACCAAAGAATAGATCAATTGTTGGTACAAAGTGGATTTTCAAGAACAAGACTGATTCTGATGGAGTCATTATCAGAAATAAAGCTAGACTAGTTGCAAAGGGGTATTCCCAACAAGAGGGAATTGACTATGATGAAACTTTTGCTCCTGTTGCAAGACTAGAAGCCATCAGGATATTTCTTGCTTATGCAGCACATAAGAAATTCAAGGTTTTCCAGATGGATGTTAAAAGTGCTTTCTTAAATGGTGAACTGGAGGAAGAAGTTTATGTTGAACAACCTCCTGGTTTCATTGATCCTAAATATCCAGATTATGTCTACAGACTGGATAAGGCACTTTATGGACTAAAGCAAGCTCCAAGAGCATGGTATGAAACCTTAGCTCAATTCTTACTGGAAAGTGGATTCAAAAGAGGTGCAATTGATAAAACTCTATTTTATTTGAATCATGGTAAGGAGTTGCTGTTAGTTCAGATTTATGTTGATGATATCATTTTTGGGTCAACAAACAATAAGCTGTGTGAAAAGTTTTCCAAGCTTATGCAGTCAAGATATCAAATGAGCATGATGGGAGACATGAGTTACTTTCTGGGTCTTCAAGTTAAACAGACTGATGAAGGGATTTTTATTAATCAGTCTAAATACACAAGGAATTTACTGACAAGGTTTAACATGCAAGACAGTACTCCTGCTTCAACTCCCATAGCTACAGCTACCAAACTTGATCCTGATCAATGTGAAGAGGTAGATGTAACTCACTACAGAGGAATGATTGGCTCTTTATTGTATCTCACTGCCAGTAGACCAGATATCATGTTTGCAACCTGTCTATGTGCAAGATTTCAAGCAAAACCTAGAGAACCACATCTGATTGCAGTCAAAAGAATTTTCAGATATCTCAAAGGCACTCCTTCACTTGGCCTTTGGTATGCAAGGGAATCAGATTTTGGGTTGTGTGGTTATTCAGATGCTGATTTTGCAGGATGCAAAATAGACAGGAAAAGTACTTCAGGAAGTTGTCAGTTTTTGGGTGGAAGACTAGTTTCATGGTTCAGTAAAAAGCAGAAATCTATTTCCACTTCAACTGCAGAAGCTGAGTACATTGCTGCAGGAAGTTGTTGTGCTCAGATAATGTGGATGAGAAATCAGTTGTTAGATTATGGCCTGTCATACTCAAAAATCCCTATTTATTGTGATAACCAAAGTGTTATTGCAATGACAGGAAATCCAGTTCAGCATTCTCTTACTAAACACATCAGTATCAGATATCACTTTATAAGAGAACAGGTTCTGGAAGGAACAATTGAACTTCACTTTGTTCCTACTGATCAACAACTAGCTGATATATTCACCAAGCCACTGCCTGAAGCTACTTTCAATAAGTTGGTGAATGAACTTGGAATGATGAATTTTGAGAATTTCTGAGGAAAAGCTACAGAGAGGAAATCCTGATAACTGTCAAATCCTGATGGTTATTCAGAAAGGTATGTATCTTTGATCAAATCCTGATAGGACTCAATCCTGACAGGAAGTCAACTGGTCAATCCTGATGTACAGGTCAGTATTTCATTACTTAATTTGTGCGTAATTTTTCGTCAGTATCTACTGATGGACGGTTGAGTTTTAGTAGGACAACTGTATGCGCGCGTGTGTTGCACTATTATAGATATATCAATACATACACATAAAAGGCGGTGCAGATTTATTTAAATGACACACGTAATCTGTCCACTAATTCTTTGTGCACAAATCATATTTTGCCACCTGTCTTTGAGAGTAATATTTTGTTTTAACAAAATACTTTTCATTGGTCTACATCGTTAATTACTCTCTTATCATCAGTTTTTCGTTTTCTATCTCTCTCTGTGCTTTCATACCCTAATTGCTTCAAATCTTAATTCTCGAGTTTTCAAAAGCATTACAATGGCATCTTCATCTTTCATGAACAAACAAACAGTAATTCGTGATATTACTTTTGCCACTAATAACTTTGTAGCCATTCTAGACCATCAAGAATTGCCTACTGAGTTCCATATAATTCAAGATTTTCTTACTTCAAGCCCATTGAAGTATGCTTTAACAGAGCCTGCAAGTGTTTCTTTTAAGTCTGTAATGCAGGTTTGGAACACAGTTGTTTTTGGTCAAAGTTCTACAGGAACCATTCTGATGCAGTTCGAATCAAATGGGGTAACTCATCATGTCACCCCTGCTGTTATTGAAGAGGCATTGCATTTGCCTATTCTGGGTGAAAAAGTTCCTAGGGTGATTTCAGACTCTGCTCTATTTGAGTTTGTCAAGAAACTGGGCTACAATGGAGAAGTAAAGAGATATGGAAATCTCTTTAGGACAAAGCTTAAGAAGGAATGGAATTTCTTCTTTGATACAATCAGCCGCTGTTTCCTGAACAAGACATCAAATTTTGATGCTCTTCCATCAGGATCTTTTAAAATTGGGTACTCTCTTATCCATTCTACAGTGTTTGATTATGGCTCTTTTATCTTAAAAGCTTTAAGTGATAGGAAAACAGATAAATTGGGTTCTGTCTGTTTTCTTAGATTTTTACAGTTGATATTTAATCACTTATGTCCTAATGTTGTTTTTGAGGATGATGTAGTTCTACCAATCTGTAGAATTACTGAGAATAATATTAAGTCCTTAGTCAACAATGATAAGGCAAATGGTTTCATAGGAAATGCTTTTATTCCTGATGAGGTTAGGTTTTTCTTACATCAGAAAATGCCTACTCGTTATGGACTACTTTCTAATGCTATGGTACAAGGACCAACCCACCTTGTTCCTGACACAAGCATGCAACCTAAACAGTCTAAACAGTTAACAACCACCTCTACTGTCTCTCAAAAGACTTTAGTTGTAAAATCAAAGAAATCAGCTAGAACTGATGTGTCTGGAAGGCAATCAGGTTCAAAGGATTTTTCCTCTACACCACTCACTAAAAAGAAGATACAAGGGGGTGTACAAGGGGTCCTGGTGAAGAAAGCTGATAAGGTTGTTAAGAATGTTCCTGTGAAAAGGAAGTTAAGGTTGATTGATGAAAGTGATTCAGAGGATGACTTACCTATATCCTCTGTGATGAATGTGAACAAGGAAGTTGCTGATACTGCTACTAAAGCTGTGGTACCTTCATCAAAACCACAAAAGACAAGGAAATTATCAAAGAGCAGGTATCATATTCCTTTGACAGTGCAAATGAAGGATACTGATATTCAGACATCAAATCCTGATGTTAGTATTCCTGATGCAACAACAAAAGTTGTCTCTATATCAGACTCACCAGCCTCTCCATCTCAGATTCGAGGACATTCTTGGGAGAAGGTATCTACAACTGCTTCCTTGGTTGGTCTTACACCTACATCAAAGAAAAAGAGGAATGCAGAAGAGTTAGTCTATCAGAGACAGAAGAAGCTGAAAGGATCAAGCCCACAAGAACCTGAATTTCAGAGTAATTCAGCAGCTACTGTTGATCCTGCCACACAAGAACCACTCAATCAAAGTTTGGGTGAAGGCTTAGCTAGTGGAATGGTCACACAAGAACCATTTTCTCAAAGGGAGAATGAAGACATCAACATTCCAGCTACACAAGAACCATCTTCTCAAAGTGAAGATGCAGGCAAAGCTACAGCTTCTGTTGAAAGATTGGTCGAGAACATTGTCAATGAGGGAAGCATACAAGAACCTTTAGCTCATAGTGTTGAAGCAGCTTCTGAACCTCAAGCTCCACAAGAACCATTGGTAGCAAATACTGATGCAAGCATATCAAATCCTGACGATGTTCATCCTGACGTTAGTGGTGCTCCTGATACTGAACCTATTTTGATACAGCCACTTCGTTCAAGACCAATGGATCATCCTATCTCAGAACCACAGGATAAACTGAAAGGTATTGCTATTCCTGATCCTGATATTACTCCTGATACTGATGATGATAGTTCTGATGATGATAGTGATGATGATAATGAGAATAGAAAAGAGAAGGAACAGCTTGCTACAGCACTCAAGATTAGTCTTGGAACTAATTTTGGTTCATCAAGTACATATATGGCTGGCAAAGCTTTCACTGGGAAAGATCAGAGACAAGATTTTTCTACTCCTTCCTTTGATCCTGCAGAGGCATTTAGACAGAATGAATGGAACAATTCATGGCACAATTCTGATGAATCTATCAGTTTTTCTTCTGCTATTGAACATGCCTATAATGCAGTGAAGTCTATAGAGAATCAAGACTTGAAGAATCATCTGAAGGCTACTACTCTGTTATCCAAAAGCCTGAAAAGTGAGATTGATTCTATCAAGGGTTCAACTGAAAAAGTGAGGACTGATATCTTTAATAATTTTACAAAGGTGCCTACTACTTTTCAACTAAGGGTAGTGGAATCCCAAGTGAAATCTGTTGTTTCAGAACAAACCTCAATCAATCAAAGAATTGATTCTCTGGATACTAAGGTAACTGAAATTCAAGCCTCTCTTTCCTTAATTTTGCAATTATTGTCAAATCCTGATGTCAAAAAGGGGGAGAAGGTTATTCAGACAAAATGCACACCTGATCTAGTATTAAGGAATAATGATGATGATACTGGAGATGATGGTAGTGACAAAGTGATACAAGGAGAAACCTCTGATGCTGTTGTTATGAAGTCTACAATTCAAACTTCTCAAAGTCAAACAACGCAGTCAACTCATGTTTCTGATTCTGGAGTTAAGACAGTAAGAACATTGGTGCAATCTCAGATCCTGACGGAAGATCAAATCCTGACACCTGGTCATGGACACATTCTTGCTACAATTCCTGAAGGTGATGAAGATGTAATTATTGATAATCCTGAAGATGCATCAAATTTATTCCAGAAGTTTTCTACAAAAGACGGCAGAATTGTTACTCTATATCACACTGATAAAAGAGTTCAACAATTATATGCAAGAAAAGCACTCTCTACAACAAGTGAAGAATATCCAGATCTCTCACATGAAGAATTCTTGAGACTACAAAGAGAGACAATGGAAAGCTATACTGCTCCTGCTAGAGGTAGGAGAGGTGCTAGAAGAAGTAAAAGAGGTTCTTCAACTCAAACAGTACCTAGACAGACAAGGTCTAGAGGGTTAAGAATTGAAGAAATTCCTGAACCTATTCAAACTCTAGTAGTTCCTGACAGATCTACTTTTGGTGATGATGGAATTGTTGAAGAAGAACCTGAATTGAGAAGAAAATCAAGTAAATCAACTCTCTGCAATACAAATCAAATTGAAGATTCTAATCCTGACAATATTCAAGATCCTGACGAATCTGAAATTCTGCAAGAGGTTGATTTGATAATCTTATCTACTGTTGTTGATTGTCACAACAAAGAAGTAGATGAAGAAGAAGAAGCCAGAAGAAGAGATATTACAAAGAGAACAAATGAAGATTTTAATCTCTATCTACAAAGGCTTAAAGTTTCAAATAAAAGACAATGGAGAAATTCAAGCAGACAAGAATCTTTACTTGAAAGAAGCTACGCTCATGAAAAGGAGAAAGACAAGAAGTGGAAACATATTAGCACATTAAGTTGTGATACACCTATCAATTTTCAGTCTGGTGGAATTATTACAAGCGCTTCAAGTGTTGTTGATTTATCTGAGATGGTTAGATCAAAAGCACTCTGGTTAAAGATGTTTTCAAATCTGAAGCAATTGTCAAGTAATTCAAGAGGAGGTATTGGACACAGAGATGGTGAATATCTGAATATGTCATATGTTGATCCTTACTCCTTGACAGAAATTGGAGGTACTTTAACTTCTGAAAACCTGAACAATTTATTAGCTGTTGATATAGTTATAGATTGTCATGATGGTTTTGAAAAGAAAGAAAAGCTTCTGTACTTCATGAAAGATGGTAGTGTGAAGATTCTATCTATTCAAGATCTGCTGATGAAAACTACACAGGAACTGAAATATGTTCACTATCTGTTAAGATGGAAGAACCAAGTGTACAAAGAATGGAGTGACATGATTTTGTCAACTATAAGAAGAAGACTGGATGGAAACAGTAATTTCAATGGTAATTTTACTCCCATGTACTTAAATCAAAGAGGTCAGGATGTGGAAATGCAAAGGGGTACTGCTGTTAAAGAAGTAAATTTTGGCATGACTCATCTTTCTCTCAATCCTGATGGGAAGGAAATTGCTTATCTTTTGCTTGAAGAGCACAGTCTACAGAGAAACTCCATACAGAATCTCAGAGCAGCTATCTACCAGATTAATGAGGAAGATGAAGAACTCAGAAATCTTAAGGAAAGACTGATTCAAATTCTTGAAGAAAAAGAAGAAAGTTTATTATCCAACTTCTTGAAGATGAATCTGTTCTATCACAAAGCTTAAACAGATAAGTTGTTTCTGAAGATACTCGTACATTTTGATACATGTTTTTGACATCATTGAATATTTGGAATCTATACTTTATTTTACAAAGTATGAGATTGGGGGAGATTGTTAGATCAGAATTCAATGATCGTCAGAAGCTAGACTCAACTGATCAGGATTGCTGACGTCATCAGTATTGCATGGTCATCAGTATTTGATCAAGCGTCAGTATCTTATTGATCATCAGGATTCCTACTCAGACTATGATCAGGTTTGATCATCAGGACTTGAAGCTGATCAGGATTCCTACTTCGAGTTATATTTGGAGTCTAGATAAACATGGAAGTTTGTTCCTGGTTTGTAGAATGCAGCTATCGATTAAAGATATGTTTCTATCTTTATTATGATTAGGACTTATCTTGTTATTGATAGAGAAGCTGTGTGCACTATATAAACACAGTTTTGGTTTCGATTTATGTACTCATCAGAGAGAGAGAATTATTCATTCGAGAGAGAACATAATCGGAGAGAAGCTCTTAAGAACAGAATTTCTTGAGAGAGTTTTTGTAAGCTAGCAGCTCTTAAGAACATCAGAATTTCTTAAGAGAGTTTGTAACAGTTTTATATCAAAGTTAATAAAGCTGTTATTGTTATTGTTATTGATCTTTCATATTTGTGTTATATAAAGTCGAGAATCTTAAACAATTGTATTCAACCCCCTTCTACAATTGTTATTTACTGGGCAACATAATTAATAATTAAAACTCTTTTAATCATTAATTCTTTTTCTAAACTCTTTAGAAATTAATTCTCTCACTTAATTTAATTTCTTAAATTAAATTCATAATTAATAATATTAAGAACTCGTCTTAATAATTTATAATCAATTAAATCTCATTTAATCAATTATAAAAAAACTGCATTCATTATTTATTTCACAAATAAATATTTACATGCCATTATTAATTAAATCCTCCACCAATAAAACTTTCTCTTTTATGGTGTGACCCTGTAGGTTTAAAATTAAGCCGGTGGTAGAAATAAATAATAATAAAATAATTTTATTATTATTTATATGAATTCTTTTAATTCATTAAATACGATTAATAAATTAATCATATTTATTCTACATCGTGAGGGATACTTCTCAGCATATCGCGACTATCCAGATAATATGAATTCACTGCTTAGAATACCAAGAACCTATTCAGTGAGTAGTTACCGTACAATCGATTCCTTCTACCCTGCAATGTCCTGATTAAATACAAGGCATGAATCTCGTGTCAAGCCTATTTAATTTAATCATATGTTTTCCTATTCACTATGCCTAGTTCCGATTAATGCAAATTAGAAATATCTTTCTAATTTCATTCACTCTGGCTAGAGATTCCTGAACTAGCATAAATGGAATTGCATATGTCATTCTCTTCCTTCACTGGAAGGGGCAGATCCTTTATTGATCATTCACCATCTTCGTGCACAAATTCCTATACCCAGAAGAACACTAATTGTTGTCCCTCGAGACTAAGAGCTAAACCAAAGTATATTTCAGTGTGCACAAGATAACTATGATGATCTCAAGTCAAAGGACACTTGTACAACCATCATTATATGAACAACTACTGACACATGAGTGAACTTCATTAGTTGTTCAACTGATCGAGTCATGTTCAGTGAACTTATTCATAATAAGCACCTACATACTAGCTATAGTGTCACCACACAAATGCCTATGAGAACAGACATCCTTCGTAATGAAGCAAACATAGTATGTACCGATCTTTGTGGATTAATTAACTACCAATTAATTATCCTATGACGAGGAACTATTTAAGTTTAGAGTTATCATTTTTAAGGTCTCATTATCATGATCCCATCATAATCCATTAAAGCTTTACTTTGTACTATGGATCATCTAATTTAAACACTTTAAATAGATAAAGCCCATTATAAAACATATTACCATTTTATTAATATAAACAAACTTGAATCAGATTGAACAAAGTGTCTCGTAACTCATCATCCATGATTGGATTTAGGACACACATCTTTCACATCCCTCCCTTAGGGCGCATCCTAAAGGAGAAGTCTTCAAAAAGATATCAATATTAAATTAAGAGAATCATCCTTCAATGTCAAGTTGCCACTTAGTACCATGAGGGCGCCCCCTCAAGGGATGCACGACTAGGGGGCGCGTCCTCTCCCTTACTGAGGGCAAGCCCTAAGCTTCCTTGTGTCGGACCAATATCAATGTAGCTCTTATTTTCTGTCAATTCATCCATTCATGTGAAGTTGTTAGTCATACCAAGAGGACGCGTCCTCGGGGGTTGGACGGCCAAAGGGGCGCGCCCTCTCCCTTATAAGGACGAGCCCTAAGCTTCCCTTATACCAATTCAATCCCTAATTTCATCTTGAATATCCCCAATTGATTATTACTTGACCCGAATTTACCATAAAAATCCAATGCCGAATTTTGGCTATAACAATGTGGTTGATTGGTATTATAGTTGAGTAGTATGTAATCGATTGTATATGATTTAGAGTTATAGTTTACTAACTTCAATGTCTTATCGCACGATGCAAGAGCTTTTTTTATTTTTGTATAATTTCTTAGGTTATTAATTATATATAGTTCTAATAAAATTTGAATGGGGTAAATATCTTGATAATCTATATTTTAATTAACCAAGTACTAACTTATACAGGTTTATAATCGATGTATATCACAGATCTTTTTGAATATTTTATAATTTTTAATATACATTTTAATATTTTATGCAGCACTTTATTCTTCAATATGTCTTCAAATGTCTTAAGGCATCATCCATAGATCTTCTACCAAGTTACAGTTGTAGACTCATTTAAGGTTACATAAAATGAACTTGCATTGGACTAAGCACAAATGTAGAATTTTTGGAAATAAAGAGATCCCCTAGTTAAAGGGTTAAGTAAGTAATACAAAGTATTACAATACTATAGGCTTGTTATTAGGTAAATACATAAATGCCTCTGTAACTAAAAATCTCCCCCAATTTGTGAGCAAGACAATTAATTAGCCACAAATTCATTCCTGATAATAAGCCTATCTAGAATTTTAAAGATGAACATTAAGCACAAATTGTAGAAATTAGACTTGTCATTTATACACTATGAACAAGTTAAAGATAAGTGAGAATAGAGAATTACATAGATTATTAAAGAGGTGAAAGTTGTTGGGATTTATGGGTGATAGCATAGGAACAACTTAACTTTGTATATACTTAATTTTTTAATTAAGTAGAACATACTGTCACAGCCAAAGTATGTTCTTGTAATCAGTATGCAATGTTATTTTAATTGTGTAATTTGGAAGAAGTTCACTTTCTGTGTTCAAGCCTCAAAGAACGCATATTAGATGACAGCATGAATAAAGGTTACTGTCATAAGCATTGACAGTAAGATTACAAGAAGACAGAATGTTGCAAGTCAAGACAGCATATTCACTCTGACAACAACATTGGCGGAAGACTACGCGACAACAACTTTAGCCCTCGACAGCAAGTTTGGAAACCTCGATAGCACACTATGCGGGGAACTCTTACTGTCACCAAAAGCACACTCCTGTGACAGCAAGCTCTGCGGCAAAAGTAACTGTCTCGAGAAAGATCCTTGTTCTAGGTATCTTTCTCAGTCAAACCCCGTGACAGTTTCAATGTTCAAGAAACAGGCGTGTTGCAGTATCCCTAAGCTGCACCAAGTCTGCAAGACTACGACAGAAGCTTCAAGCATTGCAAACAAAAGCGAATCAATTCAAGAGCAAGGTCAAGTCTCTATTTGCTGAATTGTTTTAGCTAGAAATAGAATGAATCTAGGTTGCTTTCTTTGTAATGTATATGTGACATTGTTAGCAATTTAGGAAAGTCACATGGGTAGACACTTTGTAAGAAGCTGCCACTTGATAATGACAGCAGCTTCACAAACCCGTGTTGATAGTGATAGGATTAGTTTTATACTTAGACTATCAATTCATTCTAGGGATGTAACGAAGACAAGCAAGTATCTTGAAGAAAAACCGAAGCTCAAGAATTCTCTCTTGAGGTTGTAGCAACACTTTGCAAAATAAATAAAACATTTATTTTGTGAATCCTGTCTTCTCGATTATACTGTTTGTGAATGCATACATATTATTGATAACATTAAATCTTAGTTTTGGTTGTTGAAACTGAGATTGAATTTTATCAGTATTGCATTCACCCCCCCCCCCCTTCTGCAATACACGAGGACCAACAACTGGTATCAGAGCAATCAGATTAACATACATATCTGTGATCACGACGACAATGCAGAAATCAAACAGTATCAAGATCCCAGCTTTTGATAAAGAGAACTACAACATTTGGAAAAGAAAGATCTTGTTGTTTATCAAAGCTGCGAATCCACTATACCCAGGTATTCTCGAGAATGGTCATTTCATTCCAAGGAAGGAAATTGAAGCCACAACAGTAAATGGTGAAGTCATTCCTGCACATTGGGTTCCCAAAGATCCCTCCGAATTTTTGGAACCTGAGAAGGAGAAAATAGTGCTAGATGATCACTTGCAACTCATCTTGCTCGATTCTCTCACGTTGGATAAAGCCATGTGTGGAAGTGTGATAAGCTACACATCTACCAAGGAGATGTGGATCAGGTTAGCTTTACTATGTGAAGGAAGTGAAGAAGTTAAGGGCAATCAAAGGCAAATACTGATATCACAATATGAGGCATTCATGGCCAAGCCTGGTGAAGACTTAATTTCCATGTTTGAAAGGTTCAGTAAGCTCTTAACTGAACTACAGATACATGGCAAGTACTATGACAGAAAAGAATTAAATGTCAAGTTCTTGCTTACACTACCTGATCACCTTGAACACAAGACAACAGTCATACGAGAAGGAAGAGATCTCAACAATATAACCTTTGAGACACTTTATGGCATTCTGAAATCTTATGAACTTGAACTCTTTCAAAAGAGAGCCATACAAAGTGGAACAAGGAACAAGATGGCTAATATGTCAAGTGCCCTAGTAGCACAAGTGCCAAGGATCACACAACCAAGTGAAGTACTACAAATCACACAACCAACCCCTGCACAATCCTTGAAGATGGAAGAGGTTGTTGAAGATGATGAAAAAGTAGTACTACAGCTCAAGGATGTGGAAGATGAAGACTTCTACACAATGGAGGAACTGGAAAGCATGGACAATCCTACTATGGCCTACATGGCTAAAAAGTTCAAGAACTTTAGGTTCAAGAAGGATAGGTCATTCAGGCCCCAAGGCCAAGCATCCAAGTTCACCAAGGGAAGCTCATCAAAGGCTGCTATGGGAAGCTCATTCAAAGGAGGATACAAGACTGGATTTGTGGATAGATCTAAATTCAAGTGTTACAACTGTGGTGAACCTGGTCATTTTGCTACTGAATGCAAAAGACCCAAACAGGTTCAGAGATTTGAGAAAGGAACTGGTGGATACTCTAAGAAGAATCAAGGTAGAGCCTATGTGGCTGAAGGAAAGTGTTGGGATGAGTCTGATGATGAAGATGAAGAAGAATATGTCAACCTAGCTCTCATGGCTAGCACTGATGAAGTAACATCAACATCTTCAAGTCAGGTACCCTCACTTGTCTTACTTTATATGTCCATTGATGAGTATAAGAAAACCATTAAAGACTTAAGTGCTGAAATGTTCAATGTCTATACTAGCTTATCTGCTGCTAATGAGGAAATCACTAGGCTGAGTAAGCTAAATGAAACACTAAAGTCTGAAAATGAATCTCTTGTTCTCAAAACCAGTTCACTAGACTCTTTAGCTCAGGAGAATGCAAAATTTAAAAATGAATTGAAATGTGCTAAAGAAGTTGAGGAATTCCTGAGAAATGAGATTGCTGAAAATGAATTCAAGATTAAGGCTTATAAAAACTCATCTAAGATAGTTCAGGATTACAACGATAAGCATACAGAAAATCAAACTGTTGGCATAGGTTTTTCATATGGTAGGAGACCTGGAAAGGAAACTGTGATTCAAGATTGTTCTGGAGATGCTGCTGTCAAACCCACTATTCTCAAGAAGGTTAAAACTCCTATTTTCAAAGCTGCAGAAATTGAGTTTGATGAAGAAGCCATGCTCATCAAACAAGAAATTCTTGATGAGGATGAAGGTGTTGACAGCACATTCAAGGATGGAAAGGATACTGTCACGATACCCAAGACAGTAAACTTACCAAGCAATCAGACAGCAAGTTCAAAAGATGCTGTCACAGTTGGCAAGACAGTATCTTCCAAAGATGCTGTCAAGAATGGTTCCAAGACAGTAGCTTCCAAACCTTCTGTCAAGACAGTTGGAATAAAAGGTACTGTCAAGGAAAGTTCGACATCAACTTCTGAACACACTGTCAATCCAGTAACTCCCAAGTCTAAGAATAGGAATGGTAAGGTAGGTGTCAATAAAGGAAACAGATACACTAATGTTGGAGGTGCTTCTAGGAAACTATGCAATAACTGTGGATCTTCACATCATTTAACACATGTTTGTATTAAGCCAATTGAGGATAAGATCAATGCTACTGAACTCAATGGTAATTTACACAGAACCCCTCTTATGCATAGAACTATGAGTGTCTGTAATAACATTGAATGTATGCCATGCAAGATCACTGCCATGAGTACATGCTTTAACTTACCTATTCTCACTACTGAAAAATGTTCATACATGCACACTGTTGAGACTTCTGAGCCTGCTGGAAATAGCAAGAAGGCCTCATCCACTAAGAAAAGGATCAAGTCCAATTCTAAACCTAAGTGGGTGAAAAGAGAAGTCAAACAGGAGATCATTGATAGGGGTGAAAACGAGGTGAACACCTTCGAACTATGATGTGGTAGCGTTCAGTTCATATTATCAATTACAATGGTCAAGATCGGCTCGGATTCGAACATTATAAAAAATCTGGAGCTCGTACTCGGTTCATGTTCGAGTTCGTAAGCTCGTTTTTAGCTCGATTATGTTTGTCAAATATACGATCTATCCGAATTGTTTCGAATCGAACTCGAATATAATACAATTCAAAAAATTATAGAATTGGACATTTATTTATTTGATCTTTAAATAATTATAAAATAATTGGGCAATCATTATTTACATTATTTTTAACTTTTTTACAAACTACATATTCAAGTATAACTACAAGATCACAAACTACGTTTATAAATAAGAAAAATTACAAGCCCAGAAAGATGAGATAAAGACTTTTTATCAGAAAGCATATTGGGTGTGTGCAGAATCAATACTTGTATCTATATTTATACTTGAAAAGATGATCACTGACAAATTAAGTGTATTTTGTTTACAAATTCTGCCATGATAAAGGGGATTTATGAGTAACTAGTGTGATAATTGATTTTCTCTATCAAACATTAACATGTATATGTCCATTAACCCGTCATTAATTCTTCAATATAATAACAGAAAGTCTAAAATGAATGAAGATGAAATCTCATCCGCATACACCGAACTACTCGTAAATAATATAACTGAATGTGTATTTCGAATACTCGTATTACAACCGAGTTGATCGAAACCTTATTTGACCGAGTAATTCTATAGTGAAAATCGGATCGTAAAAATATTCGAACAAATATAATTACTCAAATTCGGATCGAATTTCCACGAATACGAGTCTCGGTTATATTTATTCGAACCGATCACGAATCGAGCCCGAGTTACTCGCGGTCATTTTCAGCCCTAATCATTGATGATGCTTGTGATTTTATGACTGGAAGAAACTCAGGAGACACTAAAACTGCAGGACCCAACAAGGATTGGGTACCATATGCATCTTAAATACATTCTGTTTTGCAAGGCAAGAAGAAAGATCAAGTCATGTGGATCATTGACAGTGGTTGCTCAAGACACATGACAGGTGATAAAGCCATGTTATCACACTATGTAGAGAAAGCTGGCCCAATCATAACCTTTGGAGACAACAGCAAGGGTTACACAGTGGGATATGGTTGTCTGGAAATTGGAAATGTTGTCATTGAAGATATTGCTCTTGTGGATGGATTGAAGCACAATCTACTCAGTGTCAGCCAATTCAGTGACAGGGGATTCAAGGTTGATTTTGATATGATGATGTGTAACATCTATCACAAGAAGGATAGTAGCCTCTCTCTAAAAGGGGTTAGAAAAGGAAGCTTGTTTGTTGCTGACTTAAACTCAACAAAGAAGGATAAAGTTTACTGTTTCTACAGTAAAGCAACTGTTGGTGACAGTATGCTTTGGCATAGGAAGCTTTCATATCTCAACTTCAAAACAATGAATATTTTGATGAAGAAGGAGTTAGTGAGAGGTTTGCCCCAACAGGAATTCTGTCAAGAAGGACTGTGTAAAGACTGTCAGATGGGCAAACTAAGGAGAGCTGTGCACAAGTCCAAGCAGATGAACACCAACATAGAAGCACTCAAGTTGATTCATATGGATCTTTTTGGACCAGTCAATGTACCATCTATGGCCAAAAAGAGATATGCCTTAGTAATGGTGGATGATTACTCAAGGTACACTTGGGTGAAGTTTCTTGAATCCAAAGATGAAGTTGCTCAAGTGATTATTGATCAAGTCAGAGTTCTTGATAGAACTCCAAACTCAAAAGTTCAAATCTTGAGGAGTGACAATGGTACTGAATTCAGAAATGCCACTCTTGGAAATTTCTGTAAAGATGAAGGAATTGTACAACAATTCTCTGCTGCAAGGACTCCACAGTAGAATGGAGTTGTAGAAAGAAAGAACATGACTCTCATTGAAGCAGCTAGAACTATGTTGCATAACGCCAAACTGCCAACATATTTCTGGGCTGAAGCTATCAACACAGCTTGTTATACTCAAAACAGAACCATGATTAACAAAACTCATGCAAGTACACCTTATTGTCTGCTAACTGGAAAGAAACCTACTGTCAAATATTTTCATGTGTTTGGGAGCAAATGCTTCATGATGAAGGATAACCATGAGAAGAAAGGAAAATTTGACACTAAGGCATTTGAAGGATTATTCATGGGTTACAGTACAGAAAGGACTGCCTATAGAGTTTATGTTATGGAACACAGGATTATTGAAGAAAGTGTAAATGTCACATTTGATGAAACCAAGTTTCCAGGACTGCATGAAGAAGCAAAGATGCAGACATTTAGATTTGAGAATCAAGGATACTTGGAAGCTGAGGAAATTGTTGATGAAGAACCTAGCTTCACTCAAATTGTTGAAGTTGATAAAGATACTGTCAATACCACTCCTGTCAACCAAACTCCAGCTCAGTCACAGACCATAACCTCAAACATTAACAACAGTGGTGACTCTGGAGACAATGAAGAACATGGTGAAGACAATGGGATTGATGAGCACTCAACTCAACAAACTGAAGCAACTCTTCCTGTACAATCAAGTAGCTTGCCCAGAATCACCAAGTGGAACAAGGATCACACAAATGACCTTATCATTGGTGACCCTACTTCTGGTGTGAGGACAAGGAACAAAGTCTCTACTGACAGCATGTTTTCATGCTTCCTGTCTCAAATGGAACCCAAGACAACTGATGAAGCATTGTTGGATTCTGACTGGGTGGTAGCCATGCAAGAAGAGCTAAATCAGTTTGAAAGGAACAATGTATGGAAGCTGGTTCCAAGACCTAAGGGAAAGTCAGTCATTGAGACCAAATGGGTTTTCAGAAACAAGCTTGATGAAAATGGATCAGTGACAAGAAACAAAGCAATGCTAGTGGCTAAAGGTTACTGTCAACAGGAATGAATAGATTATGATGAGACATTTGCACCTGTTGCAAGACTTGAAGCTATAAGAATCTTTCTAGCCTATGCTACACACTGCAACTTCAAAGTATTTCAGATGGATGTCAAAAGTGCCTTTCTAAATGGAGAATTGGAAGAAGAAGTGTATGTTGAACAACCACCAGGGTTTGAGGATGCTGAAATGTATGATTTTATATACAAACTCTTCAAAGCTTTGTATGGACTAAAGCAAGCACCCAGGGCTTGGTATGACACACTTTCCACTTTTCTTTTGGAAAATCAGTTTACTAGAGGAGTTGTGGACAAGACACTTTTCTACAAACACCATGGCAAGGACATCATTCTGGTACAAATCTATGTGGATGACATCATTTTCGGTTCTACAAATGAGAAGCTGTGTGAGAAGTTTTCCTCTCTCATGAGTAACAAATATGAGATGAGTATGATGGGAGAATTGTCATTCTTTCTGGGATTACAAATTCTTCAACAACCTGATGGAATCTTTATATGTCAAGCTAAATACATCAAGGAACTTCTTAGAAAGTTCAACTTGGAAGATTCATCACCTGCAAAGACACCAATGTCCACGTCAACTAGTCTGGATCTTGATTCTAAAGGAAAGAAAGTTGACTCAAGCACCTATAGAGGCATGGTAGGATCTCTCCTATATCTAACTGCTAGCAGACCTGACATCATGTTTGCTACATGTCTCTGTGCAAGGTTTCAAAGTGATCCAAAAGAGTCACACTTAGTAGCCATCAAGAGAATCTTTAGATACTTAAAAGGCACTCCTAATCTAGGTCTTTGGTATCCTAAGAATACTGGATTTGATCTGATTGGTTACTCAGACTCAGACTATGCTGGATGCAAGATTGACATAAAGAGTACTACTGGTAGCTGTCAATTTCTTGGTGGAAGATTGGTTTCATGGTTTAGCAAGAAGCAGCATTCAGTTTCTACCTCAACTGCAGAAGCTGAGTATATTGCTGCAGGCAGTTGCTGTGCACAAATTCTATGGATGAAGAATCAACTTCTTGATTATGGTCTAGTGTTAAGAGACATTCCTATCTACTGTGACAACACTAGTGCCATAGCCATTTCAGACAATCCAGTTCAACACTCTAAGACAAAGCACATTGATATAAGACATCACTTTATCAGAGAGCATGTTGAACAAGGAACTGTGAAGCTGATCTATGTCCCAACTGATAAACAACTTGCTGACATCTTCACTAAGCCATTGGATGAAGCAACCTTCAACAGGTTGGTAAGTGAATTGGGAATGCTGAATCTGGTATGTTGATTTACTCAGTTTTCTATATTTCCAAATTCTCTTTTGAAGCTCATGACAGCAACTTCAAACCTGCTGTCAAGAGAAGTTACTGTCTACTTGGTCTATGTCTGTTATGTGACAGCATGTGTTGATTTGAATTTTCATGTCAGTATTTTGTGCCAGTCTCATACTTTTAGACCGTGTATGACATTAATGTGGTTACTTGTTAAGTTTGAGAGATAAAAATCTGTTCCATTGGACTTTCACACCGTTTTGCATTAATCTGTAGGATTAAAGGAGGACACGACCATTAATTACTTTTGTGGTAGTTGTATGGGTACTCTAATTGTTGACCATTAGACTTTAATCCTTAGACGGTTTTGCCTATAAATTAACCTTAGGTTTCACCTGTCTGCTCTCAGTTTTAAAGTAAATAATGGAAAACAAAGTAGGAATTGAAGTAGGGCTAAAACGGTGCGATAGTGAACCCAACAGTGAAGAGATTGATGAACTCTTCGAGATGCTGTTGGACGGCATGGATGAGATCGAAGAGGAAAAGAAACAGGAAGAGGAGGCCAAGGCTCAGGAAGAAGAGAAGGAGCTTCAGGCACTTCTTGAAAAAGAAGGTCACTCTGAAGAAGAGATTAAGGAAGAGCTTTTAGGACTAGTTGATAAGATCATAGAATAATGTACTCCATGTTCTATTTTTAATGATTTTATCAATAATAATAATAAAAGTTCTTCTTCTTGTGTTTATGATTTGTCTGTGTTAATTGCTTAATATCTGCGTTCAAAAGATTAAATTGCTAAAGCCATAATTTGTCAATATTAAGTTAAGTGTATGAATAAAGCATTCTAATAAGTTCATGACAGAACCAATTCTCAATCAAAGTTACTGTCATTAAGAAGAATGCTATCGTGTGTTTCTTGACAGCAACCTTCTTGACAGTAGGGAAAGACTTTCTGTCAAGACTTGTAAAGGATACTGTCATTCATATGCTTAACGGTGACAGCAAGTTTTCGCGCAATAGTTGCTGTCGCGCAAAACCTACTGTCACCACCTCTTATTACTGACAGATTGTTTCTAGCGCACAGGTTACTGTCAACAATAGTGGACCGTTGAAATTGGATATTTATCCCACGTTGGTCAGTGAATAACGGGCAGTAACTGACGTGTTATAAGAGTGCGTTAAGACATGTTCTTTAATTCCACTTTTTGTGCACAACGTTTGAGATACCTCTATTTATTCCCCAGTTACTCAGACATATCACTCTCATAGAACTCAAGGCAATATACTTTTCTTCAAGCAAAAAGCCATTTTCTTACTTTCTTCTTTTCTTGAAATCTCCATGGCATCCAAACAGACTCTCTCTCAAACAAACTTTGCTGGCATCTTTTCCTCAAATGATGCTGGTGAAGGTTTCAAAGGACTCGTGTTGTTCTTGAACAAGTCCTATCTCGGTTCTGCCATCACCTCAACCCCCATTCTCGACTTAGACAGAATTGAGGCGTTTTGGCAAACTGCTGTTGCTCAAACTGAGGGTGAGAACCCGGGTATTCAATTCACAATATCTGGGCAACAATACACTCTTACAGCTGAGGTCATCAACACTGCTCTTGGAATTACACTTGAAGCAGGACACCAATTTGCTGAACTTGCCAATGATGACACTCTAAAGAAGCTCTTTTTGAAGATTGGGTATGCAGGCCCTATTCTCGAAGAGGGGACTACCAAATGGTATCCATATGGTGAAATGGATAGGAAGTATCTGAGAAGGGAGTGGAGCATGATACTTGATGTGATGGTCAATGTGTTCTCTACCAAGTCCACAGGCTGGAATGGAATACCCTCCTACATCAAGAAACTGACACATTCTCTTGTCCATGGATACAAGGTGAATGTTGGAGCTCTCCTCATGGCACACCTCAGGGCTGCCATAGATAAGAAGGTATCAATCTACCCTCGCTTCCTTATGATGTGCATTAATTCATTCTGTGATTTTAATGATGCTGCCCCTCGTTTAGAGGCTTGCTCAGTTTTGAAAAAGAACACACACACACTGTTATCTTCACAGAATCTCAATGCACATATTCCACTTTGTTTCACTCAGCACATGGTTGATCAAGTGTCCAACCCTGATTTACCATTACCATCTGGTTATGACTCTTTCACTCTTGAGAATGAAACTGAATTAGACCCAAATTCAGTTAACCCACATTCAAAACCATACACTCAGCCTAGGCCCTCTAGACGTTCCAAAGCCCAAAGAGAAGCCTTGCAAAAATCCAGGCAATGGCCTTTAGAAGATGATGTTGGTGGTAGCTCTGTGAGTCAAGAGGGAGACACTGCACCTAGTGCAGCAAATAAGGAGGCTAGTCAAACAGAACCCCCAGTGGTTCCCCCTGAGCCTAAGAAGAAGAGAGCTATGAGGACTAAAACCAATGTTAACCAAGCTGCAGTTTCTTAACAAACTGTGGTTACTGAAAGGGACTCAAACACCTCCCTAGATGTGCCTTCTCAACAAGGTGCATCTATTGAAATTGGCATGTCTCCCAAGGCACCTTGTACAGAGTCTGCACAAACTCATGGTTCACAACCTGAGGAACCTCCACTTGAAGAAACACACAGTGAGGTAGGGCACAGTGAGGATTTCTCTATTCCTTTTGATGATTCACATGTTTCTCCTGTGAATCAGCCCCCACTCTCTGCTACACTTTCACAACCTAGAGAAGGGGACAGTCCCAACCCTTCAGGTTTTGATCATCCATCTCCAATCATGGATGAGCCCCCATCTAGTGGTCCACAAGAACCCATTTCTCTAAGTGAAATGGACACCACTCCTCCAAACACTGAGCCAGGGCAAAGTGGTAGTTTGTCAGAAAATGAAACAGCCAACACTTTGTCTGAACTCCAAGGAGCATCTTACCTTCAGGAAGATGCTGTCACAGCCTCTGTTGCTGTCAAAGACGCTAGCAATGTTGCTGTCCTGGACACAGCTGCTGTCATGGGTGGAGAGAAAGATACTGTCACTACACCTCCCAACGTTGCTGTCATGCCAGAACCTGCTGTCCAGACTCCAACTGACAGTAACATTCATGCCAAAGATACTGTCCAGTCCTCTCAGCCTGATTTTGAAGCTGTACTCATTGAGGATGCCTCTGATGATGATCTACCTCTTGCCAAACTCTTAAAGGTACATTCTAAATCTTCTCCTTCCATGCATGTTAGTACTGCTCATACCCATGCATCTAGGTTGAGTGAGGGTGTGCAAAAGAAAAGAGAGGTGAACATAAAAATGAGAGGCAACCAAATGTGCTGGCAAAAGGAGAGGGACTTGAGCATGTCCAGAGAGACTTTGAGGGAGCCCACACTATTCAGGCATTAGGCCTTGAGAGTCAATCTGTGAGGGGTGATGAGATCACTCAAAAACACCCTGAGAGTGTGAGAACCCCCATAGCCTCCAAGCCCCTTTCTTTTCCTTCCCCTCCAAGAAGGTTAAGGTCTGGTGGCCCCTCTGCTACTTTTGGTAACAGGATTGCAGCTCTGGAAGGACAGTGTGCTACTTTGAACTCCAAGATGGACTCTCTCTCTCAACTGATGGTTGATGGTTTTGCTGCTACTCAGCTCTCTATCCAGTTCCTCACTGACCTAGTAGCTGCCAACTCAACTAAGGGAGAGAAGGTAGCAAGATCAGAATCAATATCTATTCAGGAATCAGGTGGAATTCAGGGGGAGAAGACCAAAGGGGGAGCTAAGGGGAAAGCAATATCTAAGGGGGAACAGGTCAAACCAAGCAGTGGACAACCAAAGGATAAAGCTGAAGAGCTTGTTGAAGTTGACTTGGATGGAGAAAGAGTACTGATGTCTAAGGCAACTCAAGATGCAATGCAAAGAAGACCTGCATCTAGACATGCAATTCTACCTCCTGTGAAAATCAGAGAACCAACTCCAGCATCTCAAGAATCTGCTCTACAAAGAAGATGGAGAGAAATGGAGGAACAGAATAAGTTTGGGAAAGGTAAAGGGAAACTGCCTGAATCCATCCATAAAGGAAATACTTGGTCCAATGGTACTGAGTATGATCAAGAAGAAGCCAATACTCTAATGGTGGATTACAGGGAGAGTACATTACACAATCATGACAGTGAATTTAGCAGTTTGGTGGAAGAAGCAATGAATGCTCCAAGCAACCGTCCAACCAACACCACAAAACTGTTAAAGGATCAAATCACCAGTGTTAGTGTAATGGTTAATGATGAGAAAAGATGGGTTGTAAGTATCTATTTCACTTCTGCCATATCTTATTTCATCACAATGCAGTTATTGCAGAGTCTGCCAGCAAAGGTGTTGTGTGCTTTGAAGGGAAAGATCAGGGCAACTCAAACACCATTCAATGAAATATTGGATATGCAAATCCAGAACCTGATCACACAAAAGCTACCTGAAGTCTACACAAATCCACCAAGTGTTTTCTACAGATCTAAAACTAAGGATGGCACAAGAAGGAACAGTTTCATGAATTTGGTTAGCCCATCCAGAATGGAAACCAAGTCAATTCTGAAAGTGTTAGATGGAATACTCAGTTCAAATGCCAATCCAGGAAGAGTTTATGCTGTTCAAGAGATCTACAAAATGCTGGTGTTGAGAGACAAGGCACTGGGAGCTAGAGTGAAGGAACTAATCTCTAGAGCCAATGCTAAAAGAAATGATCAAGGTGGAAGCTGTCTCTATGACATTCCTCCTCAGGATGATGATGATGATGATGATGATGATGATGATGATGAGGTTGGAGGTGGTGAAGCTTCTGGAAATGCTGGTAATGCTGGTGGAAGTAATTCTGGGAATACTGGTATTCAATCTCAGAATGAAGGCAATGAAGAAACTCCTAGTCAAGAAAAGAAAGATGTTGGTGCAACAGATGAAGAGGAGCCAAGAATACTGGAAGCTTTGGAGGCAAGCATTCTTAGATGTGCTATTGATTGCATAAATGCAGAAAAAGATGTTGTCACCAAAGGTACTGTCGACAAGAATACTGTCATAGAAGATGCTGTCATGGAAGATACTGTCGACAAAGGTACTGTCAAGAAAGGTTCTGTCAAGGATGAAGCCAAAGCTACTGTCAAGCCCATAAGACTGAAATCCAAATCAAGAGCATGGTTTTCTAGACAGAAACCTGAAGGAAAGCACAAGTACTCAGGAAAGGAAAAGGCCACTGGATTTGGCAGGAATCTTAAGAAGCCAATTCAATCAATACCTCCCAACAGTCTTAAGATACATCAAATGCAATCTAGAGAAATCAAGAGTGTTGAGGTCAAGATGGATGCAAATCAAGAGGTCACTGGGTACATTCTGTGGTGGGAAGAATCAAGATCTACCAAGGTTGATAAGGATTTCAATCTGGTCTCCACATCAACCAGTGGTAGGACATCAACCTTAGATAAAAGAAGAATTGACTTCTTCTACCTGGAAAGAATGGTAGAGTTGCTGGAGAGCTATGAAAATGTTTCAGAGTCTGTTATGGAACATATTCTGAAATATCAAGCTGATAGGGATGCTGAATTCTATCAAAAATTTGGCTACAACTTTGCAGATTTTGATGATGCTGATATTTCAACTGATTTACCAGCTTCTCCTATACCATATCACTGGTACTATGAGTTTGATGATTCACCCACAGAAGAAAGGAAAACCCAACCCACAGAGGAAGGGCAACCCAAGCCAAGCAAAAGACCTGACTCTTCTCAATACGCTCAATATCAGTCAGAACTTGATAAGAAGGAAGCTGAACTCCTGGAAAGATGCAAGACTGCCAACAAGGCAGAAAGTGAAGCTCCAAATTATCAAACATGTATGCTGGAAAATCCCTTAAGAATCAAGCATCTAAAAGAAGAAATCTATGTTTGCAGCTTGCACAAGCTAAAAACAACTATTCTGAAGGATTTACAGTATATGGTTGCTGGATCAATTCATCCCCTGGAGCAGATCTGTTCTGACAAGATAGAGGAATTATTGGGAAGGAGAAAAGGAGAAGATTCGAAGCTGGACAAGCAAAGGAGGATATCTCTCAATGCTTATCGAGGAAGTAGATTCAAGCTCATTCATGAAGAACTCCACTTCAGAAGCTATCCATTTGATCAAGAGCAATGGTTGAATCTCAGGGATGCTAGTTCTCTTATTTCTCCTACTATCAAGAAGATCATTGAAGAAATAGAAGATGCTGCAGTCACACCTGCTGAAATCTCTCTTGTAGAAGGTCTAAGAAGCAGCTTGGTAGAAGCTCTCAGAAGAGAGGAAGTAACAAGACAGAAGAGGAAATCTCAAGCTAAGTAAACATTCTAAATCCATTCTGATCTTGTTAGTTAAGTTGTCAGCATATATTGTAAATTTGTTGTTATTGTCCATAAAAACAAATTGGGGGAGATTGTTGGGATTTATGGGTGATAGCATAGGAACAACTTAACTTTGTATATACTTAATTTTTTAATTAAGTAGAACATACTGTCACAGCCAAAGTATGTTCTTGTAATCAGTATGCAATGTTATTTTAATTGTGTAATTTGGAAGAAGTTCACTTTCTGTGTTCAAGCCTCAAAGAACGCATATTAGATGACAGCATGAATAAAGGTTACTGTCATAAGCATTGACGGTAAGATTACAAGAAGACGGAATGTTGCAAGTCAAGACAGCATATTCACTCTGACAGCAACATTGGCGGAAGACTACGCGACAGCAACTTTAGCCCTCGACAGCAAGTTTGGAAACCTCGACAGTACACTATGCGGGGAACTCTTACTGTCACCAAAAGCACACTCCTGTGACAGCAAGCTCTGCGGCAAAAGTATATGTCTCGAGAAAGATCCTTGTTCTAGGTATCTTTCTCAGTCAAACCCCGTGACAGTTTCAATGTTCAAGAAACAGGCGTGTTGTAGTATCCCTAAGCTGCACCAAGTCTGCAAGACTACGACAGAAGCTTCAAGCACTGCAAACAAAAGCGAATCAATTCAAGAGCAAGGTCAAGTCTCTATTTGCTGAATTGTTTTAGCTAGAAATAGAATGAATCTAGGTTGCTTTCTTTGTAATGTATATCTGACATTGTTAGCAATTTAGGAAAGTCACATGGGTAGACACTTTGTAAGAAGCTGCCACTTGATAATGACAGCAGCTTTACAGACCCGTGTTGATAGTGATAGGATTAGTTTTATACTTAGACTATCAATTCATTCTAGGGATGTAACGAAGACAAGCAAGTGTCTTGAAGAAAAACCGAAGCTCAAGAATTCTCTCTTGAGGTTGTAGCAACACTTTGCAAAATAAATAAAACATTTATTTTGTGAATCATGTCTTCTCAATTATACTGTTTGTGAATGCATACATATTATTGATAACATTAAATCTTAGTTTTGGTTGTTGAAACTGAGATTGAATTTTATCAGTATTGCATTCATCCCCCCCCCCCCTTCTGCAATACACGAGGACCAACAAAAGTGCACATGTTTTACTTATAGAATCAGCAATAAGACTTTCACAATCTTGAATAATGATATTTTCTTCAATCAATAGAGAATCCTTCAATAACTTTCTTTTCTTCAAGTTGAGTGAACTTATTCTATAATAAGCACTTATATACTAGCTAAAAATATATAATATATATTTCAATCATTAATATTGCCTTTTTTTTAATTAAAACAAGTTAACTTTTAGTTAAACTTATATTATCTTTTTCTAAACACACCTAAAAATATATGTCAGTTGTTTTATAAATCTTTCAATTATTAATACATTCCAAAAAATATCAAACACTGCTAAACAATATTTTAAATCTAACTTAATCTACTAAATACCCCAGCTTCGAATCCCGTCAATAACAAATTTAAGTGAAGTTTTTATATTATTGATTGTAAGTCCTAAATAACTATTACTCCCTCCGTCCCACTCATTTTTATATAGTTTTTTTCTCACTGCTTGTTATGCATTTTAAGGTGTATATAAAGTATAGTTTCATAACTTATTGTTTATTGTTTTTTATTTTGAATAAAAATTTAAATGTTAAACATTTATTCAGAAGAATTTTTTTAAAAAAATATTATAAAAATATACTTTATAAGAGCTTTAAAATGCGTGTCAAACCTCTCTGTCCCAATGTATATAACCTAGTGGGACAGAGGGAGTACAAAAGAAAATAATATAAAAAAATATTATATTATATTAAAAGAAGTGTGTTTAGCACGGATTATAAGCTAGTTACATAGTTAAATATCATCATAAAAAAAATGTAAGATACAAATTTCGTCAACAATGTATTAAAATTAAGCAATTATATTATAAGTTACAAAAATATAAACCAATTGTTTTGACAAAAGGTTTGGAAGTTACTGTCTTGGAAACATTCTTGACAGCATCTTTGGAAGATTCTGGCTTGCCAACTGTGACAGCATCTTTTGAACTTACTGTCTGATTGCTTGGTAAGTTTACTGTCTTGGGGATTGTGACAGTATCCTTTCTGATACGGGCTGAAATATATCCCTAAAAATAATTAATGGTATATTGATTAGACCTAGTTTGGTCCAAGAATTAGGCCCGACAAAAGGCCCGAAACCCTAATTATTTACCAATTTCGTAATTAATGAATAAGGGAAAAACACAACTCATAAATAGAGACCAAATTAAAGTAGTATCTTCATAGAAGGATCTAGAATCCCAATCAAATAATATGATGAGTCACAGTACTTATCAGATAAGGGTAATACTTGCCTGCCAAGTAATGCACTCCTTATCGATTATCAATAAACAAGACTTATCAGTTAAGACTCCTAAACCTACTCTAAATACAAGGCTCCTGACGCCTATATAAGGACCCTCGTCCTTCATTCTAGAACTACGTTTTATTGGCTTGATTCTCTATACAGCAGAGATACGTAGGCATCTTGTGAGGACCGATTTAGTCCCGAAATGCAAGAGCAGCCATTAAAGCTTGAACGCTCACAAACCCTAGCATTTAATTCACAAAGCACGTGTTTTAATCCATAACATTTGGCGCCATCTGTGGGAATCGAACATCAACCATGGCAGTTACACGAAGAACAAATCAAATTTCTGAAGGAACTCCTGTTGCCTCCGAGGCCGGTACTCAAGGAGCTCAACCACCACCAATTACCAGCACTGAAGGGACGAATATCCCCACCAATACTCAAGGACCAGAGATCCCAATTTCAGTTGAAGGGACGAATCCCCTGCAGATGGTCATTCATGGATCTAATCCACAAGAGACCACTCACCAGCAACCGATCACAACATCCCCACTACTCATGAATGCCCCGAGGGGCCTTCAACTACATACTACTGATCTCCCTCAATATGTGAATCAGACCCTTGGGATGCCTACCCATACCAGGCCCCCTCGACCCCCGGTGGGCGGTAGTGGTACCACTCTGGTACACCATGAGGCATATGTGCCTCCCTACGTACAAGGTTTGGAACCCCTGAACCGTCAAACCCAAACTCATCAGATGTTTCGAGACGATTTCTCTGGTCCTTATACTGAGGATGAAAATTACAATACTGATGATGACTATCCCCCACGAAGAAGACGTTCTGCAAACAAGGAGCAAACCACTCAGGAAAGGATTGCAGCCCATGAGGCAGAGGTTGCAAAACTCAAAAAGAAGTTAGAGGAAGAAGAGGCTGCAAGAGTAGCCGGGAGGCCTTCGGTAATTAATCTGGATCCTACTCCTCCTAGATCCAGAAGGGTTGAAACCCCAAGAGGAGATCCTACTGTATTATTACCCCTAGGAGATCCTGATGATCCTACACCACCCTTCACTCAAGAGATAATGAAGGCCACTATATCCAGGAAGTTTAAAATGCCAACCATCAAAACTTATGATGGAACGGGAGATCCCGCAAATCATGTAAGAACCTTCTCAAATGCACTGCTGTTGCAGCCTGCCAATGACGCTGCAAAGTGTAGGGCGTTTCCACAAACCCTAGCGGGTATGGCTCAACGTTGGTATAGTCGCCTTCCGCCCAATTCTATTGGATCCTTCAAAGAGCTGAGTAAGGCATTCATCAATCAATTTGTTAGTGGGAAGATACATGAGAAAAGTTCCGCCTCTCTTATGGGGATTCGACAAGGCAAGAATGAAACATTGAGAGAATACTTGAGTAGATTCACTAAGGAGGCTATAAAAGTCCCAGATTTGGAAGATAAAGTGGCTATGATAGCCCTACAGCAAGGAACTACCGATGACCACTTCAGGAGGTCTCTGGCTAAACATCCCCCCGAAAACATGTTGTCACTACAAGATAGAGCTGGAAAATACATCAAGGCTGAGGAGAGCATGAGAAAGTATGAGCCCGTTGCTAGTGGCAATGGAAATTCAAAGAAGAGAAAGGATGCTCCAGAGTATGATGCAAGGGAGAAGTATCCTAGGACATCAAAGGATTCTGATTCACCACCCAAGAAGAACAATTTTGGGCCTAAGTTTACGGAGTATGCAAGATTGAATGCTCCTAGGAGCCAAATTTTGATGGAGATTGCAAAGGAAGAAGACCTTAAATGGCCGAAGCCTATGAGGGCCGATGTGTCAAACAGAAATCAAAACCAATACTGCCGGTTTCACAAAGAAGTTGGCCACGAGACAGATGACTGCAGATAACTGAAAGATGAAATTGAGTTCTTGATTCGAAGAGGAAAGCTTGGTAAGTACACCAAAGATGGAAACCAGGGAAGTCAGAGAGGAAATTATGAAAGAAAAGACTATGATAGACGGGACAGTGATCAAGACCGAAATCCCAAGCCCCGAGGGCCTGTCATCAATATGATATTTGGAGGGCCAACTGATGCCGGACCTTCCAGAAACTCGAGAAAAGCTTATGCCCGTGAAGTAATGACTGTGGTTGGAGAAGCACCAAAGCGTGCCAAGACTGAAGTATCTTTGAATTTTGATGATTCTGATCTTGAGGGAGTGAAATTTCCCCATGATGACCCTCTGGTCATAGTACCCGTGATAGGCAACTCTGAAACAAAGAGAGTTCTTGTTGACAACGGAGCTTCAGTGGACATCTTGTTCCATGATGCTTTCATCAAGATGGGTTACACTGACTCTCAGCTAACACCCTCAAACATGCCCATATATGGGTTCAATGGAGTAGAATTGAAGGTAGAAGGCACGATTCTGTTAGATATAATTGCTGACGTTTGTTTATCAGTGTTTAAGCAACAGGTACTGATCAGAGTTTATCGAGAGCCGGTCAGAGTTTAATTAAACTCTGACAGGGTGAAGAGTTTAAAGGAAGCCGGTCAGAGTTTATTTAAAGTCTGACAGGGTGATAGTTGAATTAGTTGTCGGTGCTGAATTGAAGATTCTAGAAGCAATATATTCTGAAGATGGAAAGAAGCAGAATATATTGATACAGCTAAGGAAACAGAATAGAAGATAAGAAGCAATCCTTAATTGATATAACTTGTATAGCTAATTTGTAGGAATATCAATTAGATAAGGATTGTGTAACTGTGTACTATATAAACACAGATAGGTTATCCCTAGAAGGGATGCGATCATTGAATATATTATTCTTGTAACCTAGAAGCTCTTTGTGATTCATTAACATCATAAAGGGAGAAGCTGTTAATATAAATACAGTTCTATTGATTCATAAACAGTGTTCTTGATTATTGTTATTCTCATACATACTTGATTATATTGTGTATTCGGCCTAACAATTGGTATCAGAGCCAAGGCTGTTTAATATATACAGTTTTACGATTCAAACACAGTATTAATCATGTCTGAAGAAAATCAAACTGCTCCTAAGGCTGAACAGGTTAAGCCCAATTCTGTCAGTCGATATGAAACAATCAGGGTTCCAATTCTCAGGCCAGTAGAGTATCCAATTTGGAAGGTTAAGATGACCATGTTTCTGGAGGCTACAGATCCAGAATACCTTGACAGAATCTATGATGGTCCTCATATGCCAACTAAATTGTCCCCTGTTGTTGATGGACAAGAACAAAAGACTGTTCCAAAGGAAAAGAAAGATATGACTCCTGAGGACATCTCATCAATTGCAAAAGATGCAAAGGTTAGACATCTTCTCCACAGTGCTTTAGATAATGTTATGTCTAACAGAGTAATTGGCTGCAAGACTGCCAAAGAGATATGGGATGCTTTAGAAGTCAGATGCCAGGGAACAGGTGCTATCAAGAAGAACAGAAAGACAATACTCACACAGGAGTATGAGCACTTTGATTCAAGAACTAATGAAACCTTGACTGAGACTTATGACAGATTTTGCAAACTGTTGAATGATCTGTCTCTGGTTGATAAAGAATATGAACTTGAAGAGTCTAATCTCAAGTTTCTGTTATCTCTACCTGAAAAGTGGGATTTAAAGGCAACAACAATCAGAGATAATTATGATCTTGCTGATACAGATCTTGATGAGATCTATGGATTGTTAAAGACTCATGAACTTGAGATAGAACAAAGAAACAGGAGATCCAGCAAGAAGACAAAATCTATTGCTCTCAAAGTTGAGGAGAAGCCCATTAAGAAGGAATCATCAAGGAAGAAAGCCAAGGGAAAGGCTTTAGTTATTAAATCTGAAAGTGAGTCATCAAACTCTGATGATGACTCAAACTCTGATGAAGCTTCTGACTCTGATGATGATGAAGAACAGATGATGCAAATGGCTACATTGATGGTGAAGACCTTCAAGAAGATGGGATTCAAGAACTTCACGAAGGGAAAGAGATTCTCAAGGAAAGATTCAAACTCTGAAAGGAGAAGTTTCAGAAAGTCTGATGGAAGGGAGACCAAATCTGGCAAGAAGGATAAATCTGAAATCCAGTGCTACAAGTGTAAGGAGATGGGTCATTATGCCCCAGAGTGCAAGAAAGGCAAATCTGAGAAAGCACTCATCTCTAAAGGCAAAGACTGGGCAGATACTTCAGACTCTGATGATGGAGAAAACTATGCTCTTATGGCAACTGTCAGAGATGAGACTGAATCATCAGAAAATAAGGTACCCCTAACTACTTATGCTTATGATACTGATAATATATCTGAGTTAAGGGTATATCTGAAAAGTGTTCATGTTAGCTATAGGGATCAGACTTTAGAAAATGAGAGAATTAAATCTGAGAATCTTAGTCTTAAAGATAGAAACAAGTTTCTTGAAGGAGAACTTGAAAGTATGAAGCAGATTCAAAAAGAAAGAGATGATGCTGTTTATGTTGAACAGGAGTTGCTTAAAAGGTATAGGCAACTAGAATCTGATTTAGAAAAGGAAAGAAAAATAATCAAGACTTGGACAGATTCTGGAAGAGACACTCATCAAGTGTTTCAGACTGATTCTGTAGGTTTAGGTTATTGTGAAAATGATGAACTTAGGTTTAAAGACAAGGTTAAGGTAAAACCACAACTTAAACCTGTGAAATTTGTTCCAGAAGCCAATAAGTTAAAATCTGTTGTAATAAGGGAAGCTGATATGAAATCAGATGAAGCCTGTGAAAAACAGGAAAATATTATAACAGAAAACCTTATGGAAATAGAAGCTGTTAGAAAACCAGTAAAAACTTATGAAAAACAGGTTAATGTTGGTTTGATGACAGGGAAACAGTTCAATCATAAGCTGAAAGAAGTAAAATCTGCCATGAAACCAAAAGGGTCCAAGAAGAATAGGAATGGAAAGATAGGCATAAATAATAGAAATAATCATTTGCCTACTGGTGCTGCTCCAAGAAAAACATGTTATAATTGTGGTAGTTCTAATCATCTTGCTAGATTTTGCACTAAGAACAAACATATTAATTCTTTATCTTCTACATCAGGAGTAAAGAATGATTATGTAAGGGTTAAACCACAAACTTTATGCACACACTGTGGGAGCACTTGGCATTCCATTTATACTTGCAAGAGTTATCATGCTATTTATCATAACTATTATGAGCTAAAACCCAATCTGAAGTGGGTTAGAGCAAACTCTGCAAGTGTAAAGTCTGACAATGTTAGCTTAAACTCTGTTGATAGTAATTCCGCTGCAAAAGCTAACACTGTTAAGAAAGACAAAGGATCCAAGCAAGTCTGGGTCCTTAAAACTAACACTTAGTATTTGTTTGTGATTGCAGGGTATAATAGAGAGCACACTTATCTTGGACAGTGGATGCTCAGGACATATGACTGGAAATAAAGCCCTGCTATCAGACTTTAAGGAGAAGGCTGGCCCAAAAGTTTCCTATGGAGATGGCAACATAGGACACACTCTGGGATATGGCAATATTAATCTTGGAAGTGTCATCATTACAAATGTAGCTCTAGTCTCAGGACTCAAGCATAATCTGTTATCTGTGAGTCAAATCTGTGACAGAGGAAACCATGTAGATTTCCATAGTGAATACTGTGAAGTCATCAGTAAATCTACTGGAAAAGTTGTTCTAGTTGGACATAGGCGCAACAACATTTATGAAGCAAGTTTGGTAACAAACTCTGATGGAAAAACAGTGTGTCTGACTGCAAGAATGTCAAATGAAGAGAGTTGGAATTGGCACAAGAAGCTCTCTCATCTCAATTTGAACAACATAAATGAGCTAATAAGAAAGGATCTTGTAAGGGGACTTCCAAAATCTATACTCAGTCTAGATGGCTTATGTGATTCTTGTCAAAAAGCCAAGCAAAGGAAGTCATCTTTCAAGAGCAAATCTGAATCTTCAGTAGTGGAACCTTATCATCTTCTACATGTTGATCTCTTTGGACCAGTGAATGTGATGTCCATGGGCAGAAAGAAATATGCTCTAGTAATTGTTGATGAATATACTAGATATACATGGGTGTATTTCTTGTCAAAGAAGGATGAAACTGCTCAAACTCTGATGGATCATATAAATCTACTGGACAAAGGATCACAGCACAAAGTCAAGATTATAAGGAGTGATAATGGAACTGAATTCAGAAACTCAATCATGGAAGCTTTCTGCAAGGAAAGAGGAGTGAAACAAGAGTTTTCTGCACCTGGAACTCCACAGCAAAATGGTGTAGTTGAAAGAAAGAACAGAACCTTAATTGAAGCAGCCAGAACTATGCTTGAAGAAGCAAAATTACCAACTTATTTCTGGGCAGAAGCTGTTCAAACTGCTTGTTTTACTCAAAATGCTACACTGATCAACAAGCATGGGAAAACACCATATGAGATGGTGAAAAATAAGAAGCCAAATTTGAAATATTTTCACATATTTGGATGCAAATGCTTTGTGTTGAAGACTCATCCTGAACAGTTGACAAAGTTCGAGTTAAAAGCTGATGAAGGAATCTTTGTTGGCTATCCATTGTCAACAAAAGCATTCAGAGTTTATAATCTAAGAACTAAGGTGATCATGGAATCCATACATGTGTCATTTGATGACAAGAAAATAATTGGACTTGAAGACAAGGATGGATATGATCAACTACGTTTTAAAAATGAAGATCTATTCTCTGATGATATAAACTCTGATGAAGCATGTTTGACAAACTCTGACGAAGCATACTCTGAACCTCTACTGGTAAATACTGGAGAAACTGGAAATTCTCAAATTGAACAAAATAGAGAACCAGTTGAGGGGGAGCGTGAAGAAGCTCAACAAGACACAGCAAGTGAGTCAGTTGAGGAAACTGATTCAAACTCTGACAGTTCAAACTCTGAGCCATCCAATTCAGGGGGAGCCTCAGATGCTGCAGAAAGTCAACATATGAATCAGGAGAGCATGGATCAAGGGGGAGGATTCAATAATGATGCAAGAAACCACTTACCAACAGCAAGAAAGTGGACACAGGCACACACACCTGATCTCATAATTGGAGATCCTGATGCTAGTGTGAGAACTAGAAGTGCAACAAATAATGAGTGTCTGTATCATGCTTTCTTGTCTCAAACAGAACCAAAGAAAGTGGAAGAAGCTCTTCAAGATGCTAATTGGATTACAGCAATGCAAGAAGAGTTAAATGAATTTGAAAGAAATGAAGTCTGGACACTTGTACCTAGACCAAAGAATAGATCAATAGTAGGTACAAAGTGGGTTTTCAGAAACAAGACTGACAGTGAAGGTGTGATTACAAGAAATAAAGCTAGACTTGTGGCTAAAGGTTATTCACAACAGGAAGGAATTGACTATGATGAAACCTTTGCTCCAGTTGCAAGATTGGAGGCCATAAGGATTTTTCTGGCCTATGCTGCACACAAGAAGTTTAAAGTCTTTCAGATGGATGTAAAAAGTTCTTTTCTCAATGGGAAGCTTGAAGAAGAAGTGTTTGTTGAACAACCACCAGGATTTGTAGATCCCAAGCATCCAGATTATGTCTACAGGCTTGACAAGGCATTATATGGACTAAAGCAAGCACCAAGAGCATGGTATGAAACTCTTGCTCAATTTCTTTTAGAAAGTGGGTTTACAAGAGGTACAATTGATAAAACCTTGTTTTATTTCAATTCTGGTGATGATTTGCTTTTAGTTCAAATTTATGTAGATGATATTATTTTTGGATCTACTAATGACAAACTTTGTAAGAAGTTTGCAAAGCTTATGCAGTCCAGGTACCAAATGAGCATGATGGGAGAGCTTAGTTATTTTCTAGGCTTACAGGTCAAGCAAACAGATGATGGTATTTTTATCAATCAAGCAAAATATACCAGAAATCTTCTCAAGAAATTTGGTATGCTTGATAGTTCATCTGCTACAACTCCCATGGCTACAGCAACAAAGCTAGACAAAGACACAGGAGCCTCAGTAGATATGACAAACTACAGAGGAATGATAGGGTCTTTACTGTATCTTACTGCAAGTAGACCTGATATCATGTATGCAACATGTCTTTGCGCAAGATTTCAAGCAGATCCCAGAGAGCCTCATCTAACAGCTGTAAAAAGGATTTTCAAATATCTCAAAGGAACCATAACCTTGGGTTTGTGGTATCCTAGAGAATCAGAGTTTAAGCTAATTGGTTACTCTGATGCAGATTTTGCAGGCTGTAAGATAGACAGAAAAAGTACAAGTGGAAGCTGTCAATTCTTAGGTGACAGATTGGTTTCTTGGTACAGTAAGAAACAGAAGTCAATTTCTACATCCACAGCTGAAGCAGAGTATATAGCAGCTGGTAGCTGTTGTGCACAGATTTTATGGATGAAGAATCAATTGCTGGATTATGGGTTAAGGTACTCTAAAATACCTATTTTCTGTGATAACCAAAGTGCTATTGCTATGACAGGTAATCCAGTACAGCACTCCATGACCAAGCACATCAGCATAAGGTATCATTTTATCAGAGAACATGTGGAAGAAGGGAACATTGAGCTTCATTTTGTGTCTACAGACCAACAACTTGCAGATATCTTCACCAAACCCTTGAGTGAAGCTACTTTTACAAGATTGGTAAATGAACTTGGGATGATCTCTGGTTCTGACTAGAGATACGGGTTAGACTCAAAATCTATACGTGTTTGATTTTTTATGTTCATGATTTCTTACATGTGTTATCTGTTATGTGCACCAGCATGTTAAACTCTGATGCTAAACTCTGTTAGTCATAAAATGTTGGTCATACTCTGATAGTTACAGTTTAATGCTATACTCTGATTGTAATTTTGTCTGAAACATATGGACCAATGAAGAAATTTGTATGAAGCATAATTCTCAGTAAGTAATTATGAATCCTTAAGAGTTGTATAGATTCTGATCTCAAACATGTGCAGTAAGTTAACACAGCATGATACTGTCTCTGTATTTATACCATCTCTTAGTTTATTAATCCTATACACTGAGTTTGTATTAGCTGTTTGCATTTTCTCTCATAAATTAATTGTATTAACTGATGAAAAGTCTAAACTCTGATTATTAATTGCAAATAATTCACCCTCAAATCAAAAGATGCCAAACAGAGCACACATTCCTTTGAGATCATGTTGAGCCTAGGAAGATCCAGGAACTTATTGTATGAAATAAGGGCTGAAATCTTTGATTTTTGGTGACTAGTGCCAACCACTGATTACTGGAAAAATAAAAAAAAATAAAAATAAAAAAAATATATAAAGAAAGGGGGTGAAAAACAAAAGATATATCCAAATGAAAGGATATCAGTATACAGAGTTTAGATATAAAATCAGATTTTATGTTATACATGAGAGTTTAGGCAACCAGTTTTTACTGCTTTAGTTTGTGGATTTTATGCACTTTGAGATGATCTAAATATTGATTTCGGTAAACTCTGCTATTGCACACACATATTTTCACACCTGTACAGATTGAGAAAAGAGTATATTGACAAAGAAGGATAAATGGTAAACACTGATGTATTGTGTGACATATGCCGAGGTAACTTTGTTTTAATCTTTGATGGTTAAAATAATTTCTTTGTTTCAGACATTTTATAATTTTGAGATTAGACATTTGTTTTGAAAATTTAAAAAGAGTATGATTGGAAAGTTGTTCAAGAATGTTTTAAACAGAGGAGAGAGGTTAATTGCATAGAAAAGTGTAACAGGCGGTAATTATTGCTGTTTTTACTGCGCATGCGTATTGGAAACTGCCAATTATTTGCTGTCAGTAACTGCATGTGTGACACGTGTCCCATTCACATGATTACAGGAGTAAGACTGTTGTGTATTAATGATTAAAAACTCTTCAGTTTTTAATCTTTTATTTTTTTTTAAATACAATACACACATCTTCAGTTAAACTTTTCACATCTTACTCATACACATCTATTATCACACACACATAGTCACAAACACCTTTCTACACATAAACTCTGTTAAGCTTTCGCATCAATTACTTGTTCTTTCTTCAAAATCTTCTAATGGCAACCACAGCTTTCGTTTCGTCTGGGTTAGAGTTCGTTCCAAACAACTATACCGCACCACTAAACACTGCAAACGCACCAGAAGCATTTCATTTGATTCAAAATTTCTTGACAAACTCGGATATTGGTACTGCTCTCACTGCTCCGATGAAGCTGTCTGTAACTCAAATCAAATCTTTCTGGCAGACAGGTGTTTATGATAATGGAGGGGAGACTGGGTCACCGTCCATCTTGTTTGAATATGAGGGTCAAGAGTTTGTAATAACTCCAACAACTGTTCGTGATGCCTTGGGGTTTGAGGATTTCAATGCCTTCACAATCTCTGTTGGAGATTCTGAGTTGGTCCGTATGATGAGAGAGATTGGATACTCTGGACCATTGACAAAGATTGGGCAATTGAAAAGGCCGTTTCTGCGCAAGGAATGGAGTTTCTTTTTCGACTGTATAACTAGAGCATTCGGAAAGAAGTGCACCAATTGGGATGCAATTCCCACTGATAGTCTGCAAATCGGGTACTCTTTACTTTTTGGTGCTAACTTTGATGTTGCTAGATTAGTCTTGACTAATATTGGTGAGAAAATGCAAGAGAATAGGAATGTTGTCTATTTCTCTAGATTTTGTCAATTGCTATTTAACATTTGTTGTCCTGATGTTGAGATTTTAGATGAGGATGTTATTCAATCATTTAAATTGCATAAACGCATATTTTCTGATTTGACTAACAAAGATAACAAGAAAGGGGATGTTGGTGTTCTTCTCTTACCTGAGAGCGTACAACAGTTTTTAGCAAATTCTACCCAACCTACAATGCCTCAACATGAAACAGCACAACAAACACTGATCACATCAACACTTCAAACTGCTGAAGCTGGACCTTCTGTGTCTCCATCACAAAGGTTAAAGAAGTCAAAGACAAGAGCATTTAAAAGAAAAGTCAGGGCACAAAGACCTCGTTCTGAAGAAGAAAGAGTATTTGCTAGTGAAGATGAAGTAGAGGATTCTCAAACTCTGAGAAAAAGAAGAAAGCTTGTAGCCACTTATCTTTTTGATGAGGAGGAAGAAGCTGAATTGCCTGTAAACTCTGAAGTGGTAATTCAGGAAGCAAATCCTGCATCAGAGAATGAGGAGATTGTGACTGAAACTGTTTCTCAAGATACTCCTGCAATTGTTGTTGAGGAGGATATTCTCAATGCTAATGAGGACAGAATGTTTGTCAACACTGAAGCTGATGAAGTATTTGTTCAGGAGGATGCTGCAAATACTGAAGCTGTCGATCTAGACAGGATCTCTAATGAAGCTAATCTGATGGATTTGGATTTAGAAGCTCCTACATCAATGACTAATGATGTAGTTGAGGAAGCTGCTACTCATTTTGATAGCAGAGTTTTTGATTTTGAAGCACACACCTCTATACATTCTGATCATTATACAGAGGGTGTGGAAGCTGATCAAGTAACTGATCAGATAGAAGATTCTCTGGCCACTCACACTGAAATTATTTCATGTGATCTTGACAAAGGTGAGGAGGTTAATCAGATGATAAAAGTCACAGAGAAAATTCTTGATGAAGCTGTGATAGAAAAGGAACAAGAGGCTGCTAATGAGCTAAACTCTGAGAATATGATTCTTGAAGCTTTGCAACAATCTGTTGTTGAGATTGTTCAACGAGAAGCAGAGGTTTTTGCTCAGGTTAACTCTGATATTCCTGAAGCTGTAGTAGAGGAGAAAATTGATGAAGCTGCACAGTTTACTGCTGACAATATTCTTACTGAAAATGCAGCAGACAATACTGCAGATGCTGGAAATGATGCTGAGGGTTCTCATTCACACCCTAGTATTCAAGTTTCATTGGCTGATGATGTCAATAGTGATGAAGCAAGGGAAGTCAATAGACAGACAAATGAGCATTTTCAGAATATGTACTACAACAAATGGGCTGATGCAGATTGTATTTTCCCAGCACAAAGGGCTGCAGATTTTCTATCTGATTCTGTCAAGAAGATCTCAAATACTGATGTACTTACAAGCTTACAGGCAACTGTTGTTCAAGTCAAGTCTCTTAATAATAGATTTGATGAAAATCAACAAATGCTTACAAATCTAAGGAATGAAGCCAGTATGAAGGATCTTACTTTCAAGTCTGACAGAACTTTTTATTATGCTATGCTCAAGCAACAAGCCAAGGATTCTGAGGATATCAAGAAGAAGCTTGGGAAAGTTGAGGAAAATCAGAATGCAATGTCTACTCAACTGAATTCCATTTCTACCGCCATTGAATTGCTGACATCAGTACTACTTTCTGATGATGTCAAAAAGGGGGAGAGTGTATCTAAAGACAAATGCAAAGACACTCAAGCTCTGAGACGGAGGGATGATTCTACTGATGGGGGAAGCAAAGAAAATAAAAGAAAGATTTTTGCTCAAAGGCAAAGCAGGACAAGAGTAAACTCTGATAGACAAACAAACTCTGATAAGATAAACTCTGGTGGCCAATCTACTTCAAAACTCAAGAATTTAGTTGTTTCAACTAATCCATCTACTGATGAAGAGATTGCTGCCAAAATATTCATAAAAGAGCATGGAAAGAATGTTACTATTGAAGATATCCAGGCTGAAGAGCAAATGCTTGCTGAGGAACACAAGAAAAATCTTGAAGCTGGAATCTACAAGAAAAAGGAAATCAAGGCTCCTAGAAAGAAAGAAGTTGGTATTTCTATCAAAAAGAATACACAACAAAGTATACAATATACAAGGAGACCTGTGATTGGAAATTCTGACAAGGGTAAAGGCATAATGATTGAAGAGCCTAACCTGAAAAAGAAGATTTATTCAACCTCTGACATTGCTCAAGTTGAAACAAGATTAGCAAAATCAACCTCTGACGCTGCTCAAGTTGATGATACTACTAAAGTTATGACAACCTCTGACGTTGCTCAAGTTGTACAGAAATCTACACAACTTCCAGGATTCTGCAAACCAAAAATTCTTGAAGATTTAAAGCTTGAAGCTGTGAATTTCTCTGAAACCAGAACAGTATTGGGTAAGGAAGGAAAAGACAAATCTGGTCTAGGTTCACACAGAGAGAGAAGAACAAATAACAGATCTCAAGACAACATTTCACTGGCAGTATCTGGTATTATTACTCAAGAAAATCTTGATATGCTAGACTCTGTTCAAATGATCTTTCATAAGGTGTTGAAGAAGGAGTTTTTGTTGTACTTTATGAATGATGGAAGAGTTTATAAGGTTGCAGAGTCTGATATAAATCTCAAATCTTATCAAGAATTGGAGTATGTTCTGTACTTGTTAAAAGTCAAAAATAGAAATACTCACAATGCTGCTTCAGTTATCAGAGAAAAGATACTAAGATCGAAGATGATGCTTGGAGGAGGAGTATCAAGTGCATATATTCCCAAATACAGAAATGCACATGGAAAGATTGTTGAGATGAAAAGAAACAGTGCTAAGTTCAGAACAGCAATGGGTACAAAAGTTCTTGAATTTAATTTAGAATCTGATAAAGCTTATTATATTAAGCTAGGGAATGAGATGAGGAAGAATTCCATCTATTCTCTGAGAGCTGCAATTTATCAGACTGGAGAATTTGATCCAGAGTTGAAAGAAGTGAAGAAGATCATGGTGGAAGAGCTAGAAAGAGCTGAAAAGAAATTGCTATCAGACTATATCAGGACAGTGCCTGATATTCAAGAAATCAAGTAAAGTCTGACTGTAAGTTTTTAATATATTTTCTATTCTAAGTCAAATTTAAACTCTGTTTTAAATTAAACTCTGTTATATGTTAAACACTGCATTTGTTAAATGTTTTTGACATCATCAATTATATGTTTAACTTGTACATTTTATTATGAACAAGTTGGGGGAGATTGTTAGATATAATTGCTGACGTTTGTTTATCAGTGTTTAAGCAACATGTACTGATCAGAGTTTATCAGAAGCCGGTCAGAGTTTAATTAAACTCTGACAGGGTGAAGAGTTTAAAGGAAGCCGGTCAGAGTTTATTTAAAGTCTGACAGGGTGATAGTTGAATTAGCTGTCGGTGCTGAATTGAAGATTCTAGAAGCAATATATTCTGAAGATGGAAAGAAGCAGAATATATTGATACAGCTAAGGAAACAGAATAGAAGATAAGAAGCAATCCTTAATTGATATAACTTGTATAGCTAATTTGTAGGAATATCAATTAGATAAGGATTGTGTAACTGTGTACTATATAAACACAGATAGGTTATCCCTAGAAGGGATGCGATCATTGAATATATTATTCTTGTAACCTAGAAGCTCTTTGTGATTCATTAACATCATAAAGGGAGAAGCTGTTAATATAAATACAGTTCTATTGATTCATAAACAGTGTTCTTGATTATTGTTATTCTCATACATACTTGATTATATTGTGTATTCGGCCTAACAGATTCAACTCCCCATGACAATGGGACAAGGTTCAAAAACGTCTACTCAAATGCTGAACTTCATAGTTATCAAAGCGACTTCAACCTACAATGCAATTCTGGGAAGAACGGGTCTTCATGCATTCAAGGCTGTTGCCTCATCTTATCATTTGAAGATCAAGTTCCCTACCAGGAATGGAATTGGCGAAGAGAAAGGCGATCAGAAAATGGCTAGAAGTTGTTATGTAGCCGCGTTGAGGCCTGATGGAGTTGGGGGGGGGGGGGGGCAGGTTCTCCCAATTGAGGACATGGACATCAGAAACGATGAAGAAAGAAGAGGAAAGCCAACTGAGGATCTTGTTCCCATCCCCCTGATCCCAGGAGAACCAGACAAGGTCACCTACATTGGAGCTCTACTACCTGAATCTATGAAAAACAAGTTGACATCCTTTCTTCAAGAAAATAGTGATGTATTTGCTTGGACAGCAGCTGATATGCCAGGGATTGATCCCCAATTGATAACCCACAAATTGAATGTGGATCCTGAAAGAAAGACAGTGAAACAAAAGAAAAGAAATTTTGCTCCAGAAAGGCAAGAAGCCATCAAGCAGGAGGTAGAAAAAATCTTGGAAGCAGGCTTCATTGAAGAAATTCAGTTTCCTGAATGGTTGGCTAACCCAGTGATGGTCAAGAAGGCTAATGGAAAGTGGAGAATGTGTGTGGACTTCACCGACTTGAATGATGCATGTCCTAAGGATTGTTTTCCCTTACCAAGGATTGATGCTTTGATAGATGCCACTGCTGGGCACGAGATGCTAAGTTTCATGGATGGCTTCAGTGGATACAACCAAATCAAAATGCACAAGGACGACATCTCCAAGGTATCATTCATCACCGACTTTGGTGTTTTCTGTTATTTAGTCATGGCATTTGGACTTAAGAATGCAGGGGCAACATACCAAAGGTTGGTAAAACAATGGAAGTTTATGTGGATGACATGCTAGTCAAGAGCCTCGACAAGGCAGGCCATATAAAACATCTTCACGAAGCGTTTGAAGTGCTGAGGCACCACAAGATGATGTTAAATCCAGCAAAATGTGCCTTCGGGGTAGGCTCAGGAAAGTTTTTAGGCCTGATGGTCTCCAAGAGAGGAATCGAAGCTAACCTCGACAAGATCAAGGCAATCCTAGACATGGAACCACCCAAGTATGTTAAGGATGTGCAAAAATTGACAGGAAGAGTTGCAGCATTGGGAAGGTTCATCTCCAAGTCAGGAGAAAAGTGCTTACCTTTTTTCAAGGCACTCAAAAATGTGAAAAATTTCGAGTGGACACCTGAAAGTCAAGAAGCCTTTGAGGCCTTGAAGAAATACATGGCTGAAGCACCACTGTTGGCAAAACCAAAGCCAGGAGAGATTCTCTATCTGTACTTGGCGGTCTCCGACACTGCCCTTGGAGCTGTTTTGGTAAAAGACGAATTGAAGGTTCAGAAACCCATCTACTATGTGAGTAAGATTCTACATGGGGCAGAAATAAACTACTCTACCATAGAGAAGTTTGCCTTAGCCTTGATAATGGCCTCAAGAAAGCTACGTCCATACTTCCAGGCACACAAGACAGAAGTTTTGACTAATCAGCCTCTAAGGAACATTCTGCACAGCCCTCAAGTTAGTGGAAGATTGATCAAATGGGCTATTGAGTTGGGGGAATTTGATATCAAGTATAAGCCTCGCACGGCCATAAAAGCTCAAGCACTCGCTGACTTCATGGTTGAATGTACCATTGACAACCAAGAAGTCGGGGGGCATGAAGTAGTAGTGGAAGACAACAAAGATGAAGACACGGTGTCCAAAGAATGTTGGGTGCTCTATTTTGATGGAGCATCAAAAACAAAATCAAGTGGAGCTGGTTTAGTACTACAAAGTCCTGATGGATTCATAATAGAGTATGCACTAAAACTTGACTTCCCAACAACAAACAATGAAGCTGAGTACGAAGCTCTGATAGCTGGTTTGGGCCTAGCTGGGGCCCTGAGAGTTAAGACTCTCAAAGTATGTGGAGACTCGAGGTTAGTCGTTTCTCAAGTAAATGGAGAGTTCGAAGCTAGAGATGAAGTCATGGCTAAGTATCTAAAACTTGTCAAAGCCATCATGACTCAGTTCGAGGAATGCTATGTGGAGCACGTTCCGAGGGAGGAAAATGTGAAGGCTGATGCCTTGTCTAAGTTTGCCTCTTCTGAAATTGAAAACTATGCAGGAAGTGTATACTTCCAAGTCTTGAAGACCCCAAGCATCAACGGAAAGTTGGTAGCACCCATTGGTATTACCAGTTGTTGGATTGATCCAATCAAAGCCCATCTGGAAACTGGGTGGCTACCTAATGACACCTCAGAAGCACGAAAGCTATACGTCATAGCACTAAGGTATGCCCTAATTGAGGGAATTCTATATAAGAAATCTTTTGTTATTCCATACCTGAAGTGTTTGAGACCTCAAGAGGCAGAATTGGCCCTGAAAGAAGTTCATGAAGGGATTTGTGGACAGCACTTGGGGGGCAGAGCTTTGGCCCATAAAGTTACTCGTCTAGGTTTCTATTGGCCAAGTATGCTTGCTGATGCAAAAAGTTATGTGAAGAAATGTGAACGGTGCCAGAAGCATGCACCAGTGGTTAGACAACCACCTGAGATGTTGACATCCATAAACTCACATATCCCTTTTGCTATGTGGGGAATGGATATACTTGGGCCATTTCCAATGGCAAGTGCACAGAGAAAATTTCTGATAGTAGCAATTGACTACTTCACTAAGTGGATTGAGGCTAAACCTTTGGCCAAGATAACCACCAAGCAAATGATGCACTTCTTTTGGGAGAATGTGATATGCAGATATGGAATTCCACGAATCCTGGTAACGGACAATGGAACTCAATTCAACAATGACGAGTTCAAGAAGTATTGTGATGAGAATGATATCAAGTTGTGCTTCACTTCCGTTGCCCATCCTCAAGCAAATGGGCAAGCTGAGGTTGCAAATCGAATTATCCTAGATGGACTGAAGAAAAGAGTTGAACGCTCCAGAAATACTTGGGTAGATGAATTGCTTCCCATACTATGGGCTTATCGTACTACTTGTAAAGATACCACTGGAGCTACCCCCTTCTTGCTAGCATATGGGGCCGAGGCAGTGGTTCCAGTGGAGATTACTCACACGTCTCCAAGAGTTGAGGCTTATGAACCAGAAGTAAATGAAGAAGGCTTGAGGCTAGCCTTGGATCTAATTGACGAAATTAGAGATGAGGCGAATGCCAAGATAGTTGAACATCAGAAACGAGCATCTTTCTACTACAACCTAAGGGTTAAAGAGAGATTCTTTCGTCAAGGGGACTTGGTCCTTAGAAAAATTGAAGCATCTGGAGTTGGACAAAAGGGAAAGTTAGCCCCAAACTGGGAAGGGCCCTATCGGGTCAAGAATGTGTATGGACGAGGCTCATACAAGTTGGAAACTATGGAAGGGATTGAAGTGCCTAGAACTTGGCATGCTGCAAACTTGAAAGTGTACTATGTTTAAGTGTATCCTAATTGGACTCACTATTAGGACAAGTAGAAATAAGGTCGATGAAACCAATCCAAGTTTTTAAACTTGAGGTAGAAGTAGCAAACTATGTAAGGGTTGAACCCATTTCTTCAAGTTATGAATTTATTCAGCAATTTCCAAAATATTCTACAAAGCATTGCATATCGATGTTCATAAGATTCAAAGTACGAATTAAGTACGCAAACACGAGAAATTAAAAGGCGTGAAGAAAATAAGTTAAATAACTTTCAATAAAGTTAAAGTTATGCCCGAAGGCAGAATTACATAAAATAAATAAAAGCTACAAACAGCTATGGCTCCTCAGGGCCAGACTCCTCTTCAGAATCCTGTCATCCTCATCCATATCATCCCCTCCGGCCAAGGCCTTCTCCAACTGGTTAGGAGCATGGGGGCTGGGGAAGTCAGAAATAGTAAGAGATCCAGGAAGTCTCCTCGAGACCTCAGCCAAAGCCTCATCCCATCCTTTAGTGAACTGGACGGGGAAAAGGAGATCATCGTGCTGAGTAATAATCTCCTGGTACTCGGCAGAGTCAAAGTACTCATCAATAATGCGATCTTTCCCCTTCCTGAGCTCCACCAGCTCCGCTTGAGCATCAATCAGATCCTTCTCCCTCTGGTCCAAAGAAGCCCAAAGAGAACCCACCTCCAGCTGGGCCTTATCAAACTTAGCCTTGTTGGCCTCCGAGGATGCACACCAAGCTTTGGCTTGGAATAAAGCCCCTTGAAAGCTGGCATTAGCCTACAAACAGATCACAAGTTAGTATGATAACTTAATATATACTAAGGACTACAAAATAAAAAGGGAATAAAGACTTACAGCAGCAAAAGCTTGAGAGCCCGCGCTTTCAGCTCCCTCAATGGTAGAGTTGGCCACAAAATCCTTGTAGTCACAAGGAGTTAAGGAATGATGTGACCACTCAACAGCATGCTGGGCCACCCCAACTATGGTGTCCTTCTTCCTAATCCCCCAGTTGGGGCGCCAAACTGAGCTCTTAACTGAGGAAGAGCCCTCGACTTCTTCAACCTCGGCTACATGAGGTCTCAGAATAGAAGGGCCTTTAGCAGCCAGCCTGGGGTCCTTCAAGCAAGCCCTCTTGATTCTAGCTGTCTCCCCGCCTTCTGGCTCATTCTGCTTGTTAATAAACTCAGCAGCTGCAAACAAAAGTCAAGGAAAACAATCGGTATAAGGCAATCTTAATACAAATATAAGAAAATAAAAGAAAGGGAATTACCCTGATCAGAAACTTTTGAAAGTTTCAGAGACTTAAGAACAAATTCGTCCAAGAGCTCCCAAGCCTTGGTGGCATAATCATCCTTGATGAGTTCAGCATAAGCATGAGTCTCCTCTTCAGTCAAGATTATGTCATCTGGGCTACCATTTGACACTCTACTGAACGAGCTCTGAAAAAGGGTGCCCCAATCCCCTTCGTCCCACATCAAATACATAAACTCATCCTTCCACTTAGGATTGTTGTCAGGAATAGATTTTGGGTGGAAAATAGGGGGAGTCGAAGAACGGTGACTAATGTACACCCAACCCAGGGTGTTAGAAGAACTATTCTTAAACTGAAATATCTTTCTAAAAAGGGCGACAAACAAAGGAAATTTGTTTTTTAAGCATAAAACAATAAAACACATAATCAACCTCCAGGCATTTGGAGGTAGCTGACAAGGGTTAATTCCTACATCGGCTAAAAGTTGGGGAATGAAAGGATGAAATGGGAATCGAACTCCTGCAGCAAGGACCCCCTTATAAATGCAAAGAGCATTTGGGCGCCAATGGCAGGAACGATCCCCAGGACCAGCTGGGACTAACCTATAAGGTGGCCTAATTTTATACATGTTTTTATAGTCAGCAATTTTATCAGCATCATGAAACCTATTGCTATGATTGAAGGAATCTAGATGTGATATAGAGGGATACTCATCACTACGTTCTAGAATCATATCTTGTAAAGACATAGTAGGAGAACGGATAGTGATACCTCTTTTCGACGCTTGATTCATTTTCTGCAAACGTTGAGCAGAACGATCAGCCATCTTCAAATCTTCAAAGAATATGCAGAAAATCTTCAACAAAAACTCAGAAAACCTTCAAGGGATGAAGGTGAAAGCCCAGAAACCCAGAAAATCTTCAAGCTATGAAGATTAAAACCCAGAAACCTTCTTGGGAAGGAGATTTGAACCCAGAAAAATAAGAACACCACCGTAAAAGCTCGCCGGAAATCGCCTTACTACGGAGAAAAAGAGAGAAAAAGGAAGAAAGACAGAGAGATTTAAGGAAAGTAATTTTTTGGAAAGTTTTGAGTGAAGAGTAAGAAATGAAATCTCACTCTTTTATAGGCAAAGTGACTGGAAACTCAACCGGTTAGGGAAGTCTAACCGGTTACAGCCAGTCAAAGCCCACAATTACTCTTTGGGCTGCTGGAATTAAAGCCCAAAAAGAGTTATGATCAATAAAAGTCAAGGCCCAAGGCCCAAATAAAAGAGGAGGCTCAAGAATTAAACCTAAGAGGGTTCAAGGACTGATAAGAAGTTAGGGCCCAAAAAAAAAATTCAAGGCCCAAAGTCTAAAAGGAAGGCTCAATCTCAATAGAGCCCAACAGAATACGAAGGCCCAATATAAAGGCCCAAAAGGTTGAAAGCTTGAGAAAATTCTATCTCAAAATTTAGAAATAATTCTAAGGCAATAAAGCGAATTCAAGATCGAAAATATGCTGAAAGTAAGTTCGAGAAATCAAGTTCGAAATTACCTTAAAAAACCAAATCGGACTAAACGACTTGAAACCTATTTGAGGTCGAAAAACAACTACGAAATCGAGCTCGAAATTACCAAAAATCGAGATCGGAAAAGTGAGTTCGAAAATAAACTGAAAAAAGAAATCGAATTATTCGACCTTGTGGCAATTTGAGGTCGAATTTGAATTGAAAAATTGAGGTCAAAAAAGACCCAAGTTGAGCTTGGAAAATTCGAGTTCGAAAAACACCTTAAAATTTCTGATCGAAATTATTAAGCTGAACTCGAATCTAAATAAATTGAAGTCGAAAAACCCTGTTCAAAATTCAATTAAAAGTTGAGGTCGACATGTTCGACCTCGACACGGTCCTGGTCGAAGTTTTTGCTCGCAAATACACTAGACCCTGGCCAAAACTTCTGTTCGAAATTGGACTAAAAATCCTGGTCGAAAGACACTGGAAATCGAGTTCGAAGAAATGAGGTCGAATTTACATTAGAAATCAAGGTCGACATGTTCGACCTCGTCCTACTTCCTAGTCGAAAACAACTGTGAAAATGACCTAGAATTCTGGTCGAAAATGACCTAGAATTCTGGTCGAAAATAGCATGGATTCCTGGTCGAATTTATACTAAAATTCCTGGTCGAACTATTCGACCTCATCCCAGTCTTGCTCGAAAATGACCTAGAATCCTGGTCGAAAATGACCTAGAATTCTGGTCGAAAATGCTCTGGAAAAAATGGAAAAATTCAGGAAAAAATGTGATAACTTCTACAAAAATCCCAAGGGTATTTTCCCAGAAGTTGGGGGGCAAATGATACGGGCTGAAATATATCCCTAAAAATAATTAATGGTATATTGATTAGACCTAGTTTGGTCCAAGAATTAGGCCCGACAAAAGGCCCGAAACCCTAATTATTTACCAATTTCGTAATTAATGAATAAGGGAAAAACACAGCTCATAAATAGAGACCAAATTAAAGTAGTATCTTCATAGAAGGATCCAGAATCCCAATCAAATAATATGATGAGTCACAGTACTTATCAGATAAGGGTAATACTTGCCTGCCAAGTAATGCACTCCTTATCGATTATCAATAAACAAGACTTATCAGTTAAGACTCCTAAACCTACTCTAAATACAAGGCTCCTGACGCCTATATAAGGACCCTCGTCCTTCATTCTAGAACTACGTTTTATTGGCTTGATTCTCTATACAGCAGAGATACGTAGGCATCTTGTGAGGACCGATTTAGTCCCGAAACGCAAGAGCAGCCATTAAAGCTTGAACGCTCACTAACCCTAGCATTTAATTCACAAAGCACGTGTTTTAATCCATAACATTTTCCATCCTTGGATGTGCTGTCAACACCTTCATCCTCATCAAGAATTTCTTGTTTGATGAGAATGGCTTCTTCATCAAACTCAATTTCTGCAGCTTTGAAAATAGGAGTTTTAACCTTCTTGAGAATGGTGGGTTTGACAACAGCATTTCCAGAACAATCTTGAATCACAATTTCCTTTCCAGGTCTTCTACCATATGAAAAACCTATACCAACTGTCTGATTTTTTGTATGCTTATCATTGTAATCATGAACTATCTTTGATGAGTTTTTATAAGCCTTAATCTTGAATTCATTTTCAGCAATCTCATTCCTCAAGAATTCCTCAACCTCTTTAGCACATTTTAATTCATTTTTAAGTCTAGCATTCTCTTGAGCTAAAGAGTCTAGTGAACTGGTTTTGAGAACAAGAGATTCATTTTCAGACTTTAGTGTTTCATTTAGCTTACTCAGCCTAGTGATTTCCTCATTAGCAGCAGATAAGCTAGTATAGACATTGAACATTTCAGCACTTAAGTCTTTAATGGTTTTCTTATACTCATCAGTGGACATATCAAGTAAGACAAGTGAAGGTACCTGACTTGAAGATGTTGATGTTACTTCATCAGTGCTAGCCATGAGAGCTAGGTTGACATATTCTTCTTCTTCTTCATCATCAGACTCATCCCAACACTTTCCTTCAGCCACATAGGCTCTACCTTGATTCTTCTTAGAGTATCCACCAGTTCCTTTCTCAAACCTCTGAACCTGTTTGGGTCTTTTGCATTCAGTAGCAAAATGACCAGGTTCACCACAGTTGTAACACTTGAATTTTGACCTATCCACAAATCCAGTCTTGTATCCTCCTTTGGTTGAACTTCCCACAGCAGCCTTTGATGAACTTCCCTTGTTGAACTTGGATGCTTGGCCTTGGGGCTTGTATGACCTATCTTTCTTGAACCTAAAGTTCTTGAACTTTTTGGCCATGTAAGCCATAGTAGGATTGTCCATGCTTTCCAGTTCCTCCATTGTGTAGAAATCTTCATCTTCCACATCCTTGAGCTGCAATACTACTTTCTCATCATCTTCAACAACCTCTTCTATCTTCAAGGATTGTGCAGGGGTTGGTTGTGTGATTTGTAGTACTTCACTTGGCTGTGTGATCCTTGGCACATGTGCTACTAGGGCACTTGACATATTAGCCATCTTGTTCATTGTTCCACTCTGTATGGCTCTCTTTTGAAAGAGTTCAAGTTCATAGGATTTCAGAATGCCATAAAGTGTCTCAAAGGTTATATTGTTGAGATCTCTTCCTTCTCGTATGGCTGTTGTCTTGTGTTCATGGTGATCAGGCAGTGTAAGCAGGAACTTGACATTCAATTCTTTTCTGTTATAGTACTTTCCATGTATCTGTGGTTCAGTTAAGAGCTTACTGAACCTTTCAAACATGGAAGTTAAGTCTTCATCAGGCTTGGCCATGAAAGCCTCATATTGTGATATCAGTATTTGCTTTTGGTTGCCCTTAACTTCTTCACTTCCTTCACATAGTAAAGCTTATAACCTGATCCACATCTCCTTGGCAGATGTGCAGCTTATCACACTTCCACACATGGCTTTATCCAACGTGAGAGAATCGAGCAAGATGAGTTGCAAGTGATCATCTAGCACCATCTTCTTCTTCTCAGGTTCCAAAATTTCCGAGGGATCTTTGGGAACCCAATGTGCAGGAATGATTTCACCATTTACTGTTGTGGCTTCAATTTCCTTCCTTGGAATGAAAGGACCATTCTCGAGAATACCTAGGTATAGTGGATTCGCAGCTTTGATAAACAACAAGATCTTTCTTTTCCAAATGCTGTAGTTCTCTTTATCAAAAGCTGGGATCTTGATACTGCTTGATTTCTGCATTGTCGTCGTGATCTCAGATATGTATGTTAATCTGTAAGCTCTGATACCAGTTGTTGGTCCTTGTGTATTGCAGAAGGGGGGGGGGATGAATGCAATACTGATAAAATTCAATCTCAATTTCAACAACCAAAACTAAGATTTAACATTATCAGTAATATGTATGCATTCACAAACAGTATGGTCTAAAGACAAGTTTCACAAAATAAATGTTTTTATTTATTTTGCAAAGTGTTGCTACAACCTCAAGAGAGAAATCTTGAGCTTCAGTTTTTCTTCAAGACACTTACTTGCTTGCGTTCCTTCGTACCTAGAATGAATTGATAGTCTAAGTATAAAACTAATCCTATCACTGTCAACACGGGTTTGTGAAGCTGCTGTCATTATCAAGTGGCAGCTTCTTACAAAATGTCTACCCATGTGACTTTCCTAAATTGCTAACATGTCAGATATACATTACAAAGAAAGCAACCTAGATTCATTCTATTTCTAGCTAAAACAATTCAGCAAATAGAGACTTGACCTTGCTCTTGAATTAATTCGCTTTTGTTTTGTAGTGCTTGAAGCTTCTGTCGTAGTCTTGCAGACTTGGTGCAGCTTAGGGATACTGCAACACGCCTGTTTCTTGAACATTGAAACTATCACGGGATTTGACTGAGAAGATACCTAGAACAAGGATCTTTCTCGAGACAGTTACTTTTGCCGCAAAGCTTGCTGTCACAGGAATGTTCTTTTGGTGACAGTATGAGTTCCCCGCACAGAGTGCTGTCGAGGTTTCCAAACTTGCTGTCGAGGGCTAAAGTTGCTGTCGCGTAGTCTTCCGCCAATGTTGCTGTCAGAGTGAATATGCTGTCGTGACTTGCAACATTCTGTCTTCTTGTAATCTTACTGTCAATGCTTATGACAGTAACCTTTATTCATGCTGTCATCTAATATGCATTCTTTGAGGCTTGAACACTGCAAGTGAACTTCTTCCAAATTACACAACTAAAATGTCATTGCATACAGATTACAAGAACATACTTTGGCTGTGATAGTATGTTCTACTTAATTAAAAATTAAGTACATACAAGGTTAAGTTGTTTCTATGCTATCACCCATAAATCCCAACACATGTTACCTTTTTTTTATTTTTCCTTATTAAAACCCATCATTTTCCAAAAATATCACGAGCCAACCGTTACTTATTTATTTTAAAATCAATTTATACTTTTAATTATTTAAAAAAGTTTAACACGCCTACTTGTTTGTTTTTAACAAATGCAATTAATAAAATATTAAAACATAAATAATAAAAATAAGAATTACTAAAAATAGTCTGTGCATCACACGGGTTTTAAGCTAGTATTTATAAGTTTCAGATCTTAAGATAGTTCTGATAAAGTTATTGATGATAGCTAAATATAATATTAAAAAATATTTTAAAATTTAATATATTTTAAATAATATTTAATACCTTGGATTCAAACTCTCTTTTACAACATAGTAAAATTAAATATTTTTATATTCTTTTAGGAGTAAAGTGCACTTTGTTTACCTGCAGTTTGTGTGTCAGACTACTTCGGATACTCTACTTCAAAACCTACCACTTGTTATACTGAAATTCCAGTTTCGTAACATTATGTGTATTTCAGTTAAAATAACATTAAAATGCAAGGGTAAAATAGTCTTTCTGTCATCATCTTCTTCATCAAACCCATTTTTACCATTGATGAACCTTTTGAGAAATTAGAACTTGAATATTTCATTCATTTCTTAATGAAATCGAGTCATTTAGGTTGTTACAGAATGATCTCTTTCTCATGTACAAATTGATATCGATTTTGGCTATGAAAGATTAACTTTAAGAAATTTTCATATTTAGATTCTAAATATAATAAAAATATATGAATTTCTTGAAATTATTCTTTCATAGTCAAAATCAATATTAATTTGTAGAGGAGAAAGAGATCATTTTGTTGCAACTTAAATGACTTGCTTTCATTAAGAAATGATTGAGATATCCGAGTTTTAATTTCTCAAAAGCTTCATCAATGGTAAAAATGGGTTTGATGAAGAAGATGATGACAAAAAGACTATTTTACCCCTGCATTTTAATGTTATTTTAAATGAAATACACATAATGTTACAAAATTGAAATTTCAGTATAACAAGTGGTAGTTTTTGAAATAAAGCATCCAGGTGATCTGACATATAAACTGCAGGTACACAAAATGCACTTGACTCTTCTTTTAGAGATTCAAGCAAAGTACTTATAAGGTTCAAATTTTATAAAGCATATAGGATTATTATTTTATTTTAATTGAAATTAAACACACTCAAAATAAGGTTATTGTTAGATGATCACTAATTTTAAAATTAACTTCTTACAAAAATTAAAATATTTAATACATACATTAAAATTATCATTTAGTTATAAATTATCATTTATATTATGATTACATTTAAATTATATGTAATTATAAAACTCCTAAAATATATATATAAAAAAATTATAAGATATTAATGGAAATCGTTGCATTGCGGGAGTTTAAACTTATTATTATTATTTCTAAAAATAGTAAAAATACATATCCTAATATTAAGAATTATAAAAAGGAAAACACAACAAAATTTCAATACAATAATATTCATGTTAATGTTAAGAGTAAGTTGGTAAGTATTGGGACATGTTATAAATTACTAAGGATAAATTTAACAAGGAAATAAACTACAATATAGAAAACATTAATTGATTTATGCACAAACTCATTTCCAGATGAATTCAACAGCACAAATGTGCTTCTTGTTCCGAAAAAGGAAAATGCATCATGCATGAAAGATCTCTGTCCTATCGCTTTATGCAATGTTTTATACAAAATACTTGCGAAAGTGTTGGCTAATAGGATAACATATGTTCTCTCTTTGGTCATTTCTGAGAATCAATCAGCTTTTGTTCAAGGTCGAAGTATAACGGATAATGTTCTTGTTGCTTTCGAGGTGATTCATCACATGAAAACGAAGAACCGTGGGAGTGAGGGTGAGGTAGCCCTTAAATTAGACATCGGTAAGGCTTATGATCGTGTCAACTGGAATTATTTACAGCAAATGATGAGAGTTATGGGATTCTGTAATAAATGGATTAATTGGATGATGTTTTGTGTTAGAACTGTCTCCTACAATTTCTGCTTGAATGGAACGTACATTGGTCCATTTTTTCCGAAGAGAGGCTTGCGTCAGGGAGATCCACTATCCCCTTACATGTTTCTACTTTATGTGGAGGGTCTATAAGTCCTTCTGCCCCAATTATCACCTATCTCTTGTTTGCAGATGATAGTTTTTTATTATTTAGAGCAACCACTGAGGAAGCAGATGCTATCAAAAATTTACTGATTAATTATGACAAGTGTTCCGGGCAATCAGTGAATTTTCAGAAATCAGGGGTTTTCTTTAGTGCAAATGTTAGGCGCGATAAACAATTGGAGATATCTAAAATTCTGGGTGTGCATACTGAAATCGCGAGTTCTAATTACATGGGTCTTCCTTCTTTGATAGGCAAGTCGAAGAAAAGGGTGTTTGGTTATCTAAAGGAAAGAGTCACTAAACATATTCAGGGTTGGCAGTGTAAACCAATTTCACGAGCAGTAAACACAATACTGATTCGAAATGTTGCACAATCAATTCCAGCCTACACTATGTCATGTTTCTTACTACCGAAAACTCTTTGTCAAGAGTTGGAGAATATGCTTAATAAGTATTGGTGGAGGTCAGGTTCAGGTGGTAACAAGGGTATAAACTGGCTGGCGTGGAGTGGAATGAGTATGTCAAAAACGAAAGGAGGCTTGGGATTCAGGAATCTTTATGGGTTCAATATTGCTCGTCTTGGTAAGCATTGTTGGAATTTTATGCGAAATCCTAACTCTTTGGTCTCTAGATTGTTTAAAGCCAGGTACTTCTCGGAGTGTCATTTGTTGAAGGCTAACAAGGGTCAGGGATCGAGTTTTATTTAGCATGGAATCTGGACTGCAAAAGAGGAACTTCGTAAAGGATTTCGGTGGATTTTGGGTGATGGAGAAAATATTACTGCAACTACAGACCCATGGATGAGGAATAAGAAAGATTTTTGTGTGGAACAGAGTCATGTTTACGAAGGCAGGAATGAAAAAGTTTCAAGTTTGTTCCATCCAGATACGAAACAGTGGAATGTTAATTACATTCAGGAAAGCTTTTTGACAGAAGATGTAAAAGCTATTTTAGCAATCACAATTCCACAACGTGACATCCATGATAGAATTTCCTGGGTTGGCTCTACTAATGGCATGTATACTACAAAGGATGGGTATGGGTATTGGAGTGAGATGTGCATAGGTAATTCTGCTGTCCCAAGTTGTCGAGGATGGGGTAAAGTTTGTAGATTGTGTATCCCTCATAAAATGAAGATTTTTGTCTGGCGGATGTTCCAGTGCGTAAAAGACTAAGTACTAAAGGGTTAGTTTTTCTTATTACTTGCCCTATGTGCAACAAAGATATCGAGCATTTGTTACATGTCTTTTTTTACTATAATTTTGCTGCCCAATGTTAGAATCATGTGCAGCTTAATTATGATATGAGAGAGGTAGATTTTGCCCCAGGTTGCCTATTGAATAAGCTTGGAGAAGCTTCAACTAAAGAAATAGTAAAAATCTGTACCGTACTGTGGGGAATTTGTTTTGGAGAAATAAGAAAGTTTGGAAGGGTAAAATAGTTGCTCCAACAACAACTATGGAATGTAGTTTCAGGTCTCTAACTGAGTGGAAGGATGCAAGGCGAACCAGAACTTCTGCAAATCAGGATGATCGACAAAACAACAAGAAGTTGGATAATAAATGGTTGCCTCTGGAGGATGGTACTCTAAAAGTAAATGTTGATGCTTATGTTTTTCTAGGTTCGACAACTTTCTCGATTGGTATGGTTCTCAGAGATCACCATGGGACGATTATTGCTGGAAAAATCTCAGACTTCCTGAAGCAGCTTCGGTTTTTGAAGCAGAGGCTATCGGGGTTCGGGAGGCTTTATCCTGTATTAGGCTCAAGGCATGTCTGAATACCACTATTAACAAGCCTACACCTTGTGACTATGTCACTCTACATGACCTAGTGAATTTCATCACTGGGGTATAGTATAGGTCTCTATTGTACTTGTCTTGTTTTCATGTACGTAGCTCTATTCTGTATGCTCAAGTTTATAATGAGCTTAGTAAGTTTCTTGCACCTAGAATGTATATAGGGAATGAAATAATTGTCCTGGAAGAAGTTCAAATTGTTCATGCATCAGGATAAAAGTGAATAAGGCCTTGAAGAAGTAAGTTACAGAAATTTGTCTAAGTCCCTATATCGTGAAGTCAGAATGAGCTATGTCGTGAAGTCCTCAAAGTCCATGTCGTGAAGTGCTGAGATCGCATAGTCTGAAATGAACTATGTCGTGAAGTCCTCAAGACACATGTCGTGAAGTGTTGAGATCGCATAGTCTGAAATGTACTAGATCGTGAAGTCCTCAAAGGCTATATCGTGAAGTCCTCAAAGGCTATATCATGAAGTCAGAAATATGTCATATCACATACTCCTAAAATACTCATATAGCAAAGTCTTCATATAGCAAAGTCAGAAATGTTCTATGTCGACAAGTCACGGGATAAGGAGTATACTGGAGTTCACGATGTCAACACTTACACGTTTTATAACAAGACAAATCAAGGTACAGTATCAGAGTTCATGGAGACAAATACTGAAGCATCTGTTACGGTTAAGTGGTCCAAAGACAGATGGCAAATCTACAGCAAAACTTGGAGAAAAAGAATAGAGACAAACAGTTACAGATAAGGGAAAGGACGACAGAAAGCAAGTGGTCCTTCCTGACACAGTTAACCTCTTATGGAAAAACAAGTTGGAGTTGCAGTTAGGGGTAGCTGTGTAAATAGGTGTGTGCACCCGTTTGTATAGGTATTATATATATTGTGCACACCCTATAGTTAGCTGTAAAAGAGATACACAAAGAATTATTCAAGCACTCTTTTCTCTGTAAGAAAACAAGAAAGCACTGTTCTTGTTTAGAAGCCAGAATTTCACTTGTGAAATTTTGGAAGCTGTAGTATTTGATTTACTTTATACAAAGTAGATTAAAGTGATTGTGTGTGTTCTGTTCATTATATTTCCGCATTTTCATACATACACAATCTAATACAGTTCTTAGTTTCAAGAATCGAAAAACATTCAAACTATCCATTCACCCTCCCCTCTGTCTAGTTTACTAGTGATATTCATATCTAACATCCTGGATTATGTCACTTCAACTCCAGTCTTCCAAGGTGCTGCTAGAATCAGACTCCCTTCTTACTGTTCAGGGAATTAAAAGTGCTTCTGCGAATTTCTTGGAGATCGGGGAAGTCCTCGAGAGCTGCAGATTGCAACTACATCACATGATCGGGGTCTCTATTCGTTTTATTCGGAAACAAGCTACCATGGTAGATCATGAGATTGTTAGATTGTCTTGTTTAGTTAATTGTCATAATTCTTTTACGTCTCCTCCTGATTGTTTGGTGGAGACTGTTATAGTATTATGCGTGACATTTCGTTTTAATGAAAAAAATTCTCTGTTTCAAAAAAAAAACATTAATTGGTCCCTTTTAGGAAGAGTTTCCTTTTATACGTGTAGGATTCCTATTATGCTTGAATTCTCAGATAACTTCAAAAAAAATTGACAGACTTTGAGGAAATAAACTACAATATGAAAAATAAAAATTGGTCTTTTTAAGAAGAGTTTTCTTCTAGGAGTAGGATTCCTATGCTTGGATTTTCACATAGTCGAAAAGAAAATTTTGACCGATTTTCATACAAGTACATGCCTATAAATACATCATACCCCCTAACCCCTAGCGAAGTCTCCATGTTCACTTGAAAGTCGAAAACCCTACAGAAACAAGTTGTCGAGAACACACAGAACAGAGGAAGAAACCAAGAACTCTGTTTCTAGAAGTTGATTATGGAGAGCAAGAAGAGAGATAGGGCTCAAATTTTAGAAAATAGGACTATTACAAGAACTTGTTATAACAACAGAAAAGAAAGCATTAAGAAGAAAACTATGGAACTAGCAACATTATGTGGCACTAATGCATGCGCCATTATTTATGGACGTGATGGGGAGTTTGAATCTTGGCCCGAGAATCCGACACAAGCCAAGGCCATTATCAAGAACTTTAAAGATTTGATGAATAATCCATATAATAATGCAAAGGTACGAGATGAATCTCAGAAGAAAGATGTGGTGGTGCCTGGTGGGGAAATTGGATCTTGTTCGGAAAATCCAACAGCAGATGATAAGGGCATTATTCAGAAGTTGGAAAATCTGATGAATGATCCGTATCAAAGAACAACGAGAGGCAGTAATCAAACGACTGAAGAAAACACTGACAGTGTTGATCTCAGGAAGAAGATGGAGAAGAGATTACTTTACTTGAATCGATCGTCTTTGACAGAATACGAGGAGTTCTTCATGCAACTGGAAGCTAAATTAGAAGCATTGAACAAGAGAATAGTGTTTCTGAGAAAAGATCAACAATATGATACGAAAAGCTGCAATGCGGAAAAGAAACAGTTATATTACTCAGAGGAAACACCATTGTTCCCATTTGATCTCAATTACCCACTGCCAGATAAAGCTGAATATTGCTTATCTTTGAGTTCTGAAGATTATAATGAACCTCGTCGCAGTTAGGCCGTTCGGATCATGGGATTAGAATAGTGGCTTGAGTAGCTAAAATTAGTGTTTGTGAGTTGCATCAAAGTCTAGTTGTATTGTAACACTGGCACGATATTGAAATCCATTTATTGTCATTTAGTTACACAAGTATTTTAATCTGCTCATCTGTTTATTTAATCATAACATCAGCTATAGAATCTTCACATGATCTAGTAGGGGGTTTACTGGTGAATTTTCTTGCTATCTAGCTATTCCTCTAAACAACCTTTTTTCAAGTAAAGAACAAGAGCTATGTATATTTTTGGTACACACTGACTATATTTGTATTCTTTGAGCATCTTCTGTTCGCTAAAATGATTAGTTAAAATAATATAAAATAATAATTATGTAAAATTTGCTGAATTTGTAAAGTTTTGTACTTTATTGGGTTGTCTATAATGATTGATTACATTTTAGAAATAGTGTGTTAAAAAAATATATATTATTTTAATATGGTAATAGATGATGTGAATTTCGACAAAAAATTGCCAATATTATGAGATTGGCTAAAACTTTAGCAAACAGAAATGTCCTGTTAGAGTGGTTGATGATGCTCTTATTATTCAAAAAATTCGGTTAGTTCAATAACATATTACGATAAACTGACAAAAATAATATAAATTTGTTTGATTTAATTTTAATTTTTGACCCTACAACCACGCATAGGTTAGAACGAAACCTGTTTTCAGATGTTACTGAAATCTCACATTTAAAACAATGGAATAGTACTCTTCTTTAAAGATCTTACTTATTCAGTAGGAGAATCCTTACACCACCCTGCTCAAAAGTCTGAAAGATCTGAGACAAGGTGGAAGGCATTTCGTAGTACATAATTTATCATGTAAGAAAGAAGTAATCTGCTTGATTTATTTTTCTTGTAAACATAATATCTTTGGTTATGCAATCAAAGCAAAAAAAAAACAGAACGCGGATAGAACGCGTGATCATTATAAAATTCTTTTCCCTGAATTTTTGAATTCTGCCGATGTTGATCTACTAGTCTCCTTTGAACATACTTGTTAGCAGTCATGTTTGTTTAAGCTTTGAACTTCCTCACCTGAATCAGCACCATGACTCTGTTGACTGGTCTATCTTCTTGAATCCGGTTGCCTCCCGCTACCACCTGAATCCAGCAACTCAGTTATGAATATTAAATCAAATTCAAAGGAACAATAATATGGTAGGTATAACTTCATTTTTAAGATTGTTTTGGTAGGGAAGTCTTCTTGCATATACCAAGTCTGTGATTGCTTTAAATTGGGTGATTCAATCAAACATCCTGGTTTAGTTCCTACTAAATTACTACTAATGCTGGCAATCACAAAGTTAATGGTGCCGTTGCATGATCTCACATTATACAAAAACAAGCCTAAGGAAAAGGTCACTCTCAATAAGTACACGAAATTTCCCCAAAATATATTACTTTCATTTCAATAATTTTTTTCTTTAAGAAATTGATTACCTCTTAACCGTGCCATCCGTACTTCCTGGTGGATGTGGCGTTCATGTTGATTTAAGAGTTTATCAACCTTGTGGGATTGGGATGATAAAGGTCCTGAAATGTCATCCTCATCCTTGTGGTCCTGTAAATCCTATATCAGGAAAATATTAAACAAATTAAATGATATCCGGTGGAATGTGAAATACAATAAAAATAAGGTCGTAAATTATGGCAAATATAGAGAAGTTGGAATGTTAATCCAACTCACATGGATCCTAAAGTTATTGAGGAGTTTATTATCTAGAGTTAGAGTTCTTTCCAATCAGAAATTGAAAAGAGACCAAGTTCCCAGTTTCATTAAAATTAGTAAGTAAAGACCACCGATTTAGCATTTTCAGAAAAGTAGCTTTACCCTCAGTATAGGTATTTGCATTTAGTTTCGGCAGAATCATATTAACTTAACGTGTGTAAAATTACCGAAATGAATCTCTTTTTGGCCAATTCCTCTATCTGATAAAGTGCCTGTGACAGTTCCTCAGGTCCCTCCAACAGAGAATTTTTTTTCGCCAACTTGTACGAATCGTATCTTGCGGAACTTGCCAACTTGTTGGAATTGTATCTTGCGGAACTTGCACGATTTCCATGCAAGACTTCAACATTTTTATGAAGCCATGAATCAATATTTTGACTTGAATGTAGGGCACCTGAAGGTTCGAATTTGATATTTCTTGAACTAGATGTCCAGCGTGAAGATGCGGAAAGATTGTCTGGCCGTTGTTTACTCCAAGCAAATCCACTTGACCCAGAAAAATCTAACTGCCCTGAATAGGAATTGTGCCCTGGAGATGAAATTTTAAGGTATGAAGCCACTTCCTTTGAATCAGTTGATGGTTTACGTGGTTGCAACCTTACTCCTTTTTCATTATCCAAACCATGTCCCCTGATTTCATAAGAAACCGAATTTCTGGCTGGCAAGTTCTGCATACGCAAAATAAATCTGAGAGTAAGAACATGCCTATCCTTAAATTTTAAGCACGTACACATACATCTAAGAGCAGGCTTCACATAGAAGCATATCATGAACAAATTGTATATTTTTTGTATTATAATATACAAACAGATAAAAGAGGGTATGTGTTTAATAAAGATAAAGACCTTCGGTGCAAACGCGCTGACGTTCTGATTCCTAGTCATTTTTCTTGTTGTCTCAGGTCCACGTGATTTCTTCTCAGACTGTTTCCTAAAAATCAGAGCATTTTCATCAATTTAGAGGAAATTATTGGTATAAAGAGAGAAAGGGTTCCAGTGAAGAGGCAATTGCCAAACGCAATATTCATTTAATTGTGAAGAACGGAATTCTCTAAACCATTTTATGTACTAAAAGATTAATTTTTAAACTCAAAGTACCTTTTTATTTCCTCGTGGTGTTTTGCATCGATCTCTTTGCTTGGCTGGTACTTTGGCAAGCTTGACGGATCACATGCATAAGGCTCTGTAGTAAAGTACTATAATAGATGTGGGGGACAGGGTGCGTCAGTATTTGTAGTAAGTGGAGCAAATAAGAGCATAGATAGAGCATCTCGCACAATTCTATTGAATGGAATGAAGCAAGAAAACCAAAATGCAGCTACACTGAAACACATACTTCAGCACAGGCACCTGAAGAGCTAATCTTTTACTATGGTGTTCATATTAATTCCATGCACCATAAGATGAATATGGAATGCTGAAATATGAAATGCAAAAAAAAAAAGTTAAAAATATTATGTTGCAGTACCTGAGACTCAAGAGCAGAAGTGGCAGTCCCCCGCAACTTTGGTTCAACAGAAAGTAAAGTTTCTATCAGAGAGACGGCAGTAGTAGGCAGTTCTTTGAAAGATTCCCAGAGGGAACTTTTGTAAGGTTTAGGTGGCTTATAAAGAGTTGCATGACAAATCTTAGCCTTTCTCCAGTAATTTTCATTTGGAGACCCACAAAGCTTGAAAATTTTGTGCAGCTGTTCAACCTTTAGTAAAGGAAGAGCATGTTGTTAGCATTTCAAGTATTCATTTTCAATGTATGCTACACAATTTTCAAGTACAAAAATCGTTTGGAGTACAAATAGGACGATATATCTTGATAATGAAAATAATGCACTTATTTATATTGCACTCCATAAAATATATACATGATAGCAAGGCTTTAGTGTAGCAGATATTCCTCTTCTATTGGTAACAAGTGGGTGAGAATTCAATCTTCAGTAGAGGCATGGGTCACGAGTATTTACATTTTAGTAACTGAAGACAACAAAAAAGAGAAGAAGTAAATATACACATTATATTATACTAGATTAGAACCCGTGGGTGACTTAATCCTTCAAGTCTCCTAATTCCCAGTCCGAAGAGAAAGGCCTTGAAAGAATGCATTTTGACACTTCCCACTACCTCGAAAGCCAATAAATGGATAAGCTTGGCTCTATTACCATATTAAATAATCAACTTTCAATGCCTTAAAATGGGAGGAGAAGGGCCTAATGTGTATATCATGTCAGTAGTAAAATGCATGACAATCTAGACTGCATGATGATCAGAAGGTGAAAAGGGCACCATTCTAAGAAACAATCTGCGCTGACTAATTAAAAACAGTAGAAGCCCTATATGAAACAATTTTATCTGCCACTGAAGTTTGTAATTTTACCATATCATCTTCCACTTTTCTCAAACAGGATGAGAGATAAAAACATTGTTAATCTTTCTATAAGCACCAGTTTCAACCTAATAGTCTGTTTTTACCTTGTACCCAAAAATAAGCACTTTTCCTTTAAATTTATTGTATAGAGCACTTCTTGTCAGGGTGTGTTTCTAACAACAAAGAACATGTAGAAGCTGGGATATGACATGTTAAATTATCTGGAGAACTCATATTCATTTATTGGTAGTTTACTTGGAGAACTGAACAAGTTTATTTAAATTTTTAAAAAGCAACGATGCAAGTTTATTTACTTTGTACATGCATATTTGTTATCAACTGTGTTATATTACTATACTATGTTTTGAGGCTATTACCTCAGTTCTTCCCCGCAAGATAGGAGTACCAATAAAAAGCTCTGCAAATAGACATCCGACACTCCAGATATCGACAAATGGTCCATAATCAGTAGCCCCCAACAAAAGTTCAGGAGGACGGTACCATAACGTGACAACTCGACTCGTCAGTGGATTCACAACTCGACTCGTCAGTGGATTCCTTTTTGCAACCCTACAGAAGTTTGCCAAGCCAAAATCAGCCAATTTTAGGACTCCTTCATTATTCACCAGGAGGTTGGCACCTTTGATGTCTCTATGCATTACTCCTCGAGAATGACAATGTTCCAGTCCAGTTAACAACTGTTTCATGTAGCATTTAACCTGTATAGCACATTTAATGAAATCATATATAAGATGAAAGGATTTAGAAAATGCGGTCAGAGGCAACTTGAAATGGAAAACAATTCATCAACATGAAACGGAAAGGAAAGCAATTCATCTTTTTCAATATGGATCATTATATGCTATATAACAATCGCAAGAGGTATCTATGGTCGTCAAACTTTACTGCCTGTCCAGTTCATGGCACCTACAAGAATAACATTATCCTATTTATTAATATACATTGTCACCCAGCCCGGGATATAAGCTTTTACATCTAAAAGAGCTTATTAAATTTTCCTATGCATTAAATCAGGGCTGTAGTTACATTACCCTTGCAGTGGCATTTCTTAGTGAACAATATTCAAAATTTCCTTAATAAGAACTAGATGAAAATTGTAACGAAAAGTACGGAAGCTCTCCTTTGGACCTTCATAGCATTAAAACAATAAAATTAAATCTTAGAAGGAGATCAAACCTGAGCTTCACTGAATTGAATGTCAGGGGAAGACAGAAGCCCAGATATATCATGTTCCATATATTCAAACACGAGGTATATGCTACTTGACACCCTTGATGTAACTATACCCTCCAACTTTATGATATTTGGATGGTTAAGCCTACGCAGGATGGAAATTTCCCGAGCCATAAAGCGAACACTTTCTGGTTCACAATTGTCAAACCTCACCTTCTTCAGAGCAACTATCATCCCAGTGTCTAGGTTACGTGCTCTGTATACATTACTATATGTGCCCTGTCCAATCTATCAGACAATAACATCATGTTTAGTTTCTTATTGAGACATAATAATCAAATGTGTATCACATACATAATACCAGTTGACTGTAGAAAAGAATAACAAAACTGGAAGTATGAAAAAACAATACGATGTAAACTGCAGCACGTAATTTTTCACAGTAAGTGGAAACCAGAAGCACATTTACATTACAGAGAAGAATCTTGATTTTACACTTCTAAGCATTGAATGGTTAAATGTCCTTCACATAAGAGCAACTTAAGCGGCCAAAGTTGATTATTAACCCAAAATTTTAAATTGACACATGTACCATTAGTCTGTTACACAGCATACTCAAGAACATTCATAAAAACTTGAATATTTGAGATCCATAGATTATGAATCTAATGATACTTAAAGAAAACAATTCAGTGTTTTACAACTTGAAATTTTTATCACCATTTCAGTAAATATAACTCGTTTACTACTTTCTGGTAAAAACACCTTTGTCCTACATAAAACTATATACTGGGAAACAAATTCCGATAACGTACGAACAATTGTTCTGCATTTTTTAAGAGCGTTCATTCGAATATGAGGCTATATATACAATTAAACGTGCATGCCTGTATCAAGCTACCTCGTCAAGTTTCTTAAAGGATTCAGGCTTAAGTGGGACCAAACCCTGAACAGATTCAGCAGCAGAAGCACTAAGCCACTTAGGCCAACCAGCAGCAACTTAAGAATCTTGATTTTACACTTCTAAGCATTGAATGGTTAAATGTCCTTCACATAAGAGCAACTTAAGCGGCCAAAGTTGATTATTAACCCAAAATTTTAAATTGACACATGTACCATTAGTCTGTTACACAGCATACTCAAGAACATTCATAAAAACTTGAATATTTGAGATCATGAATCTAATGATACTTAAAGAAAACAATTCAGTGTTTTACAACTTGAAATTTTTATCACCATTTCAGTAAATATAACTCGTTTACTACTTTATGTACGAACAATTTCAATAACGTACGAACAATTGTTCTGCATTTTTTAAGAGCGTTCATTCGAATATGAGGCTATATATATATATATATACAATTAAACGTGCATGCATGTATCAAGCTACCTCGTCAAGCTTCTTAAAGGATTCAGGCTTAAGTGGGACCAAACCCTGAACAGATTCAGCAGCAGAAGCACTTAGCCACTTAGGCCAACCAGCAGCAACTTGCTCACCTTGTGTATGATTTATTATATTACCTCCTAACCTAAAACTCTCCGTCTTAAAAACACCTGCAGGCGGTCCAGGCCTACTTGCTCTACATGAATTACTCTTTATCATGTCCTTCCTCTTACTCACATCATATTCCATTACAGACCCATCATCCCTACGGACCCTACCCATATTCTGATCCAACCCGGCATTGTCCAAAGATGACGTCACGAACACTGATTGCTTTGAACTCTTGCAACCCATTTTTTTTTTGAGCAAGAACAAGAATTGACCAAGGTATAATACAAGGATTTATAGTACAAAATAAGGTTAACCCACCTCAAGATTTGGGTTGATTTGATAATTAAATCTTCATCTGGGTCCAGCCAAATCATCGATTTATATAACATGTTCTTTTTTCCAAATTAAAACAAAATTAATATAAGAAACAGGGGTCGTTCCCAACAAGTACAAGGTAACATTCTGCGACAATTTAGGAAGGTGTGTAAGTAAAAAGGTCAGAAACCATATTGAAATTGGTCCGAGTTGCGCAAAATCAATTTGAAATCCAATTTGAATAATCAGCTCCTTTATTTTTGGGATTTGCCCCTAGCCGAAACACCTTCCGGTTTCTTAGTCTTCGTGCAAATGGCTAAAAAGAGCAATAATAGCAATTGTCCCTCCCATCTTATTTACTACTCAGTCTAGTCTAGTCTATAATCTCTAATTTTAGTATTTTTTATTTTATTATCTATATTTTGATTTATATTATATTATTAGTAGAAAAATAAATTATAAAAATAATAAAATAGAATAATATATTTACGATGTAATTCTAAGTAATTATTTAGAATACCAAACTATCGATCAATCAAATAGAAGGTAGTTTGCTTATAATGGAGAATTCGAACCTTAAAATCGTCAGAGTATTTAAGATATTAAGAAACCAACCAAATAGAGGGTATTTTTTTTTATAATCTATACTATTAACTCCTTATATATAATAAGCCTAAGGGAGATCTTATCCAAAACTTTGGTCGGTCACTGTACTACCAAAAGTATATGATCCGTTGGATTATAAAACTATAAATATTCAAATAGATGAGGACCGTTAGATATAATATTAAAAATTGTATTTGATTAATAATAGGATAGTATTTAAATACTAAAAGGTGTATTTTGATAATTTAAACCAATTATAAATAGGTTTTCTATATTGAATAGAAATCTTTATGTAAAAAATCGTAATTATCTTTTCTCTTTAGTTTATGGATAGTTCCAGTTAGATAATAATTATTAAAGCATCATTAAATTAAAAATAATTTTGTTAGCTTTGCGTGGGCTGTAAAATTGTTAAAATCTGTTGTCTAAAACTAGAGATAGAGCCCAAACAGTAAAGTGATTATCTAAATTTTAATAAATTTTTTTTAATTTAAACCAATTATAAATAGGTTTTCTATATTGAATAGAAATTTTTATGTAAAAAATTGTAATTATCTTTTCTCTTTAGTTTATAGATAGTTCCAGTTAGATAATAATTATTAAACCATCATTAAATTAAAGATAATTTTGTTAGCTTCGCGTGGGCTGTAAAATTGTTAAAATCTTTTGTCTAAAACTCAAGATAGAGCCCAAACAGTAAAGTGATTATCTAAATTTTAATAATTTTTTTTATTATTGTAGCACCAATTTAATTTTTTTCCTAATTCTTTTAAATTTATAAATTCTATGTTTATTTCAATAAAATATTAAAATCAATTTAAAAAAAATTAAAATCGATCTGGTCCGTGTACGACCACTATACGACCAAATTAATTATTACAGTTAGATCTTAAATAGATCGATGAGAATTGTTAGATCTAATATTAAAAAGTATATCTGATTAATAAAAGAATTATATTTAAATACTAAAAAGTGTAATTTAAAATTTTTCTATGTAAAAATTCTTAAATATCTTTTCTCTTTAATTTATGTATAGTTCGAGTTAGATAATAATTGTTAAACCAAATATCAGATAACAATTCATATCGATTACAATATTAAAAATTATCAATATAATGCTCATGTGTATCATATAACAATTTATAATGCGTTATAAGAGACTTAGAAGAACTCCTAAATAAATTTAAACATTTTTTTCTGAAGGAACATATCAATTTGATTAATCCAAATTATAATTATATTATTTTACATATAACAAACATAAAATGATAATATCAAAATATTATTAAAATATTGAGGGTTTCATATTCATAAACAATAATTTTGAATATAATACTTAACCATCTTTTCTTTTCGGTTTATGGGTAGGTCAACTGGTCAAGTTAGAAAATAATTATTAAATCATCATTAAATTAAAGATAATTTCGTTAGTTTCACATGGGTTGTAAAATCGTCAAAATTCAATTTCTAAAACTTAGGATAGAACCCAAATAGTAAAGTGAGTATCTAAATTTTAATAAATATTTTTTTTATAATTGTAGCACCAATTTATTTATTTTTTCACTAATTCTTTTAAATATAGAAATTTTATCATTATTTCAATAAAGTATTAAAATAAATTAAGAACAAATTCAAATCGATAAAGACTATAATAATATGAGAATAAATTTTTATATAATCATAACATAATTTTTATTCTGTTTAATAATTTTAAAGTAATAATGTATTTTAAAATTTTATATACACTATAAATAAAACCGAAACATTAAAAGTAAAAACAGTTAATAAGATACTTATATCAGTATGTACTTAATATCCTTATTATATTAAACTCTTTTATATAATAAGCATAATAGGGATTTATCCAAAATTTTGATCGTGACAACCAAATTAATAAGGACTATTAGATCTTAACTAGATAAATAAAAATCTTTTGATCAAATATTAAAAAAGTGTATTTTATTTATAATATGATTATATTTAAATTCTAAAAAGTGTATTTTGATAATTTAAACCAAATATACCAAATATAAATAAGTTTTCTATATTGAATAGAATTCTCCAAGTAAAAAATTCGTGACTTGCTTTTCTCTTCCATGGACAATTCCACTTAGATAAAAATTGTTAAACCATCTTTTAATTAAAAATAATTTAATTATTTTCATGTGGGGTGTAAAATCGTCAAAATATGATTTTTAAAACACAAGATAAAGCCCAAATCAGTAAAGTGAGTATTTAAATTCTAATAATGATCATTATGTCATCATTATTTTAACGCCAATTTAATTACTTTTTTCTAACTATTTTAAATTTAGAAATCTATGTTCAAAAATTAAAATCAATCTAAGAAAATTCAAATCAACAAAGAATATAATAATACGAGGATAAAATTTTATAAAATTGTGCATATTTTTTATCCCATTTTATTAAGTTATAGATCATAACTAATAAAATATAATTTATTATTAAATAATAAATTATACGCAAATGGTGATTTTGTTTCCTAATTTCATTGTTAGCAGGACTATATTCATATTAAAAAAAACAGTATTTTGAAATTGTAGACTCGGCTACAAGCTACAGAACAGACCTAACTTTTTTAACCTACATACATTGTAAATTATTAAATTCGAAACTTTAAAAGTTTGTTAATCAATTAGTATAGTACTTTTCTGAAAAATCGTACTTTACAAAAAATATTATCAAATAACCTATGTCTGAAAGAAAAAAAAATGAAAAAAATTCTTTTTTTTTTCAAAAAAAACCTGTAAATTTTAATATGTTGTTGGTAGATTCAAATCTTAGATCATTCGACATGATAATTTTACTGTTATATGTAACGTTTCTCAACAATTTAATTTGAAAGATCCAACGATTATGGATTGAGTGATCAAACAAAGTGACCACACTTATAAGAAAGCTTTCATTATTTAGTCTTTAATATAATAACATAGATATTTACGGGATATACTATAAAAAAATGAATTTTATACAGAATTTTGATCGTCACAGTGTACTACTTTAAAAGAAGAACTATTACAAAAAAATATATATTTTAATTGATAATTTATTTTCTCAAAAGTTCAAAGTTCCCGCATCATTAAGATATTACAAAAAAGAGTATATTATATTTTAGCAATAAATATTTAAAAAAATAAAAAAATAAAAAAAATTATAAATATTAAGAAAAATTAATGATGTTATCCTGGTAGTTTGGTCCTAAATACCGCAAAAACATTCTCAACCGTTAGATCCAATACTTTAAAAATAGATGATCAAGATTATATCATATAAAAAGAAATTATTATCTAAAAATGATATAAGTTAAAAGATATTATATTAGGATTGAATTTTCCAAAAAGTTAAAATATAAAAATAGTTGTAATTAAATAAGGAAACCCATTTATAACCAAAATAATAAAAATCGTTTAATCTTAAATAGATAGGTGAAAACCGTTAGATTTAACATTAAAACTTGTATTTGGTTAATAAAGGTTATTCTAATAATCTAAACTACATATAAGTTAGATAGATTTCCTAAATCGAATAGAATTCCTAACATTAAATTTCATCACTTTATTATCTTTTTAGTTTTAGAATAGTTTTTAATTGAAAAACAACTATTAAACCACAACTAAATTAAAGATTATTTTGTGAATTTCATGTGAACCGTAAAATTGGTCAAATCTAACTTTTATAACTCAATATAAACAAATATTAAAATTGAGCGTGTAAAATATAATAAATATCAAATTTTTAACTATAATTGTTTTGGCTAAATCTTTTTTAACAATAATTTAATCATGTAAACTAATAACTTTTAAATATTAAAATATTCATAAATAAATATAATTATAAATATTAAAAAAACAACCGTGTGTTGCATCGTAATACAAATATAATTATAAACAAAATAATTATAAATAAAATTTAAGTAACCGTGCATCGCACGGGCTATAAGCTAGTATTATTAAAGACGAAACATTAAAAGTTTTGGTCGGTCGTTGTTCGGTGGTATTTGGGCCGGACCTATCTATAATTTGGGTCGGGCCTATATATAACCAATTTATTTATAACCAATTGTTTTTTTCAGCTAAAATAGATTACCTATTTTATCTTTTTTTCTAACTAAAATAACTCACCTTCTAAAATTAAAATAGGTAATATATATATAAAATGGTACTATTATTACATATTTATAATTGATTACTTTTTTCAGCTAAAACACATTATATGTTTTACATTTTCTAACTAAAACAACTTATGTTCTAAATATAACACATGCAAAATAAATATGTAATGATAATATTGTTATATATAATTATTAATGAATAATCACTTACCCTTTTCAGCTAAACACATAACCTTTTTTATTTTTTTTAACTTAAACAACTAATTTTTCTAAAAGTAACACGAGCAACATATATATATAAAGGTAATATAATTTTCTATTTTATAATTTAAACAACTAATTTTTTTAAAGTAACACGGGCAACATATATATTTATACTATCAATCAATCAATACTATTATATAATAGACGAAACATTAAAAGTTTGGTTGGTCGGTATGGTACGTTGTGATTTTACTTAATTGCCCTTAACTATATTTCGTGTTTTTACTTAATTAACCTTACTTATTTATAGAAATATATTATTAAATAATAATATTGCATATTTATAACCAATTACCTTTTTTTCCCTAAAATACATTATTTTTTCTAACAAATTCCCCTACTTTTTCAAACATTGTAATTACCTTTTTTAACTAAAACATGTTAGTTTTTCTATTTTTCCATACTAAAACCCCTCATTTTCCAAAAATATTACGGACAAACCTTTTGATATGAGCTGAAATATAACCATAGAGATAATTAATGATATATTAATTAGACCTAGTTTGGTCCAAGAATTAGGCCCGACAAAAGGCCCGAAACCCTAACTATTTATTAATTTCGTAATTAATAAATAAAGGAAAATTATCAGCTCATTAAATGAGTCCAAAATATAATAAAATCTTCATAGAAGGATCCAGAATCCCAATCAAATAATATGATGAGTCATAACACTTATCAGGTAAGGATAATACTTGCATACCAAGTAATATACTCCTTATCAGTTATCAATAACGAGACTTATCAATTAAGACTCCTAAACATACCATAAATACTAGGCTCTAGACGCCTATATAAGGACCCTCGTCCTTCATTCTAGAACTACGTTTTATTGACTTGATTCTCTATACAGCAGAGATACGTAGGCATCTTGTGAGGACCGATTTAGTCCCGAAACACAAGAGCAGTCATAAAAGCTTGAACGCTCATAAACCCTAGCATTTAATTTACAAGGTACGTTTTTTAATCCATAACATTTGGCGCCGTCTGTGGGAAGACAACATCAACCATGGCAAACACGCGAAGAACAACTCGAGCTTCTGAAGAACTTCCTATCACCTCCGGGGCTGATACTCATGGAAGTCAACCACCACCAATCACCAGCACTGAAGGGACGAATATCCCCACCAACACTCAAGGATCAGAGATCCCAATTGAAGGGACGAATCCCCTGCAGGTGGTCATTCATGGATCTAATCCACAAGAGACCACTCACCAGCAAGCAATCACAACCTCCCCACTACTCATGAGTGCCCCGAGGGGCCTTCAACTACATACTACCGATCTCCCTCAATATGTGAATCAGACCCTTGGGATGCCTACCCATACCAGGCCCCCTCGACCCCCGGTGGGCGGTAGTGGTACCACTCTGGTACACCATGAGGCCTACGTGCCCCCTTACGTCCAAGGTTTAGAACCCCTGAATCGACAAACCCAAACTCTTCAAATGTTTCGAGACGATTTCTCTGGGCCTTACACTGAGGATGAAAATTATAATACTGATGATGACTATCCCCCGCGAAGGAGACGTTCTGCAAACAAGGAGCCAACCACTCAGGAAAGGATTGCAGCCCATGAGGCAGAGGTTGCAAAACTCAAAAAGAAGTTAGAGGAGGAAGAGGCTGCAAGAGCAGCTGGGAAGACTCCAGTAATTAATCTGGATCCTACTCCTCCGAGATCCAGAAGGGTTGAAATCCCAAGAGGAGATCCTACTGTATTGTTGCCCCTAGGAGATCCTGACGATCCTACACCACCCTTCACACAAGAGATAATGAAAGCCACTATATCCAGGAAGTTTAAAATGCCAACCATCAAAGCTTATGATGGAACGGGTGATCCCGCAAATCATGTAAGAACCTTCTCAAACGCACTGCTGTTGCAGCCTGCCAATGACGCTGCAAAGTGTAGGGCGTTCCCACAAACTCTAGCGGGTATGGCTCAACGTTGGTATAGTCGCCTTCCGCCCAATTCTATTGGATCCTTCAAAGAGCTGAGTAAGGCATTCATCAATCAATTTGTTAGTGGGAAGATACATGAGAAAAGTTCTGCCTCTCTTATGGCGATTCGACAAGGCAAGAATGAAACATTGAGAGAATACTTGAGTAGATTCACTAAGGAGGCTATAAAAGTCCCAGATTTGGAAGATAAGGTGGCTATGATAGCCCTACAGCAAGGAACTACCGATGACCACTTCAGGAGGTCTTTGGCCAAACATCCCCCCGAAAACATGTTGTCACTGCAAGATAGAGCTGGGAAATATATCAAAGCTGAGGAGAGCATGAGAAAGTACGAACCCATTGCTACTGGCAATGGAAATTCAAAAAAGAGAAAGGATGCTCCAGAATATGATGCAAGAGAGAAGTATCCTAGGACATCAAAGGATTCAGATTCACCACCCAAGAAAAGCAATTTTGGGCCAAAGTTTACAGAATATGCAAGATTGAATACTCCCAGGAGTCAAATTCTGATGGAGATAGCAAAGGAAGAAGATATCAAATGGCCGAAGCCTATGAGGGCCGATGTGTCAAAAAGAAATCAAAACCAATACTGTCGGTTTCACAAAGAAGTTGGCCACGAGACAGATGACTGCAGGCAACTGAAAGATGAAATTGAATTCTTGATTCGAAGAGGAAAGCTTGGTAAGTACACCAAAGATGGAAACCAGGGAAGTCAGAGAGGAAATTATGAAAGGAAAGACTACGATAGACGGGACAATGATCAAGACCGAAATCCCAAGCCCCGAGGGCCTGTCATCAATATGATATTTGGAGGGCCAACTGCGGCCGGACCTTCCAGAAACTCCAGAAAAGCTTATGCCCGTGAGGTAATGACTGTGGTTGGAGAAGCACCGAAGCGTGCCAAGACTGAAGTATCTTTGAATTTTGACGATTCAGACCTTGAGGGAGTGAAATTTCCCCATGATGACCCTCTGGTCATAGTACCTGTGATTGGGAACTCAGAAACAAAGAGAGTTCTTGTTGACAATGGAGCTTCAGTGGACATCTTGTTCCATGATGCTTTCATCAAGATGGGTTACACTGACTCTCAGCTAACACCCTCAAACATGCCCATATATGGGTTCAATGGAGTAGAATCGAAGGTAGAAGGCACAATTCAACTCCCAATGACAATGGGACAAGGTTCGAAGACATCTACTCAAATGCTGAATTTCATAGTTATTAAGGCAACTTCAACCTACAATGCAATTCTGGGAAGAACGGGACTTCATGCATTCAAGGCTGTTGCCTCGTCCTATCATTTGAAGATCAAATTCCCTACAAGGAATGGGATTGGTGAAGAAAAAGGTGATCAGAAAATGGCTAGAAACTGTTATGTAGCCGCGTTGAGGCCTGATGGAGTTGGGGGGCAGGTTCTCCCAATTGAGGACATGGACATCAGAAACGATGAAGAAAGGAGAGGAAAGCCAGCTGAGGATCTTGTTCCCATCCCCTTGATCCCAGGAGAACCAGACAAGGTCACCTACATTGGAGCTTTACTACCTGAATCTACAAAAAGTAAGTTGACATCCTTTCTTCAAGAAAACAGTGATGTATTTGCTTGGACAGCAGCTGATATGCCAGGGATTGATCCCCAATTGATAACCCACAAATTGAATGTGGATCCTGAAAGGAAAACAGTGAAACAAAAGAAAAGAAATTTTGCCCCGGAAAGGCAAGAAGCTATCAAGCAGGAGGTAGAGAAACTCTTGGAAGCAGGCTTCATTGAAGAAATTCAGTTCCCTGAATGGTTGGCTAACCCAGTGATGGTCAAAAAGGCTAATGGAAAGTGGAGAATGTGTGTAGACTTCACCGACTTGAATGATGCATGTCCCAAGGATTGTTTTCCCTTACCGAGGATTGATGCTTTGATAGATGCCACTGCTGGGCACGAGATGCTAAGTTTCATGGATGGCTTCAGTGGATACAACCAAATCAAGATGCACAAGGACGACATCTCCAAGGTATCGTTCATCACCGACTTTGGTGTTTTCTGTTATTTGGTAATGGCATTTGGACTTAAGAATGCAGGGGCAACATATCAAAGATTGGTGAACAAGATTTTTGAACCACTGATTGGTAAAACAATGGAAGTTTATGTGGACGACATGCTAGTCAAGAGCCTCGACAAGGCAGACCATATAAAGCATCTTCGAGAAGCATTTGAAGTGTTGAGGCACCACAAGATGATGTTAAACCCAGCGAAGTGTGCCTTCGGGGTTGGCTCAGGAAATTTTTTAGGTCTGATGGTCTCCAAGAGGGGAATCGAAGCTAACCCCGACAAGATCAAGGCAATCCTAGACATGGAACCACCCAAGTCTGTTAAGGATGTGCAGAAATTGACAGGAAGAGTTGCTGCTTTGGGAAGATTCATCTCCAAGTCAGGAGAAAAATGCTTACCTTTTTTCAAAGCACTCAAGAATGTGAAGAATTTCGAGTGGACACCTGAAAGCCAAGAAGCCTTTGAGGCCCTGAAGAAATACATGGCTGAAGCACCACTGTTGGCAAAACCAAAGCCAGGAGAAATCCTATATTTGTACTTGGCAGTATCCGACACTGCCCTTGGAGCTGTTTTGGTAAAGGAGGAATTGAAGGTTCAGAAACCCATTTACTATGTGAGTAAGATCCTGCATGGGGCAGAAATAAACTACTCTACCATAGAGAAGTTTGCCTTAGCCTTGATAATGGCCTCAAGAAAGCTACGTCCGTACTTCCAGGCGCACAAGATAGAGGTTTTGACTAATCAACCTCTAAGGAACATTCTGCACAGCCCTCAGGTTAGTGGAAGGTTGATCAAATGGGCTATTGAGTTAGGAGAATTTGATATCAAGTATAAGCCTCGTACGGCCATTAAAGCTCAAGCACTCGCTGACTTCATGGTCGAATGTACCATTGACAACCAAGAAATCGGGGGGTAGGAGGTAGTAGTGGAAGACAGCAAAGATGATGACATGGTGTCCAAGGAATGTTGGGTGCTCTATTTTGATGGAGCATCAAAAACAAAATCAAGTGGAGCTGGTTTAGTCCTGCAAAGTCCTGATGGATTCATAATAGAGTATGCACTAAAACTTGACTTCCCAACGACAAACAATGAGGCTGAGTATGAAGCTTTGATTGCTGGCTTAGGGCTAGCTGGAGCCCTGAGGGTCAAAACTTTGAAAGTCTGTGGAGACTCAAGGTTAGTTGTTTCTCAAGTAAATGGAGAGTTCGAAGCCAGAGATGAAGTCATGGCTAAGTATCTGAAACTTGTCAAAGCCATCATGACTCAGTTCGATGAATGCTATGTGGAGCACATTCCAAGGGAGGAAAATATGAAGGCTGATGCATTGTCTAAGTTTGCCTCTTCTGAAATTGAAAACTATGTCGGGAGTGTATACTTCCAAGTCTTGAAGACCCCAAGCATCAATGGAAAGTTGGTAGCCCCCATTGGTATCACCAGTTGTTGGATTGATCCCATCAAAGCTCATCTGGAAACTGGGTGGCTGCCCAACGACACTTCAGAAGCACGAAAGCTATACGTCAGAGCACTAAGGTATGCCCTAATTGAGGGAATCCTATACAAGAAATCTTTTGTTATTCCATATTTGAAGTGCTTGAGACCTCAAGAGGCAGAATTGGCCCTAAAGGAAGTGCATGAAGGGATTTGTGGACAACACTTGGGGGGCAGAGCTTTGGCCCATAAAGTTACTCGTCTAGGTTTCTATTGGCCAAGTATGCTTGCTGATGCAAAAAGTTATGTGAAGAAATGTGAACGGTGCCAGAAGCATGCACCAGTGGTTAGACAACCACCTGAGATGTTGACATCCGTAAACTCACCTATCCCTTTTGCTATGTGGGGAATGGATATACTTGGGCCATTTCCAATGGCAAGTGCACAGAGAAAATTTCTGATAGTTGCAATTGACTATTTCACTAAGTGGATTGAGGCTAAACCTTTGGCCAAGATAACCACCAAGCAAGTGATGCACTTCTTTTGGGAGAGTGTGATATGCAGATATGGAATTCCACGAATCCTGGTAACGGACAATGGAACTCAATTCAACAATGACGAATTCAAGAAGTATTGTGATGAGAATGATATCAAGTTGCGCTTCACTTCTGTTGCCCATCCTCAAGCAAATGGGCAAGCTGAGGTTGCAAATCGAATTATCCTAGATGGACTGAAGAAAAGAGTTGAGCGCTCCAGAAACACTTGGGTAGACGAATTACTCCCCATACTTTGGGCTTACCGTACCACTTGCAAAGTCACTACTGGGGCAACTCCATTTCTACTAGCTTACGGAGCAGAAGTAGTGGTTCCTTTAGAAATCACTCATGCATCTCCTAGAGTTGAAGCTTATGAGCCAGAGGCGAATGAAGAAGGCTTGAGGCTAGCTTTAGATCTAATTGACGAAGTTAGAGATGAGGCGAATGCCAAGATAGTTGAACATCAAAAACGAGCATCTTTCTACTACAACCTAAGGGTTAAAGAGAGATTCTTTCGTCAAGGGGACTTAGTCCTTAGAAAACTTGAAGCATCTGGAGTTGGACAAAAGGGAAAGTTAGCCCCAAACTGGGAAGGGCCCTATCGGGTCAAGAATGTGTATGGACGAGGCTCATACAAGCTGGAAACTATGGAAGGGATTGAAGTGCCTAGAACTTGGCATGCTGCAAACTTGAAAGTTTATTATGTTTAATTGTGTCCTAATTGGACTCACTATCAGGATAAGTAGAAATAAGGTCGATGAAACCAATCCAAGTTTTTAAACTTGAGGTAGAAGTAGTATACTATGTAAGGGTTATACCCATTTCTTCAATTTAAATATTCATTCAGCAATTTCAAGAATATTCTACAAAGCATGGCATCTTGATGTTTATATGGTTCAAAGTACTAATTAAGTACGCAAACATAAAACATTAAAAGACATGAAGAAAATAAATGACTTTCAATAAAGTTAAAAGTTATGCCCAAAGGCAGAATTACATAAAATAAATAAAAGCTGCAGATAGCTATGGTTGAGCACCATTCCCTCCTTGCTCATCCTCAGAAGACTCCTCCTCACCGGACTCTTCCTCTCCAGAATCCTCCTCCTCTTCACCAGACTCCTCCTCACCGGAGCTGGATCCCTCTAACTCTTCATCAGGCTGGGGGGGCATGTTCAGGATTGAGAATCCTGTTATCCTCATCCATATCATCCACTCCAGCCAAGGCCTTCTCCAACTGATTAGGAGCATGGGGGCTGGGGAAGTCAGAAATGGTAAGGGAGCCAGGAATTCTCCTCGATACCTCAGCTAAAGTCTCATCCCATCCTTGAGTGAACTGGACAGGGAAAAGAAGATCATCATGCTGAGTTATGATCTCCTGATACTCAGCAGAATCAAAGTACTCATCAATGATACGATCCTTCCCCTTCCTTAACTCGACCAGCTCAGCTTGAGCCTCCAATAGCTCTTTATCCCTTCGATCCAAGGAAGCTTTAAGAGAACCAACCTCCACCTGGGCTTGATCATACTTAGCCTTGTTGGCCTCAGAAGATGATCGCCAGGCTTTGGCTTGAAATAAAGCCCCTTGGAAATTTGCATTAGCCTACAAATAAAACACAAGTTAGAAATAATAACTTGGGGCATAAAAAAAAGAGAGAAAGAAAAAGAAACTTACAGCAGCAAAGGCCTGGGCTCCTGCACACTCTGCCCCTTCCAGGGTGGAGTTAGAAACAAAATCCTTGTAGTCACAAGGAGTCAATGAATGGTGTGACCATTCAACAGCATGAGCAGACACCCCCACTATGGTGTCCTTTTTCCTTATCCCCCAGTTGGGGCGCCATACAGAACTCTTAGTTGAGCCCTCGACCTCGTCCACCTCAGCCACATGAGGCCTCAAAATGGCAGGGCCTTTCTCGGTCAGCCTGGGATCCTTCAAGCAAGCCCTCTTGATCCTTGCTGTCTGCCCGCCTTCTGGCTCATTTTGCTTGTTGATAAACTCAGCAGCTGCAAACAAAAGTCAAGGAAAACAATTGGTATAAGGCAATCTTAATACAACTACAAGAAAATAAGAAAAAGAATTACCCTTGTCAGAAACTCTTGAAAGTCCCAGAGTCTTAAGTAGAAACTCGTCCAGAAGCTCCCAAGCCATGGTGGCATAGTTATCCTTGATGAGTTCAGCATAGGCAAGGGCCTCCCCCTCAGTCAGAACTATGTCACCAGGACTACCATCCGAAACTCTACTAAATGAGCTTTGGAATAAGGTGCCCCAGTCCCCTCCATCCCACATCAAATACATAAATTCATCTCTCCATTTGGGATTGTTGTCGGGAATGGATTTTGGGTGGAAGATGGGGGGTGTTGTGGGTCGATGATTAATATATACCCAGCCCAAAGTTTGGGAAGAGCTATTTTTAAATTGAAAAATCCTTCTAAAGAGAGCAACAGAAAGAGGGAAATCGTTTTTTAAGCACAAAACAATAAAGCACATAATAAGTCTCCAAGCATTGGGAGGGAGTTGACAAGGACTGATTCCTACATCGGCTAGAAGTTGAGGAATGAAAGGATGGAATGGGAATCGAACGCCTGCAGCCAGGACCCTTTTGTAAATGCAAAGAGCATTTGGGCGCCAATGGCAGGAACGATCCCCAGGTTCAGCTAGGACTAACCTATAAGGTGGCCTAATTCTATACATATTCTTGTAATTAGCAATTGCATCAGCATCGTTAAATCTATTGCTATGGTTATATGAATCTAAATGCGACACTGAGGGATATTCATCACTACGTTCTAAGATCATATCTTGTAATGACATAGTGGGAGAACGAATGATGATACCTCTTTTGGACGCTTGATTCATCTTCTGAAGACGGCTAGCAGAACGATCAGCCATTTCAAAAATCTTCAAAGAAAACTGGAAAGTGTCTTCAAATCTTCAAAGTAACTCAGAAAACCTTCTTGGGAAGAAGATTAGAACCCAGAAAAATGAGACAACTCCAGAAAACCTTCAAGTGATGAAGGTGGAAACCCAGAAAACTGGAAAAATTCCAGAAATTCTTCAAAATCTTCAAAAGTAAAACCCAGAAACCTTCTTGGGAAGGAGATTTCTGCCCAGAAAACTCAGAAAAACCTTCAACTGATGAAGATTATAACTTAGAAGATGAAACTCAGAAATTTAGAGAGAGACTTGAGGAGAGAAGAAATTTGGAAAGTGAATAGTGAGAAGTGTTGAGTGAGATTTCACTTATTTATAAGGAAAGTAACCGGTTATTTAACTGGTAAAGGGAGAAGCCAACCGGCTATTACCAGTCAAAAGGCCCATAGAGGCCCAAGGTAAGATTAAGGACCAGAAAGTGAGCCTAAAAGGTTTCAAAGTCCAACAAAAATTAAGCCCAGTATGGGTCAAGGCCCACTAATTGAATTCAAAAAAATTCAAGGCCCAGCATAAAAATAAATTAAATCCAAAGAATGTTCAAGGCCCAAATTGATTTTCAAAATCAAGGCCCAAAAGATAGGCTCAGGACAAAGCCCATTAATAAGAATTAGGCCCACAGAAGATTCTAAATCAAATTTAGAATTCAAGGTCGGAAAAAAATGAGATCGAAAACAAACTAAAAAGTCACAATGGTTTGAGGTCGAAATTATGATAAAAATTTAAGGTCGAAAAGACACTAATATGAGTTCGACCAATCCTGATCGAAAAATAGCTCTGAAACCAAGTCGAGCTATACGACTTCGCACCAAAATGAAGTCGAAATTAACCTGTGTTTTCTGGTCGAAACCATCGACCTCACTATCATTCGAGGTCGACATATGCAGTCGAATTCACACTAATTCTGGTCGAAGATCCTATTCGAAAGAACACCGATCGAGCTCGAAAAGCTGAGAAGAATTTTTAGTCGAAATACTACATGGACTTTCTAGTCGAAAACGAACAGATATGAGGTCGAACAATCCTGTTCGAAATTGAACTAAGGATTCTAATCGACGCTGTCGACCTCGTCTCCGTTTCTGTTCGAAAATGGCCTGAGAAGTTCTGGTCGAAAATCCTGGTCGAATTCATAAGAAATTCATGTTCGAACGATCCTGTTCGAAATTGAGCTGTAGATCCTGGTCGACGTCGTCGACCTCAACACCTATTTCTAATCAAACTTCGACCTCAGGTTCTGGTCGAAAAAAGACTGCATTTTCTGTTCGAAAAAACCAGTTCGAAATTGAACTGAAATGTCTGGTCGACACTGTCAACCTCAGCACTTGATCCTGGTCGAACTCGACCTGGATTCCTGGTCGAAATTGACTTGGAATCCTGGTCGAAAATGATCTAGATTTCAAGCCAAAAAATGACCTAATTTTGGTCGATTTTGGGTCAAAAAATGCCTCAAAAAATGGAAAAATTCAGGGAAAAATACAAAGTAACTCCTGCCAAAATCCTGAGGAATTTTCCCAGGAGTTGGGGGGCAAATGATATGAGCTGAAATATAACCCTAGAGATAATTAATGATATATTAATTAGACCTAGTTTGGTCCAAGAATTAGGCCCGACAAAAGGCCCGAAACCCTAACTATTTATTAATTTCGTAATTAATAAATAAAGGAAAATTATCAGCTCATTAAATGAGTCCAAAATATAATAAAATCTTCATAGAAGGATCCAGAATCCCAATCAAATAATATGATGAGTCATAACACTTATCAGGTAAGGATAATACTTGCATACCAAGTAATATACTCCTTATCAGTTATCAATAACGAGACTTATCAATTAAGACTCCTAAACATACCATAAATACTAGGCTCTAGACGTCTATATAAGGACCCTCGTCCTTCATTCTAGAACTACGTTTTATTGACTTGATTCTCTATACAGCAGAGATACGTAGGCATCTTGTGAGGACCGATTTAGTCCCGAAACACAAGAGCAGTCATAAAAGCTTGAACGCTCATAAACCCTGGCATTTAATTTACAAGGTACGTTTTTTAATCCATAACACCTTTAGTTATTTATTTTTAAACCTATAATATTATAATTATTTTTTAAAAGTTTACCTATTTTAACATGTCTACTTATTTTTCTTAACAAATACAATCACTAAGAAAAAGTTTGGTTGGTCGGTATGGTACGTTGTGATTTTACTTAATTGCCCTTAACTATATTTCGTGTTTTTACTTAATTAACCTTACTTATTTATAGAAATATATTATTAAATAATAATATTGCCTATTTATAACCAATTACCTTTTTCCCTAAAATACATTATTTTTTCTAACAAATTCCCCTACTTTTTCAAACATGACAATTACCGTTTTAACTAAAACATGTTAGTTTTTCTATTTTTTCATACTAAAACCCCTCATTTTCCAAAAATATTACGGACAAACCTTTAGTTATTTATTTTTAAACCTATAATATTATAATTATTTTTTAAAAGTTTACCTATTTTAACATGTCTACTTATTTTTCTTAACAAATACAATCACTAAGAATATTAAAATATAAATAATCAAATACCTATTTATAACCAATTACTCTAAAACACATTATAGATTTTTTCTAACAAAGTCCCTTCTTTTCTAAATATATCACGGGAAATTGTGTTTTTCAATTTACGTTTTCTATTTTTCTCACTAAAATTCATTTTTTCCCAAAAATATCACAGGAAACCCTTTACTTATTTATTTTAAAACGAATTTAAATACTTTTAATTATTAAATTTTAAAACCTCATTTTTCAAAAATATCACGGGCATTTACCTATTTAAATTAAATATATGTTACATTTTTTTTATTTTAAAATATGTTTTAATGTTTTTAATTAATTAAAAGTATTTAGCTATTTTAACATGCCTACTTATTATTTTTAACAAATACAATTAATAAAATATAATAATAAAATAACAATTAACAATCCGTGCATCACACGGGTTTGAAGCTAGTCTATGCTATATTATTATAAGCAAACTAGCCTCTATTTGGTTGGTTGTTGTTGGTTAGTTGGTATTTTTAATAACAACCGTTAGATTGAAAGATAGATAAAAGAAGAACCATTAGATTTAATGTTAAAAAAATATTTCTTTCTTGATATTCAAAATACTCTAACGGGTTCAAGGTTCGAATCCTGTCAACAACATAGTTTAAAAAATATTTCTTTTTAGATATTTAAAATGTTCCTACGGGTTCAAGGTTCGAATCCCGTCGATAACATATTATTATTAAATATTTATATTACCTATTTTTCTAAGCTATATTCAGAAGGTCAAGATATTATTTCTGTCGACAATATATTAAAAACATTTATCCTCAAAATACAAACAAATGCTTACACCAACATCATACATACATTATTAATTTTTAAAAATTTATTTTTCTATTAATAAAATTATATAATCAAAATACAGATAATAATATAAAAATTTTAAAATTCATCCGTGCATCGCACGGGTTAAAGGCTAGTATTATATAATAGATAGATAGATAGATAAATAGAATTGGGTACAAATTCATATTTTTAGCAATCAAGTCAAAATTAATAAATTTAATTTTCAAGTATTAATATAGATATAAAAGTTAACATATTTAATTCTTAATTTATTTTAATAAAAAAAAATGTTACTAATACTTATGGCACAAATAAAATAAATAATATGATCAGATATATGTGAGGAATGTCAAAAGTAATTGCTTTAACAGTAACTTATCTATACTCTATACTAGCTTAAAACCCGTGCGATGCACAAATTATTATTAATAATTATTATTTTTATTATTTATGTTTTAATATTATATTAATTTGCATTTGCTAAAAAAAATAAGTAGGCGTGTTAAACTTTTTTTAAATAATTAAAAGTATTGAAATAAGTATGTTTTAGATGTTGTGCTCACATAATTAATTTATCGGCCCAAAAGGGAATTACACAAATAACTCATTTATTAGAACCTATTAGGAAAGTAGTTAAGTATCTACGTTATGCGGGTACATATATGTCTATGTATAAAAAATTATGTAGAGAATATGGATTTAGGCCGAAGAAGTGGGGTATCGATTATTCTACGAGATGGAATTCGACTTATAAATTATTAAATGATGCAATTCAATATAAGATCATTATCACCGAATTATATAATGAAGACCCTAGGAACCAATACGAAGGTGGACCTATTATCGAACTTGATTGAGAATTGGCATCTAGAGTACGTAACATACTTGATTGTTTTGCACATGCTACTAAGGTTTTTTCTTATGTTTATCAACCAAATGTAAATCATGTTATCATTGAGTGTGTTAGTATAGTTACTACTTTAAAAGAATATGAACAAAATCCATATTTTAGTGATATTATTGTTGACATGAAAATTAAGTGGATCAAATACTTTACGAAATTTCCTTATATTTATGGTATTGCATGTCTTTTTGATCCCAGTGTTAGAAAAGAAGGTTTAGAAGGAATTTTAGGGCATTATTATGAAGTTTAAACGTTTCTTATGATCATGTTATATATGTTAATTAATGTTTAGACTTGTTGTATCGTCTTGTAGATATTTATGCTCCAAAAGTTCAAAATTCTATACCACCTAGTAGTACTAGTAGTGGTGGTCGTAGTAGGTTTAATACTACAATTTCATCTATATTGACTAAAAAACAAAAATATCAAATTTCCACTTCATCTCCCGTACCCGCTTCTTCTTATAGTATGGTTAGAGAATTTTTTTCTTATCATTACGAATTAAATGAAGATTTTGAAATACTAACATGGTGAAAAAATCATGAGTTACAATTTCCGATTTTAGCAAAAATTGTAAGGGATATTTTTGTAGTCCCCGCTTCTACGATTGCGTCCGAGTCCGCTTTTAGTGCAGGTAGAAGAGTGTTAGACGAGAAGATAACAAGTTTAACGCCGGACGTAGTAAAGATTTGTGTTTGTAAAAAAGATTGGGATTAAGCCGCAAAAAGACAACAAGGAAAAAAAGAAGATGACTCGGACGACGAAAACGATCCGTGGATGACAATGAATACTTCGGATTCCGACACCGCCTAAACTACCAACGAACAACAATAATCAAATAGTGGATATCATTTTTTTGTTTTGTATTTTTAAAATTTGTTTAGTTTATAACTGTTTTAATATGTTAATGATGTTTGTTCTGTTTTTGGGAGAGGAGTCCTCTCAAATTAATTATAACATTTTCTTTAATTAATAAAATTTATAGAGGTGCCGGTCCTTTTTTTCTTCCAAATTTCTTTTATAGTTTCAAACAATTATTTGTATCGAAGCTTTTTCATTACCCAAAAAAACCCTAGCAGAGCAGAAAACCCTAGCAGAGCAGCAGCAGCAGCAGCAGCCCCTGTTTGAGTTTATTGAAATCAAATGGCCAAAAAGGTGCAATCTGCTGATATTCTCCCCCCTACCTCTTCTTCCTCTGATGGGTCTGGCAGTAGCAGTGAAGATGACCAACAATCTCAAAAACCCCTAATTCAAAGTGATTATGAAAGTGATGATGAAACTCAACCCCTTTCTGAGCCTGTTGTATCTTCACATCAACCCCAAGAGTCTGAAGACGAATCTGATGATGACACTCAAAACTCACCTTCTGCTTCTGCTTTTACCGTCATGCCTATTATTCAAACTCCGACAAAGGGGGGAGTTAAAGGGGTGAATGGTAAGCGGCCCGCGGAGGTTGAGATTGCCAAGGTTTCGAAAAGTAAGAAGAGCAAGGGGTTGAATGGGGAGGCACTGAGTGGTCAAGTTGAGGAGAAGAAGAGTCTTTTGAAATGGAGTGAGAAAGATGAGTATGTGTTGTTGGGTGGGATTTTTCATTTTAAGGCCAAAACTGGGGAGGATGTAAATTTTAAAATGGATGATTTTTATGAGTTTGCCAAAGATTTGTTTTCAGTTAGTCTTACAAAGAGTCAGTTGTATGAGAAAATTAGGAGGTTGAAGAAGAAGTTTCTGTCTAATGTGGAGAAAGGGCAGAATGGTGAGGAGCTTGTGTTTTTGAAGACACATGAAAGTAAGTTGTTTGATCTTTCGAAGAAGATTTGGGGTAGTGAAGGGGCTTCTGCTACTCAAGGGAATGCTAGTAAGGTGAAGAGTAGCAAGAAAAAGGATAATAAGGATGGGGATGTGGTTAGTGATACTAATACTAGTACAGTGTTGAAACCAGTCACAAGCAGGGAGCAAGAGGAAATTAAGGATGCAAGTATAGAGGATAAGAAGGAAGAGACGAGAGATTTTTGGTCATTGTATCCTTGGTTGTGTGCCTCTTTTGAATCGGAAGCGTCTAATTTAAAACAGAAGCCAGGGAATTTGAAGGATTATGTGGAAAGGGTAATTAGTGGGATAAGGGAAGAACGAGCAAGAGAACTAGAGGACGAGTGGAAAGCTGTTCATTTGATGGATTATGAGCTGTATGCCAAGAGGGCACATTTGATGAGTAAGCAAGCTGATGTTGTGTCTGAGTACTTCAAATATTAAGGTACCAATAGTTATTCAATCCGTATGAAAAATGTCATAAAGTGGAAGAGGGCATGTTTTCCAGTGGTGTTGCATGGTTTTTTTTGTTATGCTCAATGTTTTTTATCTGTTGGATCTGGCTGTGTTAATTGTCATATAGTGTTTATACTGAATTTAAATTGTTGGTATTGTTATCGACTTATTGTCCATTCTCTTCATTTGTAGTCCTTGTTCCTGTCATTGTTTATTAGCTCTTGGATCATTTGTTTAATATGTTAATACCTCAGTGGCACAGGTGACTGCACATCAGAAATTAAGTTTAGATAAATTAAACTTTTTTTTACCTTGTGTTATTAACTGTCAATTATTGAACTTCCATCATTCGCGGGTGGCACACATTATTAGCAGACTAGCAGTGACTCCTAATATTTCAGGTTTATTGCTTTTTTAGCTGGAATCTCCTTTATAGTACTCCTGTAGGCAGTAGCAACTTATAGTAATGCTGTGCACAAGAAAGTGTGCTCTGTTATCATGAGATCGATTATTGTTCCTGTTTTTCATTGCACAAGAAAGTAGGTGGCACAACGACCTCTGCTTTCTGTCACAAATTCACAATTTGTGCCCCATTTTGAGCAGAAGCAGTTATCTATATATAATAACGGTCCCTGTTTTCTTTCACAATTTGTGTCCCAGCTTGAGCAAAAGTATATATAATACTCTATGAGCTCAGGAAAGAAGTAGTTATCTCTGAACCTTTACACTGAAATATAATTAATAAATTCTAATCATTGCATAACTTCTCAGTAGTGAACCATCCTGATTCAGTGATTGTTTACTTTGTAAGAGTAAAATTTTCTTTGATAAATTGTATACATGCTCATGTCAGCTTGTCTGTCAACTGTTAAACTTTCTATTCCATAATGACCCGTGTTCTGTGTATACAAGAGTTTCAACAGTCTTCAAATTTCTCGCTTTTCAGTAGAAGTTCCTTTTTGATTTGTCTACTATATTTTTTATTCTCTAAAAACGTGAATGTTTCTATTATCTTTATTTCAATAATATTTTTTATTACTAAAATAAAATATCATTGATAAGATTGTCCATTTTTGTTCCCAAGTCCAATGTGTACGAGATCACTCGCTGCTTCCTGCCACAATGCCTTTCATCTTCCATCTTAATAATAATGTCTCAGTCTCTCTTCCACATCTTAATTTTCATGTTCCAGTCCCTGATGAATGTACTTGGGTGTATGTCTGCGACTGCGACACACCACTTTTCTTGTTTTTAAGTTAATGAGCTGTCTGCTGATGAAACTGCACCTGCTGTGATCGTTGAACTAACTAATGATGGTGCTGTTGCAGATTTTGAAAAAACGAGGGATCAATGCTAAACAGGTGAATGAGGTCATGGTTGATGAGGATGTTTAAGCTGGAATTGTGGAAACCCGATCTACTTCACTCTTTGCTTGAAGATACTAGGGAATTCTTTTTCTTGTTAGGTGGTGGTTTTTTGTTTGCATTATCTACATTCTTCCGTTTTTGGTAGCTGAGCTTGTTTTGCGAAAGCCGTTTCCTTCTTTTGGATTTGTCTCTAAAAAGATTTGCCAGTTTCAACTATGGTTGTGCAACTCTTAGGTCATAACATATATATTTTCCTCCTGTTGATCAAATTAGCTGCGTTGTGTTGCCTATCCCAGGTGTCAGATTACCTGGACTAGAGTACACACAGCATTTCCCCCCCTAATCATTTGCCTTGCTAAGTATAGATTGCAAACACAAGTTTTTCCTAATCTAATCATAAGATCAGATTGTGCTTTTGGAAAAGAAGCTTACCACAATAATTTATTTTTGTTTGAAATTAAGTTACAACACAAGTTTGTTTTGTGTGGGAGTTTTTCCTGGTGTGTTGTTATCCAAAGTACTTGATTTTGTGTGTTAGTTTTTCTTGGGAAAGAAAGGAGTCCTCATGAGCTAAAGGATCCTCAACGTAATTTCATCACACAGATAGAGAAACATATCACAAATTTCAAACAATAATACACTATTCGTATTTGAAAATAATGAACAGATGTATAAGTTCTTGCTACAGACGCTCCTAAATGTGCTGTATTGTTAACCATCACAACCCCCCTAAAATCTTTCAAATATGTTTTTCAAACACTCCTGGAAATTTGAGACAAAGCATCTTCAGACTGATCTACGTCCAACTTTTCGCCACCCGAAGGAGGTGGAATATAAGATTTGAATATAACTTCGATGTTAGGAACTTCCTCCAGTTCTTCCATAGCGATTTCCAGTGCAGTGTCATGGAAAAATATATAGAACTTGTTGGAGCACACAAACGCAAAGATTAGGGAGCAGATCGGGAGTGGAATTATAATTGGTGCATAAATGAACTTGTTCACTCCAGTAAAATGAACCTTACATATGGACTGGTATATAATAAACCAAAGGGGTTGGCATTTTCTTACTGCAGAAGACGATGGCCGGATCTAGTATGAGAAAGGTTGTTGGGTTGTTGGTGTTTTCTTCCGATATTTGATCAAGTGATAACCATTTTCTTGTCAAGAGCATGGAGGCATCGTTGGATATATAGTAACTCCACATTTAATCTGTGATTTAGAATCTGTTTATACCATATGATTGAGAAATATGATGATGCAGAACTGGTGGAGCCTAAATTTGTTAAGGTAATAGATAGAGTTCTCCTACCTAACTAATCCTCAAGTTTTCACTAAGCATACCTCGGAATTGTGATTGTGATGTTAAAATGATCCATGAATATTCTTTCGTGTTGTTAAAAGACTACCCAATAGTGCAGACACAAGCATTCAGGCTGGGCATAGTTCCTGGAGGTTTACATAAAATAGAGAAGTTCTCCGTAGCAAGGAAAATCATCAAGGTACGATTCAGATTATCTTACATCCTTACACTACTCATCATTTTCTAATTTTTTTGCTTTTGGTTTGTAATGTGTTTCAAAGTATTTGGCGGCAGGAGGCGAATAGGCTTTGTGAACCATTGCAGTACCTGAAGGCTCGAAACATCTCTTATATTGATTTCACTGTTTTGTCTGAGGTTCTTTCTTTGTTTAGTTTAACTTGTGTAAACTACATATCTCAGTGAGTCATTTTTTTAGTTCATTCTATATTACTACTACTTAGCCACTGTTTGACAATTCTAGAATATTTGCTTTGTCATTAGAACATAGATTATTCCGGAGAAGGGAATCTTGAGAATTATTAGATAGAAAATTCTGAATATTGTACTCATCATTATCTCGAAGTTGTCTCGTTCAGTGAATTTAAAGGTCTCAACAATGAGTTGGAGCTAGTCGAATTTCTACTAGCCCAGTCTCCATCGCTGAAATGTACAATGTTCATCCACCATTGTTATAGCCAAAATTCGATAACGGGTTTTTAGGTTAGGATCGGGTCGAGTACGGATTCAATTGGGGATATCTAAGATGTAATTAGGGCTAGAATTAATACAAAGAAAGGTTAGGGCTTGCCCTCATAGGGGTAAGGGCGCACTCCTTTAGGTCGTCCACCCCTTGAGGGCGCGCCCTCATGGTAATAACAGCTATATTGACATGGCATGACATAAGGAAGATTCAGGATTTGTCCTCTTAGGGGAGAGGGTGTGCCCCTTTGGCCGTCCACTCCTTGAGGGCGCGTCCTCCCGGTTTGAAGATACAACTTGATAATGAAAAATGGTTTCCTTGGTTTGGTATTAACTAAATATTGAAGAATTCCCTGATGTCCGTGACTGAAGACCTCCTCCTGTATTCAATGGGCGCGCCCTCATTGGGGATGTGGGGTTAATCTTGGTGTGTGCTTTGGGAGCTCTGTTCCTGTACTCAATGGGCGCGTCCTCATTGGGGAACTTTGGAGTAATCCTGCACTTTGCACCCAAACACTTGGGATCACTTGTCCTGCTATCTGGTGGGTGCTTCTCATTCGGGGGACAAGGACGCGTCTAGCATTTAAGGTAAGTCATGGCTATACCTGCGTCTATGAATTAAGGAAATAGCTGGTAATGGATAGGACTAGTCCTCGACGGGGGAAGTTTCCTTATCCATGAAGTCCTGACGTCATAGACGAGCCTTGGGCATTTTGTGACTAGGCCTTATCGTTAGACATTCCTAAAGTGAGCTAAAACTCTAAGTAAGGAAACAGATGGAAGTCCTACGTTCAAGTAAGGAAAGATAAAGAAGACATATGTTTAAGTATGGAAAGAACCCTATACATGGAAAGCGGTGGAGAAGTCTTACGTCTAAGCATGGAAAGGCAGTAGAAGACTTCGGATGGGCTCCGAAGATCAAAGACCAAGCCCATGGAGGAAACTTCCTCCCCAAGAACTACGTTGGCTTGATTCCCTATAAAAGGGATACGTAGGCAAATTGTAAGGGGTCGAATGTTGAGAACTCTGAGGCAGCCAACATAAACCCTAAGCAATCTCAGCCACCAATTAAACACAATCACCATACTCCGACGAATTTACCATCTAAGGACCACCGTTGTAGATCTTGATTCCGGCGAATAACCCCAAACTTTGTTAATACCAAATTCCTCCGTTAACAAATTGGCGCTAGAAGGAGGGGGCTAATTAAGATCTAAATCTTTGGAGGAGAAGATGTCACAAAATCGCAACGAACGTCTTAGGGATGAAGTCTTATCAGAAGACAGTAAAGAGAGCAACCATGCCCGTCATGAGGAGTACGTTCCCCATAGTGTTCCAAATCCATCTTATGGAACGCCTATCGTAGAAGGACAACCACCGGTGCTCATAAGTAATTCAGACTTGATGGAACAACTCTATCGCATGAGAGATGCCTTGAATGGCTTCGAAGCAAGGCTGGATACGGTCGAGAGAGGCGAAAGAGGGGGTCGGGTCAGGCGACAACCCCATAATCACCATCGTACAGGTAGAGTCACCACAGGTCAGAGGAGGTTTCAGAATGTTACCCCAAGAAGGTTAGAGTATCAAGAAGATGGAGTTCCTATCGTTGAACTTCCTGATGATGAGACAGACAATCAGGATCGACCTAGGGGAGACCAACGTCCATCCCCACACCCTCATAGGTCAGGGCGATCTGAGAGTGAGATTCGAAGGGCTGATGAACTCCACCGAGATCAAGAACGACGATTGAACAGGTTGAAGGATCGTCTTGGTATAAGGCTTAACAACGATGATCTCCGGTTGTTGTTGGTCGAATGACAAAGGGACAGAGAAGTAAGAGGAGAACAACCTCTTGATCCACAGCGTGAGCCCCCTGTTGACAGGTCGAGGCCCCATGGACAAGATCATACTCAACCTCACAATAATTCAAGACGTAACTTAGAAGTGCAACCTCGTAATCCACAGCGAGAGCCCCCTGTAAACAGGTCGAGGCCCTATGGACATGAGCGAGCACCTTCACAAGATGACCCGCGTAATGATCAAGATGCGAGGCCCCGTGATTCACAGCGAGCGCCCCCTGATCTCAGGTTGAGGCCCCGTGATCATGAGCGAGCCCCCCGATCAGGAGGGTCAGGAAGGAGAAGGGATATGGAGCTGGATTATCGGAGTAGGGATAGCGATCGAAGGAATAGATATGATGCCCCTTACCATGGAGGACCCTCTGGAGGAAGGGATCCGCACATAACACCTGTCTCGTCCCAAAGTAGGTCAGGAGGACGACAGGAAGAGCTAGGGACGCGCCCTCATAGTCAGGAGGAGAGGACACATCCTCATAGCCATGAAGTAAGGACGCGCCCTAATAGTCATGAGGGAAGGGCACACCCTTCAAGTCCCAATCCAAGGATGCAAGAGACTCCTGCAACCCAAGTAGAGACCCAGCCTCCTCAACCACCACCTCAACCTCCGCCTACTAGTAATGCTCAGACTAATGTCCAAACTATCCCAGGTGTGGGAAGCTTCAATGTGGATGACCTGAAAAAACTCCTCACACATCTTGAGGGAGGAAGAGTCACTTCAACGGCTCAAGCTCCTTCTCCATTCTCTGCAGCAGTAAGGGAGGCACAACTTCCAACAAGATACAGGAATACAACCAACGATTTACGCTTCCATGGGAATGCCGACCCTGTTGAGTTCTTGGGAAGATTCAATATAGAGATGGATGTATATCAAGTGCCTGACTTGGCTATATGTCGTCTTCTGGCAGCAACTTTTCGAGAGAGTGCGCAACAGTGGTTTCAAAAGCTTGGACCAGGTGTGATTACTTCATGGGAAATTATGAAAACTTTGTTCTTGACAAAATTCCAAGCTACTGTGAAGTATGCCCCCCCAGTGACTACTTTGGCCAATATCAAACAAAAGGAAGGAGAAAGCTTGCAGTCGTACTTCAAAAGGTTCAATGCTGAGTCTACCATGGTCAGAGGGGCAACCGATGAGTCACTAAAAAGTTTCTTGATTGCGGGACTCCAAGTCGGAACTGACTTCTAGAAGCACTTGCAGGGTAAGGACCCAGCAACCTTAGCAGACCTCTTTGCCCAAGCTGAATACTTTAAGATCGTTGAGCAATCTCTTGCTGATAATAAAAAGTCCGACTCCCAAGGGAAGGGGAAAGGTTCTAAGAGGAAGGATAGGTCTCCAAGCCCTGACTACCGGAGGAGAGGGTATAGTCCGAACAGGGTGAATGTCACTAATGCAAGGAGAGGTTGGACTCCACCAGACTATGACAGATTGAATAGATATCAAACAGGGAGTTATACACTAGCTGCTTCCGTTGAGCATATCTTTGAAGTAAATAAGGACAAGGGTTTATTCAAGAAGCCAGCACCGTTATCCTCGTGGCAGAGCAAGGACAAAAAGAGGTATTGCTCATATCATGAATCTACTGGACATAATACCCACGAGTGTCGACAGCTCAAGGAAGAAATTGAAGAATTGATCAAGGCTGGATACCTAACTGACTGGATTGTCAGAGAAGTAAAAAAGCATAAAGACGACACTGACAGGAGGATGGAAAGAGAACATGCTCCTGAAAGGGATGATGACAGATCTAAGGACGTTCAGTTTGCCCGGGCTGGAAGCATTCATACTATCTTTGGAGGACGCCATTTTGGTGGTGACAGTAACAACGCACTGGAAAGGTATGCCAGGGAAGCACGTCATAAGCCCTTAACTAATGTGAACAGCTTGGAACTTAAACCTCCCAAGTTGTTCAGGGGGGAATCAGTAGACATTACATTCACTGAGGAAGAGGCAAGATGGGTACATCACCCTCACAGTGACGCCCTAGTTGTTGCCATACAGATTGGTCCTATGAATGTACACCGAGTGTTTGTAGACAATGGAAGTTCGGTGAATATTCTCTACTACAGCACTTATAAAAAGTTGGGTTTGCCTGATAAAGATATTGTTAGAGAGGATGCTTGGATTTATGGTTTCACGGGAGAAGCTGTCAGAGTTATGGGTGCGATTAAGCTTCCGGTTACACTTGGTGAAGGTCCTCTATCTGTGACTCAAATGATAGAATTTATGGTATTGGATCAAGAATCTTCCCACAATGCCTTGGTAGGAAGACCTTTGCTGAAAGAGATGAAGGTAGTTACTTCCATTTATCATTTGATAATGAAATTCCCTACTCCAAATGGGGTTGGTTCAGTTCGAGGGTCACAATATGATTCGAGGGAATGCTACCATAGGACTGTCAAGGGTTTTCGTCGTAATGGACTAGGAGGACGCGCCCTTCCCCAAGAGGATGCTCAGGGATTGCTCAAAAATTCTAAGGGAGAGATTCATGTTCATTACACAGTTCAAGAGCCAGAAGATGATGTTCCTCAGCCGAGGGCGCGCCCTAAGATGTTACTATTGGAGGCGCCCCCTCTAATTGATGAACATTAAGAAGGAATTGTTGAGGAGACATTCACAGAGGATAAAGAATAGTCAATTTCTATGCAAGGAAAGCGGCAACAGCTTTTTGAAAACACCTATATCCTACAGGGCGCGCCCTCAAAGAAGGAAGAGCCTGTTGAAGATGCACCCTCGAGGAGGGAGGAATTTGCTGACATCTTCCCAAGGGAAGAAAGGTATGTGGAGGACGCGCCCTCAAGAGAATTTGTGGAGGACGCGCCCTCAAGGAATGAGATGCCTGTTGAAGATCCTCGCCTTTTTGACCTTGACCTTGATCCAAGAATCTCCATCCCACATGAGAAGACAGGTCCGGCGGAAGACACGATCTCGATACCGGTAGACGCAGTAGATCTCAGTAAGGTTCTCAAAATTGGATCACAGCTGAGCAATGAGTTGAGAACAGGCTTGACTAATTTTCTTATGACCAACCTGGACGTGTTCGCTTGGAGTCATGCCGATATGATAGGGATTGATCCTAATATCATGTGCCATCACCTAAACATATATCCTAATAAGAAGGGAATGCGTCAGAAGCGGCGTGCAATCAGTGGAGAAAGGGCAGTAGCTTTAAAGGAAGAAGTAGACAGACTCTTGGATGTGGGTTTGATCAAAGAATCCTTCTATCCCGAGTGGTTGGCAAACCCGGTATTGGTGAAAAAGCCTAATGGGAAATGGAGAACTTGTGTGGACTTCACAGATTTGAACAAAGCTTGCCCAAAGGATAGTTTCCCACTTCCCCGGATTGATCAGTTGGTGGATGCTACGGCCGGACATGCTCTCTTGAGTTTCATGGATGCTTACTCAGGGTATAATCAAATTCCCATGTATGGACCCGATCAAGAACATACATCCTTTATTACTAACAGAGGTTTGTATTGCTATATTGGAATGCCCTTTGGTCTTATCAATGCAGGGGCAACATATCAAAGATTGGTGAATATGATGTTCAAAGAACAGATTGGAAAAACCATGGAGGTATATGTAGACGATATGCTTGTCAAGTCCAAGGAAGCAGTAGACCACGTGAGGCACTTGGAAGAAATGTTTGGAATTCTGCGCAAGTACAGGATGAAGTTAAATCCTCAAAAGTGTGTCTTTGGGGTTGAGTCGGGAAAGTTTTTAGGCTTTATTGTGAATCATAGAGGGATTGAGGCTAACCCGGAAAAGATTAGAGCACTCCTTGAAATGAAGTCCCCAACTAGTGTGAAGCAGGTTCAAAGCCTTTGTGGACGGATTGCGGCTTTAAATCGTTTTGTCTCAAAGTCTTCTGACCGTTGCAAAGAATTTTTCAAAGCCATTAGGGGGGTTGATAAGGATTTTGTGTGGACTCCTGCTTGTGAAGATGCTTTTCAGAAAATCAAGGAGCAGTTAGGTAAGCCCCCACTCTTGGCTAAGCCTGTGGATGGTGAAGTATTGATTCTCTACTTGGCCATCTCTATTTACTCCATTAGTGCTGTGTTAGTACGAGAAGAGGATAGTTTGCAGTCACCAGTTTACTATGTAAGTAAGAGGTTGTTGGATGCAGAAACCCGATATTCTAGCATGGAGAAGTTGGTTTATGCCTTGGTGCTGGCTGCGCGAAAGCTACGTCCCTACTTTCAAGCTCATAAAATCGAAGTGCGAACTTCTTATCCTATGAGACACATTCTACACAAACCTGAAGCTTCAGGAAGGATGTTGAAGCGGGCAATTGAGTTGGGGCAGTATGATTTGGAATATGTCTCTCGGACGGCAATTAAGGGGCAAGCCTTAGCTGACTTTATCCTGGAATTTGAAGATGAGAGTATGGGGCGAGAAATCATTCTGGTAAACCCTAGCCCTCTCACTCAGGAGGCAAGCCCTTTGAGAGAAGAGTATCCTTTTCCTTGGTGGACCATGTATGTGGATGGAGCAGTTAACAATGATGGGGCAGGTGCTGGAGTTGTCTTGACTTCTCCTGAAGGTCACCTTCTTATGAGTGCTATCAATTTTAAATTTTCGGTAACCAATAATGAAGATGAGTACGAGGCATTGATTAATGGCTTGAAGTTGGCTTTGGAAATGAATGTGAAGAATTTGGTGGTGTTCAGTGATTCGAAATTGGTTGTTCAGCAGGTTGAAGGAGGGTTCCAGACTAGAGGACCAAAGACAGAGGCATACATGATGAGTGTACGTCGCTTGATTCAACAGTTCAACATAGTCAGACTTGAAGGAGTTCCTCGTGAAGAAAATTCCAAGGCCGATACTCTGGCCAGGTTGGGTTCCCAAAGAGACACGGTGTTGATGGGAGACATTCCATTGGAAATTCAAGAAATTCCTAGTATCCCCGAGATGGAGCTAATGGTTGTAGATGAAGTACCAATGAAGACTTGGATGACTCCTATCCAAGAGTATGTACAAAAAGGGATTTTACCCGATGATAAGGGGGAGGCCAGACGTTTGAAATACCAAGCAGCAAGGTATGTGGAATATGATGCAGTTTTGTACCGAAGGGGTTTTAATCAACCCTTACTAAGGTGTGTTGATGGAGACGAGTGCAACTATGTCTTGAGAGAGGTTCATGAAGGAATATGTGGTAATCACTCGGGGGGTAGTTCCCTTGCTATGAAAGTGTTACGACAAGGATATTACTGGCCAACCTTGAAGGAGGATGCTATGAAGTTTACAAGAGCATGTGATCAGTGCCAACGCTTTGCGAACTACTCATCTATTCCTGCTACGACATTGACTTCAATGATAAGTCCTTGGCCTTTTGCTATGTGGGGGATTGATCTTATTGGAGAGCTTCCTATGGCTAAGGGGGGTGTCAAGTATGCTGTTGTGGCTGTGGATTATTTTACTAAGTGGGCAGAAGCTATGCCCTTAGCAAAGATTACGGCCAAGAAAATCAAAGATTTTGTTTTTAATTCCATTGTGTGCAGGTTTGGGATTCCTTACAAACTTATATCTGACAATGGGAAGCAATTTGACAGCAAGGAGTTAAAGAAGTTGTGTGAAGATTTGAAGATTAAGAAAGATTTTGTAGCAGTCTATCATCCTCAGAGCAATGGGCAGACTGAAGCTATCAACAAGATAATCAAGCACACACTGAAGACCAAGTTGGAAGAAAGTAAAGGTAACTGGCCTGAGGAGCTACCTATGGTACTATGGTCCTACAATACCACACCAAGATCTACTACTGGAGAGTCTCCATTCATGTTGTCTTATGGCTTTGAAGCAATGGTTCCTGTGGAGGTTGGATCTGGATCATTCAGGAGGGATCACTATGACAATGAATCTAATGAGGTCAACCAACGGCTTCATCTTGATTTTCTGGAAGAAACACGTGCAATATCATCACTAAGATTAGCTGCATATCAGAAAAGAGTGGCAAGGTTTTATGATCGAAGAGTAAGGTTACGTCGTCTCAAGGTTGGTGATTTGGTGCTACGAAGGGTTATGCCTCATACCAGAATTGCCAGTCATGGGGTTTTTGGTGCCAATTGGGAAGGACCTTACAGGATCAAGTCTGTGCTTTGGGAAGGAACTTTTCATTTGGAAGATTTGGGTGGTAATCCTATACCAAGAGCTTGGAACGTGGAACATTTGAAGAAATACTACCAATAGGGAGTGGTTTTATACCCCCTATGTTATCTATCTAAATAAACTAGAAGAAATAAATTTCCTCCTAGTCTAGGGGGGTAGTGCATGTACATCCTACCTTGAATAGTTAAGATTTTCAAGTTTTTATTTCCCCAAAGAGCATTAGCTTTGGGACCAGTGTGGCTTTCACACCGGAGCGCATTATTTATGAAGAACTTATCAAAAAATTTCAGAATTTTAAGTTTATTATGTTTGAGTAATATTTTGATTGCTTAATGAAGACGCGCCCTGGGATATATAATGTTAAGACGCGTCCTATGATGGTTGATAAATTTAAAGAACACATGTTGAAGGGACGCGTCCTAAATGATTCCTTCAAAAAACACGATGTATTCTCAGCAAATTAACAGTGATATAAACAAGGCAGTTAAGAAAAGAAAACATACGAATAATAAAAGTTGGGAACAAGCCATTGTTGTTAACAAAAGAGAGCCTAAGTTAGTTTTACAACTTGCAAAGCGTCAAAGGAGGGCCTGCACCTCATAATGTTTAAAGTAACAAGAACCTTAAGGCGCGTCCTTAGGGTTGATCGGTGGGAGGAACATCCTTGGCAACATCGACTTTGGAAGAATCGTGCTCTTGCTCGGTTGGGTTAGCTTCCTCTTGTCTTGGAGACGCTTCATCAGAAGGCGCGTCCTGATCACCATCAGGGATAGGTGAAGCCTCTTCTAAACCAAGAAAAACTCGTTTTGCCTTGATTTCAGCAGCCTCATCGACTTTGAATTTAGAGATCCATTGCACGGTCTCTTCTCCAAACTTTGAAAAATCATAGTCAGGATCTTGAGCCAGAAACCCAGAAGCATAATTCCTGAAGCCTTTCATGAAGGACGCGCCTTCAATTTTCTTTTTCTCTTTTGCCCAGCCATTTGCTTGGTCTTCCGAGAGCTCAGCCACTTGGTTGTTTAGATTGTTGATTTCTTCTTTAAGACCATTGATAGTAGCACCAAGTCCATCTATGACCTCCTCCTGTGTCTTAAGCTCATGATCATAATAGCTCTTTGTCTACAAAAGTTCATGTTTTATTTTGTCCAAGGCTTTACTACGATCATCAACCTGTTTTGAAAGCCTGCCTTTTTCCTCTTCAAGGGATTCAAGGCGCGCCTTATCCTTCTGGAGAAAGTTTTGACGATTAAGAGCAGAGACAAGCATCTCAGAAGAGGCCTTAATGATTGCTTCATTTTCTTCTAAAGAATCCCTTTGTTTCCATTTGAGAATATCATCATCAGAAACAAAAGGAATAGATAAAGGACTTAAAGTAGCTGAGACCAGGGAAAGTGAGGATGGTTTTAATTTTTTCGAGGACGCGCCCTCTATGGTAACAACCACCTCATGTTTCTCTCTTCTTTTTCTGCTCTTATCCTTTTGCAGATCAATTACTGTTTGGAGATTTGTAGTTTCGGCTACAGGTTTCTTAACATCTTTCCTATGAGCACGTGCCTTAACCCTTTTAGTAACCTTCGCAGTAGGGGCACTCCCCATCTCAAGACCCCAACCGGCAGGAAGACCGTCCATATCTGAAAAAGTCAAAGATATATTATAAGACGCGTCCAAAGATATATCATAGTAAATGGAAAGCAATATAATCAAGAAGTTTGAATGGAGCAACTAAATTTAGTAAACGGGTTTATCCTGATTAAAGGGCGCGTCCTTAATAGTATGTATACCTTTTTCAGATTTATCCTCATATTCCTCCTCATCCTCGTCAGAATCAAAATCCTTACCACCTTTGATTGGCACCCCCTTCCTAAACCGTTGGAAAGGAATGATGGTTCCAACTTCTTTTTTAAGAATCCCAACTCTTTTAAGATTTTCCTCAGAAATCAGAGTTTTTAGGTGGAATCTAGATGAAGGCAAGGCAATGATCTTATCAGCTCTCTTCTTTGCTTCACCAAAGAGTTCCTTAATATTTCTATTATCTACACGAAGTAAAGAAACAAATGCAATAATAAAAGGCGCGTCTTAAGTAAGTAAATTAGTTTAAAATAAAAGAGAAGGCGCGTCCTTACTATAGTTACAATTGAAAACTACTCTGATTCTCTCTACGTTCCACAGATAGAAGAACGGTTCCTTCCAGTTCTTTTCGTGACTAGTCTTCCCGTTAGAGAAACCCATTCTGTTATGCTTATGCTGTGGTGTTAGGAAAAAAATATCCTTTTGAACTTTTTCTAATGGCAAAGAAGTAGCTGAACTCTTTCATTGTTGGTGGAGTGGAGATTCCTTCGTCATTATATAAAATGAATAGTGCAAGAGCTAGTTTGTAGGAATTTGGAGAGAGTTGGATGGGGGAAATATCGTACCATTGAAGGATACTTTTAAGATAAGGGTGAAGGGGCGCGCCCACTCCCAATGCCATTAACTTTGGAGAAGTCACCATTCTTGGTGTTTTGAAAGGTTCGGGCCATTTGAAGATGTGTGGCCTCATGAGGGAAGGAGGACGCGCCCATTTGCCTTCCATTTGATAATAAGTCATACTCCAAGTTATTTCCTCGACAGAAACAGTGGATGACATAGCTACACAAAATAGTTTGTTGTTTTGTTTCCTTAATCTTCTTTTCTCGGCCTCTGAGAGTATATCTTTGTATTGGCCCCAATCAAGGTCGATTTCTTCCTCAGCAATTTCGGGATGAATGAATGGGATAGGGGAACTTTCAGGAGGGAACATACGATCATCCTCATCTATATGTGGATATGGACTATCTGAGGACGCGTCCTCACAATTGGATTCTGTCCCAGAATCGGACGCGCCCTTCGAATTTGACGATTCGATTTGTTTTCCTCTTCTTTGTCGAAAAATAGTGGCCTCTGTATCTTCTATGATGTCATTACCTTCATCTACGACCGGTCTAAATTGTTGTGGACGCGTCCTACTATGATGGCTTGTTACTTCCAAATTAAGGTCATCCACATGTGGAAGTGATGAATTTGAAGTCGTGGGGGATGACATGATTTCTGTGTCGCCTTTGAATGGAGATGCTTCGCGTAATTGTTCTATCGCTTGGGTATGGAAAGATTTAATTGAAGATGAACTTTGTGCTGGAAAGGAAAGTGAAGGTGGGGAATAAATCCCCAAACGTTTGTTAAAGTCCTTGAAAGGATGAAATGGGGAGGATGCGCCCTTACCCTCCAGCTGAAAAGAAAAAGGAAAAGATGGTAAGGACGCGTCCTGAAAAGAAAAAAAAAGGTGTAATTCGTGTCATGAGTGAATTAGATGGTCGGAACGCGCCTCAAAAGTATATACGGGGTCATTCCTAAAAAACAAAACGCGTCCTAAATCTATGTTCGATAATTAAAGTGGCAGAAACACAATTCAAAATTAACCAACGGCCAAATAAAGATCAAAGTGCTAATAGATACAGATATATACATACACATTTTATCAAGAACATAGAAAAACTCAACGGTCATGTTGTCGATTTGAACTAAATATTCGGTAAATATGAGAAATAATGGTAACAAATCATACCTTTGAAGATGTTGAATGAGAATTGAGAAGAAGAACGGCTAAAAACCGAAGATTTGAACGGATTTTTGCTCGGAAAAGATGAATTGCGGCGACTAGGGTTTCTTCTGAAAAAAAGAGTAAAGTGAAAAGTGAAAACGACTTTTAGGTATTTATAGACGAAGACACGCCTGGTGGAAGACAGCTGTCAAACACGTGCGATATAATGATAAAGAAAAGAACGCGTGATCATTCAGGACGCGTCCTATGTGTTAAGGAACTGGAAAATTTTGAAAGCTATAAGAAATTTAGTGTATTGTTTTTAACTTCACACTGACTTGGGGGGGGTAGTTGTTATAGCCAAAATTCGATAACGGGTTTTTAGGTTAGGATCGGGTCGAGTACGGATTCAATTGGGGATATCTAAGATGTAATTAGGGCTAGAATTAATACAAAGAAAGGTTAGGGCTTGCCCTCATAGGGGTAAGGGCGCACTCCTTTAGGTCGTCCACCCCTTGAGGGCGCGCCCTCATGGTAATAACAGCTATATTGACATGGCATGACATAAGGAAGATTCAGGATTTGTCCTCTTAGGGGAGAGGGTGTGCCCCTTTGGCCGTCCACTCCTTGAGGGCACGTCCTCCCGGTTTGAAGATACAACTTGATAATGAAAAATGGTTTCCTTGGTTTGGTATTAACTAAATATTGAAGAATTCCCTCCTACGATGTGCCCTAGGAGGGAGATGTCCGTGACTGAAGGCCTCCTCCTGTATTCAATGGGCGCGCCCTCATTGGGGATGTGGGGTTAATCTTGGTGTGTGCTTTGGGAGCTCTGTTCGAGGGACAAGGATGCGTCTAGCATTTAAGGTAAGTCATGGCTATACCTGCGTCTATGAATTAAGGAAATAGCTGGTAATGGATAGGACTAGTCCTCGACGGGGGAAGTTTCCTTATCCATGAAGTCCTGACGTCATAGACGAGCCTTGGGCATTTTGTGACTAGGCCTTATCGTTAGACATTCCTAAAGTGAGCTAAAACTCTAAGTAAGGAAACAGATGGAAGTCCTACGTTCAAGTAAGGAAAGATAATGAAGACATATGTTTAGGTATGGAAAGAACCCTATACATGGAAGGCGGTGGAGAAGTCTTACGTCTAAGCATGGAAAGGCAGTAGAAGACTTCGGATGGGCTCCGAAGATCAAAGACCAAGCCCATGGAGGAAACTTCCTCCCCAAGAACTACGTTGGCTTGATTCCCTATAAAAGGGATACGTAGGCAAATCGTAAGGGGTCGAATGTTGAGAACTCTGAGGCAGCCAACATAAACCCTAAGCAATCTCAGCCACCAATTAAACACAACCACCATACTCCGACGAATTTACCATCTAAGGACCACCGTTGTAGATCTTGATTCCGGCGAAGAACCCCAAACTTTGTTAATACCAAATTCCTCCGTTAACAACCATCATGGGTACACAGAAGTCATAGAAGACGGTGTCACAGCATTAGCAATCACAGAGGAGATGTTGCCAAATACTAGCTCTTCATCAAGAGCGCAAATCAGACACTTGGAACGCCTTGTTGGGATTATTTATAATTTTGATCACAAACTTCTGTCTGAGTACTTCTCAACTCCGGGAATCAAAGGGAATGGCAACAATTAAATTCCGTCCTTAGTCTGGGAGGTATTCATTCTCATATACTTTTATCATGCGTTCGCTATGTTTGACATGTCATAACATTGTGCATGGAAATAATCTACGAAAATCATAAACAAGTGATAGCAGCTTCTGTAAGTATCCTCCTCTTTCCTTTTGGATTATAAAAAAGCGATGATATTGAAATTAAATGGTCTTTTGCTCTCCCTTCTAACAGTTATGGAAGTTAATGTCATGTGATTTTATGTGCGACGTAATTTAATCTATCAATTTCAACTAGCTCTTTGGCCCGTGCAATGCAGGGGCATACTCCAAATATGAGTAAATTATTGATTTGTTCGGAATTTCTTTGCACGTTTACGTATTAGGGTAGCAATTTATGAGTTACATGATAAGTAAAGTTAGTACAAGTTTGTATTACATTTATATACATGAATTGTTTTTTCTATTTTTATTATCTTGTGTTGGTTTGAACGTATTTGTACCCTGTAAATATAATACTTAAAATATATCAGAGATTATATATAATTTGATTTATTAGAGATATAAATAACTACAATGCACATGCATGCTTAATATATAAATTTTACTCAAATAATATTTTTTACAATATTTAATTCATAAAAATTTACAATAAATCTAAATGATAGTATAATGACAATGTAATTATTTGTTAGCATATATGATCATATACGATCATATATTTATATAAATCTATGTACATGTGTATGCATGTATGTACGTATGTTTGTACAATTATGCAACAAAAAAAAATTAAAATTGTTTAGTGAAATATTCTCATATATTAATGTAAATGTATGTATATATATAAATATATATATATATATATATATATATATATATATATATATATATATATATATATATATATATATATATATATATATATATATATATACACACACACACATGTGTGTGTGTAGGTATGTATATATGAACTAGCGTAAAAGCCCGTGCAAGACACATGCCTGTTTATATACTGAAAAAATAAATTCGCACCAATATATATACATATCAAAATAATTTTGTAAATATGGTAAATTATGGTATTTTGAATTTATATTACATATGCATAGTATTTATATATATATTTTTTCTAATTGAATAAGATTTCATAAAATTTGGATAAATTTCTATAAGATAAAGATCAAATGATTTTTTTTAATCTTCAAAATATTAGTTTAGTTTTGAATTTCGTGAAGTGAATTTTATCAAATTTAAAAATTCAAGATAATTTAAGTGGTTATTTTATCAGAGTTCTCCGTATATAAAATGAATGTATGTAAACTCATGTATTGTTAATAAAATAACAATATATTTGTAATATAATATTGGTCACAAATGTACGAATATACTTTAAATACATCATAAAATTTCTTACTTTTAATTTCGTGTATAAGACGTATGTAAAGTAATATAATTTTAATGAAATAAAAGTATATTTATAAAATATAAAATTGGTCATTCAGGTAAGACTATAGAGTGAACACATTATAAAATTTCTTTATTTTATGTAAAAGTCAATCTTGAAGTTGTTTTACTCTTTCCTTCGTATGTACATATTTGTACCATTTTAAACTCAATTGTATATGTTTAGTCTAGTATTAATTATAAAATATCTAAGATCGTAGTTTAAAAATTACACAAATTGAAATTTATATATATGTAATTTAGAATCATTTTTTTTAACACAACCATAAAATTCTATCCCATGCGATTTTAATATTTGAATTATAAATTATCTTGTGTTTGATCTTATATGAATCATAATATACCTAAATAATTTAAGATCTATGTAGACTCAGTTGTATTTATATGTATAATATATGTTTTAAACACTGGCGATTAACCGCTAGACGGTGACTAATCAATCCGAATGTGTTAAAATCGGATCGAAAATTCAATTTTTATAGAAATCGATCTAGAAATCATAGAATTTGGATTAACAGGGCACAAATTGGTTTGATCGATCGAAAATTGGCTTACGAACCGATTAAAATGAAAAAAATATACCCAGCCCCTTTTTCAACCAACCAAGACGACAAAGACAACCCGATACTTAATTGGGTCTAAAAAAATTTCAACCTGATTTTAATGGTTGCATATCAGTTTTATATATTTCAGCCGACCTAACCCAACCCTATTTAAATTAAAAATTTTGTTCGATAATTTATATATATATATATATATATATATAAAAATTATTATATGTAACTGTACATTATATAATACAGTATATCATCTTATTTATAAACATGTACATAACTAAAATAATTATGTTAATAAAAAAAATATTAGGACTAAAATCGTAAGTTATACGTAGTTTAGCTTTACTTGAATTTTTGAAATGAGGACATTGTGTAATATTTATTTTTTATAAAAATTATTTAACACATTCAAACCAACCCAACCCGGCGCAAACTTAAGGATGATAAGTACGGTTGGGCCATGAATTAATTTTTTGTGAGTTAGATTAAAAAATTTCAAACTTATTTAATTAGACTGGATTGCAAAAATGCTTCCAACCCCCGACAACTTAGCCCATCAACACCCCTAACTATGATTCCCATTTTTTACAGTCCCTTGTATAATTCTAAAATATAAAAGTTACGTATAATATGTTACTTATTTTAGATCAAATTTTGATTATAGATTTATCAATACTTGAATAATTCGTATAAAGCTAATAAGTGACATAATATTGTATAAAAATATAAATCGTATAACAATTAACATTTAATCAAAAAAATTAAGGGTGAATCGGGAGAAAAAAGCCTAGAGCGCAGAAAGTGAAATAATAAAATGTGTAAAGAAATACATTATTATATATTAAAACTACGAAAACTTAAAAAAAATGGAGCTATATAATAATATAAACTAACATTTTTTTATTAAAAAATTGAATAATCATGTTGTATAAATAATTTAAAACAACATATTATTTACTCAAAAGTTGAAATAATAAAAGATAATATTGTTGGTCCTCGTGTATTGCAGAAGGGGGGGGGGGGGGGGGAGGGGGGATGAATGCAATACTGATAAAATTCAATCTCAGTTTTAACAACCAAAACTAAGATTTAATGTTATCAATAATATGTATGCATTCACAAACAGTATAATCGAGAAGACATGATTCACAAAATAAATGTTTTATTTATTTTTCAAAGTGTTGCTACAACCTCAAGAGAGAATTCTTGAGCTTCGGTTTTTCTTCAAGACACTTGCTTGTCTTCGTTACTTTCCTAGAATGAATTAATAGTCTAAGTATAAAACTAATCCTATCACTGTCAACACGGGTCTGTGAAGGTGCTGTCATTATCAAGTGACAGCTTCTTACAAAGTGTCTACCCATGTGACTTTCCTAAATTGCTAACAATGTCAGATATACATTACAAAGAAAGCAACCTAGATTCATTCTATTTGTAGCTAAAACAATTCAGCAAATAGAGACTTGACCTTGCTCTTGAATTGATTCGCTTTTGTTTGCAGTGCTTGAAGCTTCTGTCGTAGTCTTGCAGACTTGGTGCAGCTTAGGGATACTGCAACATGCCTGTTTCTTGAACATTGAAACTGTCACGGGATTTGACTGAGAAAGATACCTAGAACAAGGATCTTTCTCGAGACAGTTACTTTTGCCGCAAAGCTTGCTGTCACAGGAATGTGCTTTTGGTGACAGTAGGAGTTCCCCGCATAGTGTGCTGTCGAGGTTTCCAAACTTGCTGTCGAGGGCTAAAGTTGCTGTCGCGTAGTCTTCCGCCAATGTTGCTGTCAGAGTGAATATGCTGTCTTGACTTGCAACATTTTGTCTTCTTGTAATCTTACTGTCAATGCTTATGACAGTAACCTTTATTCATGCTGTCATCTAATATGCATTCTTTGAGGCTTGAACACAGAAAGTGAACTTCTTCCAAATTACAAAATTAAAATAACATTGCATACTGATTACAAGAACATACTTTGGCTGTGACAGTATGTTCTACTTAATTAAAAAATTAAGTATATACAAAGTTAAGTTGTTCCTATGCTATCACCCATAAATCCCAACAATCTCCCCCAATTTGTTTTTATGGACAATAACAACAAATTTACAATATATGCTGACAACTTAACTAACAAGATCAGAATGGATTTAGAATGTTTACTTAGCTTGAGATTTCCTCTTCTGTCTTGTTACTTCCTCTCTTCTGAGAGCTTCTACCAAGCAGCCTCTTAGACCTTCTACAAGAGAGATTTCAGCAGGTGTGACTGCAGCATCTTCTATTTCTTCAATGATCTTCTTGATAGTAGGAGAAATAAGAGAACTAGCATCCCTGAGATTCAACCATTGCTCTTGATCAAATGGATAGCTTCTGAAGTGGATTTCTTCATGAATGAGCTTGAATCTACTTCCACGATAAGCATTGAGAGACATCCTCCTTTACTTGTCCAGCTTTGAATCTTCTCCTTTTCTCCTTTCCAATAATTCCTCTATCTTATCAGAACAGATCTGCTCCAGGGGATGAATTTATCCAGCTACCATATACTGTAAATCCTTCAGAATAGTTGTTTTTAGCTTGTGCAAGCTGCAAACATAGATTTCTTCTTTTAGATGCTTGATTCTTAAGGGATTTTCCAGCATACATGTTTGATAATTTGGAGCTTCACTTTCTGCCTTGTTGGCAGTCTTGCATCTTTCCAGGAGTTCAGCTTCCTTCTTATCAAGTTCTGACTGATATTGAGAGTATTGAGAAGAGTCAGGTCTTTTGCTTGGCTTGGGTTGCCCTTCCTCTGTGGGTTGGGTTTGCCTTTCTTCTGTGGGTGAATCATCAAACTCATAGTACCAGTGATATGGTATAGGAGAAGCTGGTAAATCAGTTGAAATATCAGCATCATCAAAATCTACAAAGTTGTAGCCAAATTTCTGATAGAATTCAGCATCCCTATCAGCTTGATATTTTAGAATGTGTTCCATAACAGACTCTGGAACATTATCATAGCTCTCCAACAACTCTACCATTCTTTCCAGGTAGAAGAAGTCAATTCTCCTTTTATCTAAGGTTGATATCCTACCACTGGTTGATGTGGATACCAGATTGAAATCCTTATCAACCTTGGTAGATCTTGATTCTTCCCACCACAGAATGTACTCAGTGACCTCTTGATTTGCATCCATATTAACCTCAACACTCTTGATTTCTCTAGATTGCATCTGTTGTATCTTAAGACTGTTGGGAGGTATTGATTGAATTGGCTTCTTAAGATTCTTGCCAAATCCAGTGGCCTTTTCCTTTCTTGAGTACTTGTGCTTTCCTTCAGGTTTGTGTCTAGACAACCATGCTTTTGCTTTAGCTTTCAGTCTTTTGGGCTTGATAGTAGCTTTGGCTTCATCCTTGACAGATCCTTTCTTGACAGTACCTTTGTCGATAGTATCTTCCATGACAGCATCTTTTATGACAGTTTCCTTGTCGACAGTACCTTTGGTGACAGCATCTTTTTCTGCATTTATGTAGTCAATAGCACATCTAAGAATGCTTGCCTCCAAAGCTTCCAGTATTCTTGGCTCCTCTTCATCTGTTGCATCAGCATCTTTCTTTTCTTGACTAGGAGTTTCTTCATTGCCTTCATTCTGAGATTGAATACCAGTATTCCAAGAATTACTTCCACCAGCATTTCCAGAAGCTTAACCACCTCCAACCTCATCATCATCATCATCATCATCATCATCATCATCCTGAGGAGGAATGTCATAGAGACAGCTTCCACCTTGATCATTTCTTTTGGCATTGGCTCTAGAGATTAGTTCCTTCACTCTAGCTCCCAGTGCCTTGTCTCTCAACACCAGCATTTTGTAGATCTCTTGAACAACATGAACTCTTCCTGGATTGGCATTTGAACTAAGTATTCCATCTAACACTTTCATAATTGACTTGGTTTCCATTCTGGATGGGCTAACCAAATTCATGAAGCTGTTCCTTCTTGTGCCATCCTTAGTTTTAGATCTGTAGAAAACACTTGGTGGATTTGTGTAGATTTTAGGTAGCTTTTGTGTGATCAGGTTCTGGATTTGCATATCCAATATTTCATTGAATGGTGTTTGAGTTGCCCTGATCTTTCCCTTCAAAGCACACAACACCTTTGCTGGCAGACTCTGCAATAACTGCATTGTGATGAAATAAGATATGCCAAAAGTGAAATAGATACTTACAACCCATCTTTTCTCATCATTCACCATTACACTGACATTGGTGATTTGATCCTTTAACAGTTTTGTGGTGTTGGTTGGACGGTTGCTTGGAGCATTCATTGCTTCTTCCACCAAATTGCTAAATTCACTGTCATGGTTGTGTAATGTGCTCTCCCTGTAATCCACCATTAAAGTATTGACTTCTTCTTGATCATACTCAGTACCATTGGACCAAGTATTTCCTTTATGGATGGATTCAGGCAGTTTTCCTTTACCTTTCCCAACCTTATTCTGTTCCTCCATTTCTTTCCATCTTCTTTGTAGAGCAGATTCTTGAGTTGCTGAAGTTGGCTCTCTAATTGTCACATGAGGTAGAATTGGATGTCTAGATGCAGGTCTTCTTTGCATTGCATCTTGAGTTGCCTTAGACATCAACACCCTTTCTCTATCCAAGTCAACTTCAACAAGTTCTTCAGCTTTAACCTTTGGTTGTCCACTGCTTGGTTTGACTTGCTCCCCCTTAGACATTGTTTTCACCTTAGCTCCCCCTTTGGTCTTCACAGTTACTGGCTCCCCCTGAGTTCCACCTGATTCCTGAATAGACAATGATTCTGATCTTGCTACCTTCTCCCCCTTAGTTGAGTTGGCAACTACTAGGTCAGTAAGGAACTGGATAGAGAGCTGAGTAGCAGCAAAACCATCAACCACCAGTTGAGAGAGAGAGTCCATCTTGGAGTGCAAAGTAGCACACTGTCCTTCCAGAGCTGCAATCCTATTACCAAAAGTAGCAGAGGGGCCACCATACCTTAACCTTCTTGGAGGGGAAGGAAAAGAAAGGGGTTTTGAGGCTATGGGGGTTCTCACACTCTCAGGGTGTTTTTGAGTGATCTCATCACTCCTCACAGATTGACTCTCAAGGCCTAATGCCTGAATAGTGTGGGCTCCCTCAAAGTCTCTCTGGACATGCTCAAGTCCCTCTCCTTTTGCCAGCTCATTTGGCTGCCTCTCATTTTATGCTCACCTATCTTTTATTTTATCTCTCTTTTCTTTTGCACACCCTCACTCAACCTAGATGCATGGGTATGAGCAGTACTAACATGCATGGAAGGAGAAGATTTAGAATGTACCTTTAAGAGTTTGGCAAGAGGTAGATCATCATCAGAGGCATCCTCAATGATCACAGCATCAAAATCAGGCTGAGAGGACTGGACAGTATCTTTGGCAGGAATGTTATTGTCAGTTGGAGTCTGGACAGCAGGTTCTGGCATGACAGCATCTTTGGGATGTGGAGTGACAGTAGGTTCTGTAGTGACAATATCTTTCTCTCCACCCATGACAGCAACATTGCCAGTGTCTTTGACATCAACAGTGGCTGTGACAGCATCTTCCTGAAGGTAAGATGCTCCTTGGAGTTCAGACAAAGTGTTGGCTATTTCAGTTTCTGACAGAATACCACTTTGCCCTTGCTCAGTGTTTGGAGGAGTGGTGTCCATTTCACTTTGAGAAATGGGTTCTTGTGGACCACTAGATGGGGGCTCATCCATGATTGGAGATGGATGATCAAAACCTGAAGGGTTGGGACGGTCCCCTTCTCTAGGTTGTGGAGAAGAAACAAAAGAATGGGTAGGGAAGGAAGAAGGTGAAAGTGTAGCAGAGAGTGGGGGCTGATTCACAGGAGAAACATGTGAATCATCAAAAGGAATAGAGAAATCCTCACTGTGCCCTAACTCACTGTGTGTTTCTTCAAGTGGAGGTTCCTCAGGTTGTGAACCATGAGTTTGTGCAGACTCTGTACAGGGTGCCTTGGGAGGCAGGCCAATTTCAATAGATGCACCTTATTGAGAAGGCACATCTAGGGAGTTGTTTGAATCTCTTTCAATAACCACAGTTTGTTGAGAAACTGCAGCTTGGCTAACAGTGGTTTTAGTCCTCCTAGCTCTCTTCTTCTTAGGCTCAGGGGGAACCACTGGGGGTTCTATTTGACTAGCCTCCTTATTTGCTGCACTAGGTGCAGTGTCTCCCTCTTGACTAACAGAGCTACCACCAACATCAGCTTCTAAGGGTCGTTTTCTGGATTCTTTCAAGGCTTCTCTTTGGGTTTTGAGAAGTCTAGAGGGCCTAGGCTGAGTGTATGGTGTTGAATGTGGGTTAACTGAATTTGGGTCTAATTCAGTTTCATTCTCAAGAGTGAAAGAGTCATAACCAGAGGGTAATGGTAAATCAGGGTTGGACACTTGATCAACCATGTGCTGAGTGAAACAAAGTGGAATATGTGCATTGAGATTCTGTGAGGATAACAGTGTGTGTGTGTGTTCTTTTTCAAAACTGAGCAAGCCTCTAAACGAGGGGCATCATTATTAAAATCACAGAATGAATTAATGCACATCATAAGAAAGCGAGGGTAGATTGATACCTTCTTACCTATGGCAGCCCTGAGGTGTGCCATGAGGAGAGCTCCAACATTCACCTTGTATCCATGGACAAGAGAATGTGTCAGTTTCCTGATGTAGGATGGTATTCCATTCCAGCCTGTGGACTTGGTAGAGAACACCTTGACCATTACATCAAGTATCATGCTCCACTCCTTTCGCAGATACTTCCTATCTATTTCACCAGACAGATACCATTTGGTTGTGCCCTCTTCGAGAATAGGGCCAGCATACCCAATCTTCAAGAAGAGCTTCTTGAGAGTGTCATCATCAGCAAGTTCAGCAAAATTTCTGCCTTCTTGATGTGTAATTCCAAGAGCAGTGTTGATGACCTCAGCTGTAAAAGTGTAGTGTTGCCCATTGATTGTGAATTGAATGGATGGGTTCTCACCCTCCGTTTGAGCAACAACAGTTTGCCAAAATGCCTTAATTCTGTCTAAGTCGAGAATGTGTGTTGAGGTAATGGCAGAACCAAGATAGGACTTGTTCAAGAAAAACACTAGTCCTTTGAAACCTTCACCAGCATCATTTGGGGAAAAGATGCCAGCAAAGTTTGTTTGAGAGAGAGTCTGTTTGGGTGCCATGGAGATTTCAAGAAAAGAAGAAAGTAAGAAAGTGAGAAAGTGGCTTTTTGCTTGAAGAAAAGTATTTTGCCTTGAGTTCGATGAGAGTGATATGTCTGAGTAACTGGGGAATAAATAGAGGTATCTCAAACGTTGTGCACAAAAAGTGGAATTAAAGAACGTGTCTTAACCCACTCTTATAACACGTCAGTTACTGCCCGTTATTCACTGACCAACGTGGGATAAATATACAATTTCAACGGTCCACTATTGTTGACAGTAACCTGTGCGCTAGAAACAATCTGTCAGTAATAAGAGGTGGTGACAGTAGGTTTTGCGCGACAGCAACTATTGCGCAAAAACTTGCTGTCACCGTTAAGCATATGAATGACAGTATCCTTTACAAGTCTTGACAGAAAGTCTTTCCCTGCTGTCAAGAAGGTTGCTGTCAAGAAACACACGACAGTATCCTTCTTAATGATAGTAACTTCGATTGGGAATTGTTTCTGTCATGAACTTATTAGAATCCTTTATTCATAAACTTAACCTAAAATTGACAAATTCTGGATTTAGCAATGTAATCTTTTGAACACAGATATTATGCAATTAACACAGACAAATCATAAACTCAAAAACCACAAAAACAAGAACCTTTATTATTATTAATAAAATCACTTAAATAAAGCATTGAGTACATCATTTTATGATTTTATCAACTAGTTCTAAAAGCTCTTCCTTAACCACTTCTTCAGTGCGACCTTCTTCCTTGAGAAGTGCCTGAAGCTCCTTCTCCTCTTCTTGCACCTTGGCCTCCTCCTCCTTTTTCTTTTCCTCGTCTATTTCATCGAGGGCATCCAACAACACCTCGAAGAGCTCCTCAACCTCTTCATTGTAGGGTTCACTATCGCACCGTTTTAGCCCGACTTCAATTCCTACTTTGTTTTCCATTATTTACTTTAAAACTGAGAGCAGACTGGTGAAACCTAAGGTTAATTTATAGGCAAAACCGTCTAAGGATTAAAGTCTAATGGTCAACAATTAGAGTACCCATACAACTACCACAAAAGTAATTAATGGTCGTGTCCTCCTTTAATCCTACAGATTAATGCAAAAAGGTGTGAAAGTCCAATAGAACAGATTTTTATCTCTCAAACTAAACAAGTAACCACATTAATGTCATACACGGTCTAAAAGTATGAGACTGGCACAAAATACTGACATGAAAAGTCAAATCAACACATGCTGTCACATAACAGACATAGACCAAGTAGACAGTAACTTCTCTTGACAGCAGGTTTGAAGTTGCTGTCATGAGCTTCAAAAGAGAATTTGGAAATATAGAAAACTGAGTAAATCAACATTCCAGATTCAGCATTCCCAATTCACTTACCAACCTGTTGAAGGTTGCTTCATCCAATGGCTTAGTGAAGATGTCAGCAAGTTGCTTGTCAGTTGGGACATAGATCAGCTTCACAGTTCCTTGTTCAACATGCTCTCTGATAAAGTGATGTCTTATATCAATATGCTTTGTCCTAGAGTGTTGAACTGGATTATCTGAAATGGCTATGGCACTAGTGTTGTCACAATAAATAGGAATGTCTCTTAACACTAGACCATAATCCTGAAGTTGATTCTTCATCCATAGAATTTGTGCACAGCAACTGCCTGCAGAAATATACTCAGCTTCTGTAGTTGAGGTAGAAACTGAATGCTGCTTCTTGCTAAACCATGAGACCAATCTTCCACCAAGAAATTGACAGCTACCAGTAGTACTCTTTCTGTCAATCTTGCATCCAGCATAGTCTGAGTCTGAGTAACCAATTAGATCAAATCCAGTATTCTTGGGATACCAAAGGCCTAGATTAGGAGTGCCTTTTAAGTATCTAAAGATTCTCTTGATGGCTACTAAGTGTGACTCCTTTGGATCACTTTGAAACCTTGCACAGAGACATGTAGAAAACATGATGTCAGGTCTGCTAGCAGTTAGATATAGGAGAGATCCTACCATGCCTCTATAGGTGCTTGAGTCAACTTTCTTTTCTTTAGGATCAAGGTCCAGACTAGTTGATGTGGACATTGGTGTCTTTGCAGGTGATGAATCTTCCAAGTTGAACTTTTTGAGAAGTTCCTTGATGTATTTAGCTTGACATATGAAGATTCCATCAGGTTTTTGAAGAATTTGTAATCCCAGAAAGAATGACAATTCTCCCATCATACTCATCTCATATTTGCTACTCATGAGAGAGGAAAACTTCTCACACAGCTTCTCATTTGTAGAACCAAAAATGATGTCATCCACATAGATTTGTACCAGAATGATGTCCTTGCCATGATGCTTGTAGAAAAGTGTCTTGTCCACAACTCCTCTAGTAAACTGATTTTCCAAAAGAAAAGTGGAAAGTGTGTCATACCAAGCCCTGGGTGCTTGCTTTAGTCCATACAATGCCTTGAAGAGTTTGTATACAAAATCATACATTTTAGCATCCTCAAACCCTGGTGGCTGTTCAACATACACTTCTTCTTCCAACTCTCCATTTAGGAAGGCACTTTTGACATCCATCTGAAATACTTTGAAGTTGTAGTGTGCAGCATAGGCTAGGAAGATTCTTATAGCTTCAAGTCTTGCAACGGGTGCAAATGTCTCATCATAATCTATTCCTTCCTGTTGACAGTAACCTTTAGCCACTAGCCTTGCTTTGTTTCTTGTCACTGATCCATTTTCATCAAGTTTGTTTATGAAAACCCATTTGGTCTCAATGACTGACTTTCCCTTAGGTCTTGGAACCAGCTTCCATACATTGTTCCTTTCAAACTGATTTAGCTCTTCTTGCATGGCTATCACCCAGTCAGAATCCAACAATGCTTCATCAGTTGTCTTGGGTTCCATTTGAGACAGGAAGCATAAAAACATGCTTCAGTAGAGACTTTGTTCCTTGTCCTCACTCCAGAAGTAGGGTCACCAATGATAAGGTCATTTGTGTGATCCTTGTTCCACTTGGTGATTCTGGGCAAGCTACTTGATTGTACAGGAACAGTTGCTTCAGTTTGTTGAGTTGAATGCTCACCAATTCCATTGTCTTCACCATGTTCTTCATTGTCTCCAGAGTCACCACTGTTATGAATGTTAGAGGTTATGGTCTGTGACTGAGCTGGAGTTTGGTTGACAGTAGTGGTATTGACAGTATCTTTGTCAACTTCAACAACTTGAGTGAAGCTAGGTTCTTCATTAACAATTTCCTCAGTTTCCAGGTATCCTTGATTCTCAAATCTGAAAGTCTGCATCTTTCCTTCTTCATGCAGTCCTGGAAACTTGGTTTCATCAAATGTGACATTTACACTCTCTTCAATAATCCTATGTTCCATAACATAAACTCTGTAGGCAGTCCTTTCTGTGCTGTAACCCATGAATAGTCCTTCAAATGCCTTAGTGTCAAATTTTCCTTTCTTCTCATGGTTATCTTTCATCATAAAACATTTGCTCCCAAACACATGAAAATATTTGACAGTAGGTTTCTTCCCAGTTAGCAGACAATAAGGTGTACTTGCATGAGTTTTGTTAATCATGGTTCTGTTTTGAGTATAACAAGCTGTGTTGATAGCTTCAGCCCAGAAATATGTTGGCAGTTTGGCATCATGCAACATAGTTCTAGCTGCTTCAATGAGAGTCCCGTTCTTTCTTTCTACAACTCCATTCTGCTGTGGAGTCCTTGCAGCAGAGAATTGTTGTACAATTCCTTCATCTTTACAGAAATTTCCAAGTGTGGCATTTCTGAATTCTGTACCATTGTCACTCCTCAAGATTTGAACTTTTGAGTTTGGAGTTCTATTAAGAACTCTGACTTGATCAATAATCACTTGAGCAGCTTCATCTTTGGATTCAAGAAACTTCACCCAAGTGTACCTTGAGTAATCATCCACCATTAGTAAGGCATATCTCTTTTTGGCCATAGATGGTACATTGACTGGTCCAAAAAGATCCATATGAATCAACTTGAGTGCTTCTATGTTGGTGTTCATTTTCTTGGACTTGTGCACAGCTCTCCTTAGTTTGCCCATTTGACAATCTCCACACAGTCTTTCTTGACAGAATTCCTGTTGGGGCAAACCTCTCACTAACTCCTTCTTCATCAAAATATTCATTGTTTTGAAGTTGAGATGTGAGAGCTTTCTATGCCAAAACATACTGTCACCAACAGTTTCTTTACTGTTGAAACAATAAACTTTATCCTTCTTTGTTGAGTTTAAGTCAGCAACAAACAAGCTTCCTTTTCTAACCCCTTTTAGAGAGAGGCTTCCATCCTTCTTGTGATAGATGTTACACAGCATCATATCAAAATCAAACTTGAATCCCCTGTCACTGAATTGGCTGACACTGAGTAGATTGTGCTTCAATCCATCCACAAGAGCAATATCTTCAATGACAACATTTCCAATTTCCAAACAGCCATATCCCACTGTGTAACCCTTGCTGTTGTCTCCAAAGGTTATGATTGGGCCAGCTTTCTCTACATAGTGTGATAGCAGGGCTTTATCATCTGTCATGTGTCTTGAGCAGCCACTGTCAATGATCCACATGACTTGATCTTTCTTCTTGCCCTGCAAAACAGAATGTATTTAAGATGCATATGGTACCCAATCCTTGTTGGGTCCTGGAGTTTTAGTGTCTCCTGAGTTTCTTCCAGTCATAAAATCACAAGCATCATCAATGATCTCCTGTTTGACTTCTCTTTTCACCCACTTAGGTTTAGAATTGGACTTGATCCTTTTCTTAGTGGATGAAGCCTTTTTGCTGTCACCAGCAGGCTCAGAAGTCTCAACAGTGTGCATGTATGAGCATTTTTCAGTAGTGAAAATAGGTAAGTTAAAGCATGTGCTCATGGCAGTGATCTTGCATGGCATACATTCAATGTTATTACAGACACTCATAGTTCTATGCATAAGGGGGGTTCTGTGTAAGTTACCATTGAGTTCAGTAGCATTGATCTTATCCTCAATTGGGTTCTTACAAACGTGTGTTAAATGATGTGAAGATCCACAGTTATTGCATAGTTTCCTAGAAGCACCTCCAACATTAGTGTATCCATTTCCTTTATTGACACCTACCTTACCATTCCTATTCTTAGTCTTGGGAGTTACTGGATTGACAGTATGTTCAGAAGTTGCTGTCGAACTTTCCTTGACAGTACCTTTTATTCCTACTGTCTTGACAGAAGGTTTGGAAGTTACTGTCTTGGAACCATTCTTGACAGCATCTTTGGAAGATACTGTCTTGCCAACTGTGACAACATCTTTTGAACTTACTGTCTGATTGCTTGGTAAGTTTTCTGTCTTGGGGATTGTGACAGTATCCTTTCCATCCTTGAATGTGATGTCAACACCTTCATCCTCATCAAGAATTTCTTGTTTGATGAGCATGGCTTCTTCATCAAACTTAATTTCTGCAACTTTGAAAATAGGAGTTTTAACCTTCTTGAGAATGGTGGGTTTGACAGTAGCATTTCCAGAACAATCTTGAATCACAGTTTCCTTTCCAGGTCTTCTACCATAAGAAAAACCTATACCAACTGTCTGATTTTCTGTATGCTTATCATTGTAATCCTGAACTATCTTAGATGAGTTTTTATAAGCCTTGATCTTGAATTCATTTTCAGCAATCTCATTCCTCAGGAATTCCTCAACTTCTTTAGCACATTTTAATTCATTGTTAAATTTTGCATTCTCCTGAGCTAAAGAGTCTAGTGAACTGGTTTTGAGAACAAGAGATTCATTTTCAGACTTTAGTGTTTCATTTAGCTTACTCAGCCTAGTGATTTCCTCATTAGCAGTAGATAAGCTAGTATAGACATTGAACATTTCAACACTTAAGTCTTTAATGGTTTTCTTATACTCATCAGTGGACATATCAAGTAAGACAAGTGAAGGTACCTGACTTGAAGATGTTGATGTTACTTCATCAGTGCTAGCCATGAGAGCTAGGTTGACATATTCTTCTTCATCTTCATCATCAGACTCATCCCAACACTTTCCTTCAGCCACATAGGCTCTACCTTGATTCTTCTTACAGTATCCACCAGTTCCTTTCTCAAATCTCTGAACCTGTTTGGGTCTTTTGCATTCAGTAGAAAAATGACCAGGTTCACCACAGTTGTAACACTTGAATTTAGATCTATCCATAAATCCAGTCTTGTATCCTCCTTTGGATGAGCTTCCCACAACAGCCTTTGATGAGCTTCCCTTGGTGAACTTGGATGCTTGGCCTTGGGGCCTGAATGACCTATCCTTCTTGAACCTAAAGTTCTTGAACTTTTTAGCCACGTAGGCCATAGTAGGATTGTCCATGCTTTCCAGTTCCTCCATTGTGTAGAATTCTTCATCTTCCACATCCTTGAGCTGTAGTACTACTTTCTCATCATCTTCAACAACCTCTTCTATCTTCAAGGATTGTACAAGGGTTGGTTGTGTGATTTGTAGTACTTCACTTGGTTGTGTGATCCTTGGCACATGTGCTACTAGGGCACTTGACATATTGGCCATCTTGTTCCTTGTTCCACTCTGTATGGCTCTCTTTTGAAAGATTTCAAGTTCATAGGATTTCAGAATGCCATAAAGTGTCTCAAAGGTTATATTGTTGAGATCTCTTCCTTCTCGTATGGCTGTTGTCTTGTGTTCAAGGTGATCAGGTAGTGTAAGCAGAAACTTGACATTTAATTCTTTCCTGTCATAGTACTTGCCATGTATCTGTAGTTCAGTTAAGAGCTTACTGAACCTTTCAAAAATGGAAGTTAAGTCTTCACCAGGCTTGGCCATGAATGCCTCATATTGTGATATCAGTATTTGCCTTTGATTGCCCTTAACTTCTTCACTTCCTTCACATAGTAAAGCTAACCTGATCCACATCTCCTTGGCAGATGTGCAGCTTATCACACTTCCACACATGGCTTTATCCAACGTGAGAGAATCGAGCAAGATGAGTTGCAAGTGATCATCTAGCACCATTTTCTCCTTCCCAGGTTCCAAAAATTCAGAGGGATCTTTGGGAACCCAATGTGCAGGAATGACTTCACCATTTACTGTTGTGGCTTCAATTTCCTTCCTTGGAATGAAAGGACCATTCTCGAGAATACCTGGGTATAGTGGATTCGCAGCTTTGATAAACAACAAGATCTTTGATTTCTGCATTGTCGTCGTGATCTCAGATATGTATGTTAAGCTGAAAGCTCTGATACCAGTTGTTGGTCCTCGTGTATTGCAGAAGGGGGGGGGGGGGGGATGAATGCAATACTGATAAAATTCAATCTCAGTTTCAACAACCAAAACTAAGATTTAATGTTATCAATAATATGTATGCATTCACAAACAGTATAATCGAGAAGACAGGATTCACAAAATAAATGTTTTATATATTTTGCAAAGTGTTTCTACAACCTCAAGAGAGAATTCTTGAGCTTCGGTTTTTCTTCAAGACATTTGCTTGTCTTCGTTACTTTCCTAGAATGAATTAATAGTCTAAGTATAAAACTAATCCTATCACTGTCAACACGGGTCTGTGAAGCTGCTGTCATTATCAAGTGGCAGCTTCTTACAAAGTGTCTACCCATGTGACTTTCCTAAATTGCTAACAATGTCAGATATACATTACAAAGAAAGCAACCTAGATTCATTCTATTTCTAGCTAAAACAATTCAGCAAATAGAGACTTGGCCTTGCTCTTGAATTGATTCGCTTTTGTTTGCAGTGCTTGAAGCTTCTGTCGTAGTCTTGCAGACTTGGTGCAGCTTAGGAATACTGCAACACGCCTGTTTCTTGAACATTGAAACTGTCACGGGATTTGACTGAGAAAGATACCTAGAACAAGGATCTTTCTCGAGACAGTTACTTTTGCCGCAAAGCTTGCTGTCACAGGAATGTGCTTTTGGTGACAGTAGGAGTTCCCCGCATAGTGTGCTGTCGAGGTTTCCAAACTTGCTGTCGAGGGCTAAAGTTGCTGTCGCGTAGTCTTCCGCCAATGTTGCTGTCAGAGTGAATATGCTGTCTTGACTTGCAACATTCTGTCTTCTTGTAATCTTACTGTCAATGCTTATGACAGTAACCTTTATTCATGATGTCATCTAATATGCATTCTTTGAGGCTTGAACACAGAAATTGAACTTCTTCCAAATTACACAATTAAAATAACATTGCATACTGATTACAAGAACATACTTTGGCTGTGACAGTATGTTCTACTTAATTAAAAAATTAAGTATATACAAAGTTAAGTTGTTCCTA